>BSBN01001623.1:4800000-6287180 GCA_027924645.1 Cunninghamia lanceolata
TAAAATGATAAGAGAACTAATTCTAGCCTTTGGAGGACTTAAAGTAGACAAAGCATGCACTCATTCATGAATCACAACTATTGGAAATAGAAATCAAGATATTTTACTTAACTCACAATGCAATTTATGAAATAGCAGAGAAACAACTTCAACTAGAAATGCATAAATAAATAAGGAAATACATGAAGTGAAGATCATTACCTTGTGTGGCCAGCTTAGGGGATTGTATCACTTAACTGGAAATCAAATCTACTTCAGATTCTCATGCACTCTCATAACACATAGTTGTATTCAATTCATATCATAAACATAATCTTTTTAGATTTAATTCAATAAAAAATGTTTGGATCTTCCAACATAGAAAAATAGAGTAATAGATGAGCAACTATAAAATAAAGTAACTTAAAAAAACTTACTTGACATCAAACTCATCCCTCCTAACTTATACAGAAATGGGAGAGTTTTATGAAACTACCAACTACCTTCAACCATCAATCCATTCCTAGATACTAGGATACAGAGTAAGATTGATTTATGAACTCCAACTTAACAAAGGAAGGAGAGTCCTATTCAAATAAGAATCCCTATACAATGGCTCATATATGAAACACATAAGCTATGATTAGAATCCTCTAACAAGTCTTCTTCTTCTATATTTATTCTTGCATAATGATCATATTCAGCTTCAATTAGCGCTTGACTGTGACTTCCTTTAATACCCTATTTTGCAATGTGCTGTGAATTATCCTTTCCTCGATGCCAGATACTCACTGCTACACATGGGTTAATCCATAGAACACATGCATGCAAACAACCTTCACAATCAAACTATAAAATCTCATCTATATGCATACATCCTCATGTCTAACTCATTCAATCGACAAATATTATCACCATATTTCATATTGACAGAATAAGTTCAAGGTTTGCAAAATATATAAAAAGACAACATATTATGATGGTAATGTCTTGGAAAAGTATCTGGAATATCATAGGCATAAAGTCTGAAAGCATATAAAAGCAACATAAAAGAAACCAGTATTGGAACCCATCATTTCCCCCCAAGTAGACTTTTGATTGTCCTCAAGCAAAGCACTCAATTAAACACCTAGGGGAAAATATTATAATGCAAAGTAATCTGCCTAAGTTCCATAACCTCTCTGACCCCCTTGTCCCTGCTTGAGATAAAAACCATTATAGCATGCAAGTCTATCTATCCTGATTGATTCTGCACTCCTACACTCATCACTTTTTCCTCCTGCCCAATATGGTACTGGATAAAGGAGAATAGGAGGGTGATAAGTAAGGGGTAGCCATGCCACTCCTCTTTGCTCTGAAATCTGGATGTACGTGTGCAATCTCTCAAACATATTCATAAAATTGTGAAAAGAGTGAGGCTCTTTCTTCTGCAATTCTAGGGTCAGACTATCCCATCTATTTTGTACATACCTCTGGTAGTTCTGAAGAATAGACATTGCTAACCGTTGTATCCTTCTATAATCCCTAAGTCTCAAATCCATAATTACTTTACCTAGACCCTTATGAGAGAGGAGTGCTAACCATTGGGTCAAGATCACATTGGGATTTAAGGATTCTTTCCTAATCAATAGTGGTACTTTCTTTTCTTGTTCCTCATACCTATCCATCAGTTCCCCTCTAAGCTGCTCATTCCTGAAGTAAGATGACAGTGCTCTAACTTGAAAATCACCAACATAAATTAAGGGGTTCCACTCTGTATCTTCTACCATCAAGTAATTGTGCAAGCAATATTCACAGAATTGATCTTGTTCCTCTAGACTGACTTCTTAAAATAACTGGAAAAAATTATGCCTTGAATAGATAGAAATAGGCTGATCATTAATGAATCTATTAAACTAAAAACTAAGAAATTTTTCTTTAAGAAACAATGCATAAACTCTAGGTGGAGGTCTACACTCAATGATTTGAATTGCTCTATCAATTACCTCTGTCATCTTCCCTTCCAACCTTTTCAATTTAGAATTTTTACTTTCTAATGATGAATTAAGAATCTCTTTCTCCTTCTCCCAGTTTTCCTTTTCTTGCTTGAATCCGTTATTGAAATTCATCAATTCAAAACCCAAAGATAAAACAATGAGGCATGTTGGAGGTCTTATCACAGGAGGCTACAGAATTGGTGCTTCACTTCCCTCATTTTCCATTTTACTCTTAACTACCTATGCTAATAGATCCATATTGGTTCCATGACCATAGGTTTGAATTTTCTCCTCCAACTCTTGTATTCTTAACTCTTTTTCCCTATCCTTTTCCTCATACTGTTTCACTTGTTCTTCTAATTATTTTATCCTATCAAGGGATTCTTGAAGTTCTTGCCTTATATTCCTATCTTCCAACAACTCTTTTTCTTTTCCAAAATAAAAAATTTCATCCTTATTTCTAGTGACATCAAAAATTTCTTTAGCAGGGCTATTAGGAACTGACTTTCCCATCTTCTTTGCAATGAAAATGTCTTCTGAATCAGGATCAGAAGATGAAGAAACATACCTTCTTCACTTAACAGGTATACTGGCATCAGTAGGAGCAATCTTAGGGGTGTTTCCTTCCTTTTTTGAAGCTATGTCCAATAGTGTTGGATCTTGCTGCTGCCACACTTCTTCCTTTTCTACTTCCCTTTGTTCCTTATCAACTCTTTTTCCCACATTCTGCCTCTTCAGCCTTCCTAAACACCTAGGTGTGATAGTTTCTGGCTTCTCTTCACTTTTCTCTTTTTCTTACTTCCCCTCTTCTTCCTCTCCCCTACACCCTTCTCTTTCTCAATGCCCTTATGCTTCTCTACATTCTTCTTACTCTTCTTTTTCTTAGAAGAAGTAGAAGCATCACTTCTTAGAAGTCCTCTCATAGGTTTAGGGTTAGAAGGTGAGGGCTCTTCTATTGTCACCAACCTAGTTTCTGGAGGAATTTCCTCCTGTGGCTCTTCTTGTTCAGGTTTAACTTCAGGTTCAACATCTGGCTCCTATTGAGGTTCATCTACTTCCAATAATTCTGAAATATCCATGCATTGTTTAAAAGCATCCCAATCAACTTGTGGGTGTTAAATTCTCATACTCCTTTTAACCAATAGAGCTATCAAACAATGATGGGACAATGCAGTCTCTATTTGCCTTTTCTGATACTCAAATGCCATTCTTTTCAACATATTATAAAGATAATTGGGAACATTAACCAACTTGTCATGACGTAGGTGATTTAACAACTTAAAATGTACAGTATCCAACAAATTATGTCAACCATCACATGTAATATATTTGATAATATATGAAGCACATTTCACCCAAAAGAATGAAATGGAAAATCTCTTTGTACCTTATGTGGTTAAGTCTAGGTTCTCTCCATGCTCGCAGAATTTTTCCCTTGCCGCAGCTACATCAGCATGAGCTGGATACTCAGACCCTGTACATGGTAATCCGGTGACTTGGGCAATGGCTATTTTAGAGGCATCCACAACTAATCCCTTGACTATTGCTTCATCATACTGCAATGCTGTTACAAAATCCCTTGCCATTTCATTATCATACTCTGTTAATTTCATAAAGTAATCTAACCACCCCACTCTGGTAAAGAGTGGTAGAACCAATACATCCTCTAATACCTCTTTATGCACTAATGGCTCTCTTTTGATGACATCACCCCCCATTGCACCTGTATTCTACACTCTCATCAGTTCTTAATTCTGCCTAATTTCAATTGTATCACCTTCAGAAGTCTGCCTTTCAATTATCCCCCCCCAAAAATGTAGCTTTTAGAGATCTTTGTTATGAATTTTTTTGAAATTCCAGCTCACTCACAGGGAAACAACAAGCTCACAATTTAGGGCAGGTTAACTATCGTGGAAAATGACACATGAAAACCTTGACATCTTCTAAAAACTTAGTGGCAAAAATAAAAGATAACTGACCATATACCCCTCCCCCCAATTGAAAGGTGAAGTGACCACACTTCTCGAATGAATTTATAGGGATGAAAGAGTAATGATGAAATGGAAAGGGTGATATATTGCCGCATGCATGAAATAAACAATAAGTAATAATGAATATAAATAGAAATTTTAAGTTAATCATTAAAGGTTACCTTATGTGCATCTATTATGGAGAGCATTGAGCGGTGTGCCTTGGAACTGGAGAGCACATACTTGGCATTTATTAGGCACAAGCAAAGTGATATGCATAGAGTAGATGGGAGGGTGGCAGCTACGTCAAAATTGATGTAATGTGATAGATCACAACAGTTGATACAACAACTTGTGAATGTGATTTGAACAAGCATGCCACAACCATTGGTATATTGAAAATGGATGAAGCACGTGTAGAAGGAATGAAATGTGCGGGAAGAAGAATGGAATTTTGCCAAAGTGTTGAAAATATCTATAGACACTTGTTGCTATGGGCACCCATAGTATAGGTCTCGACCAAATGTGTATAGAATCATTATACCAGGTCCCAACTGCAATAGGTCCCTATTGCATGTTAAAAACATGTCCCTCTGAGAGTGAAAAATAGGCCCCTCTGAAGTTAACTGTGATTACCATGGATAGTGTGTTGTGTGTGCATGTGAATTATAAAGCATGAAAAATTAGGTCTCAGTGATAGGGGTTGAGTATTGCAACTCAACCTCTGCATCACTAGATGGGATTGGTGGATCATCTTCTGATGGTGTATCAGCTGGTGTTATAGAAACTTCATCAAGAGTGCCAGGAGTACCATACTGAGTAGCTAGAGAAACAAGAAAGTCATCCTTCTGAAGTGGCTTCTTATATAGTTTTAGCATGTGTCCATTTACTAGCAATGAAAACCAAACCTCATCAATGGTTTGTAATTGGACTGCACCATTAGGAAAGACTTGTTTAATCTTATAGGGTCCCAACCAACAAGATTGAAGCTTATCCTTGAAGTCCTTGTATCTTGAATCATAAAGGAGTGCCCAATCACCAATAGTGAATTCTTTAGTCTTGATATACTTGTCATGCCATTTGACTCTTTTTTTTCTGTATGACTTCTGTGTGGTGGATGGCTTCTAATCAGATTTCATCTAGAGCATTCAAATGTTGTAGTCTATCATGTGGAGATACTGTCAAATCCATCCCTAATTCCACTTCTATTCTTAGGGTTTTGTATTCAAATTCTATAGGTAGGACTGTTGTCTTGCCATAGACCAATTCATAAGGTGTAAACCCTGTAGTTGTCTTCTAGGTAGTTTGATATGCCCAAATAGCTTTTGGTAGCCTAGAAACCCAATCTCTTCTGTGAAGTTGTATTGTCTTTGTCAAGATGTTCTCAATTTCTCTGTTTGTGACTTCAACCTGACCATTAGCCTAAGGATGGTAGGGAGTGGACTTCTTGTGTCTAATTTGATATTCCTCTACTAGTTTAGTGATTAAATCTAATGTGAATTGTGGGCCTTGATCAGTTACTATCTCCCTTGGTACACCATATCTAGTGAAGATGTCCTCATACAAGAATTTTGCCACATTGCCATCTCTAGCAAACTGCAAGGCTTTAACTTCCACCCATTTGGTTAAGTAATCAGTACATACTAGGATATATTCCTTGTTGTTTGAAGTAGGAGAGATAGGACCAAAAAAATCCATTCCGAACTTATCAAAATGAGCTAATGAGATTTGTGGCTGCAAAGGAATTTCATCACTTCTTGTAGGTCTCCCCATCATCTGGCAACTATCATAGCTTCTAGTATACTTGACAGCATGTTTCTGAAGTGTTGGCCAGTACTATCCTGTTGTCAGTATTTTGAAGGCTATCCTTTTGGCTACAAAATGTCCCCCACAAGGTTCATAATGACAGGCTTTCAATATATCAAACACCTCATCCTCTCTGATACATATTCTCATAATATTATCTAGGCCAGTATAGAATAGGAATCCAGAAATCCAAGAATAAGGAAAACATTTGTGAACTAGCTACCTTTTCTGCCTTAGAGAAAAGTAACTCGGAAGCTTCCCTGAAACCAAATAATTAACTATATCTACATACCAGGGAGTGTGTATGTTGAGAGCAAAGAGATGCTCATCAGGAAAAGAGTCATCAACCACTCCTTCTATTGATTGTGTAGGCATTCTAGACAGAAAATCGATAACTACATTAGCCTTACCTAGCTTGTCAACTATGGTGATGTCAAATTCTTGCAATAACAACAACCATCTTACAAATCTTCCACCCACTATTGGCTTATTCATTAAATATCTGATTGATGTATGATCTGTATGTATGAACACCTTATAGCCAGTAATGTAGTGTCTAAATTTGTTAATGGCATAAACAACTGCCAACATTTCCTTTTCTATCACAATGTAGTTCAACTCAGCTCTTTGTAGGTTTTTACTTACATAGTATATGGCATATTCTTTATTTCCTTCTTGCTGGCCGAGGATTGCTCCAATGGAAAAGTCTGATGCATTTGTGTGGATGTGAAAAGGCAGTGTCCAATTTGGACCTCTAAGAACTGGAGCTTGTGTTAAGGCTGCTTTTAACTTCTCAAATGAATTCTGATAGTCCGGGGTCCATGCAAATTCAATATCTTTTGACAACAGGGAAAACAAAGGGGTAGAAATTTTGCTAAAATTTTGAATGAACCATCTGTAATAGCCTACATGTCCAAGAAAGCTCCGTACATTCTTCAATCTCTATGGAACAAGCAGGGTAGATATGATCTCAATCTTCTTTGGGTCAACTTGTATTCCTGTACTTGAGATAAAATGGCCCAAGACTATTCCATGTGTCATCATTATAAAACACTTTTCATTGCTTAGAGATATATTTTGCTTTGTGCATCTCTTCAAAACTTTCTCCAAGTTGTGTAAAGCTTCATCATATGTTTCACCATATGTTGTGAAGTCATCCATATAAATTTCCATGCTATCATGGGAAAAATCAGAGAAAATACTAAGGATTGCTCTTTGAAATGTGGCTGGAGCATTGCACAGACCAAAGGGTAAGATAGAATATGCATAGATCCCCCAAGGGCAGGTAAACATTATCTTATCTTGATCCTCTGGTGCAATCTTGATTTGGTTATAGCCATTGAAACCATCAAGAAATGAAAAACATTTCTTGCCTGCCAAAGAGTCAAGCACTTGGTCAATAAATAAAAATGGAAAGTGATCTTTTCTGGTAGTAGTATTTAGTTCTTTGTAATCAACACAAACTCTCCATTTTCCACCTTTCTTGGGCACTATGACCAATGGTGAAACCCATTCACTGTCTGAAATGGGGTATATAAAACCTGCATCCAAAAGCTTTTGAAGCTCAATTTTCACTATCTCTCTGAGAGCGGGGTTCATGCGCCTTTGTTGCTGCCTGATAGGTCTATAGCCATCACCAATGTATATTTTGTACATGCATAAGGCAGGATCAATACCTTTCATGTCACTGTAATCCCAGGAAAATGCTGCTGAGTGTGTCTGCAATACTTCATGCACGGATTGTTGTTGTTCATCAGTCAATGCATTGTTAATAGTCAACATATTTCCTAGCTTGATTTCTAATTGTTTGGATAGTTCTTGTACAGAAGACAAATCAAGGCTAGGTAATATTGGTAAGCATTGCTGGGGTAATAAACCATGAAATATTTGGGATACCTCCTCTAAGGAACTGTTGGGTATTATACTACTCAAAGGGTCTTGTAAGAAGGATAGATAGTCCTGCTACTGCGGGTGCCTCCCACAGTCATTTTGTATAATGTGAGAAATTAACTCATATTCATCTTGAATATCCAATAAGGAGCTACATTCAATAGTCATCAAGGTTTGCAGGGAATAGCTATCCTCATCTTCTAAGGTAGGCCAAATGGTCTGTTCAAGCTCATGGTATGGTTGGACTGGCGGATATAAAACCAATTTGTTGGTTACAGTCCCATTGGATATGATCATGTTACCAAACCTATAACCTATAAATGCATTAGCAGTGGCAAGCCATGGTCTGCCTAGTATAAGAGGATAACCAACAAGATTAACCTTTGGCTGCATGACTGTGAAATTAGCAAGGTATTCCCAAGAATCTAATGCAATGACCAAATCCTCAATGACCCCTTCAGGTTTGATTGTAGACCTATCAGCTAATTGAAAGACTGTCTGATTAGGCCTAGGTTGCTCAATTGGAGTGTCTACATTGTCTCCTTAGTCATTATACTAATTGCAGCACCTAAATCTATCAAAGTATTCTTAATCAGAGTCCCATTGATTTTGACATCCACCACTAGACTACTTGGATCTGTATATTTGGGAACAGTTATGTTCCCCAACATTATGTAAGCTAGGTTACCCAAAACATGAACTATCTTTGGGTCTATCCTCTTTCTTCCTGGTTTCTTTATGCAAAAATTTTGGATAGTCTTAGTGTAGATGGGAATATCTTTGATGGCTTGGATTAAGGGAATCATTATGATTATATCTTGCAACAGGCCTATAAGGTCATTTTTAGACTACGTTGGTTGTTTCTGGATGGCCAAGCATTCATGAAAAGGAGGCTTAGGATGTGAAATGGTCTGCGGTTCCTGATTTGGTGCAGGTTCCAAAGGTGGTTTATCTGAGGCTTCCTTTGTGGGTTCTTCATCTTTGAGATCTGTAATTTGGGGAGATGAAGGGCCTGTAAGTTGCTTCCCTGATCTGAGATGAACATTACTCACTTCTACCCCATAGGTGGGATATTGCATCACCTCGTTAGTGTAAGCCTGTTGAACAGGCTTGTTGTTAGGGTTAGATGTAGGTTGGGTAGGGATTTGGGTAGGTCTAGGAGGTGGATTCTAAGGTGTTGATGGGGGCATTATGGTTGGCTATTGTGGTTGAGATGGAATCATAGGTTGTTGGTAATTTACATTTTGTTGCCATTGTTGGTTCTTGTTTCATTGAGGCTACCATTAAGGTTGTTGTGTAGGTCACTAGGGATTATAGTTGGAACCTTGAAAACCTTGTTGGGGCCATGGGTTTGGCTGATGTCGGTTCCAACCAGGTTGTGGAGTAGGCCATTGTGGGTTTTGCCATGCATTTGGATTGCCAAGCCACTGTTGAGTATTCCAAGCAGAGAAATTTTGGTTTGCAACAAGAAAGGGTGAATTAAAATTAAGTGGATTAGAGGGCATACCTTGTCTTTGCTACCAAGGTCTCCTTTGAGCTATGAAGAATAGTCGCCCATCCTGCCCTTCAAATGGCTATAATTCTAGCCTTTCAATCTTCTCTTGCTGGATACTGGCCACCCTCTTACGTTTACAATTAGCCTTCCTCTGCCTACAGCTAGGGCAGTATTCAGTAAGTATTACATCTGCCTCTTCCTATTTCTTCTTGATGTGAAGAGTGTCCAACTGTGTATCCATATGGCTAATGATATCCTCTTTCATGTTGGTCAACAAGTTACTAATCTCCATTCTTGAAACCCCATTGGTTGCCTTGCTTGTGATGGCTGCTCTTTCTCCCCTTGGTCTTTTGGTGAAGGTTCTTGAATAATTTATACAAGCTCTATAGACATCCTCAAAGGGAAGTTGAGATATATCCCCTGTTCCAATGAGATTGAGGGCATCCATGCAGTCATCATTAAGCCCCTTAAAAAGACCAACATCAGTGATTCTACAAACAATCTATTTTGAGGGTTTTTCTTCAAGGCAAACTGGAATCTTTCAACATATTCTTCTAGTAGCTCATCCTCTTCCTATGACATCCTAAAGATGTCATCTCTCCTCCTATCATGTCCTCTGCAGTAGTCTTTATATTTTGCTGGGAACTTTGTCTTCATGATATCCCAGTCTGGAATGACATCTTTCCCCAACCCCATAAACCATCTTAAAGCAACATCTTTTAATGTGGTAGGGAATAGATTGAGCCTGTAAGGATCAGTGGTGTAGTCATAACTCCTACACAAGACATCAAACTCGAATAGGAAAGTGTCAGGATCTTCGGTCACCAAGCCGTAGAAAATAGGCAATGTGGAAGGTGGTATATTTTTCAGAGTAGGATACTGTGCTTGGTTTGGGATAGGGAATTCAAACATTGCTTGTCCTGGAGGATCCTCCACTGCAACATCTTCCATGGTTCTAAAGGTCCCTTCTGTAGTTGTGGAAGAAGTTGATGAAGATGTAGAAGGTGTTGATGAAGATGTAAGAGGAAATTCTTCTTCAACACTTTCTACTATATAATTGATAAAGTTAGTTTTTTCTTCACTATCCTAAAAATTTGAAGGGAGGAATCTTCCTCGGTTATCTCTCTGCCTCTGCATACAGTGAATTTGGCTTTATATTCCAGCAATCTTGCACAATGTTAGTATAATTTCTAGTGTTTCCTAAAAAGTGAATTTATTAATCCTAAAGCTGGAATCAAAATTTAAACTATGAAAGCATGTAAAAATGAGTATATGAAAGTAGCACCATCCCCAGCAATGGCACCAAAAATGTAGAGGAAAACTAATGCATTGTAGACTTAACATAATTCAGGGGTAAACCTATCTGAACAGTCCACTCTATCATTGTACTTCCTACATTAAATTATCAACCAAGGAGCATAAGCTTATGATGGCACCTGCACTATATATGCCTTTAGAGACTCATATTCTCCTAAACTAGCCTATTCAATACTATTCAGGTAATTCTACTTTACTTGAATTCATAGAAATGTAAGAACAGTAAGAACAATTACAAAACATAGTGGGTATGGGTACCTTCAACATAAGCTATAGATAACTGCTAATGACAAGAAATTGTAGAATTAACTCAAAACATTTGAAATGATAGGAGAACTAATGCTAGCCTCTAGAGGACTTAAAGTAGACAAAGCATGCACTCATTCATGAATCACAACTACTAGAAATAACAATCGAGATATTTTACTTAACTCACAATGCAATTTATGAAATAGCAGAGAAACAACTTCAACTAGAAATACATAAATAAATAAGGAAATACATGAAGTGAAGATCAGTACCTTGAGTGGCCAGCTTAGGGGACCATCTCACTTAACTAGAAATCAAATCTACTTTAGATTCTCACACATTCTCATAACACATAGTTGTATTCAATTCGTATCATAAACAAAACCTTTTTAGATTGTATTCAATAAAACATGTCTGGATCTTCAAACATAGAAAAATAGAGTAATAACTGAGCAACTATAAAATAAATTAATTTAAAAAAATTTACTTGACATCAAACTCATTCCTTCTAACTTATACAGAAACGGGAGAGTTTTATGCAACTACCAACTACCTTCAACCATCAATCCATTCCTAGATACTAGGATACAGAGTAAGATTGATTTATTAACTCCAACTTAATAGAGGAAGGAGAGTCCTATTCAGATAAGAATCCCTATACAACGACTCATATATGAAACACATAAGCTACGATTAGAATCCTAGAACAAGTCTTCTTGTTCTGTATTTATTCTTCCATTAAGATCACGTTCAGCTTCAGTTAGCGCTTGATTGTGACTTCGTTTAATACCTTGTTTTGCAATGTGCTATGAATTCTCCTTTCCTCAATACCACATACTCGCTGCTGCACAGGGGTTAATCCATAGAACATATGAATGTAAATAACCTTCATAATCAAACTATAAAATCTCATCTCTATACATACATACTCATGTCTAACTCATTCAAACAACAAATATTATCACCATATTTCATATTGACAGAATAGGTTCATGGTTTGCAGAATATATAAAAAGACAACATATTATGATGGTAATGTCTTGGAAAAGTATCTGGAATATCATAGGCATAAAGCTTGAAAGCATATAAAAACAACATAAAAGAAGCCCATATTTGAACCCATCAAAGCATACATAGAAGAAGTCAATCAAACTAAAGACAATCATAAGGATGCAAGGAATCTCTACACAATTTAAAGGTTGGATGTAGAGAAGACAACAAAAGAGCCTAATTCTAAGGCAGAAGTGGAAATAGAGGAGGATCACTATAGTATAGATAGAAAGGAGGTTCTAGAAGCCTAGTTGAGAGAAGAATTGGAACTGAACAAGGAAAATTCTTGGTTTTCAGAGCATAGTCATGATCAAGACTCATGAAAAAGACATACCACAATCCTCTGCACTTCATCAAAACTCACCAGAGATCATATGTGGCACATCTATGGAGGACACGAAAGAAACGGCTCAAAGACCTTACTAGGTAATTCACATTTTGAAAGGCATTTCCCATATCAAATTGCTTAGGTTTTTAGGAGTACAAAATCTGCATACATATCTAGGAGAAATGGAGATAGTCTTTTCAGAAGAAGACATAAGATTACAAGCTTTACAAAACACATTGGTATGCAATATCACAAATTGGTGGAACACACATAAAGACACAATAGATCGATGGCCAATATTCAAAATACTCATCAAGACAAGATATTTGCTAGAGGAAGGAGAATATGATATCATACCCAAATACTCAAGTTAGATCTCACCGCAAGAACATTTATCCACGTGTATAATAGTATGGAGAGAAATAAATAAATATAATGATATTGTACACCCTTTTCTTTTATTGGACATTATCACCAATTGCACAGACATGGTATATAAATTAGGAACAAAGGAAAGAAATTAGATATTGGGAAGAACTGCAAAAGGATTTCATTCGTACATTCTCATTCTTTAGTCCAAACAAGAATATCTACACAACACTACTCAAAATCAAGGAGATCATATTTCAATATGATGTGAAAAAAGAAGAAGGAAAACCAGAGCAAAGTTCACCACTGACAAAAATAGAAGGCATATGGAAAATCATAGAATGGATGGATAAGGAATCATACCTGGAGAAACACAAATTCTACAAAACAACACAATAGGAGGATGAGGAGAGTAAGGAACAAGAAATAAACATTGGACAAGGAGAAAGAAAGATAATGAAATCAACAGATATCAAGAAAAAATATTACAACAAGCCTATCTAAATAAGGGAAGAGAACATTGCCAAAGAAGGAGATCCTAAGATATCCAAGATAGGATACTATTGGGATGAGAAGGAAGTGGCACAAGTGGTAGAAATCTTGTTTGAGTATGAGGATTTGTTTCCTAGGAAGCTCATAGAGATGAAGGGAATCAAAGAGGAAGTCAGAACTATGAAAATTCAACTGAAAGAAGGTTGTAAACCAATCAATAAAAGGCCATATAGGATGAATCCAAACATGAAGAAAAAATTTAAAGTAGAACTTGAAAAGATACTAGAAGTAGGGATCATAAAACTAGTGGAGGAAGCAGAGTGGATCAATCCAATGGTAGTACAAAATAAGAAAACATGGGAAATCATAATCTATGGAGACTATAGAGGATTGAATAAATCTTGCATTCATGATCCCTTCCCTACATCATTCACAGGAAATCTTGGAATCAATTGCTGGTATGAAAATCTACTCCTTCATTGATGGATACTCCAGATATCACCAGGTAAAAATTAGAGAGGAAGATCAACCCAAAACAACATTTGCATCTGAACTAGGATCTTTCATGTACACTATTATGCCATTTGAATTGAAAAATGCACCCGCAGTATACAGTAGAATCATGGTCAATGCATTCAAGGAGTTCATACATGATTTTCTAGAAGTCTATTTGGATGATTGGATTGTATTTAGACTGGTAAAAGATCACATAGAGACATTGAGGTTGATGTTGAGTAAGTGTAGGAGGTTGAAATTTTCCCTAAGTTTGAAGAAATGTACTTTTGTGGTACTATTTGGAACACTACTGGGTCATATAATATGTAAATAAGGATTGAAGGTTGGTCCCCTAAAAGTTGCCATTATTCAAAACTTGCTGCCACCAAAAACCACATCTGATGTCAAAACATTCCTAGGGTATAACAGTTACCACTAAAAATTCATCAAGAGCTATGCAACCATCTCAGTACCTATAGAAGAACTATTGAAGAAAAAATAGGGCAAAAGTATTACATGGAATTAGCAGCACCAAAAGGCATTTGACACTTTGAAGCAGAAGATAGCAGAAGCACCAATACTCATATTTCTGGACTGGGAGAACACATTCCATGTTCATGTGTATGCATCAGGGATTGTAGTAGGAGTAGTACTAACTTAGACAAGGGGTTCTAAGGATCACCCTATAGCATTTTCAAGCAAGAAGTTGTCAATAGTAGAGAAGAATTATACCACAACTAAAAGAGAAGCCCTAGCAATGGTGTATGCATTACAAAAATGTAGACATTACCTCTTGTCAACACCTTTTATATTCTACACTGATCATGAACCATTGAAATACCTACTCAACAAACCAATCATCCAAGGAAGAATTTGTCGATGGTTACTCTTGTTTCAGAAGTTTGAATTTTTAATCACGGTGAAGCTAGGAAAGCACAATAAGGGACCAGACTACTTATCCAGAATTGAGATAGGGGGAGATTTGAAGGTACATGAAGAAGAACTACCTAGTGCAAATCTGTTTAGAGTAAATACAGTACCAGAAGAATTGACAGACATAGCATACCTATTGACTACAGGCAAACCTCCAACAAAGTTGTCAACATAAGAAAGATAGAATCTAATATGGAAGTCTTTTCCATATACATTGATTAAAGGAGAGCTACATGTCTGAGGAAAGGATGATATCATCAGAAGGGTAGTGTATGAACATTAAAGAGAAGAAATTATAAGAGAAGCACATGAAGCGATAGCAGGAGGACATAATGTTAGAGACATGACATCAAGAAAAATCAAACTAGTCGAATTATGGTGGCCTACACTTTTAAAAGATGCAAAGAGATATGCCAATAATTATGATGTATTTCAAAGAATAGGGAAACCTACTACAAGAGATGAGATGCCACCAATACCAGTTCCAGCATAGTTACCTTTCCAAAAATGGGGTATTGATTTCATTGGGCCTATAGACCCATCAACAAAGTAGTCAAAAGCTAGATTCATCATTATTGGAGTAGAATACTTAACTAAGTGGGATGAAGCACAACCAACTAGAGACTGCACATCAAAAACTATTGCCAAATTTATCTATGAAAACATAATTACCAGATTTGGCTATTCATTGAGCATAACTAGTGATCAAGGTAAACATTTTGTAAATAAGATGATTTCAAAGCTATTGGACAACTTCATGATAACACACAATAGGAGTTCACTATATCATCCACAAGAAAATGGAGCAAGTGAATTCCCGAAAAAGATCATTGGGGTAGCACTGACAAAAATGTGCAATGGGAACAAGACAGAATGGGATCTAAAAGTACCTGTGGTACTATAGGCATACAAAACAACCTTCAAAAGAACCACTAAGTTCACTCCCTATGAATTGGTGTATGGATTAGATGCTACATTATTAGTACACTTCATATTGCCAAATTTTTGGACAACAAGGACTCTCAAGTTGGGTGAAGAAGACTCTCTCACATAAAGGATTGAAGAATTGGAGAAAATGGATGAGGATAGATTAATGGCAACATACAATATGAACTTGGAAAGGAAAAGATAGAAGGCTTGGTACGATAGAAACTTGAGAACAAGACATTCAATGAAGGTGACTTAGTACTTCTGTATGACAACAAGTTTAAGAAGCAAGGAAAACTGAAGACAAGGTGGTTGGGATCTACATTAAAGAAATTGCAAATTTTGGAGCAATCAGACTAAAGAATATGGAGGGTTAGAGATCAACTGGCTATGTCAATGGTGCAAGACTCAAGAAATATTTTCAACCAGAGAAAATTATGTCTTGAGGACAAGACATAGTTTTGAAGGGGGGATGATTTTAGTAGCATGCAGAGCACAACGCAGAGCTGACTGGAAGCTGGTACACACACTATGTGGAGGCCAGAGATGACATGAGACACATCCCTAGATGAAATAGATATAGTATATAGATATAATATATGATGATATAGTAGAGGAGAATAGAAGTATGATATGATCTGATGTAAAGAATGACATAGAAGTCATGTATGTAACTGGTGAGGTAGAGACTTAGACTTGCTGGAGGATGGATATATATTGTATAACCTTTGATTGATGTTGATATCTATATATGGAGGTATGTCAATATCAGGTAATTCTGTGTTGTTCTGTTGTTGTGATCTATATGTGATGCTCTGTTTCTGTTATTATTTATGTTTTACTATCAATCTCTAGCTACTTGACTAGGGTATAAACTAGCTACAAAGACTTGATTGAGGATCAAATCTCTAGACTGATATCCCCTCTACATTTCTTGTTAACAATAAGTATGAGAAGTTTCTTCAAACCATTAAAGAAATTAAAATCTTTGCAACATGAAATGATAAAGGGCTTGTGAATGATAGACCTGCTTTTGTCAAGTAGGAAAGAATGCCTAGGATTTTTTATCAGCCCTACAATACCAACTAGCATAATGGTAAGCTAGTGCAACTAAATAACATAAGAAATCCTAGAAGAGGAACTCCTAATCCTCTTAAAAGAGGTGTGTATATGGTAGATGACAATCTTTGTTTAATATGCCAGGTGCCTCATTCACCATCTCAATGTATAGTAGCTTTATCAGTTGTTGAGTCAGAGGGACCATGTGACGAATGCAGTGACATGGATGACCAAGATGATCAAAATATAAACATGGTTTTTTACCATAATTTTATTGCTGATGATTATTTTTCCTTTGAAGAAGAAGATATCTAGAACAAGGATATAGAAGATAGAAGACATCTAGCATCACATCGCCAACATGTTTTTTAGTTGGAATCTAGATCCTCCAAAGTCAAATTGAGAAGACCAACTACTGAAGAGATTAGAGCCCTTACTATAGCTAAGATCACATAGGTCAAGAGTGATTACAATTTGAGGAACAAAAAGGCTCAGGGAGATAGTAGTACTGCAGGAAATACAGGTAGCATTTTCATTAAGGAAAGACAAGAGACCCAGGGCCCTAAAGAAAATTTTACTATTAGGGCCAAGTCAAAGGATGAAGTGATCAAACCTGCTTCACATTAGAAGGCTAAAGATAAAAAGGGAAATGGTGTTGATAAAGGTGATGCTGAAACACCTAAGGATAAAATTAAAAAGAAAGATACCACCTAGACCCTTGCCATCCAGACAAGTCAACAACTGAATAATTCTCTGTTGAAATATGTTCTACTAAACATGGCTCATATCCTTATCTAGATTAGAATAACCATCCCTCTTCTGGAAATGATGAGGATACTTGAACATAAGGATAGAGCTCTGGCTATCATTAATGAGGCAATACCAAATCCATCAGAGGTCAAGGCTGAAGAGAATGCATAGTCTAGTAAGAAGGAAACAACACCAACAAGTGGCAAGAGATGTACTTCTAAGATACCCAAGGTATATTTAGGGACTACTCTATACAAATTCCCCTCTCAGGTAGATCCCTTTTATGTCACCTTGGTCATAGAAGAAAGATTTGTGAAGAATTATATGATTGACTCTGGAGCATCTACAAACATCAAGCCACTAAGGGTGATGAATGAATTAGGTATTAATGTGATGAAAGCATACAAAAAATGCTTTTCTATGGACTCCAGGGAGGTTCCCATTATTGGGGTGATCAAGGACATTGGTTTCAAACTAGCATCCTACCCACATAAAGAATATAGTATGATTATCACAGTGATATACATTCCTCCTTAATAAAGAATGTTGCTTTCTAGAAAGTGAGCCTCCACTATTGGGGGAAGTATCTAGATGGACTCATCATATGCCATGATCCCAATGGATGGGAAAGATGTCATGCTAGAAAGAGAAAAGAGAGCCTCATCAATTATTTAGGGTCTTGAAGAAGGGAACAACTAGATCTATTTTCTGGATGTTGATATGGACAACTTTAGAGTGGAAACACTAGAAGATAATCAGAAGGAGAAAGCAACTATCAGTAAGGAAATTTAGACTGCTGCTTAAGGCGATGGCTTATGGTTCATGTGGTTTGACAAGGCCTATTCAAAAGAAGGATCTAGAGTAGGGGTTGTACTTATTTGCCCAAATGAAAATACATTTAGATCATCATTCAAATTGGGTTTTGAGTGCACCAACAATGTAGCTAAGTATGAAGCATTGCTCGTAGGATTAAAATGTACAATTAAGCATGGGATTAAGAAGCTCAAAGTTCTAGGGGACTCAGAGCTTGTTGTCTCATAGATTAGGTCCAAATATGCTTCAAAGAACTAATAGCTTAAGCAATACAAGAATGCAGTCTGGGATACCATTGAAGCTTTTGATGTATTCTCCATTGACTGGGTAGAGGAAAGTAAAAATGTTATGGTTGATTTCCTTGCTAACATAGTAATAAGGTTCGAAGACTTAACCCTTGCTGGAATATCAAAAGTAGAGATGCTAACCAATCCATCTATCCCTAATAACATATGTCATTGGCAAGTTTTCAATGATGATTATGACTTCTATAGGTTTATGAACTGTGTTGATGAATACCATGGTTAAGAAATAATTTCCAAAGCTTTGTTGAAACCATTTATGGAAAGGAGATTGTTTTTGAGATTGAGGTTATTCAACTGAAGGCAAACAATATTATAAGGGGATTGGTTGCCCTCGAAAGGGTATTTGATGGAGTTGATAACCATGTTGCCAAGCTTGCTCTTGTTAATGAAAATGACTTAGAGGAAGTCAATCTGGGGACTGAATCTCAACCAAGAAAGGTTTATAAAGGTAAAAATATAACCCCTAAGATTAGAACTATGCTCATCTCTTTGCTAAGAAGGTATAAAAAGGTTTTTACATGGTCCTATGATTATCTTAAAGCCTATAGAGAGGACTTGTTTTAGCATGAGATTCCTCTAAATCTTGATGCTAAACCATTCAGGCAAAAGCAATGGCCCATCAATCCTACACTTGCACCAAAAATGCAACAAGAGTTGGCTAAGCTTGGTGAAGGGGGGATCATCAAAACCATTAGGCATTCTAAGTAGAAAAAAGAATGATGACATAAGGTTATGTGTTGATTTCAGAAATCTCAACATGTCATCATTAAAGGATAATTATCCCTTGACCAACATGGAAGCTATGTTATAGAGGTTAATAGGTTGTGAGTTACTATCGATGATGGATAGTTTCTTAGGTTATAATCAGGTAATGGTAAAGGAGTTTGAACAATACAAGACTACTTCCACTACTCCTTGGGGCACTTATGTGTACATCAGGATGCCATTTGGGCTAACAAATGTAGGGGTCACCTTTTAGAGGGCCATGGATGTGGCTTTCTCTAACTTAATCAACATCATCATGGTCATGTATCAGGATGATTTTACAACTTTCTCCAAGAAGGGGAAGACCATTGTAATCATTTGGAAAAAATCTTTGAATGAAGTCTTGAATATGGAATCTCACTCAACCCAAAGAAATGCATGTTTGGGGTGACTGGGGGAAAGTTGTTAATACATATAGTGTTTAAGAACATGGTTAGAATTGAATCAGAAAGGGTAGCAGTGATAGATAGGATACCCCAACCAAAGACAGTCAAGGGGATTCAATCCTTCTTCAATTAGATAAATTTTGTGAAAAGGTTTGTAGGAAATTTTGTTGAAAAAATTAAAGCCATCTGCAAAATGTTAAAGAAGGGGGAAAGTGTGAATTGGGGTGACGATCCTACCAAATAATTCATAGATATAAAGGATGAAATCAAACAAGCCCTGATGCTGACATCTCTGAACTTCTCCCAGTCATTTCAATTATTTTTGTTTGCTTCATTCCATACAATCACTGTCATTTTACTACAGAAAAATGAAGATGGATGCAAACAACCTATCTCTTTCTTTAGCAAATATTTACAAGCAGTTGAATTGAAGTATGATTCTATGGAGAAGCAAGCTTATGCATTGGTAAAGGCAATAATTTTTTTTTGACAATACTTAGTCAGAGCTAGAATTGTAGCTTATGTTCCTCATGCTGCAATAAAGGACATTTTTTTGTAGCAGGAAGTTACTAGTAGGATATGTAGATGGATCAACAAAATTTAAGAATTCAACATCAACATCTAGATCACTAAGTTGGTTAGAGGCCAGTGATTGGATAAAATCATGGCCGAGTCTAATTTGGAAGTGATTCAAGTGAATTGATTGACTGATGCACCTGTATTGAAGAAATGCAATCTTTAGGATTCATATTGGTATAGGGATATTGTATTCTACTTGCATTACTTGAAATGTCTCAATAATTTGATAGATAACTAGAAAAGAACTTTGAAGTTGCAAGAATTAAAGTATATCATTGGTGAACAAAAATTTAATTGGAGGAATAGTGAGGGTGTCTTGTTGAAATGCTTAAGTGAATTGGAAGCATCTCAAGTCCTAAATGAAATGCATAATGGAAGTTATAGTGGCCATTTATTAGCTACAACCACTGCTCATAAAATCCTTAGTGCGGGATATTGGTGGCCCACTTTCCTTGTAGATGAGTACAATTTAATGCAAAAGTGTGATGCATGTCAGAAGTTCTCTGGTAATAATAAGTGGACTGGAGTTCTCCAACTGAGGCCTCAAACTGTGGAAGCTCCATTTCAACAATGGGGCATAGATTTCATTGGAGAGATTTCTAAAAAATATAGTGGTAGCTTTAAATGGATATTAGTGGTGACATATTATTTCACAAAGTGGAAGTAAGCAATACCCACTAGGAAGGAAACTGTTAAATTTGTTATAGATTTCATCATGGATCATATTATTACAAGGTTTGAGGTCCCAAACAAACTCATGATGGATAATGCCATGTGTTTTAGGTCTGCTAAATTTATAGATCTCTGCACTAAATATGGAGTAAATTTGCCCTACTCTTCACTATATCATCCGTAGGGAAATGGTCAAGCAAAATCTAGTAACAAAAGTTTTATGAAGATTATAAAGAGGATGCTTGACAAAAATAAAAAAGGCCTAGGATTCAAAGTTAAGACTAGCTCTGTGGGTAGATCAAATGACTACAAAGAAGTCTATTGGGAGGTCACCCTATGAATTGGTATATGAGATGAATACAAATATGTCTGTGAATAATCTTTTACCAGTTTACAAGTTCATCCAAGAGTACTTTGATGATTTGGATGATGCAATGACTTTGAGGATAAACCAACTAGTTGAGCTGAATGAAAGTAGGAGAAAATCTCAAATGGTCAATGTCAAAAGGCAACAACAAGTTAATTATTTGTTTGACAAAAGGGCAAAGGACAGAAAGATTGAATGTTGAGATTTGGTACTAGTATGGAATACAAGAGTGTTGGGAATTAAGGTATCTCAACCTTGGTAATTCCTTGCATTATTTATAATTGTATTTATTTATTCATTGCCTATGTTGTAAATTAATTGTAAATTCCATATTGTCATTTTGTGGGATGTGGCACGGTGATGTGTCATCCTACATGGAAGATGACAACTTGTAATTTTGTCATCACATGAGGAGATAGGTGTCCCACTTTGTGGTAGGAGTATTTTGCCATGTGTCGGTATCTTGGATGTTGTGTAAGGGAATGTTTGACCGAGACGGTTATGACGGATTCCTATGATGAAGTTATGACATGTAAGAGTAAAAAATAGAAGCTTGTAAGATAGGTGAAGACATGTGTCATGAAGCATCTTTGAAAAAGGCACATTTGGGTGCCCCAAGATGGACTATGACATGTTGTAAGAGAATATGCTATTTATAGCATGTGTATGACAGATTCTCTTAAACTGTAAGTTGTAACCTCTATGACAGATTCTATGACTGTCGTAAGAGTCGTAAGAGCATTTGTCATAGCCCATTTTGGAAATAGGCAATATCTTTGGAATGGGAGCTCTGGACAAGTGTCAAGAACATTCTACAATTTTGACCAAGTGTCCTTAGGCATGGGTTTTGGGCCATGAGGCCAAGTTGGATGCCCATTCCAAGATAGGACCAATTTTGCCTTGTATAATCTATATAGACAGGTGCTTGGAGGTGGAGATGTATTACAGGTTTGCCAGGTACTGTTATGCTGCCAATTTGTCTCTAGATACAAGTGTCAAAGACTCCTGAGAGCTTGCATTGCAAGTGTCTTGTAAACATTCTTTGTTTAAATAATACATTGTGCAGGTTTTGGAGTGGGGGTTTTCCCCCCATATATCTTGTGTCTCTCTTCTTGTCTCACCTACTTTGTTATGTGTTTGTTGCAATATCTCATGTTAATGGTTTAATGTTGCTATAATAGTTAGGATAAATTTGAATTTGCACTCTCCTCCCCTCATTAGATTAGTGTAGGAAGTGATTTCCACACACCTAGCTTCCTTTCAGTTGGTATGAGAGCTTGGCCAGTTTTTGGTTCTAGCTGCTGGGTAGCAATTTTTTGAGCTAATCTTAGGTTGAGTGGGAGTCTTGTGTAGAGTATTCTGTATCTTATTGCAGTAAGGAGATGGCAACCACATCCAGAAGGTTAGAGGTTGAGAAATTCAATGCCACTAATTTTGAGTTGTGGAAACTCAAGATGGAGGACCTACTTGTTGATCGTAACCTATGGGAAATGGTATCTGGTGTAAAGCCCGCAGCAATGCAACAAGCTGATTGGAACTTCAAAGATCGAAAGGCTAAGGGTCTTATTAGACTTTATTTAGCTGACTCTGTTCTATTGAACATCCATGAGGAGAAGACAATGAAGGATATTTGGAAGAAGTTGGGTGATGTTTATCAGGCCAAGTCCTTGGTGAACAAACTCTTCCTGAAAAAGAAGTTGTTTGCTCTAAAGATGGAAGATGGAGGATTTGTTGTAGACCACATGAATGCTTTCAAAATGATCATTGCACAGTTGACATCTGTGGGTGTGAAAATGGAGGAGGATCATTTCATGACCCTGCTTTGTTCTTTGCCAGATTCATGGGATCATCTTGTAACGGCTATCAAAAGCACCACTACCACCTTCAAGATGGAAGATGTGGTGTCCTCACTGTTATCTAAAGAAATACAGAGGAAGACATCCACATCAACCAAAGAGGCTCTTGTGGTTCATGGAAGACCCAAGGAGAAAGGGAAGAAGAAAGACAAGAAAGCTGAGAAGGGTAGATCCAAATCCTGTGGGAGATCCAAATCTTCTGGAAAGTCCAAGGCTCTTTGTTGGAACTGTGGTAAAATTGAGCATTTCTGAAAGGAATGTAAAGAGGAGGAAAAAAAGAAGAAATCTCCTGATTCAGATTCTGACAAGTCACAAGATGATGGTGATGCCTTCATCGTAGCCCTGACCACCCATGCATCTGATGATGTGTGGTTGATTAATTCTGGTGCATCATTCCACATGACCTCACATTGAGACTGGTTTACCAAATATGAAAAGTTCGATGGTGGAAGGGTGTACCTAGGTGATGACTCTCATCTGAAGATTGTTGGTCATGGAAAAGTCTCAATCTGATTCCTTGATGGACGAGTGAAGGGGTTCACTGGAGTTACGCACATTCCAGGCCTTGCACAAAACCTACTTTCTGTAAGTATGTTAAATGATGCAGGCGTACAGGTTGTCTTTTCAAAGGATGGATGCAAGATGACAAGACAATCTATGGTGCTTGCGAAGGGTACTCAGAGGGGTACTCTGTTTCAGCTGGAGGCATGCACTTCACAGTGTAATAGTTCTCCTGACTCAAGGAAATGAGTTGCTATCACTTCATCCCCACCATCTAAACATGTAGTGAAGAAATCTGTTGTAACCAGTTTCGTTGGTTGTGCACATGCTTTGGAAGCTAATCTTCTTGTTGAAAAGACTATGTTATGGCATTTGAGATATGGCCACATTGGTGAGAAGGGTCTGCGTACCCTAAAAAATAAAAACCTCCTTGAGGGGTTAAATGATTGTAATCTTGAGTTTGACTTTTGTGAACATTACATTTATGGAAAGCAAAACCATGTTCAATTTTAGTCTAGTTCTCACAAGTCTTCTGGTGTATTGGATCTTATTCATTCTGATGTGTTTGGTCTTGTGAATGTTCCTTCAATTTCAAAATCTGTATATTTTGTATCTTTCATAGATGATTACAGTAGAAGGACATGGGTTTATTTTATCAGAAGCAAGACTGAAGTCTTTAGTCAATTTAAGGAGTTTAAAGCCTTTGCTAAAAATTAGACTTGTAAAAAGATTAAGTGTTTGAGAACTGACAATGGTGGTGAGTTTTGTTCAACAGAGTTCGATAAGTTCTGTAAAGAGTAAGAGATTGAAAGGCATAAGACAACTCCAGATACCCCACAACAAAATGGAGTTGCAAAGAGGATGAACAGGACACTGATGGAGAAGGCTAGGAGTATGCTTAGTGGAGCAAGCCTCGAACAAAAGTTTTGGGCTGAAGCTGTCGCCACTGCTTGCTATCTAGTAAATAGATCTCCTACATCGGCTCTTGTTGGCAAAACACCTATGGAGGTGTGGTCTAGTAAGAAGCCTTCAGTAAGGCATCTTCATGTTTTTGGTTGTGAGGCATATGCACATGTGCCTAGGGAGAAACAGTCTAAGTTGGAGAACAAGGCTGTTAAATGTATCTTCATTGGCTAGGGTGTCAGTGTGAAAGGATACAAGCTTTGGGATCCCATGACTGAGAAAGTGTTGTATAGCAGAAGTGTTATCTTTAGAGAGCTAACACCCTCTTCATTGTTCTACAACCAGAACAGTCAGAAAAGAAAGAAGATGCGGTTCAGTTTCCTTCTACCCCTAAGAAGACTGAACCGATAGACCCTGTGAGGCTTGATGATGAGGAGACCTCTAGCAGCTCTAGAAGTGAAGAAGAAGAAGTAGAACCTCAACCTCAACCATTGAGGAGGTATACACAAACAAGACAACAACCTGATAGGTTTAGTTATTCATTACATGATTCTATTTGTGATTTTGCTTTACTTTCTAACATTGATGAGCCTAGAATTGTGAAAGAGGCTATGGGCATGAAAGATGCAGGTTCCTGGAAGGAGGCCATGGAAGATGAGATGGTTTCTTTGGAAAAGAACAAAACATGGGACTTGGTACCTTTGCCTGATGGATAGAAACTCGTTGGTTGCAAATGGGTGTTCAAGAAGAAATTTGGTGCAGATGGCAGTGTTGAAAAGTACAAGGCTAGATTGGTTACGAAGGGGTACTCACAAGTGGAGGGAATTGATTATGGTGAAATTTTCTCTCCTGTTGCAAAGCTGACATCCATTAGATTTTTGTTATCTCTTGTAGTTGCTTATGATTTAGAGATAGAACAAATGGATGTGAAGACAACTTTCCTTCATGGTGATTTGGAGGAAGAAATCTACATGTCACAACCAGAGCATTACATAGAGAAAGGTAAAGAAAATTTGGTTTGCAAGCTTAATAAGTCTTTGTATGGTTTGTAGTAGTCTCCTAGGATGTGGTACTTGAAGTTTGATGCCTTTGTGTTGTCAATTAGTTATCTGAGATAGAAATTGGATCACTATGTGTATTATAAGTTTGATGGTGATCATATTCTTATTGTTGCATTGTATGTTGATGATATGTTGCTCATTAGGAAGGGTAAGAATATGATTTCTAATTTTAAGTCTTAGTTGGAAGCACAGTTTGAAATGAAAGATTTAGGGGCAGCCAAGTACGTTCTTGGAATGAAAATTAAAAGAGATAGAACTAACAGAAAACTTTGGTTAAGACAGAGTAAGTATGTGAAGACCATGTTGGATAGGTTTAGCATGGAAGATTGTAGACCAGTGAGTGTTCCTATTTCATTGGGGACAAAGTTGTTTGTTAATGATTATCTGAAATCTCCTAGTGAGGTGGAGGACATGATCAAAGTACCTTATGCTAGTGCTGTTGGTAGTTTGATGTATGCTATGGTCTGCACAAGACCAGACTTTGCCCAAGTAGTGGGAGTCCTTACTCAGTTTATGGCTAATCCTGGACGGGTACATTGGGATGCAGGTAAGTGTGTGTGTAGATATTTGAGGGGTACTTCTGACTATTCCATTTTCTATCATGGCAATGCTATAGGACCCCCGCATTCAGTTTGTATTCATGGATTTGTGCATTCTAATTGGGCAGGTGACATTGACAACAGGAGATCCACTAGTGCTTATGTGTTTACACTGTTTGGTGGTATGATTAGTTGGATGAGTAAGCGACAACCTGTGGTTGTTTTGTCCACTACAGAAGTTGAGTATATGGTTGCTACTCATGCTTGTAAGGAATCCATTTGGCTTAAGAGATTGTGTTTCGATATTGGTGTTGATGCAGGTCAGATTACAATTTGTTGTGACAGTCAGAGTGCGATTTGCCTTGTAAAGAATCCAACTTTTTGTTGGTGCTCAATTTGGCCTGGAAGTTGAGCTAGCATGTGGAGGGTTTCTTCTTTCAAACCCTAGGTTTTCCTCTCCATCGGCATAAATTTGTGAGCGTTTTGACGATCACATTGGTAACACGGTGTGTTCTTTTTACATTGCTGAGACTTTATGCTATCGGCAAATGAGATTGTGGTTCTACCGATGGTGTTGGTCTTGCCGATAGGGGTAAGTCAAGTATTCATCGGCAGGAGTGGGAGCTATCGGGTGAGCGGTCAGATGTTGGGCCGACAGTGTAATGTTTGACCGATGAGGTTTCATCGGCGTGTGTCTTACCGAAGATGATGGGGTTGATGTTTGGTGATCGGTAAGACTATTGAGATTGGGCCAGCAGTTGGAGTGTCCACCGATGGGGTAATGTTTGGCCGATGAGGTTTCATCGGCGTGTGTTTGGCTGACGGAGGGATGAAGCCATAGTTCATCGGCAGGAGTTGTTATAGCGGTGAGGAAGTTTCGTGCTAGCCCGACAGTTCTGGTCTGGCCGACAATGGAGTTTCGATGTAGGCATCGGTGAGACTAGTAAGGTCGGCAGGAGAATTATGGAGTTGGCCGATGGTTTGTATCACAGCGATGGGTATTTGGCGAAGGGTTGTGTGTCGAGCGTGGCAAAACGCTCGACACCTATCATGTGTGCGACCATGTTTATGAACTACTGATGTGATCTCCTCACCATGCATGTGGGATTATTCCCCTATGTAGTTTCAAACTTTGAGCAAGTCACTTTTGGCGGGAACTCCTGTTTGAAATGTTGCGACAGTTTCCGAGTGGCTGCGGGTGGTTGAGACTCTTAATAGTAACAGTGCAGGGGTATGGGCGACGGTACAAACAGTGAAGTTGCCTGATCGTGGATGAAGACTTTCAGATGGCGGCGCATGGCTCGAGGCCCCCCCTTTTGTCTGCTGCATTAATATCTTCTGAGCGCCATTCCTTGGTGGGATCTGTATCTGGCGAATTTTGATATTTTTGCCATGTAATTAATTGCTTATGGTACACTATCTGGCTGTTATAAGCAGATGGTGTTACCATTTTTTAAGGGGTTGAGAGTTGAATATTTGGCTCTGTAACACAATACAGTTCATTTTGGTTGCTCTATACAGTTAAACCTGTGAGTTTATGTATCTCTTGTTGTACGTTTTTGCATGAATCCACTGATTTCATGGTTAATTCTATATGAGAAATGCTATATTAGCATGTGTTTTGTTAATTCTGTCTCCAGTATTGCATGTATCTTTCTTCTGAGTCTGGATATTTAAGCAATGTTTGAGACTCTAGAACATAGAATTCCTGTGTTGAATGTCTGATCTTTTAACTTCTGCTCAAGGGGTAGATTAAACTGTTCTCAGATTGAACATTGGGAAGGGTATACTGCAGTAGGGATGCCATAAGTATAGATAGCTTAACACTCTGTATTGGGAGATATCTGTAAGGCAGGTATTATATGTATCCCCCTGAAATCCAGTTTTAGTTATTCATGCATATCATTCACAGGTGTATGTCTACTGACTCCAGGCCCTGGATAGGCACCAATCTTGCTTTGTGATTGTGTTACAGCCATGTCCAGCTCTGCATCCAAAATTAAAATTAAAATCAAAATCTAAAACAACCATTAGGACGTTAGAATTAGTTTTACGATCCTCAGTCCTCTGTCTACAACTGCAAATAGGTCCAAAGCTAGCCTCTTTGCTCTTATCCTACAGTTTTGGTCTACTTACAGGAGGACTTATCTGCTTTCTATCAACATCCTAGCCTTGTATGTATATCCTCATGGATGTTGAGTAGGGAATACCCCCTAGGTTTTGCAGAGCCTGAAGAAGAAGAGGAGATAAAATATAGAGTCTATCTCCTACACTGTTGGCCCCTGGCCCAGAGATCCTGTTGATCATTGATGGCTACCTTGTAGGGAAATCTGGGAATAAGCATCCAGTTTGGGAAAACACCAACAGAAATTGGCGACTCTACTGGGGAGTTTGTGAAAGAACCCTGGTTTACAAAAAGAAAACAGTTCCTAGTAATAGGTGGCGACTCCGAAGTAATCTCCCAACCGGTCAAAGTAAAATTTATATGCAAGGGAGAAGATCCCAACAAAATCCTTTATTTGAAGAGTTACCAGTAACAAGAAGAATGATGTACAGAAGAAAGGGAGCTGTCTCAGTCAGTCATGAGGGTTCCCCCAGAAAAAGTGATGATATGCAAGACAACTCTAGGCCATCAGGATAGCATGTGCCTTACTTTTCAAATGCAGAAGCTGATATTCAGGGTGCATATGATAGGCAACAGGGTGGTAGCATGAGAATGAGGTCAGAAGTGTTCCAAGAACACCCATGTCTAGACCCTAGTGACAGATTTGAAGAGGCAAAGTCTCTGAGGGATGATGAAGATGATGACCAGAATGGTATGAGACCATCTACCTCTATGCCTAAGGAAGAATAGTTAGATGAAGAAATCAGAAATCTGAGAGCAGAACTAGAGTATCTGCAAGCCATGAAAATCAGAGATGATATGAGGCAGAAAGTGCAAGCTTTAAGGACTGCCCAAAATAATTCAATTCCTACCCTTGAGAATGCAAATGTGCAGAGACATCAGCAAAGAAATGAAGTGCAACATCAGCATAATGATGAAAGACAAAATGTGAATGATGTTAGGATACCACTGAACAATGTAAGAAACTAGAATGCAAACAGAAATATCAATGTTAATCAGTTTGATAGACAGCCCATGTAGCTAGATAGATTCAGACAGCTGGTGTTCGATGGTATTCCTGGGTATCCTAACCCCATTGACAAGCATTTGAGGCTGCAGGTGCCTAAATTTCTAGGAAACAACACTGTGTCAGGAGAAGATCATCTAAAAGCTTTTCAAAATGTCATGGATAACTTTGAGGTTGAACATGAGGATGTTTTCATGAAGTCATTCATGCAATCTTTAGTAGATGAGGCAAGAGAATGGTACAAGAATCTGCCCGACAGGAGTATTTCATCATAGGATGATTTTAAAAGGGTATTTAAGGAGCAATATGGCGACAAAACTGACCCTAGCTTTTTCATAAATGAGTTTACTAGTATCACTAAAGGGTCAAATGAGCAGGTTGCAGATTTTAATGCAAGATTTACTAAAGTGTTAAACAAATTGCCATATCACATGAGGCCAAATGAACCAATGTGCATAATATTGTATATCAATGCCTTTGATGCAAAAACTGCATATGGATTAAGAGATAAAAGTCCTACTACTATCAGGGATGCTTTCAAGATTGCAGTAAACATTGAGAACAATAGGAAAGCATCAAGCAAGACTAACAGAAGGGATGATGTGAAAATTCTGCAGAATCCAAACAAGCCTCAGAACACTCAAGGTAATACATCTGCCCCTGAAGATAAGATAGACAAATTGGCAAATGTTGTTAAGGACCTAAGCTATAGGCTAGCTAGAAGTGAAAAAGGGATAGGTCCTGATAGGCAAGTCTACCAAAGGCAGGAAAGGAGACCATCATTGCAGGATATGCCTTATAATACCAATTGGCAAAATGGTAAGCCTATATTCCCACATAACAACACAAATCAGAGGACTCAACATGTCAAAGAAACTCCTGATCCTCTAGAGAAAGCTGTAAATATTGTTGATGATACTCCATGGTGTATAATTTGCCAGATGCCACATTCACAGTCACAGTGTATGATAGCTCAGTCCTTGTATGATAATGCTACATCTTGTAATGAATGCAATGAGCCACACTATGTGCAAGATGATGATGTTAATATGATGTCCATAAGCAATGGATACCATCTTTATGATGCTGATGAGAATATAGATAATGGAATTCGGGCCTGTCAGCAGGACTTTTATGATGAAGGTAATGAAGAGAGCTATGTGTATGCTCAGAGCTCGCATAATTTTCTGAGTAGCTTACAACGACCTTCTGAGGAGGAAATTAGGGCCTTCATAGCTCCAGCAGTTGCCCAAGTCAAGAGTAACTACAATCTTAGAGGTAAAGCTCAGGTAAGCAACCCACATCAGCCAAAAGTTTCTGCAGGTCAGCCAGTGCATGGTCATAAAGGAACCGAACCACAAAAGAGGCAGTGGGTTAATAATAAACAAAATTTTAGACATAGAACAGGTCATGAATCTCAAGGACTAGAGAATAGAATCCCCCAGGCTAAAGATCAAAGCAAAGGTTCCCAAGACAAGAATGATGATCAGGGAACTATGAAAGTAAAAGCTAAATCAGCTCAGGATAGAAACAAGATTGTGGAGCAAGCTACAACTATTATACAAAATTATGCTCCATTTGAAATAGCTCAAGTCCTCTCCCAGGTAAAGGTCTCTTTTCCACTCATGGAACTCATGAAGGTTGAAGAAATCAAGAATAGGACAATATCCCTAATTTCAGGGGTACCTTTTCAAGCTAAACAAAATGTTCAAATCTAGGGTGAGAAACATGTCATATGTAATGAAGAAGATGAGGCTCCTGAAGTCTATTTAGGAGTGACTATGACAAAGTGTCCTTCACAAGTGGAACCATTTTATGTATCCCTGGTTATAAATGGAAAAATAATTAGAAATTGTATGCTTGACTCTGGAGCATCTACAAATGTCATGCCTTTGGCCATCATGCAACAAGCTGGATTGAAAATTGACAAGGCATGTGGAAAATGTTATGCTATGGATGCCAGAGAGGTACCAGTTATTGGAATCATGAAGGATGTAGATTTCAAACTGGCAGCATTTCCTGAAAAGAGATATAAAATGAATATAACAGTGGTTGACATCAAGCCACAGTATGGTATGTTATTGTCAAGAAGATGGGCAGCACTAATTGGTGGAAGTATGCAGCTGGACCTGTCATATGCCATGATTCCAATGAATGGCAAGAATGTTAAGCTAATCAGAGAACAGAGATCATCAGAGACAGTGGAAGACCAAGAGGCAGAGGAACAGATATGCTTTGTAAACACTGACTGTGATAACTTCAAGGTTGTCTCAGATGACAGAGAAGATAAAGAAAAAAATGTCTGTAGTGAAGAGTTGGACCAGCAGGGTCTGTGGACCATGTATTTTGATGGAGCTTGTGCAAAAGAAGGCTCTGGAGCTGGAGTTGTTTTCCTGTCTCCAACTGGTAAGCTCCTCAAATTTCCTTTCTTGCTGAGGTTTGTTTGCACAAACAACATTGCAGAATATGAGGCTTTACTCTTAGTCCTAAATATAGCTCTCAAACATGGAATCAAAATGCTAAGAGTATTTGGGGATTCTGAGCTGATTGTATCCCAAATTAGAGATAGATATGCTTCAAAAAACAAAAGATTGAAACAATATAAGCATGCTGTTTGGGATACCATTGAACTTTTTGATGCATTTTCAATAGGCTGGGTAGAGAGATCAAAGAATGTTATGGCTGATTTCTTAGCTAATGTTGCAATAAGGCCGGATGACATCACTCTGTCAGATGTTATAAATGTAGAAGTTAAATCAGGCCTGCAGTACCAGAAAATATATGCAGTTGGCAAGTGTTTAATGATGATAGGGATTTGTTAAAATTTTTGCACTGCATAGATGAATATGAGAATCAAGAAATTGATTTCCAAGCTTTTGTAGAGACTATAGAGGGAAAAGAAACTCTTGTGGGAAAACAGATAATTCAATTGAAGACTAATAAAATCCCTAGAGGGTTAGTAGCTTTGGAAAGAGCTTTTGACAGTAGAGACAAATTGGTCACAAGGACATCTCTCACAAATAAGGAAGATTTAGAAGAGATAAATTTGGGGACATCTCAGGCCCCTAAGAAGGTATATATTGGTAAGCGGCTCAAGCCACACATCAGGAGTATGCTGATTGCATTACTGAAAAGGTATAAACATGTTTTTGCTTGGTCATATGAGGACCTAAAAGCCTATAGGGAAGATTTATTCCAGCATGAGATCCCATTAAAGCCTGGAGCTAAACCATTTAGACAGAGGCAAAGACCTATTAATCCTACCTTAGCTCCAAAGATGCAAGAAGAACTTAAAAAGCTTAGGGAAGCTGGAATAATTGTGCCAATCAGACATTCAACTTGGGTGTCTAACCTTGTCCCAGTCAGGAAAAAGAATGGTGATATTAGGCTTTGTGTTGACTTCAGAAACTTGAATGTATCCTCTTTAAAGGATAACTATCCACTACCTAATATGGAAGCTATGTTGCAGAGAGTGACTGGTTGTGAACTCTTATCCATGATGGATGGATTTTCAGGTTATAATTAGGTGAAGGTAAAGGAATCAGAATAGTATAAGACTACCTTCACCACTCCATGGGGAACTTATGTGTATGTTAGAATGCCCTTTGGACTAACAAATGCAGGTGCTACATTTCAAAAAGCAATGGATGTTGCTTTTGCAGGGTTGATTGATTCAATCCTGGCTGTATATCAGGATGACTTGACTGCATATTGAAAGAAGGAAGAGCAGCATTGTTTGCATCTAGAGCATATTTTCATAAGAGCACTAGAGTATGGCATTTCTTTAAATCCAAAGAAGTGTGCTTTTGGGGTAGTTGAAGGAAAGCTTTTGGGGCATATTGTTTCCAAGGATGGAGTTAGGATAGATCCAGAGAGAGTGGCTGCTATTGACAGAATTCAAATGCCAAAAACTGTAAAAGGAGTTCAGTCCTTCTTTGGACAGATAAATTTTGTTAGGAGATTTGTTCCCAACTTTGCAGAAACTACGAGGAACATTTCTAAGATGATGAAGAAGGATGCAACTGTCAACTGGGAAAGTGAAGCAATAGAATCATTTCATAGTATCAAAGAGGCAATCAAGATGGCCCCTGTTCTTAAATCTCCTGATTTTTCTAGGCCATTCCAAGTATTTTCATTTGCTTCCTTTCACACTGTTGCTACGTGTTTGCTACAGAAAAATGAAGATGGTTTTGAATAGCCCATAGCTTTCTTCAGTATGTCCTTGCAGGCTGCTGAGTTGAAATATGATATCATGGAAAAATAGGCATATGCACTAGTCAGAGCCATCAAAAGTTTCAGACCATACCTGGTAGGATCACATATAATTGCATATGTACCCCATGCAGCAGTCAAAGATATATTCACTCAACAGGAGGTGACCGGAAGAAGGTGCAGATGGATAAACAAACTGCAAGAGTTCAACATAGACATACAAATTACCAAGTTGGTAAGAGGACAAGGATTAGCCAAGATGATGGCACAGTCAAGCTTGGAAGCATGCCAAGTTAATGCAGTCCAAAATGAGAGTGTAAATGTATCAAGATCTGAATGGTACAGGGATATTATCTACTACTTGCAAAATCTGAATTGTCCTTCCCATTTCAGTGACAGTCAAAAGAGGACTTTAAAGTTACATGCAATCAGGTATGTTATTGTTCAAGGTGAGCTATACTGGAAAAACCCTGATGGTGTGCTGCTGAGATGTGTGGATGAGGATGTGGCTAATAATGTTTTGATTGACATGCATAAGGGATTGTGTGGTGGACATTATACTACTCAAACAACAACTCATAAGACTCTCAGAGCAGGATATTGGTGGCCCACTCTCTTTTCAGATGCACAAAGGTTAGTGAGGAAGTGTGACCCTTGCCAAAGATTCTCAGGAAAATTGAGATATGATGGTGCTTTACCCCTCAGAATTGTAATAGTGGATGCTCCATTTCAGCAATGGGGAATTGACTTCATAGGGGAAATTGCAGACAAGTCAAGTGGGGGACACAGTTGGATTTTGGTGGCAATTGATTATTTTACCAAATAGATTGAGGCCATTCCAACTAAGAGAGCTACAAGTAAGGCGGTGACAGATTTCATACTGGAAAATGTTATCATCAGGTTTGGAGTACCATTCAAGATAGTCATTGATAATGATATGTGTTTTAGATCAGGTGAATTTGTTAATTTTTGCAACAAATATGGGATCAATCTATCATATGCATCACCATACCACCCACAAGGGAATGGTCAAGCAGAATCAAGCAATAAAAGCATCATGAAAATTATCAAGAGGATGCTGGGCAAGAATAAGAGAGCTTGGGACTCAAAATTAAAGTTAGCAATATGGGCTGACAGAGTGACAGTAAAAAGGGCTATTGGAATGTCACCCTTTGAGCTAGTATATGGTGCATCAGCCAGATTGCCCATAAACAATCTCCTACCAGTTTACAGATTCATCCAGGAGAATGATGAGAAGATTGAAGATTCCATGACAGAAAGAGTGAATCAGCTAGTTGCATTGGATGAGAATAGAAGGAAAACACACCAGATTAACCTCAAGAGACAACAAGATATGAAATATCAGTTTGACAGGAGAGCTACAAAAAGGAAGTTTCAAGTCAATGATCTGGTACTCATCTGGAATGCAAAAGGTCAAGAAAAGGGTAACCATGGTAAATTCAAACCCTTGTGGATGGGCCCATATCAGATTTACAGCACTCATGGGGAGGACTCTTATTTCCTCCAGGCCCTAGATGGTGAATTTCTGGAATTGCCTATGCATGGCCAATTCCTTAAGTTTTATTTTGCATAGATGACTTGTCGCTGTGCACATTTGTAAAAATATGTATATGGTGTAAATATTCTATACAGTTCATGTTTTTTTTTGGCTTTTTGCCTGGTCTGCCCGGAGATCTGGTTCTCGCTGCAGGTTTTCACTTGCACGTCCCCATTTGGAGCTAGTGTTGGTGCTCAATTTGGCCTAGAAGTTGAGCTAGCATGTGGAGGGTTTGTTCTTTCAAACCCTAGATTTTCCTCTCCATCGGCGTAAATTTGTGAGCGTTTTGACGATCACGTTGGTAACACGGTGTGTTCTTTTTACATTGCTGAGACTTTATGCTATCAACGAATGAGATTGTGGTTCTACCAATGGTGTTGGTCTTGCCGACAGGGGTAAGTCAAGTATTCATCGGCAGGAGTGGGAGCTATCGGGTGAGCGGTCAGATGTTGGGCCGACAGTGTAATGTTTGGCTGATGAGGTTTTATCGGCGTGTGTCTTACCGAAGATGATGGGGTTCACGTTTGGTGATCGGTAAGACTATTGAGATCGGGCTAGCAGTTGGAGTGTCCACCGATGGGGTAATGTTTGACCAATGAGGTTTCATCGACGTGTGTTTGGCCGACGGAGGGATGAAGCCATAGTTCATCGGTAGGAGTTGTTATAGCGGTGAGGAAGTTTCATGCTAGCCCGACAGTTCTAGTCTGGCCGACGATGGAGTTGCGATGTAGGCATCAGTGAGACTAGTAAGGTCGGCAGGAGAATTATGGAGTTGGCCGATGGTTTGTATCACAGCGATGGGTATTTGGCGAAGGGTTGTGTGTCGAGCGTGGCAAAACGCTCGACACCTATCATGTGTGCGACCATGTTTATGAACTACTGATGTGATCTCCTCACCATGCATGTGGGATTATTCCCCTATGTATTTTCAAACTTTGAGCGAGTCACTTTTGGCGGGAACTCCTGTTTGAAATGTTGCGACAGTTTCCGAGTGGCTGCGGGTGGTTGAGACTCTTAATAGCGACAGTGCAGGGGTATGGGCGACGGTACAAATAGTGAAGTTGCCTGATCGTGGATGAAGACTTTCAGATGATGGCGCATGGCTCGAGGCCCCCCCTTTTGTCTGCTGCATTAATATCTTATGAGCGCCATTCCTTGGTGGGATCTGTATCTGGCGAATTTTGATATTTTTGCCATGTAATTAATTGCTTATGGTACATTAACTGGCTGTTATAAGTAGATGGTGTTACCATTTTTTAAGGGGTTGAGAGTTGAATATTTGGCTCTGTAACACAATACAGTTCATTTTGGTTGCTTTGTACAGTTAAACCTGTGAGTTTATGTATCTCTTGTTGTACGTTTTTGCATGAATCCACTGATTTCATGGTTAATTCTATATGAGAAATGCTATATTAGCATGTGTTTTGTTAATTTTGTCTCCAGTATTGCATGTATCTTTCTTCTGAGTCTGGATATTTAAGCAATGTTTGAGACTCTAGAACATAGAATTCCTGTGTTGAATGTCTGATCTTTTAACTTCTGCTCAAGGGGTAGATTAAACTGTTCTCAGATTGAACATTGGGAAGGGTATACTACAGTAGGGATGCCATAAGTATAGATAGCTTAACACTATGTATTGGGAGATATCTGTAAGGCAGGTATCATATGTATCCCCCTGAAATCCAGTTTTAGTTATTCATGCATATCATTCATAGGTGTATGTCTACTGACTCCAGGCCCAAGATAGGCACCAATCTTGCTTTGTGATTGTGTTACAGCCATGTCCAGCTCTGCATCCAAAATTAAAATCAAAATCAAAATCTAAAACAACCATTAGGACGTTAGAATTAGTTTTACGATCCTCAGTCCTCTGTCTACAACTGTAAATAGGCCCAAAGCTAGCCCCTTTGCTCTTATCCTACAGTTTTGGTCTACTTACAGGAGGACTTATCTTCTTTCTATCAACATCCTAGCCTTGTATGTATATCCTCATGGATGTTGAGTAGGGAATACCCCCCTAGGTTTTGCAGAGCCTGAAGAAGAAGAGGAGATAAAATATAGAGTCTATCTCCTACACTGTTGGCCCCTGGCCCAGAGATCCTGTTGATCATTGATGGCTACCTTGTAGGGAAATCTGGGAATAAGCATCTAGTTTGGGAAAACACCAATACTTTCCATGCCAAAACAAAGCATATTGATGTACAATTTCACTTCATGCGAGACATGGTTGAGGATGGGAAGGTAAATTTGGAGAAGGTAGATACTTTGAAGAATGTTGCAGATGCATTGACGAAGTCAGTGGGCATAGAGAAGTTTAGATGGTGTTCGGAGTCTATGGGCCTCTCAACCTATAGCAATTAAATCCTATTATTCTATTAGCTCTTACAAGGTGTTCAAAAAGTGGGAGAATGTTGGGAATTAAAGTGTCTCAACCTTGGTAATTCCTTGCATTATTTATGATTGTATTTATTTATTCATTGCCTATGTTGTAAATTAATTGTAAATTCCATATTGTCATTTTGTGGGATGTGGCACGGTGATGTGTCATCCTACATGGAAGATGACAACTTGTAATTTTGCCCTCACGTGAGGAGATAGGCATCCCACTTTGTCGTAGGAGTATTTTTCTATGTGTCGGCATCTTAGATGTTGTGTAAGGGAATGTTTGTCTGAAATGATTATGACGAATTCCTATGACAAAGTTATGACATGTAAGAGTCAGAAATATAAGCTTGTAAGATAGGTGAAGACATGTGTCATGAAGTATCTTTGAAAAAGGTATATTTGGGTGCCCCAAGGTGGACTATGACATGTTGTAAGAGAATATGATATGTATATCCTATGTATGATAGATTCTCTTACAACTGTAAGTTGTAACCACTATGACAGATTCTATGACGGTCGTAAGAGTCGTAAGAGCATCTGTCATAGCCCATTTTCGAAATAGGCGACCTCTTTGGGATGGGAGCTATGGACAAGTGTTAGGAACATTCTGCAATGTTGACCAAGTGTCCTTAGGTGTGGGTTTTGGACCATGAGGCCAAGTTGGATGCCCATTCCAAGATAGGACCAATTTTGCCTTGTATATTCTATATAAACAAGTGCTTGGAGGTGGAGATGTATTACAGGTTTGACAGCTACTATTATGCTGCTAGTTTGTCTCCAGATACGAGTGTCAAAGACTCCTGAGAGCTTGCATTGCAAGTTTGTTATAAACATTCTTTTTTTTGATAATACATTGTGCAAGTTTTGGAGTGTGGGGTTTTTCACCTGATAAGGTTTTCCCCACGTATATCTTCTGTCTCTTCTTTTGTCTCACCTTCTCTGTTATGTGTTTGTTGCAATATCTCATGCTAATGGTTTAATGTTGCTGTAATAGTTAGGATAAATTTGAATTTGCACTCTCCTCCCCTCATTAGATTAGTGTAGGAAGCAATTTTTGCACACCTAGCTTCCTTTCAAAGAGTGCATGATATAAGGAAAAATATGGGAAATTTGATTCCATATAGTTAGAGTCATACAAAGTGCTAAATAGCCATGGTGAAAACACTTATTTTATCAAGAGTTTATCTAGAGAGTGTCAAGAATTGCCTGTGCATGGACAATTCTTGAAAAACTACTTCTCTTGAGCTTTGACACATCTTTTCCATGCTCAGTAGTCAGATTTCCCTTCTCTCTGTGTGTTTTTGTTTTTTGCAGCCATGTTTGCTTGCAGCTTGTGGTGAAGTGCTTCATTTTTGTGTGTTGGTTTGTGTCTCAAATGTTTTCTGAATCCTTGCCACCTTCTGCTAGAATGTGTGTCCCCAACTAGAGCCACTATCGAGACTCATTTTTTTGTGCCTCAAAATTGCTAGGTCTTGTCAAAATTCCTCAAATTTTGCCTAAGGGAAGGATGTTTAGAATCTTGTAGGTCCAATTGAAATTATGTTAAAGTAAGAATTGAATCATGTTGAGAGGCCAAATGGGTATCTGTAGTTCAAATTTGGTGAAAATCTGATGTTTTTTTGCTATGTTATGATCATCGCTCTATCTGGATATCTGAATATTCTGTTATACCTCACTATGTTGTTATCAGCTCGCCTTTCATGTCTAAATCTAATTGGGTTCCTTTGTATTTCTAAATGGATATCAGGTTGTGTTTTAATATCTATTTCTGGTTGCACTAATATGTCTAGTTTGACCAAGATGGATGTATCAGGCATGATAGGTCAGGTTGGAATGTGATGTCATGATGATTCTGTTAATAATTGAGGGGGGGTGAATCAATTATCTTACTTACTTCAGCTTTTTGAACTTCCTTAATAGTTAATGCAATATTAAATCAGATGAATAAACATAACCATGAAATAGAAACAACACCAATACACATGACACAATGATTTTGACGTGGAAAACCTGGTTAAGGGAAAAACCACAGGGTGATTAACCCAAGATATTATTCTTTGTTAGAAGAATAGAAGATACAAAATGGCACTTGCCAATTAGGGCTCACTACCCGAGCATACTGCTCACAAGAGGCTCACTGCCTACAAGAGACTCACTATCTACAAGAAAGGAAAGTAACTCAATGTTTGAACTGATGAGAAGCATCCACACATGCTGAGGTTCAGTTCCGGTTAAGCTCAATAAACTGATCTGTTGCACTTCATTCTTACTCTCTTTTGATGCTATTGTACTATCACATTCTGGACCTGTCTTACCGTCTTCACTCTACTTTTCTGCTCTTCTTCACATCCATAATACACCACACACACCTTCACATCTAAATCCATCTATTATATATATCCGCACAAGTGATTTCAACACTTTTCTAGTCGGCATCTAGAATAGTCAATATTATCTCAAACTCTAGTCTGTCAGCTGAATCCTTGCATACCAAGTAATGTGGATCAATGATATGCTTGTAGAAGTCTTCAATCATGTCAGCCAATCATGAATGATACCTCAAGAACCTTAGTCATTAGCAATATCTCTTCCAGATTTGGGCCTGACACTCTGCCGGTACAGTTCTTCCTCTGTCTACTCTGTCAAATAGGAACCCAACACTCAAGTGCTCATATCTCTTCACCCTTCCATCAACGGAGGCTAAATCCTCAAAATCTATTAGTCAAGGTACTCCTCTTGACTTCACGAAATCTGCACTTCACTGAAATACTTCCTCTGAGAGGTCCGGACCTGACTGTTGGACCTTGCTGATTGCTCTGTTCTTGCTTACCAGATCATAACACTTCTTTAATCTAACTTTCGGTAGAGACTCATCATGTCTTGCGGATGTGTGGGATAACCTTTGTTGCAATCAATGACAACATTCATGAATCCATATAGTGTCTCTTGCCAACAATCTCCCCCTTTGGCATTGATGGCAACACTTAGTGAAAAATGACTAAGTGTCACACTATACTCCCCCTTGGTTGATGCTCTGTCTCTATGCACATTTTCTGGAGCTCCCCCTTAGCTAGAATCCTCATTTTTCACTGCTCATCACTCCCCCTTTGACATCAATGGCAAAGGGTGGGGTCCGTACACCAAAATTTTCAAAAATTAATCTATACTTAGTCGCATAAGTATATCATCCGGTTGTACTCTACATATACTTTAGTATATCTACAAAAGTGTTTTTCAATTGTACAACTTCGGTTGCCCAACTCAGCTTCATCCTGTCCAAAATTGATATGTTACCACTCAATAGGAATGCAAAAACTTCTGCCTTCTTTAGATCTGTCAGATCATTTGTCTTGGTTGTGGTTTGAGCATCACTTAGGGCCTCATGCATGGGCTCCAACTTAGGAATGATTATTCTTCTAAGTTCATTTAACCTATTGATTCTATTTTTCTTTTCTTTCTTGAGCTTCTTAATTTCATCCAAGACTGCAATAGTCTGACATTCTTGATTTACTATGCATGAGGTAAGTGGATCAAAATTTTGAGAAAGTTTTGTTAGTTTGATCTCCTGTTCTTTCATTTTCTTCTTAATCTCCATTGTTGCTTTGGACCATGATAGACAAAATTTATATATTTCCCCGCCATCTTTAAGAGCATTTTCTAAGCTCTTTATCCCTATATCCATATTTCTTCTATCATTTGATATTAGACTTAGTACTTCAGAGAATCTTTTATCCAAAAATTCTTTCTAGACCTTTTCCTCAGCTGATTTCTCTAAGGACTCAAAATGAGTGCTGACTGAACTAACAAGAGACTTAAGATTACCTGATGAGGAAGCCAATGAATCCTTCAGAAAGGATGGCATGATCTTTTCAAGCACACCAGATGCAGCTTCTATTAGCTCACAGTCTTCCATGTGAGACTTTAGGAGTTTTTCTTTTGCCTTTGCATTAGCAAATGAAGCTATTTTCATTGTTTGTACCGGGGAACGAGAATCAAAATCAAATGGTCCTAGTATAAGTTTCGATTTATCAATCTCCATTGGCTCTTTGTTTAAGAATTCTTTGACAATTTCTGCAGTGTCTCTTGTTGGAGACAGAGTTTTCTTTTCTTCTGCAGTCTTAGAGCTGTCATCTTCTTTTCCCTTCACTTCTTTTTCTTTCTCCTCTATTCTTTCTTTTTCTTTGGATCCGGAGTCAGCAGGGGAAACCAGAGAAGTAATGTTTGTTTGTTCATGGGCCACCTCTTTCAGAGCAAAGGATTCCAAGCCCTTATCTTCACAGGTGTCCATTACTTCTTCTGTCATTGCCTCAGTGGATCCTTCTTCAACACCTATGGCTGAGGGATCAACACCTAAGTCCTCTATAACAGGAAGATTGAATCTTTTGAAGGCATTCAGGAGGATCTCTTTTGTTTTGTTTGCCACTATATCAGTTTCTCCAAGCATGAGTTGATTCATTCTAGCTTTGCTCTGGAACTCATCCTTGCAATCTTTGAAGATCATATTCATTTGTTTCTAAGTGATTGAAGGATAGAGCTGAATAGCTATCTGCTCCCAAATTTCTAGATCTTTGGCTTGGGCATTGTTCTTCCTTATTTCAAGTTCCTTCTCTAAGCTTTTGGGGATCAGAGATATAATTTTAATGAATGCTTTGTTGTAGATGTTTAGATACCTGACTATGGCATCTTGCAATATCTTCTGATTAGCTTCACCATAAGCATCATAGAATTCAACCATTGGTTGAAGATTTCCATCCATAGTAACTGATTTGATGATGTCATCAATGCGAAGAGTGGGTTTTTCAACAAATTCCTCTGCCTTTTCTTCTTCGCTTTGACTGGTAGAGGGTTTACCGGATGTTTTCTTCTTTTTCTTCATTTTCTTGACTTCTTCATCAGATTCAGTTTCTTCTTCATCCTTTTGACTAGCATAAGATCTTGTGGCTTTTGTCTTAGTTCTCTTCTCTCCTTTGCCAGATGATTTTGCTTCTGGTTTTGATGCCCTTGAGCTTTTAACAGTGGCAGGTGCAGATTTATTTGATGATCTAGTCTGGGTGGAAGATTCTACCGGAGCACTTTCCTCTTCTACTTCTTCTTTTTATTTTTTTGTTCCTTTTGTCTTTTCTCTATGGGCGTCAAGTGCCTCTTTTGAGATGCCAAAACTTTTGGCAATATTTTCTACTTCTTTTCTTATCTTTCTTTTCATCTCTGGTTGCCTTAGCTCAACATGGATCTTCACACTCAATTCTTCAAAGGTTCCAAACCTTTCTACCTTGGGATCCTTTGGTTGACTCAACATGTACTGAACATGCAGCTCCACGATGTTTTCATCCACCTCATACCCCATTGGCATGATCCATACTATTCTTGGTTCCATTGCCTCCATTAGACACTGATCAGTCTCAACCATAAAGCATACTGTGTCTTTGTATTTCTCAACTAGAGATTGGGGAACTCTCTCTCTAGCTTGCATCATGTTCTGAAAGTTTTTGAAGAAACCCCAGAGAGCTATGTTTTGTGCTTTGTCATCACCAAGTCCATGCAAATAATCCCTGATTTGTATGGCAACTGGTCTGTCATTCTGCCATACCCATCCACTGGATTCGGGTAGCTCATTCATAAAGTAGAAGAATAGACAGAGTATTAGGCCACCAAATTTGAAGGAATTCTTCTTGTCCTTCTTTATCTTCTGTAGGTTCTCCAAGAGTTGGTTTAGAAGGAGCTCACAAAGGTCATAGTCTGTATTTTTCCTCAACATTTCATAGGCAGTGTAGATAGCAGTTCCAGGTATTGAATTCTCCCTGCTAGAATGATATATCTTGTAGCCGATGATCATGGATGCAAACTTGATATCTGGATTAGTGATATCTTTTATTGTCATTGCCCTTTTGTCAAACCTAGATCCGGTAGCCTCACTCACAGTTTGGTTTTTGACAGATTTGAGAACAGGTATCCCACCGGATGAGTGCAATCCAGCAACTACCCTAATGGCATCTTTTGAGATTTTGAATGGTCCATTCAACCACATGAAGTTGTCATGCATTTTGCTTAAAACATACCTAACCCATTCATCCTCAGCAAAACAGGGGAAATGTATGCATTGTGCAAAGTGCTTGTCTCGGAGGGCCTTGAATTGGGGTTTGAGCTCAAATGAATCATCTATTAGTTGTTTATGGTAGATATCCCTCAATTTGAATTCTTTGAATTCTTTAATGTTTGCATGAATGTAAACCCTAATATCTTATGTGTGCAATATACCATGCGGTACACTGGAAAATGCTCCTAGGGGATCTACTTCCAAGGATTTGTAGAGATGTTTCTTGAATTTGGGGCGAGGCCTATCAATGATCTTCACTATATTTAGAGTAGAGATCATTCAAGGACTTTACAGAGAGATATTTGATAAAAAAAAATACCTTTTGCACTTGTAGGGTTCGCGGAGTGAACTTGAGTGATTTGCTGATTGAATCAACTCCAATGGTTGGTCTTTGAGAAGTTTGAAGTAGTTTGTTGCAGAGCTCTCCTTTCTTTCTTTTCGAATGCAAATGTGCAAATGACGAGCACATGAACCCTTTTAATTGCAAGAGAAACCCTAAATTCATACTGCAATAAATGCACAACTTAAGTTATTTCAGTTGCTCTGTTCTCCTTATTCTGAAATAGATCTCTTTCTGGATTACTGTAATATGCTTAGAGTTATCCTTGGTGATTAAAAACAAGCTTTCTTACTTTCCTCAACCATTTGATCTATCCGCAGATCAAGATGTCTCAATTTTAGAATCACACCAGACCAAACTTGTAAGAAACCTGCTTTTACCGGAAGACTATTAAACTGGATCTATCTGAAGGGATTAGACTCTTTTAAATCTTCATGTGGATCTTTTAGATCTTTACTATGGCTTAACTAGGTGTTTCTCTAAAAACCCTTTGATCTGCAGCCTTTCATGTGCCGATTACAGGCACCAATTGACTGGCTAGGGGGGATTGGTTTTTCTTTTGTTACTCCCCCTAAGCCAGAGCCCATCTATTCAATTTCTGAAGGGAATATCAGCACCAGATTCTAGTGCGGATCCATCCGCTACATTTTTTGTACTTTTCTTCACCCAAATCTTGTTCATCTAACTTTTGACTTCATCCACATTCACTTTTCCTTTTCCTTTGTCTTGATTCTGATTATGATGCACCGGACCCCTTTTGTCCTGATTCTTGCTTCTATAGAATTTGGTAATATGACTGGATCTATTGTAATTGTAGCAAACAACATTTCTTTGCATATTTGACTGATATCCTTTTGATCTACACTGATATGACCTACTCTATTGCATGCATAGCATCTGCCATTGAATGAAATGTTCATTTGCATATTTCTACATTCATGAGATTTGTGACCATACCTTTTGTAGTTAAAGCACTATTTGGAGAAGGATGAATTAGTCTAATTCATTCTCTTTCTGCATTGATTAGCTTTGTGACCAAAGATATTGCAGTTGTGGCAATATCCATTGAAAGCTAGATATCTTTGAGCATCGGGTTGCCTTACCAGAGGTCTTCTAGGCTTGTCCCTTGGATTTCCTAATCCAAAATTATTCTGACCAGATCCGAAGCTTTCACCTTTCTCATATCCTAAGCCACGCTTGTCATCTACCCTCTTTTGGCTTTCAAGAAGAACTTCAAGTTGAGAACTTATCTTGAATTTCTCTTTGTATTCATTTGCTGTTTGAAGATCCCTTTTAAGAGTGTCAATTTGATCCTCAAGTTTTTCTTTATCATCTCTAGCATCTTCAAGATCAGATTCAAGATGTCTGATTATTCTATCCATCTTGTGGCAGTCTTTTGATTTCTCCTTGAGAGATTGTCTTAGATCATCTTCAATCTTTCTTTTTTCTTCAATTTCTTGGGTAAATTTCATAACTCATGATTCCATTTCATGTCTTACCATAATGACCTCTTTTGACAATTTTTCACATAACTTAGTTTTCTCCTTCAGGTCTTCATTTGTATCATTTGCTTCACCTTGACTTGCTAATTGCTGAAGTAGTTCCTTTCTCTTCTTCATAGAGATGCTTAGTTTCCCTTTTAACTCATTTATGAAATCATCAACTTGTTTAAGTCTTTCCTTCAATTCATTGACTTCAGAGTTTGAATGTTTAAGATCATCTAGGGCATACTAAAGTTGTTGCCTCATACCATATATATCCATTTGAATTCCCAGATCTTCCTCAAGCTATTAGGCTCTGTTTGGAGGAACTTGGCTTTGATACCAATTGTTGATAACTGAGAGGGGGGGTGAATCAGTTATCTTTCTTACTTCATCTTTTTGAACTTCCTTAATAGTTAATGCAACATTAAATCAGATGAACAAACATAACCATGAAATGGAAACAACACCAATACACATGACACAATGATTTTGATGTGGAAAACCCGGTTAAGGGAAAAACCACGAGGTGATTAACCCAAGATATTATTCTCTGTTAGAAGAATAGAAGATACAAAATGGCACTTGCCAATTAGGGCTCACTGCCCGAGCACACTGCTCACAAGAGACTCACTGCCTACAAGAGACTCACTATCTACAAGAAAGGAAAGTAACTCAATGTTTGAACTGATGAGAAGCATCCACACATGCTGAGGTTCAGTTCCGGTTAAGCTCAATAAATTGATCTGCTGCACTTCATTCTTACTCTTTCTTGATGCTGCTATACTATCACATTCCAGACCTGTCTTACCGTCTTCACTTTACTTTTCTACTCTTCTTCACATCCACAATACACCACACACACCTTCACATCTAAATCCATCTATTATATATATCCGCACAAGTGATTGCAACACTTTTCTAGTCGGCATCCGAAATAGTCAAATATATCTCAAACTCTGGTTTGTCGGCTGAATCCTTGCATACCAAGTAATGCAGATCAAGGATATGCTTCTAGAAGTCTTCAATCATGTTGGCCAATCATGAATGATACCTCAAGAACCTTAGTCATTAGCAATATCTCTTCCAAATTTGGGTCTGACACTCTGCCGGTACAGTTCTTCCTCTGTCTACTCTGTCAAACAAGAACCCAACACTCAAGTGCTCATATCTCTTCACCCTTCCATCACCGAAGGCTAAATCCTTGGAATCTATTAGTTAAGGTACTCCTCTTGACTTCACCAAATCCACACTTCACTAAAATACTTCCTCTGAGAGATCCGGACCTGACTGTCAAACCTTGCTGACTGCTCTGTTCTTGCTTACCAGATCATAACACTTCTTCAATCTGACTTCCGGTAGAGACTCATCATGTCTTGCGGATGTGTGGGATAACCTTTGTTTCCATCAATGACAACATTCATGAATCCATATAGTGTCTCTTGCCAATAGATTCACCTACTTGTTATCGGTTTGAAATGTACAACCGGATGTGGAACCAGATGTTGATCTTCATTGTGAACTAGTTGCTAGATATTCAGATGAAGATCAGGTTTGGGTTATTATATAAAGTATTAGAATAAATTATATTACATCATATTATTTTATCCAACTAATAACTATTTCATAGTTATTGTTAGTTGGATGGTTGGTTGGTCGGGTATGCCCGACTAAGTGGCTATTCAAACCACTTTCATATGTATATATTTTGCTGCTCTCAATAAACAATTTTCTCATTGCTCGTCAATATGGTATCAAAGCAAATTTGATTCTATGCCTATGAAATTGGGAGGTTGAAGAGCCAGATGAAAAGTTGAGGATTGGAGTATAATTGTTGATGAGAATTTGCCAAAAGAAAACCAAAGATTAACTTGACAAGGTTGAAAGGAAATATTGCAGATGGAGGACTATCGTACCAAAAGGCCATACAAATTGCCATATTTCATCAGGTTTTAATGTCTCATCCATTTGAATTGAAATTTGCTAATCAAAAGCAAATAAATATTCAATTTTCTGTGTTCAAAGCTGCTTAAAGGCATTATAAACATCTATGTTTGCTAAGTTTAAAGTTTGTGTTGTTGAAAAGCCATACCAAGTGACCATACAACGCTCCATCCATCACTGTTTTGTGTGAAAAATAAAGAATGTCTAGTATAATATAGATTGTGCAGAAATAGTGAAATATATATGGATGCTAAGGTGGTTGAAAGCAGTGTATGAAGATTGCTTGCTGACCAAACAAGATTCCACACTGAATAGGCCATACAAACTAGTTGTACGACATCCTTCTGGGTGCTGAAATAGTTCAAAACTATTAAATTGCTTAGTTTTATAACATTTAATTTGCTTTGAAATCTCTCTTTGCTGAGTGATTGGTGGTAATTAAACTTTTGGTAAAAATCTACAAATTTTAAGAGCTGGAAAGGTCGTACAAAAGGCTGTACAGTGCTCAAGACTATTGCTGGGCAATTCAAATTGCAAAAGAAGTAACACAATCCATTGTTTTGGTGAAGATTAGCACTAGCACTAGCACTAGAAGATTTGTAGAGCCTCTTGTTTCACATTTTTTGCTACATCCAAACCTTCTGGAGGAGAGCCATTGAAAGAGAAGAATTTTTGGAGAAGGACAAAACAAAAGGTGCACTTATTTTTCAAAGCCCTAAATTTTTGAATAGCTAAACTTTAGAGATAAAAAGTATTTTATTAATTTTTCCAAAATATTTATTTATTTTTAAAATACTTTTTATTTTCTATAGTTTTAACTTTAGAAAATATCAAAATTGGGCAAATTAATTGATTTTTTGCATTAAAATCATTTTTTTGGAGTAAAATATTATTTTGAAATTTAAATTAAGTCCTAAAATTCAAATCAAAGATATAAGGAAATTCTAATTATAGAAATGGCTCCTAGTGCACCTAAAATCATGCTACTAGATTCTCAACTCCTTAGAGGTGACAATTATGCTGCCTGGAAAACCAAGGTACAAACCCAGTTAGAATTTGAGGACCTATGGGATATTGTCTCTGGTACTACAACAAGACCTCAACAAGCAGGTGAAGATTAGAATAAGTTTGACAAGGCCAATCAAAAGGCCAAATTGATCATTTTGTTTGGTGTGATTGATGAGGTTCAACCTCACATTCGTATCGCCACCTCTGCAAAAGATGCTTGGAATCACCTCAAAACAGTGTATGAGGCTAAAAACCAAAACCAAATCCTCCACTTGCAGCGTCAACTTCATTGAATCAAAATGGAAAATGGTGACAAGGTAGAAGCCTTTTTCAGAAGAGTTGCCGAAATAAGAACCTCTCTACAAGCGTTAGGGGAAGAAGTAGAAGATGACTCTCTAGTACCCATTGTACTGAGAGCACTACCCCCCTCATTTAGAGTGTTTGTCACATGCTTAAATGTGGCTAATAAAACCCCTTCATTTGAAGAACTAGTCAACTTGCTTCAACAAGAAGCAATATTTGGTGAGACTGAATCTCAAGACAATCATGCCCTAGTAGCAAAGCAAAAGGGAAAACAACGTGATCATCAGAGTGGTCCATTGGGATAGTGTAAACAAAATCAAGACAACTCTTCAGAAAAGAAAAAGAAATGTCAAATTTGTGGTAAAAAGGCTCATGAACTCAAAGAGTGTTGGTATAACTCCTATGTCAATGGTGAGTCTAGTCACAAGAAGTCACAGAAACCACCTCAAGGGGACAAGAAAAAGCCACCTCATTGACAAAAAAAGCCAAATAAGAAACAAGGAAGTGTTGCCTCAACAAGTAATTTAGATGATGAAGAATACCTGTATGCTGCAAAAACAAAGACCTCCACATCAAGTAGTTAAGTCTGGTATGTTGATTCTAGTGCATCTAGACACATAATGGGGGAATAAGAATGGTTCAATGATCTCACACCATCCACATCCTATGGGCATGTTTCATTGGGTGATGATACCTCTTATGAAGTTCAAGGAATTGGTGAAATTTGCCTTTCACTAAGAACTTACAAATGTTGGTTTACAAAGGTTCTGTATGTAGCTAGGCTCACCAAGAATCTACTTTCAGTAAGTTAGTTACTTGAGCATAATTTGCAAGTTAAATTTGATCAACACAATAGTGAGAAACTTTGTCTTAGCAAAGCAAAACTCGCAATGGAGAAATTGTATCTCGTGCATCAGGGGTAGGAAAAATGTTCCAACTAATGGATGTTTCACAAGAAGATCAAGCCCTTGCAATAAAAACTAATCAATCCACAACTCTTTGGTATAGGAGATTTGGCCACCTCAGTTTTGGTTATCTCATAGCATTGAGTAAAAGAAATATGGTGAAAGGACTTCCCCCCATTCAGAAAACATAAGTTCTTTGCGCATATTGTCTTGCCAGGAAACAACATAGGGCTCCTTTTCCTACTGTAGAAAATAGAGCCACTAGTCCCTTAGAATTGGTGCATATTGATCTATGTGGACCTATGCCATCCAGCCACCAGAATGCCTGATATTTCCTTCTTTTTGTGGATGATTACACCATACGAATGTGGGTCTATTATTTGGCTCACAAAAGTGAATCCTTTGAGAAATTCAAGGAGTTTAGAGCCCTTGTAGAATGGTCATCAGGTCACACTCTCAAAGCCCTTTTCTCAGATCGAGGGGGGGAATTCATAAGTAAGGAATTTGTAGCCTACTTGCAAAAACATGGAATTCACCAACAATTGACTACTACATATACGCCTCAGCAAAATGGTGTGGTAGAGAGGCAAAATCATACTATAGTGGAAATGGCGCGATGTATGTTGAAGGATATAGGTCGTGATTCTGCATTCTGGGCTGAAGCAGTTCATACAATAGTGTATTTGTTGAATAGAGCACCCACCAAAGTGTTAGATAACATCACACTCGAAGAGGCTTGGACTGGGAAGAAGCCTATATTTCTCATTTCAGAGTTTTTGGATGTACTACCTTCATGCATGTCCCCAAGGTTTAGAGAGCAAAATTGGATGATAAGTCTATGAAGTGTATTTTTCTTGGGTACAGTTCAGAATCTAAGGGATATAGGCTCATGGATGTAGTCACAAAGAAGGTGTACATAAGTAGGGATGTTGTCTTTGATGAGGATTCTGGTTGCGACACCTCTTCCTCTCCATCACCTATTTGTTACCAGACACCTAGAATTCTTGATCCTGAAGATGAGGAAGTTGATGAAGAGACTCTTGATGAGATTTTGTTTCCATTGGATGAGTTTCCCCCTCTATCATCACCTCAATCTTCATCTCATGTACACAAGAAGCTTCCTAAGTGGTATAAGGCCACCATAAAGGATGCTAAAGATGATGCAGTTGTTGATACATCTTTCACAGGGCCTAAGACTCGCAGCATGTCTTGTGAAGAAGTGAACATGGCCCTTATGTGTACAGTTATGAAAAGTTTAGAACTTGAAACAATGCAACAAGCTCTTGAGTCACAACCTTGGAAAGATGCTATGGATGTTTAATAGCACACACTTCTAAGGAATAATACATTGGAACTTTTTGATCTTCCACCAAGGAAGAAGGCTATAGGTTGCAAATGGGTTTTTCAGATCAAATATAAGGTAGATGGTAGAATTGACAAGTATAAGGCCTAACTTGTGTCTAAGGGCTATGCACAAGAGGAAGGCATTGATTATGAAGAGACTTTTGCCTCTATAGCAAAGATCAAGACTATCCATATGGTATTGGCTATGTCAGCGTAGTTTGGGTGGAAAGTTCACCAGATGGATATTAAGAGCATCTTCCTTAATGGGGATCTTATGGAAGAAGTAGATACATGACTCAACCAAAGGGATACACTACACCTGGGTAGAAACACAAAGTATACAAACTCATCAAATCCCTCTACAGTCTTAAATAGGCTCCTTGGGCTTGGTACATAAAGTTTGATGAGCATCTCCTTAATCATGGATTCACTAGGAATCCATATGATCTCAATCTCTACCTCAAGGAACAAGGGTGGGAGATTGCCATTTTGATTGTTTATGTCGATGATCTGGTCATCACAGGGAGTTCTCCACAGATGATTGATGCAACAAAGAATGATCTCAAATGATCATTTGACATGACAGATCTTGGGCTACTACATTATTGTCTTAGACTTGAAGTATGGCAACAGAAGAATTGGATCTATGTTTCACAAATGAAGTATACCAAGACAATGCTTGAGAGGTTCCATATGGAAGATTACAAACTGATGTCGACTCACATGGAGACAAGTTTGCTACTTTCCCACCACGATCCATCTGATCAAGTGAATGCTACTCTTTATCGATAGCTGATTGGGGGTCTCATCTACCTAACATATACCAGGCCAAATATCAGCTATGCTGTCAGCTATCTTTCTAGGTTCATGTAGGAACCTAAGGTTGTTGATTGGAAGGCAGCAAAGAGGGTTTTGCAATACATCCATGGTACAATGGCATATGGCCTGGAATACAAGCAGAATGTAGATTTTTCATTGTATGGATACACAGATGCGAACTATGCAGGTTTAGTGGATGATAGGAAGTCTACTTCAAGCTTCATTTTATTTTTGGGATCTAGTTTGATTTCTTGGGGGAGTAAAAAGATCACTGTTGTTCTCTCTTCCACAGAGGCAGAATATTGCATCACAAGGAGGCTTTCTATGAGGTGATATGGTTATGTCGCATTTTGATATGTATAGGTGTTCTTGATACAGGTCCTACTATTTTATTCTGTGACAATCAAAGTGTGTTGAAGCTTGTTCATAATCCAATCTTTCATGAGTATACCAAGCACATTGAGGTTCAGTGCCATTATATGCGTGAGCATGTTTAGCAACACAATACTCAGCTCCAGCTTTGTTCAACTCAAGAGCAGTGTCCATACATTTTTACAAAATCACTTTCCAAAGTGAAGTTCGAAGTTTTTTAGACTTTCATGCTTTCATCTCTTGGGCATATGATGTAATAAGGGGGTATTAGAATAAATTATATTACATCGTATTATTTTATCCAACTTGTTTAGGGGAAAATTGGATTTGTTAATGTTCTAGATTTTAGATGTTTAAATCTACCTCTCCACTATACATTCAAGGATCTAGGGTAAAGTGATGAGCACTATCATACCCTAGGTCACTTGTAAATGTGGGGAAACTTGGATTAGGGAATTTAATTATCAATTTTCCTTCTCTTATACCTAATTGACCATTAAAACCATAATTATGCAAATACGACAACATATTGATGAATAACAGAAAAAGCTCTTACAGATAGGAGTAAAATACCAAATCACAGAGTACCTATTTTTAGGGTTCCAAAGTGGAATAGTTGGGGACACTAGAGTGGGCACCCAAGTCCAAGGTACCAGTTTCTTCCTGGGATCTGGACCTCCTTCTAACATTGATCAGCCCTATAACTTTTGTTTCCTGAATCTCAGATGCAGAGGACACTGGAGCGAGCGCCCAAGTCCTAGAAGTGCTCTTGTGTCCCTGAATCCTTGATGCTTGCCAATCCTTTCTGCAACTCCACTTTTTCCAAATACAACACCTGTAACCTACAATCACAAGACTTGGTTTGGGGGTTGTGGTGTTTATAGGCTTGCCTCAGTCAAGCCTTGGAGGACACTTAAGTCTCTGAACACCGTTGTCAAATAAAGAGTGCGTGCCCTTGTGAGGCAAAGGCAAAAACCAAAGGAATCAATGATGAAATCACAATATAATGTCACCTTGTAGTGAAGCTCTCATGGGAGGAAGATGCTCTTTATTCCATGAGGAAATTGATGCTCAAATATGCAAATATCAACACACAAAACACTCAAGTCTGCTCTTGCAACACAATGAAAGCCTTGAATCACCTTGAGAACACAATAGCTTGCTAGTAATCATCTCGTTTACAAATGAATGCCTAAACATGCTTTTATATGCAACTAAAAGCACTCCCGCCAAGATTTTAAAAATCAAAACTTACTGTGTCGGCAAAAGGACCAAATAACAGTCACAAATCGACACCTAGAAATTAGGGCTGCCCTAAAATAGGGTAGGACTAGGGTGTGGGCACCCAAGTCCTCCCCCCTATTTTGGGCAGGGTACAACTCAAGGGGTCCACCTGGGTCCAATTTTCCATGGAACCTAGGTCTCATTCCATCAGGATGCCAAAATATGAACTAAGATGTCTTGAATGCATGCTAAAGACCCGGGAGCTAAACCTTATGAGGGAAAAGCCCCCAAGGGGACATTTTCTGACGTTACATTTAGCCCCCACTTTAATGTATGTATAAATGTGAGGCCAATACATGCATTAAAGTAAGGTCACAAATACAGCAAACACACCAAGCATAGAGAAGACACGCCAATCACATAGAAGATAGTAACATGCGTGCAAAACACGAAGAAGACAATTACAGTCACGCAAAACATGAAGACTACCGTTAATGCATAGAAGACACATTAATGCATGGAAGACATAAATGATATCTTTTCTTTTCTTTTCCTCATATATATGAAATGCAAATGCAAGAACTTGAAAATAAACAAACCTCCCATAATACATGATGCACTACCTTAGGGCACAGGTCTCTGTATATATGGGGCAACACACACGCAAGACACACAAAACCTCCCAAAATGTAGGAAGCACTACTTGAGGGCACTAGTCTCTACATATAGGGCAACAAGCATGCCACACAAAACAAGCACACCAGAACACACACACTTGAAGACACAGAGAAAACATGACAGACAAGCGATGGAGTGTACCTATTTCTAGGTCCAACACCATCTCAGGCACATTATAGGCACACACCGATGATTGGGTTTTGCCACAACAATCACTGAAAATATGCTTAAGTGTTGAGTTAGTCACAGGACCTCTCCCCACCTCCACAGAGGACTTTTGAAAATGATAGGATGATGCAATCTGCTTCGAGAAATACACCATCCTCACCTCCACAGAGGGCTTAAGATAAAAAAAGATATGCGTGATATCTCGCCTCCACAGAGGGCTTACATGATTGATTGATTGATTGCAAACAAACTTAGGATGCACCATGCACTACTCTAGGGCGTAAGTCTTTACATCTGAGGTCAAACACATTGCTAACATCTATAACAGACAACTTACCTTATATATGCCCCCACCTTAAGGTGGTTGATATCAGTTATTGATATCAAGCATGTTAAGGTAGGAAGAAAACACACAAGGGAACACCAACTTTTGCAAAGCCCATGCCCCCTAGAGGTGACATGTACTTTACGATTGCCAAATATTCCCATAAACACATCCTTGCAAGAAACATGTTAGTGTCTACAAAATCATGATAAAAAATAACATCAATGCATATGAATAACCACACAAAGAGCCAAGGTTATACAATGAATTCAGAGTTTGAGGATAACCGTAGGGCTATATCACGAAGCTCTCTGAATCGAGTACCGCCGAGGCTAGATTCAAAGAAAAGCAAAGGTGCACAGAGAAGCAATATTGTTAAGGTTTGTAAATGCGACAAAAACATCATCAAATTCACTACATGGAAAGCATGAGTGCTTCCACTAGCCAAGCGTTGGATAAGATATACAACCCCATCGTCATATTAGGAACTAAGTCCATTTTTTGATTGCTCTCGAAAGGGACACTAGGTCCTCATTAGTATAATTTTTTGTCATCATCTTCCTGCTAGATGGAAACACTAGAGGATGGGAAACAATAAATAAGAGAGGGGAAACAAGTGTCTTAGGGACAATCACGTAGGAGGGTGCCCCCAAGTCCAAGGTACCAGTTTCTTCGCAGGATCCAGACCTCCTTCTGACATTGATCAGCCCTATAACTTCTATTTCCTGGAACTCAGATGTGGAGGACACTAGAGCGAGTACCCAAGTCTAGAAGTGCTCCAATGTCCTGCTTTTCTTCAGATCCTAAATCCTTGATGCCTACCAATTCTTCCTACAACTCCACTTTTCCCAAATATGACACCTGTAACTTGCAATCACAAGACTTGGTTTGGGGGTTGTGGTGTTTAGAGGCTTGCCTCAGTCAAGCCCTGGAGGACACTTAAGTTTTCGAACACCATTGTCAGATAAAGAGTGCATGCCCTTGTGAGGCAGAGGAAAAAACCAATGGAATCAATGATGAAATCACAATATAATGTCACCTTGTAGTGAAGCTCTCATGGGAGGAAGATGCTCTTCATTCCATGAGGAAATTGATGCTCAAATATGCAAATATCAATAGACAAAACACACAAGTCTGCTCTTGCAACACAATGAAAGCTTTGAATCACCTTGAGAACACAATAGCTTTCTAGTAATCATATAGTTTACAAATGAATACCTAAACATACTTTTATATGCAACTACAAGCACCCCCGCCAAGATTTTAAAAATCAAAACTTACCGCGTCAGCAAAAGGACCAAATAACAGTCACAAACCTACACTCAAAAATTAGGGCTGCCCCAAAATAGGGCAAGACTAGGGTGCGGGCACACAAGTCCCCCCATATTTTGGGTAGGGTACAGCTCAAGGGGTCCACCTGGGTCCAATTTGCCATGGAACCTAGGTCTCATTCCATTAGGATGCCAAAATATGAACTAAGATGTCCTAAATGCATGCTAAAGACCCGGGACCTAAACCTTATTAGGGAAAAACCCCCAAAGGGACATTTTTTGACGTTACACAACTAATAACTATTTCATAGTTATTGTTAGTTGGATGGTTGGTTGGTTAGGTATGCTCGACTAAGTGGTTATTCAAACCACTTTCATAAGTATATATTTTGCTGCTCTCAATAAACAATTTGCTCATTGCTCATCAATATAAAGTTCATTGAGAAAGTTTCCAAAGGCAAATTGCTTTGTATGCTATCCAAATGTGGATCTTCCAAGTGAATCAAATGTTAGGTATTTGCAATCATCATGTTTGGTTGAAAGATTGGGTTAAGTATTTCTTTGTTCCACGGAGTTAAGCTGCATTTTAAATTTTGGTCAGGTCTGGAGTTTATTCTAAGAGTTATTTCAAGTGATTGAAGAACCACTTCCAAGTGGAACCTTTCCAACATGTCATGTTGCAGTATCTTCATTAGGATATGGATCTAGATGTGGATTATTTAGTTTACCAATGTCATGTCCAGTTAGGATGTCTTGTTAGAATGCTTGGTCGAAATAACCTGCTCATTTCATTAATTTTTTAGAAACTTCCAAAAGTGACCCTAGTTAAAATTTGATGCTCTGTCTATCTACACCTTCACTTTGAGCTTTTGAAATTTAGAATTGTTGCTTTTGGTAAATTGAAAAACAAGGAAATATTAGTAAATGGCTTGATAGATATGTGTGTCCAAGTTTTTTAGTGTGGATATAGTGATATATCTCTTTACCAGTGGAGCAGGGTGCTTGATCTATATCAGCTAAAATTCATGATTGCATGAAGATGTATTGAGAAGGACATAACCAGAGTTGTGGAGAGAGTTTTGAGGAGGTACAACTTGTAGTGTACTCCTCATCACTATTTCATAGCATTTATAGGACTAAAAAGGACATTGTCAAAATGAAAAGGGGAAATTTTAAATGTTTCCTTGAATGTTGTCAAACCAATAATATCTGATAACATGAGCGAACATGCTAGATGCAATGACAAAAATGGATAAGTTGCTAAATATGGACTCTAACTTAAGCGACTATATAATGGAAAACAGTCGGATGCTAGATATGGTGCTCATGTTGACAAATTTGAAAGTGTTTTGAACTGCAGTTGGCCAATAATTGAAGGTTTAAATAGGTGGAGGTAGGAATGTGTGATATGACCGTATATCTAAAGCATAATGAGATTTTCTTTGTCCATTTTAGAATTGATAAGCTAATCAGGTGGTTTGAGTGCTAGCATTTTGGATGGCACATTTCTCAAGATAAGGTTCATTTATGGAAATGTAGGTATATTGGTTTCTATGCCTTCAGTAGTGGTTCACACTATTTGGTTATAAAATGAAACAAAGTATTTTGTATCAAGCATTTATCATTTTTAGTATGATGGCTATGGACATCTTCCACATTCCTAAGGTGTAGTTTCTATTTGGAAAAATAATGTCTAAATAGTCTTGGTTATAATTATGCACCTTTAAGAATAAGAAAATAGAATGTCTTCTTATGGGATGGAGGGTTCAGGGAAAATGAGAAGACTTTCTCTACATCAGCTATTCTGCTCCATTAATTTTGCCTTCCAATGGCTAGAACCTGATGGGGAATGGGCATTTCTACACAACCACTCCAATTGCATGCAGCTGCTCATTGGACTGCACATAGAAGTCTTAATTTTCAATAGCCAATCTTGATTAGTGAAATTAGATGTGTGGGCAAGGCTGCTCCATTCTAGTTCCCCTTCTCCTTCTCCTTGGTGAATCACAGAAGGAGGGTATAATATTTGGATGGTCTAGAAGTTGGTAACTATTTGGGGATCTATTTGAATGTACACTTCCATGGTCTTCCCAACAATAAATGACATACATCCATTGGCATAATATCACATAATACCTCATCATTATAAGATCCTATATGAAATTTCACCAAACATTGTTCACTCAACAGTATATTGTGTTCATCTTGGATCAATGCTAACTTGTAGGGCTTCAAATGTTTCAACCTCTCTAGATTTAGCTTCCTCACCATTTGTCTAGAACCAAATTATCTGTACTACCACTATCAATGATAACCTTACAATATTTACCTCCGAATTTGCATCTTGTCTAGAACAAACTTTTCCTTTGTAATATCTCCTCAATTGTTTATGCTTAGAACATAGCTCCCCTCATGACTAATGATTCACGCCTCTCTAGCTTTCCTACTAAACTAGGCAATCCAACTGGTTCTTCCTCCGCATATGTTGCTTTTGCACTATTCTCTATCCTTCTGTTAGTATTCACTTGACATTCAAATGCTTAGTGTCCTTTGCCTCCACACTTGAAACATGTTCCATTGAATGATCTCTTGTCAAACCCTCTTTCATCTTTGGTATCCTTCATTGCAATAAGAATTATGACTTCCTCCATTATTGTGGTAGAAACTTATGTCATCTCTTCCTCAGTGGTATGAATTGTTGTCTCTTTCTTCTTTGTGATATGGGCTACTCTCCTTGTTTTGCTTTGCATATGGTCTTCCTTCTCCGCATTGTGTTCAACCTCTAGAATTTTCCTTTTCTACCTCTTTGTCTTTGCTCATGTCTCTTATTCAACTTTTCTTCAACTTTCAACACAAATTGATATGCCTCTTCTACTGTTGTCATCCTTACCAAACTTAGTTCTTCTTGAATGTTTATCCTTAGTCCATTTATGTACTACGCCACTTTCTCCTTACTTGCTTCACTATGTCCAGTCCTAGAATAATCATCTTGTGGAACTCTTCAGTGTACTCTTTCACTATCTTCCCCTTTTACCTTAGGTTTGAAATCTCTTCAATAATGTCAACTCATAGTTAGTAGGTATGAACCAATTCTTCAATTTTGTCACCATCCTATCCCATTTTATGATTTTCTCTTTTCCTCTCCTATTCCTATCTAATTGAACTTCTTTCCACTAAATAGCAACATGTCCTTTCAGCTTAGTTTTTGCAAATCTCACTCTTTCTAGATCTTCTATTTCCTCATATTCTAAGTATTCCTTCACGTCATTTATCCAATCAATCAACTCTTCAGGGTTCAAATTTCTGGCATAGCTTGAAATTTCTATCCTAGGCCTCTTACCAATCTTAGAAATAGCTTTCAACATCTTTACATGATCTTATTCTTCTTCTTCTAGGGATTCTTCATTATGGTCGGTAGCTTGAACTCTTATTTCATCATCATCACTCTCATCCTCATTTCTAGGGTTTAGACCTCTCCTTCTATCCTCTTCTACAAAATCCAATCTAACTTTCATTGTTCTCATTATCTCTATCATTTCTTCCATTCTTCCATCAACATTGGCCATAGTAGGGATCCTCCTTGGTGGCATCTCTTTCTCAGATCCTGTGCAACTGCCTCAATTTAGTAATCTGACTAAAAGGTTGCAACAACCTCACAATCAAAAGTGCCCTATTGATAAACACATGTAGGCTGCCTCAGGTCGGCGATCTGTTCACTTCAAGATATGTCATAATTCCTTCTCTGCCAAAGGATTCGCAAACTTTTCTTTGATACCACTTGATGCAGTCACATATGGAGGGTCCAAAGAATGGATTGTCCAACCATGTAGCTTGAGTAAACATAATGGAAATCACACAAGAATAAATTGCAATGGAAGATTTATAGATTCAATATCTCAGGCAAGTACAATGCTCATATGTCGACAACATTTGGGTTACACTCTGGCTCATAGGCCTGCCTTCTGGAATACAACATACATGAATGATGTGGTGTTGAAGTACCTCTAGATAACAACTATCTTCCTATTTTATCACTAGATATCAATCAATATCCTCCTAATGCATCTAGATCATGAATATATATCAATCCCAAGCTCAAAGAAGGATCCACGTCAGCCTTGAGAGGGTTCAAACTTCAATGCATGATGAAACATGTAAGTCAACCTTAATCATGTGGTAATGCTCCGCAAATGGATGAAATGTGTTACGGTTCTCAATGAAGATCTATTTGGTCCCATACTGCCTTGCAAGATGCTCTATTTGGCTTTGCAAGTTACGTGAATATTCTGCAAACCTTGTATGCTGATATTGAATGTTGAATGCTCTGTTTTGTGAATTCTAATGATGTTCTTATAGAGATAACTCTGTGGACTTATACAAATCTCTTGAATTTTGGTTATGATGTAGATGTCATACTGTTGAGTGTAAATCCAACTTTGTGAGCTAAGACATGATCATGTGGTAAAATGTGGTGCAAAATGTTGAAACTACAACTGCGAAAATGCAAGAAAACAAATGTTTTTGGTTAATGCAAGATTGCCTTTCAACCTGGGATACTCCTGCATCAATTTGGCTTTATGATTCCCACATATGAATTTCTTTTTTCTCTGATATCTGGAAGCATTTATATTATTTTGATTCATGTAGAGCATTTGACCCAACATATCTATCATTGTATCAATCCTCTTTCCACACTTATATGTAAGAACTTTCCCCAAAGGAGTTTTTTCTTCTCTATTTGTCATATTCACTTCTTCTGTCATTTATATGAAATAAGTTATTTGTATCATAGGGTTGGCTTCTCTTTCACAAGCTAGAAAGATCTAGCCTCGATACTATTTATAGTGTCCCATTTGGATTTTATATATTTCTTAAGTATAATAAAATTGAACTCACAATCATAACAACAAGATTAACTATTAATATGATATAAACTTTAGAATTGTAGTTTAAACAACTTATTTTAACTCAAAATAATATTTAGAATATTTTAGGGAAGATGGAATTATTCTTTGTATCTATTGTTACTTATTCCAAATCTATAGTGATTTCTCTTTACTACAGTGCCTTTGAAACGTCTTTAAATCTGCCTAAATCAAGGGTTTTTGCTTACTAACTCAGCAATGGAAATTAAGGGGTTTTTATCCTCAGGTTGGTTGAACCACAATTCATGCTCCAAAAGGAGTAAAAATTAGATATAAAATATATTCATCATTGATTACTTCCTTCTTCTTGATTGGTCTTCCTTATATACCTTATTCCTCCAATAGACATAACCCTTCACATGCCCATTGACATTTATTACAAATAAATTTTAATTATAATTTTAGTTTGTTATTACTTAACTCTTCATAAGGAAATTACAGGCATATGACTAAATTCTCTTTGGCAGTGACTAGCTTAAAAATTGCAATTATTTTAATAGGTTGATTCCTTCTTATTTTATAAAACTACAAATTCATTGAAGAGTGACTCCTTCAACAGTGTCACTTTTATTTTATTTTAAATTGTCTTTTCTAATGTTGGAAGTTGCATTGTCCTAGAGAATTAATTTGTTAGGTTTTAAAGTATATTTTATGCACTCGATCATTGGTTCATAGGTTGTGGATATAGGTTACGCAAGAAGAGGGGACATTACATCTTTTGCAACCTCATGTTTATGATTGCTCTTTTTTATTTCCCCCCTTTCTCTCCTCTAAATTCTCTATAATATCCTTGTTCTCTCTCCTTTTCTCCTTCCAACTGACGACAATGCATAGTTTTTGTTCTTCCCCCAAAATGGGCAGCCAACATACTTAAACTATTCTCTTATCTTGCCAACACTATAAGTGTATTTACTAAACACTCCCTCCACTCCATAAATCTATTGTGGAGTAGTTTTTTCACTAGAAAATAAGGATTCAACCATTAGGCCAGTAAGACTTTATTTCCTTTCCCCACACCCATGAATTACTCCAAATAACACTTTCACAACTCCAAAAATATTAAAGAGGAATAAAAGAACGAATTACACATAGTCAAATCCATTTAAACCATATAAAGTGATATATACCAACTTTTATTTAATATTCAAAACAAGTTTCTAAACAAGCCCACACAAAACCATAAAGATTAACTCAACACCATTGAATATGGAAAGGACATTAGACAACTTTGACTAATGCAATGTGACACCTTATTAGACGTCAAGACTATGACATAAGTAAAACTTTACAAAGCATGACCAATTCATACTTTTGTAGGATAGTGGAGTGTGTGAGTGGTTCTTAGAGTCATGGTACAATTTTTCTATTTTGCCTCGATCTATCACCATCTCCCCGATGATACTCTCCCTCTTCAAGCAAGAAAGGGGATAACTCTCATCCTACATTCACCTCATAACCACCAAAAGAGTAGTTAGTCTGAGATTATTCACTAAATCAATAATCTTCATATAGGAATCATTACAATATAAGATTAATCATGGAATTCCAACAAATCATAATAATCTTTCCATAATATCAAATTAACCATAGATTCATCGATTTCTAATATAAGGGATTAGTATTCATATCAAAATACATCTATAAATAAAATGCCTACATTTAATGATTACATGATATCATTTAATTGAAGTATTACCAAAAATACTTGATAATTGACATTTTTAAGCACATAATATACTCTACCAAATTAAAAATAATAAAACTTGTCTGAAAATATAGTCTAAAAGTGGGGTGTGACAACACCTTCCACCAAAACCACCTCCCGCAAGGAGGGAAAATGTGATGAAGGGGGTAAATCATAAAACACGCAACAATATAAATGGAACACATAAAATAGAATATTTCTTTATTGATTTGGGCAACTCATTACATAACAGAAGCTCAATTACAATAAGAGGAATCAATCCTCTTCAGGTTTCAACATACCATAGCTGCACATCACCAAGCTCTGGAATCTTCTACCTTTTGTAACCCCAAATCAGCTAGGGTTTCTATTTTCCCACCTATTCTTGACTCTGCACTTTCCCCCTTAACTCTATTAATGCCCAAGTTTCCCAAAATAGTCATAAATAGCACTTTTTGGTGGATTCCAGCTAAATTTTGAAATTTGCAACTCCCTCTAAAAGTAGGTCAACTTTCGGAAAGCATAACATTTGATCTGGGTGTCCGATTGACAAACTGTTTTAGGCATCAGAAAGCTTACGATGTGAACTATCACGCTGGAAATCCATAAATGGATTTCCATCAACTTTTTGAGATGTTATGGGATGTTTTAGTGCCTCATATCTTGTTCCAAAAATTTTCAGGGGCTTTTCAGAAAACAAAAACTTTAATATCTTTCAGCTCACAAATGATCTTTTCCTGATTCCTTCACCAAAGGTCTTATATTTTAGTTATGAAGCTTTCTGTAACTTTTTTCTTCAATCCATGTCCAAATTCAAACTTTCCTAAAATGACAGTTAAACTTTCCAAAATTGTTAGTTTGCTATTTTTAGCAGTTTGGAAAAACTAAAAGTCCTACATCATTATTCAAGATATTATGGAACCAGAAACACTAATTATGGAAAGAAATGAAAACAACTACAATGATTTTGAATCAAATTCTTTTTGGGTGATGCAAGATTTCTCTTACACCATTGGATGCTCCTGCATTAGACACCTAGGGTAATTTGAGAAGTGACCAGGTCACGTCTCAGGTGTTTGTTTGAGGAAAACCCAAACGGTCAACGTCTGCCTTAGACAACCAAGAAGAATCTTCAATAGGCCTTCCCTTCCATTTCACCAAATATTCTTCATATTGCATGTTCCAAGTACTTCTTCCCACATGACTATCCAAGATCTCTTCTATCTCCTCCGTTGAAGTGGATGCCAGAATACTCCACTATTCTTCTGTTGGTCCATCCTCTGTGCCACCTTCATGATATTATGTTAAATCAGCAATGTTGAACACATGGGAAATATTGATCCCACTCGATAGATCTACCTCATATGCATTTCCTGAATCAAGCTTCTTCAGGATTCTACACAATCCAAATTTCTTCATTTTCAACTTATTGTATGTTCCAATTGGGAACCTTTCTTTTCTCAAGTGTACCATGACTTCATCTCCTACCTAGAACTCCTTACATCTCCTCTTTAGATCTATCTTAGCCTTGTACTAAATATTCATCTTATTAATGTGCTTTCTCACCTCTTCATGCAAATTCTTCAGATGTTCTGCAAAGTCTTCGGCTTCAGCACTTGTCTTTCTCCTTTGTCCAGCTTCCTTAACTCAGAAGCATTTCTTGGGCTATTGCAATATACAATCTGGAATGGTGATTTACCAGTGCTCCTACTAAATCCCATCCCTTGGGTTTATCTCCTACTAAGCATCATCGCAGGTTACCCAAACTCCTATTCACCACTTCTGTCTGTCCATCAGTATGTGGATGGTGTGCAGAACTGAACTTCAAATCTGTCTTCAACTTCTTCCACAATGTCCTCTAGAAATAACTAACAAACTTGGTATCTCGATCTAAAACTATGCTCTTTGGTAAACCATGTAATCTCACCACCTCTCTACAAAATAATTCAGCAATATGAACATCATTATTCTTCTTGCAAGAAATGAAATGTTCCATCTTCGAGAATCTATCCACCACCACAAAAATGGAATCATGTCCTCTCTATGTCCTTGGTAAACCAAGAACAAAATCCATACTAATATCATCCCATGGGTTTTTTAGTATAGGTAGTGGTTGATATAGACCTGTATTCTAAATTTCTCATTTCGCCATCTGACATACTCTGCAACTCTGTACAAATTTCCTCACATCCTGTTGCAACTATGGCCAATAATAATTTTCACCAACAATAGCAATGGTCTTATCTAGACCAAAGTGTCTGGCCAATCCTCCACTATGCTTCTCCTTAATCAGGTTCTCTCTCATGGAACGCCTCAGAATGCACAACTGGCTTCCTTTAAACAACATGCCATCTTGGATTATGAAATCCAACCATTTTGTCCTATCCAAAGTAACATGTTCCAGACAAGATTTCTAGGCCTCTGCAAAATTTGGATCTTCAGGATACAAACTTTTGAGCTCATTGAACCCAACACTCTATCTTCATTTATGTCAACAAATTATGTCTTCTACTCAAGGCATTTGCAACTCTGTTGGACTTCCCACTCTTGTGCTTCAAAACAAAAGTATAACTCTGCAAAAACTCAACCCATTTTAAATGCCTTTGATTCAACTTTCCTTGACTATTAAGATACTATAAAGCCTGATGATCAGTATATAAAACAAACTCTTTTAGCAACAAATAATGTCTCCATTTCTTTAAAGCCTAAACTATAGCATAAAATTCCTGATCATAAACATAATACTTTTTCTTGGCATCATTAAGCTTCTCACTAAAATAGGCAATGGGCTTACCTTCTTAACTCAAAATAGCTCCTATAGCACTACCACTAGCATCACAATCCACTTGAAATACCTTATTGAAAGCTAGAAGTGCCAAAATAGGTTGCTCTGTGACTTTCTGCTTCAATGTATCAAAGCTTTTGTCTGCTACTTTAGTCCATCTAAACTCTTTTCTATCCCCTCTCATTGTCTCAGTCAGGGGTGCACAAATGCTACTAAAATTCCTGATAAACTTTCTGTAAAAACTTGCCAAACCATGAAAATATCTTACCTCTGTAGCACTTCTCAGTGTAGGCCATTCAAGGATAGCTCTCACCTTCTCTGGGTCCATCTTAAGACCTTCCTCTGAGACAACAAATCCTAGTTATACTAACTCGTTTGAAAAACTACATTTCTTCATATTAATCAGCAACTTCTCCTCCCTTAACTTCTCTAAAACTCTTCTGATATGCATCAAATGCTCATCCCAAGTCTTATTGAAAATCAAAATATCGTACAAATAAACAATAACAAAACTTCACAAAAATTCTTTCAGTACCTCATTCATGAGCTGCATGAATGTGCTCGGTGCGTTAGTTAGCCCAAATGGCATGACTAACCACTCATACAAACCCTCCTTTGTCTTGAAGGCAGTCTTCCATTTGTCTCCTTCTCTGAATCAGATCTGGTGATACCCACTCTTCAAATCAATCTTTGTGAAGTATTTGGCTCCACTCAAACAATCCATTATGTCATCCATTTTGAGTAATGGAAATTAGTACTTGATCATGATCTTGTTGATAGCTTGAGAATCTGTACACATTCTCCACTCTCCATCTTTCTTCGGTGCTAGTACTGCAAGTACCGCACATGGACTTAGGCTCTGTCTTATCGGCCCCTTCCTTAATAGCTCTTGAACTTATATGTTCAGCTCTTCACTCTCTACAAGGGTCATTCTGTGGGCTACCTTATTTGGCAAACTGGCTCCTGGTATCAAATCCATTTGATGACTTATCTTCATCACCGGTGGTAAACCTTCTGGTACATTATCAAAGATAATGTCCTAAAATTCTTCCAACATATCTAAAACTTTTGCTGGTACATCTTCACATTTCTCTTGACTAATCATAGGAATCAATGCAAAGAAATGACGCTCATGCTTCATACCCTCCAAAAATTTCCTACGATCTACCAAGAAAATTCTGGCAGTACTACATACCTTTTCTTCCACCTCCTTCAAGGGCTTCAACTTATGACGAACTCCATCCTTTGTCAGGGAATATGTGTTTGCACGACCATCATGGACAACACTCCTATCATACTACCACAGCCTCCCCAATAGCATATGACATGCATCCATTGGTATGATGCCACATAGCACCTCATCATGGTAGTCATCAATCTTGAACTTAACTAAACACTGCTCATTGACCAAAGCTCTGTGGTCCTTCTGCAACCATGCAATCTGATATGGATGTGGATGCTTTCTTCTTGTCAATTTCAACTTGTCAACCATCTCCTTTGAAACAAGATTGCTAGTGCTTCCACTATCAATAATAATATCACAACACTTACCTTCACATTTGCACCTTGTGCGGAATAAACTCTTCCTCTGATTGGGTTTTTTCTCCTCATTCAACAAAGTTCTTCTAACAACTAGGTTTTCTCCCCTTTCAGCATCTTCAGAATGCTCAAATTGTGCATCTTCATCTGAATGTACAACTTGTGTATTACCTTCAGGTCTTCTATTTGTCCTTCCTTGATGTTGTAGACACTTGTATGCTCGATGTTCTTCTTCTCCACATTGGAAATAGGTTCCTCTAAAACCTCCTCTTCTGGGTCCTTGCCCAGGTCTACCTCTTCCTCTTTGCTCACCATTGTTCTGGTCACGGGATGGTAGTTATTATCCCCTCTTTGATTTTGACTGGTGCCAGCTTCTTCACTTTTCTTTTGATCTTCATTACGGCCTCCATAAGGTCTTCCACTAGTCCTTCCACCTTGACCTCTTCCCCTTTGCTTGCTATCAAATATTTTATTTAGCTTCTCTTCCACCTTCAGGGAAAACTGGTACGCATCTTCTATGGTGGTCATTCTGACCAGGCTCAACTCCTCTTGAATACTTGGCCTCAACCCATTAATGTAATGGGCTACCTTCTCCTTGTTGGCCTCTGCATGGCTTGTCCTAATAGTAATCTTATAAAACTCTTCTGTATACTCCTTGACAGACTATTTACCTTGCTTCAATCCTTGCAACTTCTTTAGCAACTCCATCTCATAGTCCACAGGAATGAACCGCTTCTTCAGTTTCTCCACCATTCGATTCCATCTGGTGATCTTTCCTTTTCCTCTTCTATTCCTTTCTAACTGGACCTCCTTCCACCAAATACTGCCATGGCCCTTCAACTTTGTTTTTGCAAACTTGACCTGATTTGGGTCCTCCACATCTTCATACTCAAAAGTCTCCTCCATGTCATTGATCCAATCAATAAGCTGTTCCGAATTCAAATCTCCAAAATATGTAGAAACTTCGATCCTGGGCCTCTTTCCGATATTCAAAATGGCCCTCAACAACCTAACTTCTGCAGGATCTCCTGCAGCTTCTTGTTCTTCCTTAGATAGCTCTTCTTTAGCTTCATCCTCACTTTCTTCTCTTGTTCTTGGCTCAAACCCTCTTCGCAGCTCCTCTTGCAATGCATCGATTTGCCTTTGCAGGGCTCTAAAACCCTCTTCTATCAAAGCATTCCTCCCAATATGATTTCTTCATGGAGGCATCTTGATCTCTGCAGCAAACCCACAACCTCAGGTCCTGGTGCAAACTACCTCAAGGTTGGCAATCTATCTACACACTCAAGAACCCTTGCTCTAATACCACTTGATGAAGGGGGTAAATCATAAAACACACAATAACAAAAATGGAACATAGAAAATAGAATATTTCTTTATTGAACTAGGCAACTCATTACATTATAGAAGCTCAATTACAATCAGAGGAATCAATCCTCTTTAGGCTGCAACACACCACAGCTACACATCACTAGGCTCTGGAATCTTCTACCTTCTATAACCCCAAATTAGCCAGGGTTTCTATTTTCCCACCTATTCTTAACTCTGTACTTTTCCCCTTAACTCTACTATTGCCCAGGGTTCCCAAAATAGTCATAGATAGCACTGTTTGGTGACTTCCAGCTAAATTTTGAAATTTGCAACTCCCTTTAAAAGTAGGTCAACTTCCGGGAAGTATAACTTTTGATCCGGGTGTCCCATTGACGAACCGTTTTAGGCGTCAGAAATCTCGCGATGTGAACTATCACACTAGAAATGCATAAATAAATTTCTATCAACTTTTTGAGATGTTATGGGATATTTTAGTGCCTCATATCTTGTTCCAGAAATTTTCAAGGGCTTTTCAGAAAACAAAAACTTTAATATCTTTCAGCTCACAAATGATCTTTTCTTGATTCCTTCGCCAAAGGTCTTATATTTTAGTTATGAAGTTTTCTGTAAGTTTTCACTTCAATCCATGCCCAAATGCAAACTTTCCTAAAATGGCATTTAAACTTTCCAAAACTGGCAGTTTGCTTTTTTGAGCAGTTTGGAAAAACTAAAAGTCCTACATCATTATTCAAGATATTATGGAACCAGAAACACTAATTATGGAAAGAAATGAAAACAATTGCAATGATTTTGAATCAACTTCTTTTTGGGTGATGCAAGATTGCCCTTACACCACTAGATGCTCCTGCATCAAAATGACAAACCATGGAAGTTGAAGGCTACATAAAATCTATAGACTTAGCTAGAGCATGGGTCCCACCACCATGAGCTGTGGGGTAGGGAAGTTGATGAGGGAGCAACTAGAGATGATTCAAAAGAAGAGTTCTCAACAAGAATTGAAGGAAATGCCAAATTTGCACAACCCCTAGGCAAATTGCCATAGATACGAGATTCATTGTAGGGGAAACTAAAGAAGTTATGCCATCCTGGGAGTCATAATCACCAGCAATATGTTACATCATAAATTATTGACACCAGCAATTTACACTAGATTTAGCACCCTTGTGGGCTGATATGCAAACTCCTATTAAAAGAAGATTGGATTCTGAAGAAGAGACTAGTTCTAGGTGTTATTCTCTGAGTTCAGACCCTAAAAGGACCTCAAACACCTTGACACTAGCACCCAAGTGCTAGTGTCCTTGATATTTGCAAAAATAAAAGTTTGAGTGTCCTTGGATGTCAGCCTTGTCACTCTAGGTGTTATACTTTGTTGACTTTTCTCGAAAGTTTTTCCTGAAAGTAAATCGATATGCATATATAAACAAGTTTATTCCTCTCATTTGAACTAGATGGAAAATGTTCAGCAACATTAGAACTTCAAATGATCAAAGCTCTATTGTGAAGATTATGCAAATTTATATGATGTTCTATGTTGTAAATTTATAACATTTATTGCAGGTTCTAAGGGAAGCTCCTTCCTTCATCTCTATCCTTGTGGTAATCTTGAGTCATCCCACTACGATTTGTGTTGTGATAAAGGTATTTTATTACAGCATGCATTTATTGTTTATTTTGCCTCTATCTTGTCACATGCTCACTCATCATCATCTTGGATATAGTGGAGGTGGAAACACCATTCATGGAGTTTGACTAAGGAAACCCCCTAAAATGGCCCAAACCTTTTCCTCTCTTGTGTTTGTGTAGATTCTAGAAGATCGAAAACAAGTATAGAAGATCTGGAAGCAAATTGATGAATATAGGCCTTGACTCTTAGAAACCACCTTCAGAGGGCCTAAAACCCTAGGACACCTGTTCCTAGATGAATTAGTCCTCCTAGATCTACCCTGATTTCTAGTATTTACCTCTGACATCTTTGCACTACTCATTCTAGATCTTGTTTTCTAGGCTTTCAATTTTGTAAGGTATATTATCTTTGTTTTGGCATATTTCATTGTAGAAACCCTAGATCTAGCCTTATTAATTCAATCTTCTCAATTACAAAAAAGGAACAGAACCCTTATAGCTTGGCTCTCATTCAGGACTGTAGCCAAGCTTGATTTGTGTTCCAATGTTTGATTGAAAGGATTGACCTAGCTAGTTGAGTAGTGATTTGATCTCTCTTTTCAATTAAACATTTTGGTGAACCTAACAACTTTTAAACTTTTGCAACCTCCTTTATTCAGATTTGATCTATTTTCTATTCCAGATCTGATTAGTTAGTAGTTTATTTAGATAGAAAGCATTTATACGTCTTCATTGCTTTGATTACTTGTTGATTTGATTGGATATTCATTGCATATAGTTGTGGCATATGGAAACATTGATTCATCTAGAAAACTAAAACAAAAATCTTTCTTCTATCATATTATCTACACCACCTTCTATAAGTGCACTTTGTGTGTCATAAAGCTTGTGAAGTCTTTTATGAGTTTTGTGTCCCAGTGTCCCGAATCTAACATCGTTGTGAGGAGAAGTTATTGGACCATGGGTTCTAGTGTTTTAAATAGCTCCGACGTTCCCACATCAGAATCTGATGTTGTTAACTTATTCACACATGGGAATTCATCACCTTTAGATCATATACCTACTTTTCTTATGATATTTGAAGTACAAAATTCTCATGACTCTATAGACATAGATAGCCTCGTGGCTCATATACCTAAAACATGAATTCAGAAACTAGACAATAAGTTGGCTCATTTCAGTAATTTGTGGGCACGAAACACTTAACTAAGGAAGTTGTGCCTCTTGTAGAAGGTCTAAGAAATTTGTTACTCAAAGGTTAAGAAGGTATGGAAATTTTACCCAGCTTAGATCACATAGTGGATAACAACATTATGTCATTAGATAGTTGTGTGGAAATGATCACTAATGTGTCCCCTCAAAAATAAACAAGGACATAGATGTTGTTACCCATACCAACATCCTCTACATCAACATATACTTCTATTCTCACCACCACTACACATCCCAGTAGTAGTGCTAACACAAGTCTTGGAGTTTCAAATTGGAATCCTATATACAACTACAATGTTGTCCCCTTTACATATCATAATGCTATCTCAAATGTGTCATTACCTATTGTCAGTCAACCTCAATCAAATGTCACATACTAAAGTCTAATCACACATTGTCATCACCTTTTGCTAGCCTTGACTATTCCAATCCTATCCAATCTCAAGCTACTTTGTACCCTGATCATGTCATTAATCAACTTTTGTAGAATTGTCATCTCTTTACAACTGAAGTCAAGGAAAACTAACAAGGTAAAAAACACAAACAAGATGCATAAATAAACACCTTTATACCTTGAAGTCCTCCTCCTCCTTGCTATGGTCAAGAGAGTGTTAGACTTAGAGCAGACAACTAAGAGGGGGGGTGAATCAGTTGTCCAAAACTTTCTTTACTTTCAACACTTATATTCACTTAGCAGTATAACAATAAATCAAACATGAAACTTAATGCATTTAATCAAGAGCAAAAACACATCAACACAAGAGACACCAAGATTTTGATGTGGAAAACCCGGTTAAGGGAAAAACCACGGGGTGATTAACCCAAGATTGTATTCTCTGTTAGAAGAATAGAAAGAACAAAATAGCATATGCCAAATAGGGCTCACTGCCTGAGCACACTGCTCACAAAAGGCTCACTGCCTACAAGAGACACACTGTCTACAAAAGAATAAGTATCACATACTTGAACTGGTAAATAGCATCTTCACCATGCTTGAGTCAGTTCCATTTAAGTCCAAACCTTCTGCTCTGCCTTTCGCTCTTCTCCTTCCTACCACACACTCATCATCCTGAGTCACCCTTTGAAATGACTTCACAATCCCTTATTAATACATGACATCAACTTAGGAACAATCATCTAAGTCAGCACACATCCACAAGAGCATCTGCAAGATGTATAATTCATCTGGCCGGCTAGTCACAGAAAGAACATCATCATTCGGAAGTTATTCTTCATTTCTAGGACTCCAATTCTAATGCGGACCATAAACACTAACTGAGCATGATCCAAGGACCTCCACAAGTTTACCTAAAACACCAAGAACATCTGCACTTCATCTACTTACTGAAACTCTTCTCTCCTTCATCTGAAACCTCAAGAACACAGTTTTGCCATTACTGTCACAAAGGAATAGATACTTCTGGACCTTCAAACCATGAGCCAATCAAGTTACCACACCACACAAACTTCTCAAACACTTCCTCAAATCTGTAGAACCAAAGAATGCATTTCTAGATCTCACCGGACCTATCTATATCACTCTGTCATCACTAAACACTTGCCAGAACTGGTTCCACATGAACTGCCATAACTTCTTCAAATCTTCATGTGGACCTCTAAAATATCTACTGGAATGACTTAAGACACATATCTACAAATCCTTTAATCCATATCCTCTGATCCTCATTCTATCTTGGACTTTTACCTTATGTCATCGTTGTTTTTCACCATTCTTGATTGAGACTAATTTTCTCAATATCCTCAGTACACAACTCATTCAACCTTATCATTAATGTAACAGGAGTATGTTGATATCAATGACAACATCAGTTAGGCCCATACTTGCAACAATCTCTCCCTTTGTCATTGATGGCAACATATGATGTGAAAAATTGTTTTAACCATCATGACAAGAAAATCTCTTTACTGTCACAACTCCCCCTAACAGCAACAACTATTCACATGTCTTTTCTTTCTTTATTGCTCCCCCTTTAATCAGCAACCACTTGTTTTTCACATGTCTTCTCTCCCCCTTTGACATCAATGGCAAAGGGCACATACTTGCAATTAAAAACCATGCCTACTGCTCCCCCTGAGTAGTAGCTCCCCATCATCAGTCTGGACCACAAGATGTGATTGTGAAATCCACCGGACTGATGCACACCAGTGCACCTTAGTTCACCACTGGCAGGGAAATAACCCCTAACTTCTCCCTGAGATACTCGAAAGAGTCCTTAGGTAGAGGTTTAGTAAGATGTCTGCAAACTGATCCTTTGAAGGCACAAACTCCAATCTAACTTCATTCTTGTTTACTTGCTCTCTCAAAAAATGAAACTTGATGGATATATGTTTGGTCTTTGAATGCAGCACCAGATTCTTAGATATGTTTCTTGCACTTGAATTATCACAGAAAATTGTGATGGGCTCCTCATACTCTACTATGATGTCTCTTAACATCTGTTTCATCCGTAAGACTTGAGTACAACTTCCTGTTGTAGCAATATATTCTGCTTCTGAAGTGGACAGAGCTATTGCTTCTTGTTTCTTGCTTAACCAAGAAACCAATCTCTTCCCTAAAAAGAATGCTCCGCCACTGGTACTCTTCCGGTCATCCACATCTCCTGCCCAATCAGCATCTATAAATGCATGAAGAGAGAACTCATGATCTCTAGTATACCACAACCCATACTCAACTATCCCCTTTAGATATCTAAAAATCCTCTTGATTGCCATAACATGAGATTCTCTAGGACCAGCTTGGAACCTAGCAACAAGACTGACAACCTGCATAATGTCTAGTCTAGTTTGAGTGAGATACAACAATCCTCCAATCATTGACCTGTATTTTGTCTGATCAACCTGGGAGAGTCATCATCTTTGCTCAATTTGCATCCGGTTGCCATTGGAGTGTTCATTGGCTTTGAGTCTTCCATCCCAAATTTTCTTAACAATTCTTTCACATATTTTGACTGAGAAATGAAGATTCCTTGCTTTGTTTGAGTAATTTGTAGGCCCAAAAAGAAATTCATTTCTCCAAGCATGGACATCTCAAACTCACTTTTCATTTGATTTGCAAAAGTTTTGCACAGACTATCTCTTCCTCCAAAAATGATATCATCAACAAATACTTCAACAATTAAGATATTTTCACGATCAATTTTGAAGTACAAATTACTGTCAACAGTACCTTTGTTGAAACCAATTTTTAAGAGATTTTTATCCAATCTTTCATACCAGGCTCTTGGGGCTTGCTTCAGTCCATACAGTGCCTTTTTCAATTTGCAGACCATGTCACCATGATTAGACAATTGAAATCCATCCGGTTGCTCAATGTACACCTCTTCTTCCAAGTTTCCATTTAGGAAGGTAGATTTGACATCCATCTGATGCACCTTGAAATCCTTGAAGGCAGCAAATGCAAGAAATAATCTAACTGCTTCAATTCTTTCCACCAGAGCAAAAGTCTCTTCAAAATCAACTCCTTTAATCTGAGAGTAACCCTTGCAAACCATTCTAGCTTTATTTCTGATTACTTCACCAACTTCATTCAGTTTGTCCCAGAAAACCCATTTGGTTCCAATCACATTCTTGCTTCTAGGTCTGGGAACAAGATCCCAAGTATGATTTTTCTCAATTTGCATTAGTTCTTCCTCCATTGCTTTTGACCAATTTTCATCATTGCAAGCTTCATTCACAGTTTTAGGTTCAATCTTTGAAATCAGACAATATTCATCTAAATTTTGAGAAATTCTCCTCCTTGTCTATACTCCTTTGCTTTTGTCACCTATGATATGATCTTTAGAGTGGTTTAGAGTAACATACCTTGGAACTTTGGGAGTTTCTTGCATCTCTGATTCTTGATCAGTCTCATTGAGACATAACTCTTCTTCCTGACTTAACGGATCAACTTGACTTGGTTTCTCAGAAGAGGCTTGGACACTTTGAATCTGAACACCATTCTGATCATCTTCATCATACTCATGAATTCTTGAGGGTCTTTCAATTTCTTCATCAACCTTTACATTTACACTTTCTACCATCTTTCTTAGTCTCTTGTTGTAACACTGGTAAGCTTTGCTTTGAGTAGAGTAACTCAAGAATATTCCTTCATCACTTCTAGCATCAAACTTTCCTAGATCTTCATCCCTTTTAATGTAACATCTGCTACCAAAAACTCTAAAATATCTCACAGTGGGAGTAATGCCAAACCAAAGTTCATAAGGAGTCTTACCGGTATTATTTCTAATTTGAACTTGATTGAGAGTGTAGACTACAGTGCTGACAGCTTCTCTCCAATAGATCTGAGGAACATTTGCTTCCATCATCATGGTCCCATTCTGCTGTGGAGTTCTAGGGGTATACAATTGTCTCTTTATTCCATGTTTTTCACAGAAGTCTATGAACTCACCGGATGTGAATTCTCCACCTCTATCAGACCTTAGACATTTCAATTTTATTCTGATTTCATTCTCCACCATGCCTTGAATATTTTGAATTTCTCAAGTGCTTCTGATTATTCTTTTAGAAAAGTTACCCACATCATCTGGGAATGGTCATCAATTAGCAACATGAAGTACCTATCACCTTGGATACTCCTAACCCTTGCCGGACCACAAAGGTCAATATGAACTAAGTCCAACAATCTGGTAGAAGACAATTCCTTACTTTTGAATGTGACTCTGCTTAATTTCCCCAACTAACATTCTTTGCACAAGCTATTGGTTTCACTAATTTTGGAAGATCTCTTACAGCCTGAGTATTGCTTATCTTGATGATATTATCAAAATTCACATGACACATCCTCCTATGCCATAACCAACTCTGATCAATTTGAGCAAATAAGCAACTTTTAGCAGTACCAACCAAGTGGAAGATATTACCTTTAGTTTGAGTACCGGATGCAGTCTCTATTCTGGAACTTTCAAAGATCTTGCACTTTCCATTCCTAAATCTAAGATCATAGCCCTTGTCCACCAGCTGTCCAACACTAAGAAGATTGTGCTTTAAACCTTCAATATACAGTACATTACTAGTTTTGTTCTTTCCATCAAGAGAAATAGTTCCTCTACCTCTGATTCTACTAGAAGAATTGTCTCCAAACTTTACAATTCCTCCTTCATACTTTTCTAACTTTAAGAACTTATTCTTGTCACCTGTCATGTGGTGAGAGCATCCATTATTGATGACCCAAGCATCCTTTGTTTCAACTTGGGCAGCCAGAGCTTTTTCTTCAACTTTATGATTGATAGATACAGAGAATATAGGTTCCTCTTCTTTGATGGCAATAAACAACCATTCATTACCGGATTTGTTTTCTATCTCTGATTCATCATCTGTTACTCCTTCATTATCTTCGTCATGAACATAGTAACAATTCTTTTGAAACCTTGGTCTGTTTAGATTTGGTCTTGAGAATCTTTCTGAACATCTTGAGGCAAAATGACCAATTTTATTGCAGTTAAAACACTTAAAAGGTAATTTTCCCTCATACTTGCTGGATCCTATTGGCAGTCTCTTAGCAATAAGAGCTTCAAGATGAGAAGTTTCAGCTTCTTCTTCTTCCAAGTCTTTTCTTGCTTTTTCATACCATGATAGGTTCCTTGAAGAGTTTTCTCCCGGATCAAATCTTTGTTTCCCTTTTACAGAGGTACTGGCTTTGAATGCAGATTTAGTCTTTGGGGGATCATCTCCAAACTCAGCCATTTCAAAAGCAGCCAACTTACCAATCAATTGATCTCTTGTGACTGTTGTGTGAGCTCTGAATTCTTAAATTGCAAAAGCCTTCATTTTATAAGAATCAGGAAGGGATCAGAGAACTTTGCCAACAATCTCATCTTCACTCAGGGTTCCACCTGCATTTCTGATCCACAAAGCAGATCATTTTCTCTTGGCATGAAGGTGGTAATATTTTCATCATCTCTCATCTTCAATTTTTCAAATTTCCCTTTTAGACTTTGTAACCTTGCACATCTGACAAACTAGTCTCCTTCATGCAAAAGTTCCAATTTATTCTAGATCTCAAAGGCAGTTGGTAGATCAATAACATTTGAGAGTTTTGAATCAAATAGTGCACTTAACAGAGCCTCTTTAGTCTGTAGATTGTTTTTAGCATCAGTGATTTCATTTAGGGTTGTCAGACCACCCTGTGGAGGTACATAGGCCTTTTTAACCATAGACCAGTATGCAAATCCCATACACTGCAAGTGACATTCCATGCGACCTTTCCAAAGAGCAAAGTTAGTTCCATCAAACTTCAGACTATCCTTCTTGTAGGACGACATCTTGGATCTCCTCGAGCGGTTAAGCTCCTTTTAGAGGAACTCAGCTCTGATACCAATTGTTAGACTTAGAGCAGACAACTGAGAGGGTGGGTGAATCAGTTGTCCAAAACTTTCTTTACTTTCAACACTTATATTCACTTAGTAGTATAACAATAAATCAAACATGAAACTTAATGCATTTAATCAAGAGCAGAAACACATCAACACAAGAGACACCAAGATTTTGACGTGGAAAACCCGGTTAAGGGAAAAACCATGGGGTGATTAACCCAAGATTGTATTCTCTGTTAGAAGAATAGAAGAACAAAATGGCACATGCCAATTAGGGCTCACTACCCGAGCACACTGCTCACAAAAGGCTCACTGCCTACAAGAGACATACTGTCTACAAAGAATAAGTATCACATACTTAAACTGGTAAATAGCATCTTCACCATGATTGAGTCAGTTCCATTTAAGTCCAAACCTTCTACTCTGCTTTTCGCTCTTCTCCTTGCTACCACACACTCATCATCCCGAGTCACCCTTTGAAATGACTTCGTAATCCCTTATTTATACATGACATCAACTTAGGAACAAACATCTAAGTCGGCACACATGCACAAGAGCATCTGCAAGATGTATAATTCATCTGGTCGGCTAGTCACAGAAAGAACATCATCATCTGGAAGTTATTCTTCATTTCTGAGACTCCAATTCTAATGCAGACCATAAACACTAACTGAGCACGATCCAAGGACCTCCACAAGCTTGCCTAAAACACCAAGAACATCTGCACTTCCTCTACTTACTGAAACTCTTCTCTCCTTCATCCAGAACCTCAAGAACATAGTTATGCCATTACTGTCACAAAGGAATAGATACTTTCGGACCTTCAAACCACGAGCCAATCAAGTTACCACACCACATAGACTTCCCAAACACTTCCTCAAATCCACAGAACTAGAGAATGCATTTCTGGATCTCACCGGACCTATCTGTATCACTCTGTCATCACTGAACACTTGCCAGAACCGGTTCCACTTGAACTGCCATAACTTCTTCAAATCTTCATGCAGACCTTTGAAATATCTACTGGAATGAATTAAGACACATATCTACAAATCCTTTAATCCACATCCTCTAATCCTCATCTTATCTTGGACTTTTACCTTATGCCATCGTTGTTTTTCACCGTTCTTAATTGAGACTAATTTTCTCAATATCCTCAGTACACAACTCATTCAACCTTATCATTAATGTAACAGGAGTATGTTGACATCAATGACAACACCGGTTAGGCCCATACTTGCAATAGAGAGTGCACCCTTACTCTCTACCTTCACCCATGACTATGTGTGTTGATGTGAAATGTGTTGGCAAGAGACACTATATGGCTTCATGAATGTTTTCATTGATGGCAACAAAGCTCATACCACCCATCCGTAGGGCATGATATGTCTATACCGAAAGTCAGGTTGAAGAATGTTGTGGTCCGGTAAACAAGAGCAGAGCTTGTGGCAAGGTCTGACAGTCAGGTCCGGATCTCTCAGAGGAGGTACCTCAGTAAATTATAGTTTTGGGGAAGTTAAGAGGAGTACCTTGACTGATAGATTCCAGGGATTGAGCCTCCATTGATGGAAGAGTGAAGAGACATGAGCACTTGAGTGTTGGGTTCCTGTTTGGCAGAGTAGACAAAGGAAGAACTGGTCGGTAGAGCATCAGACCTAAATTTGGATGAGATATTGATGGTGATCAAGCTTCCTAAGGTATCATTCATGATTGGCCAACATAATTAATGACTTCTATAAGCATCTCCTTGATACGCATCACTTGGCAGGCAAGGATTTAGCCAACAGATCAAAGTTTGGGATAATATTGACTATTCTAGATACTGACTAGAAAGGTGTTGAAATCATTTGTGTGGATATATATACCAGATGGATTTAAATGTGAAGGAGTGTGGTGTGAGTTGTGTTGTGTAAAGAATAGCAAAGGAGCAGAGTAACAATAGTAATATAGGTCCGGTATGTGACAAGACTGCAACACTAAAGAAGAGGAAGAATGAAATGCAATAGATCAATATATTGACCCTAACCAGAACTAAACCTCAGCATGTGTGGATGCTTCTCATTAGTTCAAGTATCTAGTTTCCTTATATAAACTATTGTAGGCAATGAGCCTCTTGTGAGCAGTGTGCTCAGGCAGTGAGCCCTAATTGGCAGGTGTCATTTTGTACTATCTTATTCTTTTAATAGAGAATACAATCTTGGGTTAATCACCCCATGGTTTTTTCCCTTAACAAGTTTTTCCACGTCAAAATCATTGTGTCATGTGTATTGATGTTATTTCCATTTCATGGTTATGTTTGCTAATATGATCTAATGCTGCATTAATTGTTAAGGAAGAATCAAAAAGTAGAAGTAATTAAGATAACTGATTCACCCCCCTCTCAGTTATCAACAATTGGTATCAGAGCCAAGTTCCTCTAAACAAATCCTAACAGCTTGAGGAAGATCTAGGAATTCAAATGGATGTGTATGGTATGAGGGAACAACTTCAGTCTGCCCTAGATGATCTTGAGCAATCTAACTCTAAAGTCAATGAATTGAAGCAAAGACTCAAACAGGCTGATGATTTCATAAATGAACTAAAAGGGAAACTGATTATCTCTATGAAAAAGAGAAAGGATCTACTTTAGCAATTGACAAGTCAAGGTGAAGACAATGATACAAATGAAGATCTGAAGGAGAAAACCAAGTTATGTGAAAAGTTATCAAAAGAGGTCATTATGGTAAGACATGAAATGGAATTAGGAGTTATGAAATTTACCCAAGAAATTAAAGAAAAAAGGAAAACTGAAGATGATCTAAGACAATCTCTCAAAGAGAAATCAGAAGACTGCCACAAAATGGATAGAATAATTAGGCATCTTGAATCTGATCTTGAAGAAGCTAGGGATAATGAAGAACAACTTGAGAATTAGATTGACAATCTTAAAAAGGATCTTCAAACAACAAATGAATACAAAGAGAAATTCAAGATAAGCTCTGCCCAACTTGAAGTTCTTCTTCAAAGCTAAAAGAGGGTAGATGACAAGCAAGGCTTGGGGTATGAGAAAGGTGAAAGCTCTAGAGCTGGTCAGAAGAACTCTAGATCAAAAAATCTGAGAAACAGGCCTAGAAGACCTCCGGTAAGGCAACCAAATGCTCAAAGATATCCATCTTTCAATGGATACTGCCACAACTGCAATAACTTTGGTCATAAAGCAAATCAGTGCAGAAGAAGAATGAATTAGACTAATACATCCTTCTCTGGATAGTGCTTCAATTGCAAAAGGTATGGTCACAAATCCCATGAGTGTAGAAACATGCAAATGAACAATTCATTCAATGGTAGATGCTTTGCATGCAATAGAATGGGACATATGGCTAATCAGTGTAGATCAAGAGGATATTCGTCAAATATGCAAAGAAATGTTGTTTGCTACAATTGCAATAGATCCGGTCATATTGCCAAATTCTGTAGAAGTAAGAATCAAGACAAAAGGGGTCCAGAACTGCATAATCATAACCAAGACAAAGGAAGAGGAAAAGTGAACATGGATGAAATTCAACGGGAGGTGAATAAGATTTGGGTGAAGAGAAGCACAGAGAATGTTGGGGATGGATCCGCACTAGAATATGGTGTTGATACTCCTTTCAGAAATTGAATAGATGGGCTCTAGCTCAGGGGGAGTCACTAAGAAAAACTAATTCCCCCAGCCAGTCAATTGGTGCCTAATATTGGCACATGGGAAGTTGTGGATTAAAGGGTTCTTAGAGAAACATCTAAAGCAGGTTTGGTAAAGATATGAAAGATCCGCAAGAAGATTTGAAGAGCTAAATCTACCGAGATTGATCTGGTTCAACAATCATCCGGTAAAAATAGGATTCTCACAGTTAGATCCAACTTGATTCAAAATTATGGAATCTTGATCTGCGGATAGATCAAATGATTAGGGAAAGGAAGATATATTGTCACTATTCACCAAGAATAACTCTAAGTGTATCTCAGTGATCCCAAAAAGATCTATCTCAAAATAAGAAGAACGAACCAACTGGAATGACTTAAGTTGCACATTTATTGCAGTGTGGAATTAGGGCTTTCCCAGAAATAAAAGGGTTCATTCATTCACCATTTACACATTTGCATTCAAGAAGAAAAGAAAAGGAGCGCTGCAACTAATTGTTTCAAATTCTCAAAGATCAACTATTGAAGTCGATTCATCCAGCAAATTAATCTGGCTCATTCAGCGAACCCTAGAAGCGTAAAAGGTATTTTCCATTGTTGAATATCTCTCTGTAAATCTTTGAAGATGACTACTCCAAATGTTGTAAATTTTTCTGATAGGCCTCAACCCAAATTTAAGAAACATCCTTACAAATCTCTAGAAGTGGATCCCTTAGGGGCATTTTCCAGCAATCTGCATGGGGTTTTGCATGTTGAAGATGTTAGGGCATATATTCATGCAAACATTGAAAATTTTGGGGAATCCAAGCTGATGGATATCTATCACAATCAGTTAATAGATGACTCATTTGAACTCAAACCACAGTATAAGGCTATCTAGGACAAACATTTTGCACAATGCATTCATTTCCCCTATTTTATAGAAGATGAATGGGTCTGGTATGTTCTAAGTAGAATGCATGATAACTTTATATGGTTGACAAGGCCATTCAAGATAACCAAGGATGCCATTAGGACAATTACCAAATTGCACTCATCCGGTGAGATACCTACTCTCAAATCTATCAAGAATCAGACAGTGAGTGAGGCTACCAGATCAAGGTTTGACAAGAGAGCGATGACAATAGAAGATATCACTAATCCAGATATCAAGTATGCCTCCATGATCATTAGTTATAAGATATATCACTCTAGCAGGGAAAATTCAGTACCTGGAACTACAATTTACACTGCTTATGAAATGTTAAGAAAGGATGTTGATTATGACATTTGTGAGCTCCTTCTAAACCAACTTTTGGAGAACCTGCAGAAGATAAAGAAAGATAAGAAGAATTCCTTCAAATATGGTGGCCTGATACTCTGTCTATTCTTCTACTACATGAATGAGCTACCCAGATCTAATGGGTGTATATGGCAAAATGACAGACTAGTAGCAATTCAAATCAGAGACTATCTACATGGAATTGGTGATGCCAATGCACATAATACAACACTCTGGGAGTACTTTAAGAACTTTTAGAACATGATGCAAGCCAGAGAGAGAATTCCCCAATCCCTAGTTGAAAAGTATAAGGATACAATATGCTTTATGGTAGAAACTAATCAATGCCTAATGGAAGCAGTGGAGCCAAGGATAGTCTGGATCATAAGAACAAAGCATTAACCAAGGGGGAGTATAGTGTGACACTTAGTCATTTTTCACTAAGTGTTGCCATCAATGCCAAAGGGGAAGATTGTTGGCAAAAGACACTATATGGCTTCATGAATGTTGTCATTGATAGCAACAAAGCTCATCCCACCCATCCGTAGGGCATGATATGTCTATACCGGAAGTCAGGTTGAAGAATGTTGTGGTCCAGTAAACAAGAACAGAGCTTGTGGCAAGGTCCGACAGTCAGGTCCAGATCTCTCAGAGGAAGTACCTCAGTAAAGTGTGGTTTTGGGGAAGTCAAGAGGAGTACCTTGACTGATAGATTCTAGGGATTGAGCCTTCGGTGATGGAAGAGTGAAGAGACATGAGCACTTGAGTGTTGGGTACCTGTTTGGCAGAGTAGACAAGAAGAACTAATCGGTAGAACATCAGACCTAAATCCGGATGACATATTGATGGTGATCAAGCTTCCTGAGGTATCATTCATGATTGGCTGACATAATTGATGACTTCTATAAGCATCTCCTTGATACACATCACTTGGCAAGCAAGGATTCAGCCGACAGATCAAAGTTTGGGATAATATTGACTATTCCGGATGCTGACTAGAAAGGTGTTGAAATCATTTGTGTGGATATATATACCAGATGGATTTAAATGTGGAGTGTGGTGTGAGTTGTGTTGTACAAAGAACAACAGAGGAGCAGAGTAATACAGGTCCAGTATGTGACAAGACTGCAACACCAAAGAAGAGGAAGAATGAAATGTAGTAGATCAGTATATTGAGCCTAACCGGAATTGAACCTCAGCATGTGTGGATGCTTCTCATCAGTTCAAGTATCTAGTTTCCTTATATAAACTATTATAGGCAGTGAGCCTCTTGTGAGTAGTGTGCTCGGGCAATGAGCCCTAATTGGTAGGTGTCATTTTGTACTATCTTATTCTTTTAACAGAGAATATAATCTTGGGTTAATCACCCCATGGTTTTTTCCCTTAACAGGGTTTTCCACGTCAAAATCATTGTGTCATGTGTATTGATGTTATTTCCATTTCATGGTTATGTTTGCTAATATGATCTAATGTTGCATTAATTGTTAAGGAAGAATCAGAAATTAGAAGTAATTAAGATAACTGATTCACCCCCCCGCTCTCAGTTATCAACAAAATGCTCTCAAATGCAATACAAATCACTCATAGCCTAGCTAAAATGATGGAAAAGAAAATTTGGGCATACTAATTGTTGGCAAGAGACACATTGGAACTTCATGATTGTTGTCATTGATGGCAACAAAGATCATCCCACACATTTGCAGGATATGGTGTGTCTCTACCAGAAGTCAGATTGAAGCGCTTACAGGTCCGGTAAGCAAGAGTAGAGCATACAGAAGGTCCGACAATTAGGTCCAGATCTATTAGAGGAAGTACCCTTGTAGAGTGTGGACTTGGGAACGTTAAGAGGAGTATCTTGACTGATAGATTCCAGGGTTTGAGCCTCCGGTGTGGAAAGGATAAAGAGATATGAATACTTGAGTGTCAGGTTCCCAAGTGACAGTGTGAACAAAGGAAGAACTGACTGGCAAAACATCAGACATTATTCCAGATGTGTTACTGATGATGGAAAGGGATCTTAAGGCATAAGTTATGATTGGCTGACATGATTGATGACTTCTACAAGTATATCCTTGATCCGCATTACTTTGTATGCAAGGATTTAGCCGACAGATCAGAGTTTGAGGAAATTATGGATTGCTCTGGATGTCGACTAGAAAGATGATGAAATCACTTATGCGGATATATATACATGATTGATTTAGATGTGAAGTGGAGTGTGTGTGTTGAGTGGTGTGAAGAAAAGCAGAAGAACAGAGTAAAGATAGCAAAAGAGGTCTGGAATGTGATAGTACAACAACATCAAGAAAGAGTAAGAATGAAGTGCAGCAGATCAATTTATTGAGCTTAACCGGAACTGAACCTCAGCATGTGTGGATGCTTCTCATCAGTTCAAACATTGTGTTTTCTTCCTTTCTTGTAGATAGTGAGTCTCTTGTAGGCAGTGAGCCTCTTGTGAGCAGTGTGCTCGGGCAGTAAGCCCTAATTGGCATGTGCCATTTGTTCTATCTATTCTTCTAACAGAGAATAATTTTTTGGGTTAATCACCCTGTGGTTTTTCCCTTAATAGGGTTTCCACGTCAAAATCATTGTGTCATGTGCATTGGTATTATCTCCTTTTCATGGTTATGTTTGCATACTTGATTTGATGTTATACTAACTGTTAAGAAAATTCAGAAAGTAGAAATTATTAAGATAACTGATTCCCCCCCCCCGCTCTCAGTTATCAACAATTGGTATCAGAGCAAGGTTCCTCTAAACAGAGCCTAACAGCTTGAGGAAGATCTGGGAATTCAAATGGATATGTATGGTTTGAAGGAACAACTTCAGTCTGCCCTAGATGATCTTGAACATTCCAACTCTGAAGTCAATGAATTGAAGGAAAGACTTAAACAGGCTGATGATTTCATAAATGAACTAAAAGGGAAACAAATCATCTCTATGAAGAAGAGAAATGAACTACTTCAGCAATTAGCAAGTCAAGGTGAAGCAAATGATACAAATGAAGACCTGAAAGAGAAAACCAAGTTATGTGAAAAATTGTCAAAATAAGTCATTATGATAAGACATGAAATGGAATCACGAGTTATGAAATTCACCCAAGAAATTGAAGAGAAAAGAAAGATTGAAGATGATCTAAGAAAATCTCTTAGGGAGAAATCATAAGACTACCACAAGATGGATAGAATAATCAGACATCTTGAATCTGATCTTGAAGATGCTAGAGATAATGAAGAAAAACTAGAGGATCAAATTGACACTCTTAAAAAGGATCTTCAAATAGCAAATGAATACAAAGAGAAATTCAAGATAAGTTTTGCTCAACTTGAAGTTCTTCTTGAAAGCCAAAAGAGGGTAAATGACAAGCGTGGCTTAGGATATGAGAAAGGTGAAAGCTTCGGATCCGGTCAGAAGAATTTTGGATCAAGAGATCCAAGGGACAAGCCTAGAAGACCTCCAGTAAGGAAACCCAATGCTCAAAGATATCCATCTTTCAATGGATACTGCCACAATTGCAATAACTTTGGGCACAAAGCTAATCAATGCAGAAAGAGAATGAATCAAACTAATTCACCATTCTCCGGACAATGCTTTAACTGCAAAAGGTATGGTCACAAACCTCATGAATGTAGAAATATGCAAATAAACACTTCATTCAATGGCAGATGCTATGCATGCAATAGAGTAGGTCATATGGCTAGTCAATGCAGATCAAAAGGATATCAATCAAATATGCAAAGAAATGTTGTTTTCTATAATTGCAATAGATCCGGTCATATTACCAAACTCTGTAGAAACAAGAATCAGGACAAAAGGGGTCTGGTGCATCATAATCAGAATCAAGACAAAGGCAAAAGAAAAATGAATGCGGATGAAGTTCAGAGAGAGATGAACAAGATATGGGTGAAGAAAAGCTCAGAAAATGTAGGAGATGGATCCGCACCAGAATCTGGTGCTGATATTCCTTCTGGAAACTAAAAAGAGAGCTCTGGCTCAAGGGGAGTCTCAAGGAAAAACATTATCCCCTAGCCAGTCAATTGGTGCCAGAATTGGCACAAAGAAAATTGCAGATTAAAGGGCTCTCAAAAAAACATCCAAGTAAATTGTGATTAAGATATGAAAGATCCACAAGAAACAGGTAGAGAACTAATCTGATTCCTCAGTCATCCGGTGAGAAGTAGGTTTCTCACAGTTAAACCTGACATGATTCAAACTATGGAATCTTGATCTGCAGATAGATCAAATGATTAGTGAAAGGAAGATAGATTATCACTATTCTCCAAGAATAACTTTAAAGTTTGTCTCAGTGATCTGGAAAGGTTATGTCTCCCAATAAGATAGACTAGGCAAACTGGAATGAGTTAGGTTGCGCATTTATTATAGGGTGAAAATTAGGGCTTTTCAGAAATAAAAGAATTCATTCACTCGACATTTGCACATTTACACTCAAGAAGAAAAGAAAATGGAGATCTGCGTCAAATTGTCTCAACTCTCAAAGATTAGCCATTGAAATCATTTCATCCAGCTAATCAAATCCAGCTCTTTCAGTGAACTCTTGAAACAAAAAAGGTATTTTTCCATTGCTGAATATCTCTCAGTAAAATCCTTTTGGAAATAACTACTCTGAATATTGTGAAGATCTCTGATAGACCTCGTCCTAAATTTAAGAAGCATCCATATAAATCTCTAGAAGTTGATCCCCTAGGCGCCTTTTCAAGCATTCCGCATGGGGTTCTGCATGTAGAAGATTTTAGGGTTTACATTCATGCAAACATTGAAGATTTTGGCAAATCAAAGTTAATGGATATCTATCACAAGTAGTTAATAGATGATTCTTTTGAGATCAAACCTCAGTATAAAGCCATCCGGGAGAAGCATTTTCTACAGTGCATTCATTTCCCCTATTTTGAAGAAGATGAATGGGTCCGGTATGTGTTAAGTAGAGTGCATGACAATTTCTTATGGTTGAATAGACCATTTAAAATCACCAAAGATGCAATTAAGGTAGTAACTGGTCTGCACTCATCTGGTGGGATACCTATTCTCAAATTTGTCAAGAATCAGACTGTAAGTGATGCAACTGGATCAAAATTTGACAAGAGAGCTATGACAATTGAAGATATCACTGATCTGGATGTCAAATTTGCATCCATGATAATTGGTTACAAGATTTATCACTCCAATAGGGAAAACTCAGTACTAGGAACTGCAGTTTATACAGCCTTTCAAATGCTAAAAGAAAATGCTGACTATGATCTGTGTGAACTTCTTCTAACCCAACTTTTGGAAAATCTGAAAAAGATAAAGAAGGACAAGAAGAACTCCAAGTATGGTGGCTTGATACTCTACCTATTCTTTTATTACATGAATGAGCTTCCCAGATCCAGTGGTTGGGTATGGTAGAATGATGGACCAGTAGCTATTCAAATTAGAGATTATATACATACGCTTGGTGATACCAAGGCACAGAATACAGCTCTCTGGGGCTACTTCAATAATTTTCAGAGCATGATGCAAGCAAGAGAAAGAATCCCCAAAATAGTGGTTGAGAAATACAAAGATACAATTTGCTTTATGGTAGATACTGATCAATGCCTAATGGAGGTAGTAGAGCCAAGGACAGTCTGGATCATGCCCATGGGGTATGAAGTTGATGAACAAATTATGGAGCTGCATGTTCAACACATGCTCAGTCAGCCAAAGGATCCAAAGGTAGAAAGATTTGGAACCTTTGAAGAACTAAGTGTGAAAATTTATATAGAGCTAAGGCAGCTAGAGATCAAAAGGAAGGTAAGAAAAGAAGTTGAAGAAGTTGCCAAAGGCTTTGGCATCTCAAAAGAGGTACTTGATGCTAATAGGGAGAAGAGGGAAAGAGTAGAGAAAAAGAAGGAAGAGGCTGAAAAGGGAAGTGATCCGGTAGAAGCCCCCACCCGGACAAGATCCTCTAAGAGGTCTGCACCTACCACTGCTAAAAGCCCAAGGACATCAAAACTGGAAGCAAAACCATCCGGCAAAAGAGAGAAAAGAACAAAGACAAAAGCCACAAGAGCTTATGCTAGTCAAAGGGATGAAGAGGAGACTGAATCTGATGAAGAAGTCATGAAAATGAAGAAAAAGAAGAAAACATCCAGTGAACCCTCTACCGGTCAAGGTGAAGAAGAAAAGGCAGAGGAATATGTTGAAAAACCCACTCTTCACATTGATGATATAATCAAATCAGTCACTGTGGACGGAAATCTACAGCCAATGGTTGAATTCTATGATGAATGCAGTGAAGCTGATCAAAAGATTCTGCAGGATGCTACAGTTAAGTATCTAAACATTTACAACAAGGCTTTCATTGAGATTATATCTTTAATTCCTAAAAGCCTTGAGAAGGAACTTGAATTGAGGAAGAATAATGCCAAAGAGAAGGATATGGAGATCCGGGAACAGATAGCTATTTAGCTCTATCCCTCCATCACTACTAAGTAGATGAGCATGATCTTCAAAGATTGTAAGGATGAATTCCAGAGCAAAGCAAGAATGAACCAACTTATGCTCGGAGAGACTGACAAAGTTGCAAAAGAGACTGAAGAGATCCTCTGGAATGCATACAAAAGATTCAACATTCTGATTATAGATGACTTGGGTATTAATCCCTCGGCCACAAGTATTGCAGAAGAATCTTCTGAGAAAATGGCAGAAGAAGTAATGGATACCGGTGCAGAAAAAGCTAAGGATTTGGAATCCTCTACTCCAAAAGAGGAAATCCTTGAACAAGCAAACATCTCTCCTCCGGTTTCCCCTACAGTCTCCGGATCTAAAGGAGAAGAAAGAGTAGAAGAGAAAATCAGCCAAGAAGCAGAAGTAAAGGAAAAAGAAGATATCAGTACTCAGGTTGTGGAAGGAGACAAAGCTCCAAGAGATAGTTCTGTGACTGCAAAAGAAAAGAAGAATCTGTCTCCGGTAAGAGATACTATAGAATCTGTAAAGGACTTCTTGATAAAAGAAACCATGGAAATTGATGAACCGGAACTGCTAAAAGGGCCACTTGATTTTGACTCTCTTTCTCCGGTACAAACAATGAAGATAGCTTCATTTGAATGCAAAGGTCAAAGAAAAACTCCCGAAGTCTCACATGGAAGACTGTGAGCTTATAGCAGCCGTATCCAGAGTATTAGAAAAGATCATGCCATCTTTTCAAAAGGATCCTACAGCCTCCTCTTCCGATAATCTCAAAACTCTAGTCAATAGTGTTAGCACACATTTTTATTCTCTAGAGAAATTAGCTGAGGAGAAGGTCAGGAAAGAGTTTTTGGATAAGAGATTCTCTGAGCTGCAAGGGATAATATCAAATGACAGGGGAGTTATGGGTATTGGGATAAAAAGTTTGGAAAATGCTCTCAAGGATGGAGGAGATGTATACAAGTTTTGTATATCCTAGTCCAAAACAATAGTGGAGATTGAGAAGAAAATAAAAGAACAGGAGGACAAACTAATAAAACTTTCTCAAAATTTTGATCCACTTACCACATCCATAATAAATCAAGAATGTCAGACGGTTGCAGTTTTAAATGAAATTAAAAAGCTTGAAAAAGAGAAGAAAAATAGAATCAGTAGGTTGGGTGAACTCAGAGGGATAATTGTCCCTAAGTTAGAGGCCATGCATGAGGCCATAAAAGAAGCTTAGATCACAGCCCAGACCAATGATTCGACAGATCTGAAAAGGGCAGATGCGTTTGCATTCTTGTTGAGCGGTCATATATCAATTTTGGACAGAATGAAGCAAAGTTGGGCTACATAATTCATCCAATTGAAGACAACTTTTGCAGATATACTTCAGTATATGTAAGAATGCTATATGTATATACTTATGCGGCCAAGTATAGTTGAAATTTTGACAATTTTGGTTAGCGGACCCTACCCTTTGCCATTGATGTCAAAGGGGGAGTGAGGAACAATGAAAAATGTGGAATCCAGCTAAGAGGGAGCTCTGGTAAAGTGTACATTAGAAGAAAGCATCAACAAAGGGGGAGTATAGTATAACACTTAGTCATTTTTTACTAAGTGTTGCCATCAATGCCAAAGGGGGATATTGTTAGCAAGAGACACATTGGAGCTTCATGATTGTTGTCATTGATGGCAACAAAGATCATCCCACACTTCTACAGGATATGGTGTGTCTCTACCAGAAGTCAAATTGAAGAGCTTATAGGTCCGGTAAGCAAGAGCAGAGCATACAAAAGGTCTGATAGTCAGGTCTGGATCTGTTAGAGGAAGTACCCTTGTAGAGTGCAGACTTGGGAAAGTCAAGAGGAGTATCTTGATTGATAGATTCTAGGGTTTGAGTCTCCGGTGTGGAAAGGATAAAGAGATATGAATACTTGAGTGTCAGTCTCCCAAGTGACAGTGTGAACAAAGAAAGAACTGACTGGTAGAACATCAGACATTATTCCGGATGTGTTACTGATGATGGAAAAGGATCTTAAGGCATAAGTTATGATTGGCCGACATGATTGATGACTTCTACAAGTATATCCTTGATCCACATTACTTTGTATGCAAGGATTCGGCCGACAGATCAGAGTTTGAGGAAATTATTGACTGCTCCAGATGCCGACTAGAAAGATGATGAAATCACTTATGTGGATATATATACATGATTGATTTAGATGTGAAGTGGAGTGTGTGTGTTGAGTGGTGTGAAGAAAAGCAGAAAAATAGAGTAAAGATAGCAAAAGAGGTCCGGAATGTGATAGTACAGCAGCATCAAGAAAGAGTAAGAATGAAGTGCAGCAGATCAATTTATTGAGCTTAACCCGAACTGAACCTCAGCATGTGTGGATGCTTCTCATCAGTTCAAACATTGTGTTATCTTCCTTTCTTGTAGATAGTGAGTCTCTTGTAGGTAGTGAGCCTCTTGTGAGCAGTGTGCTTGGGTAGTAAGCCCTAATTGGCATGTGCCATTTGTTCTATCTATTCTTCTAATAGAGAATATTTTTTTGGGTTAATCACCCCGTGGTTTTTCCCTTAATAGGGTTTCTACGTCAAAATCATTGTGTCATGTGCATTGGTATTATCTCCTTTTCATGGTTATGTTGCATACTTGATTTGATGTTATACTAACTATTAAAAAAATTCAGAAAGTAGAAATTATTAAGATAACTAATTCACCCCCCCCCCTCAGTTATCAACAATAACAATACTCAAAGATTGGATGATAAAATGCCTTGGAAGAGCTTGTATTTATAGGCAAAATGGAGGGAGATTTGATCCAATGGTGGAGATTAAATGTAGAGATCAATGGATTAGGGTGCTTGCAAGATGGAGGGCATAGATTTGATAAAAAAGATTGGATGGATGAGAATAAATATGAATTTTTAATTCACATTGGGAATGGGTTTGCATTAATGAAGTTAGATGAGGGGGATTAGAAGTGAATTTTTAATTCACATGGGGAAGAGTCCCACTAAATGAAGTCTAGGACAAATTGGGTGTGTAAGAGCTCATTAAATGAGGTTATAGGACAAATGAGAATAAAAAATTACCTTATGTAGAATAAAGGTTAATTTTTTATTTGTGAGGTGTGGGGATGAGTGTTAAATGGGGTTTGACCAAGCTAATCAAAGGGGATTAACTTAATTAATATGGCTGGAGAAAATTAGTAGATGGATTAATTAGGGGTTAAAATTAATTAAATCATGATTTATTTAATTAATTTAGGTATAGGGGTCATGTAGGCTAGGGCAACTAATTATATAATATGGATTTAATTAACTAGGTTAGGGGTAGGCTAAATAGTAGGTTTGATTAATCAGATAAACATGATTTATCTAATTAATTAGGTTTAGGGATGTAGAGAATTTAATCAAATAAACATTTGTCATATTTATTTAATTAAATGGGCTAATGTTAGTAAATGTAACTATTGAATTAATTAAATTAATTCAATTTTAGGGATTAAATGATGAAGAAAAGGGTGAATGGATGAGATAATTAATTAAATAAAAATTTAACTAATTAATTAGAGGAGAAATTAATGATATGGGTAATGTCAAAGGATAGTTAGACGGTTAAGACATTTTTAGGTGTCTACATTTGCCCCTCTTTGATGTGGTGTCGTGACCTAATAGGGATATGGTGTCAAGTCAAAGAATTTGCCCCAGCTGCCGAGAAGGAATAAAATGGATGAGGGATGCCCCCTCAAGAGGTCAGGTGAAAAAATATTTTTTTAGGGTGAGCTCTCGAATGGAGGAAATGATGATGAAAAATGGATAGAGGATGGAAAAATAGGTTGACAAGAAGAAAAATGGGTGAAAAAGGTTACATTTTCCACCCTGGGAAGGAAAAAGTGTGTTGGAGGATGACATGGCCTTCTATAAATAGAAAAATTGGGCCCAAAGTGCCACATTTGCACTCATTGAGCCAATTGGACAAGAGGAGAGAAGAAGAGACGAGATGGCGAATCCACCTTACTCTCGCTATGAGCATCTATCAGAGTGTGTGTGCATGTACATGAGATCACCGCTGGCGGACCCCCGAGTATGTGGACTATCCTTGACTTTGTCAATTTTTACATTTTAAGTAATTATAACATTAGGAAACAGGTAGGTTTAGGGTTCTGGCGCCATCTGAGACCCATTTGGTTCCATCATGGGCTGGATTGGCGCCCTTGGCCAAGGGAGAATTTGGGTAGTTTAGTGCCAAAACTAAAAGTTTTGGTGCTATCATGTAGTTTGGTGCAATCCTGAAAGAGGGATTTCTCACTAGATTGGCACCAACTAGGGGAAATGTGGCGCCATTCTCTAGAATAGTGCCATGCAGCAGTTTAGTGCCATAAGCTGGCACTGTGGCGCCATTCTCTGGAATGGCACAAAAAGGGGAAACTTTGGTGCCATCCTCTGGATTGGCGCCAAAAGTTTAGGGTTTGAAATGTGGGTTTGGGGTTAGAAGTCGTTTAGCGCTAAAAGTTGAATAATCAGCACCAATCTTCAGATTAGCACCATAAGGGAAAAGATTGGTACCATCTTCGGGATTGGCACCAAGTATAGATGAATTGGCACCATCCTCTGGATTGGTGCCAAATGGACTAGGACTAGTGCCATCTTTTGCATTGGCACCATTAGGGTTAAAATCAAGGCCATAGCTCTGATTTTTAAAAGAATGACAAGTTTTTTGATGAATTTACAGGTGCGAATTGATGGGGGGATTATGGCTTCATGGGAGTGGCGAGTTCTTGTTGTTATGCAATTGCTAGATGGTTTCAACCTAGCTACACTAGTCAGGTTAGGGAAGTTTGGGTTACAGATAGTGGCTAAGATGCCCATCATACGGGCACATAGGGCCATGATGATGGCCCTAGTAGAGCGATGGCAGAGTGAGACATGCTCATTCTGTTATGTTTGGCATGTTGGTTGTCTTGCCATTGATGTCAAAATAATGGATCTTGAGATGTAATGAGGACTTCTTCATGGGTGTTCATGGTGTTCATTTTCATCAAATGTTGGTCATAACAAGATATGCAAAGTATTGATCTCCATGGTTGACAAGTGCTCATCATGCTTGGTTATGTAGTGTAGAGTTTCAATGGTGCCTTTTTGATATGGTTGATTTTGTGATAATGTGTTTAATGTTAACATGTTGCTTCATGGTGTTGATATACTCAGGAGTTGAGTTGAACTCATTGATTTTTGTTTTGGTGATGTTGATCTGTGATGTCAAAGCTCAGAGGATGGTGTTAAGGTGAGATTGGACATAAATGCAGGTTACTTGTTTGGTGTTGTTTCAAGTTGATATCTTCATAGGTTTTCAAGTGATCCTTGTAGAGAACTTCATCATGGGACTGCATCATGGCATTAAGGATTTCATGAAGTATCAAGACATCAAGGTTGTAATTGTGGCAGAGTTATCAAATATAGAAGGCAAATATGAAAGGGCTAGCTCACATAGTGTTGAAATAGATATACATCAAGAGCATATTATGTAATGAATGTATTACAAATCCATCTTGTATGTCTTCTTGTTATGAAGATTTGATATCTTGCTAGAGTTAGGGTTTAGGGTTTCCTAAAAGACCTAGTTTGCATTTAGTTATAAACCCTAAGTTAAATCTTAATGCATATCTTATATACCCTCATGTGCCCCTTGATGCTTTTTACCTTTTTGTTTGGTGACTTGCATTAGCGAGTTCAAATTTTTTCAGTTATAACTTAAGGATTGTTAATACGTTGTATGACCAGCCTCGACTTCCTAGGGGTACTAGTTATCACAGGTCACCGAAGGCTCTTAAGTGTCAAACACAATCTAACGGTAGAGAATAAAAGGCAAGATGGTACAAAACGAAGATCTAATAAGTGCCTTTTAAATATTTTTTGAAGCTCAATGGTCAATCTCTCTTGATTAAAAATGGTGTGCAGAGGCTTAAAAAAGGCCAAAAAGATGATTTTTTGTAGTTCTATTTTCATGCAGAGGGCTAGGAAATTTAATTCAGAGATTAATATGATGAGTTTGGAGACTTTGATAATTGATTTGAGTTTTTGAAAGGGTTATCTACATATCTATATGAGAATCAATTAGTTTTGTGTAGGTTATCATGTTGTATGTAGTAATTGAACCTTGACGACCATTCAGAGTTGTTTCTTGAAGTTTAGAAGTTAGAAGACCAATAGTTTGATCATGCAAATTAATTTTTTTTCTTGCAGAGATTGACATTTGTTTCAGTGACTAAAATCAAGGGTGAATAGTTCATAAATGACGAAGATTTTGTTGCGGTGAAAACTAAAGGAGTAATAAGGTTTCTATGCAGAAGAGAATTAGGGTAATCCCCTAAACTATTTTAATTTGTTTTCATGATGATTGTATTAGCCAGTGAGGCTATACAATTGGTGATTTTCATGATTAAGCCAGTGAGGTAGTTTAGAGTGGTTTTTCATCCCTATGGGGGTTTTCCACTCATGAAATCTATTGTGTCATGGTTTTAATTTTTGTGTGATTCATTTGTCTTTCATGCTTGAATATTTAGTCTTATTTATTGTTCAGTATTTGACTCCTTCCTTTGATAAAGCATATTGTCAATTTTGATTCCTTCACTTTCTCTTTTCAAGTTTGATAAGAAGTAAATAACTTGTTTTTGATACAACACTGATTCACCCCCCTCTTAGTGTTGAGTGTACTCCAACAAGTGGTATCAAAGCCACATTCCCTTTAAAAGCCTAACAAGCTTGGGTAGGTCATATAAGTGGAGTACTAGTCATGGCTAGTCAAGAATGATTTTCTACATTCAAAGCACCTTTATTTGATGGGTCTAATTATGCTTTCTAGAAATTCAGAATGGAGTCATATTTGTCTTCCTTGGGGTATGATGTTTGGGCTACTATAGAAAATGAGTATAAAGCAACAAAGTCCCCCCTCAACTCCTGATGAGAAGAAGGCTTATCATAATAATGCTAAGGTCAAAATTGCAATCTGTTGTGGTTTGTCCAATGAGATACTTGTCAAAATTATGGATTGTAAGTCAACTAAGGCTATATGGGATAAGTTGTCCAATATCTATTAGGGAGATGAAAAAATCAAAGAAGCAAAGTTACAATCTTACAGAGCTAAATTTGAAAGTCTCAAAATCAATGATGATGAGAAGGTGGTTGATTATCTTCTTAGAGTTCAAGAGGTTGTTAATGCTATTAGGGGTTTGGGTGATACCTTAGAAGAAAAGGTTGTTGTAACCAAGGTTTTAAGAACTCTAACTCCTAAATATGAATCCAAGGTGTCTGCAGTAGAAGCGAGAGATTTGAGCAAAGTGACCTTTGATGAACTTCATGGTACTTTTACTGCTTTTGAGATGAGCTTTTGTAATGATACTCCTTCAAGTAAAGAAGTTTCATTTAAATGAGTCAATAAGGAAAAGGAAATAAAGTCTGATCCAGAAGAGTTAGATGATGATCAAGAATCTTCTTTTGTCAATAGATTGAAAAAGGGGTCAGCAAGAAAGTATAAAGGTAAACTTCCATTCAAATGTTTTAGATGTGGAAGAATAGGACACTATGCTGCTAAATGTCCTTATAAAGATTTAGATAGTGATGAACAAGAAAATAAGAAACAATTCAAGAAGAAGCAATTTAATCCCAAAAAGAAAAGCAATTTCAGAAAGAAGAAGAGTTTGTTCATAAAAGATGCTGATATAACAGATAGTGGTTCAGAGGAGTCACTTGAGGAATGTGCAGAGACCTTGTTCAAGGTAGTCATATATGAAAATTAGAATAATAAAGGTGAAGATCAATTTGTAAATGATGAAGCAATGGTTGATCTTGAAGGTGAGTTGAAGTGTGCTCTTGATGAGGTTAAGAAGCTCAAAAAGGAGGCAATTGCTCAAAGAAATCAATTTAAAAAGGACAATGAAGTTATGATCAACAAAGTCACTAATTATGAAAAACAAATTACAGACCTAAAATTGTGTCTTGAGGAGAGTAAAAGAGTTGTTGATGTTACAAGCAAGGAGTTATATGGCAAAGTCAAAGAGTGTCATACTCGAGAAGTTGAAATTGTAGTCTTAAGAAGAAGACTTGATATGTGTAGTAGCAATGACAAACTTGAAGATCTCTTAGAAAAACAAAAGGCTTCAAAGACAAAACTGGTCTAGGGTTTGAAGAAGGACAATGCTCATACACCAGGAGTCTTCAACATGCTGCTATCAATAACAAAAGTATCATGAAAGCAGCAAACTTCAAAGGAGTGATTCTTTCAGGTATAATTTGCATTTTATTGGTTATTGTTTTTATTGTAACAAGTATGGACACAAAGCAAATGAGTGTAGATTTAATTCTAGAAGAAGTGCAATTTTTTTGAGAAGGAATCATTTTGTGTTCTCAAGAGGATTAAGGTGTTTCAATTGCAATAAATTTGGGCACATAGCCAGGTTTTGTAGGCCTAAGCTAAAAGTGTAGCAAACTAGGATGAATGCTCTTTCCAAAATGTCCTCTTCAAGTGCTAATAATAAAATACTTCTTTTGAAACCTAAGACAATGAGTAAGAATGTTGAAGCTATGATCATTCAAATTGCCTTTCATGCCAAGAAGAAAGAAGAGTGGGTTATAGATAGTGGTTGTTCTAACCATATGACAGGAGATAAAAGAAAATTCATCAAGCTTGAAGACCACATAGAAGGATCAATCATGTTTGGTTACAATGTTTGCATTTTAATCAAAGGAAAAGGTACTATTCTTTTAGATGATGAGACTCCATTACATGATGTATATTATGTTGAAGGATTAAAACATAATCTATTGAGTGTCAATCAAATTTGTGACAATGGATTCAATGTTGTTTTTAATGCTCATGGTTGTGAAATTAAAAAGAAATCAGGAAAAGTTGTTGCAACAGGGTTAAGAACAAGTGGAAACATCTATAATCTTCATGAGACTAAAAATAGAAGTGCATATGGACATATTTTCTTCATGGGTCAAGTTGAAGAAAGTTGGCTATGGCATAGAAGACTTGGCCATGTAAATTTTGATAATCTTGAGAGGATCAGCAAAAATCAAAATGTAAGGAATATGCCTCACATCTCCAAGCCAAACAATACTACTTGCAAAGAATGCCAATTTGGTAGGCAAACTAAGGTCAATTTTAAATCCAAAGAGTATTCTTCTTCTAAACCTCTACAACTTGTTCATTCAGATTTGTGTGGTCCTACAAGGACTAAGGCTTTAGGTGGTGAAACATATTGTATGCTCTTTATTGATAACTTTCCTAGAATGACCTAGGTGACTTTTTTGAAGCACAAATCAAAAGCCTTTGACAAATTCAAGATCTTTAAGAAGATGGTTGAATAGGAATCATATTTCAAGCTCAAATGTCTAAGGTCAGATAAGGGTGGAGAGTATACATCCAAGGAGTTTGAAGAATATTGTGAGAAACATGGGATCAAAAGACAATTTTTAGGTCCTAGAACTCCACAATAGAATGGAGTAGCTGAAAGGAAGAACATGACTGTGAAGGAGATGGCAAGGACATTACTTCATGATGCAAATCTGCCCAATACTTATTGGAAGGAAGCTGTCCATACAACAGTATACACTCTGAATAGAGTATAATTGAGGGTAAAATCTAACCATACTCCTTATGAATTATGGTATGGTAGGTCAGAAAATGTTGGCTACTTTAAAATTTTTGGTAGTAAATGCTTCATTAAGAGAGATGATGATAATTTGGGAAGTTTTGAGTCTAGAAGTGATGAGGGCATATTTCTAGGCTATTCTACACATAGTAAAGCCTACAAATGTTTCAACAATAGACTCAAAAAGGTAATAGAAAGTACTAATGTAAATTTGGATGAGAGTTTGCAGCCATGTGTGCAGCTGATTCAAGGCAAAGAAGAAGAAGATCATCATTCAAAAAAAGAAGAGGAAGTTCAAGTGGAAGAAGAAAATCCTGAAAAGCCTATTGAAACTAAAGCCAAAACTCCTTTAAAGACATTACAAAGAGATCATCCACAAGAGCTGATCATTGGAGATAAAGATATTGGTGTGTTAACAAGGAGGAGACTTGTTGCTACAAGTAATCAAGCACATGTATGCTTGATATTAGAAATGGAGCCAAAAACCTATGTGGAGGCTAGCAAGGATGAAGATTGGATTAAAGCTATAGAAGAGGAATTGAATCAAATAGAGAAGAACAAGACATGGGAGTTTATTCCTAGACCTAAAGGTAAAAATGTTATTGGTGCAAAATGGGTTTTTAGAAACAAACTTGATGACAAAGGAAAAGTTGTTAGAAATAAAGCTAGATTGGTTTGTAAAGGTTACTCTAAAATTGAGGGGATTGATTTTGGTGAAACTTTTACACCTGTGGCTAGACTAGAAGCAATAAGAATGTTCTTATCTTTTTCAGTTTATAAAAATTTCAAGGTGTTCCAAATGGATGTCAAATCATCCTTTCTAAATGGTGATCTTGAGGAAGAGGTTTACATGGAACCACCTGAGGGTTTTGAATGTAAAGAAAAATCATATCATGTATACAGGTTGAAAAAGGCCATGTATGGCTTGAAACAAGCCCCAAGAGCATGGTACTGTAGGTTGGATAAGTACTTACAAGAGTAAGGATTTACTAAAGTGCGCGTGGATAGCAACTTGTACTATATTGCCAAAGGTGAGGATATTTTGGTTGTAGTGGTTTATGTTGATGACATCATTTTTGGTAGTAATAATGATAACATGTGTCATTCTTTTCCTGATATCATGAAATCAGAGTTTAAAATGTCTATGTTGGGAGAATTGTTTTTCTTCCTTGGTTTACAAGTTTCTCAACTTGAAAAGGGGATTTTTATCTCACAAGTCAAGTATGCCAAAGAAATGCTTAAGAAGTTTCAAATGAATGAATGTAAACTAGTTTGTACTCCTATGGAAATAGGGTACAAACTAAGCAAAAATGATGATTCACTTGAGGTAGAATAGTCTTTATATAGATCCATGATTGGCAGCCTCCTATATCTAACTACTTCTAGGCTTGATATCATGCAGGCAATTTTCTTAGTGGTAAGATTTCAAGCATGTCCTAAACAATCTCATTTAAATGCAGTTAAGAGCATTTTTAGATACCTTAAAGGCACTCTTGATTTTGGATTGTGGTATCCTAGAGACAATGATTTCACTCTTCTTGCATATACAAATGTTGATTGGGTAGGATGTCCTGATGAAAGAAAGAGCATAAGTGGAGCAACCTTCTTTCTTGGTGGTAGAGTAGTAGCTTGGCATAGTAAGAAGCAAGATTGTGTCTCTTTATCTACTGCTGAAGCTAAATATGTTGCAACATCTTCATGTTGTAGTCAGGTTCTTTGGATGGTTTAGTCACTTTAAGACATCAAAGTGGAGGTTTCTAAGCCTATATCTATTCTTTGTGATAATACTAGTTCCATTAATATATCCAAGAATCTAGTCATGCATTCTAGGACCAAACATATTGCTATTAGATATCATTTTCTAAGAGAAGAAGTCCTTGCAAATGATGTGGTGTTGGATTATGTTCATACCTCTGATCATATTGCTGATATCTTTACAAAACCATTGCCTAAATAAGTGTTTGAATCCCCAAGACAAAGGCTTGGGGTTTTGTCACTCTCCTCTCTTCAATGAGTTCATCATGATATTGGATTCAGGGAGAGTAATTGTATGATTTTTTGCAGTCCTAAAATCCAATTAAATTTTTGTTTTTGTATACTTAGTTATGAACAAATTCAGTGTAGTATAGTTATGCTAAAATATGTATTCCAAAGGATATATGCTGGTAAGTTGCAGGGCAATCTTGTTCATAATAGACAAATTGACTTGGGGCAACATGTTGATGTTTGGAGTAGCAGGGGCAGCATCACTGTGTATTTTTTTGTGACAGTCATGTTTATGGCAGAGGAGATAGTGTGCATTAAACATGGTTTGTACAATTTTTTCAAGCCTTCTCTATGATTTGATATGGCATCTAATCTAATTCAAAATATTTTCTATTGTTGTAATTGTAAGTGTCATGGCTAATCCTATATCACTGGTTTTTAGACTGATGCTGATTGGTTTTTCAGCCCATCTAAGGCAGGAATCAGAAGTTTATATTTGATAGAAGTGTAGTATCAACAATATTTTCCTTAGACTATATTGGCATCATTAAATCAGATAGTCAAAAGGCTCATGAACCCTTTGACAAAGTGTCTCAAAGAGATGTGGCAATATATCAAAATTAAATGCATTGACTGCAAGTTGGTGATAGGATAGTTTGGATTGTGTTTCAATTGCTTTCATGTGACATATGATAGTTTCAATTGCAGTTTTAGTTTCAGTATTCTTTCTCATCATCAGGCAGTAAGTTAAAGTCATGATCTCAAACTTATGAGACAAGGGGAGACTTGGTACAAGTCTTAGTCTTAAGTATGTAGTAGTATACTGTTAGCAGTCAGAGGATAGTGAATGTTTTTTTTCTCTGTATTCTTTCTTTGAAAGCTGCTCTCCATTCATGATTGTACTTAGGGGAAGTCTTTGCCATTGTTGTCAAAAAGGGGGAGATAAATTGAAAATATGATTGATTGTTGATGGATTGCTAATAGTTTACAATGCTAGTGTTTTGACATCAATGCCAAAGCCAAAGGGGGAGTTTGTTATGTTTGGCATGTTGGTTGTCTTGCCATTGATGTCAAAATAGTGGATCTTGAGATGTAATGAGGACTTCTTCATGGGTGTTCATGATGTTCATTTTCATCATATGTGGTCATAACAAGATATGTAGAGTATTGATCTTCATGGTTGACAAGTGCTCATCATGCTTGGTTATGCAGTGTAGAGTTTCAATGGTGCCTTTTTGATATGGTTGATTTTGTGATAATGTGTTTAATGTTAACATGTTGCTTCATGCTGTTGATATACTCAAGAGTTGAGTTGAACTCATTGATATTTGTTTTGGTGATGTTGATCTGTGATGTCAAAGCTTAGAGGATGGTGTTAAGGTGAGATTAGACATAAATGCAGGTTACTTGTTTGGTGTTGTTTCAAGTTGATATCTTCATAGGTTTTCAAGTGATCCTTGGAGAGAACTTCATCATGGGACTGCATCATGGCATTAAGGATTTCATGAAGTATCAAGACATCAAGGTTGTAATTGTGGCAAAGTTATCAAATATAGAAGGCAAATATGAAAGGGCTAGCTCACATAGTGTTGAAATATATATACATCAAGAGCATATTATGTAATGAATGTATTGCAGAGCCATCTTGTATGTCTTCTTGTTATCAAGATTTGATATCTTGTTGGAATTAGGGTTTAGGGTTTCCTAAAAGACCTAGTTTGCATTTAGTTATAAACCCTAAGTTAAAGCTTAATGCATATCTTATATACCCTCATGTGCCCGTCGGTGCTTTTTACCTTTTTGTTTGGTGACTTGCATTAGCGGGTTCAAATGTTTTAAGTTATAACTTAAGGGTTGCTAATACGTTGCATGACCAACCTCGACTTCCTAGGGGTACCAGTTATCACAGGTCACCGGAGGCTCTTAAGCACCAAATACAATCTAACAGCAGAGAATAAAAGGTAGGATGACACAAAATAAAGATCTAACGGGTGCCTTTTAAATGTTTTTTCAAGCTCAATAGTCAGTCTCCACCGATTAAAATTGGCATGTAGAGGCTTATAAAAGGCCAAAAAGATGATTTTTTGTAGTTATATTTTCATGTAGAGGGCCAGGGAATTTAATTCAGAGATCAATATGATGAGTTTGGAGACTTTGATGATTGATTTGAGTTTTTGAAAGGGTTATCTACATATCTATATGAGAATCAATTAGTTTTGTGCAGGTTATTAGGTTGTATGCAATAATTGAAGCTTGAAGACCATTCAGAGTTGTTTCTTGAAGTTTAGTAGTTAGAAGACCAGTAGTTTGATCATGCAAATGAATTATTTTTCTTGCAGAGATTGACATTTGTTTCAGTGACTAAAATCAAGGGTGAATAGTTTGTAAATGAAGAAGATTTTGTTGAGGTGGAAACTAAAGGAGTAATAAGGTTTCTGTGCAGAAGAGAATTAGGGTAATCCCCTAAACTATTTTAATTTGTTTTCATGATGATTGTATTAGCTAGTGAGGCTTATTTTTGTCAGTGAGGCTATGTAATTGGTGATTTTCATGATTAAGCCAGTGAGGCAGTTTAGAGTAGTTTTTCATCCCTATGAGGGTTTTCCACTCATGAAATCTATTGTGTCACGGTTTCAATTGTTGTGTGATTCAATTGTCTTTCATGCTTGAATATTTAGTCTTATTTGTTGTTTAGCATTTGACTCCTTCCTTTGATAAAGCATATTGTCAAGTTTGATTCCTTCACTTTCTCTTTTCAAGTTTGATAAGAAGTAAATAACTTGTTTTTGATACAACACCTCAGTGTTGATTGTACTCCAACATATTTCTCATTCCCACATGTGAGATTACCATCACCTTAAAGGATGTATATCGCATTCTAAGGTTGTTGATCACCGAAGTACGGGAGACGTATGACATTGCTAGGGGACGAGCGGCGTTGGACATAGCTTTTGCCTTGGGCTAGCTAGTGTTGACACAGGATCAACATCAATTGAGTTACAGTCGGACCTTGGCGGCAGGTGTGGACGGCTTCACATTGTTTCTATGTGTGGTGATTCGAGGTCTGGTGATGCTAGATCGACATGCGTAGGGCTTCTTAGTGGGCTGGGGAGAGGAGATAGAGAAGATGGTGTTACATGAGATGGTGTATGCATGGGGACCATGCATGCTAGCACAACTATATCATGAGATGCACACTGTTGTATATATGTATGATGGAGCCTTGTCTGTTGGGGTTATGTTGCTTCATGTATGGGCTTTTGAGCACATAGGGATCACAAGGCCACAAGGAGCTTTATTTCGGAGGTAGTTCGAGGCATTCATCTTCTTGTATAAAGACTCTCTTCAGTATTCATATGTTGGGTAGTTGCACTATTGGTGATGAATTCTAGATGACTTGGTGTGTATTACATGGCACCCATACATTGGAGTGGAGGCATGGCCAGATGAGCACATTCACCTGCCTTATGCATTATAGGCTCAATACCTAGGCCGAGGGGGTCATATAATCGATAGGTATCTCCTCTCTCAGGTGATGAGGTAGTTTAAGATACACCAGGACCTACCACAGGCGATGACTATTTTTTCTAGGACACCCCGAGACATCAAATGACCTCTACATATAGTGTCATCTGTGACCATAGATGACTTTGCAGGATTATAGCCCCAACAGTGGGGCTAGAGGAGCACATTGATTGATGCAGGGACCACTCCTGCTTGTGATCAGTGGTGGGTAGTGTGGAGATTGATCCGCTTGATGGATCCTGCCGTAGAGCCCGATATGACTGTAGAGGAGGGTGAGGATGAGGTGGAGGAGACGATCGTGCTGGAGGAGCTAGAGGTAGATGAGGATGATAGTATTGGGATGTTGGTCGTGATAGCAGTAGAGTAGTTTTTGTCTTGGAGGGGAAGGGGATGAGGATAGGAGCCCTCAGTGGCAGTGAGCAGTAGGGAAGGTCTCTCAACAGAGCTAGCAGAAGCAGGTTCCTGTGTAGTAGGCATAGGTAGGGTAGAGGGGATAGATGCCACCACCACGGGCACCCCTACAGTAGCAGGGACCTGTTGTGACCTAATCACACATCAGCCCATTGCAAATGGGGACCCCCCTTTGTTTGAGCTCTGAGGATTTGTATTAAGTTTTCTGATGATGTCTTAGGTTTATTACATGATGAAGTTAGTGGTTGTTTGAATTCTCTGTCTAATTTTTATTCAAGAGTCATTTGCTTTTGTTCTGAGACCAATCCTGATGCATGATTGAGATCTTGAAAATGACTAAGTCTGATATCCTGAAAATCCTAAAAATTTGAATAAGTCTGAAATCTAGTGGATCCTCCAAATTCTATAATCTACATGTTAAATCCGGTGGATTTGAGACCTATCTCAAACATCCTGAAAGGTATATTGAAAAATATTTAAAGTATAAGAAATTATTTTCAATAGACCTTACCCTGAGAAAGTTGAAAAAATGGCTAAGTACTCCAGAGTGCACAAAATCTTGATCCAGTACACCAAGACATGAAGGGAGCGTAAAATCCTTGACCAATGTGCCAAGATTAAGAAGCGATCAAAACATCCAACCGTTGTGCCATTTTAAGAAGGGAAAGTTAAGTCTTGGATGTCATTTGAAGAGGATTCAAGATTCACAACTCTTGCGCCTTAACCAATGCACCCAAGGATGAGGTGATTTATTTCGAGTTTTAAGACAGACTTTAACCGAAGCACAAAACATGGAACCAATGCACCCTATCTAGTGTGCTCATTTGATGAGAGTTAGGCTGATTTCCAAGAAGTAAGCAAACCTTGATCAAATGCGCCTATTTTGAAGGTTATTTTAGTTCAAGTTTTCAACACCTTTCTAGAGGATTCAAAACCTTGAAGTGATGTGCCAAGATGGAGAGGTTGGTTCCAAGTGTCAAAGTGCACATTTTATAATGTTTCAAGAAGAGTTCAAAATCCTCAACTAGAGTGCCATGTTTACAAAGGAGGAATGAAGGTTCTAAAGAATACCAAGAGGATTTGAAATGATGAACCACTGTGCCATAACCATTGCACCATGATGATGAATTTATGTTAAGTCTTAGACAAGTTTCAAGAAGAAAACAATATCCTCAACCAATGCGCTACATGTAAGAGGGTTTAATTTCAAGTTTTGAATGTCATCTCAAGAGGATTAGAGATCCTCAACTCATGTGCTTGATCTCATTCACCATCTACATGTAAATAAAGTGGCCTTTGATGAATTTCAAGGAGAAATCAAAACATCCATCTAATGTGCCATCACTAGTGGAGGATTGTTTGACTCAAGTTTTAAGACAATTTTTTAATAAAAGACCAAAATGTGCAACTAATGCGCCAAACTTTAGGGAGATAGAGGATCCTAAACACTCATCCAAGGCACCAATGTTAAGGGGAGATTAAAATATCCATCTACTGTGCCCTTGTGAAAACAAGTAAAATGATCTTGCATTAAGAAACCAAAATTTAGATCTGTTGCACGTCAACTAGTGTGCCACTTTGTAGGGGAAAGTAAGATGAGTTTTAGAAGAGGAACCAGAATTCCTATCTGCTGCGCCAAAGATAAGGTGCTGATTGAAGTCTTAAAACCTTGGAGTGATGCGCTCCATTCAAAGTGCTTAAAGGAAGAATCAATTACAAATTTTAGAACATTTTCAAGAGGATTCAAAAACATCATCTGTTGCACCAAACTCCTTAGAGAAGATCAAAACCCTTGTCCAATGCACTTGAGGGAAAGGTTTTAAATTGTAGATTTTAGAAATTTTCAAGAAGATTTAAATTCCTGATCTACTGTGCCACAATTAAATGATGATGAAGTCAAGTCTTATAAACATTCCATCAAGAGGATTCAATATGTGGATCTAGTGCACCACCTTGGTGCAATTTTAAGAGAGAACAAAAGTCTTAAGGAATGCGCCACTTGTCAGAGGATTCAAAATTATCATCCAAAGCACCAATACCTAGAGGATCCAAAACTGCCAACCACTGTGCCTAAGCTGGAGGAGTTAATTTTGGTTGTTAAAACTCAATTTCTATGTGAAGGATACAATTCCTATTGCTTCAAGTCATTGAAATATCAAAAGTGGAGTCAATTTGATGATAAGGGTTGTTTAATGCTTAAGCATGCTTCTTATATGCATGAAATGCTTCTTATGTGTTATGAAATTAAGTATCATCAAAGGTTTGATATTGCTTCTGTGTTTGTGTTGCAGGAGCTAAGAGGAGCAAGTGCTGGAATCACTTTCATCTGGGGAGGGAAGTCAACAAGTTGCCATGTTGGAGAAAACGTCATGATATCATATTGGATCACTTCAAGTATCAACTAGCTTCTTCATCAATCATCACTTCAAGATCAGCATGTAGCTACTCTGAAGGAACTTCTCATCATCATCAAGAATTCCAAAGACATCTATAAAGCTTCAAGTACCTCTGGTGCATTCAAGTCTCCTTGAGAAGTTAGCTACTCTACATATAAAGAAGGTGTTATCATCAATATCTACGCTCCAAAGGACTCTTTCAAGTTGGAGCATTTCATCATCTGCATCATGTCAAGGACTTCATCCATCAAGCTTCAAGACTCTTCAATCTTTAGGTGTAAGAGAAATCATCTACTCTATATAATGAATGAAGCTTCATCATCATCTACATTACTACTCTCTATCAAGATGCATCTAAAGAAGATCAACAATACATCCTGCAAGAAGAAGAAAGAATCACAATGTTAGTCAAATGAAGCAACATGTACTCATCCAAATTACAAGAAGATGAACAAGGCAAGATCAACAAGATACATCCCAAATGTTCAAACATTCATTCAAGTAATCACATCAAAGACATCACAAAGATGATGCAATTTGGGAATATGCTGAGGTGGCACCTATGTGGCAGACACTCATCATCAAGCCAATCATAATCAGCCACATCATATGACAAGCAAGAAGTTAGAGAGGACACCTATGTGGAAGATGTTCTAAAAGATTCCATCTTATCTTATCTTCTTGGAAAGAGTGCCTTCATTACCTCTCATATGTACTAAAAATAGCAATTTCTTGTAACTACCTACTGAGGTGGCATGATCTGAGCCCTTGGCTATCTGGATTGATCCTAGCCTTTCATTGTAATCTGGACCTCTATATAAAGGCCTTGTTTCCTCATTTGTAAATGATTTAGAGAACATCAGATAATAGTTTGTAGGAGTATTGTAGAATTGTTAGGTGAATATTTTGTCGTTAACTCGGTAACGGCAAAATGGGTATATCAGCCACAGCTATGATGAGATAAAGTCTCTCCTCTCAGCAAGGGGAGGTTCCCTCTAATTACTTAACTTTTGCAAACCAAACAACTTATGAAATTTATGTACATTAAAAACTATGTTTGTGGTGGTTCCATCTCATCTCATTCTCTTTTTTCAGAATAAATGTTTATACTTCAAAATCTTGATAGAAGACTTATAAATTATCACAAAATCACAGAAACACAAAGTTTTATGTTACCTCACTTACTACTTGTAAATAGAACTATTTGAAGTAGAATGCAGCCCAAAGTCTTCACTCCTCTTCAAGATGATAAAAGTAAATCGAATATAACAACTTGCAGCACAAATTCTACAAACTATTGTATTCTCACAAACATGAACATAATCCTCACAAATGATTTGATAACACAAAGTCTATCAGAATCAAATTAAGAGCGCTCTTCAATCACTTGAAACAAACTCCACACTTCAATTATTATCAAAGAAGATTATGATAGCAAGACGTAAGAACAATACTATCACAACACAAATAATCCCAAGACAAAGATTGGAATTGAACTTGCTTTCTTGTATTGATAAATATTTGATAATTGATTTTCACAAAAAGCACAAAGTCTTGTTTTGCTTTTTAATTCGCCAAAGTTTTCTTGCAATAGACAAAAGATAATATTTACAAAAGAGGCCCTCTTTATTTATAGGGAGAGGCCTTGAGAAAATTTAGGAAATCTACAACTAATTTGACTTATTCAAAAATAGGAGTCCTTATTGACTTGGGACTTCCTATATTTTTACATGTAATTACATATGAAAAATGTACATGTAAAAATGTCCAAAATTGTTTTGAAAGTACATGTGAAAAACATAAAATAAACTAAGGAAAAATGACTGCTTCAATTTGTGTCACCACCTTTCCTCATGTGATCATCATACATAGTGAAAGCCACTTGCATCTCAATGCTATCCGGTTTGAATGCATTCTTGAAGATCATCTTGGCTCTCACTATGGCATCCCTCACTGTAGTGATTGATTTTGCATGACCAGTTAACTTGGTTTTTAGATTGTCCAAAGTTAACTGGTTGTCTAGAATATTGTCCACAGAAGTCATTGAAAATGTTTTATCTTCGAATTCTTTCTGGAACATGTCTTCAAATTCTCGAACCATTTCTTCTATAGAAAGAAATTGGTTGTCCTGTGATACCAGCTTACAAGGCAACTCCTCCAACTTATGCAAAAGGTTGACATCATTTTGTTCACCGATTTCCTTTGCAGCTTCAAGATCCTTGATCAACTCCCTAAGCACACGGCTCCTGTACATCAATGCTTCCTTTGTTTCTATATAAGAATCCCTGTTAGAAATAGCGCCAATTGACATTAGGGTGTTTATTTTCAATTTCCTCATCTCTGCCCATTTATCATGAGTATCCTCTATGCGTTCAATATCTTGAGAAATAGTATCAATGAGGTCATTAATTTCTGCCTTTACTTTCCTCATTTTATCTGTCTTCTCAGATACATCTGTGAGCAAAGAGATTCCTTGTACACGCATCCTGTCTAAGTACTCTTCAAGTACTTTCCCTTTGAGATGAGTCCTTTCTGCTTTCAGGATGACGGGGTCTTCTACAGATACAGCCTCTGGAGTAACTGCTTTTGAATTCAAAGTGATCTTCCTTACCACCGTAGTTAGCTGTTCTACCATTGCCTTGTAGTGATCCTTCATTTCTTTTTCCTTGTCAAACTTCTGGATCAAGATATCCATGGCTGACTGCATATTATTTTTAGTGCTTTCATGGGTTATTTTGCCCAATTCAACTCTAGAAATAGAGTAGTCATTCATATCAAAATTTTCAAGAGTTGCATCCTGTGGAGGTTTTGCTTTTGTGTCCCTTGTCTTCAAGTACCCTGGAAAGAATCTTTGGTTTCTTCGAGGCCTTAGGCTTTGCAGGTACCAGCTTAGTGAAATCAAAGTCATCTAGAGAGATGGCTTGCTTTTTCCTTTTTGGCGTGTAAGTTGATGACCAAGGTGGGAGTAAAGAAGTACTCACATTGGGATCCATTCCTACTGCTGGTGTTCCCGGAACTGTGCTTGTACTGGTAGTAGAAACAATAGGTGGAGTATTAGTAAAAACCGCACCTGTTACATTGGCACTAGAGACTTGCTTAGTATTCATCACAAAATGATCAAAAATGGATGTATCCCCAATATCAAAAGAAGAAGAAGACAAACTAGGAATTGACTCAGAAGAATGGAGAACATTTTCAAAAGTGTTTTGGGGATTATCAAAAATTATTTTAGGAGGAGAGGGAGATTCAGAAGAGGGAATATTAATAGGGGAAATAGATACAGGAACTGCAATAGGTGTATGAAGCAATAGGGATGATACTCCTGTTTCTTGCATATTTTCCTATGAAGACAAAGCCTCCTCATCTTGTTGGTCTAAATTCCTATCTTCAACATCCATCTCTTTTGTGGCTGGCTCTTTAGTAGTTGGCTCCTCAACTTCCATATCTTTCATTTCAGGTTCTTCCTCCACAGCTTTTGATTTCTTTGTCACAAATCTGATCTTAGGCTTGTGTGTTTTAGAGGATGAGGGAACATCACTCTTGTTCTTCATTCTATTTTCTACATTCTTACCAGTTTTCTCTTGAATTTTAGTTTCTGACCCAGTGAGGAATTCTTTCAGAGTAATTCCTTTATCCGCCAGCCAGTTATTGCTGTTATCCAATATGGGCTCAAATCTCTTCCTCAGTGAGGTCAGCTCCTTTTAAGACCATTGAATTGGAGGGAGAGGAGTATTAGCAATCTGTTCTGCATCATATCTGGCATCAACCAATTTCCCATCATCCACAAGATCTTTTGGAATATCGGCAAGTCCCAGATATTCAATCTGTTCTAGGGACAACCTGCTATAGTCCAGTTTCCTGATATCTTCCTCTGTTCTCAAGTCTACCCAGACATCTTCCACCATGGGTTCATGAAACTAAGTTTTCCTTTTGATTTTATCCTTTACACCCCTGTAGTCAAACTTTGGTCTCCTTTTGAATTGCTTCATGGTGACCAACTGCATCTCTGTTTCCATGGCCCTTGCCTTTGCGACAGTCAATACTGAATATCTGCCAATTTCCACTGGGAATCTGAAACCAGGCTTCTTGAGTTCCATCTGTTTGTTATGCACGACAATCATTTGTTTGCACAACTCCATCAAGACTAGTTTATCTGAGGGGAATCTCAGAAGCATATAAGGGTAACCTTGGAAAAAGCCAACCCTCAAGTATGAAAAAGATGGGAATTGCAAAAACATACACCCAAAGTCATTTACCACTGTCCATGCCTCATCTGAAATTCTTCTCTGTTCTAGTTGGGGATCAAAAAGACATAAGAATACAGCAAAGAATGCATCATTCACCCTCCTGAAATGGTGAATTGAACCTTTCAATGTCAGCTAGGAATAATATTGGTATACTGGAACTACTCTCCTATCCCCTTCCGATGATAATCCTGGAAAAATCCTCATGGAGGCTGCAATGTATACCAGATAGGAAGTCATGTAGAACTTGGAGGTAGTAGATACCTTCGTCAGCTATTCATGCAAAGAGTTACTGATTTGTTCTCCCCAGAAAATGGTTTGCTTACCCTAGAGTATGACCTTAATGAAAGGATACATTCATTCATGAAACTGTGAAGAGGAAGGCAAACCTCTTATCCTACCGAGGAGAGTAATCAGGTCACCAATTTCCTCTACAAAATCACTTCGAGGAAAACTACGTGGCCACCTTGACAAATTTAATCTTGCAGTCTTCAACCATTTGCTGTTGATGACTTTCTTTGCTTTATCTGGATTCTTGTCATATTCCCTCTGAGCTTCAACAAAGTCAAGCTTCAATAGCTCTGTCACAGGAGGACACATGAACACCTTGTCAATGAACTCAGGATCCAACCTGATTATCACATTACCACGGGCGTCCACCACAGCTCTAGTGTCTTTGTTATAGAAATGGGCACATTGAAGAACAAATTCTGTGTTGTGAGCTGCCACTGGGAAGGATGAGACCAAATGAATATTACTTTCAACTATCCTCTTCATCATAGCACTAGGGTTGCTCGACTTGGTCCTCTCTACAAACTCAGCCATATCAACATGGCCGATCTCTGTATCTCTAATGTCATCAACATTAGAATGTACTGAGGTGATTGGGAAAACACCTTGATATTTGTACTTCATCGCTTTTGCTTTCTTCGGGGACAACTCAGTCATTTGGATGAGCTTTCACCGAGAAGAAGTTTGATGCAGAACGAAGCTCCGCAAAAGAAACTGCAATAAAAGTCATGATCATGCAATTAGGGAAGATATGGGCAATCTGGGAAAATTGCATGTTGATGATCACGACTATGGGAACGCACTTGAAAAAGGGCTATAGTGCGAGCTGGCCAAAAATTAGAGGAGAAGTGGGCTCAGAAAATCAAAACTGGGAATTTTCCAGAGTTGGAAAAATTTGAGACAGTTTTTGCATGGGCGGCAAAATTTGCCGCCCTTGCATATGAGGGTTTTGTTGAATGTGCATTGGTGGCAAAATTCGCTGCCACTGCACGTAGGGAAGGTTTTAAAGTTGGTATGAGTGGCGGATTTTGCCGCTAATGCAGGGAACAAGGATTGTGGTTTTGATATTAAAGCGGCGAAAATACCCGCTAACGCATGCAGCGTTGGTTTGGAGATCACCGATCACACCTGTCAGAGTGGCAAAAACTGCCGATATTGCACATAATGGAAGTTGCAAAGGTTTAAGGATCTAAGTGGTGAAATCAGCCGTTAATACATCTCTTCGAAGGTTGTATCACTACTAAAGGTTTTAAACGGTGAAAACACAGTGTCTCTCAAAACAAAACCTAGGGCACCTATGGTGTATGGGTGAAAACACATCAGAGACATATCACAAACAGATATCACACAACTAGAAGAAAGCAATCACAAAAAATGACAAACAACAAAGAACAAAAACGTAACAAAAATTTATCAAAACAAAACCTAAAGATATACCGATAGTAGTGTTAAACAAAAACTTCTAGCAAGGGAAACGGGTTCAAAAGAAAGGTTTACCTGTAATGCCGGTAGGAAACCCTAATGCTGAGAACAAATTTGGGTGAAACCTTAAACGGCGCGATCGAGTGATGCGAGGGGTCCGAAGGGAGCTTGGAGGAATGAAACAATAAAAACAACAAACCAAAATATGTATTTAACAACTTGAAAACAAGTTTTAATGAATGGCACGAGTGGCCATTAATGGCACTTGACGTCCAAGATTCTAAAAATCCTGTTCAAGCCAAAGTTTCACCAATCCGGCACTTGTATTAATAAACATGCAAAGGCGGTGAAATTCGCTGACAATGCACAAACCTGGAGTAGCATGTGATGGCGGCAAAATTTGCTGACCACGCAAGGAAATAAGGAAAAACATGTAATGGCGGCAAAATTTGCCGCCTTCACATGTCTACCGAAAAACACATGCAAGAGCAGCAAAAAATGCCGCTATTGCGTACATAATGAAACAAGTCAAAAAATAGATATGTAGGGGCGGCATTTTTTGCCGCTCTTGCATATCAAGACTCAAAAATTTTACCAACTCCTAAAAATGACCTAAATTGACATTTTTACTGATTTACAACTTGAACGATCTTCACGCATATCGAGAAACTGATTCAAAGGGATGTCATAAACTAGTCTAAAATGTCAAATGACTTCACGTGAGATCAAGAGAATCTTGTCTCGATCTACGAGCTTAGAGTGTAGATTCACGAAACGGACAAGAACAACAAGAATAGAAGAGACTCTTGAAATTCTCTAAGAGGACTTGAAGTTGTTGTACATATTTTTCAAGATTAATGCAAAGACATTGGAATTCATTTGGTGTTAAGTATTATCTTGTGAAATGACATGGTTTCTTGTACTTTGATTAAGTGGAGAGATGTTTCAAGTAAATTAGAAGTAGATTAGAAGCTCTTTTATGTAATACATGTATGTATTGAATATTTGATCAACTCCTAGCTCATGCTTTTAACATTCATCGCCGATGAAGTGTTGTGTAAAGCTAGTCTGAGCCTCATTATATTTGCTTAAGTTGGATTGTGAATGCTTGTTTGAGCTGTGTTATCCAATGGGTGCTTATATGAGCCTTCATGATTTGAAAACCATTCTTTTACCTTAGGAGATTGCACCAACTTCATGTAGTTGTAGGCATCCTTGGTGAAGTGGAGTTAGGTTAATCAAGGAGTTTGTCTATTCATGCATCATCATTGCCTCATTGACCTTAGATTAGCTTCCTAAACCTTTATCTTTTGCATTTTCTTTATCACTAAGACATTGTACATATATCATCCACACTCAAGGGAGAAATAAACTGAATGAAAGAAGAAGAAATCAACGTAAGTCCCTTTGTGATAATCAACAAGATCACGTGCAATCACTGAGTTTATCTACCATAAATCATAATAAGGGAACCTTGGAGTTGTCTCACTAGATCACATAGCTTAGCCTTTGAGAGACTTTACTCAAGAGAGAGTTGAATACTAAGTGTTTTACTCTATTGTTGACCTGTCTAAAAACAATCATCAACATTTTTGGCTCTAGAAGGAGGGCCTAGACACAGATATTCTTCATTTCAAGTAGAGCAACAAGATACTCCGAAGTGGTGGATTGAAGTTTGAAGTGAGATTTCAAGGAAGATTCAATATTTCAAGATCTCTTATAGTTCAGAAAATACAAAAAAAGTAGAAAAGTTCAAAAATCCAAAAAAAAGCAAAAAATATCAAAAAATATAAAAAATCAGAAGATGGATTTCTCAACCATGGATTCTAGATTGGATATGCGGCAAGTTGTTGGGTATAATCCTGCAAATTTGACTCCAATTGTTCTCCAACTATGGTGTTCATTGAATGAGCATCTTGGTAGCAAGAGTTTGAAAGACTTTGAGTGCAAGTATGGATGTCGTATTCACAATACAAATGATCATAGAGAAGCAGATTGTATAACATTCTTATCAATGATGGACTTAGCGGTGCAAAAGAAAATTTCATTCTTACAAGTACATGAGCCAGTAGTATTTTCAAACATAGATCCTAATACTCATGTCGATGGTGAAGCATTCAAGAATTTGAAAGAGAAAATCAAGAAGGAATTAAAGAATGACAAGCATTTAAGTGTAGAAGATATATTGATTTCTAGAAATTGCTATAGGGTACTATTGATGATTGTTTTTCAACAAATCAACAATAGAGTAAAATATAGAGTATTTAATTCTCTCTTGAGCAAAGCCTCTCGAATGCTAAACAAAGTGATCAAACAAGATGACTCCAAGGTTCCTTTTCTTATATTTTGTGAGGGATAGGTCAGTGACTTAGTATGATTTTGCTGGTAAACACAAAGGGACATACACAATTGTTCAACAACTCGTTATTTCAATGAAAGAGGCAAACATCGGAACATCTGAGTACTACAGTTTATGACGTATAATATGGCGATAAAGTGCTTGATCCTAAATTCTAACTAGATCAATAAAAAAGACAAAAGATGAAAGGTTTAGGAAAACTAATCTAGTCCTAGATGCAAGGTATGATTATTGCTCAGGTGAAATCAAACCAATTCTTGCTTCGCCAGATCAAACAACTACACAAGATTGATGCTATCTTCTAGGGTTATACAAAATGTTTAAATCACTTATGCTCATGAAGAATTCAACAAACATAGGGATCAAAGTTAAGCTCAATTTTGTTCAGGCCAACCATACACTACAATTTGCAAGACACAAACTACAAATGGTATGAACATATAGATTTCACCACAAACAATAATGAAGCCTTCCACCAACTAACATATACTTAAAGAAAACTTAATCTAATCTTAACATTCTCTTGAAGAGACCTAAACCATGCAACACTTAGAAACATATATAGAATCACCAAACAATGAGTCTTATATTATTCTAGAGAGCTCTTGCAACAATTTTTAGAGTCTTCAATTGTACAAATGAGAGCAAAAGGAACCCTTATATAGACCTCAAGAATGTATGAAGAGTCAAGATCGATCGACAAAGCCAATGGACCAGATAATGCCACATCACAAGTATTTATAACAAACTCCTATTTTTAGTATATGAAAGAGGGAACAAAGGCACATTTCCCAAGAAGATAAGGATGACAAATCAATAGCTTATGAGGAATCTCCATGTGAATAACCATCACTAGTATTTTGGGATTCAATGAATCTAGACACTATTTGCTTGACATCATTAAAAGGTACACTTGGTGTATTCTTAGTGGTTCCTTCAGCTTCAAGTACATCATCCGCATAGAGGCCAAGTGTCTTCTCCCAATCAATCATCCTAGCTTTGTTGGTGCCAAGGTGGACAGCAAGTGAGAATATACTATCAAGCTTCTCATCAGAAACATCATCCTCTTGGAAGTAGAAAGCTTGAACTTATTCTTTCATATTATCAAGAGTCATCTCTCCAAATGGGTTACATATCTTCATCAAAGATGCATGTATTCCATCTTGAATTCTTTGAAGTACACTCCTTGCTCTTGACATATTTGTTTCTACCTTATCAAGTAGTTGTCCTTTATTGCGAAAGCAATAATACCAAGAAGAGAAGTCATATGTTATGCCTTCTTCAATCACTTCAGCATGTATCAAATCATCAACCGAAGTCCCCATCAAGCTTTTCAAATATGGCATGTATTGTTCCTTGATAACCTTGCACTCAGTACAAACTGTCAGCAATGCAAGTACCCTTTCCTTAAGATTAGCAATCTTATCATACACTTGCATGATATCTTCCAGGTGTATATATGTAGTTTCTTTTGACCTTTTCATCCAATCTTTCAATCTGCGAGATGAAGACTTCAACCCTTCAAGATGTACAACTATTTATGGGGGAAGAAGAGATGGAGGTGTAGAAACTCTCTCCTGCTGACAGATAGGATGAACCAAGTGCTAAATATACTACTCTAAGGCTTGACACTTTTGCTCAGCTTTAATTCTGCCTTCTGTTTCTTGCCTTATGATAGCTCGAGCATTATCAATTAAATACTGAAGTTCTTCTTCTACTTGTGTTCCAGTCAATGGACCCAAGTTAATTGTATTGATGTCATAATCTTAAAGTGTTATATCTTCTACATTCTTTTCAAGCCTTGGAACTGCTACATGTACTTTCCTTACACCTACTTCATCTTTGGTTACCTTTGAAAGAATAGTTTCTTTCTTCTTTGGTTTTTCATTAGATATGTCTAGAACCAACTCTTCGACTAGAATAGGAGGATATTTCTCAACTTCACAGCTTTCCTTAATTCTATCTTGCAGCCACTCCGGCAATGATGAAAGATCCTTTAACTATTGTACTTACTTTCCTTGTACAGGCAATGATTCTTCTTCAGCTTCATCCTTGTCTTCAGTGTTGGCCTCATCAATGATCTCAGTATCATGTGGACTTGAAGGCACTTCTTCAAATGGAGTATCTAGGACTGCTTCCTCAACATGCACCACTATATCCTGATTCAGTGGACTATCTCCTGGCTATCTAGATGAAGCAGTTTCAATACTTATTCTTTCCTTTTTCTTGCTTGATTCTCCTTGTGTAGATTCAAGTTGTTTTCTTTTCTTTGCTTGACTTGAATCTCTTTCATTGTCCTTACTTCGTGAACTCCTCCCAAGTGCACTATGTTGTTCCTCCTGCTCAACTTCTCCCATTTTGGTTTTAGTGAGTTTCTTTCCCTCGTCAATCAATGCTTGTACTTGCTCTTTCACATGTTCTTCAGTGATAGCAATGATAGGCTCTATTAACTCTTCATCATAAACTATTTCTCTGTCAGTCCAGTTGATATCATAAGGCAGGTTCTGGATCTTATTGTACTCATCACCTAAAAGAGTTTTATCATCCTCTAATTGATCAGGAATCCTTAATACCTTAGTAGCCCTGACTAGATCCCATTTCAACCTTGAACACTTTTGCATCCTTATATCATCATCATAAATGGCATTAGCCCAATGATCCTCAAGCTACTCAACATGCCAGTAAGAAGAATATGATTTCTTAATAGCTCCGTATGGGTCGAAGTTCTCCCTCCTTGAATCATGAAGATGTAGATGATATGCCTGAAGCTCAACCTCTAAATGTTCAGCTGCTTGAAGTGATGGACTGGAGTAATATCTACAAAGCTGGAGAGGAAACTGAACCCCATCTTTCTTTCTTGCCCTTTGCATTTTATGGAATTCTAACAACTGTCTTGAAACTTCCAGCAACACCATCCTATTGGTAGGATAACTCGGCAATCTGTATGGAAAGGATGTGAAGCCTTGAATTCTGATATAGGTAAACTTGTCATATTGAATGTAGTACCTTCCATATTGTTCAATGAAGTTCTTAGCGGCACTTGTTAGTCTTCTATGCATTTCTCCTCTCAACTTTCTCACTATGTACACGGCGAAGGCATCATTGAACCTCTTGTAATGATTGATGTTCTTCAAATGGAACTAAGGATAACACTAATGTGATAGTATCTGTCTAGACTTTGTACCAACTTCTCCTTTAGATGTTAATCCTTTATAAACCACATTTCTTGCTAGGATATAAACCAGATAGGAAGTCATAAAGAAAGACTTTGTTTCATCAAACTGTTCATCAAGGCAATGGCTTATAAGACCAGCCCAATCAACCATCTTATTCTTTGTAAACACATGATCAAAGTAGGTATACATCCATCCTTCAAAAGTAGATGATTGAGGCCTACCTATTACTTGATTCAGAAACATGATGAAGTAACTTATCTTTTGTTTGAAGTTTGCCTTGTGAAACTTTGGATCTTTAGAGTTGTATATCTTGATTGATGAATCTATCATCCACCTCTTCCTCACTTCTTGTATGTAGTCCTTGGGGTTGCCTTCAAAAGTACATTAGGCAGTTGTAGGACAGATGAACACTGCTTTCTTATTTGGGATGTTGAAGATCTCCTGAATGGCTTCTCGTTGCAGGTGAGCTAGGATAGTCCCGTCTTTAGCTATAATTTGTCTTTTCTATTTATCATAGTGCTGAATACATTACAACACTAACTCAGTTCTAGGCAAGGTAGGTGGGAAGCATGCTGCTTGAAAAATTCCACTCTTCACAATGGCCATGATATCTTCATTCCTTGTGATGGCGAGCAAGAAATCCTTCATCTCCTCCAAGTTGACATGTCCCACGTTGGTATCTCCCACATTCTTCCAATGAATTTCGATCTTAGAGTCAAGTATGTTGGACTTGGCATCCATCTTGATCATCACTTGCCTCTCCTTCGTCATCATGCCCATCTATCTACAAGACAAGACTTGAATACGTGACTTGAAATGAGAAAATTGACTTCACAAACCTAATTTTTAGATGATAAAACTATGAAATTTAGCAAAATTAAGTAAAGAGAAGATAATTTTATGAAGTAAAAGGTGGCTGAAACATACCTTATATCAAATTTCTGGCCTAGAAAATGCAGATTTCTGTATAAAATGATGAAAACCAGTATTAAAATGACAAAAATTAGATATGGAATGTCAAAAATTAGTCTTCAAAATATAGGTCTGTCCTTTAAAATCTGCTCCTCCTTGAAAAATCCACTCCTCATGTAGATTACAATGTGAATTATGTTGAAATGGCAAGGAGCGTTCCTTCTTATATAGTAAACTTACCTCATTTAATGTTGGTCGGCTAGAAGAGGGATCGGCCTACTCAGGCATTTAATGCATTATTTGAAATTTCAAAGTTTAACTTTTCAAAGGCGCCAAAACTACTTCTCAAACCATTCACTTCCTAGTCGCCAATGAGATACACAAAGGACAAAAAGGGTGCCAAAACTTGTAATGACTTCAAAGAACATTCTCAATCACTTAAGACTTGCTCTCAGAAGATTCCACTCTCACTTACCTAAACGCTAGTTTCATTGATGTCTTAAAGACTCTCTTGAGGTTCACTCATTCAAACATGTTTTAAATTCCTTAGTCACCCAAAGCGTATTCTAGGTGATTCCAACATCAAGGCGCCAATAAGGTTGAACTTCCACATGGTGCCAGAGTGAGCTAAGAGGAGTCACAAGGTGCGCCAAGGTCATTTTCTTTCAAAGGCACTTTCATAAGGTTGTTTCATCATCTCCTCTAGGTGATCAATGACATGGCCTTTAGTTTCAAGCGCCAAATTCACTTCTCAAAGTTATCCACTTCCTAGACGCCATTGAAGTGCACAGAGGGATAGAAGGACACCTAGGGTTTTAGCAGCTTTATGTTAGTCATTCAAATGCTTTGAACTCATCATGGAGACTTCCTTTACAAGGTGCCCATTCTCAAAGTTTTCAACACCACACTTTAATCCTTATCTCTCTTAGGTGCTCAAACAAGGCTTATGCTCTATTCCTCATTCAAGTTAGTTTTAAGACCCTTAAGTGTTATCATTCACCAATTCAAACTTTAAAACATTCTAGTGCGCTCAAAGGTGGTTATACCAACAAGAAATGCGCCCAAACTTGACTTGCAAGAAACTTATCTATTTTGGAAACTTTGATAAGGCGCTCCCACTGGAGATGACTTATCCTTGTCTTGGCACTCATGATGACTTATTCACTTTTACATGCTTCCTACATCAGGGTGCCAAATCATATCAAAACCTTCATAAGGGTGCCAAAAGAGGTGCATCTTCCAAACAAGGGCGCTAAATCATAGGGCGCTAAATTATGAAGTTCTCTTCTCATTCAAACATGTTTGCTTTTTTCTCAATCATCTAAGGTAATTGTGATTCAAAGGAGCACCTTGGGTCTTTGGGAACTTACATACTTATTCTCCCAGAGCACCTAAAGTTGATCAAACCTCCAAACAAAGGTGCCTAATGATCTTCATTCAACTACAAGCTTGTCCATTTTAGAGACTTTGACACAGGTGTCTCTTCTTGGAGATTCCTCAATCTAGGTGCCAAACTGAGTGTCCTACATCAAGGCGCCATTGTCTAGTTGTTCTATGTAGAATGGGTGCCCAAAAGGGGTATTTCAAACATAGGTTGGTGCCTAGAGTTTTGGGCGCCAGAGTGGGATAGTTTCAATGGCAAGGAACACCTAGGAATCATCTTGAGTTTTGGCCATTTAAAGGCCTTTTAACCTTAGGTGCTACCCACTGGAGGCTTTGCTTCATGTTCCATCAAGACATAGATGCCTCAATGAAGGCCTTCGAAGTTGGGCATTCTAGGGCACTCGCCCATATAGGACTCTGATTTTATCCCCTCGTAAGGCGCTATCATGGTGACATCTTGACTTATTTACCCTTGGGTGCTCATCTGAGGTGAATCTGAGTATATGATGTGCCTATACCTCTTTAGCTCTATACTTATCATCTTTTGTTCTTCATGAACTTCTCATCTAGGCACCAGAACTTCTCAAGGATCCACACAAGGGTGCCAAAATAGGTGAGTGATGGCATATCATGCGCCAAGACTCTTGAGTGCTCATCTGGGATGGAGTGAACAGCAAAGTGCGCCTAAATCAGCACTAAACCCATTCTGCTTGTAGACCTCACCTACTAAAATATGTTAAACTCAAGACCTGATGCTAACATAACACCCCCTTAAATTTGCCTTTCAAGAAGTCTTTGTATTGCTCATTTAACTGACTCCGAGGTGATATCAACAACTAACCTAGAAATGACTACCCTATGAAGAAAATTGGGGGGTCACCATCATGATGGGGTGATTTGTGATTTGGTCACAACATATAGCGACTCCACGAGAAAATGTTTTTGAACATTTCAAAAATAAGGATTCAATCCTAACTCAGAACTGTCAAATCATCTTCTTCAACCAATCAACCAGTCAAAGATGAACTCGAAAGGGAAAGGAATCATAAATTGGATCAGGACACTATCTCTTGTGATGTGTGATTAAAGATAAGTTTCCATTAAAATAGCTTCTTAAGTGTTCCAAAGATAAACAAAAAAAAGTTTTAGCATTTTCATGTACACCCACACACTAGATCAAATAAACACGACCACTTGATCAAAGAATCAAAACCAATTTCCAGCATGACTATTTATATTTGAGGTTTAAAGTGCAAGCACTTGAGTTCATTCCCATCCCTTAGTAGCCAGGATCATCTAAGCTTACCTATCTCAAGCTAGGTAAATTCATGAAAGCGTATGGATGGATATATATACATATGAGCAGTGATAGAATGGAGTGGTGTTGAACAAAGCAATGATAGGACAGAGTGGTATGGAAATGATTGGGAAAGGAGTGAAATAAGACAAGGTGTCTCTACCATGATGCTAGTTTGCCAGGTTTTCATCATAGTACTTATCCCAGGCGCCACCAAAGGTGGTTTTCACCAGTGGACGAAATTTTTCTCTTTACTATTTTTTTCTTAGAATCACCATTACACATGGCACCTGTTTGCCAGGTTTTAACCGTGGTAATGAACAGGAGTAACTCCAGAGTCTGAGCTTGCAGATGACACCATGGTCCATAAAAAACCTTGTCAAATTATAGCACTCACTGATGTTGGCAGGAAAGGACAAAGTGAGGAAATAGTGGAAAATGATGTGGATAATACAAAACTGGTAAATGAAAAAGTGTATCCAAACATAAACCAGATGGATGATGGCATATGCTGAATGGCAGGAAATGAAATGGAAGGTGATCAACTGAACGAAAAGAAATGGAATCATGATCAATGTCTGTTCATATCAACCTAAACCTCGAAGCTTGCAAATGGGAAAGGGATAAATAACAGGGAACGGGAATGGATGATAACTAGTAATGATACTTTCATGTCCTCACGAATCTAGGATTTCCTTATTATTTTTAGTTCACGGGATGGAGGAATTTGGAATTAGGGACAAAATGGAGATGGAATGAAATGAATGGATGAATTGGATGCAGTAGCCTCTTTGGATTCGGCTTCAAGTACCCAAAAGCTTCAGTTTTCAAGCATTCCTTTACTTGGAAGTATAGAATGAAATATCTTTTGAATATGCCTTGCTTCACATTTTAGCATTTGGAATATGAGGCATAAAGACCTTTAGATTTTTGGGAATTCCTTTGTTTGCTGGGTAAAGGCATCCAAGTATTTATTTTATGAAAATATGAGGGAATGGGTGGATAGATTGCAAGCTTCTAGTTCAGATGACACTCACATTTATTGATCAGGATTAGGAAATAGGTGAAAGGAATAGAGGATATAAATGTAATTTGGGAGATGGAAGTAAGATGGTGAAATAAGATGGATGAGAATGAAACGAAGTGACAGAATGATGTGCAGCGGAAGATATTTACATGATAGCGAAGGCGAAGTGAACATATATAACAAGTGGATAATGGATATGTACCTTGACCTAGAATTGTATGCAGTGGCTAAGGTCATTTTGCAAAGATATCGACATGGAAATAATCCAAATGATTCATAAGGACTTCAGCTTTACCCTTCTAGAGTATGCAATGAACAATAGGACCATATAAATGATTCAGATATCAGACTCGAATTCATTATTCAATGGAAGCAGAAAAGTGGATGAAACTTTATTGCTTCAAATAAAATGAATGGAGGTTTTTATTGTATATATGTGATGTGGGTGATAAGCGGAATGATGGATGGAAGTATGCGGAGATGCTTATGATGGGGTGGAATGGAAGTCACAAATTACCTTGAGATGTTCACTTGATCTAGGCTCACAAAGACTTTCCTAGCAACTTAGGGATCATTAAGATGTGTAAGATATAAAACCTCAACATACTTCAGTCAATACCAAACAACTGACTCATCTCCCAAGAGCAGGCAGTCATGTTATCTAATGCTAGTGATGGAATCCACGAGAAATCCATCAATCATGACCCAAGTTTCTCAACGGAACACATAAGAATTCATAAAATTAAGATTTGGTAATTTACAACATTATGATCAAAAGATAATAGTGCCAAGATACAATAGATGATTAATGTCCCAGTCAAGTCCAGAATTCATCTCGTCAATAAATTAAAAACTATGATCCTTTAACTCTGAGAATTTCATGAATAAATATTTAAGAAATGGACTAACATATTCTGGTGAAATCATACCAAATGCCTACATGAAATTCATCACCTCTGCATTAACTAAGAACCCCCAAATGACAAACCTAAATCAAATTACACTAAAACAATTAAACTACTGAAAAACAAGAAACGACTTGAGTCAAATGACATCAAGACAAGCAACCCTAATCTAAGAAAACAAAACAATAGAAAGGAAATCCTATTCTAACTATGTACAAACCAGCCCCACAAGAAACTCAGGGCTGAAAATAATGTTTCAGAAACTACCCATTGATGGGCAATGGGAGGTCTTCTCTAGTCAATGTTTTTAGCTTGAAAGCATTTTCTCCCAGGATCTCAGCAATCTAGTATGGGCCCTTCCAAAGATAGTTGAATTTTTCATGGTCTCCTCGACTTCCATGTGTCTTATCCCAATATAATACTAAATCAGAAATCCTAAATGATTTGACTCTTGCTTGGTGATCAAACCAATGCTTGACAACCCCTTGGTGCTTCATGAATCTATCCAGAGCTATATCACGCTTCTATTCCAAATGCAGCAGTTGTGATAGTCTTGTTTGCACTCTCTAAACTTCCTCTAGATATTCCTTCATGAACTGCAATGTTGGAATCCTCAGTTGTATTGAAAAGATAGGATCTTGGCGGTAAACTAAGTGGTATGGAGAAGTACCCAGAGAAGACTTGACATGGGTTCTATCTGCCCAAAGAGAAAACTTCAATTGTGTGTGCCAATCTCTCAAATTCTTGTGCAACAAATTCTTGATTGCATTCAAGAGGTTTTTATTTGTAGATTTAGCTAAGCCATTACCCTATAGATAATAGTTCGATGAAAACTTCAAAGTTATTCCATACTCAAAGGCCCAATTGGAAAATCTCAAGGATGAAAAAGCAGGACCATTGTCGCACACAGGAGCTTTAGGACAGTCAAATCTAGTAATTATGTTGTCTTCCAGAAATTTGATCACTACCTTAGTAGTATAAAACTTCAAAGCATGGGCTTCTGACCATCTGGTATAGTAATCAGTCACGGTCAGGATATACCTATGCTGTGCAGAAGAAGGTGGGTTGATCATACCAATAAAATCAAGTCCCCACTTGGCGAAAGGTCTGAACTCAATGACGGGCTGTAAAGGCATTGTTGGATTCCTTTCCCTTGAAGCTGCTACTTGACAGGTGTGACAAGTTTTGATGTGCCGATGAGCATCTTGAAATAGTTTTGGCCAATAATATTCTGCTCTCAGTATTTGATTCGTTATTGCCAATTCACCGCTATGACAAGTCCCAAACTTATCATGAAACTGCTCCATAATCCTTTTAGCTTCACTTCTGCCAACACATCTCAAGTAGATCCCCTCATGATTTTGTCTGAATAGAACTGACCCTTGTAACATGAAATGTTTGCTTCTGTACCTCAGTGCTCTTCTCTATGTTGGACTCATGTAATCTGGGCACTTCTGAGACAGCAAGTAATAAACAATATCATCGTACCACTCATCTAGGGACACTGCCTCAAGTACATACGCCTATTGGACCAATCCAAGACCTTTAACTGCTATAGTCTGTGTAAGCGCTTGTCCTCGAACCAGCTTCATTGGTTGAATTTCAATATCATACTCTTGGATAGTGGCGACTCACTTGCCTCTTCTCTCGCCCAATTCATTCTGCATTAGTAGTGTCTTGATCGTGGCATTTGGGACTATTGCATATACTCTACTCCGTAAAATATAATGTCTAAATTTCTTTATAACCTTCACCAAAGCATACACTTGTTTCTCAACACCAGCATGTCTCAACTCAGCATCCTTGAAGGGAGCACTCATAAATGTGATTGGGTGCTCATCTTTACCATCTGTTCTCTAGGTCAAAATTCTTACGCAAGTGTGATCTGACACAAATGAATACAAATAAAAGTGTTTCAGATAATTTGGACTGATGAGTATAGGAGCACTAGCGATTGCTTGCTTTATTTCTTCAAATGCTCTTTTTGCTTACAGAGTCCATTCTATCTTTGCGTCTTTCTTCAACATGTCATTCAAAGGCTTGACTATCTCTGTGAACCCAGTGATAAACTTCCTTACAAAATTAATCTTGCCAAAGAAAGACTTTAATTCCTTTTTACTTGCAGGCATACCGACTCTTTTAATGGCTTCTACTCGGTCGGGTTCAATAGAGATTCCGTGTTCAGATAAAACATGACCCAGAAGCTTTCCTTTTGTTACCCTGAAAATACATTTCTTTAGATTCAAGGAAATCCCATATGTTCTACAAGATTCAAAGACATTCCTTAGATGATCCACATGATCTTATCTTATTTTTGAAAACACAGTGAGGTCATCCATGTAGATGATAATGCACTTGCCAATTATGTCCCTGAAGGTGATGTCCATGGCTCTCTGAAAAGTTGCTCCAGCATTAATCAAGCTAAAAGGCATCCTTCTGTATGCATACATCCCCCATTTAGTGGTGAAAGCAGTCTTCAACCGATCTTCTTCTTCAACCATCACTTGATTATATCCTGAATATCCGTCCAAAAAAGACATCATCTGTGACCCATTTACTATTTGAAGTACTTCATCAAGCGAAGGCAAAGGATAGTTATCCTTTTCTGATGCCCGATTGAGGTTTCTAAAATCCACACACAGTCTTATTTCTCCATTCTTCTTTCTGACTGGTACTAGATTGGCGACCCACATCGAGTGTCTTATCGGAAAGATTATCCTAGCCTGTAACAACTTCACTTCTTGATAGATGAGAGGTTCTAATAAAGGGTTAACTGGCCTTTGTCTTTGTCAAAACAGTCTACTTCCTAGCTTGAGAGGAATGGTATGTGTGATAATAGATATGTCATATGTTTTCAAATCTTCATACCCGCAAGCAATGACTTTCCCTATGAAGACATTCTTTACCTCTTGATCTGTTCCCAAGTTAACTGCATCACATTTGTTTCCTTCTTCATTGTGGTACTGAAGGGTGCTTAACTTGTCTAAGTCAAATAGTCTTTCTAGCTCAATCATGCCCTTTGGAATAGTGTTGTTCTTTAGATTCATGATCCCATCTGGATCGAACTCAACTTCTGCTTCACTTTCATCAATCACTTGAGTAGTGAAAATACCTGAATTGGTCAAGAAGTCTAGTATGTGCTTATCATCATCAAAAACTTGAAACTTTGTAATATTATCTGGCACTGAAGGGACTGATGTTAGTTTAACAGTGAACTTCTTTAACCCTTCCATGGCTAGAGGCTCAAGAGAACTTGCAAATTGGGCTAGTGCATTGGCCACTTGATTTGTTGATCTACAGATTGACTTAATGTAGAATGCCTCGAAGTCTTTGATGAGATCCCAGACCCGATTTCTATATTTTTTCAATCTCTTATCATGGAAAACATATTGCTTTCTGACTTGCCTGATGACTATCTCAGAATCCCCAAACACATGCAAAATATTGACTTTCTTCTTGATGGCAAGGAGCAATCCATGCACTAGAGCTTCATAGTCAGCGACATTATTCATGCAAGGAAACTGCAATCTTAATGCTGACAGGTAGGTTTACCCAACTAGGCTGATCAATTCAAAACTAGCTCCTAATCCTTATTTGGATTTTGATCCATCAAACCTTAAAGTCCACACCTAGTTAGTTTCTTGGTTTGACACTTTATTCTCTTTACTTCCTTCTCTAAACTCAATTTGAGTACCTTCTTCAGCTAATGCTAACGTGCTTGCTTCATTTGTAAAGACTGCATCTGGAACAGGTTCTTTCAACTTTAATGTCTTTGGAATCTCCAAGCCCATCACTTCTGGGATCCTTTTCTGAACTTGTTCTAGAGCCACTCCACACATTGCACAGGAGAATTTGGAATGGAAGGCATTATGAATCCTGCACCCGTTAGGTAATAGTAAATCTTGAACATGTGCATGACTCCCTGATTCCATGCCTTGTTTAAAATGCTTCATAACAAAATTTTGGAAGTTCTCAAAGATGCCTTCTCCTTCCTCATCTGATGTTGTATCATGATCACTTTATATGAGTGCTTATGTTGGATTATGCAGCATCAGAATCTCTTCAACCTTGGGCTTATAAACACCTAGATCTACTTCTACAAAGAGGATTTCATTATCTTCACCATACTCAGTGATCATCAATTTCAACCGTGGAGTGCTATCAATTCTGATCTAATTTGGTAGTCCCTTCCATGATAGCCACATGTGCGAGAAATTGGTTGATATATATCCATTCAACTTCTTTATCCAATCTCTGCTTAATAGCATTCCATACCCTTCAGGTATATCAACCACTGAAATATCAATATAATGCTGAATTCTAGGATCAGCTGCCAACTACATGTGAATATTATGTAGTTCTCCCACAACTGGAACTTCCATCTTATCTAATTGAGTAACTTTCTTGGAAGTCTGCTTTGGGATCAAATTGAGTTTCTTACAAACACCCAATGGCATCATGTTGCTTGAATCTCTTGAATCCATTAAGCAGTTATGCAAAAGTTTTCCAAACATTCTGACTGATAGCAAGAATGGGGGTTGTTCATCTCTTCCTTGATAGAAAACTACTAATTTCTTCTTTGGAGCACTATACCTATCATTCACTAATTCTAGATTATCTCGTGAATCTTAGTTCTTTGATGCATTACTATTTTCTTTGGGTTCTTCCTTCACTTCAACTTGCTTAGCATTCGTCATGCTAGATGAATCTTGTGCAACAAAAATTGCATTCGTCTGTCCTTGTGGATGAGGTAGCTTCATTTGAGTTGTATTCATATTCTGGTCCACATTTTCTCGAGGTGCATTGGAAGTAGATGGGTTCAACGATCCTGTAGAGATTTGCACATTTTGATTCCCACCTTTTGCAGTAGTATCATCAACACTTCTTAAGAAGGCTCCCCTTCTCTCAGGTACTCTGATCAACTCCGTCAGTGGTAGGTTAAGCTTGATTTTCTTGAGTTCCTCCACAACACATTGACTTAACCTTTTCAAATCATCTTTGGGAACTTCCTTCCTGATTGGATCAATCCTTAAAGAAGCATTCTATTACTGAGCATCTTGTGCTGGAACAACTTTCTGAACCGGGTTCTGTTGTTTATATTCAGATGAATCTCTTGGATAACTTGGATTGTTACTTGCATTAGGATTTGGTGAGGTTTGCAAGTTATTTGGAGGGGTCGATGTAGTAACAGGATCTTGTGCCTGGTAATTTCGTTGGTAGACCCTCTGAGGTGCACTTCCAGAAGATTGCTGAAAAGCTTGTACTTCATCTACCTCTTGAGTTTGGATATCACCATTGAATGGAGGAGGATAGTATGTATCCTCAATAGGCCCATTTGTAGAAGCCAGCGGGAACCTTCCATTATACTCTAACATATCATATTCGATCATGGGTGAGAAAGTGAAATCTTCAATAATTAAGGCTTGATCATACCTCGTCGTCAGCATGATCTCATACCCAGTGACAGGAGAGTTTTCTGGTGCCTGTGTACCATGTATTTCTTGTTGGAAGATATCAGCATCTATCTTAAATTCAGGACATTGTAGCTCTGAGTCTTGATTAGTATTATGTAATCTACACCAAGTGGATAATGCAGCTTCTGCCAAGAAAACTTTATCCGCTGGCTTTGGATCAAAAGTTGGCAGATTATCAAGTGGTGAAGGCACACTTCCATTGTTGGGCATGGTGTTCTAGGTTCTATTTTTTCTTTGAAAACCTTGGTTATTTCCCCTGAAGCCTTGATTATATCCCTGATTGTATCCTGGATTATATCCTTGATTACCACCCTGATTTCCCTGATAGTTCCTCTGCAGATAATTGTTCTGACTTCTAAGGTGTGTAACATCAGTAGATAACTTCTTCACTTGATCGATCAGCTCCTTCATTTCATCTTTCTCTTCTTGAGTCTTTGTAGAAGATGATGATCCTTGCAAATATACTGGCTTTGTAGGTGCAACTTGTGAAATTGGCACTCCTAGATGCAAGACCAATTGATTGGCAGGAGCGGGGACAGGAACTGGGTTCATCACTGGCATATGTTGAGCCAATGCTTGGTTGATTCCTTGGATCTGATTAGGCATCACCACATGCCCCATGTGATTAAGTGGTCCCTGAGTATTCATGCCTAAATCAGTGTTTACCATGATGGCTTCAGCATATGCTTCGATCAAGGTGGCGGGTGGCGCCGTTGCTCTCTTCACAAACATAGAAGTAAGGCGATCCAAAGATGCATAATAGATTTCCATGGCCATGTCTTCATTGATATTGTATGGGCTTCGTAATCTTAAGTATGCCTTGTGGAACCTGTGATTGAAAGCAACGATGGATTCGTGTTCTTGCCTCCTTACTTCAATGAATTGCTTGTAAAGCTCTATTGGAGTGATGGGAATCCTGAATTTCTCCAAGAAAGCTTTTTTCATCTATTCCCAACTAGTGATAGACCTTGTTGGCAAGTTGACATCCCAAAAGGTAGCATCTCCTTCAAGTGAATATGGAAATAATCTGCATGCTACATCCTAATGTACGGTCCTTCAATTTATCAAGGTGTCTTCAAAGATTTTGATATGTTCTTCTACTGTCCTGTTTACATCATTAACATGGAATTTAGAGCAGAAGTGCTCAGGATTCTTGGGCATGTCATGGTAATTCATGAATGTCCTAAGAGGTGAAACATTTTCCAAGGGCCAAGCAGGTACTGGTGTTGCCATTGGAATGTTAGGTTGTTGTCCTAGACCTATTTGAGTAGCTCCTGGATGAATTGGAATCCCTAGGGTAGTTGCTTGCGTATTACTAGGTTGAGCAGTTCCCTTTTTTTGATTCTACGGAGGTGGAGTCTAGAACAAATTTGAAATATCACCCCCACTTGGAGATCCTTGACCTGATGAAGTTGCCTTCTTTCCCTTTTTTGACTTAAGGGGAAACTCCAACTCTGTGAACTCCTTGGATGCTCCTGGTGTAGACCTTAGAATTCTCTGGTGCCTTTTTGGCGAGAAAGAACCAATTCTCTCCAGGATGTTCTTCCTTCTTCCTCAATCTTGAAATGAAACAACTTGCTATTGGCCCTCCTAGCTCCAAAGATGTTGATGATTGTTTTTCAACAAGTCAACAATAGAGTAAAATACAGAGTATTTAATTCTCTCTTGAGCAAAGCCTCTCGAATGCTAAACAAAGTGATCAAACAAGATGACTCCAAGGTTCCTTTTCTTATATTTTGTGAGGGATAGCTCAGTGACTTAATATGATTTTTCTGGTAAACACAAAGGGACTTACACAATTGTTTGACAACTCATTATTTCAATGAAAGAGGCAAACATCAGAACATCTAAGTACTACAGTTTATGATGTATAATATGGCGATAAAGTGCTTGATCCTAAATTCTAACTAGATCGATAAAAAAGACAAAAGATGAAAGGTCAAGAAAACTAATCTAGTCCTAGATGCCAGGTATGATTATTGCTCAGGTGAAATCAAACCAATTCTTTCTTTGCCAGATCAAACAACTACACAAGATTGATGCTATCTTCTAGGGTTATACAAAATGTTTAAATCACTTATGCTCATGAAGAATTCAACAAAAATAGGGATCAAAGTTAAGCTCAATTTTGTTCAGGCCAACCATACATTGCAATTTGCAAGCCACAAACTACAAATGGTATGAACATATAGATTTCACCACAAACAATAATGAAGCCTTCCACCAACTAACATATACTTAAAGAAAACTTAATCTAATCTTAACATTCGTTTGAAGATATCTAAACCATCCAACACTTAGAAAAATATATAGAATCACCAAACAATGAGTCTTATATTATATTATTCCAGAGAGCTCTTGCAACAATTTTTAGAGTCTTCAATCATACAAATGAGAGCAAAAGGAGCCCTTATATAGACCTCAAGAATGTATGAAGGGTCAAGATCAATCGGCAAAGCCAATGGACCAGATCATGCCACATCACAAGTAGTTATAACAAACTCCTATTTTTAGTATATGAAAGAGGGAACAAAGGCACGTTTCCCAAGCAGATAAGGATGACAAATCAATAGCCTGTGAGGAATCTCCACATGAATAACCATCACTAGTATTTTGGGATTCAATGAATCTAGACACTATTTGCTTGACATCATCAAAAGGTACACTTGGTGTATTCTTAGTGGTTCCTTCAGCTTCAAGTACATCATCTGCATAGAGGCCAAGTGTCTTCTCCCAATCAATCATCCTAGCTTTGTTGGCGCCAAGGTGGACAGCAAGTGACAATATACTATCAAGCTTCTCATCAGAAACATCATCCTCTTGGAAGTAGAAAGCTTGAACTTGTTCTTTCATATTATCAAGAGTCATCTCTCCAAATGGGTTCTGTATCTTCATCAAAGATGCATGTATTCCATCTTGAATTCTTTGAAGTACACTCCTTGCTCTTGACATATCCGTTTCTACCTTATCAAGTAGTTGTCCTTTATTGCAAAAGCAATAATACCAAGAAGAGAAGTCATACATTATGCCTTCTTCAATCACTTCAACATGTATCAAATCATCAACTGAAGTCTCCATCAAGCTCTTCAAATGTGGCATGTATTGTTCCTTAATAACCTTGCACTTAGCACAAACTGTCAGCAATGCAAGCATCCTTTCCTTAAGATTAGCAATCTTATCATACACTTGCATGATATCTTCCAGGTGTATATATGTAGTTTCTTTTGACCTTTTCATCCAATCTTTCAATCTGTGAGATGAAGACTTCAACCCTTCAAGATGTAAAACTATTTCTGGGGGAAGAAGAGATGGAGGTGTAGAAACTCTCTCCTACTAACAGATAGGATGAACCAAGTGCTAAATATACTGCTCTAAGGCTTGACACCTTTGCTCAGCTTTAATTCTGCCTTTTGTTTCCTGCCTTATCATAGCTCAAGCATTATCAATTGAATACTGAAGTTCTTCTTCTACCTGTGTTCCAGTCAATGGACCCAAGTTAATTGTATTGATGTCATAATCTTCAGGTGTTAATCTTCTACATTCTTTTCAAGCCTTGGAACTGCTACATGTACTTTCCTTACACCTACTTCATCTTTGGTTATCTTTGAAAGAATAGTTTCTTTCTTCTTTGGTTTTTCATTAGACATGTCTAGAAGCAACTCTTCGACTGGAATAGGAGGATATTTCTCAACTTCACAACATTCCTTAATTCTATCCTGCAGCCACTCCGGCAATGATGAAAGATCCTTTAACTGTTGTGCTTGCTTTCCTTGTACAAGCAATGATTCTTCTTCAGCTTCATCCTTGTCTTCAGTGTTGGCTTCATCAATGATCTCAGTATCTTGTGGACTTGAAGGCACTTCTTCAAATGGAGTATCTAGGACTGCTTCCTCAACATGCACCACTATAACCTGATTCAGTGGAATATCTCCTGGCTGTCTAGACAAAGCAGTTTCAATACTTATTCTTTTCTTTTTCTTGCTTGATTCTCCTTCTATAGATTCAAGTTGTTTTCTTTTCTTTGCTTGACTTGACTCTCTTTCATTGTCCTTACTTTGCGAACTCCTCCTAAGTGCACTATGTTGTTCCTGCTGCTCAACTTCTCCCATTTTGGTGTGAGTTTCTTTCCCTCGTCAATCAATGCTCTACTTGCTCTTTCACATGTTCCTCAGTGATAGCAATGATAGGCTCTATTAACTCTTCATCATAAACTCTTTCTATCTCAGTCTACTTGATATCATAAGGCAGGTTCCAGATCTTATTGTACTCATCACCTAAAAGAGTTTTATCATCCTCTAACTGATTAGGAATCCTTAATACCTTAGTAGTCCTGACTAGATCCCATTTCAACCTTGAACACTTTTGCATCCTTATATCATCATCATCAATGGCATTAGCCCAATGATCTTCAAGCTGCTCAACATGCCGATAAGAACAATATGATTGCTTAATAGCTCTGTATGGGTTGAAGTTCTCCCTCCTTGAATCATGAAGATGTAGATGATATGCCTGAAGCTCAACCTCTGAATGTTCAACTACTTAAAGTGATGGACAGGAGTAATATATGCCAAGCTGGAGATGAAACTGAACCCTATCTTTCTTTCTTGCCCTTTGCATTTTATGGAATTCTAACAACTGTCTTGAAACTTCCAGCAACACCATTCTATTGGTAGGATACCTCGGCAATCTGTATGGAAAGGATGTGAAGCCCTGAATTCTAATATAGGTAAACTTGTCATATTGAATGTAGTACCTTCGACATTGTTCAATGAAGTTCTTAGCGGCACCTATTAGTCGTCTATGCATTTCTCCTCTCAACTTTCTCACTATGTACATGGTGAAGGCATCATTGAACCTCTTATAATGATTGATGTTCTTCAAATGGAGTTGAGGATAACACTGATGTGATAGAATCTATCTAGACTTTGTACCAACTTCTCCTTTAGATGTTAATCCTTTATAAACCACATTTCTTGCTAGGATATAAACAAGATAGGAAGTCATGAAGAATGACTTTGTTTCATCAAACCTTTCAAACTATTCATCAAGGCAATGGCTTATAAGACCAGCCCAATCAACCATCTTATTCTTTGTAAACACATGATCAAAGTAGGTATACATCCATCCTTCAAAAGTAGATGATTGAGGCCTACCTATTACTTGATTCAGAAACATGATGAAGTAACTTATCTTTTGTTTGAAGTTTGCCTTGTGAAACTTTGGATCTTTAAAGTTGTATATCTTGATTGATGAATTTAGCATCCACCTCTTCCTCACTTCTTGTATGTAGTTCTTGGGGTTGCCTTCAAAAGTACATTGGGTAGTTGTAGGATAGATGAACACTGCTTTATTGTTTGGGATGTTGAAGATCTCCTAAATGGCTTCTCTTTGCAGGTAAGCTAGGATAGTCCCGTCTTTAGCTATAATTTGTCTCTTCTATTTATCATAGTGCTGAATACATTACAACACTAACTCAGTGCTAGGCAAGGTAGGTGGGAAGCATGCTTCTTGAACAATTCCACTCTTCGCAATGGCCTTGATGTCTTCATTCCTTGTGATGGCGAGCAAGAAATCCTTCATCTCCTCCAAGTTGACGTGTCCCATGTTGGTATCTCCCACGTTCTTCCAATGAGTTTCAAGCTTAGAGTTGGGTATGTTGGACTTGGCATCCATCTTGATCATCACTTGCCTCTCTTTCGCTGTCATGCCCATCTATCTACAAGACAAGACTTGAATAAGTGACTTGAAATGAAAAAATTGACTTCACAAACCTAATTTTTAGATGATAAAACTATGAAATTTAGCAAAATTAAGTAAAGAGAAGACAATTTTATGAAGTGAAAGGTGGCTAAAACATACCTTATATCAAATTTCTAACCTAGAAAATGTAGATTTCTGCATAAAATGATGAAAACCAGTATTAAAATGACAAAAATCATATATGGAATGTCAAAAATCAGTCTTCAAAATGTAGGCCTGTCCTTTAAAATCTGCTCCTCCTTCTTGAAAAATTTGCTCCTCATGTAGATTACAATGTGAATTATGTTGAAATGGCAAGGAGCACTCCTTCTTATTGAAATTTCAAAGTTTAACTTTTCAAAGGCGCCAAAACTACTTCTCAAACCATTCACTTCCTAGGTGCCAATGAGATACACAAAGGAGCAAAAGGGTACAAAACTTGTAATGACTTCAAAGAACATTCTCAATCACTTAAGACTTGCTCTCAATAGATTCCACTCTCACTTACCTAAATGCTAGTTTCATTGATGTCTTAAAGATGCTCTTGAGGTTCACTCATTATAACATGTTTTAAATTCCTTAGTCACCCAAAGCGTATTCTAGGTGATTCCAACATCAAGGCGCCAATAAGGTTGAACTTCCACATGAAGGGTGCCAGAGTGAGCTAAGAGGAGGCATAAGGTGTGCTAAGGTCATTTTCTTTCAAAGGCACTTTCATAAGGTTGTTTCATCATCTCCTCTAGGTGATCAATGACATGGCCTTTAGTTTCAAGCACCAAATTCACTTCTCAAAGTTACCCACTTCCTAGGTGCCATTGAAGTGTACAGAGGGATAGACAGGTGCCTAGGGTCTTAGCAGCTTTTTGTTAGTCATTCAAATGCTTTGAACTCATCATGGAGACTTCCTTTGCAAGGTGCCCATTCTCAAAGTTTTCAACACCGCACTTTAATCCTTATCTCTCTTAGGCGCTCAAACAAGGCTTATGCTCTATTCCTCATTCAAGTTAGTTTTAAGACCCTTAAGTGTTATCATTCACCAATTCAAACTTTGAAACATTCTAGTGTGCTCAAAGGTGGTTATACCGACAAGAAATGTGCCCAAACTTGACTTGCAAGAAACTTATCTATTTTGGAAACTTTGATAAGGCGCTCCCACTGGAGATGACTTATCCTAGTCTTGGCACTCATGATGACTTATTCACTCTTACATGCTTCCTACATCAAGGTGCCAAATCATATCAAAACCTTCATAAGGGTGCCAAAATAGGTTCATCTTCCAAACAAGGGTGCTAAATCATAGGGCGCTAAATTATGAAGTTCTCTTCTCATTCAAACATGTGTGCTTTTTGCTCAATCGTCTAAGGCAATTGTGTTTGAAAGGAGCACCTTGGGTCTTTGGGAACTTACATACTTATTCTCCCAGAGCACCTAAAGTTGATCAAACCTCCAAACAAAGGCGCCCAATGATCTTCATTCAACTACAAGCTTGTCCATTTTAGAGACTTTGACAAAGGGCATTGTTCTTGGAGATTCCTCAGTCTAGGCGCCAAAGTGAGTGTCCTACATCAAGGTGTCATTGTCTAGTTGTTATGTGTAGAATGGGTGCCCAAAAGGGGTATTTCAAACATAGGTTAGCACCTAGAGTTTTGGGCGCCAAAGTGGGATAGTTTCAATGGCAAGGAGCACCTAGGAATCATCTTGAGTTTTGGCCATTTAAAGGCCTTTTAACCTTAGGCGCTACCCACTAGAGGCTTTGCTTCATGTTCCATCAAGACATAGATACCTCAATGAAGGCCTTCTAAGTTTGGCATTCTAGGGTCCTCACCCATATAGGAATTGGATTTTATCCCCTCCTAAGGCCCTATCATGGTGACATCTTGACTTATTTACCCTTGGGCTCTCATCTGAGGTGAATCTGAGTATATGATGCACCTATACCTCTTTAGCTCTTTACTTATCATCTTTTGTTCTTCATGAACTTCTCATCTAAGTGCCACAACTTCTCAAGGATCCACATAATGGTGCCAAAATAGGTGAGTGAAGGCATATCATGCGCCAAGACTCTTGAGCGCTCATCTGAGATGGAGTGAACAACAAAGTGTGCCTAAATCAGCACTAAACCCATTCTTCTTGTAGACCTCACCTACTGAAATATGTTAAACTCAGGCCCTGATGCTAACATAAAACCCCCTTAAATTTTCCTTTTAAGAAGTCTCTGTATTGCTCATTTAACTGACTCCAAGGTGATATCAACAACTAACCTAGAAATGACTACCCTATGAAGAAAACTGGGGGGTCCCCATTATGATGGGGTGATGTGTGATTTGGTCACAACAGGTACACAATTTATATCATTTGGAATATACTTGTGAGAAATGTTGGGAAGAAATTAATCATGCCCTACAAGAAGTAGATGCTGGTGTACCTGTTGAGGGAGAAGTCTTTACTACAAAGAACCTTGATAAGCAATGTACCAGTGAGAAAGAATATGAATACAAGTTTATCAATCCTGAAGAGATAGAAGCATTTAGAGAGAGCTTATCAAAAGCATTAAAGGATTGTAAACAGGGTTTAGAAGATGTTAGAGCACTTGAAGCAGCAATTGAGAAAGAAAGAAGCTCAAGCTTGTGGCAGGAACCTGAATTTGATGGAGACGAGTTTCTTGAGGAATATGCATCTACATCACATCAAGTGATCCTTGAGAATGAGCTACAAGAAGTACAAAGAACATTGTTAGAGGATAATAAGTTAGAAGATTTGCAAAGGAATTTAGAAGTCTACATTCAAGAGTATGCCGATGAAGAGCCTATGAATAGACAAGAGCAATTCGGGTCAACGCTCGACGCTTCCATCATTATACAAGAAGATATCACGCCGAAGAAGAGAATAATAGTTGAAGAGCATGTTGCTGTTATGGATGTTGAGATCAAGAAGTTGTTGACACCATTGCTGGAAATCACAAAAGAGTTAGATGATGAGATCATGCAGTTTGAAGAAGATGAGAAGCTCATCAACTGTCAATGGTGACCTCCTAATGGATGTATAGAGTATGATCAAATGCTTGGTAGGCCATGTCTCATTGAAAACAACAAACATCAGGTTATATCTTTCCCTTCTATTGATTGGAAGAATTTTGAATTTGAACATCATGAACTTCTAATTGATAGCATCGATAAGCATTGATAATAATCTTGAACGCATTGAACATGAATATGAATTTGATTATGGGTAATTGGGTAGAACAACTTGCATTTGGTTAAATCATGGTCCCGATGAGAATCCTCAATTGATTATAATACCTCCAAAAAAATTTCCTATGTTTGAGGTCTGTCGCCTGAAGAATCAATGGTCTGAGTTCAAAGATGAATTTGCTTGTTTGAGAACTGTCACAATTGCAGTATTGCTATTGTACATATGGGAAAACCATGCTAGGGCATGTATATACTCAGTGTCCTAGGTTGCATCTCTCTGTTTCTTGTACATAGCTAGGTTAGAGTAAGGTTTTCATTTCATCTTGCATCTTAGAGTAGATTTGCTCCCTTGATGTCATTTGACTCAAGTGTTAGTTTGTTTTTAGTTTTTTTTTTTTCATAGATTAGTTGTTCATTTTTCTTCGTTGTTGTTGTTTGTTTTCATAGATTAGTTGTTCATTTTTCTTAGTTGTTGTTGTTTGCTTTCATAGATTAGTTGTCTTTTTTTAGTTGGTTTGTTGTGTCAGGTTTCCTATCTATAAGAAGGTGATGTTATCTTAAACATACACTCTAGTTTCAATTTTTGATAACATGTTAGTTCATTTCTTAGACATCAATGCGTGAAAGTCTTAGAATTGGAAGATGTTTTTCTTTCAATTTATCTTGTTAGATTTTGAATTTGACTCAGAAACTAATCATATATTGTGTCTTGACACTACTATTTTCTGATCATAATATTTTAAAATGCCAAATCTAAATTTTATGAATTCTTATGTCTTCTTTTGAGAAATATGGGTCATGATTGATGGATTTCCCATGGATTCCATCACTACTATCAAATAGCAGAACTGCTTGTTTGTGGGGGATAAGTCAATTGTCAATATTACTTGAAGTATTTTGAGATCTTATACCTTACACACTTAATAATCCCAAGGTACCTAAAGGAGTCTCTGTGAACTTACATTAAGTGAAAAATCTAAAGGTCCACCTTTGTCGCCATCGCAAGTCCACACCTTCTAGCTAAGTTATCAACATAACTTGTGCCATCAAAAAGCATGTGTTGCAGGGGTAGTGGTACTACATTGTACTCTATCACATTTAAGCTTAATAGAAATAGAATATCAAAGAATGAAGCAAAGAAATGCAAAATTACAAATCACACACTGTAACTTAGTTAGATGGACAATCGAGTAATCTTTATCGGGGCTATGGATGCCTGACCGGCAGTGGGGCTCTACTCAAGTGGAATTGCGAGACAAACCCATCAGGGCTATAGACGCTCGTTGGTAGTGGGGAAATGTCCGGGTAGTTCATGAGGTGTGTACTAATCACATAGCCTAATGTAAAGGAGCTTAGATGATCTTAGTTGCTAAGGGATGGAAATGAACGCACACGCACACACTTGGATCCTTGGGATATGAATGGTCGTGATGGCGGTTGGTTTTGATTCTATGATCATGTAGTTTTGTTTATTTAATCTGGTGTGGGTGTACATGGAAATGTTGAAACTTGATTTTTGTTTATCTTTGGAACATTTAAGAAGTTGTTTTAACTAAAACCTAACTTTAATCACACATCAGGAGATGTAGTGTCTTGATCCAATCTATGCTTCTTTTCCTTTTTGAGTTCGTCGTCTACCTAGTTGATAGGTTGATAAGGAGTGTCTAAAGTTTTTGGGCCTAGATTGAGTCTTTGTCTTTGAAATGTTCAAGAACATTTATTCGGGTTGACGCTAGATGTTGTGACCTAATCACACACTGCCCCATTGCAAATGGGGACCCCCATTTTTTTAAGCTCTGATGCTTTGCATTAAGTTTTTTGATGATGTCTTAGGTTTATTGCATGATGAGGTTAGTGATTGTTTGAGTTCTCTGTCTAGTTTTTGTTCAAGATTCATTTGCTTTCATTCTAAGACCAATCCTGATGCATGTTTGAGATCCTGAAAATGACTAAGTCTGATATCCTGAAAATCCTAAAAAATTGACTAAGTCTGAAATCTGGTAGATCCTCCAAACTCTATAATCTACATGTTAAATCCATTGGATTCGAGACCTATCTCAAACATCCTGAAAGGTATATTGAAAAATATTTAAAGTATAAGAAATTATTTTTCAATAGACCTTACCCTGAGAAAGTTGAAAAAATGGCTAAGTACACCAGAGCGCAAAATCTTGCTCCAGTGCACCAAGACATGAAGGGAGCACAAAATCCTTGACCAATGCACCCTAACCAATGCGCCAAGATCAAGAAACGATCAAAACATACAACCGTTGTGCCATTTTAAGAAGGGAAAGTTGAGTCTTGGATCTCATTTGAAGAGGATTCAAGATTCACAAGTCTTGTGCCTTAACCAATGCAGACTTCAACTAGAGCACAAAACATGGAACCAATGCACCCTATCTAGTGTGCTCATTTGATGTTAGGCTGATTTCTAAGAGGTAACCAAACCTTGATCAAATGCACCTATTTTGAAGGTTATTTTAGTTCAAGTTTTCAACACCTTTCCAGAGGATTCAAAATCTTGAAGTGATGCACCAAGATGGAGAGGTTGGTTCCAAGTGTCAAAGTGCATATTTTATAATGTTTCAAGAAGAGTTCAAAATCCTCAACTAGAGTGCCATGTTTACAAAGGAGGAATGAAGGTTCTAAAGAATAACAAGAGGATTTGAAATGATGAACCACTGTGCCATAACCATTGCGCCATGATGATGAATTTATGTTAAGTCTTAGACAAGTTTCAAGAAGAAAACAATATCCTCAACCAATGCGCTACATGTAAGAGGGTTTAAGTTCAAGTTTTGAATGTCATCTCAAGAGGATTCAAGATCCTCAACTCATGCGCTTGATCTCATGCGCCATCTACATGTAAATAAAGTGGTCTTTGATGAATTTCAAGGAGAAATCAAAACATCCATCTAATGCGCCATCACTAGTGGAGTATTGTTTGACTCAAGTTTTAAGACAACTTTTTAACAAAAGACCAAAATGTGCAACTAATGCACCAAAATTTAGGGAGATAGAGGATCCTAAACACACATCCAAGGTACCAATGTTAAGGGGAGATTAAAATATCTGTCTGTTGCACCCTTGTGAAAACAAGTAAAATGATGATCTTGCAATAAGAAACCAAAATTTAGATCTGTTGTGCCTCAACTAGTGCACCACTTTGTAGGGGAAAGTAAGATGAGTTTTAGAAGAGGAACCAGAATTCCTATTTGCTATGCCAAAGATAAGGTGCTGATTGAAGTCTTAAAACCTTGGAGTGATGCGCTCCATTCAAAGTGCTTAAAGGAAGAATCAATTACACATTTTAGAACATTTTCAAGAGGATTCAAAAACATCATCTGTTGTGCCAAACTCCTTAGAGAAGATCAAAACCCTTGTCCAATGCACTTGAGGGAAATGTTTTAAATTACAGATTTTAGAAATTTTCAAGAAGATTTAAATTCCTGATTTGATGCGCCACAATTACATGATGATGAAGTCAAGTCTTATAAACATTCCATCAAGAGGATTCAATATGTGGATCTAGTGCGCCACCTTGGTGCAAGTTCAAGAGAGATCAGAAGTCTTAAGTAATGCGCCACTTGTCAGAGGATCCAAAATTGTCATCCAAAGCGCCAATACCTAGAGGATCCAAAACTGCCAACCACTACGCCTAAACTGGAGGAGTTAATTTTAATTGTTAAAACTCAATTTCTATGCGAAGGATAAAATTCCTATTGCTTCAAGTCATTGAAATATCAAAAGTGGAGTCAATTTGATGATAAGGGTTGTTTAATGCTTAATCATGCTTCTTCTATGCATGAAATGCTTCTTATGTGTTATGAAATTAAGTATCATCAAAGGATTGATATTGCTTCTGTGTTTGTCTTACAGGAGCTAAGAGGAGCAAGTGCTGGAATCACTTTCATCTGGGGAGGGAAGTCAACAAGTTGCCATGTTGGAGAAGACGTCATGATATCATATTGGATCACTTCAAGTATCAACTAGCTTCTTCATCAATCATCACTTCAAGATCAACATGTAGCTGCTCCAAGGAACTTCTCATCATCATCAAGCATTCCAAAGACATCTATAAAGCTTCAAGTACCTCTGGTGCATTCAAGTCTCCTTGAGAAGTTAGCTACTCTACATATAAAGAAGGTGTTATCATCAATATCTACGCTCCAAAGGACCCTTTCAATTTGGAGCATTTCATCATCTATATCATGTTAAGGACTTCATCCATCAAGCTTCAAGACTCTTCAATCTTCAAGTCCAAGAGAAATCATCTAATCTATATAATGAATGAAGCATCATCATCATCTATATTACTACTCTCTATCAAGATGCATATAAAGAAGATCAACAATACATCCTACAAGAAGAAGAAAGAATCATAGTGTTAGTCAAATGAAGCAACATGTACTCATATAGTTTACAAGAAGATGAACAAGCAAGATCAACAAGATACATCCCAAATGTTCAAACATTCATTCAAGCAATCACGTCAAAGACATTACAAAGATGATGCAATTTGGGAATATGCTGAGGTGGCACCTACGTGGAAGACACTCATCATCAAGCCAATCATAATCAGCCACATCATATAACAAGCAAGAAGTTAGAGAGGATGCCTATGTGGAAGATGTTCTAAAAGATTTCATCTTATCTTATCTTCTTGGAAAGCATTCCTTCATTGTCTCTCATATGTACTAAAAATAGCAATTTGTTGTAACTACCTACTAAGGTGGCATGATCTAAGCCCTTGGCTATCTAGATTGATCCTAGCCTTTCATTGTAATCTGGACCTCTATATAAAGGCCTTGTTGCCTCATTTGTAAATGATTTAGAAAAGATTAGATAATAGCTTTTTGGAGTAGAGTAGAATAGAAGAGACTCTTGAAATTCTCTGAGAGGACTTGAAGTTGTACATATTTTTCAAGATTAATGCAAAGACATTGGAATTCATTTGGTGCTAAGTATTATCTTGTGAAATGACATGGTTTCTTGTACTTTGATGAAGTGGAGAGATGTTTCGAGTAAATTAGAAGTAGATTAGAAGCTCTTTGATGTAATACATGTATGTATTGAATATTTGATCAACTCCTAGCTCATGCTTTTAACATTCATCGCCAGTGAAGTGTTGTGTAAAGCTAGTCTGAGCCTCATTATATTTGCTTAAATTCAATTGTGAATGCTTGTTTGAGCTGCACCATCCGATGGGTACTTATATGAGCCTTCATGATTTGAAAACCATTTGTTTACCTTAGGAGATTGCACCAACTTCATGTAGTTGTAGGTATCCTTGACGAAGTGGAGTTAGGTTAATCAAGGAGTTTGTCTATTCATGCATCATCATTGCCTCATTGACCTTAGATTAGCTTCTTAAACCTTTATCTTTTGTCTTTTCTTTATCATTAAGACATTGTACATATATCATCCACACTCAAGGGAGAAATAAACTGAATGAAAGAAGAAGAAATCAACGTAAGTCCCTTTGTGATAATCAGCAAGATCACATGAAATCACTGAGTTTATCCACCATAAATCATAAAAAGGGAACCTTGGAGTTGTCTCACTGAATCACATAGCTTAGCCTTTTAGAGACTTTACTCAAGAGAGTTGAATACTCAATGTTTTACTCTATTGTTGACCTGTCTAAAAACAATCATCAACAGGACCTAGGTAGGCACCACCACAGGTACTATCATAGCAGCAGGCACAAATGGGGCAAGTGCCACCACCATGAGCACCACAACAAAGACCACAACAGTAGAAAGTGAGGCCATAGACACAAAAACATCATGTGCCAATAGCTCATATGACATTCACAGGGGCTGGGGCCACTAAGGCAGGGAGTTCAAGGATAGGATTTGGTCCTGTTCCAAGTGTGCGTACTGGGCGTCGATGCACTCGTGCCAATGATGAGGGGGATGTGGATACCCTGCGAGCATAGTTTGCTAGCTTGGAGGATACAATCGCGAGGTAGAGTCAGCCGCTCCAACAGTTACGGGGAGCATCTACCTTTTTAGATGGGAGCAGTGGTATAGATGGATAGATCAGTGCATTACAAGTGCAGTTGGCATAGGTGCAGGGACAGGTTCAGCAGCTGCAGGCCCAGGTAGAGCTAGTGTCACCATGGAGAGAGACATAGAGAGGTCTCTTCGTCAGGCAGCAGATTCTCAAGTGGGGGCTCTATAGGTAGAGGCTACCCAACTGCAAGGTATGATATATGGGACTAGCATAGGCCAGATTTACTTAGACTCTCAGGAGTGTATAGGATCAGCTGTTAGAGGCACGTTTTAGAGAAGAGTATTATTATGGGGCCTATTGTGGAATGGTCCTAGAGGCTCAGCGAGTGCCTACCTATAGTCAGAGGAGTGGCTCTATGATGTTTAGGTCATACAAATCTAGGAGATCAGTGCAATCAGTGCAACAACCCATTCAGCAACCACATGCACCTCCACAACATCCACTACAGCAGCCACCATAGCAGTAGTAGTCACGCCCAGGGTCTCCTACTAACTTAGCTAGGGGTTCATCAACTAAGGATTGATGTTTTTTGTATGTATTGATGTATTTTTTGCCCTTGTGGTATTTTGTATCATGACATTGTATTATTTTGAGAGATGTATATTTTGATGACGATGTACTTTATGATGGTTTATGCTAGTTTATGGATGTTTATAGTATTATGGTGTATGCACTATGATGGTTTATGCTAATTTATGATGTGATTAATGATATTATGGATGCATTTATGGATTACCTAGATGGATTTATTGTTATAGATGTTATTTGATTATGGATGTATTTATGGTATGTGATGATATGAATGGGATATATGCTCAAATTAATAAACATATATTATACATGGTTAAAAATGAAATGAATATGTAATGGATTATGATGTGGATTATGTTGTGGATTATGTTGTAGATTATGATGTGGATTATATGCTCAAATTAATAAACATATAGTATGAATGCAAATGAATGTAAATGGGAAATATATGTTCAAATTAATAAGCATATATTGTGAATGCAAATGGATGTGAATAATTATGTAATGATAAATGGATGAATGGGTAAATGGATATGTTAATGATTTAAGTACAATTGATGATAAATGGATTAATAATGATAATAATATGAAATGGAAATGTATGAATATAATGGTTAATGAAATGAATGATTATGCAAATGAAATGATTAATGAAATGGTGATAGATAAATGTAATGATTATGCAAATGAAATGACTAATGAAATGGTAATAGGATGGGAAATGGGATGGGTTGATGTTGTGGTTGAATGTCATGATAAATTTATTGTTCGTTGAACCTTGGGTGATTGGGTTAGGTGGTGGGGATAGGTTAGGATAGGTTTGGATAGGCTTGGGGATGGTTGGGATAGGTTTGGGGATACTAGGTCACTAGATAACACGCTAATAGAGGGGTTTGTGTTGGGATGGGTGAAGTATGTAGAGTGATTTGATTGGGATGATTGATTAGGGAGAAGGGATATGTTAGATGGGGGGTTGTGTTAGAGTGAATGAATGGGGGGTTGAATCATTTTCAAATCCTAAGTCCAGATTTTGTGTTGTGTGGTTGATTAGAAAGGGAGATGAATGAGCTAGGCAAAGTACTTGCATTACACTATTGAGATCATTTCTAGGTTTATTATAGCAAAGTAAGATATGTTTTACCAAGGTATAAGAGGACCAAGGTGATGATATATATTCATCTTTGCATGGACTAGACTCACAAGCAATAGGTTGACTTCATGCATGCCCAAGGTAGTATAACCTTGTCTAGATGAGGGAAGGGGACTCATAACATAAGTTCCCTTAGTACATAGAAAGTATGGTTAACCTTAAATGCAAATAGAAAACATTATGCTAGAACTGACCCTATCTTCAAGATATGAATACTATTCTTGGAGTAATGAAATCCACCCACAAGCACAACATACAAACATAATGACCATGTCTATTCTAGGTGTTTTTCCACCACATACCATGATATAGTGAGATCAAGGTAGTTTTGGAATGATTCCTAGAACAAGATAAAAGATAAAAATCAATAATAAAAAAGACCAACAAATTACACAAACAACCATTGTATCTCTTGTCAAGATAAGTCTTTATGATGGATTATGCCTATTGTAGGAAGGATATATCCATTAAGGTGAGAATCGATTGGATGTTGTTGGATAAAATTTGAAAGGTGGGCAAAAGGATAGTCAGGCCATGTGTGATGATTATGGTTGGTTTGTTTATTGATGATTTTTGTATAGGATGCAATGTTTTGAGGGTATGCTTAGCATGTGTATTGTTTGGTGAATTTAATAAGCTCAGCAGATCAGGACCATCCAAATGGGTTGGATGGGTGCATCTTATATACCTGAGTACTGGATACTTCCTTCGTATTCCAGACTACCTACATACCCTGTGTCCACGGGATCAAGGTATTTTAAGATGCGGGTGAGATGAATATGTAGTTCTGGTATGAATTGATGATGTGGGAATGGTTCAGGCTGGTTGTGATGATTGTGGAAGATTATGATGATGTGTAATTGTTTTTGTATTTTCATAATTTTATGGTTTTGTTTTTGGAGTTTTTGGAGTTTTTGACTTTTCTAATGTTTTTGGATTTTTTGAAGTTTAAGTTGTACAAGAGAAGCATACAAGGATCCTCTTTCCATGGATTAGCTTTGGGTGGGATAATGTAGGGTGGGCGATAGGATTTGATGTTTTAGACTTCCAAGCCATGGGATGTGCATGATGTGGAATGTTATGATGGGAAGAGGAATTATTAGATGGTAGAACCAGCCACTATACATGGTACCTAAGATAGGTTTTCACCATGGTACTTATCCAAGGTGTCACCAAAGTGATTTTCACCATTGGACGACTTTATTGCATTCAAGTTTTTCTTTGTTTTTTAATTTTTTTTTTTTTCTATTTTTTTGTACTTTTTGCTTTGGGATACTTGATGAGTTATGCATAGAACTTTTTCAAATGCAAGATGTTCATAGGTTTATCTAGAGGTTGCCCCTCAGGTGTTGCAATTTGATATGTCCCTAGCCCATAGCTGGCTTTGATGACATATGGTCCCAACCAATTAGGCTCAAACTTTCATTTCTTGGTGTGCTCTTGTAGGTTTTTTTGATTCTACATAAGGACAAGGTCGCCTATCTCAAACTCACAAGTTTTGATCTTCTTGTTGTAGCTCATATGTAGGTGATTTTGATAGACTTGTAGGTGATTGAGAGCATCCAAGTGTTTTTCATCCAGTAACTTTAGCTCATTTAGCTGTGCATATCAATACTCTTCCTTAGTGATTATATTTTGTAATGAAATCCTGAGTCATGGGAGCTCAACCTCAATAGGTAAAATAGCTTTGGAACCAAATACTAGGGAAAGTGGTGTGGCTCATGTAGGTGTGCAGATGCTTGTGTGGTAGGCCCATAGGGCGGGGTTGAGTTGGAGGTGCTAGTCACAGCCAGCTTCATTAACCATCTTCTTCAGAATTAGTAAGATGGTTTTGTTAGAAGCCTCAGCTTGACCATTACCTTGGGGATAATAGGGTGTGGAAAAGTGATGTTGGATATGGAACTTCTCACACAAGATGCAGACTTCCTGGTTCTTATATGGTTTCCCATTATCTATGATGATGGAATGGGGAATGCCATAACGGCATATTATGTAATGGAGAATGAATTTAGCAATTTGGATGCATGTGGTGAAAGTGAGTGGAATGGCTTCGACCCACTTAGTGAAGTACTCAGTAGCGGTGATGATGAACTTGTGGCCATTGGATGAGGGTGGGTGAATTTTACCTATGAGGTTGAGTCCCCAACTATGAAAAGGACCAAGGAGTTATTATCAGCTGCAGCTCCTGTGAAAGTGCATGGATGAGATCCCGTGTTGCTAACATGGCAAACATTTATTCTCAAATCTATAAGCATCTCGTTCCATGGTCGGCCAATAATACCCTGTCCTCAAGATTTTCTTTACTAAGGTAGGCCCACTAGAGTGTGCTCCACAAATGCCTTTGTGCACCTCTTGCAAGACCACTTAGGCTTCCACAGAGTCGAGACATCGTAAAAGAGTAATGTAGACACATAAATTTGTCCATCACCTAGTTGACACGACCTTGTAATGTTTTGCCCTAGGTCTTAGGTCTTCCCACTCATAATTCCAACTTAATCAATTCCTAATTAATTAAATAAACACATTTTATTTAATTAATTCCCAAATCACATGTCTCACATAATTCAAATTAAATATTTGAATTAATCCCTCACCTTTTGTCTCATTCAAACAAGTGTCACATGCTACATCCTCAACTTAATCCCTTCACATGTCAAACTAATTTAAATAATATTTTATTTAAATTAGATTCCTTTTATCACAATCGAACACTTGTCCACTTTTCTTTTGTCTCATGTGGGGTAGTACATCTTGCATTCAATACAAGTCACATGTGCAAACTAATTCAAATAAAATATTTGAATTAGATTCCTTTTATTCTCCTTTGCACACTTGTCACATGACTACGTTCCTTGAGGTGCAAGGAAACCCTAATCAACCCTAATCGATCTCAACTATCCATATCATTCAAAATAACTCTCAATCACAACCGTCCATTCAAATTTGCCTTTTCTATAAAGGTAGCCTCTCTTGCGCCATTTGTAACGAATCTTCTTCTAGTATCCTCATGCTGTCAAATTTTTCTCTCAATCATCCATCATCTATCTATCATCTATCCCTCTTGCAACATTTAATCTTTCATCTATCAATCATCTATCTTACCGTTATGCTGCAGAATCAAGCAATTAACATTAATCTATTTGGGTGAAGCTAGAGTGCTTCAGGTGCGGTACTCTCCACCTTATCAACAGATTATGGATCAATGTGAAGGTATTGCATTGTTTGTTTTGCATTTTGTTATTATTTTCCTTCATGTTAGGTTTCCATGATCTCATTTGGCACGCCCGGTGGGACTCCCAGGTCCTAATTCTACTAACTTTTTCTAGTTTTAAAATGAGTTTTCTGTGAAAATTGCCTATTATAGGTATCAGCACCATTTTCCTCTATATTGGCGCTATTTTCCTCTATAGTGGTATCATTTTCCTCTATAGTGCCGCCATTTCTCTCTGTATTGGCACTATTTTCATAGAAACTTCAAATGCACATAACTTTTATAATTTTTATCCAATTTTCATGATTTTTTTTAAATAGCTTAGAATTTTGCGTACTTTCTATCTATGCCATTAATTTGTTTGTATCAGTCCATTTTTTTATCAGATTTTACCAGATTGCATATTTTGGACTTAACCCCTTTTAGCTTGCAAGTTTGGTTTTCTCTTGTCTTGGTGACTTTCAAGGGCAATCTAAGGAGTTGAAGAAGTGTTGGCATCATCATCTACAACAATTTAGAAAGTAATACTAATCAGGTGCATTCATTTCATCTTTTCATCTCTTAATCATTGTTTGACCACACATTTTGATTTTGGGCTTAAAACGAGCATTGCTATGTAATCACATCAAAAAATTGGGCATTAAAATGAATCAATGTCTTCTATTCACATTTTGACTTAGGCATAAAAAGAACTAGTGCTTGAATTGATTAGTAAATTTGATTGTGATTTGAGGTGTGTATTCTCTTCTCATGCGCTTCGTGCGATCTTGAGAATCAAAAACACCTCTTATCCATTCATATTCACACCTCACATTTTAATTTCTTAAGGGCAATTTAAAAGTGCAAGTGTGAATCAAGTGCGTGTGTGTATGCTCTCTCCTTGCACCGTAAGGTGATCTTGGAGATCAAAAACACCTCACTTGATTTGCTTTTGTTTACCCTATCTAGGAGGCCCACTTGGAAACACACCACTCCAAGGGACAACCTCGATTGAGGTTGAATCAAAAGACACCCTCATTTGGAAGCTTGAAATCTTGTCACTCTTGGCTAAGCCCTAAAGAAATTTATACCTTTGGGAAGTGAAGGGGAAGAGTGGGTTACCCTTTTCTCCCAGCTGTGTGGCAGGATTTCACTTTCAAATCATCCTAGTCGACCTTGTGTAAACATTGTCCAAAACCTAATTGCCATACCCTATTTAAAACTAGACATTAGGTTGGTTGTTGTGTCTTCAAGTGTGCTTAATCATAACATTTAAATCTTGAAAGGTGAATTCATCATCTTGTTGGGCGTGTGTGTTCATGCATTTGCTTGTGAAATCTTGTGTTTGATATTGCCCTAATCAAACTTCAAATAAACAATTGCCACATCATCATCTTCAACCAACTTGTCATAACACATATCTCAAATCACATCGTCCACACAACCCAATCCTAATCATCCAATTCATCAATTCAATCCAAATCATCTTCATCCTTAGTAAAACCCTAATCTTATCCAAGTCATCATTACACATCATTATCAACCTCATTCTAATCAAACCCCATTCATTCTAATCATCATCCTAATCACATCTAATTCATTCTAATCCAATCCTAATCATATCCTCCTCATTCTACATTAGCAAATCAACAACATCCTAATCATCCAAGTCATCATCCTAGTCATTACACATCATCCAATCATTCCAAGCCAAATCACATCCCAACTACTTTCATCCCAATCCAAATCCAAATCAACCCAATCAAAAATCAATACCTTAGTTGGTCATCATCAACCGTTATCCAAACTTGATCATTAGTCTATCTTAAGTAATTCATTCAATTAAATCAATCCAATCAACCCTCTATTAGTTAAGTGTCATTAGTCTACCTTAAGTATAGAGAATCAATCCAATCAACCCTCTTACTTGAGATCATTAGTCTATCTCAAGCATAGAGAGCCATCCATCAAAAATAAAATAAATCAAATCATCCTAAGGTCTTGAAATTTGATCCCAATCACTGACTATCCATTTCATCTCATACCTCTCCAACAACATGGATCCTTTTATGGCAATGCAATATTTACAAATAATTAAATGTGCCTTTTCGATCCTATCTCTAAGGAAGAATTCAAAAATAAGATAAAAGATATCCCCTTAGCACTCCTCGTCATTGGAGAATCGCAAACCCCTACCCAACCTTCATCCTATATGTCCAATCCATCAACCTCATATCAACCTTCGACCTCATACCAAACTTCATCATATCAATCTAATCCACCCACTTATCATGTTCATGCTACATCACCTAATCCCACTTCATCGTCATCCTATCAAGGCCATTCCACATCACCTTATCCAACATCTTTCCATAACAATGCCACATCACCATACCCTACTTCTTTCAACATCAACCAAACTCCACAACAATCCATACTTCAAAATATTTCACATACATATCCTATCATGCCACCTCATCACAAAACCTATCCACATGGCAATCAAATGTCCTTACAAGAACAACATGCAAGTCCAAATGGCCCTATGTGCATGAACCAAGCAAGCCCAAGTTCACTTTTGCAACAAACATCATTGATAGACTTAAGTTATCTTATGCAAGACCTAAAATCCTTTGACAAGGGAGAAACCAACCTAGCAAGTGCCTCCTTTGATTCACCTTCACCATCTAATTATATGCCAACACATAATCCATCTAGTCCTATCCCAACACCTTTATCCCCATGTTCCACTAGCCCTTCATTAAAATATTCCATGGAGATACTTTTAGAGAAATTGGTCCAAGCAAATTTGATTGAGCTATACCCGTTCAGAGCATATTCTCCATCTATGTTTAAACATAGCTGGTATAAAGATGATGTATATTGTGCATACCATAGGTATAGGGGCCATACCATATCCACTTGTGTCCGATTTCAAAGATTAGTCAAGAACCTAGAAGATTGTGGTAAGATTGTCTTGGATAAAACCAATCCCTCTAATTCCATTATCTTTCCATCTAGCCCAAATCTTAATCCTATTATCCATCCAAAAAATCCTAATCCTAAGCCTTCAACTTCCACTATTATCATCCATCCACTATATTGCCCATTCACCCATACCCTTGCAAAGGGTGTGATCCATTGGCTACTAGCAAGGAATAAAATACTGACATGTCATCAAACACCTATTCTTGAGCCTCCTCATGAGTCCTTAAACACTTTATCTAGTCTTCTAACCCCATCATGTGATCTACAAGCTATCAAGCCTATCCAAGAGTTATCCACTTCCATTCAAGTAACCCAAGAGGTATGTCAAGAGTTTAATCCTAAGCATGTGGAAACATTAAGCTCTAGTCCAACTCAAGATCAACTCACTTTTATGCAACCTATCCATAACATGTATCTTTTCCATGATCAAAATGATAGCCATAATGATGAATCTATCCATGAGCCACTTGATCCTATCCATCTCCCAACAACTATTCATGAGCAAGCTATCCAAATTCAACCTATCCATAACATTACTTCTTTATGATCAAGATGATACCTATGAAGAAGCTATCCATGAGCACCTTGATCCTATCCATAATCCTATATCTATCCATGAGCAAGATATCCACATTGCTCCTATTCATCCACCATCTAGCCCTATCCATAATGATAAAACATCCACTTGGCATGATGAGACAATTGCCTCCCAAGAACACATAAGACTAGAAGATCAAACAAATAACTTTGATCTACATGAACATACTAAAGATCCTAATGACCCTTCCACATCCACATCCACTACCAATCCCACCTCAAGTCCACCATCATATCCACTTGGTCTTACCACCCTTATACATGAGTGTTCTTATTTAGGACAACAATAACCATTATCCACTTTACCTTCTCCATCCAATAATCAACTCAGTCTAGTGTCCAAACTACACCTAGTCCTATAGTCAATCGCATGCTCCAAAACATGAACTACCAAGGCAAAGGTTTAGGCCTACATGAACAAGGAATTTTGGAGCGAATCCATGTCAAGGTCCCTCCTCGCTCATTTGGCCTTGGATACACACCCTAAGGTCAACAATCTAACAATGTTGGTACTTCCTCCACACTTCCTAAATCCACTTCCTTCCATCATAAACCCATCATATTCCTAAAACATGCATTGTCATTCCACCTCCCTCATCCTACAAATGTCAAAAGCATGTGACCATTTACCTTCCACCATCCACTTTACCTCCACTCCTTGCAACTCCTAATATCCCTCCATCCACTTTTCCACAATTGCTACCAACACCCCCTTACCCAATAATTCATAAATACCCTAAATATCCTAATCATGACCAACAAATGCACACATGGTATAAACAAGGAGCTTCCACTCATTTCATCCACCACATGGGATTCAAAATAAATATTTGGATGCCTCTGTTCAAAAACCCACAAATCCTAAGGGTCCTAATGCCTTAGGAAATCAATCCAAAAATTCAAAGCAAGGTATATTCAAAAATCCATCCAAGCCCATACCTCCAAAAGCAAAGTCAAAAACTAAAATGATATGGGTCCCTAAACAAAAATCAATCAAGTCAAATAAGGTATCCACCTCTCAAAAATCCAAACCATCCCCCTCCATTCAAAAATGTCATTCCATTCAAACATTTCAAACATCCCATATGAAAAGAAAAAATTAGAAAAACACTAAGTCCACATGGGTTCCAAAAGTTCTAAATCATCCATCTCCTAAGAAAACATCACCATTGCTTCCTACACCACCATCCAATCAAAAGCTTCCATGTTTAACATGGTGTGTGCAACTGTTGGTCATGATTCCTTTCCATACCTCCATCACTCCATCATTCACTCATTATCCTACATATCTCCCCCATCACCTTCCTATGGTCCATGCTTTTGCATAAGTCTATTATAATCCACATCATAATCCACTTTCACCCCTACATAATCCACATCATAATCCACTTTCGATCCCTCCATAATCCACATCATAATCCACTATCTACCTTATCCATCTCACTTTCACGCAATCACCCTACCAACATCTTGAGCATAACGACTTGACATGGTCCATTTGTGATGACATCCTTCTCTAATGGGACTATCACATTACATGGAACTAGACACTTGAGTCCCACACATCCATATCCCCCCCTTTCCCATTCAAAAGTCAAAATAGTCACAAAAAATCAAAAAAGTCAAAAAAGAAAAGAAAAAAATTAAAAAAAGTAAAGAGAAATCCTTCCGTCCAACGGTGAAAACCTGGTAAACAGGCGCCTTGGATAAGTACCATGATGAAAACCTGGTAAATAGCATCATGTGTAGGTTGGTCTTCTATGTCACTTACACTTGGGGGTACCTTGTCTCATCCCTTTTCCAAACTATCATACCATTTCCATATACATACCTATCACATTACATCCATTCATCCTCCCTTCCTCTTTTGATCTTGACAAAGATTGGGGGCAACTATTGACAAGTGTTTTGGATATCCCTTGACATACCTCATCCTTTCCAAATGAACCCTATCATCCAAGTTATAATCTTTGTCATGTCAAATCCTATCATCCTATTGCCTTAAGCATTATCCTGAAAAATCCTAAGTCTACTACCTAGACTAGGGCATGTTATTCCTATGTGACATAGTCCTTGGAGATCACATCCTTGCTCTCTTACACATACATCAATTTCATTCCATAGCCTATTCTTTTATCCTGTTTATTTATCATGACCCTTTCATCCATCCACTATCGTCCATCCTTTTGTCCAATCCCATTCATTCCCTTGCACCTAGACTTGGTTCCCCTTGTCATTGGTATCTAGCATATAGGCTACTCAAATTGTAAATCCATTGACGTTCAAAAATACAAAACACAAAAAAAATCAAAATATGTCAAAAAATTAAAAAAAAATCCAACAAAATCCAAGCAATAAAACCATTCCACATCAAATTATCAAAATCACATTCTTCCAATCAAATCAATCCCAATCATCAAAATTCATCACATCATCAAAATCAAAACATTTCAAAAACCCAAAAAAAAAATTAAATATTCCCAAAAAAACAAAAAAAAATCAAATATACAAAAAAATCAAAAATCCAAGCAATAAGATTAATCATCTATCAAACAATCCATCACATCAAATCCATCAAAACAAGTCCAATCACATCATCAGATCAAGCCAATTTTATCAATCATCCAATCTATCAAACAATCAAAATCAAATCAAATAACATCATTCAATCAATCCCAATCAATCCATAACTCGGTCAATCCAATCCATATCATCCCATCAATAAAACACAAATCAGAACTACATCTCATCTTTATCGTTAAGTGCCTTGATCCCGTGGATACATGGTATGTACGCAATCTAGGATATGAAAGAAGTGCCCAGATTCAGGCACAGACGATATTCCTCTTTCTTCTTTCATCATTCTTCTATCATCTATCTTCATCAATTTATCAATCTTCAAAACATTTCTTTCAATCAATCTAATTCTTTAATTTTTCTTCAATCACTTCTTTCAACTCAAATCCATTCATCTAATCATATCATATCATTCAATCCAACCCAAGCAGTGATCCAAATGCAAGTCATCCTTTATCCATACCAACCAAGTCAATCAATTGTGTCAAATTATCCAATCACATCAATGGTCTTGATCCTAATCTTGTTGTAAACCAAATCAATCGATCATCATCATCATCAACAGGATATATCATTCTTGCATCCTTGTGTTGATCTAGGGATATATCATTCCCTACAATGACAACGCTATCATTAATCAACCACTTAATCATTGGGTTACAGCTTGACAAGGGAAATACCTTGTTTTTTAAAAATCATTTGTACATGTTTGCTTGCTTGCTTGTGTGTGTTATCATTTTCAACTTACATTTGCATCTGAATCCAACCCAGCTAATATTCATATCTTGTATCTAGACAAGGTTGTATTATGCTGGGTCATGAGACACATCGTCACCTTGGTCCTTATACCTTGGTGCATAACGTCTCGTGCTATATCAAACATCATGGTTTCTCACTTTCAATTGCAGCATAACACATCCTTCCCTTTCTTCTATTCATTCCCTTACCTTTCTTCCTTGACCAATTCCATTTCATTTTGAGAGCCTACCCATGTTTGTCCAACCCGCCTATCCTCTCGAGGGGGCATCATCACCCTATCCTTTTCTTCTATCCATACCTTAACTTCAATGAAATGATGTTACTTGACACAAATCTCATCATCTCGAATATCATCTCAAAGAGGGGCAAAATGTAGACACATAAATTTGTCCATCACCTAGTCAACATGACCTTGTAATGTTTTGCCCTAGGTCCTAGGTCTTCCCACTCATAATTCCAACTTAATCACATTCCTAATTAATTAAATAAACACATTTTATTTAATTAATTCCTTAATCACATGTCTCACATTATTCAAATTAAATATTTGAATTGATCCCTCACCTTTCTTCTCATTCAAACAAGTGTCACATGCTACATCCTCCACTTAATCCCTTCACATGTCAAACTAATTTAAATAATCTTTTATTTAAATTAGATTCCTTTTATCACAATCGAACACTTGTCCACTTTACTTTTGTCTCATGTGGGGTAGTACATCTTGCATTTAATACAAGTCACATGTGCAAGCTAATTCAAATAAAATATTTGAATTAGACTCCTTTTATTCTCCTTCGCACACTTGTCACATGACTACGATTTCTTGAGGTGTAAGGAAACCCTAATCAATCTCAACCATCCATATCATTCAAAATAACTCTCAATCACAACCTTTTTTTCAAATTTGCCTTTTCTATAAAGGTAGCATCTCGAGCCATTTGTAACGAATCTTCTTCTGGTATCCTCATGCTATCAAAGTTTTCCTCTCAATCATCCATCATATATCTATCATCTATCCCTCTTGCATCATTCAATCTTCCATCTATCAATCATCTATCTTACCATTATGTTGCAAAATCAAGCAATCAACATTAATCTATTTGGGTAAAGCTAGAGTGCTTCGGGTGCAGCACTCTCCACTTTATCGACGGATTGTGGATCAATGTGAAGGTATTGCATTGTTTGTTTTGCATTTTGTTATTATTTTCCTTCATGTTAGATTTCCATGATCTCAAGTACCATCAAGACTTCTTCGATAGAGGGTGTCTCCTATGAGGGTAAAATGAGAGGCTCGGTGGATAAAGCTTTTGTGCTATGCAGATGATAGGTTTGGTGGGATGATGTTGGCGTGAAGGTACATGTAAGTTTCTTGATACCATGGAGATAAGGGACCAACAATGTCGTGCACTAGCTCTGATTGCAGCACATCATAAGATGGTATTGGAAGTTCTTCGATCAGGAACTCACACTTTTTATTGTCCTTTTTTCATATCAACCAAGGATCCTATTATGGCCATAGCATCCGCTACTTTGTTGTTCAACCTTGGAATTTTCTCAAAATGGATATCATGGAAATAATCTTTGAAATCATTGACCATTCTTTTATAGGGTAGGAGTTTGTCATCCTTTGTCTTGTACTCATTGTTCACTTGTCGAATGACTAACTGGGAGTCTCCATAAACTATCATCTTCTCAAATTTCCATTGTATTGCCATGTAGAGTCTTGTGATGAGGGCCTCGTACTTTGCCACATTGTTTGTGCATGGAAATGTGATTTTGTAGGATTTAGGAATAGTGTCTCCTTGAGGGGTGACAAACAAGATGCCTGCCACTGAGCCACGATGTGTGTAGGATGCATCAAAATACATTTTCCATGTATCTGATGTCGGTGCTTGTCAGTATGGACTCATCTGGAAATTCTTCAAGAAGTGGTTGTTCTGTTGGGATTGGTGTATCATCCAATTGATCAATGATCACTTGTCCTTTAATGGCTTTCCTTTATGTGTATTCAATGTCAAACTCACTCAGGATCATAACCCACTTAGTCATTCATCCTATAAGAGCTACTCTAGTCAGTAGATATTTCAACGGATTGATCTTGGCAACGAGATTAGTCTTATGATTGAGTATGTAGTGTCTTAATTTTTGGGAAGTGAAGACAACAGTGAGATACGCTCATTCAATAGGACTGTATTTTAGCTCATAGGTCACCAAGGTGTGACTAATATAATATATAGCTCTTTCTTTTCCTTGTTCATTGTGTTGTGCTAACAAGGCCCCTATCGTTGTTTCTATTGTTGAAATGTACAAAAGGAGGGGTTGTCCTTGCTTTGGTGGAATAAGGATGGGTGGTTTAGCAAGATATTCCTTTAGCTATTCAAAGGTGTTCTGCCACTGCCTATCCCATACAAAAGCTATATTTTTTTGGAGAAGATGTTGGAATGGCTGACACTTGTCGGCAAACTATTTTATAAAGTAGTGGATGGATTGCAGTTTCCCTTGTAGGCTTCGTAGTTGCTTGAGTGTCTTGGGTGGAGGCATCTCCACTATAGCCTTGACCTTGGCAGGATTAACTTCAATTCCTCTTCTCAACACAATGTATCATAGAATCTTTCTAGAAGTGACCCCAAATACACAATTCTTAGGATTCAACTGCACATTGTATTGTTCTAGTCTGTCAAAGATTTTAGCCAACACATTTAAGTGCTCTTCTCTAGTTATGGACTTTCCCAATAGATCATCGACATAGTCTTCCATTATGCTATGGAAAAGATCATGGAACATGACTGTCATTGTCCTTTGATATGTAGTGGTGCAGGAGCACCTACCTGACAGCTGGCCTCCATGAGGCAGTTAGTTTGTTTTGAGTCTTGTTAATGTTTCCAAGAAGGTCTGATAAGACCAATGCATGTAATAAGGTCATGTTGACCAGACTTTACTATTTTAGGTAGGTTGTTAGGACAGCTGTTATGCTGTATGTCCGATTGGATCTCCCAGCCGCCTGGAGAGATTTCCCAGCCGCTTGGAATCGAGTGGTAGTACTCGCAGGAGATCCTATTTATGTATTAGGATCGGTTGATTTTAGGCATTGCATTGAAGAGGAGAGACAGAGTGAGACAGAGTACTTTATTACATCTTTTGAAATCAATAAAGATCCTATTTGTGTTCATTTTCTGTTTGATCTCCATTGTGAAATTGATTTGTTGTTTTGGTGGTTACATGGATTCGCTGATCCATTCCACCGGTTGATTCGTCGAATCGGTGGAATCGCTGTGTATCATAGTTTAGGAGGTAGTTTTCCTTTTCTGTTCATTTGCATGTATGTTTGCAGGATCGCAGTCGAGATGTGCTGAGAACCCTAGCATGGGTATGTGCTAGGTCGTGCTGGTTGTTAGAGTCTCGAAAGTTGTCCAGGAAGCAGATTGGGTCACCCCAGGAGGTTCGGCGGATCGAAATTCGCTAAGGTTGGAAATTCGTCACAACGGCATCATCAGGATATTTCTGGGTATATCCTGCAGTTACTTCGAGAGTCATCCGAGTAGATGGAGATGAGCATGATGCAATCGATTGCATAAAGTGAATGTGCATTGGGGTGATCATCATCAGGTGTTGCCGAGGAGGAGCGTATCGGCATAAGGTAGAAGATCGGATTGATAAAACCATCGCGGGCCGATAATGTTAAGTTTGGCCGACATCAGGATATTGAAGGAACTGCATGTGACGTCATCGTCATCAGGATAATCGTCATCAGGATATTGCGAATATCACCCGATGCAGATTTATCCTGTTGACGTTAAGTGTTCGGCATCGGCAGGAGTAATAGCATCGGGGAGATCCTTTTCGGCTCGGTCGATAGAAGAAGTGTTGCCGATAGGCAACCTGATCGAGGAAAAGAGTTATCGGGGTGATGTGGGGATCGGCGTGACCTTTTTCCAAAGGTGCCGATAGTAATTGTCTCACCGATAGGAAGTGAACAGTAGTCAGCAGGAGGATATTTCATGCCTCTTCGAAATATGATGATGCTGACAATGTTAGCAAGAAATATGATGATGATGATGGGTTGTAGACATACATGCTGTATGTCAAGGTTTTAGTGTGGATGCCTCTGCATCATAGTGGTATCAGAGCTCAGCAAAAGGTCTAGGCTGTTGTGAGTTGATTCTGTCACTGGAAAGGATAGAGGTAGAGAAGTGAGAGGTTGACAAAATGCCTCCGAAAGGTAATGGTACTGCAAGGGAGTTGCAGGAGATGAAGGAAAAACATGCCAGAGAGATGAGGAAGATGAAGGAGCTTGCTGAAGCACTTCAAGCCAGGCTTGTAGCCTTGGAGAAGAACAAAAAGAGGGAAGTGGACGACAGTGAATCAAAAGAAGATGAAGATGCTGTTGAAGAGTATGAAGAGGTAGCTGAAGATCTGGATGCTGAAGACCAGAGATTTGCAAAACTGTTAAAGGCAGTGCAGAGTGATAAACCTAAGGTAAAGGTTGATGTTTCCAAGTATAATGGAAGTTTGAATGAAGATGAGTTACTGGATTGGATTGCTGCACTGGATAATCACTTTGAATGTGAAGATGTTGCTGAGGATCAGAAGGTAAAGATTGCAAAGACCAAGTTAGGAGGTCATGCTTTGGTATGGTGGGATTATGTACAATCCGAGAGAAGGAAACAAGGAAGGTCAAAGATCACTTCATGGGATAAGATGGTAGCAAGGATAAAAGGTAAATTCTTGCCCAAGGATTATGAAATTTAGATGTTTAAGAAGCTGTAATTTTTAAGGCAGAAGGAAATGGATGTGAAGGCATATACTGAGGAGTTTTATAAGTTGAGTATGAGATCTGGTCATCATGAGAATGAGGTAGAAAAGGTGGCTAGGTACTTGGCTGGTTTGAGATTGAACATACAGGATGAGTTAGTTTTAGCTAACCCTAAGAGTGTGGAGGATTGTTACCAAATGGCAATCAGGATTGAAGAAAAGATGAATAGGAGACAAGATAAGTCCATGAGAGGAAGAGGCAGCAATATGAGGGGAAGAGGATTAGCCCCTACAACAAGGCAAACCAATGAGGGTCAAGAAGACACTGGTAAAGGACAGGGACAGTCTGATTTCAGAGGTGGATGGAAAGGTAATAGAGGCAGATTTGGAAGTGGTAGAGGTTCTACTACATTTTCAGGAAAGTGTTACACCTGTGGTGAGTTTGGTCATCCATTTTTCAAATGTCCAGAAAGCAAAGGTTCATCATCTAGAGATGATAGAATGAATGACAAGAGAGTACAACTTGTGCAAGAAGAGAAAGTAGAGCAAAGTGTGCAAAGTTCAAACACTTATCAACAAGATAGAGTTCCTGACGATTATGGATATCCTGAGGAGGGAGAAGCATTGATGCTAAGGAGAATTAGTTTGCAGGCATCAAAGGATATGATGCAAAGAAGAGCTCTTTTCAAAACCACATGCAAGAGCAAAGGTAAAGTATGTAAGGTTGTCATTGATACTGGTTCAACAGATAACATGGTATCTCAGGAAATGGTGGATAAACTAAATTTGGAAAGGATTCCACATCAACACCCTTACAAGGCATCTTGGGTGAGTGATAGTCAATCACTTTTTGTCTATGAACAGGCATATGTTGATTTTCAGATTGGAGCATATCATGATAGAGTTTTGTGTGACATTTTGCCCATGGAATGTTGTCACCTACTGTTGGGTAGACCATGGCAATTTGATAGGAGGGTACTGTATGATGGGTATGCTAATACCTACACCATCAAGAAAGATGGGAAAACTATTATGTTGATGCCATTACAGGAAGCAGCTGTAGTACAGAAGGCAGCAAAAATCATTTTAATGGGAAAGAAGGAATTTGTGCAGAAGCCTATAGCAGCAGGCATAAAGGCAGTTGAGGACATTGCAGGGAAAGAAGTTGTTAAGGACAACAGTTTGAAGACAGTTTCAGTTTTGACTGACAGAGGTCAGCAGCAGGTTCAGAAATAGGTTTGCAAACAGCAACCGGTTGAGAGGAATGACAAGGATGTTGTCATAGTTGGGACTATTGTTTGTCCTATAAAGGTTGAAAGAAAGACAGAGTTGAACATTGCAGAAGTTCAAGAGGCAGTTCAGACAGAGGTTCTGGTCAGACAACCTGACAAACACAAGGTATGTGAGCGAAGGGCCTACATTAACAGGCATGAGGATTTACTTGCAAGAAAGCAAGTTACAGTTCAGAAGTCTTGGAGCAGCCGAGAGCCAGCAGAGGACAAAGCTGGAACAGGTCAAGACACTTCAAAGGCAAAGTGTAAAGGTGGAGGACTTCCACAACCTAACTCATGGGACATGAGTTCTTTTCTGTTGGGGAGTATGGTGCAGGAGCACCTACCTGACAGCTGGCCTCCATGAGGCAGTTAGTTTGTTTTGAGTCTTGTTAATGTTTCCAAGAAGGTCTGATAAGACCAATGCATGTACTAAGGTCATGTTGACCAGACTTTACTATTTTTAGGTAGGTTGTTAGGACAGCTGTTATGCTGTATGTCCGGTTGGATCTCCCAGCCGCCTGGAGAGATTTCCCAGCCGCTTGGAATCGAGTGGTAGTACTCGCAGGAGATCCTATTTATGTATTAGGATCGGTTGATTTTAGGCATTGCATTGAAGAGGAGAGACAGAGTGAGACAGAGTACTGTATTGCATCTTTTGAAATCAATAAAGATCCTGTTTGTGTTCATTTTCTGTTTGATCTCCATTGTGAAATCGATTTGTTGTTTTGGTGGTTACATGGATTCGCTGATCCATTCCACCGGTTGATTCGTCGAATCGGTGGAATGGCTGTGTATCATAGTTTAGGAGGTAGTTTTCCTTTTCTGTTCATTTGCATGTATGTTTGCAGGATCGCAGTCGAGATGTGCTGAGAACCCTAGCATGGGTATGTGCTAGGTTGTGCTGGTTGTTAGAGTCTGGAAAGTTGTCCAGGAAGCAAATTGGGTCACCCCAAGAGGTTCGGCAGATCGAAATTCGCTAAGGTTGGAAATTCGTCACAACGGCATCATCAGGATATTTCTGGGTATATCCTGCAGTTACTTCGGGCGTCATCCGAGTAGATGGAGATGAGCATGATGCAATCGATTGCATAAAGTGAATGTGCATTGGGGTGATCATCATCAGGTGTTGCCAAGGAGGAGCGTATCGGCATAAGGTAGAAGATCGGATTGATAAAACCATCGCGGGCCGATAATGTTAAGTTTGGCCGACAGCAGGATATTGAAGGAACTGCATGTGACGTCATCGTCATCAGGATAATCGTCATCAGGATATTGCGAATATCACCCGATGCAGATTTATCCTGCTGACGTTAAGTGTTCGGCATCGGCAGGAGTAATAGCATCGGGGAGATCCTTTTCGGCTCGGCCGATAGAAGAAGTGTTGCCGATAGGCAACCTAATCGAGGAAAAGAGTTATCGGGGTGATGTGGGGATCGGCGTGACCTTTTTCCAAAGGTGCCGATAGTAATTGTCTCACCGATAGGAAGTGAACAGTAGTCAGCAGGAGGATATTTCATGCCTCTTCGAAATATGATGATGCTGACAATGTTAGCAAGAAATATGATGATGATGATGGGTTGTAGACATACATGCTGTATGTCAAGGTTTTAGTGTGGATGCCTCTGCATCATGTAGCCCCTGCATTCTTCAACACAAAGGGCATCACAACCCAACAGTATATTCCCCATGGACATATAAAGGAGTTTTTATGCTGATCTTCTTCTGCTATCCTGATTTGATTATATCCAGAAAATCTATCCATCAAGGATAACATCTTGTGTTCGGCAATGAGATCCACAATGATGTCTATGTTAGGTAGCAGAAAGTCATCCTTAGGGCAAGCCTTGTTAAGATCTCTAAAATTTGTGCAGCAATGGATGCCCCCAGTGACTTTGGCTACGGGTACAATGTCGGCTACTGATTCATGATAATCTATAGGGCGGATGAATCCCACATCAAGGAGCTTCTTGAGTTCTACCTTGACGAGGAGTGCTATTTGAGGATTCATTTTTCTTAGCTTTTGTTTCACTGGTTTCGCATCAGGATGCACTGCAAGGTGATGAACAACGAGAGCGGGATCTAATCACAGCATGTCAGCATATGTCCATGCGAAGTTGTGGCTCCTCTATCTGAAGAAAGTTAGGAAAGCCTCATGTTCTTTTGTTGTAAGGGACTCTTCTTTGAATGTGATCTTTGGTGTCTCTTTAGTTCCAAGATTCATCTCCTATGATGCTTCAATTAGGATTGATGATCTCTCTTGATATAGCTCGGATACTTTGGGAAGGCCCATGTTCTCATCTCCTAGTGCCTCGGGGAGGTTTTCACTAGGTGATACATCTTTTATTTTGATTTTTTCTTCATCTGAAAGTGCCACAAAGTGGTTTTTGCTGAAGTTGATAAAGCACCCTCACAGATCCCAATGAACACCTGCAAGCAAATAACCTGCACATAAAGGAGACCAAGAGGCACAATAATGGTGCTCTACAAACCTGAAGAAAAATGCATTAACAAGAATAAACAATTACAATAAGATCAGTCCTTATGAAAGGAGATCGAAACCTTAAAAGTGAGAACCCTAGGGTTAATAATAAATTATTAAAGTGCCTAAGTTTAGCTTAAGTGAAATAAAGTAAAGGTGACTTAATTAATTAATCAATATGATTAAATTAATTAAATAATTAACCTATTACTCTAACACCCCCCTTAAGATGAACTTAGGGAGAAGCTAAAAAAAACTAAGGACTAAATGCATGAAAGCAAAGATGGGTCCTGGCAACTAGGCCTGATGAGGTACCCATGAACAAAAGAGTCTCTCACAAATAGAGAAAAAGGAGAAAACCACATGGGAAAAACTCCTCCCTAAAAGAGAGAACAAACCTCCCTACAAGAGAGAGAGAGAGGGAGAGAGAGAGAGAGAGAGAGAGTGACTGAAGGACTAAGAAGCCTCCACAAAGGATGTCCCAAAAGAATAGGAACATGAAGAACTCCACTGAAGCATGAAGAAGCTACAAACACTATCGAAGACTAACCACTATAGCGCTGAAAAAAGAACCTCCTCTAAAACAAGATGAAGATCAGAATCAAGAAGACAAGAATATGCATGAGTGCCCCCAATGACACTACTCAAATCAGATGGAAAATGAAGGCAAAACAACTGGAACTCGAAGATACAAATGGCACAGGTACCAAAAGTCTAAAGAACTGATCAAGTGAAAATAGGTCACCTCCACAAAAGGAATGCAAGAATGTCCATATGGTAAATGCTCCATCTCACCGAAATGCATGGGTAACTAGCCACTGATGTACCGTTGCATCCTCTTAGTACATAGATACATAACTCACTCCAACACGAAACCAAGGAAGCATTAGCACCAACAATAGAAACCCCCCATAATGCAAACAAGGGAGAGCCATGACAAGTACATTGAAATTGTGTGAAACCAAGAAGTGCATGTAGAAGAAACAAGAACATCTGAACATGCAAACATGAAATTACCAGCAAATAAAAGGGTGTGCAAACCAAGGCGCACACGCATGACAAAGGTGTGATGGCAAAACAAAAGGCAAACATCAACCCCACCATGGCACTTTATATCATAGTGCGAGTACAATAAGGCACACAATGATGTCTAAGATCTCAATAATACATGTACAATGCTCAGACACTTTATTTCAGTGTGTTTACATATGAGAAGTGCTTACAATGGAAGCTCATAATGTCTAAAAAAGGACCACATGATAAAAATACAATTCTCTAATAGAAAAAAGAGGAAACTGGTAGCACCGTAGGGAAGTACATGAAAAATCATGCACTTTCAAAAAAATGAAACCCAAAAAGGAGTCCGTACGCCCAAGATATGGCCCGTCGAATTTCTCAAAATGAGAACTGCACAACAACAGCACTGAGAAAATTGATTTCTAGAAAAAACTAGAACTCAAAATAGAAAACCACCTACACCACTGTGAAAACCATGAAATTCTACCCCTTCTTAAAAAAAATTGCACTGAAAAATATGATCGTATGGCCAAGATATCGTCATTTGAAAATTGCAAAAGTGAAAAGCCCAACGGTGAAGGGTAGATTTGGCAAAAAATCAACCTCCACCAAATTTAGCAAAACTGCCTCCAAATTTGGAGATCCACCAACTTTAGAACCATGATAAACTGGTTACTTGTAGCAACAATAAAACTCCTCCAGACAAATGTATGAGCTCCTCCAAACTAGAAAAAACTGCCAAAAAAGCCTCTAAACTAGAGGTGCTCTAAAAAGGCCACCAAATGGCATGGATTTGGAGGCATGCAAGGACAAAATGGATTTTGCATGTGTTTTTTTATTTTAAAAAATATATAAAAAAATTATCGCAGCAGATAATAAAATAATAGTTTTTTTAACATTAAAAAAAACTATAAAAAAGAAGTGATTTAAAAAAAAAATTAAAAATATAAAAGGGGGGTGGAGGGGTAAAACCCCCCACGCAACCCCATTAAGGAAGGGTGGGGGATGGGACCCGTACCCCCTAATAAACTAAAAAAAAACTGCTTTTTTTATTTAAAAAACATTGCTTTTTCCAATTAAAAAAACACTACGTGCTTTTTGAAAAAAAAAATAACGCATCGAATATATATATATAATGTAAAATTTCACCTCGATTTGCGTGTTGGGGAGGCCGTACGGCTTCCTTGGCAAAAAAAATTGCCCCAGATGAGCCTGAGGCTGATTTCAACAATTTAACAGTTGATCTTAAGGTTTTTGGGTCTTCTGAGCGCAATAGTGAGGTCCCTTTGGGCCCAAAATTCTCCAAAAAAAAGAACTTTCCTTTGGATTCCAAAAAAAACACCCACTGAAACCCTTGCAGATCTGGCCTACGAAACTCAAATCAAGCCAAATAAAAGGCTAATCTAAGTATTTCAACTGCTTTGAATCCAATGGAATACTCTGCTTTACATAAAAATGTACCCAACAAATAGCTCTTGCTTAAAATTTTCTCCAAATCTGAGAAGGGTCTTGTAGATATGGAGCTCTGATACCATGTAGAAGTTGTGAAACCAACCTCATAGGACCCAATGAACACCTACAAAACCTAAGAAACCTTCCAGAAGATCTGTAATTAGATTTATGTTGATGGTCAAATCCCATCTCCTTAGACGATTAGAGATCAAAACATGCAAATAGATTTATGCTAATAACAAAAGCTTATCAAAGCAAACAGAACCTTTCCAAGAGGCAACATGTCCAAGATATCCAACAGAATCCATAAAATTGACAAACTAATTAAAAGATGCTCAAGGGTCAATCTGAAAAAATTATATAGGTGGCTATGTAGATCTCACTGATACCTTTCCAACACCTATTCATTTTTTAAAAACAGAGATTCTGGGCGCAAGAACAGAGCTTGAAAGCCAAAAATGATGCCTTGACTTCAAACAAAAAAAATAGGTGCTAAAAAACAAAATTAGAAAAAAGCTAATCATACCATCAGAAAGTGTGTAGAATCATCTTTCTAGCAATATTTTGTTTGCAAAAAACTAACTCCGAATGTGAAAGTTATGACAGTTTTCGTGAAATTGCTCTATTATGGCATGTAGAAGAGGGCAAGATGGAGGATTGCTAGATAAAATGATGCACCCTGCGGAAGCACCCTTCGGACCACTAGATAAAATGATGCACCTTGCGAAAGCACCAATCAAACCACTAGATAAAATGACGCACCCTATGGAAGCACCCTTCAGACTGCTAGATAAAAGGACACGGTAGCACCCTTCCGATCACTGGATAAAAGGATGCACCCTCAAAAAATCACAGAGATTTTTTTCAGTCTCTAATTTTTGTGAATGAATAGGCGATTCTAGGGTTTTCGGCCCTTCTGAATGCATTGGTGATGATGATTTTAGCCAAAAATGCTCCAAAACTGTCATTCTCCTCCGGATCTTTAAAAAACACTCTTGAAACCTTCACAGATCTAGCTTCCCCAAACCAAATTTAGCTAAACAAAAGACAAATATGCCTTTTCCAACTGCTCTGAATCTAATAGAATACTCCATTTTACATAGAAACACACCCAACAAATGGCTCTTGCTTGAATTTTTTTCCAAATCTGAGAAGGGGCTTGCAGATTAGGATCACCTGCAAAACCTAAGATTTACCTTCCACAAGAGAAAAAAACAAAGAGAGCAATTTGCACAAAAAAGGATGCAATTAATTAAATGGATTTTAGAATTACATGAGAGCACTTGCTTTTATATTTGCAAGTTAGAAAACCCTAATGAGAGATTCCTAAGTTTAGCTTAAGTGAAATAAAGTAAAGGTGACTTAATTAATTAATCAATATTATTAAATTAATTAAGTAATTAACATATTACTCTAACAGTTTTCACTAGGGGATGTTATTTTTATTTTTATATTTTTGCGACTAAGAGCTTGGATTGTCTCCCCGAAGTATGCAAATGTGTTCAATTCCATGATGTATCTGGTCTTATGGTCTCCGAGAGGAAAGTGATCTCTAACCCCCATTATTTCAGCTATTGCTTTGTCATTTTGTGCGATGTCAAGGACATGAGGTCCTTGGTGGTCCCAATCCATGAGTTGGGGGTAAATAAGAGATAGGTCATTGGATGTGGATGGCATGGTGGTCAAGGTGTAGATGATGCATATGGATGATTCGAAGAACTGGATGAAGTCACTAAAAGAGTCTTGATGGTCTTCTTCATTTATGTTGTCAACTACGGGAAAGGCCTTAGCGACCTCACTTTGGATACACTTGTCATTAGCAGGGGTAGACTCTTGTTTTCCATACCCTAACCCATGAAGATATGGATTTCTTGTTGCTTGGATGGGCTCTACAATTCCTTGTTCATGAAGGCCTATGCCACCTTGTCCTTTGTAGCCCATATACGTGATGATTTCGAGACCTTTTTCAAAGATCTCAGTTGGGAGAGCAGGGGTTTATTGCTCTACTTCTTCTTTGTATAACCACAAAGATATATCTTCAACAACATCTTGCTCAAGGAGGTGCTTCTTCTCGAAGGTAGGTGACGGTTTGCACTTGATGATCACCGTAGAGACTTCCTCTTCCATAGGAGCACCAAATGTCTTAGGAGATGGCAATAGTCCTACACAAAATGTGTCATGTAGGTCATATTCACCACATCCCATGTCACATATCTTGATCTTGACCTCAGGTGGAGGGGATGTTTTTGATGTAGTCACAATGTTGGAGGGATCGATGTATGAGGTGGATGATGTAGGATTGGTCTGTGAGGTGGATTTTTTGGTGGCACTGTTGCAAGGGCAGAAAGTGTGGTCGTGTCCTTCCAAGAAACTACAATATTGGAAAGGACGGGGATTGGCATAGATGGTAACTTCCATGCCGTTGTGGGGGAATTTTAAGCATTGATGGAAGGTGGACGAGATGGCTTGCATGGCATGAATCCATGGTCGACCGAGAAGAATATTATATGGAAGGTCAAGATCAAGTACTTGACATTTGGTCTCCAAGATCTTTTGTCTTACTTGAATAGGAAGCTTGATGGTTCCTTCAGACAATCTCTCGTAGTCATCGTACCCTTTGATGGTTATAAATTCACTAACATCCACAACCACATCAGAGTATCCCAAATGTTTTAATAATTTTATAGTGCAAAGGTTTAGGCTGGAGCCACCATCTATTAAGACACGTTTAATGGTATGCTTGTGGATTAGGACTTCGATGTGTAAGGCTTCGTTATGGGCGGCATTGGATGTAGGTATATCTTTTTCTAAAAATGTGAGGCAATGAGGTGAGGCGTTGTGGCTTACCATGGCTTGGAATTGGTAAACATTCAAATTGGTAGGGACTTGGGTTTCCATTAAGGATTTGTCAAGGACTTCCTCATGGAGAGGACACGTGCAGAGTATCTCAAGGATGGAGATCTGTGTGGGGGTTTTTTCGAGATGCTCCAAGAGGTTGTACTTATGAGCGGATGGTGGATTGGTAGGTATAGATGTGGAGGGTTGATCATTGGTGGGAGCTCCACGGATAGAAATGTGGCCACGACAAGTAGTAACAACGCCATTTGGTGTCTTAGCTCTAATGGTGATAGTGTTGACATGATTGGAAGAGTCTTCTATTGGTCCCATGATGGAGTCAAAAGAAGAGGGGGGTGGTACGACATTGTATGCTTGATTGGAAGAGGATGATTTTCCTTTATTATGGTCGGGAAGGGGATCCTTGAATGCTCCTAAGTTGGCATTAGGTGATTGTTTTGGTGGTTCATCAATGGTTATGTCACCCCTGTCAATAAGGTCTTCTATGCAATGTTTTAACCTCATATAGTTAGATGTCTTGTGCCCTTTCACATGATGGTATTGACAATAGGCATTCTCATCGAACCAAGAGGGTTTAAATTAATTTTCATCATAAGGTCTAATAGGGGGTAATGTGATTAAGTCCGCCTTCACAAGGTTATTCAAAACATTTTCAATGGGCTCTCCTAAGGGTGTGAACTTTCTCTTAGGGTTGTTGTTTTGTCTTGGCGGTCCCTTAAGAACATTGACATTATATTAGTTGTGGACATGCTTGGTGGGGTGGGGTTTTGCACATTTTGGACGGCTTTCACATCAGTGATGCCATTGTTGAGGGTATTCTTGTTCTTTCCCCAAAAGCAGTGTTTTTCATTTGATGGTGTGTTGTTGTTGTTGACCTTGTTGTTGTTGTTGTTTTTGGTTTTGTTATCATTATTGTAAAGTTTTATGGAGCCTTTAGTGATAAGGGCTCTTTCAATGGTCGTTCATTTGTCAATAACCTCCTCAAAGGTTGATGCGCATTGGATTTACAAATGGAACCCCATTTCTTGGTTAAGGTTAGCCACAAACATAGTGACAAGTTGTTTCTCAGGAATGGGCCAAGGGAGTTTGCTTGCTAAGCCTCTCCATCTTTGCAAAAAGGTGGCAAAAGATTCCCCACTCTTTTGTTTTGCATTGCAAAGGTCGGTCATGGATATTTCATGCTCAAAATTATAGGAGAAATGGTTTACAAACTTCTCCGCAAGCTCGTGGAATGTCTTGATGTCGGGAGGGAGATGAGCAAACCATTCGGTGGCTTGACCACCAAGGCTTCTACGGAATGGTTTCATCAGATAGGTATCATCATATGAGACTTCTAAGAAAGCTATATAAAACTCCCTAAGGTGTTCCCTAGGGTATCCCTTTCCTTTGTATTTATCAAATTTTGGTGTTTTGAAATTTTTGGGAAAGGGAGGCATGTGTAATGTTCTATCAAACGGATATGAGCAAATATCCTCGTAAGAATATTGCTTTCTCTTGTTTCCATGTTGTATGTCATCAACCTTTTGGATCAATGTTTGCACAATGCTAGATAAATCTTGTGGTGGTGGTGGTGGTGGTTGTGGAATGTAGTTTTTTTAATTTTGGATTAATTGTTGGAGGAAAGGTGGAATTTGATTTTGAGGTGGATTTTGGTGTTGTGAGATTTGGTTTTGGGCGATTTGATTTTGAAGAGCAAGGTGTTGTTGGTATGTGAGGAGTAGTTGTAGAACATGTGGTGGGATTTGTTGATTTTGGTTGGGATTTTGTTATATGGTTTGGATAGAAGATGTGATGGGTGCTTGGGAAATTGGATTTTGTATGTACGTGAAGTTGGATGAAGGGTTGTTACATGGGTTAGTGTTAGGGATGTTGGATGTGTTATAGGGTGGTTGTGAGAATAAGCAGGTTATGAAAGTTATGGTGTTAGCAGGGAAATTATGGAAGTGCTTGCGTGTGTGGTGTTGTTGGGGATATTAAGGGTGATTTGTGGTGTAGATGTGGTGATGGTGGATGTTGATATGGTCAAAACATTTGGTGTAGTCGATGTATTGGTAGGAATCATGGATGTGGTGATATTTGAAGCTTGGGATGTGTTAGGGACATTATGAGATGTAGATGGTTGAGACGATGTGGTGATATTAGGTATGGTGGCTCCATTTTAAAGAAGGATTTCAAAAGATATCTATTGGGATGCGATTTTAGGACTCTATCGAGTATGTCCATGAAATCGGTGTCTTGTGTGAAGTCTAGGACATCTTGACCAATTGGTTGGTTTTAGATGGTGATGCTTGTGGTTGGGCGGGAAAAGGATTGATCATAGCATTGGCATCAAATGTTGGTTGTTGTTGGATTACGGGGAAATTGTTTTGGTCAGTTAGAAGCATCCCCGTGCCAAAGTTGATTCTAAAAGATTCCATGTCCTTATTTTTCTTAGCTTGAGACCTTGTCAAGGGCATACAATGAATTTGGGTGTGGATTTGGTTGGACGGATGAAGGTTGCAACCTTAGAGAATAGACTTTAAAGTATTGGATCCAAGGATAGGTGGTGATGAAAAGTTGGTGAAAGGGAATAAAGATTTAGCCTTAAGAGAATAAAATATCAAAATTCTAAACCTAATGATAGCAATAGGTTTTTAGCTCTAGAGAATAAAACTCAAAAGTTGCAAACCTAAGGATGATTAATGATAAAAATATGAAGATGGATGGGAAACCTTAGAGATTAGGACCTCAAAGATAAATTGATTTTCAAGAACTTTGGACCAAAGAGGATAGTGGGAATGGATGAAACAAGATGGTTTTTTTGGGGGGGATGAATATTTTTGGTATGAATGTGAAAGGGATGATGATGTGATTAAGGTAGCTTTAAGATGGTTTGGATAATAATCAACCAAGGAAAACCTTAGGTGATTTTGGATGTTTTGGATGGTTAATGATTTTGATGATGTTCAAATCAAAAGTGAGCTTTGAATAGGTCTAGATCTTTGGATTATAAAAAGGATGGACCTCTCTTTACTTAAGGTATACTTATGACCTTAGGCAAAAAGGGGATGATTATTTTACTTGAAGGTAGACTAATGACCCACAAACAAAATGGGATAAGATGATAAGATCTAGATTTAATGCTTTTCATAATAATTGATTTGAGGTATGGTTTGGATGTTGGTTGATGTTTGGATTTTGGATGATTTAGGTTATTGGATTTGATGGATAGAATTTGGATAAGGTTGGATGAATGTTGGATTTGAAATGGATTTTGGAATGGATAGATTAAGGTCCAAAGATGAAAAATCAAGATGTAGAGTTAGGTGGAGATGAAAAAGATGTATTATGGTTAGGCTTAATGATTGATTAATGATATGAGATGAAGGGTCCAATAGCCAAAATGGTTTTTTTCTCTCATGTCAAAATGGAGGTATATGGATGAATTTTGGGCAAAATGGATGTGAGTGATGGTTAAAGGTGAATTAGGGTTTTGATGGATTTTGACAAGGTGTACACAGATTATGACTGGGCAGGGCTCAAGGATTCCAAAGCAATCTACAAAACACGTGTGAAATTTGGTTTCTAGATGGCATCAAATTTTAATGATAAGGCATCAAAATAGAGGGAAATGGTGCCAGGAATCAGATAGATGGCGCTAAAATAGTAAATTATGGTGCTTGAGAAAATAGCACCACAGGGGATTTTTTAGGTGCCAAACAAAGGAGTTATAGCGCTAAAGTGAGATAGTGTCTTGGATTTTGTCTAGGTTTTGACAAATTTTTGGATTTTGGTTCAAACTTTTAGATTTTGAAGGTCAAATGATTGATTTGGAAGGCTCAAATGTTCAATGGTTCGGTTTATTAATGAGATTTCTTGGCAAGCATACAAATAATCCAAACAAGAGAACACAATGGCCAAATGTTTGACGGGAAGTACCAGCATTATGTGTATGTTCATGAGCCCCTCAAGGCCAAATTTCCATGGGTATAGGCACAATCAAAAACACTTGAAGACAATGCTTAATCTACCTAAGGTTAATGGTGACTGGCAACTTGTCAACCCATACTTGGAATCTCTATCGACGCAAATGTCATCACACCTAGAGCAGGTGTGTACATTCTTTTTTCTTTACGAGAGAGAACAGGTAGGGGCCTCCAGGACTGGAAAGATGACCCAATCACCCTCTCCCCAGAAAGCTACAAATAGCTTATGCTAAGCCAGGGATTTCTGTCTCATCTCAAGGGAGCCTTATGGTGAGTAATCTTGGGGGCAAAACCTTCTATGCCCTTACATTGAACAAGATGCCAAGGGGTTAAAAATGGTAGGCTTCTAACCTAGGGTGTTTAGTGGGGGAAATTTGGGGACTTGACGCTCGGTCATGCGGTAGTGACCCACTTAAAAGCCTATCACAGCCACTTACATCAATCTTTTTGTAAGGAGATAATGGGGTTGACGTATGTGTGGATACTGGGGAATTGGAATGAGTAGATGTCTCCAAGAAGCTTCAGCTTTCGTCTAAGCCTTTTATATAGCAGACCGAATCGAAAGTACCGCTTAGGGTCGTCCCTTGGGGTGAGTACCTCTTTTCCCACCAACATAGGCCCTCTCTAAAAATAAAAATAAAAATAAAATAGAATAATTCTCTTCACCCAAGATCCTTATAAAGGCGAGGGGAGAGGATACTTTTATTCTATCCTTTGGGATCTATTTGACAAAAATATGCAAGTACACCAAACATGCCAAACAACTTAGGTTCTTTTTAAGCACTAAAATGAAATGTTCCTAGGTTTGAGCACACAAGTTCATTTTAGGTACACCAAATTGAAATGTTTTCTAGAACAAATGCAAACACACACACAAAGGGAAATCCTACAAGGAAACTCATTAGTAGTTTGATGTTTGGTCTTTGACAAGCGTTCTTTTTCCTTGCAAAATGTGTTAATAACCTGCACAAACCCCAAGAAGCTGTTATGCAAATGGCGCCAAAACAGAGAATAATGGCACCACAGATCACAAATATGGCATTAAAATCAAGCAAGAAGGCACTAAAAAGATAGTAAACAAACCACAGATTGACAACAAGGAACAGGAATAAAATGGCACCACAGATGAGTAAAATGGCATTAAAATTCAGGATAGCACTAAAATTAGTTCTAATGGTGTCAAAATCTCAAAAAATGGTGTCAAAATTTATATTTGTATTTACCTTGCTAGGTCGACCAGATGGCGTCAAACAATGTGTGGATAGCACCAAAACGTGATAGTGCTTCAAAAACCTGCTCAAAAACTCATTAGTCTCAAACACATCAACTCAAAACAAGTTAGAGAATCTTCCCCTGCCAAGCAACACTGAAAAAAACTAGATTAAAGGTAGAAAAGAAATTGGAATAAAGCCAAATACACTAGGGTTAGATGAAAAAACCATTATATGCATCCCTAGAGAAATTTTGACATTATGCCTCCTTATTCCTACGTTATTCTACTAAAAACAGAGAGGAGAAACCCCTAAAATCCACTAAAAACCTCTAAAAAGCCATAAGAAAAGATTCTAAGCCTAAAAGAGTTAGCAATATGTTGCTAATAGATGGCACCAAAACAGACAAAGATGGCACCAAAAATCAGAGAGATGGTGCCACTGTGTGATCGGATGGCACCAAACAGAGAGCTTTTAGCGCCAAAACCCTGCAAAAACATCTATTTTCACAACTACAAGCAAAAAACTTAGTAGCTTGGGACCATGGGGGTCCTAATGCGCGTGCCAAATGAAGTCCAGGAAAACTAACAAGGTGAAAAACACAAACAAAATGCATAAATAAACACTTTTATACCTTGAAGTCCTCCTCCTTGATAAGGTCGAGAGAGTGCACCCTTACTCTCTAGCTTCACCCATGACTATGTGTGTCTATGTGAAATGCTCTCAAATGCAATACAAATCACTCATAGCCTAGCTAAAATGATGGACAAGAAAATTTGGGCATAATAACAATACTCAAAGATTGAATGATAAAATGGCTTGGAAGAGTTTGTATTTATAGGCAAAATGGAGGGAGATTTTATCTAATAGTGGATATTAAATGTATAGATCAATGGATGAGGTAGCTTGCAAGATGGAGGGCTTGGATTTGATCAAAAATATTGGATGGATGAGAATAAATGTGAATTTTTAATGCACATTGGGAAGGGGTTTGCATTAATGAAGTTAGATGAGGGGGATTAGAAGTAAATTTTTATTTCACATGGGAAAGAGTCCCATTAAATGAAGACTAAGACAAATTAGGTGTGTAAGAGCTCATTAAATGGGGTTATAGGACAAATGAGAATAAAAAATTACCTTATGTGGAATAAAAGTTAATTTTTTATTTGTGAGGTGTGGGGATGAGTGTTAAATAGGGTTTGACCAAGCTAATCAAAGGGGATTAGCTTAGTTAATATGGCTGGAGAAAATTAGTACATGGATTAATTAGAGGTTAAAATTAATTAAATGATGATTTATTTAATTAATTTAGGTCTAGGGGTCATGTAGGCTAGGGTAACTAATTAAATAATATGTATTTAATTAACTAGGTTAGGGGTAGGCTAATTAGTAGGTTTGATTAATTAGATAAACATGATTTATCTAATTAATTAGGTTTAGGGAAGTGGAGAATTTAATCAAATAAATATTTGTCATGTTTATTTAATTAAATGGGCTAATGTTAGTGTAACTATTGAATTAATTAAATTATTCAATTTTAGGGATTAAATGATGAAGAAAAAGGTGAATGGATGAGATAATTAATTAAACAAAAAATTAATTAATTAATTAGAGGAGAAATTAATGATATGGGTGATGTCGGAGGATGGTTAGACGATTAAGACATTTTTAGGTGTCTACAACAACAACCAATAGCTAGCATGAATCAAGGTCTATCTTAGCCTTCTATTCCATCCTACTACCCGTATTCCATAGTCCTTTACCATTCTAAAAACACTAATTCTTGAGAAATTTAAACCCCCTATTTTGAGAAATATAATGGATAGGGGGATCCTAATAGTCATGTGTTGGCTTTTACATCTTTGTGCAGTGATTTTCTCTTTGATGATGCTATTTTAGCTAAACTCTTTCCTCGGTCACTTAAGGATACTTCGTTGGATTGGTTTTGTTCTCTACCCGCAAACTCAATAAATTATTTTCAACAACTTATCAATTAATTTCTACAACACTTTCAAGCGAACATTGGACCTCAAGCCTCCTTGATTGATTTGGTTCATTGCAAGGAAAGAGTGAAGGAGAAATTGATTGATTTCATTGGGTGTTATAACGCCCTCTTCTCGCAAATATCTTATTCTCTTATGGATGTTGATGTATGAGTTTTCATTGGAAACTTGCAACCTCACATTCGTGATAAGATTTTGTTGATGCGTTATAGCTCTTTTACATATCTTTGCATGACTCCATGATTATCAATTGTTGGTTAGTCAATATGAGGACACTAACTCATCGGCTCTTGTTGGTAAGTCCGAAGCTGCTGCCCTGCACTATCATTCATTCAAAAACCAAAATAGAAGCTTCATAAAAATCAATTCATCTTCAAACAACATTCAAACATAAGTAGTAGTTGCAACACATCCTGCTCTAACCCCTTATAAGTTAAAACCAAAGATGCGATACTTTTCACAACTTTCAAAGTCTCTTCATTTAGTAATGTTGTAGCTTCTAAACAAAAATCTCATCAAACTTCCATCGATTTGATAGATTGATGCTAGTAAGATGCAATCGCCCTCTTTTGATTTAAAGGCCTTTTGCCAATTTCATTGTACCCCTGGACATGACACCAAACGATGTATGTGTCATAAACATGAAGTTCAAGACCTCATTGACTCTAATGTCATCCAGGTCGCAGGTGAAAATGACAAAGGGAATAAGTCGGTTGCTCCTCCAAATCAGAATTTACAAATCTATACAAATCCATTACCTCATCATCAAGAAAACATTATAGAAACACACATTGAATCACCACCTACTTCTACATCATTCAATAATCAACATAGAGACTTTGATAGTGTGGTCTGTATGGTAAATGCTCACCCTTGTCGAGGGTGAGTAGAACATGAACCTGCTATCTCTTTTACACCTCATGATGCTTCCTTTAAAGCACCTGAGGGACCTCTCTACATTACTGCCAAGATTAGTGACAAACCCATAAGGGGAGTACCCATCAATCCTGTATGCATGGTTAATGTGGTTACTGAAGAGTTCCTCTTTATGCATGAATTACATCGAAACAAGTATGATATATCCAAAATCTTGATTAGAACACATGATGAATCTATTCGTCCAATTCTTGGAGCCTTGACTCTTCCTGTCAAGGTTGGGCCAAGAACATTGGATGTGTATCTTGTTATTATTCCTACTTCAAACTTATTTCATGTAAAGTTGGGTCATACAATTTGCAACCATGCATTTGGAGGGATTAGCATATGATTGGTGGCATCATGGACTTGTGACACAAAACCACACAATGATTCATTCTTATGAGGAGTTTATATGTAAACTCATTGCTAAGTTTGACAGGAAAAATGTAGAAGTCTATTATAGGGATTTGGCACAAACGAGACAAATTGGGCATGTGGATTCCTACATCAATGAGTTTCAAAAGGTTGTTGTTATGGTTCCTGATATGACATAAAAAAGAGTGACAATGTCGTTTGTAGAAGGTTTGAATGATAAGTTGAAGGGTTTGGTAAAGGCTCATAAGCCTAGTACTAGATGCAATTCAGCTAGCACTTGATCTTGAGACATCTCCTCCATTTCAGCCCCAAAAGAAGATCTTCAAACATGAAAAATCATATCAGAATTTACTTGAGCAGTCCAAGCCTACAAAGTTTGAAGCACCACCAAAGATGGATCTTGAGACAAAGAATGATCTTCGTAGAAAAAAGCTATGTTTCTCTTGCAAAGAACCATGGGAACCCAGTCATAGGTGTCTTGGAAAACGTAACGTGCACTACATAGAGGTTATTGATGATAAAGATGATGACACTAGTTCAGAAAGTGAACATGGACAGCCAACACCACATATTGAAAGTGATGGTAACAAAGGGACTAGGATCACTTATCTTTCAGGAGCTTCAAGGTATAACCCATACCTATTTGAAGGCATCTTGTTTGGGTGTAAGATCACATGTCACTTCTTGATAGTGGAGCTACTCATAATTACATTGATGAGAGTTTGGTGGTTAAGAGGGGATTGCATGGTGATGATTTTGAGGGGTTTGATGTGACTATAGCAGGTGGTTTTAACTATTCCATGCAAGAAAAAATCAGCAAGCTTAGCATTCTATTTGGTGAGTATACACTTTGTGATGACTTCTATGTTCTTGATTTGAAAGATAAAGATATTGTTCTTAGGATGCAATGGCTACATTCACTTCATAGAGTCATTCAAGACTTGCAAACTATGGAGTTGAGTTTCCAACATGAAGGGAAACAAGTCACAATGAAAGCACTCAAGTACATGTTGCTACACCAAATTATAGCTAAGAGTATGAGGGTCATGGATAAAGAAACACTTCATGAGGACATCTATGTGGATTTTTCAGTGTATATCAGCATGGGACAACAAAAGCATGATGGAGGATTGCACACATTGGGGAAATTGGTTGGATATTTGAGGAGGATTGTGCAACTTTTAGCAAAAATGTTGCATAAACTCTCATTTGCAAACCTTGAGCAACATGGTATAGCACATGAGGAACCACACCAAGGGCCTAGATTAATTTGGGATCCAAGGATTGGTTGGTATGTTTGAGTCTAATGCAGATTTGATACATGTGATTGCTTAAGGGCAGACAATCTCAGGGTGGTAGGACTTGTAATGTCCTCTTTTGAGTCATTGTTGCAAAATGACTTAGATATTTGGAAAATTGGAAAATAATTATTTTTCCTTGGCAAAACGATGTTGGAGTATGACTTGGAGTAATTTTGTAGTAATTATGGTGAAGTCAAAATTAATTAAATAATTTGCCTAGTAGAGGAACAACCCACTTGGAGGATGGAAAGTGGGAAAAATAAAGGGAAAAATAAAAATAAAATAAAATGACATAAAAAAAATATTTTAATGCCAAGGGTGGCGTCCCACTTGGAGAAGAGAAAATAAAATAAAATAATATTATTTTTGTCAATTTGGCCACCCAAGTTGAGGAAGGGAAAAAATAAATAAAATATTATTTTATTATGGAGGTGGACATGAAATAAAAATAAAATAAAGCAAAATTGGGTGCTCCACTCGGGTATTATAAAAAAGGCATTTGGAGGTCAGTTTTTATTAGTGTATTTGTCATTTGATATTGGAGATTTTCTCTGGGCTGCAACTTTGTTTCAACTATTTTATGAGGACGAAAACCCTTAGAAAATTAGTGGTTTGGATGAAAACTGACTCCACTTTGAGAGGTGAATCCATACAGGGTTCACTATTGGGCATATTTGCAGGTGTTTGCATGATATTGGAGCTACAAGGACATATCATTTTCTGTAGGTTTATGACAGCTAGGGTCTGAAAGACAAATTGACATGATTTGTGCCAAATTGTCAATTTGATATGAAGGGAATTGAAGGATAATGATTGTAGGTCATTTGTGATAGAATTTGTATTGGTATCACATGATTCTATGATGGAATCAATGGGTTTTTGAAGGCAGATCTGAATATCATCATTGTTGGCCGATAGGGTTTGTGGAACATTCAACATCATTGAGGATACATTACAGATCTGGGCACTTGTAATTGTAGATAATGGTGTTTGTGAGGTAGAGACATCATATTTTTCCATCGCCTAGGGTTTAGGCTTGGTTGGAGGAGTTGGTGCCACCTTTGGAGGGATTGATCAATGACATTTTTGCAATCAGATTTCATATCAGACCTCTGCAGTCATATCAGATTGATGAATCAGGATTTTGGACAACATATTCTTCATTGATTTAATACCTATCTTCATTCTAGGGTTAGCGGCTACCTTGGGAGTCCATCGCCTCATCATTGAAAGAGTTTGTGGCTAGTTTGGAGTTGATTCATCACCAACAATTCGTATCAGATTTCATTTGTGAACAACAACCATAAAAATCAATCATCTATTTGTCATGTATGATCTCATAATTTACTAAGAAGTGTAATCAAATCGGGTATGTTGTAAATACTCTTCTTATTCAAATCTTTTATTTGAAATAAGAATACATTGTTGTTCTAAGTTATATTTTTATTTTTAGTCCTTTAGTTTGTTGTTATTTCATTGGAAACTGGTTCTATATTGGCATTATTACATGGCATATGCATTTCCAAACTGAAAACTCATATAACCCACTCAAACAAACAAGAAAAACAAATCAAAAAACTCAGATCAGAATCAGAAAATTGGATCAGATTTAGCAAGGGTTCTTACATCGTGCACTTCATGTGACTTTACATTTATGATCACCTAGTAATTCAATGATCCTTACTAGCCCGTGATCCATGAAGAACATCTTTGCATGACCCCTAGCGACAGAGCAAGCTAGTGTTTGTGTCATGTTCTCTTTATGATTGTTTATCTTCCCTTATATGTATGATGTGTTACTTAACTTGCATGCTCTTGTTTTCCCATGTATTCTTCATGTATACTCTATGTCTACTACATGTCTTCGTGTGTTCGTGTATGCTTTGTGTCTACTTCATGTATTACGTGTATGCTTTGTGTTTTATGTGTTCATTATTGTATGCTTTATGAATACTCCATGTATGTGTTAATTATGTTGGATATCTAATGTGCATGTAATCTCTTCTTGATATGCTTTGTAGACCTTTAGAATCCTAAGCTTGGGGCTTTCGTAGTTCTCAACTTGGGGTTATTCTAATGGTTCGACATTTTGGCAAAGAAGTTTGTTTTCTCCATACTTTAGTGTGTGTATGAACATAAGATCATACCCACTCTAAAGTGGGGGCTAAATGTTATCTTGTAAATTGTTGACACCGGCGATTTACACTAGATTTAGCACCCTTGTGGACTGATATGCAAACTCCTATTAAAAGAAGACTGATTCTAAAGCAGAGACTGGTTCCAGGTGTTATTCTTTGAGTTCAAGCCCTGAAGGACCTCAAACACCTAGACACTAGCACCCAAGCGCTAGTGTCCTTGATATTTGCAAAAGTTTGAGTGGCCTTGGATGTTGGACTTGTCACTCCGGGTGTTACACTTTGTCGACTTTGCTCAAACTTGGTTTTACCAAAAGTGAATTGATATGCATATATAAACAAGTTTATTCCTTTCATTTGAACTAGATGGAAAAGGTTAAGCAACATTAGGACTTCAAATGATATTCAAATGATCAAAGCTCTATTGTGAAGATTATGCATATCTATGTGACGTTCTATATTGCATATTTATAACATTTATTACACGTTCGGCTCCTTCCTTCATCTTCATCCTTGCAGTGAGCTTGAGTCATCCCACTAGGGTTTGTGTTGTGGTAAAGGTACTTTATTACAACATTCATTTATTGTTTATTTTGCCTCTATCCTGTAAGGACACATGCTCTCTCATCATCATCTTGGCTGTAGTGGAGGTGTAAACACCATTCACGGGGTTTGACTAAGGCAAGCCCCTAAAACGACCCAAACCTTTTCCTCTTTTGTGTTTGTGCAGATTTCAGAAGATCAAGAACATGTACAAAAGATCCGGAAGCATATTGATGAATACATGCCCTGACTCTCGGAAACCTCCTTCTGAGGGCCTAAAACCCTAGGACACCTATGCCTGGGCGAATTCGTCCTCCCAGATTTGCCTTGATTTTTGGCAGTGAACTCTGATAGCTCTACACTGCTCATTCCAGATCCTGTTTTCTGGGTTTTCAGTTTTGTAAGGTATATTATCTCTGTTTTGGCATATTTCATTATAGAAACCCTAGATCTAGCCTTATTAATTCAATCTTCTCAATTAAAACAAAGGAACAAAACTCTTGTAGCTTGGCTCTCCTTCAGGAGAGCCAAGCTTGGTTTGTGTTCCAATGTTTGATTGAAATGATTGGCCTAGCTAGTTGAGTAGTGATTTGGTCTTTCTTTTCTATTAAACACAATCAAGTGTTCAATAAGGGTATTCTACCACCATAAAGCAGGCCCGCCTTGCGATGAGAAGGACAATTAGACACCAAGTGACCGATGGAGAAGCAACGTTTGTAGTAGAAGGGGAGGGCCTCATAATCAAGCACTTGAGTCCATAGCCTATCTTCCACCAACAATACAATATCCCCAAGAAGTGTCTTGGAGGTATCGATGCCCAGTATAATATGAGTGGTGGAATCATTGACCTTAAAAAAATGGCCAATAGCATTGCCAATGGCCTCGTAACAAGACTCCACCCAAAAATGAAGGAGATGGGGGAGTCTTACCCACACGGGCTTGATATTGAGTAGTTCATAGATCAGATTAAAAAAAATAGACCATGGTTTGAGTTCCCTGCCCATCCACACCTAGTGATCCAGAATCACTATTATGTGTAGACTAGACTCAAAGTGGCAATAAAAAAACTCCTAGCACAAGGGTACAACTCTATTTTACCTTCAACTAAAACCTACAAATTCAGGTTTGGGAGAGAGGGCCAAAAGCTTGTAAACCTACAAACTAGGCCATGAGATGCATAAAATCGTTCATTATCAACCAGTCTGATCATAGACGATGACGAGGGAGGATTAAGAGCAAGGGAAGGGCCGAGTCTTGCCACGAAGAGGACAAGGAACCCCCGACCAACAATGGCGCCCTGAGCCACCCCCTCTGCAGGAGCAAAAACACCATTAGCGACTCTTGAGTCACCTGCGCACAAAGCTCTAAACTGGGCTTCACACCCCCAACATTCTCTGCTACCTGCATAGAGACTCTGCCCACATTTTGGGAAGGTGCACAAGGGGGATAGACGAACTAGGAAATACTCATATGTCATCTTCAAAACCAGCAACGGTCGCTGACTATAGGGCACCAAGAGCAAGTGGGGGCCCTAGATCGCAACTAGAAGCCATGCGAGAGTCGATGCCGCCACCATCAAGAGCATATATGGCACCATTAGCCACCGAGAGCAGAGGGAAGTCTGTGGGAGAACTTGCCGTAGAGATCCAGTCAGGGGTATGTTGTTGAGCAGGAGCACCATTTTTTTGAGGGTACTCCGGTTAGCGAGGGCTGCACTTTTGTTAAGAAACAATGGACTGTTGTTTTTTAGACTTTCTTGCTATTTTTTATCATTATTTGAATTGGAAGGAAGCTATTTTTGGTTTGGAATTGCACAAAAATGTTAATGCATATATGGAAAACTAGATGTGCTGCTTTTTAGCTACAAATTTTATCGGAAGCCTTTACTTTGACATCTTTCTATGGATTGCTTCTCTTTTTTTTTTTGCATTACTTTGACATCTTTCTATGGATTGCTTCTCTTTTTTTGCAGCTTCAGGGTTTATCTAAGAAGAATGTTTAGCCGCAGTCTAGCTTCAACAAATTAAAGAGCAAATTTTGCAGTTTCAGGCCAATCTCAAAAACTGCTTCGGTTCACGGAATGAGCCTTTATAACCTCTTTCTTTCAGCCATCCTTGAAGGCTGCCTTGTAACTTTGGTTTTGTTCATGCTTGTTTAGTTTTTCTCCACAGTTGCCTATTGGTAGCTGTTCATTCATAAAAAAAGAAATAAAGAAAAAATACAGAAGACTAAGAACTAAAATAGACCAATTTTGAGAAGCGAGGGGTATATCATACGTCTCTCGGTATATTTTGCCAATCTTTTATTCAATTCATTTTTTTCGAAATATCAATACAAGAGTCTCCTCATACAACAGTCTACATATCCTTGACAAAGAAACACAGACCATAAAACCTCTGTTAAAATTAAAACAAATGAATAGGTTACATATATTATATCCCAATAGCCACACATATTGGAGTACAACTAATATTCAACCTAAATAAAAGAATAAGTTACGTTTCTTATATCCAGTAGACATGGAAACAAATATGCTAAACTAGTAGATACAGTATGAAGAAACAATCTTTCTACAGACCAATTTGGCCTAAAGGATATGAGAAATCATCTTATCTCATCTCGATAGACTTAGGACTTCTTCACTTTGAGTTTCAACCTCCTGAGCACCTCTGTCACTTTAGGATTGGAAGATAATCCTTCTCTTTTGCTACGGCTACTTAAATGTTGTTGTTGTTCAATCCAATTAATTAGTTTAGCCAGCAATGCCTGTTTGCTTGCTATCTTTGCTTTGGAGTCTTCAGAGGACTTAGTGTTTTTCAAGCCTTTGTCTATGGCTTTCTCCACCAGTTCAATGAACCAGGATTCTGCTTCTGTTTTAATCTGCTTTGCAAGCTTCACCATCTGTAGGAGACCATTCTTCCCCTTGGATTCTTCGATATCACCAGGTTGGTGATCTGATTGAGTTGAACCCCTGTTCTGATCAGAGAATCTGGTGGATTTCAGAGTCTTTGGAATGTAAGAAGAAGACATTTTGGGTATAGGACTGCTGTCAAATCCTATGGATGGGTTCCTTATGGGCAATCTATTAGGAGAGCATGAAATTGACTGAGCCAAATTTCGCTTGGGAGGTAGAGGCACTTGAGTAGAGGCTGCTGGAGTACTAATGCCCACCTTTGAAACCCTTGACAGATCCTGAGTTGATTTTCGAAGAAAAGTTCTTGACAATTTCTTCAATGGTGATCCATGGGATGTTGAATTGCATTCTATTTCATTGAGAACAGAGTATTCTGCATCTGGAGTTAGAGTCTTGGTCAGTGATTCCATGTTGGCAAGGGCCTGCGAGATTTGACTGTGTAAATCCAAAAACTGTTCTACAAAGGTTCCTGGGATATCCGGATCTGCAGAGGAACAGAGTTCTGCAAGCTTCCTAGAATTCATAAATAATAAACTCAATTAATTTCTGCAACACAATTCATCCTTCGAGAAGAAGAACTCAATAAGAAAAAATACTTGGGCTTTTTAGACTTACTGCAGAATATGCACCATTGTCTCAGTTGCAGAAGCTTCCTGCAGTGCCTTAAGTGCCGCAACACGAGCCGCATCACGCTTGCTCACAGCTTCCTGCAATTATATCTTTGCTCATTTCAGATTCTGATCCAAATTATTTCACTTCCATTAATTAAATATACTAAGACAGATGTTAGAAACCTTGAACAAGCTAGGATTCAAACCTACTTGCCATGTCAATGGTAGCATCTTTTGTATGGAACCTTTTATACTGTGAACTTCAAATATGAAAAGAAAGCAAAAGAAAAGGTATATTGGAAAACTTCAATAAATATGGAAAATAAAGTAGATTGCATATTTAAAATATATTAATTTATAATATTAAAAAAATAAATGTATAAATAATTCTACAATAAATCTAAATTATTTGTTTACTACTATTTATAAAAATATATTATATATCCACTTTTAGGTTTTTTAAAATAAGTAATATATTATATTTTTACAATTTTTTAGTTTTTACTGTTTAAATGGGCCTTTATACAATAGAATGTAACAAAGGGAAAAGTATGGTAGATATCCTAACATCTACTGTATTTGGTAAACCTTCCCTGTCATACCTAACACTTATCATACTTGGATGTATTCTTAAGTCCCATTGACATTCCTCTTTTTTCCTAAGAGTGTGGATTCTTACTTCAAAGACACATTTGAGTTGAGCTTGTTCAATCAAGAGTGGCTAGTAGGTTATTTTACTTGTAAATCAACACCAAAAGTGCATACTTATTTGGAGAAGCACTAACTTACACTTGACTTTTTTTTGTAGACCCTCTTCTCAAGCTAAGATTCATTGCATATTTGATGCCAATGGGACAAGTACACTCTAAACCTGAGACAAGTTCTGACTGGTGGTTCATTCTACCATTGCGCTACTTACCTCTATCATGGATGTGTTCTTAAGTCCCATTGACATTCCTCTTTTTTCCGAAGAGTGTGGATTCTTACTTCAAAGACACATTTGAGTTGAGCTTGTTCAATCAAGAGTGGCTAGTAGGTTATTTTACTTGTAAATCAACACCAAAAGCGCATACTTCTTTGGAGAAGCACTAACTTACACTTGACTTTTGTTTGTAGACTCTCTTCTCAAGCTAAGATTCATTGCATATTTGATGCCAATGGGACAAGTACACTCTAAACCTGAGACAAGTTCGGACTGGTGGTTCATTCTACCATTGCGCTACTTACCTCTATCATGATCAGGTTTTCTTAGGAGTGTGTATTGTTACCTCCAACAAGAAACATACCACCACCGGATTCTCAGAGTTCTCTATTATATGTGCACACTTTGACCATAAGCTAATTAATTTGAGTTGGCAAATGCCAAATGACGAATACCATATATTTTTCTCTTACAATTTAAACCTAGGATGACACTTGGAGGTCACTCTACCTCCAACAAGAAAATGACGAATATGTTCTCTATTTTCTTCTTGACCTTTGGCATTGGTTCTCTATTATATGTGCTCGGTTTGACTATAATGCCAAACGAAAAATACCATAAACTTATCTCTTACAATTTAACCCTGCAATGACCAGTGGGTGGGTCACTCTACCACTAAGCTACTTACCTCTACCATGACCAACTTTTCCCAAGAATGTGTATTGTTACCTCCAACAAGAAAGATACTCTTGACTATTGGCTTCAGTTCTCTATTATATGTACTCAGTTTGACCATAAAGCAAATCAATTCAAGTTGGCAAATTCCAGCTGCTGATCACTAGACTGAACTGCTTAATGCCAAATGACGAATATCACAAACTTTTCTCTTACAATCTAAACCCAGGATGACCCCTAAACTGAACTGCTTAATGCCAAATGACGAATACCAAAAACTGCTCTCTTAATTAATTCAAGTTGGCAAATGCCACCTGCTGACTACTTTGACTGAACCGCTTAATGCCAAATGATGAATACCCTAAACATTTCTCTTACAATTTAAACCCAGAATGACCCCTAGATGTAGGTCACTCTACCACCGATCTATTTGCCTCTATCATGACCAACTTTTTCCAGGAGTGTGTTATTTTACCTCCAACAAGAAAGATACCTCTTGACCATTGGCAAATCAATTATATGTACTCATTTTGACTATAAGCAAATCATTTCAAATTGGCAAATACCACCTGCTGACCACTAAACTGAACTCTTCATGCCAAATGACAACCTCATACCTTTCCTATAGTGCTGAGCTTTCCAGGCAGAGATTTCCAAAGACCACTCCCAGCATCAACTGCATTGAAGCTGACAGCGGCAACATCAGGCTTTGGGATGGATGGGCTTTTCAAAATAGAAACTGAGGCTCTGATCTTTGAATTGCCTGCGGGTGAAATTGATGCACGGATGTGATTCAACTTTGGAGGTGTGGGATTCTTTTCCTGCAAAAAAGTACCAAACAATGATCTAAGCACTTTTTGCTACAATTCTTAAATTTTCAATTTCAGAATATGCAGTAAAATGGGAGGAATAAAAACCAGCATTTTCATATATAATTTGACTTCAGTGCATTTCTCATATGATTTCGACATTTTACTAGGTACTTCAAGAATTCCTCAAAACAAAGAATTAAATATTCCTTGGGCCTTAACTAAGTCACTGACAACAGAATCCTTAGCAGGCTTCAGTCCTATCAAAGCAGACAAATACAAAAGTTGATCCGGGATAAATCCATGTGAGGCTTCCTTGTCGAAAGTGTCATTTAATAAAACTGGAACATTCAATAAATAATAACTTTTAACTGTTATAAACTTGCATACTATACTGATTTTTCTGCTAATAATTGTAGGCATTTGCATAAAAGATGCTTTAAAGTGTCCATGAACAATTCTGTATAATAAAGGTGTGTGAGCATCTTAATTACATTGTATAGGTGGTCATTTCTCTTGTAATGTCCAGATTTTGAGAGTGAAAACAGCTTCTACAGATCAGAGAACAACTGCAAGAGAAACTGATTTGTATATATTTATATAACTTTATCCAATTTTACTACAGGGTACTTCATCTAAGAAGTGTATGCACATTAGCAGAGGGCAGTTTAAAATCATGGGGATATGTCAACCATCAGGGTACACCCCTGCAGGTGAGTCTCATTCAGGAAGCTCCTGACCTGCAACTTATGCAAAAACCTAAAAACAGTTATCAACTTAACAAAGTGGGTTCGAGCATCAACCCTCAAATACAATATTATTCATATGATAAGTAGGAGTTGATGAGCTAAAGGGGCTCTATAATGAATGGTTCATAAGGCACAACACTTGCTGAAGGTTTTGCAAATGGGGTAGCAAGCTAAGTGGGCTTGATCTTGGGGGAAACTCCATGGTTAAGCGTGCTTGAGTTGGAGTAGTACTGGGATGGGTGACTTCCCGGGAAGTCCCGATGCTTCACCCCTGTGTGCATCACCTAGATGCAATGAGTGCTAATTGGACCATTCATTAACATGAGAGATGGGTTCATGTGAACCACTACTCATGAAATATGGGTCATGTTTGTGACTCAAAAACTACGCAGTTATACCCTGAAATAAAATATCATAACAATATTATTCAGTTAAAGAGGCTTGGGGTTTTAAAGAGCTAACCCATTCTTACCAGAATGTCTGTTCAAAGCTTGGTCAAGGAGAAGTGCTCGAAGTGCTCCAGCAAGAATATACAACATTATATAGTGAATGTTTAGCATTGAGTTTTTTATTCTATATTTGATTTTGAGCTGGGAGGCTCAGTGCTGAAAAGCTAACCTACCCTTAACAGAACACCAGTTGAAAGCTCAGCTGGGGAGAAAGTCTCAAACAGGAGGCATATGCAGGTTGCACGAGCCTAAATAACTACACCTAATATCGCAGGAGGAATTATGCCAACCATACAAACAGTAAAAGTGCAATAGTCTCACCTCTGCATAACAGGAAAGAGGATTTCCCCTACCCAATGGGAAGCTATGCACTAGGTATATATGTAGAAGACATTCTGCATGGATACATTTTCAGAAACTAACAAAAGTGCAACAAAAAGAACTTGGCCAACCAAATAAGAGAGCAAAGATGTACCTACAGAATTTGATATTTTTCTCTCGCGCTCCGAAACGCTTTTACTCCTCACAATTTTGCCAGGTAGTGGCATATCACAGCAGCTCTTCCGTAAGTTTTTTGAAATCCCTGAAGCGAGTTCTGCTCTGGGTATGGCATTCACAGTCATGGAAGACCGAACTGTAAATGAAGGAGAAATGCTTTGATGTTTTCCAGCACTGGAAGTGGCCCTGCTAAAGGGTGAGGAAGATGTAGACTTCAATGAATCCACCATATCTTTAGTAGGAGTAAATACCTCATAACATGAAGGAGCTTGTTTCCCAAAGGGTGATTTTCTCTGCAAATCAGCCTTTGCCCCAGCCAAGGTCACAAGTTCAAGTCCAGATTCTGGATCCCAAGAGCTGCGGCGAGGAGGCCATTTTGGCCCAAAGCTCTCTGCAGAAATAGGTTTGGAACCCTTCAAATTAGGGCTCTCATTTTGCTTCTCTTTCTGGTCCTGGTTTTCATGCACACCCACCAAATCCTCAGGGGTCCCAACTACAGGATGGCGACCTGGAATAGGCCTGACGCCCTGAAGAAGAGGAATAGTACATCCAGGTACAATTTTCTCGGCATAAATAAACTGACCCAGCTGCAATTTATTGCTCAAGACTAGGTCCTCTTGATCCTCTGTAAGAGAAACATAAGTTGAATGACAGGAATCTGAGACCTTGATAGAAAACCCCTGTTTCGGCCAGAGCTCTTTACGGTCCAAATCCACAGGAACTATGTCAATTACCTGCAATAGTGCTGAGCGATGCTCGCTTGTGACTTTGAAGTCCGCATTCATGTTCTGCAGAAGCTTCAAAAGAATGCCCGGAACTAATGCGGCCATGACTAAACCAGTAAATAAAATTTAAAAAACCTGCAAAGGATCACCAGAAGGTACCCGCAAAGCTCTATATGCAGTAGCCCTCCTTCAGATAATGGCCGGAAAGGCTCAAAAATTCAAAGCTTAGTTAGACCATGCCAAGTTTCTATAAAACCAGGCTTTCACTGCTTTAATGAAGCTGGCAAATGAGTTAAACCCCAAAACTTGGCAAATATCCATGAGAGAAAATTTTTAAAAACAATTCTTCTAAATTTTCCCTGAGAATGCTTTAAACGCCTCCATTGCTGTGAATCTTTAATTGCTCCGCCCACAGACTTCAACCTTTTCTGATAAATTCACGAGACTTTCACTTGATGCTCACAAATTATTTAATCTACTGCAGGAAGCATTTAAAGCTCCCGCTTTCCTCAAGTATTAACGTAAAACTCGACAAAACGAACTTCTTACTTAAGAATACCCCAAAATTCATTTCTTCCTGTTGAATCTGCAGATTTGGCCAGTTTTCCTCCACTACTTCTTAGTAAATTCTTCAGAAAACAGATATTACACTCGAACCTGCAATTATATTTACTTCAAAACCGCCATTTTTCTCTTCTTTAATGCACTATTTTAATATAGCGCCTGAAGACCATCTAAATAACTAAAATTCCCAATAATTCATCATTTGCTGCCACTTCGTGTCAATATTACAACGTATCTCGCTCGCTCTGGGCAATTACTGAATCGCAAAGAAATACAGCTGAAAACAAGCCTAATCATCCGAGATTCTTCTAACAAACCAGCCAAATCATCGGCAAATCTCGCCCTTCATACAAAATCACTTTTCTTCAAACTCTGGCTGCCAGAACGTGCTAAATCCGGGAAAAAAGAGATCTCTACTGGGAAAATTCAGAAAAATGATGTGCATAGAACAATTCAGAAAAGAAAATCCTCCAAATTAATCTTTGATTTGAACACATTAAAACCCTGAAAACCCAAATTTCTTGACCAAAATGGGTTCCCAAAACCCTGATTTTAACTTTGTGTCAGTCTGCAAATATGGCATTGGCATCAACGGTAACAGAGGAATTTTTTCGAAGTCCAAACAGCCGTTAAATTCAAATTTAAACGTTCATCGTTCAAATTCTCAACGGTAGAATTTATTTAGTTATTCATTCTTAAATATTTTATTCTTAAATTTTCTTGTCATAGCTTTGAATTTGAAGACGGTTTGTTGAAATAAGCGGGCATGTGTTTTTGTTCATTGTACGGCACTGTAGAAGAAAACGAAGTTAAAAGTAATGAATGGATTTGTGGTCATAGAATTTAGCATTAAGGGATTCGATTCGTTGGTAACTTAAAATATTAACTGGATATCTAGTAGATATATCTTTTTAATTGAAATAGAGTTATATTATTTGAAAGAAATATTATAGATAAATTATATTAAAAAAGTAGGTGGTATGAGAGCACGCCACAAATGAAATGAAAGATTTTACAATGTCCATGAGACCAAGCAGCCTATGGGATCCAGAAAACGACGACTCTTCAGAACATTTTCAATTTATTTTCCAAGTCAGATCTTCTACCATGAATCTTGAACAATAAACCCGTTGTATTGTGAATCCTTGCCTCCTCAAATAACTCACTAAGGTTGTCCACGCTCCAAAGCCAACACATTAGGTCGTAAAGAATGATATAAGTTTTCAATGACTCTTTTGAGGATCGCCCTTCATAATTTAAATAAGTCCCTCTAAATAAAAATAGTGTTAATGTCTACTTTTGATTACTATGTATTTCTTTTTCCTTAGAATCTAACTAAAACAACAATATCATGTTTAATTTATATTTTAAATGGAAATAAATATTAAGTTGAGGTTGAGATTGAGATTGTGCTATAAATAGAAAATAGAATGCTTAAAAGGATAGAGAAAGGGGAAGAGTGTGTTTTTTGTGTTATGATGTAGAGGTTGACAATTAGAGAAAGACAGGGAGCAAGGCAACATTATTAATATCAAATTTTATTTTTTGCATTCTAGTATTGTGTCATCAAGGATAGTAGCAACGATAATGGTGTATTGTCTCGTGCACACATGTTCGTGCTAGTGCGGTCATGTTTGCTCAAGTGTGATCATGTTTGTTTGGGTGTGTTGGTGTCATGTACAGTTACAATGACATCCTCTGTAATTTTCTAAAAAAGACTTGCAACCACTAATAGATTCATCTACACCTAGAATGTCTATTTTGGGCCAAAAAAGGGTCTGCGGTACATGTGGGGTTTGCCTCAGTGAGATACTTGATTCAACAAGTTTATGGAAAATGAGCTCTAGAAGTGCATGAACACACATTAGGTGTAAGGTATGAGTTGATGCAGCAATGGGGATCTTTCAATGGAGGTCCTATTGTTGTTGCCTATGTGGTGGGTGCTCTTTTGGGTGCCCTAGATTTCTAAGTGTATCCCCTAGATCCCTTTTAAGTGTTTTGTGCAATGCTTGTGGATCGTTCCCTTATACCCTCTTTTATAAGCAAAGCCCAACTCCTTTTGACTTTTGGAGGCAAATTAGGGTTTTTATGGTTTGAAAAGGCAAGTGCTTGAGAAAGGAAAGTGGATTTTGAATTCAAAGGATGCTAGCATGTGTAGTTCTATTTGAAGGATAGGAGTGTCATGCAATACCAAGATGCAAAAAGGTCAAACCACGTGGGGGAAGATGTTTAGATGTGAAAAGGCATCTTATTTTTAAACGAGTTATGGGTTTAGGGATAATATGTGCTCTAAGAGGTCAAATCGATCATAATTGTGCTTATGAATGTGAGATTTCGAAATGAACTAAAACTACACAAAACCTAACGAAAGAAACGTGAAAAAATGAAACTATTCTAGCAATGAAATGAAATCAAAATAGCACAATAGAGTTAGTTCCCACAAGAGTATGCAAATGCTCAAGAAATAAAATAACATTACAAGAGCTCACAATAACATGAACAAATAACAAGCTAGAGGAGTGGATAAATATATAGAAAAGAGGGGAGGCAAGACCAACCAATAAGAAAAGTAACTCCGACTACCAAAAAAGGGCAAAAATGACACATGAAATGATGTCACCAACCATTACTTGACCCACTCACTATAGCTAAGTAAGCTAAAGTAAATGTGTAGGAAAATAGATAATATCCAACTAAGGAAAATATAAAAACCTACACTAACACCCCCCTTAAGCACAGCTTAGGTGGATGAAAAGGTGGATCTCAACAAATTAAGCTTGATGAGGTACCCATGCACAATAGATCCCCCAAGAGAAGAAACCACCCCTAAGAAGAGAGATAGAAACCTCCCTAAAGTAGAGAGAGAAAAGAAGTACTAAGTAGCTCCCTCAAAGAAGTAGCCTCCCACACTCCCCAACAAAGCTCATAAATGAAAAAAAATGATTTTTGTTAAGGGTTTGGTGAAGATGTCAACAATTTGCTCATAAGTCAAGTAGTATTAGAGATCAATGGCATGTCCATAGATAAGCTCCCCTGATGTAGTGCATGTGAACCTCTATGTGTTTGGTCTACTAATGGTGGACTGAGGTCTTTGAAATCTATATGGCACTTTTAGTTGTCACAAAATATGGCAGATGCCCATCTAAACTAGATATCAAACTTAGTGATAACATGCTAAATCCAAATGGCCTCAGTAGTGACATTAACAACCACTAATATTTAGCCTCAGTGGAAGAATAGTCTATGTCTCTCTCAACCAGAAAATAGGACCTAAACCAAGTGAATTGTAACCTAAAGTGGACTTGAGATCCTAAGAATCACCTACCCAATCTGAATGTGTATACTACTGTGATGTAGGACAAGCTACTCCTCAATTGAACGTATCAATCAAGGGAGCTTTCCACTAACATTACATTAGGGTTCTATTAACAAAGTCTATGTCTACATAACCATTTTATGTTTCTTATTGCAATGTTGGAAAATGAATAACAATAAATAGAATTTACAAAAAGGAATGCAGAAATGAAAAGGCAAAATGATAAAGAAATTGGCACCAAGCAGATAACCTCACTGTCCGGAACGATAGCATGTGGCGTAGACGTCTGTGCACCGCATTGTAGTCTGTACGGTGCAGGTATAGTATGAATTTGTGCTAAGCTTTCGTGCTAGTATTTTCAATCCTTCCTCCCACTACCGAGCTTCCTACAAAACTTGCAAATGCACAAATAGCAAAGAAGGGTTGGGCTGTATAGAAGTTTGCCTCAATCAAACCCTGTTTTTGTTGTTTCCACCTCAACGACAGCAAGAGATATAGATTGATAAAAAGCATGTGCTCTTAATTCTAAGTGCGTCTAGAACTGTTTGAGCAGTGACAAGCAAGATTAATAAGATATGTAAAAGAAATACAATTTAATCTATTCAGTGAAATGACATGCAACAATTTTAATAAAACAATGAGCATAAGATAACAATGGAGTTAGTAGCAATGAGGGTATGAGTGCTAATTTTAACAGAGAATCGCTAGTATATGAGTTCAATCTTTATTTTGGCAGAGCTTCGCTATGAAAGGAAATTGATCATTGGAATGGCAAAGCAGCAAGATTTTATAGAAGAAGCGAGAGGCCAAAAAGTTGCGAAAGGAGTCGTTTGGGCGTGGATAGACATCAAAAAAAGCTCAAAGTGCCATGCAAGTAAAAACATACCTTCTAAAATGGTTGAAATTTTGAAAGATGCTATTGGGACACCAGCGCATGGTGTAGACGTCTACGCTTAGGGCTTTGGTCCATGCAACTTCAGTTTTCAAAAGGTTCAGATTACTTAGGGAACTGCGAAGGTTAAGGTACTTTTACAGTTTTTGGACAGGACAAGCACAAAGGGTCAAAGCAACGTTTGGAAAGAACACTAAGGTAGTGGATACTAAACCGAGTGCCAAATAAAGCATGAAATTGGGGGAAAGCATAATTTACGATGCTACATTTAGCCCCTACTTTAGCAGGTGTATGACACTACATGCATATGCATGCTAAAGTACAAGAAAGAAAGTACTAAAAGTAAATAAACACAAAAAGGATTCCCCCAAAGGATACTGTAGAGAATGCAGGAGCCTTTCAAGCATAGGAACAAGCCCTCAGGTTGAGAACCTACAAAACAAATACATTAGACAAAAAGGACCTGCAAGACAATAGTGTTAGAGCATAAACCTGCAAAACCACTATGTCAAAACATCACAAACATTTACATAAACATAAACAATACAACATACATAGAGGGGAAAAACACACAACAAGCAAAGAAAAATTTTGAGTCACTAAAGTGAAAGAGACCTCAATGTAAAAGGTTGTCTCAATACCATGCTTCATCCCCAAAATACAACAAAAATAAAGAAAACCACAAATAGAGGAATTCTTAAATGGAGATAGAAGAATATAATGAGTCGATCGATTGTTTTAAGGAGAAGACATACAAATAGACAGGGAAGCAATCAATACAAATGAAGAAGAGTACATGACTTTGACACTAGCTTTCTATGTCACTAGGGGTCATGTAAGTCACAATACCCTCATGGATCATGGACTAGCAAGTTGCATTATGCTTGGTGACCATGGGTGTATAAAGGTAGGTCATATGAGGCACACTGACTAGCAAGATGCATTATGGTAGATGGCTCATAGGCTACATGGATCAAAAACTAGCAAGCTACATTATGCTAGGTGATCATGAAATATCAATGCCTCAGGGAGCATATCAAAAACCAATGCCTTAGGGAGCATATCAAACACCAACACCACAAGGGTTGAACGCTTCAGGGAGCATTAAATAAGCATCACCTTAGGGGGTGAATTGATAAGCTACACCTTAGGGATGAATGAAGAAGGGTGCATGTATGGATGCAAATGTGAGGAGAATATATGCCCCCCTTAAAATATTAGCATGTATAATATGCAAATATTTTAAGGTAAAGAAAATGGGAAGAAAGAGGGTTATGAAGAATGCATGTGCACCCCTTGAACAAGTTGTCTTTGTCCCCCAGAGTAATGGTGGGGACAACCATGAAAAAAGAATATTGTGTTGTTACCAAATATGAAGTATGGTTATATGTGAGATTGTACCACCATGAATGACAATGAGCAAACAGAGAAAGCTACAGGTTCTACATAGTGCAAGCAACACAATAGTCTCAGAAATAGAGGAAGAACCATGAACTTGATAGAGGTGAACCTTAATATCACTTGTCATGCAAAGAAAAGATAGGTGCTTCATTAGATGGAAGTGTGGGAGCACCCATGTCAAGTTATTGATTTTTTTCCCGCAAGGCTTGGCATTCACTAGTGGAATGGCCAAGCACTCGATGATATGCACAGAAAGGAAGTGTTGATTGAATATGCTTAGGATCCTAACTTTTTTCATGTAGGAGGAGGAAGAGCAATCAAGCATGCTTTGAGGAGCCTCAGCAAAATATGCTCTTGTTTAGATAGAAGAGAAGTAGGAGTAGCAAGCAACCCTTTCTGTTGTGGAGAAAGGTGATGGAACCTTCAAAATTTTGCAAATTTTGAGTGCATATGTCATTTCAATGTGTCGACAAAGGCTAAGTCGACATACTGCTCAATCTACCCTGGGGCCATCTTCACCGATTAAAATTTTGCAACTCAGAAATGATCTTGCAATTTTGTATGGTACAATGTTTCTTGGTACATATGTTAGTGCACCTGTGCAGTTTCGTGCTTCCAGGATAAAGTTCTGATGGGTTATTTAATTATTTTCTGACTGCGACCAAGCTAAAATTGGTGTTCTGAAAAGTTGCAAATTTTACAAATCTTAAGGAAACCCATTTCTCGTTTTGGTGAAAAATATCTCAAATTTTATTTTTATTAGAAATTGAGTCCATATGATGCATTATTTTAATGCATCTCAGTTGCAGCGAACATGTCATACGGGCCAATTTACAAAGGAGGTATATAAATTTGGTGAGCTGGGCGAGATCCGTTGACAAACCCATGTTTTAAATAATTGATTATGCTCGTTCACAAGTTTTCGCGGCTCCAAGTGTTTCCTTTTACGCGTAGTGAATTTTCCTAGTTTGGGTCGTAGGTGAAATTAAAATTTCATTATTTTCTAATGTTCCAAATGCAAATATTTTATATATTTTATATAATTTTAAATAGCAAGTGAATTAAGGCAAGTTTAATATTTGCCAAAACTTTATAAAGTTTCAAAGGTCTATTAAATATTTGCTTTACCTGTGCAAATTTCATCATTCCATGGAAGGCAAAATGAGAATGCATAGGTGTGCGAAACAACGGAAAGGAATTCAATATTTTAAATATCTTGCAAAGTAAAGAATCAATGGGTAAAGTTTTGTTTAATGTTTTAATAGCCTTAATATTACTTTCCGCCATTCCGCGGAAGAAAATAAGGGAGAGGCAAAATGAAGCACGGAACATTGGAAAGCTCCAGGGGGGCATTAAATTAGATGTTTTGATATATTTGCCAAAGGTTAAAGTGAAAAGTTAAGCTTTGTTTTAAAAGCTTTATTAATCCCTTAAATCTTTTTTTGTCATTCTGTAGATAAAAAAATGGTGAAGGCACATTGAGTGCAGATGTGTGGAAAAAAAGTTTTGTAAAACATTTTAATATTTCCAATGTCTTATCTGCTGGAAATGAAAAAATTAAAGTGCAAAGCTTTATTTTATTTGCTGCATTCTGCCATTTTGCAAAAGGCAAGAGGAGAACAGAGAGTAAATGCACAAAACGGAGTGCGAAATGGCAGAAATGTTGATGAAAGAATTGCAAAGCAGTACTGAAGGTATGGTGTCACGTTTTTTGGTTTGCGGTTGTGTTTTGAGGCTTCTTACAAGCTGAAAATGAGTGTTTTCAGTCCCAGAACAATCCCTAGGGCATTCTTTATGACCAGAGGGAAATTTCTGAAGTGTTTTGAGTGTTTTAATCTGCCCGATAGTGGGAAAAACATGGCACAGAAGCAAAAATGTGATTCTATTTTATTCTCATGCCTCTCCAACCATTTGATGCCTCTACAATTTTTATTTTTGAGAATGTTGGTGAGATTTGATTTCATTTTTTGGCAAAGGCAAAGTATTTTATTTGAATGCTACAAGAATGCAAAGAACAGATTTCTGAAAATGAAAATTAAAATATAAAATGTGCCCGGGAAATTGAAAATTATTTTCTGAGAATGCATAAGTTAATTATGGGAAAATGTTTGGTTGCAAGGATTAAAGTGCAGGGTAAAGATAAATTGCAATTATTTACCAATTTGTGGGTTTCCACCGAGAAGTGAAAAAGGAGGCAGTTAGTGGGTTTTTACACCCAGGTGAACAATTTACACGGGAATACAAAACAGATTTGGGACAAATCAATTTCAGTTGTAAAAGGGAAGTGGGCAGATTGAAGAGGGAAAATGAGGAGAAGGAGCATCTTCTAGAAGCAAATCAGTTGCAGAATCAAGAGTGCAGAGGTGTGCCATGTGTCATCAGTGGATTATTTTACGGGTTTTTCATCTTCTTCTCTCTCTCTCTATAAGACTAACTTCTATATCATTTTAGGGGTTGATTCGAGGTTGTCTTCTCAGACTAGGTCTGGAAGATAGGGATCAATCCAAGGGTTTTATTTTACTGCAATAGTTAGGTCTTTGTTTTATGATGTAACTGGTCTATTTTTGTATGAATTTTTGTACTAGATTTGGAAGTCATTTCAATAAATCAATATAAGTCCATGTTTGTGCTATCAATACTATTCTCTGTCTCCATTAATGTTTGAGTATTTTAGGGGATCTAAGGGGTTTCTGGGTGTACATTTGCTACACTCTCCATTTGATCTATGTTAGTCTGTACTTTCAAGGAGATACAGTAATAATGTTTTGCTTGAATATTTACTTAAATATCTAAGTGAACATGCTTTCATGGACAAATATTTGGGATGTTTCAGTGCATTGTGGATAGCTAAGGATGGATGTAGTGTTGAGTGCAGAAGGGCTATTGAGGTTTCAATGTTTCTGTAAGGTAGAAATCTAGTTAATTTAATTCATTTGAATGTGTGCGTCCCTTTTCATTTATGGATTTTGATCCAAGTGTGACTACATTGCCCATGGGATTTGGCATTGATCTAGAGCAGTCAAGTATAACCCTACCCTATTACAAATCTGAAAATCATGTTAGTCTTTTCCTAATTTATTTGTAAATTATTTTTGCCCTACCTTTATGCATGAAGTCTAGTATTTTAAACTTTGATTAAACCTCATGAGAAACTTGTAACTAATGCAAATATTTAGAGGACTTATGTATATTATATCTCCTAGGTCAATGTTGTTGTAAGTTGTTAATGCTCGTACATTCACAAGGATTATAACTAAGCTTATCATATGTTAACACCATTTGAACCTCATTGCCTAAATTTAGAGATCTCCCTTGTTGTGTATCTGTTTCTTAAATTGTTTTGAGGTCTCTGGGAACACCCTCCTGAGCTTGGCAATTCTCAAAGAGTAGAAGGCTATGTTTAGCCTTATTCATTGGCCTTTCTTGTCCTCGGCCTGGTATTAGTTTTCCTTAAGATTGAGGGTTGCAAGAAAAAACACCAATAGATGGCGACTCTGCTAGGGACTTTTAGTCACAAATGTCAAGATCAATCCAATAGTCTGTCATGGGTATTTAAAGTTTGTATATGCACAATGTTTTATCATTCCCTTTAGAGGGTGGTGACTCTGCTTACTTTTGAATCGATTGATCAAAGGGGGAGACCGGTTGTGTATGTGAGGAAGATTGAATGTGGCTCTGCTGTTGGAGAAGACCCAAAATGAAAGAAATATTTTAAGGAGCTTCTTGCTTCTTAAAATTTAGTCCTCTATTGAGAGAGGTGGCAACTCTATTTCAAGAACCTGATAAAGGATATAAAGAAGTTTCAGATCTACATAATATTCCAAATCATTAGAAGAATTGGTTGCAGCAGTTCTTGGGTATTTTTTTATTCCAACATTTTTGTATGAAGGTTTGCAACAAAGGTTCTAGTAAATATTGTCCCTTATCCAGTACTCTAAGGTACTAGTAGAAAAGGGAAATGAGAAAGTAGGATATTTTGAAAGGAGTATCAAGAAGTAGATAGTTGTAGAGGGGATTAACTCATTTGCAAATATGTATGAATATTCTGGTTCTCCCTCTACAAGCTTTAATGTCATGCATGAAATATAGTCATGTCATCGAAGAAAATTTTCTATTGAAAGATATAGAGCCATAAATTTTGGTAGTATTCAAGGTTTCCCAAACCCTATTCCTAACAAAGTTAGGGAATATTTGCCAGAAGTCAAAGGGTAAAGCTTAGAATCAGCATGTAGACATTTGCAAAAATTCATGGACTTGATGGGAGATTATGAGATAGGTCATGAAGATGTTGTCATGAAGTTCTTTGTTCAAATTCTAAAGGAAGATGCCAGAGATTGGTTTTCATATTTGTCAATATGTTATATCTCTTCATGGAGTGAGTTTATGACAACATTCATAGGGCAGTTTGGTAAAAGAATTGACCCAAGTTTTGTGATCAGCAAGTTTATGAGCATTGAGAAAGAAGAAGATGAGTTGGTTCCTACATTTAATCTCAAATTTTCAAAGGCAATAGAGGATATTCCAGAAAGTATAAGACCAAATGATGCATTATGCTTGTTTGTATACCTAGGTGCATTTGATGAAGAAATGAGTTATCAGTTGAGAAATAAAGAGCCTGCAACACTTCATCAAGCATATCAAATTGCCATGGATATTGAAAACAACTCAAGGTATTCAATGATGAAAGGATATATGTCAGCAAGTGGTGGTTGTCCTAGAACATCTTATGTATACAATGAATCTAAGGAGGAAGATGAAAACTATTATCAAGATAGTTATATCTCTGTTGTTCTGATTTGTCCATCATTACAACATGCATATCATAGTGAACTCTAAGCTGAGCATGAACAAAACTTGGGCAGTGTTGATCCTATGTTTTTTGTTCAAGGATTGTGTGACATAAAGAGAGGGCAAGATGCTTTTTATGGTCAACCCATGGAGGAGATATATGCAGATGAAGATTGCAACACTAATAGCCATAATATAAGACATGATGAAATAAATGAAACATGTAAAGTCATGCTTTCTTTTGACTTTGAAAATATAGAAGTAGAGAACCAGTTCTCTATATCAAATGAAGGTTGCAGTGATGCAAATAATGCTAAAGATATGATCTCACTCATTAATGAGGAAATGATATATTATGATGAATCCATTAAATCAGATATATCATCTGAAAATGCATTAGAAATTGAAGATTCATTTTTAGGTCATCTTACTAATTATGTTGATTTTGAAGCTTCAAGTCTTCATGATGACAACATTTTTGAAGACTCACAAATGCATGGTTATGTTGCGAAAATCTGTGATGGTGTTGACAATCCTTTGAATGATCATCCCAGTTCAAATTGTACTGATGATATAAGATTTTCATAATCTTATATGGAAAGGATAGATGCTGAAAACCAAGGTAATACTCTTGAGATTAGCAGCATATCAAATGCAAATGATAGAGTGTGCAATGATTTTTAGTTGGAGAAATCATCCGTGAGAAGCTTCAACGAAGAAATAAATGATGATTTCCAGTTTGATAGTGAGGAATATGACCCTGCTGATTGTTGTAGCAGTATGGACAAAGAAGAAGATATATGTGCAAAATATTCATTGGATGAATTGGTTCAGGTAGTTGATTTTGTAGAGCATGCATATGTTGGTGATGTAAGTGGTGAATAAGGAATTGCCTTCTTGTTTGATCTTTTACCTTCTTCTATCCATTTTTCTAGTTTTGAAGTTATCACTGAATGTTTGCATGAGGATAGCATCGATGTGGTTGTACATGAAAGTGAAAATGTAAATACAAATGTTGGTACAGCTGATGGCAATCTTTATGATGAGTTTGTACTTGAAGAATGTGATTGTGTCAATTATAAGGATGCATATGAGAACCTTTTTTTGGGGTATACAACTTCTAGTCTTCCTCATAAACAGTGTAATTCAAATGAGTCATGGGAGGGTAGTGATGTTGAGTTAAGCATGATAGATATGTGTCACAGATCTGATTTTTATGGCACATATGTTTCAACAGATTGCCAAGAGATTGAAATAGAAAGACAATCTGAGGAGCATGGCTCTTGACATAAAATATCTCATGATGTGGATGGAAATGTTGATGAGGTTTGCATCAGCATAAATGACCCCAAACATACATCTTGCAGTGATGATGAGCAACAACAAGTTATCCAGGTTGGTGATTCTCTGGCTGCTTATGTTTCTTATGTGCCTGAAATTAAATGTTATAAGTTTGACATGTTAGAGGATGGGTTTCCCTCTCCAAGTCAAGGTAATGAAGGGGCATCTTTTTCTTTTCCATGTGAATTGGAGGCATTTTCTTTTTGCCTTGATTCATTTGAGGAGGTCAACAACTATGAATGTTCCATGTTTTCATATGGTGTTGACTTGAGGTTTTAAGTTTTTCCACCACCTACTACAAAAATGAAAAATTTTATGCATGACAATGTGGTGGCCTATATTATATGGTTTCCATGCAACAACAGGGTCAAACATGGAGCAAGTATTCACTGGTTCAGTGGTAATCAAATATTTATGCTTGTAAGAAGAGGGCTATACTTGTTGCAGTGGTGCGGCAGAGGTAAATGTGGGTTGAGGCAAATCAGTTCCTTCAACAAGCTAGTGTTTGACAGAGGCAAATAATTGTTCTTATTTTCATTTGGTGGCATGGGGCTATCAAATAATGTTTGAAGATTGTGTGTTGGAGCTCTGTAATGTTGCAGGTTGAATCAATTTTCAGAGCCGCCCAATGGAGTAGGCACTTGGTCTACATCCCATAGATCTGGAATCTCGCCATGCCCACAGGGTGCATGCGTCCCCAACTAGAGCCACTAATAGAACCTTCAAAATTTTGCAAATTTTGAGTGCATGTCCTTTCAATGTGTCGACAAAGGCTAAGTCGACTTACTGCTCAATCTACCCCGGGGGCCATCTTCACCGATTAAAATTTTACAACTTAGAAGTGATTTTGCAATTCCGTATGGTACAATGTTTCTTGGTAAATATGGTAGTATACCTATGCAGTTTCATGCTTCCAGGATGAGTTCTGATGGGTTATTTAATTATTTTCTGACTACGAACAGACTAAAATTGGTGTTCCAGAAAGTTACAAATTTTACAAATATAAAGGCAACCCATTTCCTGTTTTGGTGGAAAAAATCTCCAATTCCATTTTTATCAAAAACTAAGTCCATATGATGCATTATTTTAATACATCTTGGTTGCGGCTAACATGGCTTGCAGGGCAATTTACAAAGGAGGTATATAAATTTGGTGAGTTGGGCAAGATCCGTCAACAAACCCATGTTTCAAAATAATTGATTATGTCCGCTTGAAAGTTTTTGCGGCTCCAGGTGTTTCCATTTGTGTGCAGTGAATTTTCCCAATTTGGGTCGCAGGTGAAATTAAAATTTCATTATTTTAATGTTCTAAATGCAAATATTTAAAATATTTTATATATTTTATATAATTTTAATTGGAAAGTGAATTAGGGCAAGTTTAATATTTGCCAAAACTTTATGAAGTTTCAAAAGTCTATTAAGTATTTGCTTTGCATGTGCAAATTCTGCCATTCCGTGGAAGGCAAAATGAGAATGCATAGAAGGTGTGCCGAACAGCGGAAAGGAATTCAATATTTTAAATATCTTGCAAAGTAAAGAATCAATGGGTAAAGTTTCGTTTAATGTTTTAAAAGCCTTAATATTATTTTCCACCATTCCGCGGAAGAAAATAAGGGAGAGGCAAAATGAAGCACGAAACAACGGAAAGCTCCATCAGGGCATTTTAAATGTTTTGATATATTTGTCAAAGGTTAAAGTGAAAAGTTAAGCTTTGTTTTAAAAGCTTTATTAATCCCTTAAATCTTTTTCCGTCATTCCTTAGATAAAAAAATGGTGAAGGCACATTGAGTGCGATGTGCGGAAAAAAAAGTTTTGTAAAACATTTTAATATTTCCAATGTCTTATCTGTTGGAAATGAAAAAATTAAAGTGCAAAGCTTTATTTTATTTGTTGCATTCTGCAGAAGGTAAGAGGAGAATAGAGAGTAAACGCATAAAATGGAGTGCAGAATGACGGATGTTGAGGAAAGAATTGCAAAGCAGTACTGAAGGTATGGTGTCACGTTTTTTGGTTTGCGGCTGTGTTTTGAGGCTTCTTACAAGTTGAAAATGAGTGTTTTCACTCCCAGAACAATGCCTAGGGCATTCTTATGACCAGAGGGCAATTTCTAAAGTGTTTTGAGTGTTTTAATCTGCCCGGAAGTGGGAAAAACATGGCAGCAAAAGCAAAAACGTGATTCTATTTTATTCTCTTGCCTCTCCAACCATTTGATGCCTGTACAATTTTTATTTTTGAGAATGTTGGTGAGATTTGATTTCATTTTTGGCAAAGGCAAAGTGTTTTATTTGAATGCTACAGGAATGCAAAGAGCAAATTTTTGAAGATGAAAATTAAAGTATAAAATGTGCCTGGGAAATTAAAAATTATTTCCTAAGAATGCATAAGTTAATTATGGGAAAATGTTTGGTTGCAAGGGTTAAAGTGCGGGGTAAAGACAAATTGCAATTATTTACCAATTTGTGAGTTTCCACCCAGAAGTGAAAAAGGAGGTAGTTAGTGGGTTTTTACACCCAGGTGAACAATTTGCACGGGAATGCAAAACAGATTTGGGACAAATCAATTTCAGTTGCAAAAGGGAAGTGGGCAGATTAAAGAGGGAAAATGAGGAGAAGAAGCATCTTCTAGAAGAAAATTAGTTGCAGAATCAAGAGTGCAAAGATGTGCCATGTGTCATTAGTCAATTATTTTTAGGGTTTTTCGTCTTCTTCTCTCTTTCTCTATAAGACTATAACTTCTGTATCATTTTAGGGGTTGATTTGAGGTTGTCTTCTCAGACTAGGTCTGGAAGATAAGGATCAATCCAGGGGTTTTATTTTACTGCAATAGTTAGGTCTTTGTTTTATGATGTAACTGGTCTATTTTTGTATGAATTTCTATACTAGATTTGGAAGTCATTTCAATAAATCAATACAAGTCCATGTTTGTGCTGTTAATACTATTCTCTGTCTCCATCAATGTTTGAGTATTCCAGGGGATCTAAGGGGTTTCTGGATGTACATTTGCTACACTCTCCATTTGATCTATGATAGTCTATATTTTCAAGGAGATACAGTAATAATGTTTTTCTTGAATATTTACTTAAATATCTAAGTGAACATGCTTTCATGGACAAATATTTGGGATGTTTCAGTGCATTGTGGAAAGCTAAGGATGGATGTAGTGTTTGTAGAAGGGCTATTGAGGGTTCAATGTTTCTATAAGGCAGAAACCTAGTTAATTTAATTCATTTGAATGTGTGCTTCCCTTTTCATTTATGGATTTTGATCCAAGTGTGACTCTGTTGCCCATGGGATTTGGCACTGATCTAGAGCAGTCAAGTATAACCCTACCCTATTACAAATTTGAAAATCATGTTAGTCTTTTCCTAATTTATTTGTAAATTATTTCTGCCCTACCCTTATGCATGAAGTCTAGTATTTTAAACCTTGATTATACCTCATGAGAAACTGTAATTGATGCAAATATTTAGAGGACTTATGTATATTGTATCTCCTAGGTCAATGGTGTTGTAAGAAGCTATCAATGCTCATACATTCACAAGGATTATAATTGTTGTGAATTAAGGTGTCTCAACCTTTGCAAATTCCTAACATTATTTATTTATTTGTATATTAATTTATTGCCTTAATTACTTGCACATTCAGTTTGGTCACTTAGTTGAGGTGGCACGGTGACATGTCATCTTACTTGGAATGTGACTTGGATGGTCAAGTCAAACCTACATGGATTTGGGCGTCCCATTTGAGGTGGCACTAATATGTCATGTGTCAGCATCTTGTGGTGTGTGGAAGAGGATATTCCATATGACAAAATCTATGACGCATAAGAGCCAAGTTTGGAGATTCCTACGACAAGTGATGACAAGTGTCAATGAGGATCTTTGCATGAGGGAAAGGCATCTTTGGGCGCCCAAGTTGGGCTATGACATGTTGTAAGAGGAATATGTTATGTTTAGCATTCTATGATGGATTCTCTTACAACATTTAAGGTTGTTATCTTGGGAAAATCTATGACAACTGTAAGATGTGTAAGAGCATCTGTCATAGTCTATTTTTAGCCTGGAGCACTCCTATGTTGGGAAAGTCAAATCTGCCATGTATGACAGATGTAAGGGATGTATTTGTAGCAAGGACAAGTGTCCTTTGATGTGGAATAATGGCCATGTGGCCAAGGTGGACGCCTATCCCAAGATGCTCCCAATATTTGCCTTGTAATCTCTATATATTGCATAGTTTGGAGTTGTAGTTGCATAGTATTTTTTACATGTACTGTTATGCTGTCAGAATAACTTCATAATCGACATTTGAAGACTCTTGGAAGAACTTGCATTGCAAGTGTATTGTAAATTGTAACTGTTTTAGATTATACATTGTGTAGGTTTTAGAGTGTGGGGTTTTTCACTTGAAAAGGTTTTCCCCACGATACATCTTGTGTCTACTTCTCTATGTCTAAATTCTTGTTTTGTGTTTGTTGTTGTAATATCTCTGATATTTGTTTCATATTGCTACAATTGTAAAGGTTGTAAATAATTTGCATACCTCTCCCCTCATTATATTAGTTTAGGAAGCGATTTCCGCACACCTAGCTTCCTTTCAATAACTAAGCTTATCATATGTTAACACCATTTGAACCTAATTGCCTAAATTTAGAGATCTCCCTTGCTATGTATCTATTTCTTAAATTGTTTTGAGGTCTCTGGGAACACCCTCCCGAGCTTGGCAATGCTCAAAGAGTAGAAGGCTATGTTTAGCCTTGTTCGTTGGCCTTTCTTGTCCTCGGCCTGGTGTTAGTTTTCCTTAGGATTGAGGGTTGCAAGAAAAAACACCAACAAAAGGTTTGATTTTTGAAAAGAAGAAACTATAGAGACCTCAAACAATGGAGGGGATGTAGATAGAGGAGAAGTCCAGAAACCTAAACCCACTGTAGAAGGTAAGTGCGGTGTAGGTTCCACAGGGAACTTAACTCCTTGTTCCATGTGCCCTAGACCATATCCATTGTAGTTGTGTTTTGAAAGAATTTTGAATCCAAGCCCGTAACGTGTCTCCAAATCAAAAAGAAGAGAATCAACATCACTGGCCTTATCAATATGAGAAGTGTATGCACATGTTGGAAGAGAAGCAGGAGCAAAAATCACATAAGAAGAGGGATTGATTCTAATACCAGAATACAAATCCTTTTTGAATGTGGGTGTGTTAGAGTGAGAAGGGTCAACCTTATACTCACATGGCCCATGGGGGGTGAAGTCTAAGGAACCCCAATCATCACCAAGACATGAATTAGATGAGGAAGGCACATTGTCATAAAAAGAAGGTGATGATGGTTTTTTATAATTTGTTGTAGAAGGTATGAAATTATGAAGAGAATAAACAACAGGCTTCTTGTTACCCAATTCAACCTGTTGATAGTATTGAAAGGGGTTTAGATCAACACTTACCTTATGTACTTTAGCATTATGAATAAATTTAAGAGATTGATAAAGGGTAGATGGAACTTCACCCATGGCATGAATCCACAGTCTATCGAGGAGAAGATTATAAGAAAGAATCTCCTACATGAAATGATACTTAGTAGGTAATGTAACGGGGCCTAACATAATGGGTAATGTGATAGTGCCTAAAGTTGGGCGAGCCACATTTTGAAGATGATTAAGGAGGTCTAAGATGCAAACGTTAAAATCAGAACCACTATCAATAAGGGTTCGCTTAATTCTAGTTGAGTTTATATCTACAACAATCTTAAGAGCATCATTTTGTTTCTAAACTTCAACAAAAGGGAGTTTAGAGAAATGAAAATTGATATCAGAAGAGTTATAATGAAAACCTTCAAGAATAGCAGCCACATCTGTGGGATTCACAAAATATTGGATAGATATATTTTGCAAGGGTTGCTGGAGGGCACTATGATGAGAAGGTGAAACTTGCATCAAGTCCCAAAGAGAGATCTTAGATTGTGTAGCCTGTAGTTTTTTAACAAGGTCATACTCTTTGGTATTCTCCACAGAAAGACAAGGAAGCAGTGGAAGAATAGGATTTGGTGGAGGAAGGGGACATGGATAGGAGTACCCTATTAGTTTTGTCAAGTATTATACATGTGGGATACTACATAGTAGTGAGGAGCCACAGGCACATTTTAGTTATAGAATTCACAATCTCTAAAAAGTAATTTGAAGGTTGAGGATTGTCAGGAATTCCCTATACAGTGATCACAGGATGAGAAAGCAAGTGCGGATTAGGTTCCCTATGCATAATGATTTTAGGAGTAGAAGAAAGATTTTGAACATTAATTCACTTATCCAACATCCCCTTTGCAGGTGGGATAAGTCGATTAACGATGATTCAATAAAAATTATTATTTGATTGAGAAATACATGATGTAAAACAAGCAATGTGCTCAACATCTACCATGGAGGATCTGATGCGAGGTGAGGTTCTTCATTCACTAATGCTTCATCTCTATAAGGGAGAGCATAGAAATGAAGAGCAAATAAATTAATGTTGAGAAAAGTATCTATGATTTTATCCTCTTGCACCAAAATGTCCTCACAAATAGGACGGATCTTAGGAGAGGGATCAAAAGAATAGAGTGACACAAGAAAAGCTAAGTCACCATCACATGCATTGAATGGAACATCACTTTCATCAACCCTTTGAGCAAAGTTATAAAGTGGTGTAAGAAGAAAAATGAACATGTTGATTTAGAAAGATAGGAAAGAATTAAGAAACGTATCACTAGATCATGTTGAAGGCAAGGTTCAAGGCAGCGCCCTGAATTTTCTTTTTTTTTAGGAAAGAAAAATATTCTTGATTTTCTTTTGAAAGAAAAATGCATGAAAAAAAGGAGATTTAAGTTCAACACGTCATGTTCACCAAAATGTGATGTAGGAAAATCTACTCCTCAACTGAACGTATCAATCAAGGGAGCTTTCCACTAACATTACATTAGGGTTATGGGGCAGCCAAGGGTAATCTTGGGCCGGTAGGTAGTGGGGGAGTGTTAAGAGATGATAAAGGCAGGTTTATTTCAGCAGTGGAACTCCCTTTGGGTATCTAGTCCAACCAATATGCTGAAGTTGCGGTGGCTTATAATGGTATCAAACTTGCCTATTCTAAAGGGTACAAAAGAGTTTGGATAGAGGGAGATTCCCTCAATATAATCCAATGCCTAAAAAAAATTCAAACTCCTAGTTGGACTATTGAGATGCTTACTAAGGACTTGATCAATCACTTCGATTAATTCTTTTGATGAAATTCTTCTCTCATATCTTCCGTAAGGGAAACGGAGTTGCTGACGTACTCACCAAAGTGGGGGTTAAAATCCATGCTTTCAAGTTGTGGTAAATCTACTCTGCTTTGCCCATCAAAGCACAAACCATAATATCTCATGAGAGCCAACAAGGGTGATGTTAATAATTTTAATGAGGGGGTTAATTTTATGATTACCGTCCTAGGTTTCACACACTTTTAGGGTGCTTCGAGCACTTTCCCTCTTAATATTACTTGGCTTTTGTTTAGCATTTTGCAAATTGCTAAGTGTTGGGAGTTTGACAAAGATAAAGCTACTTTGTTAGATATGGGAGGTGATAGAAACCATGTGGAGCCCTTGTCCAGCGATGGGGTTTGTAAGAATCCACTTGTTTGGAAGGTCATGGAGGAAGGGGGTCTTGTCCCCTATTTGAACAAATTGCATGGCTCTGATTCGATGGCTACCAATTTATTTGTTAAGGGTTGGAGAAATAGAACTATTAAATCCTATGTTCTAGAGGTTGAAATCAACAAGGACCTTACTGCTCAGGTTACAAGTCTCTCAGTTTTTGGCAGGAAGGTTTTTAAAGATCATAAGGTGGGCAAAGAAGCCCCCAAGATTTTCATTAAAGGGAAGGAGAGAAACAAGTTGGCGGAGTTTCAATCTGGTGGTTATGAGCACAAGTCGATAAAACCCATCTGGGCGAAGGTGGTCAAAGTTTTAACGAGGTACATTTCTTTGGAAGGTAGGGTTAATACTATTTACAGTTACCATTTCACAATTTTAAGCCATTTTCGTCATAAAATGGCCATCTCTTTTCCTTTCTACTTGTTATCTTCCATGGAATTTTCCATTAAGGAAAACATAAGGAACCCCGAGCTCCCTATTCTTCATGAAGGGTTGATTCTCGTAATTATGGAATTTGTGATCTCAAGCTCCCAGCTTAGATATTAGGGGTGCAATTCAAAGAAGAAAGGTAAAACCCCCATTATGGACTACTCTGAATCTACTAATTATGCAATGGGGGGGGAGAATAATGATTCTGAGTGGGTGGAGGAGGAGGATTCTATGGAAGTCTTCTCTAATCCTCGGTCCCCTCAGGTAGAGGAGGCTAAGAAGTCCAAAAAAAGAAAAAGAAGTGGGGGGAAGGAAATTCCCAAGAAATAGAGTAATGAGGAGAGGGGTTCCTAGTCTATTGGTTTTCACTCGGGTGAGGAGAGAGAGAGAGAGAGATAAGAGGAAGGAGGTGGGGTCTCAGAAAAGGAGTGGTAAAGAAACGTTGGGCACCCTGAGCCAGAATACTGTAGAGGAGGTTAACGGGGAGCATTGTGATGGGAAGAATAAGGGTAGGAGTAAGGTGATTGATCAAGAGAGGATGGTTGGGGACCATTGGGATAAGCCTAATAAAATTAAGGACTTTGTCACTAAAGAACTAAGAATTGGTATACCTTTCCTGATGATTCCCGACCTGACTTCTAATATCCTTGAAGAATTATCTTTCTTGATTTCTAAAGCTACTAACAGAGAGGAGTTATCGGAGGTTTTAGGTTTGGTCAGGGATATTGTGGCTAGTCGACATCGATTGACCAAGTGGTTCTTCATTGAGATTAATAGAGTCAATTTCATTTGCATTGAGTGCCATGCAGGAAAAAATGGGAAGTAGAGTGGAAATTGATGATAAACTAGATTCAAAAATTTAGCTTAGTTGGGATGCTATTCCGAAGGTGCATCAGATGGAAATGGATCTGAGGAATTTCAATAAGGACTTTGAAGCTTGCATTGTTGGGCTAGAAAAAGAGCTTAAGGAGATTAAACATAACCTAGAGAGGGTGGTGGAGATTAGTAATTGCACTATCCATAATAGTGTTGAAGGTATCAAGATCCTTACTGGCAAGCTGAAGGAACTTCCAGAGGAGCAGATCATGGGAATGGCCATTCAGAAGGAAGCTAGGGACAAGGATTAGACAAACACTAGTAAAGGTAAACAAGTTAAGAATATCAAGCAGGGACGTACGAGCTATTGGATGTTGAGCTATTTCTTTTTCCCAAAAGGTGCACCTGTTCAAGAAACCACTACCATCTCAGTTAAGGACTAGTGGGAGGCTATTAAACCATGTCATGAATCCCAAGGGGAGATGCTAGACACATTCCAACAACCCCCTCAGCGTTACCCGAGGGGATTTGAACCAGTGACCCCACTCTGATACCACTTATTGGATGTTGAGTTAACCGTTTTTCCCAAAAGGTGCACCTATTCAAGAAACTGCTACCATCTCAATTAAGGACCAGTGGGAGGTTGTTAAACCATGTCACAAATCCTGAGGGGAGACATTGAACACATTCCAACATGAGCACCTATACTTGTGGGAGTAAGAAAATCTTTTGAAGTTGATAAAGATGAGTGGTTGGGCTTTGTGAAGTTGCACGAAGAGTTCTATAAGTAGGAACTAGAGGCTGCTAAGACTTTAAAGAAGATGTAATCATGTTGTTTCTTTGCTTCTAGTTTCCTATTTTTTTGCTTGTTGTTTGTTGCCTACCAGTTAGTCTAGTTTAATTTGTTGAGTAGCATTTTGTTATAAGGTGTTACCTTATTTTTGAAATTTGCTAATGCATTCATATGTTAAGTCATTCCCATTCTTTATTCATCACTATTCATACTTTGTTTCTAAGTCGCGTCTTCTTACTTAGTTATTTTTATGCCTGGTCAGTAATCCTTTGTATTTTTTAACCTTGGTCGGCGAGTTCAAGAGTTCATGAACCTCTCAATTTCTCGACTCTTCGTGAAAGTGAATGCCTCTAGGACTTGTCTATCGGTCTTGTGTCTTTCATCTAGAAGAGAAATCCTTTGTAGTCAAAGGGTCAGAAGTTCTTTGAACTTTAGAACTCTCACTTAGTTTGTTCATCAGTTCAAAAAATCTCACTTCTTGATTGAACGTGATCATCACTCCCGCGACGCCTCCTTCTGAGCTGATGATAAGTACGAAGAGGTGACACATGTCATCCCATAATAAATTTGGAATGTTGGAAAAGGTGTGGGCAATCTTTTCGAAGGGAAACAAAGCAGGCTATTTACGGATTTCAAAGTACGATACGCCGCCATTGATAAATGAAATTTATGAGGGAATTAATGAGATTTGATATGAGATCTGGATAAATTGATTTCCCCATAAAGAAAATTCTCATAATATTGCGAAGGAGATATACTAAGGAGAGCTTCCAATCCAGCCATTCATGGAGAATTCACAGGACTCCTCGCATATAGGTTAGCTCAATTTCCTTTTCTCCTTCATCTCTCTCTCTTGCTGTGATAGCGTAATTGTTATTTACCAGTTGGGAAGAGCAATATTTCTTTCATGAATCTGAATAATTCTTTTCCTACAAATATACTGTGGACCTCCTTTGCATCCTTGAATGTTTCAGAGTTATTTACTTTTCAGTTTCTCAAACTAGTCAAGATGAAGTATAAGTTTCAAGGGGCTCCGGTTGTTCCTGTTGTGGAGAATGGTCTATCGAGAGTGAAAGATACAGACCTTGGTCACATAGACCTAGAAGATTTTTGGAAGAGAATGTAGTCGGAAGCTAGGTCTTCTCTTGCAGAGAAAATTGTAAGTAGTGGGTTAGACCGAGCTGGAGGTTTCCCGCCTGTCGTGCCTTGTCCTAACCTAGTTGTTACATGTGCTAATAATTATTCCCCTGATTCACAAGAGATACTAGCCTCGGATGGCTCCATGATAACTAAAATTGATTAAGAAGTTGTTTCTCATGCTTTGAAATTGGTTGATTATGAGGAATTCATTGATGTTTCTGTTACCACTAGCTGGGGATTTTTCTGGGATAAGAAAGATTGGTGTCAAAGCTGCATTACCAAAAGTTAGCTGGAAGTCGAAAAGAAAGGGAAGTCTAGGCTCCCTACCAATCTGAAAAGAGGTCACTTTAAGGAGGAGATCTCTGATATGATCACCCTGCTGCATTGTATTGTTGGAAGTGCGGAATCTAATTCTTTTGAATATTGGATGTGTCAATTCATTTTACTTATTAGTGGTGATTAACACATAGATTGGGCTAAACTAATAAGCAAAAACATGCATGAGCAGCTAGTGAATTGTCCGCAGAAAGTGAATTTTCATATGTGTTCCCTGTTGGTGTATGTGTTGGCTGATAGAGAGGTTGTGTGGCCTAGTTTAAGATCTCAAGGAATTCCCACTCCGGATTCAGTTGTGTATCAACTTTTCCCACAATTACAGAGGAGTATTGGGATGAAAGATTTCCGTAGGGTGAACAATGCTTTCTCCATGTTGACTGTGAAGAGAATTGAAGGTTCCTTAGGAAGGAGGTTTTCTCGTGAAGTTGCCGCCCTGGTAATGAATTTTGGAAGCTTTTATATTTAGTTTGACTATTTTTCATATCTGAGAATAGGCGGTTATAAAAATATCTAGTTAAAATTGCCAAAGTATCCATTGGATTTCATTGTGTTTTTAGAAGTTTGTCGCCAAATGGCAGTTGTGAATATGAAGTATCATGCCATGAAGAAGAAGGGATATTCATTCGCTGTGTCCATTTCTTTATTTTCTTGTAAAAGCAATGACAGTGCAAAGAATGTAGAGAAGTTGCTTGTAGAGTATAATTTCCACAAGTTACCTGCATGGACAACTTTTGATATCAAGAATTTTGTAAAAAGAAATATGCATAGAGATGGTTTGTATTAGCATGAACCTTAGCTTGAAGATTTTTGGGAGGATTGCTTGGACAACAGAGAAGTGCAAAGGAGAAGTTGGATGCAGTTGACCATTGACCAAGTCTATGTTTTTGACTTGCCATTACAAGTCCAGAGATGGTGGATGACAATTCAAACATATTGGAAGAAGGTTATCATAGTGCCTCTTTGTAACCTCTACCCCTAGTGCGATGGTCAGATAAGGAAGTCACAAACTTAATGTTTCACTATTTTCATGTGTTGAGGAGAAATGAAAAATGGTTGAGCAGAAAATTCAGGGAACAGGCAGGCTCTTCAGCCCCAAAGGAATCAGCTGCTAGGGAGCAGAATAAATCTTAGGCTACTCATACCCCTAGGAATACATCAAGTTTGGACCCAACTCTTCATAGAGTTGGCTCACAATCGAGCAGAGATGGTAAGTAGCCAGAGGACATCAGGAGATTAAAGATGGCTTGTGAACAAGATGGCCAGTCTATGATAGCTGACAATAGATTGGTTGCTTCGCAATTGCAAGTAGACTATGTGCCCCTTCCTATCCCCCTGGTAACCGATGGTGATTATCTAATTTTTAATCAACTTGGTGAAGATAATATGCTTCAGTCATTGTTTGGTAATCCAGTTTCCCCCAGCTTGAATGATCCTCTAGAGCACAATTCCCCTTCTATGTGCTTAGATGTTGTGATGTTGAATGTTGTTGTAAATACTAATATTTCTTCTTCCTCATCCCTTGCATGGTTAAGGAAGGTGGTGGAGAAAAAGAAACTGTATATGCCTATGGTTGATACCAATTTAGATACTATGGCTAAACTATTGCAAGATACTACCCAAGCTGAAGAGGGCTAAAAGGATGTCACATATGGTAGAAGACCCTTCTACAGGGCACCTTATTTTGGAAATTGTGGATCCTAAGGGAAATAAAAATAAAGATGAAGTGACTGAAGCTAACTTCAATTTAAGTCGAGTTGATATGGGACCTTCGACTGTGGAAGGAGAAATTTACCATGCCAAATTCTTAGTTAGTATTCTGTCAAAAATAATTAAAGAACAACAAGAGTGCCAAATTATAGGCATAGGTAAACTCCTTGACCTTGTTTATTCAGTCTATTTTGAAAATTACCACCCAACCTACAAAGGAGTTGCCAAGTATAAAGATGGATGGCCCAGATCCTAATCTATTGCAGTAAATTAAACGGTCCCAAGCTCTGAGCAATGTTGTCGCGTAATGGATTGAGAAGGTAACTCTGGATGGTTTGATTTGTATCAAGGAGTCAGTAAAACTATATAATTCTATTTCTAGTAAGAGAGAAGCATTGGTCACCGAGTTGCAAACTATAAGGAAAGATAATAGTAGCCTTTTCATGGTTTCCAAAGAAGTGCAAGAGATGGCTGATATGGACATCAACATTCTTGTGGCCAAGAAGATTTTGAATGATCCCAAAGAGATGGAATCTATTGTGCGGTCAAACATGCTTGAATGGAAAATGTCTATAATGGGAGCGGTTGAGGAAGAAATGACAAGCACCCTAGCTCATCATTTCATAGATCAAAGGGACCTCAAGAGCAATTTTGTGGTTCTAGACACAGAGGCTTTTGGTGAGGATGAAAACAAGCTACTAGAGATAAAGGAGATAAAACTAAATTTCAAGAAGATGATCAATGAAGAAATAGTAGCTATTGATGTGATCACTGGTGAGTCACTTGGGAAGCTTGGGAGATTAGCAACTTATGTTAGAACTTTCAAGAATGAAATGGATGCAATTAATAAAAGAATAATAGATGTCGATCAGATGATAAGCAAAAAGAAACTCCAAGTTAGTATGACTGGCCGCCCAAGTGGCGTAGCATTATCACCAATCATTAGTAGATATATAATGTACAAAGCAAAGTTGTGAGCATAGACAAACCAAGTGAAATAGGTGGACTCAGTTTCTGAAGATGGACAAAGCAAGGAGAAGGAAGTGGCACAAAAGGAGACTTACCTTGATGGTGATGTGGTGATTATTAATTGATTGATTTTTCATATGCTTTAGAATTTTCATTTCATGCAAGAAAACTATTGGCTTTGGACAGTTGTTTCTTTAAGTTATGTTTATTTTAAAGACTTCTTTAAATCGGTTGTCCCCAAGAAGCCATTATTATTTTTGTAACAGTTATGGTGACAAGGCTATAAATTCTATTAGCCTTTCGATGTTAAGAATATTTGGCAAACTTTGTTTTGGTTGGAGATCAATTTTGATGTTGTGACTTTCAGTTGCTTTGATATATGAATGAAAATTGGTGCAGTGGAAATTCAGTGATCATAGACTTTGTGTTATGGTTATCTGGATGTTTATTCTTCCTATGCTGAATATACTGTTGGTGTATTGATTGTTAGTTCTATGTTGAAGTGATTGGATGATGTTATTCTCGCTCATTGATGTGGATATTTATCCTTTAATGAATGGTTTATGGTAGTGATTGTATAATAATTGATATAATTCTTTATTGGTGTGATTGAGATACTGCTATCGAAGTCTTTGTGCTTCCTTAAATTTAGTTTGAGATGAGATTTATTGCCGTTATGCTTTATGGTTAAAAGCACCACCTATTTTCTTTCTAGTTAAAAGCATATCGATTTTTCATTCTTTGCATATCATTAGAAGGTAGTTGCACCTTATAAAACAAGCAAAGAATCATTGTAAAACATCATTACAATTGGTTTAACTGTCGGTACATTTTTCACTTGTATGGGCATGAGAATATAGAGTTAGGTGGAAAGATCTGTAAACCAACAAATTTTTGGCAACTCTATTGGGGAAACTTTACTATTATATATATTTTGAGTTGCTTTATCATTTACTTTTATGGTTCCCTGTGGAAGGAATGCTCCAATCTTACAACCTAACGTAGATTGACTTACTGGTGACCAAGAGGACATTATAACTTTTCTACAAGTTGTGGCCTGGTAGAATAGGAGAACAAATCTGCAATATCACCAAGTTAACGAAGTGCTTGAAGAAGAGGAAGAACTTGGGGATATTATAAGATAAAACATGAGACGTTTTAGTGAAGCTCAAGAGATTCTCTTTGTACAAGGCATCATCCTAGTGCCTCGAAGAGAAAGGCCTCTTCGAATCCAAACAGTCCCTAGAAATAGACCGAGGAATCAAGTTTATGTACCAAGAAATCAAGTGCATAACTAGCAACATCATCCTTGTGATAACCATTAAGTAGTTGGTGACTCTGCTCTTTTGATTTTCTATACTTGTGAAAAAGGGCTTCAAATAGATACACTGGAGGTGATAGAAGGAAAGGCATTTCTGATTTTGATTTTGACTTGCCACAGTATTTAGACTTTGCTCCTTTTCCTCCTACTTGTAGGGTTAAATCCTTAAGTAGACCATCTTTCTGTTGGCAACATAGTCAAGAGACACTGTTGAATGGGTAATGTTGTCACTGATGGCAACAAGGCAAATAGAGCATGATGGAACTAAGGATGATTGGGAGCTCAACTTGGAATAACCTGCATACAAGGTTCCGGTCCGGACACAAAAGACTAAGGTAGAATGGCTAAGCACTGACAACACAGAGTTAGTAGTAGAGACTCAAGTGGTATTCCTCCGTAGTTGATGGTCAAGGTATACGGTTCAGGTATGTTATTTAGAATTGTTTGAAGGTGCTATGTTCAAAGTCCTGATGACTTTCGGAAGTCAAGTTGTGATTGGTCTAAAGTCTGGGTGAACACAGTTAAGTTAGGAATAGTGCAAAGTGCATGGATATTTTGGATGCATTTCTCCGCAGGTGATTGTATTGGTATGTGGTTTTGAAGTAGTATTGATAGATGTCAAAAGCATCTAGTTGCTGAGTTACAGAGTCTGAATTGATCCAGAAGATTGTCTACAAAACTCCAAGTTTTGGCAGTTAGTTTGCCAGTACTTCACCAAGGCAGAAGAGACAGTTTTGAGTTTCACATTTCACTACATAAGGACATCATGACCTACAGTTGGTAAGATATGATTTGTGAGGTATGAGGAATGGTTGATGTGATTATTTGAGTCTCATATGGTCTGTAGTAAGAGTTTTGTTGTGACAGATGATTAGGTCAAGCATCTTCTTCAGAGACAAGCCAACATGCATGTTAGATCTTTATGTGGAGAAAATATATTGTTTAAACTATCAATCTAAAAGGTTGAATGATAAGTGCCAACCTATATAAATATTATTTCATGTTTGTTTGGGTCTGCACTATTGTTTGTACACATGATCAAGCCGACAAGGTAAAATACATTGTATACATGCTTCATGTCTGGCTTGCCGACCTGATTATGAAATGAATCTTGTTGCGGATATAAATACTCAATGGATTGCAATGTTGATGATGTGAAGTAGTGAGATATATGTGCAAATTTAGAGTGTGAGGGATTATAAGGAGAGTACATAACAGAAAAAGAAAACAAGGGAAGAAAATAGAGTATATGTAGAAGAGTTGAGAAGTAGGGTAGAATAAATGAAGACCATTGAATCTGTGTATTGAGCCTTCAATGGAACTGTGATCCAGCATATGGTAGATGCACTTACAACAGTTCATTACTGGTAGTGAGCCAACTTTCTTCTATCTTCTATCCTTCTTTCTCAGTGGACAGTGAGTACACTTGGATAGTGAGTCCACCTGCAGTGAGCCCCATGACAGTGAGCCTTATGTAATCCGGTATTGTTATCATAATATATTGTGAGCTAACACTCACCGTGGTTTTTCCCTTTTTGGGTTTTCCACATAAAAATCTTGGTGTCCATGTGTTATGTCTTTATGGTTGCTATTCTTATGCTTATTCTGCTTTCATGTTATTAATTTTGGAAATTGGATTAATGAACATGTTAAGAAGTGGTTTTGTGGAATACTAATTCACCCTCCCCCCTCTCAGTATTCCTTATACTCAACACTTCCCCTCCTCCAAAAAGAGAGTCCTCAAGTTCCTCTTGTCAAGTCCTCCCTAGACAGTATTGTTCTACCTTTACAGCTCAGTTTACCAACTCATAATCCGGTCAATATGGGTCAACCACCTCCTATACCGTGGGGAGCATCCATAGGTCCTCTAAGATTAGGGGCACAATTACATGATTTTCCTAGGGGGTCCAACAAAATTATACCCAAGTTCAGAGGGGATGGGAAAGTTACCCTAGATGAACACATCAATGCCTTCTTTGCAACTTGTTCTATCTTGGGGATGCAATACGAAGATGTATCTGTAAGACTATTTGTTGAGTCTCTTACTGATGCCACAGCTGAATGGTTTTATCACCTACCCAATGCATCTATCAGAGATTGGGCTACCATGAGACAACATTTTGAGGATAGGTTTAAAATTGTTGATAATGAACATACTTTGGTAGCACAATTATATTCCATGAAGAAACAAGTGCATGAGCATATGAGGGAGTTTGTGGCTAAATTCAACAAGCTTATGAATAGAATTCATGAAGATGTGAAACCTGGTGATGGTTTGTTGAAATACTTCTTTATCAACACCCTTCCTCCTGATGTCATCTTTCCTATAAAGAGAGAAGGTGCTACAAATCTAGCAACGGCCCAAACTATGGCCATCTCCATAGAAGATGATTTACTAACTGCTGGTAAATGGAAGGAGTTGCAAATAGGAAAACCTTCAACAGTTTACTCTATTGATCCTGTAATTCAGAGATTGGCCAATGAAATCATTACTTTGAAGAGACAAATGCCCAAGAACTCTTAACAGCCCTTCTATCAGGATGTCCCTCGAAAAGATCATGGTTCACAAGGGGGTTATAACAGAACCTTACCTTTTCTTGGACCTACTCAAAGGTTGGCAATTGAAAATGGGCCTTATACTAGTAAAAGCAATCATATGATGTGAACTTCCATTTAACTACAGACCATGATGGTGCATCTTTCTCAGAGATGGTTAGGTTCATGCAGATGCTCTCAATGAATGAGCACACCGAGGAACCATATGTAGAAGAACCTTCTCAATCTGGTGATGCCAATGTCAATTTTATTGAGTATGAGTCATATTCTAAGGTTGAATAAGATGTATATACTAAGTTGGACAACACCAATTGTGCGGTGTTTACTAGAGGGCAGAAGACATAGAAGAAGCCAGATCCCAAGGTCCAATCTAGAAATTCTTCCCCTACTCCTAAGTATATCTTGTCAAGGCATGCTAATGCTAAGAAGATAGAGGCTACCACACCAAAGGATGAGTCTGTAGAGGTACCTTCCACTTCTTCTTTTAAATCTATTGTTTCCAGTTCCTTTGACATTGTTGAGTCTTGCAAGAATACTAAAATTCAAATCTCTCAAGCCGAGTATCTTAGACTTAACCCTTCTAAATTATATAGGCTTGTGAGATATGTCAAACAAGAACCCTTTCCTTCTCACTTTAATGCTCAAATATATGATGAAAATGTAATTCACACTATGACCTAAAATTGTACAAATTCTCACTCCAAAGATCCTCTTCCCAAGAATCCCTTTGAAAAGCCAGAACCTTTTTATGTGTCATTATATATTGCTGGCTACAAATTAAGCAATTATGTTATTGAGTCTAGAGCCTTAGATAAAGTCATGCCGGCCCAGGTAGCTAGAGCCCTAGGTTTGTCAATTACTTCCTCCCATGGTAGGTGCTTTTCCATGGATTCTTCACAAGTGTCAATCTCAGGTCAAATTAAGAATGCATAGGTTGCCCTCGTAGCGTATCCTAAGAAAAGATTGAAGCTAACTATTTTAGTGGTTGATATTCCTGCAAGCTATAGGATCCTTCTAAGCAAAAGTTTCTGTAGAGACTTGGAAGGAGAAATACAGATGAATTGGTCTCATGCTCTGATACTGGTGGATGGCAAGAAAGTTTTCCTGAACCTTGAACCTAAGGCAAAGTTCACTATGTTGAAGTCAGGGGACCCAAGGGCAAATATATTATATGTAGAGACTAGACCATGCACCTACATGTTTACCTCGACTGTAGAAGAAGATTCTAACATAATCAGTCCTGATTTGGCTAATGAGGTATGGACCCTAGAATTTGATGGGAGTTTTTCTACTATAGGGTTAGGTGCCGATGTTGTTTTAGTTTACCCTGATGATTATAGATTTCCCTTTGCTTATAAGTTGGAGTTTGATAACACCAATAATATAGCTAAATATGAGGCCTTGTTGTTGGGATTAGCATTGGCTAAAGAGAAGGGCATTAAACAGCTAAAGGCAAAGGGTGATGCCAAACTAATTGTCAAACAGGTGAGAAAAATATATACAGTGAAGAATGGGAGACTAAGACACTACAAGAATAGGATGTGGGACTATATTGAGGATTTTGATGCCTTATCAATAGAAGTTGTGCCCAGAGACTAAAATACTCAAGTTGACTCATTGGTTGTTTATGTATCTCCTCTTACCTCACCTAGACTTCAAGGACAAACCTTACAGGGTTGAGGTAGTCTATCGACCCAGCATACCTGATAATGTCAACCACTGGTAGGTATTTAATAACAATCAACAAATTATCTTTTTTCTTGAAAAGGTTGTCATTTGCTAATGTTCTTTTTGAAGGAAGTTTTGATGATACTAACGATATTCTTGAAAGAGAGGTTAGTTCTCACAATGGCCAAGGGTCTCAAGTAATTCAGTTAAAAGGGAACAAAATTCCCAAGGGTTTGGTCTCCCTTGAGGACCTCTTTAACAGACATGATCAGTACATAAAGAAAAAGAGAAAATTTTCTATTAGATCGTCAACTGATTATGATCATGTTAATATAGGTACTGAGGAGGACCCTAAGATTATTTGTATCAGGAAATGTTGCTCTCCCAAGGAGCGAGAGTGTTTAATTTCTTTGTTGATTCGTTACAAAGATGTCTTCGCGTGGTGTTATGTAGACTTGAAAAGGTTCAAAAATGGAGAACTATAGCACCACATCCCACTGAAGCCCGACACTTCACCATTCAGGCAAAAACAAAGGACATATAATCCTAAAGTGTCTGAGGCCATATTTAGTGAAATTGACAAAATGTTGAAAGCATAAATAATCTACCCCATTCACCACTCTATGTGGGTTGTCAACATCGTGTCTATAAGGAAAAAGAATGGGGAGATCAGAATCTGTGTTGATTTTCATAATCTAAACTAAGCGTCCCTAAAGGATGACTATCCTCTACCAGTGATGGATCGCATTCTGTAGACTGTCTCAAGATTGAAGATGATGTCCATGTTGGATGGATTTTTGAGGTACAATCAGATAGAGGTAGCCCCAGAAGATCAACACAAAATAGTGTTTACCACTCCAATTGGTGTGTTTGCATATAATAGGATGTCATTCAGCCTCATCAACGCAGGGGCCACCTTTCAAAGAGCAATGGATTTGACTTTTGGTGATTTGAAGAATAAGATCATTGTTGTTTACCTAGATGACTTAACTATCTTCTCTAAGAAGAGAGCAGGTCATCTTCATGATCTGGAAGTGGTGCTGCAAAGGTGCAGAGATCACAGTATTTCCTTGAACCCTAAAAAGTCCATATTTGTAGTGACCGAAGGCAAGTTGTTAGGTCACATTGTTTCTAAGGATGGTATTAAAATTGATCCTGAAAGGGTCAAAGAAATTTAGCAGTTGAGCCTTCCAGCAACTAAGAGTAACACTAGATCATTCTTTGGTCAGGTTAACTTTCTAAGAAGGTTTGTCCTAGATTTGTTGAATTAACAAGACATATCGCAAAGATGCTAAAGAACCATCATGTCTTTAAATGGAACGAAGAGGGTAAGCAAGCCTTTGAAGATATTAAAACAACCATCCCTAATGCTCCCACCTTAGTGCACCTTGATTTTGAAAAAGATTTCATTATCTACTATTATGCATCCAAGCACACTCTTTTAGCTATCTTATTGCAGAAAAATGAACAAGGGATTGAAGCTCCCATTGCTTTTATCAGTATACCTCTAAAGAAGCATGAGTTGAAATAATCTCCCCTAGAGAAACATGTGTATGCAGTAGTGAAGGCATTGAAGAATTTTAGGTTCTATATGCTGCATTCCCATGCTATTGTCTATGTTCCTAACTTTGTTGTCAAGAGTATCCTCACCCAACAGGAGATTGGTTGTAACAAAAGAGGAGCTTGGGTGGAAAAGGTACAGGAGTATGACATCGACCTCAAACCTACCAATCTAGTTAGAGGTAAAGGTCTATGCAAATTATTGTTGAGAGTACGCCAACTAAAGATGAAGAGTTACCCCTTGTCTTATTTGAAAGTACCACTGATGAATGGTTTTCAAACATTTCTTATCTGCTAACATATGGTGAATGCCCATCCCATTTGTCTACTAAGGAGAAAAGGAACCTGAAACTCAAGGCTAGCAAGTATGTCCTCTGGGAGGTAATTTTGTATAAGCAAGGAGTGGATGGGACCTTTCTGAGATATGTTGATAAGGAACAATAGAAGAAGCTACTGAAGACTTTTCACGATGAAACCTGTGGTAGACACTTTTCAGCTTCTGTGACTGCTTTCCTATGATAGTGCTTCTATTAGCTAGGTGTGTTCAGAGATGCCTATCAATGGGTGTCAAAATGTGAGAAGTGTCTAAAGTTTACTAGCAGACCTCATTTAGCTACATTGCCCCTAAGGCCAGTAATAATTGATAAATTATTTCAACAATGGGGGTTGGATTTTATTGGGCCGGTTAATCCTAATTCAAGTGTTGTCCATACACACATCTTGACTATGACTGACTATTTTACTAAGTGGGTAGAATCAATTCCTATGAAACATACCACTTCTGAAGTAGTCTATAATTTTCTTAAGGAGAATATCCTAGTTAGATTTGGTATACCTAAGAAGATTGTCGCAAATAATGCAAGTAGTTTCTCTTCCTCTGATTTTTCTTTGTTTTGCTATGATTATGGAGTTAGCCTTGCTCACTCGTTTGATTACTACCCGCAAGGGAATGGGAAAGCTGAGTCAAGTAACAAGAATCTAATTTCAATTGTTAAGAAGCTAGCGGATGAAAACCAGAGAGGATGGCATAAGAACCTTTATGATGCTTTATGAGCTAACAGAATAACATATAAAAGAGAAATTGGTATGTCTCCTTTCCAGTTGGTATATGAAATTGATAGTGCAACACCCATTCCTTTGGAATTATTAGCACTAAATCTACAAAAGGCAATTGAAGATGAGCAATTCCAATCAATGCTTGAGAAGAGAATAATAATGTATCTAAACAAACTAGAAGAACAAAGAGAAGTGGTTGTGGATAGAATTACCAGACATCGGCAGGCAGTAAAGAAAATATTTGATAGAAAAGTCAGGAAGAGAAATTTTGTAGTGGGAGACACTGTGTTATTGTGGGACAGAAGAAGAGAACCAAAGGGAGCTCATAATAAATTTGATTCTCTTTGGAAGGGACCTTTCATGATTAGACAAGTTATTGGTGAGAACGCCTTCTTGCTAGCATACTATGATGGAACATCGTTGCCTCTTTCCTACAATGGGCAAGATCTCAAATTGTACAAATGGTGATGTTGTAGAACCCCTCTATGTATCATACTTTCTTTCCTTGCTTTCCTTGTGTGTTGTGTGTCATTTTTGGTGTGACTCTGTTGCCCCCTAGATGAAGGACTTGTGCCAAGTTTGTCTAGATTCTTTACGTCCTATTTAGTCTTTGTCCCTCGTCAGAGCTTGTTGTTACCTTATTATTAAAATTTGCTAAGGCATTCATATGTTAAGTCATTCCCATTCTTTATTTATCACTATTCATACTTTGTTTCTATGTCGTGTCTTCTTACTTAGTCATTTTTATGCCCGGTCGGTAATCCTTTATATTTTTGAACCTCAGTTGGCAAGTTTAAGAGTTCATGAACCTCCTGATTTCCCGACTCTTCGTGAAAGTGAATGCCTCTAGGACTTGTCTATCGATCTTGTGTCTTCCATCTAGAAGATAAATCCTTTCTAGTCAAAGGGTCAGACATTCTTCAAACTTCTGAACTCTCACTTAGTTGGTTCATCAGTTCAAAAAATATCTAACTTCCTGACTGAACACGCTCATCATTGCCGCGATGGCTCCTTCCGAGCTGGCGATAAATACAAAGAAGTGACCCCTATCATCCCGTAATAAATTTGGAATGTTGGAAAAGGTGTGGGCACTCTTTTTAGAGGGAAACAAAGAAGCCTATTTACGAATTTCAAAGTATGATACATCGCCGGTGATAAATGAAATTTATGAGGGAATTGATGAGATTTGATATGAGACCTGGATAAATTGATTACCCCATAAAGAAAAGTCTCATAATACTGTGAATGGGACAGACTGAGGAGAGCTCCCAATCCAGCCACTCAGAGAATTTACAGGACTCCTCGCATATAGGTTAGCTCAATTGGGTTTTCTCCTTCGTCTCATTCTCTTGTTGTGACAGTGTAATTGTTATTTATTGGTTGTGAAGAGCAATATTTATTTCATGAATCTAGATAATTCTTTTCCTACAAATATATTGTGGACCTCCTTTGCATCCTTGAATGTTTCAGAGTTATTTGCTTTTTGGTTTCTCAAACTGGTCAAGATGAAGTATAAGTTCCAAGGGGCTCTGGTTGTTCCCGTTGTGGAGAATGGTCTGTCGAGAGTGAAAGATATAGACCTTGGTCACATAGACCTGGAAGATTTTTGGAAGAGAATGCATCTGGAAGCTAGGTCTTCTCTTGCAGCAAAAATTGTAAGTAATGGGTTAGACCGAGTTGGAGGTTTCCTGCCTGTCATGCCTTGTCCTGACCTAATTGTTGCATGTGTTAATAATTATTTCCTTGATTCACAAGAGATACGAGCCTCAGATGGCTCTGTGATAGCTAAAATTGATTCAAAAGTTGTTTCTCGTGATTTGAAATTGGTTGATTATGAGGAATTTGTTGATGTTTCCTTTACCATTGGCTAGGGATTTTACTTGGATAAGAAAGATTGGTGTCAAAGCCACATTGCCAAAAGATGGCTAGAAGTCGAAAAGAAAGGGAAATCTAGGCTCTCTACCAATTTGAAAAGAGGCCACTTTAAGGAGGAGATCTCTGATATGATCACCTTGCTGCATTGTGTTAATGGAAGTGCAGAATTTGATTCTTTTGAATATTGGATGTGTCAGTTAATTTTACTAATTTGTGGTGATTAACACATAGATTGGACTAAACTAATAAGCGAAAACATGCATGAGCAGCTGGTGAATTTTCTGCAGAAAGTGAATTTTCATATGTGTTCCCTGTTGGTGTATGTGTTGGCTGATAGAGAGGTTGTCTGGCCTAGTTTAAGAGCTCAAGGAGTTCCCACTAGATACACATGTGTATCAACTTTCCCACAATTACAGAGGAGTATTGGGATGAAAGATTTCCATAGGGTGAACGATTCTTTTTCCATGATGACTATGAAGAGAATTGAAGGTTCCTTAGAGACAAGGTTTTCTCCTTAATTGGTCACCCTAGTAATGAATTTTGGAAGCTTTTATATTCAGTTTGACCATTTTTCATATCTGAGAATAGGGGGTTATGAAAATGCCCCATTAAAATTGCCAAGGTATCCGTCGGATTTCATTGTGTTTTTAGAAGTTTGCCACCAAATAGAAGTTGTGAATATGAAGTATCATGCCATGAAGAAGAAGGGATATTCATTCCATGTGTCCATTTCTTTATTTTCTTGTAAAAGCAATGATAGTGCAAAGAATGTAGAGAAGTTGTTGGCAGATTATAATTTCCACAAGTTACTTGTACAGACAACTTTTGATAGCAAGAATTTTGTAAAAATAAATATGCATGGAGGTGGTTTGTATTCACATAAACCTCAGCTTGAGAATTTTTGGGAGGATTTCTTAGACGAGAGAGAAGTGCAAAGGAGAAGTTGGATGTGGTTGACCATCGACCAAGTCTGTGCTTTCAACTTGCCATTACAAGTCCCAGAGATGGTGGATGATAATTTAGACATATTGGATGAAGGTTATCATAGTGCCTCTTTGCAACCTCTGCCTCTAGTGTGATGGTTAGATAAGGAAGTCACAGACTTAATGTTTTTCTCTTTTCATGTGTTGAGGAGAACTGAATAAATGGCTTAACAGAAAATTCAAGGAACATGCGCTCTTCAGCCCCAAAGGAATTAGTTGCTAGGAAGCATAATAAATCTCAGTCTACTCATACTCCTAGGACTACATCAGTTTTGGACCCAACTCTTCATAGAGTTGGCTCACAATCGAGTGGAGATGGCAAGAAGCCAAAGGACATGGGGAGATTAAAGACATCCTGTGAATAGGATGACCAGCCTGTGATAGCTGACAATAGATTGGTTGCTTCGCAATTGCAAGCAGACCATGTGCCCCTTTCTAACTCCCTTGTAACTGATGGTGATTCTCTTATTTTCAATCAACTTGGTGAAGATAATATGCTTCAGTCATTGTTTGGTAATCCAGTTTCCCTTGACTTGAATGATCCTTCAGAGCATAATTCCCCTTCTGTGCGCTCGGATGGTGTGATGTTGAATGTTGTTGTAAATACTAATGTTTCTTCTTCCTCATCCCCTACATGGTTAAGGAAAGTGGTGGAAAGGTATACTCCTATGGTTGATACCAATATAGATACTATGGCTAAACTATTGCAATATATGTGCCCAAACCGAAGAGGGATAAAAGGATGTCACGGATGGTAGAAAACCCTTCTATAGGGCACCACATTTTTGAAATTGTGGATCTTAAGGGCGATAAAAATGAAGATGAAGTGACTGAAGCTGACTTCAATTTAAGTCGAGTTGATATGGGACCTTCGACTATGGAAGGAGAAATTTACCATACCAAATCCTCAGATAGTATTCTGTCAAAATGAATTAAGAAGGAACAGCAATAGAATGCCAAATTACAGTTACAAGTAAACTCCTTGACCTTGTTTATTCAATCTATTTTGAAAATTACCACCCAACCTACAGAGGAGTTGCCAAGTATAAACATGGATGGATCAGATCCTAATCTATTGCAGTAAATTAAACAGTCCCAAGCTTTGAGAAATGTTGTCAAGAAATGGATTGAGAAGGTAACTCTGGATGGTTTGATTTATATCGAGGAGTCGGTAAAGCTATATAATTCTATTTCTAGTAAGAGAAGCATTGGTCACCGAGTTGCAAACTATAAGGAAAGATAATAGTAGCCTTTTCATGGTTTCCAAAGAAGTGCAAGAGATGGCTGATATGGACATCAACATTCTTGTGGCTGAGAAGATTTTGAATGATCCCAAAGAGATGGAATATGTTGTGTGGTTGGACATGCTTGAATGGAAAACGTCTGTAATGGGAGCGGTTGAGGAAGAAATGAGAAGAACCTTAGCTCATTATTTCACAGATCAAAGGGACCTCAAGTGTAATTTTGTGGTTCTAGACACAGAGGCTTTTGGCGAGGATGAAGACAAGATACTAGAGATAAAGGAGATAAAACTAAATTTCAAGAAGATGATCGATGAAGAAATAGTAATTGTTGATGTGATCATTAGTGAGTCACTTGGGAAGCTCGGGAGATTAGCAACTTATGACAAAACTTTCAAGACTGAAATAGATGTAGTTTATAACAGAATAACATATGTCGATTGGATGATAAGCAAAGAGAAACTCTAGGTTAGTATGACTAGAAGCCCAAGCAGCGTAGCATTATCACCAATCATTGGCAGATATATAACGTACAAACCAAAGTTGCGAGCACAGATAAACCAAGTGGAATAGGTGGACTCAATTTCTGAAGATGGACAAAGCAGGGAGAAAGAAGCGGTGCAAAAGGAGACTCACCTTGATGGTGATGTGGCGATTATTAATTGATTGATTTTTCATATGCTTTAGTATTTTCATTTGATGCAAGAAAACTATTGGCTCTGGAGAGTTGTTTCTTTAAGTTATGTTTATTTTAAAGACTTCTTTAAATCAGTTGTCCCCAAGAAGTCATTATTATTTTTGAAACAGTTATGGTGACAAGGCTATAAATTCTATTAGCCTGTTGATGTTGAGAATCTCTAGCAAACTTTATTTTGGTTGGAGATTAATTTTGATGTTGTGACTTTCAGTTGCTTTGATATATAAATGAAAATTGGTGCAATGGAAATTCAGTGATTGTAGACTTTGTGTTATGGTTATCTGGATGTTTATTCTTCCTATGTTGAATATATTGTTGGTGTAATGATTGTTAGTTCTATGTTGAAGTGATTTGGTGATTTTATTCTCGCTCATTGCTATGGATATTTATCCTTCGATGAATGGTTTACAATAGTGATTGTATAATAATTGATATAATTCTTTATTGGTGTGATTGAGATATTGCTATCAAAGTCTTTGTGCTTCCTTAAATTTAATTTGTGATGAGATTTATTGCCTTTATGCTTTCTAGTTGAAAGCACCACTTTTTTTTCTTTCTGGTTAAAAGCGCATACCAATTTTTCATTCTTTGCATATCATTAGAAGGTAGTTGTGCCTTATAAAACAAGAAGAGAATCATTGTAAAACATCATTATAATTGGTTCAACTGTTGGTACATTTGTCACTTGTATGGGCATGAGAATATAGAGTTAGGTCAAAAAATCTGTAAACCAACATAGGGTTTTGAGGCCCCTTTAAAACCTATTTTACCCATTTAATCAAAAACATTGCATTAGGGTTCTATTAACGAAATCTCTATCTACAGAACCACTTTATGTTCTGACTACAATGTTGAAAAATGAAAAACAAAAAATAGAATTTACAGAAAGGAATGCAAAAATTAAAAGGCAACTTGATAAAGAACCTGGCACCAGGCGAATAGCCTCACTGTCTAGGATGACAATGTGTGGTGTAGACATCTGTGCACCGTGTTGTAGTTTGTACGGCATAGGTATAGTATGAATTTGCACTCAGCTTTCATGCCAATGTTTTCAGCCCTTCCTCTTGCTACCAAGCTTCCTAATGAAGCCTGCAAATGCACATATAGAGAAGAAGGGTTGGGTTGTATAGGAGTTTGCCTTAGTCAAACCCCATTTTTGGTGTTTCCACCTCAATGACAGCCATAGATATAGATTGATAAAAAAGTGTGTGCTCTTAATTCTAAGTGTGTCTAGAATTGTTTGAAAAGTGACAAGCAAGATTGATATGTAAAATAAATACGATTTAATCTATTCAATGAAATGACATGCAACGATTATAATCAAACAATGTGATGGAGAGTGATTCTCATTGATGTCAAAAAGGTTGGGTTGATATTAGTGAACATCTGAAGGACACTAATGAGGAGGTAAGTGCAAGAGGTTGATGCTTGGTTATATCACAGCTTGTTCAGCATGCTTGATCAGTGTAGCAAGTTCATCTTGACTTGATGGTTAAATAATTCATGGAGTTGTGTGTTGATAGTTCATTCCATTCATAATGATGTTTGGTGATGGTATATGTGGGATATTGTTTATGACAGAGACATTGAGGCTTGTTAATAACAGATATAAGAGATTGACAGAGGCATTAATCGAATAAAGTGGACTTTATATATAAAAAAACAAAGATTATGGAGGAAACGTGAGCAAGCCATTTCATGGCTTTATTTAAATATATAAAGTTTGTTTTTTAATCCTATTTTGTTGATCCCCTTTATATGTCATATTTTATGACAAAAATAAAAAAGGATTTTGATTTAGTCTTTGTTTTGAAAGGCTAATTTTTAGAGTCTTAAAAAGTGGACAGATTTTGAGGAGTTAAAAAAGATTTTTTTAAAAAAAAGAAAAAGAAGAGTTTTTCTAATTTAAAAAAAAAAACTCTCTCACGTGGCAAGAAAGTAATAAAAAGGGAGCTTATGGAATTTGTTTTAAGGGCAGATTTTTTAAGTTTTTTTAAAGAAAGTAAAGGCAACTTTGTGAGGGCTTTTAAAAGCATTTTCTTTGGAGATTTTTATGAAGATTATTTCTAATTTCAAAACTAGTGGACCTCCCTCGTGGCTCTAAAGATTTGTTTCTAATTTTAAACTCAAGTGGGCTGTTTTTTTTCCTCTCATGTAAAGAATATAAAGATTTTTTTTGGGAAGGATTTATTTGGAATATAAAGAGACTCCTTTAAGGAAAGCTATTAATAAAATGTCAAAGAGAATTTTTTTTGAGGAGAGAATTTTTGGCAAAATGATTTTATCATTCTTCATGGATGATGAAGTTTCTTTTCAGGAATATGAAGGATTATTTTTTGCACAGAAGATGAACAAAATTTTTGAGAAGGAGATGAAAGGTTTGATGAAGATAAATTTCTATTGAAGACTATTTTATTTTGCAATCACAGAATATGTTTTTTGCAGAGAAGGAGAAAGGGTTGGAGATTTTTGAACAAGTTTTAGATGATTTATTTTTGCAGATTGAAAATACAAAAAGAATATTCAAGATGAAAAATAAGTGATTCTATTTTGCAGAGATGTAATTTGTTTGGTTCGGGATTACTTGCAGGTTATAAACACGGTGGATATGAAGAGATTGGAGAAATATTTTGTGATTGTTTTAATTTTCTTTAAGAAAAGGATTTGTGGAGATGAAGAGTTTATTTGCAAGGGAGATGAAGAAAAGGAAATTGAAAGGTCTCAAACATAAATCATTTTCTTCAGATCATAGAATATGAAGGGTTATTTTGATGCAACTTCATAATTGGATAGAGATGAAACATACAGGAGATGAAAAGTGAAAAGACATTCAACTTGTATAAAATTATTTTTCAGGTGCATTGATGGTATGACTGGTAAGATAGAGATGAAACATACAAAATGAGATAGTGTTGTTGAGTGGATCAGGATACAGGATTGATTTTGAATATCTGAGTTTATGATTTGGGTTGATGAAAAGAATGGCCATTTGACAGACACATGAGAGAGAAGAAATGTTTTTTATTGAAACAGAGAAACCCTCTAAATTCTTGTTTTCAGCTTGTTCTGTATTAGGGGTTGGTGCTCCTTGAAGCTGGTGCTTCTAAACATTGTTGCCAGTGAGGCACAGTATGCCAGTGAGGCTTGTAGGTCAGTGAGACCTCTCAATTGTCAGTGAGACATAATATTCAGCTAGTGAGGCTTTGTAAGAAGTTTTTAAAGTTAAGCCAGTGAGGCAGTTTTGGAGTGGTTTTTCTACCCCAGGAGGGTTTTCCACTCGTGCAAATTTGTGTTATGTCTCATATTGCTTTTATCTAGATGTGTGTATGTTAATACTTTGCTTAAGAGGTTTTGTTCTCTTTCTTCATTCTCAGTCATGTGCTTATGTGTTTGACAAATCAATGATATCTTTCTCTTTGTGTGTCTTGAAAGTTAAAGTTTGCAAAAAGGTTTGAAAATTTACACAACACTGATTCACCCCCCCTCTCAGTGTTGTCCTAGACTCCTACACAATGAACCTAAGAGAAAAATGGAGTTAGTAGTAATGAGGGTATGAGTTTTGATTATAACAAAGAATCGTTAGTATGTGAATTCGATCTTTATTTGGCAGAGCTTCACTATGAAATGAAATCAATCATTGGAATGGCAAAGCAGCTAGGTTTTATAGAAGAGGCGAGAGGCCAAAAAGATGGGAAAGGAGTCTTTTGGGTGTGGATAGACATCATAAAAATCTCAGAGTGCCACACATGTAAAAACACACCTTCTAAAAATGGTTGAAAAACTAAAAGACATTATCGAGATGCCAACACATGGCATAGACATCTATGCTTAGCACTTTGGTCCATGCAACTTTAGTTTTCAAAAGGTTCATATTACTCAAGGCATTGCCAAGGCTAAGGCACTTTTATAGTTTTTGAATAGGACAAGCAGAAAATATCAATGCAATTTTTGGAAAGCACATTAAGGGAGTGGATACTAAAGCGAGTGTCAAATAAAGTGTGAGATTGTGGATGAGCATAATTTACGACACTATAACTACACCAAGTCAATGTTAATGTCTATTACATAGTAAATCCAAAAACCATAAGTACCCATAATGTAGTGGAGAATTTGCTTGGTTTCCTTCCATTGTAGTTCATGAGGCTCCTACTTAAGCTGGAGACCCATGTGCCCACAACATATGAAATATCAAACCTTATATGAGTCAAATAAATGAGGCTCCACACAAGATATCAATGCAAGGCACCGTCAACCAAAGGTGAAGAGCACTAAGCCTCAAGTTTGACTCTAAAAAGAAAGGGAGTCAAAGAAGTCTTGTAGTCAACCATGTGAAACTGTGAGAGAAAATCAAGAGCATACTTAGACTATGCAATGGTGATCCCAAAAGTACATTGAAATATCTCAATCCCAATAAAATAATGCAACACGCCCAATTCAGTCATCAAAAACTTGACATGAAGGGTAGTTTTTACTATCACAATGGATGAAGAACTCCCGATGATCAATAGGTCACTAACATAAGGAACTCGAAATAGAAGAGAATCATCCTATTGTAGAATGTAGTTGTTTGATTCTAACGATAACAAGAAAACCCATGTGAGAAGGAAGGAATCCATCTTGGAATACCAAGCTTGAGGAGCCTACTTCAAGCCATAGATTTCGTAATTCTACGAACCAAGGTAGAATCTTGTAGAAAACTTTGTGGCTACTCCATGCATATCTCCTCTTCAAGGTCTTCATGAATAAATTCACTCTTTGCCTCCATCTAGTGAACCTCCCAATGATGTACTACAAAGATAGAAAGTGTGAGTTGAATAGAGTTGTCTTTGTAATGGGTGCAAATCAAAGTAATCAATACTAGGAACATAGGAAAAACCCTTTTCAACCAATCGTACCTTGTACTTATTCACTAACCCATCTACTATGAATTTTGTCTAATAGATCCACTCACATTGAAGAAGTTTCCTTCCCTTAGAAAGGGGGAAAATATCCCAAATGTGGTTCTTAACAAGGAATTATACTCCTACATGGAAACATCCCACTCAGGAATGGAAAATGTCTCCCAAAAGGACTATGAATTCGAGGTAGAAGCAATGTAAACATGTGGAAGTCCCTATGATATTCTAAATTTGATCACCACAAAAAGTGAATAAGGTGGACTCAAAATGTCATATGTGTTGTCTGCTAGACCCTTGCTAATAGCTTGGATTGAATTACTCCTACTCTTCTACAAAAATCCAACTAAGCAGAGCACAATCCAATTGATCACTCTTTTCATGTGGCAAGAGAATCCTACGAATGATAGTGATATGGTTGTGTGGAATGGTAGTCAAGTCAACAAGATCACTCACTTCACAAGGAAGGAGTGCCTGATGGGAGACTATGGTGTTGATTTGAGGAGTGGAATGTGGAGTGGTTGTCACTTAAGTTGTTGGGGTGTTCAAGCATTCTCTTTGTATTACTATTGTTACAAGTCTAGCATTGTGATGAGCTCATCTAATAAAGTGAGTTCTCTTAGGCGGGACTCTTCTATTATCTTCCTTTGTTTGTTGCGTTCTCTGTTTTACCTAAGTATGGGCATGTTTTCTTAAATTTCATTAACTACAACCTCAATCCATTCTTTCTTAATTCTGGGACACATCTAGCATGAAAGGCAAAGCAAGGGATAAGGGACTCAAAAGAAAGTGATTACTTGAGTTATTTATTTTTTTGAAGTTCTAATGTTTGCTTGGTTGGCCTTTCGTTTTGCATTTTCAAAAGTTGAAAGATTGTTGTTTTGTATTTTCAAGAGTTGAAATATTGTTATTTTGCATCTTCAAGCAGATTATAACTAAGATAATCTAAATGCATGTAGAAAAGAATCTAGTCTATATTTTGTTATTTTTTGAAAAAGGTGAGATTTATTTAAATATATGCACTAATTATTTCCATATAACTTTTGCATACACATACACTATGTTTTCTTAGCGTTTTTTTATTTTTGAAAAAGTTTTCAAAGAAACTTCTAATCTACTTGCAATAAATTAAATATAATTCTACCTAAAGAAGTAAATTCTATGCTAAATAAGAAACAATAGTGTTATAATTCTTATAGTTCTTAGGAAAAGTGTTGGTTATCTAATTACTAAAGTTAAATAACTTTAAATGAAAATGATTTTTGAATTTAAAGAACCTAAAAGAATTTTTGAAGCTTCATTGTCATTGTTGTAATTCCATCCACAAAGGCTCTAGCTTTTATCTATTGTTTATTCTCCTTTTCTAGCCTTAGGGTACTCTACTTGATGGAAAGGGAATATTCAAACTTGAGATTGAATTAGGAAGGAAATTAGCTTCCTATGAGAGTCTAGGTCTAAGGATTCAGGATTAGGCTTTGTAGTGGGGCATGCAATCTTCTAAGGTGATCCAATGTTTGGGGAAGGGATATAGAGCTTTTAGAAAATAATTATAGAGGTAGCCTAACAATCCTATTTATCTTATAGAGAGGAATTACACAAATCTTTGATGTGCAAAAGTGCTTCTCTACTCTCTCTAAGCTCTGCCTATTTTCTCTCTCCTAGCTCTACTTGTAAAATGAGATAATATGAAATTAAATAGGAGAAGAGTAGAGAAGATTAGGGAATAAAACATGTTAAATATATCAATGAAAGTAATGCAGTCATGGTTGAAGGGTCCAATGAAGGATTGTTTAGCTACGCAGCCAACACAAATAAGCACATATACAAACACTTCTACACAAATAAACACATATACCAAGCCAAAAAATGGGAAAGAAATGTGTGGTGCCCAATGTTTTCTCTTGTGGGCCCAATAATCCTTCAATGTCTTCCTTGATCATTGCAAACTCCAATTTCTTTGGTACTAATTGTTACTTTGTAGTTGTGACAGTCTACCAATTTGATATGGGTTCACAAACCCAAATAAGTTGTACATGAATCCAATTCTTCTCGAATGTGAATATGTTCTCAAAGTACATATCTCAAATATTATACCAAAATTGTAAGGCTCAAGTACAAAATATAGAAAAACATGGTAACAAACATACTACGACAATGTTGGATTTCTATGTTCCCCAAGGATGCTCCTACATCAGACACCACGAGTAAATTGAAAAGTGGGTCCCTCACTATTTAGAGACTAGACAAAAACTAAGTCAGTTTACCTCAACCTTAGAAATCCAACTAGAGTCTTCTTCTATCCTTCCTCTCCATTTCACCAAATACTCCTCATATTGCCTATTCCTAGTGTTTTTTCCAATTCTGTTGTCTAATATTTCCTTAATTTCCTCTTTTGGTTGTGGTGGTATGAGGTCTTGTGCTGGATTCTCCATGCTACATCCTTCTGAGTCTCGTTCATGATATTGGTCAAAATCTACAATGTTGAACATAGGGGATATACCCAAGTTCTCTGGTAACTCCACCTCATATGCATTTCCCAAGTCAAATCTCCTTATAATTTTGTAGGGAGCAAACTTCCTCATTTTTAGCTTGTTATATGTCAACTAGAAATCTTTCCTTTCTAAGGTATACCATCACTTCATCTTCTATCTTGAAATCCTTGTGTCTTCTAGTTTTTTTAGCCTCTTGTTTGTACTAATCATTCATCTTCTCCAAGTGATCTCTTACCTTCACATGTATCTTCTTCATGTATTCTTCAAACTCTTATGCTTCTACACTCCTCTTGTATTCTTTGTCAGTGTCCTTTATTTTTGATACATTCTTTGGACTACTGCCATTCACAATCTAAAAGAGTATATTTCTAGTACTCTTAGTTACTGAATTATTGTATGCAAACTCCACCTATGATAAGACCATGTCTCAATTTCCTTCTTTTTCTCCAACCAAGCATCTTAGTAAGTTACCCAAGCTCCTATTTACTACTTTTATTTATCCATCAATTTTTGAATGGTATGTTATTGGAATTTCAAGTCTAATTTCATCTTTTTCCATAAAATCCTCCAAAAGTATCCCACAAACTAGTGTCTCTATATAAAACTATGCTCTTCAACAAACCATGCAATCTTACTACCTCTCTGAAAAATAAATTTGTTATGTGCACTGCATAATTGCTTTTCTCACATGGGATTAAGTGTGCCATTTTGGAAAACCTATCTACTACTACCATGATTGAATTGTTTCTCCTCTTTGTTCTTGGTAGCCCCAACACAAAATCCATACTTATGTGTTCCCACGGCTTCTATGGCACAGGGAGTTGCTAGTATAGCCCAACATTCTGACAGTGTCCTTTGGCAACTTGGAAATCCCTACATCCTTGGACAAACTTCCTCACATCCTTGTATATTTGTGGCCAAAAATAATTCTCGTTAATCAAGGCAACTACCTTTTCTATCCCAAAATGTCTAGCCAAACCTTCACAATGCTTCTCTCTAATTAGATTTTCTCCCATAGAACTTCTAGGTATACATAATTGGCTTACTTTGAACAATTTTTCATTTTCAATCAAATAATCCAACCATTTACTTTTGTCCATGGTCATTAGATTTTTACATGCCTCCAAAAAATCAGGATTTGCCTCATACAATTGTTTTAATTCCTCAAAACCAACCACCTGTTGGGATAAGGTGACATTAACCTTGTAAATCCCAATATTGTATATATTCCATGTATTATTTGTAATTTGTAATTACTCATAAGGAGATGTACAAGTTTCATCGGCAGTGGTAAAAATTATTTACTGTCCACGGTAATTACGGAGTTACTGCATGGTAAGTTCTAGAGTTACCAGCGGTAGTTACGGGATGTAATTTACTATGGTAAATGGTAATTGGTCAAAGTGGGGTGCACATGTGGAGGAATCACCTATTTTTAGTGTTATGACGCGTGTCATAGATGTTGTAAGAAGGTGTAAGAGATTCTATGACAACTATAAGTTGTCATAAGAATCTATGACATTTATGACAGCATATGACGCGTCATAAGATGTTCTAAGTGGTTATTTTTGGCCCCTAGGCGTTCAAGCTTGCATGGGCATCTTTTTCCAAGTGTAGAATACATGTATGATAGCTTTTATGACCCCGTAAGAGCCTATTTTTGTCCATGAATGCCCAAGGTTGTATTGTTGACTCTTGACAAGTGTTATGAGCTTGTAAGAAGTCATTTAATGTTGCATGGGTGAAGATTCCAAGGTGGACACCCATCTTGAGGTTGTGTAAATTATATAAATCCATGGCATAGTAAATGAGATGCATAACAGGTTTACAGGTACTCAGGGATTGTCAGAATGATGTCAGATTGAAGACTAAAGGAGAGATTGGTGGTGTTGTATTGTAAATCATATTCAGATTAATACAAACATTGGGCCTCTTTCATGTGTGGAGTTTTTTACCCGCAAGGGTTTTCTCCATGTTAAACATTGTGTTATGTGTTTAGTTTTCTAATTTTTTATTTATGTGCAACATAGTTTCATTTCTTGTTACAATCTCCATCAATAATACACACTTAAAAGATTGTAGAAATTTATTTGAATCAGATTTCTATTAAAGTGGTGTTGTTTTCATTTCTAACATTTGGTATCAAAGCCTGGCTAGCTTTGACTCTTGGGTGGTAGTGTGGAAGTTGTAACTGCAATGGGAGATTTGGTTGTGTTTGTTTTGTAGATCTTGTGTTGATATTATGGCTAGACCCACCATTGCATCAACCTCTCGTTTTGACATTGAGAAGTTCAACAGAATGGGGTATGAGATGTGGAAGCTGAAAATGGAAGATTTGTTGGAAGAAAGAAACCAATGGTTGGCTATCCAAAAAGAGAAGAAACCCGATGATGTCTCTCTGGATGAGTGGCCAAAACTAGATAAGAAGGCACAAGGAACCATCCATTTGTGTCTTTCAGATTTTTTTCTGCTGAATGCCGCAAAGGAAGAGACCACACATAAATTGTGGAATCGGTTGGGTGAGATCTACTAAGCCAAGAGTGTGGTAAATAAACTCTATTTAAAAAGGAAGTTGTTTTCTTTGAAAATGAAAGAGGGTGAGTCAATTGCAGAGCATTTAAATTCTTTTAATTTGTTGATGAGTCAGCTTGCTTCAGTAGATGTTGAAGTTGATGAGGAAGATAAATGTATCTAGCTTCTTTGTTCTTTACCTAAATCATGGGAAAATGTCATTTTGGCTATCAATGCTAACCTCATAGATCTGAAGTTGGATGCTCTTGTTGCAGTTTTACCGGCACAGGAATTAAGGAAGAAGAGTTTGAATAGTTCAGGTGATGCTCTCAGCATCAAGGGAAGGTCTAAGGAAAGGGGACCTAAAGGAGATCAGAAAGGGGCTAAGGACGAGTCCAAGGGCTGGTCTAAGACTCCTGGTAAAAAGAATAGAGTTAAGTGTTGAACTGCGGTAAAAGGGGACATGTTAAGGAGTGCAGAAACCACAAGAAATAGTGGGAGAGTGCTTCAAGTAAGTCCTTGAATGCAGGTGAAGATGTTTTACTTTCTACATGTAATGTTGTTTCTAATGATCACTGGTTGGTTGACTGGGGATGCTCGTTTCATATGACCCTGCATAAGGAATGGTTCTCCACATATGAAGAATATGATGGAGGTAATATCTATCTTGGTGACAACTCTTCATATCTGATTGTCGGGAAAGGAAAGGAATTGTTGTGTTTTAGTGATGGGAGGATTAAAACCATCCCTAGTGTTTTGCATGTTCCTGGATTAGCTAGAAATCTGATTTCAGTTTCGAAGATGAATGATTTGGGAATGCATGTGACATTTGGCAAGCATGGCTGCAGATTGGTGAGAGAGAACTTGGTGGTAGCAAAAGGGAAGAGATTCGAGAACTTGTTTAAGCTTGAAGCCACTACAGTTTGTAATGCCTCTTATGTTTCTGAGGATTCTGAAAACACTTGTATGTTGTGGCACCACAGATTGGGCCACACAAGTAATAATGTACTGAAAACTATTAAGAATAAAGAATTGTTGGACGGTTTCTCTTATTCTGATGAGCAATTTGATTTCTATGAGCATTATGTGTTTGCTAAACAAAACAGAAAATCATTTCCTTCAGGAAGTAATAGAGCAAAAGAGAAATTAGAAATTATTCATACAAATGTGTTTGGACCTATGGATAATGAATCTATCAGAAAATCTTGTTATTTTGTAACCTTCATTGATGATGTATCTAGATTTACATGGAATTATTTTATGAAGCATAAATCTGAAGTTTTCACTAAGTTTAAGGAATTCAAAGTCTTAGTAGAGAACCAATCAGGTTTAAAGATAAAAATATTAAGATCTGAAAATGGAGGGGAATATTGCTCTAAGGAATTTGATGAGTTTTGCAAGCATGTAGGTATAATCAGACAAAAGACAACTTCGTATACACCATAGAAGAATGGTGTTGCAGAAAGGATGAACCAAACAATTATGGAAAGAGCCAGAACTATGCTTAGTGATGAACAGTTGGATAAATGTTTGTGGGCAAAGGCTATGTGTACTGCTTGCTACTTGATAAACAGATCTCCTTGTAAGGCTCTTGATTCGACACTTTATGAAGTGTGGATAGGTAAGAAACCTTTTGTTTCACATTTAAGGGTTTTTGGCTGTGAGGCTTTCATTCATGTGCCTAAGGAAAAGCGATCTAAGTTGGATCCCAAAGCTGAAAAGTGTACATTCATTGGATATGGTGATAATGTGAAAGGTTATAAGCTTTGGAATCCACTAACCCGCAAGATTATCTTTTCTAGAGATGTTATTTTCAGGAAACTTAGAGCTATTTCTAAACCTGAGTAGCCAAAAGAAAAAGAAGAAAAGGTAAAGAGAGTGCACTTTGAGTTAGAGCAGCAAGATGCACCTCAGGAAGAACAAAATGATAGATTAGGGGGTGAAGAAGAAGAAGAAGATTCGATTAGTTCTGATGTAGATGAGTCTGTTGTTACAGAAGAAGTTGGTGCAGATAATCATGCAGAAGAATGAGTAGAGTCTCTTACTCCACCTTTGAGGAGATCCACAAGACAACAGAATCTAGTTGACATATATAGCCCACCATATTTTTGTTGTGTATATGCTTTATTGAGTACTAACGATGAACCTAGATCCTATAGGGAAGCTATTTCTGCAGATGATAGTGAGTCTTGGCAATTAGCCATGCATGAGGAGATGATGGCTTTAGATTCTTGTAACACTTGGGATCTTGTTTGTTTGTCCAAAGGAAGAAAGGCCATAGGTTGTAAGTGGGTCTTCAAGAAGAAGTTTGGAGCAGACGGGTCATTGGAGAAGTACAAGGCTAGACTGGTAGCCAAGGGCTACTCCCAGAGAAAGGGAGTTGATTTTGGTGAGATATTCTCTCCTATTGCTAAATTGACTTCTATTAGATTTCTCTTATCCATTGTTGCAGCTTATGATTGGGAAATTGAGCAAATTGATGTTAAGACTGCGTTCTTGCATGGAGATCTTGAGGAAAAAATATATATGCAACAGCCTACAGGGTTTGAGGTAAAAGGAAAGAACATTGGGTTTGTAGGTTGAAGAGGTCTCTGTATGGTTTAAAACAGTCCCCTAGAATGTGGTATCAAAAGTTTGATTTATTTGTTTTGAAATTGGGTTTTGTTAGAAGTGAGGAGGATCATTGTGTTTACATTTATTGTGTTGGTGATTCTATACTGGTTATTGCTTTGTATGTTGATGACATGTTATTTTTCAGCAATACTAAGGGTATGATCAGTGAGCTTAAAGCCCAACTTTTAGGTGCATTTGATATGAAGGATCTTGGAGCTACCAGATATATTCTAGGAATGGAGATCAGGAGGGATAGAGGTAATAGAAAGCTTTGGTTGTCACAAAGTAAGTGAATACTATTTTGCAGAGGTTTAGTTTGCCGGACTGTAACCCAATTAGAGTTCCTTTACCCATTGGTACTAAGCTTTCATTAGATATGTGTCCAAAGACTGAGGATGATCTTGATGATATGTACAATGTGTCATATGCTAGTGCTGTAGGGATTTTGATGTATGCAATGGTTTTCACTAGACCAGCTATTGCTCAAGCAGTGGGAGTTTTGAGCAGATTTATGTCTAACCCTGATAGACAGCATTGGAATTATGCGAAGAGGGTGTTTAAATATCTTGCAAGTACTCCTGATCATTGTTTGGTTTATTCTAGTACTGATAGTGCTAATAAATCTTTGGACATATAGGGTTTTGTTGATACAGATTGGGCAAGTGACTTGGATAGTCGAACATCCACTAGTGGCTATGTGTTTACTCTGTTTGGAGGTGCAGTGAGTTGGATGAGTAAGAGGTAGCCCACAGTTGCTTTGTCCACCACAAAAGCAGAGTATATGGCTGCAACTCATGTCTCTAAGGAGGCAATTTGGTTGAGGAGACTGTGTACAGGTATTAGATTTGATTGTAGGATCGTTCAGATTGGTTGTGATAGCCAGAGTGCTATCTATTTTGCCAAGAATCTCATGTATCATGCTCGGACTAAGCATGTTGATGTTCAGTATCACTTTGTTCGAGAGTTGGTTGCAAATGGAGAGATTGAGCTGAAGAAAATTGACACTCAGGAGAATGTTGCAGATTCATTGACCAAGCCTGTGAGCACAGAGAAGTTCATGTGGTGCAGAGAGGCCATGGGCCTTGTTTCTAGTACCTGATTATTTTTCATTTGATTCCCTATGGGTTGATTTACAATGTATAGTGTCAAGTGGGAGAATGTTGGGATAAGGTACCATTAACCTTGTAAATCCCAATATTGTATTTATTCCATGTATTATTTGTAATTTGTAATTACTCATAAGGAGATGTACAAGTTTCACTGGCAGTGGTAAAAATTATTTATTGTCCACGGTAATTACGGAGTTACTGCACTGTAAGTTCCAGAGTTACCGATGGTAGTTACAAGATGTAATTTACTATGGTAAATGGTTTATTGGTCAAAGTGGGGTGCACATGTGGAGGAATCACCTATTTTTAGTGTTATGACGTGCGTCATAGATGTTGTAAGAAGGTGTAAAAGATTCTATGACACCTGTAAGTTGTCATAAGAATCTGACATTTATGACAGCATATGATGCGTCATAAGATGTTGTAAGTGGCTATTTTTGGCCCCTAAGCGTTCAAGCTTGCATGGGCATCTTTTTCGAAGTGTAGGATGCATGTATGACAGCTTTTATGACCCCGTAAGAGCCTATGTTTGTCCATGGACGCCCAAGGTTGTATTGTTGACTCTTGACAAGTGTTATGAGCTTGTAAGAAGTCATTTAATGTTGCATGGGTGAAGATTCCAAGGTGGACACCCATCTTGAGATTGTGTAAATTCTATAAAGCCATGGCATAATAAATGAGATACATAACAGGTTTACAGATACTCAGGTGCTACCGGAATGCTGTCGGATTGAAGATTGAAGGAGAGATTGGTGGTGTTGTTGTATTGTAAATCATATTTAGATTAATACAAACATTAGGCCTCTTTCATGTGTGGAGTTTTTTATCCGCAAGGGTTTTCTCCACATTAAACATTGTGTTATGTGTTTAGTTTTTTGATTTTACATTTCTGTGAAGCATAGTTTCATTTCTTGTTACAATCTCCATCAATAATACACACTTAAAAAATTGTAGAAATTTATTTGAATCAGATTTCCATTGAAGTAGTGTTGCTTTCATTTCTAACACCACCTCCACCCTCATTTTTGTTAGTAGGTTTTGTCTCCTACTTAAAGCATATGTGACCTTGTTTGACTTATTGCTTCTATGTTTCAACATAAAATTGTAGCTCTACATGACTTCAACCCATCACATATGTCTCCAATTCAATTTACTTCAGTTATTCAAAAACCTCCCTCAACCCACCTATGTTTTACTCATTTAGAGACCTTATCACATCCTCTTTCATTTCCATTAATCCATTTTTCCAGTTGAGTATGTGTCCCATTACCCCTTTGTGAGTGTAAGCCATTGTTTCTCACCTTTGAGAGTGTCAGCTATTTCCATATCAAATGACCACTTGAGAGTTTTAGACTTGTGATTTTGCATTGTTATATCAATTCTCTTTGAAACCCTAAAAGCCTTTTTATTTGAACCATCACCTCATTTTAAAAACCTTTCTCCCACCCTACTTCCATCATTATGTTTCCATTGTCCACTAGCTTTGTCATAAAGGTTTTGCATAGTTATGGTTTGATTTAAAATGATTTCATACCATAAATCATTTTTATAGAATTTCCTTTACCAATATGTTAATATGGATTGAACTTGAAAGTCCATAAAGGAACTAAATAAGGTAGACTCCCCCTTAACTACTTGATTTTGCAAGGTTTGCACTGACAAAGTGAAGTTGCAAGTCAATTTCAGAGAGTTCTATAGAGTTTTTTAAAAAGTACCAAAAACATCCCTCAAATTTGATGAAGAACCCCTCAAAAGTTTTAGAAGACTGATTGAGAAGGTCAAGGCCACTGTGTTCGTTGTCAAGCAGGGTCAAGGTTGCCCAACAGGATGCCACTTCTTGTTTTCAAGCCTTAAACTAATGTTTTTCAAGCCCAATTTGTTGTGACTAGTCCATATTAGTCTTTGGAAGTCAACCATGATCATAAATTAGAACTATATCAGGTGAAAACACTCTTATTTGTACATTTAAACCCACTTTTCCAATCATTCAAGAACACTAGGTTTGTTGTTCGTTTTGGCATTTCCTTTATAGATGAAGACTTGAAATCTCCTAAGACACTCTTATATGTTGTTACTAGTTATCCATATCAGTTTTAGAAGCTCATGATGCCATTTTTAAGGTGAAACCATTCCATCTTACCAAGTTACCTCATTCTTTTCAATCAATTGTATTAGGACCTCTTTTTTTGCATGCAATTACATGTTTTCTATGATTGTCTGATAGATGTACACTTCTGAGAAGATGGGACCCTCTGTAAAGAACTCTCTTAAAATTTCAAACTTCCATTACATCTTGGATAAGGCCACCTCCTAGACAATGTTGTTATGGTGACCGTCAAAACCAACCAATGATGTCATAGTGGTTGTTTACCTTTGAAAGGCCTTGACCTTTTGATACTAAGGCCTCTAAATTTCACAAGTAGTATCAAGGGTGGATTTTGAGCACTTATTAAACTACTTCATCTCACAAGTGCATCTTGATCCACTTATTCATTGATCTTTTTTTTCCATAGTCAACTTGTTAATTTACTGATTTCCAAGTCCTTATTGTTCAAGTTTAGTATAGTTTTGTTCAATGCCCAGTCAATTGTTAATTTAGGTTCTAGTGGTTGTTAATTAGTCTTTGGCTAGTTGGAGACAATCTTAGATAACATTGATTTTCACATTTTATATGCACACACAACCACACATAAAAAGAACCATTTTAAAGAAAGGTTCATCTTTTTTATTATTTCACCAAGATGGTTATCAAATACTTAGTGATGAGCTCTAATTATTGCCTATGCTACAATCATGATTTTAAGCTAAGTTCTCATATTTATGTCATAAGGTTTCAATCCTTGTGTGGCAAGTTTACTTCCTACCATGAAAGATCAAGTGAATTTTAGTCATTATGCTACATTCATGGACTTGTGTATAAGTGTTAGAGTCTTCCAACTTAAATTGTTAGAGGTAGATATGCTATAATATGGTTATTATAATGCTTCTTCAACTTCTTCCTCTTACCCTTCAAATTTTCAATTGAAAAATTCTTTCAAAAAGGGTAATGTGGTTCATCACAAAAGCAAGATAATAAGTCCAATATAAACAATGTCAATAATGGATCAATGGCCTCGAATGTTATCTCTACTAAGCCTCAAGTTCAAATAAAATTCACAAGGCTTCAAAATCCCCTCAATGTAGTATTGCAATAAATTCGACACCTAAATCTAGGAGTTGTACACCTTGCAAATCCTTGCAACATTGTACAATTATTTAGTGTGTTGTAATATTTGGGCCCTCATGAAATGCGATGCTATCCTTGAAGGAATCCATGAGATTCCTTGTGTGTCAAAAGAAGGACCCTCTACAACTCCCTTCTAGCCCTAAAACAAGTGTGGGTAGAGTTCCAATAAACATACAAGCATTACTTAATGCCCCTAAGAAATCACTAGTTGTTCATGAAATTGAACTTGGATGACACGCTGGTTGTTAAAATTTATTATGGATTGATAATGATAGAAAATCTTATTAGATGGAGCAAGAGGAAGGAAAAAAATGGCTTTAGTTGTAAGTAAAAAGGGTTCTCGGGCAATGGGGACTTCTTCTATGGCTTTAAGCTAGGGTCGTTGTGGTGGATCTATTGGTAAAAACTTTGTTGTGGAAGTTCTTTGTGACATAAGGGGTAGATAACTGTGGAGTTGATAAGTAGGGGTCTTCTATGTTATTGAAGGGAAGGTTGTGTCATCTAATATCACTTATTATATTTAGGACTGCTGCCCTATTTTGTCTAGTTTTGACTGTTTGAAAATGTACATCATCCTATAATCGAGGTAAATTTTGTGCCTTCGTTGGATCGCCATCTTTTTTGTATCTTGTTAAAGGGGCTAATACTTATTCAACCATAGTTGTATTCTTATATATAATTTAGTCTTGTCATTACAACTATCATAGGAATGCTATGTAACCTTTATTTCTGTGAAAGAGATTCCTTCAATTTACTAGTTTAAAAAATAAGGATAACATGAAAGATGTGAACATAGACAAAGAATCAAATTAATGGTAAGAGCAACAACCCCATTCAATTCCCTAAACCAATGGTCAAATTTGAAGCTTGCATTGTTATTAAAAGAGATTGTAGCAACTAAAATAATCTGAATTTTAAATTCTATTTTCAAATGAAGAGCAATTTCATATTAATGTCCAACTCAGCGGGTAGAATTGGGTAGAATTTTATGAAAAGTAATCAGAAGAGGTATCTTTCATTTTTTTATTTTTTGAAAACTTATTATAATCTTCAATTAGAAATGCGTTGCATTCTAACTCCTTAACAAAGTGGGTAGAATTGATCAGTCAAACTATCAAACCCCACTCTCAATTTATTGAACTCCTCGTTTGAAATGCTGCTACTCGAACAATATTGCGGAGCAAATTTTAAGAACAAATCTTGGCGCTTTTATCGAAGTCAAGCCGTGTTTTAAGAGAATATACTTCTCAACATGGCAACTATGTTAGCTACTATTGCTATATCTCTATGCAAAGGGTGTATGATTGTTGATAAAGTTTAAGTCGATAGGATTACAAGTAACACCATAAAAACCCCTCAACTTCGTAAGTAATTTAAATAAAGGCCATTTGAGATTAGCCCACTTCGTGGGTCTCGTTTCAATGGCCTCGTTCAGGAACTAAATTATTGATTTTGTCTCCATATTTTTTATGTTAGTGTATGCATGAGAACTTACATGGTAATGTGCAGTTGTGATTCAAGACAATTTGACCATGTCTTCTTTGATCAGAAAAAATCTCTGTCCAACCCCAGTCTAGAAATTTTCCTACTGGCATAATGTTTTCTTTCACTAATGAAAACAATTCTCTTGGCCAATCATATTTCTCAAGGATTTGTGCTACTCTGCTTCACATGTCCATTAAGCTTTAAATGAAACCCCAACATTTTGTTCAGCTAACTTTTGCAATTAGCTTTTCTATCTACTGGGTATGCACGTTACAAAATGATATTTGGCCTATATAACTTATATATGTTTTAACTATAGGAGCTTAACTTCTCAAAAAATTTGAATCCTTTCAATATTCACTACTATGATGTTGAAATTCTAAAACTTTCATGCACAAAACTCCGTAGGAAAGTGAGGTACAAATGAAAAAATAATAATTGACCTTACACTTTTCTTGAATGCCTACTCGGAATACTATATTTTGACGGTATACTGTAAAGCAGCCTTAAACTATCTTTCATCATTACATAGAAGTAAAACGTCATCAGTTTATCCTTGTTTTCATGTATGAAGGGCAACGCCAAATTTTGTATTTTTATCCTGAAGAACTGGGGTTTGGGAAGATCTTCGCATGAAACTTAAGGCTGCCTACCAAATTTCAAAACTACCCTTTGAGGAATAGAGCAGGTGCACCCCACCTCATGCAGCTAGGCCAATCCCTGATAATTGATTTTAAATTTTTGAGTATGTCAATGGCTATTAGTATATTTTCAAATTTCAACAGCAATCTAAATTATTTCATTTTGACTCTTGAATGCACATTTGCCTATTCACTTTCCACAAAGAAAAGAACTGGGCTTTTGCAATTCAGTGCATCCTGTACCTCGTTGTCAAATTCTCTAGATTCTTCCATAATAAATTGAATTCAAAATTGCTTCAACCTGCTAAAATTCTAATGACCAACTTCTGCAAATTAAACATCATCATAGACAGGCAGCTATCACTTCTGGTGACTAGATGGTTGATTCAAAATATGTTATAATTTAAAGCATTGCTCTAGCACCATGTCTCGATTACAGAACTCTTCAATGAATTATTCCCGCTTCATCTCAGAATGTGTAGGTTCTTCAAACATCAGAAGCCTGTGAAACATTTAAATTCATACTCAAAAGGCACTGTTAACAATGGCAAACTTTTGAACAGTGCCCTTCGTTTAGATTTCCCCAGAGCCTGTGACTTGTTTTGTAACAGTCGCTTTGAAGAAGACCATACAAGAATTAAAAAATGTGCTTGATCATTATCAATGGCAAGCTTTTTGCCCTAGAGTACAACATTGTATTCTTCTACAAAGAAAAAAAGATTAGAACTCAACGTCATAAAAATAGCAAGTGCAAGATTTCCATAACTATAATGAAATGGCTTTCATCTGCTCAAGAACAGACATAACCAAAGGAGCCTTTTCAGCTGATCTTTGCTTGTAATCTTTGACTAAAGCAGCTGCTGCAAGGGACGGCAACTCTGAGCTTTCTTTTTCTTCCCTGCTACGGCCCTTAGCTAATTGATTGATAGCTACTCCACACTGCATGTTTATACAATGTGTCATGTCAGACAACCAAATATAGCATTTAATTTTCAGTCCAAAGAAGGCTTATTTTGTAGCCCAGACAATTGTCAGCATGCCGGATTGAACAAACTAAATGCACATCTCATAACAATAGGTAGCTCTATCAGTGTTGTAAATAACAAATATCACAAGGCATGGGGTCAAGCTGTCACATCTTACCAAGCAAACGCCATATAGAGCTCGTGTATTCCTTCCCCCAGTGAAGTCAATTGCTGCAGCATAATACTTCTTAGCGAGCTTCAAGTTTTCAAGGCCACCAATTGTATAAAGCACCTATTAGACATTCAAGCAGAATATTATTTCTAAATCGTGCAGGTTTGCAAGATGAACTCAAATTTTCCAACATGAACAACAACCAATTTATATAGGTGTTTTACAGTCTAAATAGTAAAATACTGCAGCAATGAGCGATGAGTGGCAAAAGACGATCACACAGATACTTGCAAATTATAAATTTAATAAATACATGTACTGAAATATAACAGCACAATCAAAGCAAAGAAAACACAGTATAGCTGTTTCCCTCACTAGTTCCTATGCTTTGGTCAGTCCTTATATTTAACATCTAGCTAAGGAGAGGCTTCCTTCTAGGAAAAAAAAATTGATCTACAGCTATTGAACACAAGATAAACCAAACAGAAAGCTAAAATAGAAAAGATGTGACAGATCTGAAGAATCGGCATGACAGAATGAGGAATTAGATGATATCTTGCCTTGAATTTACAACAGCTCTTCATCTCATCTATTCTTAGCAATATTTATAGTATTACAATGAATTTTAAAAGCTATGTTACTAGAGTTTGTAGCACTGGGATGACAGGAAATGGCGGAACGTGTTTCGGGGGCAGCAAAATTAATGGATAGCAATTAATAATGATATATTTACTACTGCTTAGCAAGACATTGGATATATTTTTGCCCATTCATTGTTTTGAGGGAAATTTTCTAAAATTTCCTGTTTCTATTATTTCCAGTCTCATGGTGTCAACTGCCCATTGATAATAGGAATTGCAGCCTCTGGCATGGAATCTGTATTACCTCTGGTGGTAGCACCTTGATTGCCCTGGGCCTGGCGAAGATGGAAAAAGGAGGGAAAAGAAGCCTGTCTTGTTCCGTAGGAAGACATTGGACCAAAGGGCAACTTATAAATGATTCCAATTTTCTTTAAACTTTCTCTGCAAAATAAAAAAGTGACAATTTGAAATTCATCCCTAAAAACACTGCAGCAGTAACTAAAGATTTTAATAACATATAAGTTAAAACCACTTTGACCACAAATTGTTCCTAAAAATTAGGTGCCACCCTTCCATGGGACCATGACCTAAGTTCTCAAATGATTTTTTCCAGAATGCCTTTGCGTATTCACTTTCATTCAATTCTTCCTAGTCTGATGCATTCTTTTGTTTCTTTTCCTTACCCCAATCTGTTTTCTCCTAGGGGCCTCTTCCTTTTCACAATTGTTATCATTCCAATTGACATTTTAACTACCATCTTTGCCAACACCTCCTGATGCAGTATCAGTACTCCCCAAAGGGACTTGAAGATTCAATGATGGTGGCAGATTGATGGTGTCTTGTGTTGCAGAAGGGCCAGAGGGAAGCCCTTACCATGGCATCCCTCTGCTCTGATGTAATTGTGCTATGGCTTGTGTAGGACTTAAGATCTCAGTGATCTTCTCAAGGTGTGCCTCCACGTGCTAATCTTGGATATTGCCTGCTTCTGCACCCACATGTGTTCTGCTTCTCAGCATTGTTCATATTTACGTAGCTTATCCTCTGTAACTCACAAAGTGGCAGCTGAATCCTCAGCCAGAGGTTAAAATGTTGCTTTATTTCCCCTTGTGAGGGCTGGCACTTCTATGCCATCGTTCTCATTTCAGACCCCATTACATAAATCTTCGGCTTCAAAATCCTAGCAGTTTGACTTAAATTTAATATTTAGCTCAAGCCCCTGTGGCATGACTTTCCCACAATCCCTAGTATCCTTATATTGGTGTGTTTTTATTCATTTGATTCATGACCAAATTTTACCCAATATTTTGCCACATGCATAAACAGCCTACATCATCTTTCTGACATTTCAAAGTTTCAGGTACCATCACTAAAGTCCATCTCACAAAATCTTAATAGAAAGTCAATAAAGGACTTGATGTTGTTATTAACTAGGACATTGTTTGCAGCATAGTAACAAAAATCATAAAAAAACTATGTTGCAGGGAGACGTGTCTCCCGACCCCTGGGACGCGTTTCCCATCCCGGAGTCTCTGCAGAGATGTCCCTCAAATGAGGAGACGCCGCCTGGCGAACCCTCGCCATCTCCCTGGCGTTTCCTCTTTGACTGCAATTTAAAGGGGCACTTTCCATTGTATTTTTGCATTGTTTTTTTTCCCACGCCCGTCCATCAAAAACACGACCAACAGGGAAGGGATTTCGTGACGCAGGGTAGGGATTTCACGACGCAATCAATAGGTATTTCGCCGTTTTTTTATTTTTTAGGGCTTCTTTAATTTTCTAGTTTCGCCTTTTATATGTTATTGTTATTTCAGGAATGTGAATTGTATTGTATGTCAAACACATCCTCATTAAAGTTTTGAAGTATTAACTATTAGTATTTACTAATTTACTAATTATTAATAATTAATAATTATTATTTATTATCAAGGCTGCATGGAGACCGGTACTGGTACTGGTACAAGAGACTGGTATTGGTATTGATACATCTGTTTTTGAAAAATAGGAGATGGGGGTACTTGGAGACGCCATTTTTTTTAAATATATTTTAATAATTTTGTTAATTTATTAATATGCTAACATTAAAACTGAAAATATCATGACATTGAACTTTCAAAACAAGAGAGCTGGTAAAGTTTAAGTTTATAGCTTTACTTGTAACAATTTAATATAGCTTACTGTATATATATTACTTATAGGCTTATAGCTTACTTGTAACAATTTAATATAGCTTAACGTACATATATTACTGTAGACTAGTATTGAGGTTTGAAGTATGTAGGAGTAAGAATCCACTAAGCTTGTGCAAAAACAACGGAAAAAATGAAAGGTAGAAAAAGAAAAAAAGTGGAGACGCCTTTTTATTGACGCAGTGTACCTGGGGACAAGTGGGAGACATAACCAAAAGTCTCCTGCGAAGGGAGACATACCCAGTCAAGTCTCTGAGACGAGAGACGTGTACCAGTCTCCGAGACACATCCCAGGGGGTTGGAGACGCGTCTCCATGCAACCTTGTTTATTATTTATAATTAATATTATATATATATAATATTTCACATTTTAAATTTTAACATATATATACTTTATAAATAAGTTATAACAAATATTAATTATTAATTTGTTATATATATGTTAAATTTTAAAATTAACATTATATATATGAGTGTTAATATTAATATATTTATTTTACTAATCATGCCATTTATAATATCAATTGTCAAAGGAAGTTCCTGGAGGTCTCTGAAATTATTAATCTAGATTCGGAACTGTCAAATGAAAATCATCCTATGCTACTGACCTCGGATCTTGAGAAGGCCCTCCCTTTGATTAAATATAACAGGCAAAAGAAGAACAGCCCAAACCTTCTGAAGCACAGTGTAAAAAGTGCAATCAAGTCAAGATACTCAGAGTATCCCAATCCAGTCATAAATTTAAATCCTGACACAGAAGCTATTCCAAAAGGTCTTCCTATCTGTAAGGAAATGAACCTTCAGCAGAAGAGTCACGAGGACAAACAAGGGCAGCCCGGGAAAATCAGATTTAGCAGAACAAAAAGAAAAAATATCAAAAAAACAAAAAAGTCAAAGAAGAAGACTTCCCCTGCTATATTCAAAAACGAAAGAAGTAAAGAAACAGAGCACAACAAAGAAATCAAGGATCCTATCAACAACTTTCCCAAACTGGCAGCAAGTAAAGAAGCTCAGTCTCAATTCCAGAAGTAGCTTCTGATGTCACACCTAAAGTCAACAAATTCTGGCAAACTCCGGAGAATAAGAGCATTAAAGGTTGCAATGAAGGCTCAATTAACAGAGATATGGAAATTGAAGAATTATCCCACAAGTTCAGCAAATTCTTGAATGAAGAAATCAGCACCAATGAAGACATAAACATAGATGATACAGAAAGTGAGGAGATAGACCTCCTTACTGAAGAATTACTCCACGTTTTCAATCCAGAGAATCACAATGAAAGTACCATCCTGCAGAAAGAGAATCTTCTACAAAGAGTCCTTCAACTAGGTGGGGAAAACTACACCTTTGACAATCTAAGGGGAGATTTAATGAGAATAGAACAGGAAGATCACATACAGAGGTCAAATCTGGAGGAATGTCTTGATGGAAAGATTGATACTGGCATCAAAGGACCTGATGAGATACAGAACACCCTAAATGAGCAGATCCTTTTAGCACTTGCAGAAGAGGAAAAAACTTTGCTGGAAGGGGATCAAATCGAGGAAACATGTCATTCCAATCAAAGTCAGTTGGGGATCTGCATGAACCAAGAGGGTATCAGATCCCCTAGATATGGGACTGCCAAAGCTAAAAGGGGAAGGAAATCTTTAAAAGAATTGAGAGAAGCAGATGGTCAGGTTAGAGAGCAACCAAAGATCAGTGATATCTTCAATGTTGGGAAGGGGAAGATCCTTCCCAAGGCTCTATGAAAGTCACTACATGGAATGCTAGAGGCTTAAATGCCTCTAGCAAACAAAGGCTTTTAAGACAGAACTTAAAAGCCTTTGAATCCGAAATTGTTATGATACAGGAAACAAAACTGAATTCAGAAGAAGGGCTGAAACTGGGAAAAAAACTGAGCTATTGGAATTTGCACTTTCAGGAATCACGAGGGGCTTCAGGAGGTTTGGGATTTATATGGAATCAGAGGAAGGTAAGCCTTGAGATCATTGAGTCAAGGCATAACTGGATGAGCTGTCAAGTCAAAAGTACCGTCTCTAATCTTCAATTCCTGCTAATTAATGTTTATGGTCCCATTTCTAATTTTGACAAAAAAGCTGTATGGACAGATCTACGTAATTTCTTCCTCAGTTATATCAATGAAATTATTATCATTGGTGGAGACTTTAATACAATAATTAGCTTAGAAGAAAAAGCTGGAGGTACAAAACATATACAATCAGCATCTATAGAGTTTAAAAATTGGATAGATGATCATTGCTTAGAAGATATCCCAACCAATAATGGTATCTACACATGGAATAATAGGAGAAAGGATTTTAACTATATAGCTGAAAAATTAGACAGATTTCTTTTTAAAAGAGATCGGAGCTCCTTCCAATTTGATATCTCTTCTCAGATTTTGCCAATAGCCGGATCTGATCACTTTCCAGTCCAAATTTCCTTAACAGAACCAAAAAAACCACATAGAAACCCTTTCAAATGTGAAAAGATGTGGTTTTTGGACAATAACTTCATGAATCTAATCAAACTTTGGTGGAACGAAGTAACCTTCAAAGGCTCAAAAATGTTCACTTTCGTTTCAAAACTGAAACACACTAAAAAAAGGATCCTAGAATGGAACAAAACACATTTCAGGAATATTTTTAAAGAAAAATTAGACTTGGAAGAAGAATTAATTAATCTCAACTCCGAAATTATTAAAAACGGCATGAACAATAATTCTTATATATTGGAGAAAGAACTATTACATAAACAAGAAGACATTTTAGCAAAAGAGGAAACATTCTGGAGACAAAAATCCAGAGAGAAATGGCTCAATGAAGGCGACCGAAACACAAAATTCTTTCACAATAGCACAATAGCGAATAGAGCCTTTAAAAGTATAACAAGGATCAAAGATGAGACTGGTAATTTGACAGAAAACCCAAATCTTATTGCTGAAACTATGGTGAATCACTTCCATAAAATTCTCAATAATTTAGAGAGCTCCAACTTGATAGCCCAGGACAAAATGCTAAGGTCAATCCCCTCCCTCATAACGGTAGAAGATAATAAAAATTTAAATAAACCTATTTCATTGGAAGAAGTTAAGTCAGCTTTATTTAGCATGAATCCCGATAAATCCCCGGGTCCTAACGGCTTCCAGGCCTTCTTCTTCCAAAAATGTTGGGACACAATTGGGACAGATTTATGGAAAGCTATAGAAGCTTCTAGAAACGGCGGATCCTTATTATCTAAAATTAACTTTACATTCCTTACTTTAATACCCAAAACTGAAAATCCTGTTAATCCAGGAGATTACAGACCTATTGCGCTTTGTAATACGATCTACAAAGTATACTCCAAAATCCTCTCTTCCCGCCTAAAGCTCCTGTTACCTAAACTTATATCGGAAGAACAAACTGGCTTTGTACCAGGACGTTCCATTCTAGATGGTATCCTGATCATCCAAGAAGCAATCCACTCAGCTTCCAAAAGCAAAACTCCAAGCATGTTTATTAAACTTGACTTTCAAAAGGCATATGATATGGTAGATTGGAGATTTCTTTGTAAAACACTAGAAGCATTTGGCTTTAACCATCAATGGATTAATTTAATATTTCAATGTATCTCGACGACTAAAATCTCCCTTTTAATTAACAGCTCGCCAGAAGGTTTCTTCGAGACCTCAAGGGGCTTAAGGCAGGGAGATCCACTCTCACCCTTTCTTTTTATAATCATGGCGGAAGCCTTTGGCCGAGATTTTTCAAGAGCCCAAATCGAAAAGAAAATCAGTGGTATCCAAGTTACAAAAAATGTTCCAAATATAACTCACCAACAATATGCAGATGATACAATTCTTCCTAGTGAAAGTACTATAGCTGAAGCAAAAACTATCAAAACCATTATACAATCTTATGCGGCTGCTTCTGGTCAAAATATCAATGCAAACAAGTCCGAAATTTTCTTTTTAAATACTAATACTACTACAGAAAATCAAATCTGTAGTATTTTGGGTTTCAAGAAAGGAACTTTCCCATGTAAATACCTAGGAATAGATTTAGAAAGTGGTATTAAACACAATAAAGTATGGAAACAGGTTTTGACAAGAATAGACTCCAAGATAGGAACCTGGAAAGATAAATGGCTATCCAAAGCAGGCAAGATAACTAAAATAAAATCAGTTCTTACAGCTCTACCCATCTATCCTCTCTCGTGTCTCCCTCTCTCAAAATCCATTAATTCCAAACTTGAAACTAAGCTTAGGAACTTTCTGTGGACAGATTGTGAAGAAAGTAAAAAGATGGCCCTCATCAAGTGGGATAAGATTAGACAACCGAAAGAACATGGTGGTTTAGGGATAAAGAATTTAAATTGGCAAAATGAAGCCTTCGGGGCTAAATTATCTTGGAGATTATTTAAAGAACACAAGCAAAAATGGGCTAAAATTCTATATAACAAATATCTGGATGCTGATAAACCTGAATCTTTATTTCGAATGAAAACCCTTCCTAAAGGCTCGAGCAGCTGGAATTTCATAGCTAACAATAGGCACATTATTACTAATCATCTTTCCTGGGATATTGGCAGGGGACAAGATGCATTGTTTTGGGAAGATTCTTGGGATGGATTACCACCCATAGATTCTCTGAATCTTCCTCAAAAATGCAAAAATCTCCTCACTAAAATATGGGGTAATAAAGTCAAAGATTATATGACCCTTCATAACGACCATGAATGGACATGGAAATCTTTAGAAGGATTAGATCTGGATCCTGCCTCAATAACCTCTTACAATCAAATGATTAATCAGAGGAAAGCAAAACAGATTAATAGGGATGATAGATTGGTATGGGCCGCTACCAAATCTGGCCAATATAGTGTTAAAGAGGGCTATAAATCTATAATCAATTCTCAGAGATGGGAAGAAATTAATATCCCCCTACATCTCTGCTGGGACAAAGCCTGTTTACCTAAGGCAGGTTTTTTCCTCTGGTTAGCCTTTCAAAATAAGATCCTTACTGCTGATAACCTTCAAAAAAGAGGTATTCATGGTCCCTCCCGTTGTGTTCTATGTAAACAAAATACCGAGGATGTTGATCATCTCCTGTATAACTGCTCATATGCCAAACATTGCTGGGAATGGCTAAAACTTAAATTAGGATGGATCACCGCTCTGCCAAAAACCTACCAGGATCTCCTGAGTGGATGGCCCAAGGGCCTATCCAAAGGTATTTACAGTAAGATTTGGAATATCTGCCCGGCTATTATGTCCTGGGAAATTTGGAAGGAGAGAAATCGAAGGATCTTCAAAAATCTAGAAATGCAGGTTGATACTCTTACTAACAAAATTGAAGTATGCATTACCGAAACCCTCAATTCCCACATTAGGAATTCTAGTTTCGAAGAAGGCTCCTTCTCTATGTGGGACTGTAAGATTAAAGAAAATTGGACAAAACTTATCAACCCCCCCCAAGTTTATAAAACGAAAAACGCTGAGGCAAGGAAAAACTGTAAATGGACTTGTCCCCCCCCTGAATGGTACAAACTCAACTTTGATGGAGCCTCCCGTGGTAATCCAGGCCAATCAGGTATTGGATGTATTATCAATAATGATAAAGGGGAATGGATTTTCAAAAGAGCAAAAAATATAGACCCAACCACTAACAATATGGCAGAACTTGAGGCCCTCCATGAAGGTATCAAATCTTGTCATAAAATGGGTATTTCGAAAGTTATTATAGAAGGGGACTCCCAAATAGTTCTAAATGCATTGCGCAATAGATCAACCACGAACTGGGTTCTCCACTCTAAGCTCGAAGAAATCCTGCTACTTCTAGATAAATTTGAAGCTTTTCAAATTAACCACATCTTCAGGGAAGGTAATCAAAAAGCTGACAAACTTGCTAACCTTGGTGCGGATGGGTTAGACATTCTTAAATCCACAAACCCTTCGTAGTCACCTTTTCTTCATTATCACTCCCCTCCCCTCTTGTTGGTTTAAATTTATATCCTCTTATTGATTACAAATATCATCCCTCTGCCGATTTTTAAATTCAGGCTCTATCATTTACACACAAACTTTCTCAGGTAAGAATGCTAAACAAAAATTAGATTTTTGTGTCAGTTCGGACATTACATGATTTTTTTAAAAACTTGTTAAGGTCTTTATCTTTCATTTAGTCTAGATTTATAAAGAAATCAGATAACCAAATTTGATTAGTATTATAAGGCCCTTACTCACATATAGTTTTTAGTGTTCTTTTAGATTACTTTCCGGAGTAGCTCGAATAGTATGTCACGCATTTTTAAGGTAATTAGTAGTAGAGTAATAGTCTTGTTTTATTTCTATTAGTGGCCATCGGTTTATGTCCTTGATCTTATACCCTTTGTACTAACCCTTTAATTTGACTAACATGTAAAATAAGTGTTCTTTTAGAATGGATGGTGGTTGCCTTTTATTTCTAATGCAGGACAGGAAAAGGAAGACTTGTACACCAATAGTCATCATTGAGTAATGTCATTATTTTCCGAATATGTATCTCCTGTTAAAGGACCATTCGTTGTACAATTATGAATAACATACAACCAGGGGAATGCCTCTGTGAAATAATGTAATGTAACAACATCTTCACAACATGTGTAATTGTAGCATAGTGAATAAGATATAAACAGGGGTATGCCCCTAGGTTTTATTTGTATGTATTGGACTAATGTCCCGGGCAAGACTGGAGGTTTTCTTCCCCGTTCTTTCCTACCAGTGCCCATTTGAACGGAGGACATGTAAATTTTATTTTTAATATAATCAAAGGCTTCGGCCGTTCATTGATCAAAAAAAAAAAAAAAATATTAATATATTTATTTATATAATATATATGTATACGTCTGTATATATTTATTATTTATTAATATTATATATCTTAATATATATATTTATTTATTTATTTATTTATTAATATATATATAATGTATATATATAAATATATTAATATATTTATTTATATAATATATATGTATATGTGCATATATATTTATTATTTATTAATATTATATATCTTAATATTAATATAATATATACATAATTGGCGTCTCCAAGTACCCCTGTCTCCTTTTTTTCAAAAAAGGATGTACTGGTACCGGTACCAATCTCCCATATCGGTACTGATACCAGTCTCCCATACCGGTGTAAAAAAATCACAATAAGTTGTGAGAACTCAAAAATTGCCCGCGAAAATGGTTTTTCATCAGAAAAATTGCTGCTTTTTAATAAAGTTGGGGTCAATGGTAAAAAACAAAATAAACTCGGGAAAAAATCGCAGAGCACAATTGAATCAGTAAAAATGGGGTTTCTGGAATTTTTCCACGATTTTTTGGCAATTTCTTGATCAAAACAATTAGGGCTTCTGGGTTTTTTCAATTTCTGTGGAAATTTTTTTTCTGATTTTTCCCTAACCCTAACCCAATTTTCCCTTGATATAGTTGTGTATTAGTTGTGGGTATAGTAGCGTTGGGTGTTGAAGTCACAATAAATGCTTTCCCCTCATATCGCGTTGTTTGGTGTTGATTCCCTATCTGGAGTGTGGAACCGCCTCAAGCCTCTGACTTCGGATAAAAGATGCTCTTCCCTGCACAGTGATTACTCTAGGTGTTTCTCATATGAGTTTGCCTTAGTTGCAGGTGAGAAACCTTAGAGATTTAGGTCTCAATAAGGAGCGCGACTCTACAGGGCTGGAATTATCAAATGTTCGCCTCCCTTGACCTGGTGATCTTCCCTTCACAATTCTTGTTTAGTCTCAACAAAGCTCCTCCTTTGTAAACTCCTATAATCATCAAATCCATGGTTAAGCAAAGCTTGTGCCTCCTGGGTGATAGACGCCAAGGAAAGGTATTCAAGTTTTTGTCCAAATACCTTGATGTATGAGTGTGGGGGTTTTCGTCCCAACCATCACAGTATACTTTGAAATTCAAACTCTCAAAAAAAAATGAAGATCGATGATCCAAATGCTTTCAAATGATTTGCATAAATACCCATTTGTAATAGGACCCGAGGTCCCAAAAATGGCGCCGACCTGAGGAATATTAAATTTTAATTAATATAACTTATATTCTTATTTATTAGTATATACCTATTATAAATTAGTTAAGTGTTAAAAAACACTTTTAGTTATTAAAATAATAATTTGATCATTGGTGGTGAAGGGGACATGACACTACTTGTCCAATGACAACACTGGAATAATAGTGCATAAAATGAGCATGAGCACACATATACGAACTCCAACCTTTGGCTAATTTTTGCTAAGGGTGGGACCATTACACATGAATGAGTTTCTCCCAGGTAGTACAGAGTGTGATACTTATGGTGTCCATTAAACTAATGTAACTAAACAATTTTTTTTAGAATTGGATTCATCAAACATGTTGTGGACAAGGGCAATGTACTCAATGAAATGCATCCACATGGCTGGTTCTGTAAAGTGCTTCACTTTTGCATTTGAAGAAATCCATCTCCCTATGCAACAATTGTCAGTACATTTCCATATTGCTCCTAGAAATTTAATACATGTGCATTATTCTAGTATTAATTATATTGTTGGTATGGAAACACTTTTAATTGTGCCTGCATAGCTCAAGAATCAATTGAAAAAGACAACATTCATTATCATCCCTAATGATTTTGGTTTGCTAATACCTTCCAATAAAACCTTCCACCAACTCAAGGGCAAACATAAATGTCCGCAACAACACTTGCTTGAGATGAGTTATTGTACTCAATCCCTAGCATCCCAATGTCCCACACATTTTTGAAGAGGCTAATGAAGGACTTTCTTAGCACTAGCAGACAATTCTTCCTTGATACCGAGGACGAGCTACTAAATGTTTGGGCACTAAGTAGTTGATATCTTGTTCTACAAATATTCTATATTGATATTTGCTAAAATACTCTACATCATAGATTGTATAAAAAATGAACAATAGTATAGTATTTCACTGGATAGATTGATTACAATGATATCATAGGCTTATATAAGCCTTTCATTTTTTAACCACCCAGGTGACAACCAAAACTTCTCCACAAACTAATCTACCCAGCAATTAACAATCTAACCAATATAATACAAACATTATATTTATTTCACTAAGACTATAATATACCAACATTGATTTATTTACTAACCTAGTAACTTATAAACTAAAGATGTAATATTTCCAGCATTTCCCACCTTATTACATCACCCCAAACAAAGGTAGGAACACTTATACTAGACTAGGACAATCTCAACGCCCAATTAAACACCCGATGAACCAAGACATACCCAAAGTTTACCAAGTACTTCAAAATTCATGGACACACATGATATCCACAAACACACCTCCAAGTAATCAAAGTTGTTTAAGAGGGACACACACACTATCGACAACAATGAACCACCATGGATAGGGGGACACATGCCATCCATCATCAAAACTTGTTTCAATAGAGACACACGCTATAAACAACAATGAACTCACAACAAATGAGGATAGGGACACATAGGCTCTCCAACATCACTCTACTAATGAATAAGGACAAACTATTCACAACCACACCACTCAACTTGTTATAAGGACAAACACGCTATCCACAAGCACACAACCCTGCCTATGAATAAGTTCAAACACACTATCCACAAGTACAAAAGACCCCACCTTGATCCAAAAGGGAAAATATGAAGATCCGTAACCTCTCATGCAGTCCCAATATTTGAGCGAGAAGCTAATTCAAGATGGGAAAAATGCCTCCATCCTCCTGGTCCTCCAACCTCCTCTTTGACATCCTTACTTTCTAATGGTCTGATGCAACAAAAAGTCTTTGAAAGCATCATTAGATGTAGCATGGATGGCTCCAACAGCACAAGCATAACAAATTGTAATCATTTATGAAAGGATAAGGGTGTCAGTTCCAACTGAAAGTGTACCCATTACGATCAAATTTTTCAAAAAAAACAAAAAAAAAAGATAAAACATCTCCAATATTGAAAAATTACATCACCAACGGATCTGGAGGGTGCCAAAACCTCTAAAACAACTAGTCATAAGCCTATTTTTGCTTTTAAAAAAGTTTCAACACTACTATTTCATAGAGCGTGTATATATAGACAATATGGCCTGAATAAAAAGGAACCTTGTCAGAGTTGAACTTGAGATCTCCTTCGTCCAAATCATCAAACTAATAGGCTTAGACCAACTGCACTATAAACAAGCACATGTAACTTGAGATCTCATCTCTTGTTGTTTATGAAGAGGCAGGATAGAGTCCAAATTTTGAAACATAAACCACTTCTTACTCAAAGTTTCAACATCCCTCTTAATTATCAACTTTACTACGCATCATACATGAGAGATAGTCAATTCATGTTGAAGTTAAGAGACTTTTCAAAACAGCAGAAGTCAAAATCTGCCTTCTTCCAAGTGTGGGACCCACATATTTTTCTTGTCCAAAATTATTGATGATCCATTGCTTTTATTTTAAAGTGCTTCCATTGTTTGAAACGTACAGCTTTTGTCCCTTTTTTGTTTTTTTGTTTTAAACAAAACTATCAGCAAAGTTTTTAAAAAAATGCTTTTATTAACAATGCACCCTTGCAGAAATTTAATATGGTGCACAAAGTTATTTAATCTTCAGCAATATAAAAGACAATAAAACTGTTCTATAAAGACATGGACAAACTCAAATTATTTCCAGCAATATAGAAGGCAAAGTATTTGGCAGAAAACAACTTCATCTCCGTGAGAGCTTTTTATGATTCTGCAGATTAAACAAATGATAAAGGCACACATTCATTCATCCTTTAGAACCTACCTTTGCTCTGATACCATATTGAAATTTGCTAGATACTCTATATTATGGATTGTCTAAATAATGAACAATAGTATAGTATTTCACTAGATAGATTGATTACAATGATATCATAGGCTTATATAATGTAATATCCCCAAATAAGATATTTTCAACAAATAACTTTCAGACATGAGTGTGCTAATGTCCCAAATAAATATTTTATCAAATAAATTTCAGATCTGAGTGCATAAACAAAACCCCATCAAAAAATACTCAAATCTAGCAATTTCAATTTTGGAACATTTTAAACTTTTTCAATATCATAAATCTGAAAAATACATCAAAACACAACCACACAACACAACATACTTTCTGGAGATGATCAACAACAGCAACCCAACAATATCACAATAAAATGTATGCAGCAAACACCCAGAAGAGGCAATTTGTGTGCCAAATGAATGATATTCCTTCAATACTTGAAATTAAACCTCTAAAAATCTGAGATATACTGATATATGTTGTTATAACAGCAAAAACAACAGCAACTACAGCAACAACAAAATCTAGAAACTACTATACCAAGATACCACAGAAAACTACAAACTACACAAGACTAGCAACATTGTTTTGCCCCAATCTGAAAGATGAATCTTCACAACTCCAAAAGCTAATTTGGAAGGACAAATGAATAGAAAAATACCGATCTATAACAGCAGCAAACTGAGCTACAACAGCAACCAATGTTGCATGGACACGGATACGGTATCCATTGCAGATACGGATACGGCTATTTTTCAAGGCCTCCAAATCTGGATACATCTAGATACGGCAATCATATATATATATAGATATGAATTAAAAAATATTTTATTATATAAAATATTATATTAAAATATAATTTATCATTTTATAATAACATATAATATATATATAATCTGTTATTATAAAATAATAAATTATATTTTAATAATAACATAAACATAGAATTAAATTAATTACAACTTTCACATTTAAATGTAAATTAAAATAAAATAGAGTTAATCTAATTAAATATTTAATTTTTTAAATATTTGAATTTTTTATGTTCTTTAATTGAAATAAATTAATTTAATATATATATAACTTAATAGAAAAAACTGAACAAAATATAAATATAAAATTTTAAATATAAAGTTAGAACATTTTAAATTTAATACTAGCACTTGCACCCATAGTAGGTTCAAATACGCCGATAGGAACAACCGACGAATTTAGAAAATCTTCCGACGTGAATTTTTTTACGGCATGAGACAATTTTCCGAGCACTATAATGCTCACATATAAAAGCCTATCGGCTAAAAATATAATTATGAAGTTACACTTCATTTTAAAATTTAAATTTAATAAAGTGTAACTATAAAGTTATGAAGTCAAAAGTAAAACGTCTAATAAAATGGATCGCCTGCGCTGGAGTTTTAATCGGGGATTTGCAGATAATGGATTTCTTCACGCCGAAAAACAAAGTCGCGGATTTCTGAAGGTTTTTTACTTGGAGTCGTGCCGAAAATGCTTGCAGTTCTTAAGAACAATAAACAGTCACGAAAACCATTTTTAATACGAAACGAAATCTTTAATATGTATTTCAAATTATTTGCCCTAGTTTAGCTGTGTCCATCAATCTCTTCAAATTCAGAACGATTTTTTTCAAAACGTCGAATCCAAACGAATCCGGCAGGGTTGGGAAACAAAAAATTCTAGGGCACGGGCGGGTATGGTATCCCAGCCATATCTATGTCGAACCGTACCCGCATTCGTACCGGATACTTCGATACACATGCCTATAGAGTGAGGGTTGGTGTATCCTGCAACTCTGACAACAACACACTCCACCAAACACAACACCCACAAATCTCCACACAACTTCACTAGAAACCTACAAACTACACACACTACACAACTGGGACAACCTACAAAAATCCTACAAATCCTTGAAGCTCCAATGCAACCCCTGAGTAAGATTGCCTCTAGAAATCAATGGGTTTTCGTCCACTAATCTCTACCTTGAATGAGTTTTCGTCCACAAAAGGAATTGTAAAAGCACAAGTGCTCATACAGAAAGGTTGAGAAGGAAATATGATCAAAAATTCTTTCTGTATGCAAATCCCCGCATATAAATAGAGCCCATGAATTCCAAATGCCCTTCTCTTGGAAATTAAATTATTTTATTTCCATCAACTTCCCTCAAATCATGCTCACCTGTCATAACCATTGCAAGATTCCCGGCTAAAAATAAGCAATAACTCCTCTTACAAGCTGTCATAAAATTTGTCATAGAATCAGCTATAATTAGGTGCCACATGATCTTGGGAGTTACAAAATGCTCCATAGATATTCCCACACCCCATTTTGGATTGCTAACACAAATTAAAATAACAAAATATTTATTATTTAATTGGCCCCAATTACACAACTTGAAAATATAAATTGATCGTGGGTTCAAAATATTAAATATTAAATAAATTATTTTCCAAACTCCTTCCTTAACCCACGGAAAATATTGGAATGGGCATTTTGTCCATAAAATTAAATTAATTAAAAATGAGACATTACATATAAGCCTTTCACTTTTTACCCACCCAAGTAACCACCAAAACTTCTCCACAAACTAATCTACCCGACAACTAACAATCCAACCAGCATAATACTAACATTATATTTATTTCACTAACACTCTAATATACCAACATTTATTTATTTACTAACCTACTAACTTATAAACTAAAGATGTAAAATTTCCAACAATCTACATCATTGCCTCCACAAATTTCTCTAAAAGCCTCGTGATTTTCTAATGAGAGATGAGCCAAGCAAAGCTTTAAAGCACATGTTTAACAACTAAAAACTGATTGCTCCACTCCATGGCTCAACTCATATGAAGTTGCGCATGCACAAGTGATTGCTGCAGAATCAAATGCCTCTCATGGCCATTGGTCCACCTTGAGGGCACTCCATTACTCTAAGAATCTAAAAAACATATGATGCCCATGAAGACTGCTGATCCAAAGGACACATCACTTCAAGACCATCTCAATATACCATCATATCAAGATGAGGATAGTATTATGATTTATATTTATCTCTGGTGTTCTAATACTCTCTTCCTAGAACTTTCTATTGTTAATTGTTGTAACCTCTAGTCGCATTTACCTACTTTTGGTCATCTGTTGACATTAATATAATATATTTCTTTCTTCCTTTTCTAATTGCAAGAGTTAGCTTAATGGCAAGCTCAAATACGTAGCACTCACAGAAAGCATAGTATGGTTTTACACATGATGACAGAAAAAATCACCGTATAGTTGGACGCACAACTACTACAAATTAATATAGCTCAGCAGATCCAACATTGGGTGGTTCAACGTCCAAATGAACCTTCTGGGCTCTCCAATGTTGTTCAACTGTAAGGGGGAGGGCTGATGGAAGCTGTGATCAGAAAGAACTAGTCATGACAGATGGCCGCAAAGAAAGCCTTCATTAGACCAGGCCAATTGAGCCAATTTCTATAGGTCTTTTATCTCTTAGGTGCATTAATTCTCTAATTGATAATGAAACTTTAAGCAACTTTGCCTCTGTTGAATCACCTTGGGCACTCCAACACTCCCCCGACTGATATACTTAAAGAGAAGCTTCTACTAAAACACTAGACAATTCCCAGCTTATCAGTCAACTCTCCATATAGCTTTTATTTTTGACAGGAACCTCCTACAACAATATAATGAAAAATGCACGAAATAACAGAAATAGCCGAACACAAAAGGAGTTTATTGATCGCAGGCCACTTCGAGGGGGCAACCTCCTTTGAGAAAGCTCAATACAATAAACTCGTGGATGCCTTCGTTGGCCTCAACACGTACTTATATACTAAGTCTAATCTAAACAACTATTACTCCCCATGAATGTGGGATAATACAATATACTCACGGGACGACTTACAAAGCATATGCGTCCAACAACAATATACTAACAAAGTAAAGAGAAGGGTTAAACACGGGTTCCTAACATCCCCTCCCTCTTAGAAAAGCTTTGTCCTCAAAGCTTAAGATGTGGAAATTGTTGCTGAATCTGAAGGAGTGGTTCCCATGTAGCATCCTCTGGTTGCATTCCATGCCACTGAATTAATACCTCTGTGATGGATCAAGAGCGAAGCTGACGAGTGCGCCTGTCGAGGATTGCCTCCGGCTCTAAAATGATGGATCCTTCATTATCCAATTTTGGTAAAACAGTTTGTACTCTGATGTTGGTGCCAAGAACTTTCTTTAGACAAGAGACATGAAATATTGGATGAATGCGGGAAGGAGGAAGCTCCAATTTATAAGCAACTGACCCAATCTTCTGAAGAACCTTATATGGCCCATAGAACTTTGGAGCCAGCTTATGACACCCTTTGAGTTTCAGAGAGGATTGCTTGTTATGGTTGTAGACGAAGAAAAACCATATCACCTACTTGAAAAGTGCGCTCAAAACGATGCTGATCGGCTTCTTGTTTCATTCGATTTCTTGCCATGTGAAGATTGTCCTACAAAATGCAAAGAATTTGATCTCAAGTTCGGAGAACCGTGTCAATTCCCTGAACTGGTGAACTGCTGGGGGTGTATGGAAGGAGCATTGGCAGTGCTTGACCATAGACTACTTCATATGGAATCATTTTAGATGCAGTGTGGTAGGAGGTATTGTACCACCATTCAACGAGAGGGAGCCACTTTGCCCACTAATGCTATTGTTCTGAGGTGAAACAACAAAGATAAGTTTCCAAACATTTGTTGATAACTTCAGTCTGACCATCTGTTTGTGGGTGATACCCTGAACTCATCTTCAGTTTGGTGCCAGTGTGGCGAAATAGTTCTATCCAAAAATGACTGGTGAAAGTTGCATCACGATCTGAGACAATGCAAGAAGGGATTTCATGAAGACAGAAGATCTGATCCATGAAAATCTGTGCGACTGAGGAGAGGTATAGGGATGGCTTAGGGCACAAAAATGACTATATTTGGAGAGGCGATCAACCACAACCAAGATCACTATCTTCCCTCCAGATTTAGGGAGCCCCTCAATGAAATCCATAGAATTATCTGTCCAAATCCATGTAGGGATGGGCGAGGGTTCGAGCAATCCAGGAAGGAGTGTTGTTTCACCCTTGTTGCGCTGGCAGGTATCATATTCAGCCACCATCTGTTGAATTTCCCTTTTCATTCCCTTCCAAAAGAAGTTACGCCGTGCCCGCTCATAAGTTTAGAGGAACCCAGAGTGCCCTGCCGATGGAAAAGCATGGAGTTCATAGAAGACAACTTGTTGAAGATCTATGCTCTGGGGAAACACCAGACGACCCTTGTATCTCAGAGAAGCACCCTCCCAAGAGTAATGCGGTACAGTAGAAGGGTTATTGGTCAATTGTTGGATGATTTGAGATAATGAAGAGTCATTGACATAGCCCTGCTGAACAGATTCCAACCAATTTGGAATAGGCATAGAAATAGCTGAAAGAGAAGCTTGGTCATCAAATGTGCGAGAAAGAGCATCCACCACAATATTGTCCTTACCCTTCTTGTAAGTGATCTCATAGTCATAACCCATGAGTTTGATAACCCATTTCTGTTGTGCTAGGGAGGAGACCTATTGTTCCAAAAAATATTTCAAACTCTGGTGATCAGTCTTGATGCAGAAATGATTCCCTAATAGGTATGGTCACCACTTCTGTACTGCATGCAAAATAGCCATCATTTCCTTCTCATATGTAGAGAGTACTAAATTCTTATTTCCTTTTCATATGTAGAGAGTACTAAATTCTTATTTCCTTTTCATATGTAGAGAGTACTAAATTCTTACCTGAAAGGGCTTTGCTGGTGGACGCTATGGGATGTTCATCTTGAAGGAGAACAGCGCCAAGTCCATTACCGCAAGCATCACTCTCAATAGTGAAGGTCTTGGAAAAATCTGGCATAGCTAGAACAGGTTTAGTACACATAGCTTGTTTCAGTTTTTCAAATGCACACTCAGCAGCATGTGTCCATGTAAAAGCATTCTTTTTCAACACACCTATTAATGGCGCTGCAATCTTCCCGTAATCCTTGACAAACTTGTGGTAGTAGCCAGTCAGTCCCAAAATACCACGGAGGCTCTTGAGTGTCTGAGGATGCGGCCAATTTTTCATGGCATCTATTTTGGCAGGATCCACTCGAACCCCTTGGGCTGAAACAATATGCCCGAGATACTCCATTTCCTCCTGCCCAAAAACACATTTAGACTATTTTGCACAGAGATGATGATCAGAGAGAAGTTGCAGTACAAGATCTAGATGCTGGAGATGCTCAGCCCATGTTTTACTATAGATGAGGATATCATCAAAGAAGACCAGAATGAATTTCCGCAAGTAGGGCCAGAATATTTTATTCATCAATGCCTGGAATGTGGAAGGAGCATTAGTGAGGCCAAAAGGCATGACCAAAAACTCATAGTGGCCATCATGCGTGCAGAAAGCCTTTTTAGGGATATCACCCTCATGAACCCTAATTTGGTGATACCCAGAACGAAGATCCAACTTGGAGAAAAAATGAGCGCCATAAAGCTCATCAAGAAGCTCATCAATAACAAGAATCGGAAACTTATCCTTGATTGTGATGTGATTAAGTGCTCGGAAGTCAATGTAGAGGCGCCATGATCCATCTTTTTTCCGGACAAGAACTGGTGAAGAAAAGGAACTGGTACTAGGGCGAATAATACTTTGCTTCAGTAAGTCCCGAACAAGCATCTGAATCTCTGTCTTTTGGTGAAATGGGTAGCGGTAGGGCCTAAGTTGGGAGAAACGCTTCCAGGAAGGAGCTGAATACGATGATCCTTTGGTCGTGAAGGTGGCAATCCCATTGGTTCAACAAAGACATGCATATCTATCCAAAATTCGTTGTAGATCCGAAGGACTAGCAGAGACCGCTGATGGTTGCATCTGAATGGAATGGAGCTGAGCGATGTGAATTCTTCTTAAGGAGTTTTTCCATGCGATGTGAACTGATGATGCTGAGAGACCCTGGTTGTAAGCCCTTCAATGTGTGTTTTTGCCCATTGTCCGAAAACTGCATCTAAAGTTCAGCAAAATCCCATAAGATGGGCCCAAGTGTGCATAACCATTGAGTGCCCAAAATCACATCACATCCGCCTAAGGGCAAGGCAAACATGTCGGAACACAGGTTATAATCTCCAATAGAGATACGCATATTGCGACACTTCCCTTTGCAAGGTAATGTGCCCCCATTGGCAATCATGACTTCAAAGCTGGAGCAAGGATGGACAAAACAATCAGCCTGTTTGGCGATCCGAGGGTCAATGAAGTTATGAGTGCTACCAGAATCAATGAGTATTGTAAGAGGGAGCTTCTTGAAGTAACCCTTGACCCGCATGGTTTGTGGGGTGGTGACTCTTGCTAAAGCATGGAGAGAAATCTCTGGGTGGTCTTCCTGAGAAGGAGGGTCAACAAGCGACTGCTAAATATCAACCTAATCATCTATTGTATCATTAACATCTTCATAAACTTCAGTTGCAAGCAGAGAATCCACATCCAAGAGATAGAGCTTTTTCTCAACACATCTATGTCCCCGAGTGAATTTCTCATCACAATTATAACAAAGCCCTTTTTCTCTACGTGCCCTCATCTCTGCTTCAGACAAATGCTTGATAGGAGTTGTTCTAGGAGCTTGTGTGATTAGAGGTCTTTGGGAAACCATATTTCTGAATAGAACAAAAGTGGATATGGAGCGCTGTTGAGCTGTGATCTTGTCCTCCGCCAACTTAGCCAACCCTAGGGCTTCATCATTGTGCTGGGACGGAACATTTTAACCTCAGATCGGATTGCATCCTTCAGACCACTGACAAAACAACTCCTGAAGAATTCATCAGACAATCCCTCTATGTGATTGGCCAATTTCTCAAATTTTGTCTGATATTCTCTCACAGTGCCAATTTGGCGAAGTTTAGTGAGTGCTCCTGTGAAGTCATCAAAAGCACTAGGGCCAAATCGTTGCAAAATGAGTTTGCAAAAATGTGTTCATTTTGGCTCTTCATGAGCCTTGATGTACCAATGGAACCATTGAAGGGCTTCATGTTCCAAATGAAAGGATGCAAGTGGGACTTTGTTGACATCAAAAGTATTATGCAAACTGAAATATTGTTCTGCCCAGTATATCCATCCAGTCAGATCATCACCATTGAAGCGAGGAAAATCAAGCTTCGGCCTATGAAAATTGCTGGAAGAAGAGAACCCAGTGTTCGCAGAAGACTCTGGTTGCCGTCTATTGTTCATGGCTGAATGCTGAAGATTAAAGCCAAGAATTTTTTCATCCAGATCTTGGAGTTTGGTCTTGCGGGCTGCAAGTTCATCCTCCATGTTTTTTGCTCCTGCACAGGTGATAACCATAACCAGGAGTTTCTTTTTGGGAATGGGTAGAAAAACAAAAACAGAAACTTTTTTAGTAAAGGAAAATTTGGATTTGAGAAAAACTCTGATGGGTAATTGAGGTTTGATTAGGTTTTGGACACTTTTTGAGGGACAGGGAAGCAAAAAATGAGGATTTCAGAAGCGGGGTGAAAGAATGGGAAAATTTGTCCAAGAGGGACAAAAGAGCAGAAATAGGAAATGAACATTGTGGCAAAATTTGAAGGCGACTGGGTGAGAATCGAAAAAGTTATAGCAAACCCTAAAAATAGACAAATGTGGGATTTCTGGCTTCGATAAGTGGAATTTGGGATAGAGTACTCAAGGAAGGAAATATGCAGAATGGGATTTCAGGGGTTCCAGTGAATTTTCAGAGGAAACGAAGCTAAAGCAAGAAAGATATGGCGAAAAAACAGAATTTTTTTTTTCCGAAAACGATCTGCAACGGCTCTGGACAGATTCAATCTACGATTTGTCAGCTAGCAATAGATATGGACCCCAGGTATGTTCGGCTTCCTAAAGGTTCAAGGGATTCACTCAGCTACCAATGCTATCTAACAGCTTGCGTATTGGGGCAGTACCCCTCACTCCACGGCTCAAGTAAAACTGATAACCGCTTTGCCACAAACGACAGCTCTTGGTTTACCTCATGGATGGGAACTAGTCAATCAGGTAGGGGCCATTGCCCTTTTCTCTGGCAGGCCCTCTCAATGGGCCAGCTACTTTGGGGTTCCTATGGTACTCCTCACAATGAGTTTTAGGGCTATGCCCAGGCACTTCCCACAGTTAAGCGGATAGGGATTATTCTCTGATCCGAACCTACAATTGAAATGAACAACACACATGCAAAGAAAAAAGAACTGCAATAATCACAGCCCCTGGAGGCCACTGCGAAAAAAAAATCGGCAAAAGATCCACCCAACGAACCCAAGAACGTGCTCTGATACCAGATGAGAGGAACCTCCTGTAACAATATAATGAAAAATGCACGAAATAACAGAAATAGCCGAATACAGAAGGAATTTATTGATCGCAGGCCACTTCGAGGGGGCAACCTCCATTGAGAAAGCTCAATACAATAAACTCGTGGATGCCTTCATTGGCCTCAACACGTACTTATATACTAAGTCTAATCTAAACAACTATTACTCCCCATGAATGTGGGATAATACAATATACTCATGGGACGACTTTCAAAGCATATGCGTCCAACAGCAATATACTAACAAAGTAAAGAGAAGGGTTAAACACGGGTTCCTAACAATTTTACCATTATAATGTCACTTTCATACTTGCACTGACCACTGAGAATTTTCAGTTATGTGTGGGAAAAGTATCCACCTCTTGGCCACCACTATGAGATGCATATGATTGAAATATTAAAAGTTGTGACCTAAGGACAATCAAATGCAATTAGAACAATCCCGAAGCACGATAGTCAAATGCTAGAACGGAAATCATGTCTTCACTGAAACTAGGGATACCGGTGCATAAGGAATGGTATTGTCACGAATTTAATCGCAGCATTCTCCTCTCCACCCTTCAAGAAATGCTACCATCATGCAAAAATGTTTGTGTCTGTCTGATCAGCTCAACCGCTAAGCTCTGCTTGAGTAGGGAAAGTTTTCAACTGGCCATCCTCAGCCATTAAGGGTGGAAATAGCATTGATGCATGATGCTGCACACTAAGGCATTAACAGGTATAGACCAGAATCTCATATGAAGTGACAAGCAGCACAGTAGAATGAAATTGGGATTTTAAGAGATGCAAAAAGACATAGATAATTTGGAAGCAGCTGCTCAACATACCACAAAACACCATATGGCCTTTATCTTCTTCATGATTTATGAACTGAAATCTTAACCAAAGTTTTATCAAACAAAAAAGCAAATTGGCTTTGTCTTATTTAGCTACTGTCCCCTTGTTTATAAACAAGAAAACAAATGGCTCACTGAATATGTAATCCAGTAGGCATTTTAATGATGAAGCGTGAATATGAAATTAAAAGGACAAAAGGGGTAATCTTAGGCTGCAAGGAGGTGGACAACAGTCAGCTGTTAATACAATGGGGGAAAAAACCGGTCTCTCAATTTATTAGGATTTCCATGGCTCTATAACACTTTAGTCCAAGATAGCTTCTCCCAGACCAAACAGCAGTTGCAGATAACCCAAAAAAAACATTATATTTGTCTAAGAAGAGAACTTCAGTGTATGCATCTACACTTGCAAAACATTCGCATTGTGCACTATGTTTAAGCTTCACATTTACCAATACTTCAAATCTACATGTTGAACAATTATATACTATCCTTCAAAACAGGGAGTGACTGATGAGCCACACACCTCAGCATATGATAGGTGAAACAAAGCATTTGATGGCTGGGCAAGTATTAGCTCTTCAAAGCAAAAGGCTGCTTGTTTATACCTGCAAAACAGGAACCCAAAATCAAGTATAAGTTTAAAACATTACCATACCATTAAATATCAGTGAGGGTCTACTTTGCTGTTCAGAATTTTTTGGTACTTGTAATCCCACCTTCACTAGAACTCTGCAATAGGTGGGAATAGGCACTAATTCTTCTATCAAGAAGCTCAAATCAATTAATAATTTAATTGCCCAAGTACAAGAAGTTCTGTGCTCAATGTTTTCTCCTGAAACTGAAGCAAAAAACTTACAGGACACAGTTGAGATTTACAACTTCCAAAAGGGATGTCAAAGACAAATGACTCACATTTGCAGAGAAATATATATGTTGGCAAGCTCTCTCCATGCATCATGATCTGCCATGAATCTGCAATGACAATTTTTCAAACTAACTTATATTGACATCAATCTCCACCATTGCTTATAATTCTGTTTGAAGAGAAAATGCATTGCCTCACTTACATCTCTAGGTATTTATTGAGACGTTCCACAGCTTCTAACAAATTGCCTTGCGCCTTAGAAATGGCAACTTTCCTCTTATGAATTTGCTGCAATTAAAAAACAGAGTCACTCCCCTAGTAATAAAAGCAAAACCTATGTTTTAACACTTGGCCCTGATATAATAGTTTGCTTACATCATCAAAATACAGTAACAAATGGATTAAGCAAAGATGATAGGCAGGGAAGGACCAATGTAGCAGAACTAGAATCCGCTTCCACCTAAATCTCATATAGACCCTACAAAGCTTCTAACTTCCACCTAAAATGAAAAGTTAAAAACACGAAAATTATAGCTGGACCAGCTGGTCTAATAATTTGATGGGGGAACTATTAATGCAACATGTAATTATCTACTATGCAATTATCTATTGTTTGGTAGGGGAATTGTTGATATATAGAATATGAAATTTAATGCGAGACAAAATAGGCATCCAATACAAAGGATGATTTGAAGAGTGAACTTCTGAATTTTCAAAATTAATCAACACCTATATTCAGAGCTTGCAATTGCTTCTACTAAAATTCCTCATTTTTCGTTTTATATGCAGGTAAATTAATTTGACAATGCAATAGGTATAAATAGTTTCACCATATAAATCTAAGCCAAATCTTCAAGAAAACAACCTGTGCACAATTGCAAACTAGTCTGGATCATCTTGAGGAAAATGGGGAACCAAAATATTTTCTTCTGAACATTTCTTGAATTGCAATCTGCAGGCCGCACAAGATACCATCTTTCTTTTTTCCAACAAAGAATGCTTTTAACACGTGATAACACATCCTAATTTCAAACCTTTTATCATTAAAAAAAGTCCGTGAGACCCACAATGTTCAGGCTTTTTATTCCAATTTTGACAACAGCTTTACTAGGCTGTACGTAAAATGTCAGTGTGATTATTTCCACAGCAGCATGACTTGGGTGGTATTTATGCTCTCAAAGTGAGTACTAAGTTGTGGGAATTTTTTAGTTTGAGTCAAAGTAGTAGTTGGATGGATGATTTTTGAGAAATTCCAATGCTTTCCTTTATCCTTAAACAATGAAACATTAATCTGTTCATGGTTTTTTATCGATAAAATGATCAGATTTAAAATTAAGATCTGTTATTTTAAGTAGGAGACCTTATCATTCAACTAATTATATTGATCAAGAATGCTTCCGGATGTTAACTGGGTAAAAACTTTTTACATCGACGTTTTGGATCACACTATGTGATCCATCATCAGGATTAAGAGAATGAATGATAGAATTGCAGACCAGTGCTTATTAAATAGATGAGGGGAAGATGGGAGGGATCGGAAACCAAGGAACTAAAAGAAACAAGACTATAAAAAACTAAAGAATAGACACACAATGAAAAATATAAAACAAGTAAATGTAAATAAATAAATAAATATAAGGCATTAAGAAATAAATTGGTTTAATGTAATATTTATATTCATATTTGTGCGAATAAATATAAATAAAACATAAGGCATACTAAATGAGAAACTAAATAAGGAAAGAAAGGGAAAAAAATCGAAAAGTTGTTATTATGTAGAATATTAGTAAAATAATAATTAGTGATTATTATTAATAAGTATATATATATATATATATATATAGAGAGAGAGAGAGAGAATATTAATTATCAATTATTAATAAGAAACAAGTAATTAACATTAAACAACAAATTTATTAATATTAATAAATTAGATAATAGTTAAAATAGAAACTTAGAAAAAAATTTAGTACAAATTAGAGTAGAAGTACTAAATAGTTTTTTATTTTAAAATTTAAAACCAAAAAAATTATCTTGACATTTTACCATGTTATCAAATGAAAAAAACTGTAAAGCTCACATCATACAAAAAATAAAGAGCCCCATAATGATGGTGTCTACCTCAGAACATTTTTAAAATTCAGAAATTTGAGTTCTCAAAGATTTTTTTCCTTTTTGGTTGGGATGTGTGGATTTTCAGGCATGCACCAATGGGTTGAGGACATCTGAGAGTCCCCTATAAGATGCTGAGGAACACTGCTTGAATATCCCCCATACACCTCATTGAGGAAGCAGCATAGAAAGCCACCCCATGTGTTTTCTGCATTCCAGGCTAGTGAGGATTCTGATAAGTCTCCCCCTTCCAGAGTCACATGAAACCTAGCTTCCAAAAGTAAGCATGCCCCTATAGAAAATGGATATAAGGGAGCAGCTGCATTGCGGGTATTAAATATTCATCAATTTGTTTCAAGATCCTGTTACACTTGTGCTTAGGTAACAGAAGATGAAACAGATAATGTAAGCAATTGGTTGCTGCAGATGCTGAGAGATTGAGACATCTGATGTAGATGCAATAGCTGCCACTGCTTTCTGCTTTTTTTCTTGAAGCAATTATCCAAAAAAATCATCTACACTCCATGTTCTCTAGTATATAGTTGGTCAACAGGGTATTGATGTCAATAAGTTGCAGAGAATCGCTCAAGAAGATTTAATTAATTAATGCGGCAGATTTAATTAGTTTGAATCTGTGATAACACTGCAGCTTTAATGCCAATATGGTATGCATACCCAGTAACACAGAGGGCCTACTGAGTGAAGATTATCCATAGCAAAAGACATTCTTTTCTTAATCACGAGGACTTGTTGATCAAAATTTCCTTTCTCAGGATTTGGTTAACCATGTTTTGGGCTCAGAATTCCTTAATTCCAACCATTACAGAGCTTTCATTAATCTTGCCATTTTCATGATCAATTAAGAGTTGCTCCAAAGAAGATAGGACGCCCTGCTCAATAGGATCACCATAAGGCACATCTTGAATTACAAGAAGAGTTTTCAAGCAAGAGACTGACATGACAAATAATCCAATCAAGCATGCCATGTCAGTCTTGTTGCTTAGCCTCTTTTCCTTTCTCTTCTTCCCCTAGTTGAACACAGATTTAATTCACTACAACATTCCTAGCTGTTTTTTTTATCTGGCCTTTCATTCCTCATTCAATAATAGAAATGGTGTTGAGGGACATCTGGGAGTCCCCTGTAATATTAATAATATTGTTTGCAAGACTCACAGAGTCCTGAGACGAGCAGGTGGCTGCGAGTTTCGCAGCCTCAACTCAGCAGACTTGGAGCACCTTCCTATCTAAAAAATAAGAAGCAGTAAAGGTATGCTTCATTTTTTTGCTTTACTGTAAACACCTTTTCACTGCAGTTGCCAGGAGATATGCTTATTCCAGTCCTTAATGGAGAGAGGAACAGTTCATTCATAGAAATGTCAATTGCAGCAGTGAGAGTGAATCGTCTTCAAAAAGCCTGCAGCCAATACATTAACATATTTTCTACATAAAGGAATCCTATAACATTACACCACTTTCAATCTAGATATGTACACACCTCAAAATCTTTTATCATGTTCACTTCAGTTTTCTGCACATTATAATAATACCAAGTACCGAGATGTATACCTTAGAAATGATTGGCTTGATCCACAAGGCTTTGCATAAACTCACATATGAGATGATGTTTTTAATGCGGATAATTTTTCCATCTCTTAATGGAATATATTTTGAACTGCACCTGCTAATCACAACCTTAATGCATCTCAAATACCATTGAATGCATAATCCAGCAAGCCCTTGGAAAGTAATCTATGGTTAAGTTGATATAATGCAGTAGATCAATCTGGGACGGAGGGTGAAGAAGACAACCTTATATATGGGACAGAAGGTGAAGAAAATCCACATGTCCAACAGATGTTTCATTTATGCTTTGTAATGTTATATGATTCAAAGTTTGTCTATGAGAGGTTTTAATTTTGAATTGCAGATAGTAATGACTGGTGATGAGTTGATTTCTCCTGTTGGTCTGGCTAAGGCTTATACCTCTTCTCTGTGTTCCTCGTGAATAAAAGAAAATAAGAATGGTATAAATATTAATAGTCCAATGGTTGTAACTAAATGGTAAACATAGACCCTTACCACAATGAAGACCCGGGTTCGATTCCCCCATGAACTACTGGACAAGCTCCTGATGAGTTAATATAGCAAAAAGATGCACACTATGCATGCTCGGGGACCAGTCCCCTGTTTGCGTCTCATAGACCAGGGCTAAAAACTCACTTACAAATCAATATTTGGAAAAAGCTTTAAAACAGTAAAGTGAATCTATTGAATTATAACTGTTAAAGGGATTTGTCCTCCAAATTTTGAATTTCCATATAAAATTTAGTCTAGTTATATTTAAGTATTGGCATGGACATTCAAATGATAGTGAAGGTACATTTCTATTTCTCTGTATAAAAATTCGTATGCACATGTGGTAAAAGGGAATATAGTCATAAACTATATGAGTGGAACAGCAAATTTTTTTTTTTTAATTTTTTAATATACATTTAGAATAGTATCAAGACTCTACTTCAGAATGATAAAAGTTTATGATATTATTGATGTTATTTGCCAGCTTATTCCATTTTCAAATGCATAATCATCAAGTTTATAATTTAATTTAATAGTTTTTAATTTGCTGATTCATGTCAAGCTTTTCTCAAGTTTTTTAGCGGAGTCTGAGAACAAGTTAAAATGTGCCCAACAAGTTTCCAAACAGAATCTGAGTCTCAATACTGTGATTCATTCAGATGTCATGTTCCAGAAGAAAGATGATTACAGGCCTTGCAACTTCAATCTGTAGTACCATATAATTATTGATCACTCTGTATCTGACCTGGCTGTTTGTATTACTGCTTCCGATCCAGAAAGTATTTGAGGCCTACTGTAAGAATTTAGATTCAATCCAGTCTATTGTACCACTTGAAAATTTATACTGGTATTCATGGATGCATTAGGCATGGCAGAATTCATCTTTTAATTTGCGGAAGATAGCAAAAGATCCAAATACGTTCCTGACTACTTCATAGCTGTGAGCATATAACTTCTTGATATCCAGCTTGTACAGAGTCTGACGATTTATCTCTAAAAAGTAGTAAAACGGCTATAGGTTACTAAGAGACACTCCTCAATTTGAAGAACGTATCATAAGTGATATAGAACACCAAATTTGTGTACAGTTCCTTCACAAGGAAAATACATTGCCATATTATTTGCTTACACAGACATATAGATGCACATACCCCCACCTATATGTGTGTTTATGTGTAGGCAAATATTACAAGGATGTATTTTGAATTTTCAATGATAAATGATACTTAGAAGAATGTTTGTTTTTGTGTGTTGCACGTACTTACCATGTGCAAAAACATATTTTGGAGGAGGAAAAAGTTCCGAAGTTTGAAAATTGGTGAAAGGTTCAATTCGGGATATTCTAAATTTTAAAAAATTAAAAAGCTAATTACACTGAGAGGTGTAACTGCAATGGCATCAAGGGAAGGTTGTAATGGAGTTAGTGGATAATAAAAACTCCTTAAAATAAATTTGACAGCTATTTACACATAAACCTTCATTACATCCAATTGTGGGTGGTGATAGTGTGATATATATATATATATGGGTATAACAAGCTTAGAAAGTTAGAAACCTAATAAACTAGCGTAGATATCTTAAATACATCTACCTGAAAGACACTAAGAGATATCAATTTTGAGGAGCCTATCTAACCTATGTCACATATCCAATATATATACCTCGAAAAACTGATATCTCTCAACATCTTTTAGATAGATGAATTTAAAGTATCTATGCTAGTGATATTACAATACAAGAAATAAACTCATCAATATTTCTAAAAGAAAACCAAATATCCATGAGTATGCTAAATGCAAGCAAATGCTAAAGCCAATAATAAAGGTCTTGAAAATTCTATGCATGTAGAAATTATTAAAACAAAAATGTAGTTTCACGCTCACCAATCAGTTCCATTGGATATGCAAAGCTTTTAGACATGAATTCGTTTCTTTCCATTGTGGCATAGGCCCAGGTGCTTTCTTCCATGCCTATGTAGGGAGATTTTCCAGATTCTCTAAAATGAGATGCATTTATTCAAAAAATAAATGTAGTCCCCACAAAATATTAATATTGACACGTATCTATGTATTCATAAATCTATTTTGAAAAGTGTGGTCGCCATAAGTTATTAGATTTGATGCATAAATTTTAAGGTTTATAACATGCACATATTGTCTATTAATAAATATTAAATTGTAAAGGTTGATTCAAAAAAATTCTGTTGTTTAGACATAAATTAAATTTGTGATGTATTCGCATCATATGATTTAGAATATCTAACACCTCACTGTCATTATAAAATCATAAGCTACCAGTTTCCATTTTTGCAAATTATTAAATTGTATGTTAAAACGATGAGAATTGTCCTAATATGACGTTTGTCCTTGGAAAACAAAAAGAACTAATCAGTTTATGATAATCAGAGTGAAGGAGAAAACCTACTTGATCTAGTGGGTGCTCTTCCAACAGGCCTGAGTATACTTTATCTGCTTGTGCCCAGGATCCTTTTGCTTCAAACCACATTCCTTCCAACCTTCCTGATATCAATGGCAAAATATTACACTAGGCTCATTACATCAAGAGGCATAACTACAATGGCAGCGAGGGGAGATTGTAATGGAGTGAGTGGATAACAAAAACTCCTTAACATAAATTTAATGGCCATTTACACGTCAAACCTTCATTACACCCAATTGTGTGTGGTGATATATAGCCCAATTGTGTGTGGCAATACGTAGATATAGATGTAGATATAGATAGATATAAAAAGCTTGGAAAATTAGAAACCTAATAAACTACTAGTATAGATATCTTAAATACATCTACATAAAAGACACCAAGAGATATCAATCTCGAGGTGCCTATCTAACCTATGTCACAAATCCAATATAGGTGCCTCGAAACTGATTTCTCTCGGTGCCTATTAGATAAATGTATTTTAGATATTTATGCTAGCATAAATAAAAAATAACCTTACAAAAAATGCACACATGAAGCGAGTTTTGGCCATTGATAAAATACAATTAAAAAGTATCTGATTTATTTATCATTAAAGTTCAAATCATAATGGAGAAAGGTATAACATTTCTTACCGACTCTTGTGCTGTCAGGAAATTTCTTCATGAGAGTCTCAATACAATCCTAACAAAGCAACAAAAGCGCACAACAATAAATTTCCTGATTTTCAAAATGTGACTTTCACCAAACCCTAACTGTATTTGCAAAAACAAATGCCAATCTCTCCATGTCAAGATTACCGACCAAATTCTATATAAGAAACAACGATTGAACATACTTCTCAAGATTCCCTGAAGACGTGATTTCCTAAGAGATAAATGAAATCCATATTCAACCAAACAATAATGTGAAGAATAGAAAGATATTATTTCTCATTTTTTTCACATATATTTCAATCATGGAATACTTTGGCAGAAATATATAAACACACCACAATTCTACACTGTATTTTCAGAACTTAAATTACACACATTCACTACTTCTAGCTCAACTCCTGGGCCTGCTGTTTGTTCCCCTAAGTCCACCACACTGCACATATTAACACCCTTAGGCCATTCCAAGAGGGCTTTATCCTTTCAAGATCATGCACCCATCCTTCATACACTCAATTCCCAAGCAGGAGAGTAAAGCAATCATATCACTTCTCAAACATGATTAATTAGGTATATAGTTTACATCATTAATCATCGTAACTAATGGCATCGTTGTAAAGTAGCAAATGTTGTGATTTGTAAATAAACAAATATGAGAAGTAAAATTTCATGGGTCAGGTCACATCGACATTCTAATTTCAAGAGTCGTATAAAAGGTCAAATATCATTTGAGTTGTAATTATTCATGGTTTTTCACAGAAAGTTTAAGCTCTCAATACAAAACATTTTTCACATTCTATCATGCTTGTAATGCTTAGTTTTCCCTTGATGTTCAAGAACAATCTTCATTTTACAACAACAAGGACTTGTGGCCTGCACTCACACGACTTAATGAAGATTGATTTGTCCAATCTTTTATTTTGGTTTAATATCCTCACCCTTATCTCTCTTCTCTTATGTTTGAAATGTTTTTATTTGCAATAAGATGCTTTTTGGCAGGCCCTGTGAAAATGACATAGCTATGTTGGCATAACTACTCGCAATTTCAAATCTTTTTGGTATTGCACAATCCATGTCTATTTCAAGTAAATTGATATTTAAAGTTTTAAACTAAAGATACACTGCCTACATACTATGGTGATATTTACTACCCCAACTCAGCTGCTTTTACAAAGCAAAAATCACCTAATCACGAATGCTTCGAATTATTACTGCTTTTAAGCTCTCGTCCAACTTGAATGACCAAAAATGCAATGAGCAAACATTAACCAAAGCATAGCAATCATTCTCAAAAATAAATCGGCAAACCAAAAGAAAGATTTTTTCAAAAAATCATGATTTAATTGAGAAGATTCAAGCTAGTGTTGGGATTCTTGAAAAAAACAGAAAAAAGTAGGGTTAAGTTTAGGGTTAGGATCTTTAGGAAAAAGTAAAATAAAAAATACACAGAACAGTAAAAACATCAGCATAAAATCGGATTAAATTGCCATAAAATTGCCGAGTAATCAGCAGAGGTGATTTTTGGCAATAAAATCAGTCAAAAACTCATGAGAAATTGGAAAAAAACTGGCAAAAATCGTGGAGGGTGATTTTATCAGAAGATCGTGATTTTCTGGGTCAAAAAATCACGCACAGTGGCAAGCAGCAAGAAATCACAGTTTATCATGATTTTCTCATGATATCTGCTACTATGAACCAAATCATAGACCAAGGACCTACACTGCAACACACAACAACAATATCAATTAAACAGGCATTATTTAACATCATATCACTTTTGAGCACCTTTTTGTGTTGTGAGTTATTTTAAGTGTATGTACATATCAGAGCACCAGTGAAAACTGAAAACATTAGGAATAGAAGAAGCGTGCAGCACTCAACTAAGACCTAAATTTCAATTCTAGTCAGACTACTAGTTATTGATCATCATCATCCATAACTACACGTTGTAGATACACTATGATGCATCTCGCTTTTTGCTTCTACAATACCCAAAAACATATTTCTCATCTTCTATTCCTTATTTATTGTAAACCCTTTCTATTCCACTTCAATGTTTTAATTAATGTCAAAACTAAGTCTTATACCCTTCCTACAGTTTGCTCTAAATTGAGGTGTAATTCATAGCACTAATTATAACATTCTGGAACTATTAATTTCTTTCTATTCTTCTTTGTGTTCTTTTTTATGCTCTGTCTTTGCAACTAATAACAGCTGGTAATAAATTGGAAAAATGTTTTATAGATCCACAAACTCCATCCCTGAGGTTTTAAGATAAACTAAAACATTAGAAAAGAATGGCCCACCAAAACATTAATATTTATCAATATCTCAAAATCAAAATAAATATAAATCATAATTACAAGATCAATGAGGTAAAGATTCAATACTTGTTATGTACAAGTCAACAAATCATGAAATACGCCTTAGAACCAAAATCAAAACAATTCCATTTTTTTAATGATGCCTAAATAATGGAAATTTAAATCCAACCAAAACTGCATGTAGATTCTACACATCAGCTTAAAATTTCATTTTGCATGAATCACTTGATCATATGGTCACCTAGAGATGTGGGGATGTGTATGGAGATGTGAACACCATTTCAAATCAGTGTATGTGGGTAAACAAAGAAGGAAGCAGCTATATTATATGTAAATATAATCACCAGAAAATCTGTGTAAGACTATCCTGGAGCATAGTTACCAGGTTCAAAAACATTGATTCTTTCAGGAGGTCAAAAGAACTCGCAAATCTGGATTTTTCAAAAGAATAAGGTAAAATTTTTATAGGAATTGAAAAGTCCAGACTGAATTGGACAAATCCTGCCAGTCCAAAAAATCTGGACCTTGCTGGATTTTGTTCAAAAAATCTGAATTTAGTAACTAGTTTCTGAAGTCTCCTGGGGATTGGGCTTAATCAAATCCTATGTTACAATAATAAACTTGATTCTCTGTCTCAAGTTCTCATTTAAGCATTTATCTGTACCAACTGCTTAAGATAGAGCTAAAATTTCTATCCTTTTCCTAAAGAAACATTTTCTAGGATAATGTCAAGAATATTGACACAGGAACCAGGAGACCAACTGACCTAACAAAATATTTAAATTCTATTATATAAAAAAGCGTAAAACAATCATGAGGAAAAAGTGATCCAAACAAGTAAATCATATTACCTTTGCAACGACAAGATTCCGACAATCCAAAGCTGCAATGGCTACCTGCTCATACAGAGTCCACACTGTAACATAAAGAAAAAAAGTTATTGGCCTAAATTATACAGTCCAAGAAATCCATATGCAGGTGAAAGGAAATTACATCCACATAATAAGAAATTCGATCGGATTCATCAGAATTGAAATTTAATCAATGTCAACAAATAACCAAAATGTAACAACGGGACTGACGACATATGAAGGAATAACAAGTAATAGCTACAACTAATGGCCAGTAGGAGCACCCAAAAAAGGAGAGGAGCTCCTCAAGAAAAAATAAATAAATAAATAAATATTAAATACAACCTCTAGAAAGGTAAAAAGAGTGTTTGATAAAATAAAATGCATTTCCAAACAACAGCAATACGGGAGTGGTGAAAGAGAAATTAACATAATAGAAATGGCCTAATAGTGAAGGTGTGTGCACTCCATATTGGAAGTCAGATGTTCAAATCTGGAGAGGGAAGCATCGTACACTTCACTGAACAATATATAAGGTAAATGGAAAAAAACAATCCACTTTAGACTGCTTCCATAAGGGGGTTCTCAATACACCAAACAGGTGTCTCACTTTGCAGTACCCTAAAAAACACCTTTACCTTTACTTTCCCTTTCACAAAATGGTATTGGACAATGATACCTTGTCAATGGAGCTGTGCTCTAGTGGTTGAGCCAGGAAGTCACTGTGTGCTCAAACTCCATTTGGCATAGAGCACTAGTGTGTGGGTGTACCGAATTTGAGAGTTTGGCCTGAGTAACAGTCTAAGGTAAAAAAGGAAACAAAACTGTCATTACTCCTCCCTAGGTGGAATTAAAATTAAATTAGAAAAATAGCATTTCCAATGTTCAAAAACATACAATGATGATGGATTGTGACATAGAAATGTAAATTCAGATTATAAGTTGAGCTAGGATGTAGAGGCAAAAGCCTCACCAAAAGGAAAAAACATGATAATTCAATATCATTAATATAGATTTATTAAGAGGGGAAAGATAAGTAAGTCCATCTAAAGGATAGAGCTAGTCGTTCTGTTCAATATGAGTACAAACTGTGAAGTTACAACCAGGTGCCTGCCAAAGAATAAGAATGCCTTATAGAGAATGACTGGACCGATTGAGCCTGAAGAGTAATTCCTGGTGGCATCCAAGTGTTCTAGCTGGTAATAAGAGGGACAAAGAAGTACTACTAAAATCCAAGGCCAAAAGTCCCTAGCTTGGTGAAGAAGCTGGTTGTTGATAAGTAGGAGGTATTTTCCGCAGTGTGTCAAATTATGGTGTTAAGCGCACTTGAGTCGGAGTAACAATGGGATGGGTGACCTCCTGGGAAGTCCCGATGCTTCACCCCTATGAGCATCGCCTAGATACAATGAGTGCTAAGTGGACCATTCATTATCATGAGAGATGGGTTCGTGTGAACCACTACTCATGAAATATGGGTCAATGAGTTTGACTCAAAAACTACACAGTTGAATCCTGATATTAACATCATAATTTGACACACTGCGGAAAATACCTCCTACTTATCAAGTGATGAGCTAAAGGGGCTTTAGGTGAATGGTTCATGAGACACAACGCTTGCTGAAGATTTTGTGAATGGGGTAGCAAGCTAAGTGGGCTTGATCTTGGGGGAAACTCCATGATTGAGCACGCTTGAGTCAGTGTAGTACTGGGATGGGTGGCCTCCCGGGAAGTCCTAATGCTTCACCCCTATGAGCATCACCTAGATGCAATGAGTGCTAAGTGGACCATTCATTATCATGAGAGATGGGTTCGTGTGAACCACTACTCATGAAATATGGGTCAATGAGTTTGACTCAAAAATTACGCAGTTGAATCCTGATATTAATATCAAGCTTGTTGTTGCTTAGTAAGATGGGCCCCTTTGGGCACACTGCTGTTGAGTAGATCCAAGCTGGTTGTTGGATAGTAAGATGGGCCCCTTTGGTCACACTCATGTTGAGTAGATCATGAACTGGCCTAAATGGGTAGCTAAGTAGCAAAAAACTAACCTCGTCAATCTCTGAGGTTCTATATATAAAAATGCAAGTCACTGTCTTGGTTGAACCACTGTCTATTAATGAAGCACAGTGATCTCAGTTTCCCACAGCCCTACAACTTCTCATAGGTTATAGCCTGTTCCTGCCATGGCAGACAAGTGGATCTACTTCAAATCTCATAACAGTTTTTTGAGATAAGCATGCATGTCCAGCTGTGGATCTTTTTTCAGTGCTTTGCTATAGCAGGAAGTCACAAACTATGTTTTGCATTAATAGAAGTTTCGCATTTCCCTTTCCAATCAAACAAAGAGTTGAAAATTTAAATCCTAAATCTCACTAGCTAAAAATATACATAAACGAACTCAAACTATAACCTCTATTGGTATGAGATTTTCAAGTAATCCCCTAACCATAACACTCAAATGGCAAGAACTCAAATTGGATAAACTTAAGTGGAAAATAATTGAAGCTTTTGTAACAGAGTCCTTATCAAATCCCAATGAAACATGTTCAAAGTTCAAAATGGTTCAAACACAATGCTTCAAGTCTCGGGTGACTTTGACATAGCAAAGGATACACTGTTTAAAGAATCTATCAATAAAGAAAAGTAGGCTAGTGGTTATAAACCCTTAACAAATCTGTACCTCGAAACGCAGTAAATTTAAACGCAGGCGAATTTTCTTGAAATAATAACAAAAGAACTGATAAGGAAAAAGAAAAAGTCAACCGACAGTCTTCTCTAAGCTCCAGCTAGATCGTGGTATCTAAGACAGGCTACACTGTTAAGGGAATCTACCAATAAAATCCACTCTCTAATGGCTATAAACCCTTAAAAAATCTATTCCTCGAGACAAAGTTAGAATTGAGTAAAATTTCTAAAAATAATAACCAAAAAAGGGGATTAAGGATAAAAAGATTTCAACTTCACAATTTCTGGAAATACTACTAAAAAAATATTAGAGGAATAAAAATTCAACTGACCGTCTCCGCCAAGCTTAGATCTGCTCTTTGAATCATTTAGCAGCGGCAATCCGTGCCGTAAAACATTCTCCGAACGCCTAATTTTAAGCTTCTTAACAAGGCACAGATATTCCCAAACATTTCCTCCGCCATTTTCTACCTGGGACTCTAACCGATTCAACTCAGCCTCCTCTGCAACTCCCACCATTATTTTCTATTTTTCCTCGCTAAATTAATCGAGGAATACTTCAATCCAGAATAGAATGTCAAATTTCAAGGTGTTTTAAGCAAAAAAAGCAAAATAGTGCAGAATTCTGCACCAAATCGAACGATCCTCGGCTCGTTATGATTGACTACAGATGCATAATCAATTTCAAAGGTGAAAATATGAGCTTTGCGGGAAATTCTCGATAAATATCCTGGCTTTAGAATGGATTTGAGGCAATTTGGCTTTCGGATCGAACCTAGAAAATATCGATCGGCTTTATGTAATACAAGGAGCGGCGTATTTGTATTTTTCCTTTCACTATGTATATGTGTTTTATTTTTTATTGATCAAATTTGAGTATCGTATGAAGTTCGATTTCGATGCATAATATTATTGGTTTAATGTCAAAAAAGCAGTTGTCTCATTACATTAGATGTCAATGTTGAGTGGGGTTAAAATGGGACTCGTGAATTGAGTAGTTCATTAGAGTCTTAAGAGATGAGGTAAGAGATGATGCCTCAACTTGTATCACCATTAATGGTGAGCAATTATATTCTTTTGGGCTCTTTAGATCCATCTAATAAGGGTGTCCTCTTGCTTATGTTCTTGTGGCTCAAGGATTTAGCTATTTTGCTTGCTGATGTGGTAGTCTAGTAGAAGGTTAAAGATATTTCCTTTCATAGATATAATCTTTAGCTTATCAATGGTCATTTCGTTAATGATTCCTTTCTCACTCTTTTGTAAGAGCAAAATAATGTTAGTCAAGTTTTGTAATGTCTGAATACTTTTTTCTTGCCTCTGACTCTAGCATATAATTGCAAAAGACCCAATGTTATCGTTAATCCTATTTGCCCAAGCTTCTCTGGCTTGACTCTTTTTGCTAGAAATGGATTGATCATGGGGAAAGTTTAAGGTTTTTGGGCATCCCTTTTGCCTTTTAATACTTCTCTTCAGTGTTGTGGTAATCTATTCTAGCCCACATTGAGAAGAAATTACATTTCTAAATTGCTAAACCTCTTTCCCTAATGAGGAAGTTCCAAATTTGTTCTAAAGTGTTTGTAGCCACTCATGTTTATTATTCTTCCTACTAGGCTCCTTTGAAAGCCTCTTATCAAATATTAGAGGGATTACTTAAAGATTTTCTTTAGGCTTCTTTTGGCTAGGGAAAATTATTCGACTAAGTTGTTTGGGAATTTTGTTGTCCCCCATGTGACTCTAGTGCCTTGGCCTTATTGACACTCAAATACAAGGTTTGGTCTTGTGTGCCAAGTGGACTATTGGGGCCCTAGAAGGCAATGAGGCATAGAAAATTCTTCTTTAGAGTTGTATGGCCCTTGGAACTCCTTGTGGCAAATAGGCTTGGAAAGGTCTAGGCTTTCATTCCATTCTCGTTATAAAGGAACCTATGCAAATTCAAGGCACTTTCATTACCAAAAGTATCTAGAAGGCTTGGGAAGCCATTAAGCCTTGGCTCTTGTGGAATGCGATCAATTTCAAAATTGAGATTTCCATAAATCAGCAATCTCTTTTGTGGTTTCATGTGATCACTTTCTAGGATAGACCCCTTACCAAAGTTCCTTAGGTTTATGCTTTAAAAATTTTCAAAAGAGGGTTTTACTATATTTTAGATCTCTTCCTCAAAGCCACCAAGTGTTGGTTTTCTTGGCCAAAATTTAAAGCTAAATACAAACTTGGGAACCAAGCTTATGAATTTTTCCAAACCATTATTGAGTTTGTTCCTTCAAAGATGGTCCATAAGGTTGGGATTTGTTCTACTAGGCCCTAGTGGAAAGATTGGAAATGGTATCCAAACACTCCCTTTCAAAATTACAAAGCCTTTTAAAGGCTATTCACATGTGGCTTTCTATCCCTTCCTGCTCATGGTTTCAAAACTCAATGCCAAGTGAGGTCTCTAGTCCACTAGCATTTAATGGCACCACAAGTTTCAAATAGTTTGGTTTGCCATTCTAGAGCCTAAACTAGCTTATTTTGCTTGGTGTCTCTACTTTTAGGGTCTTCTCATTAGATCTCAACTTACCCATTTGGGTGTTGCTAATCCTCTATGTCCTTTTTGTGGACATTTGAAAATTGTCAAGCATTTATTTTCACTTTGTTCATGCGCTCATGTTGTGTGGTCCTAGATTTATGATTTTTTCAAGCCCTTCTAGCTAGATATTTTCTCCTAGTATATGATTTCTTTAGGTGGCTAGCCTAAAATGACTTTGAGATTTACCCATATTTGGCATGCTTTCAAAGTGGAAATTATATTTAGCTCATGGAAAGATATGAATGTTGCTTATTTTAAGGTGTGATTTAGATGATCACTTTTCCATGTATACTAAAGTAGTTAGATGCTCTAATGTTCTACTATAGATCTAGGTCCATGATGAAAAAGTTATTCTAAAGGTTCTCACTTGCATACTCTTATTGAGCATTAGGCTAATGCCCCATGTATTATTGCTAGTGTGTTTCCTTCTTCTGCTAGTAGGGATGCCTCCCCTTCACGTGGATTTCATCTCCATCATATCCACAGTGTTCATTCTAGACATGATTCTCATGCCCCCTCAGCATAGACATTGTGGCTAGTCTCTCCTACTACCTGGATGGTCTCCTGCTTCTTAACATGATCATGGTATCCCAAGTTGGAATGACAATGGAGAATTCCCCTAGCTAGACCTAGCTATTTCACCTGTCTGCATGACTCCAATTAATCAAGAAGAAGAAAAAGACAAAGAGGATAGGTCATCACAGGTTGAAGCCTATTTTTGATGGCCATAACCTCCTAGGCGGATGGGGTAACCCCCTCTAACTATGACATTCCTCCTCTCATTGGGAATCATTTAGATGCATAGTGATGTGATCATTTTGATTTTGTTCGTGGACTTTTTACATCAGCTTTTAGGGGTGTGATTCCATTCCACCTATATTTTATGTGAATTAGTGTATTATTATTTATATAATTTAATATAGAAAGTGCACTATTCATCGTAATAAATTATATGCCTATGTCATTTTTTAATGTTTTGGGTTCATTTTGACTAGAATATCATAAATACAATGAACAAATTACAAGTAACATAATTGTGTGTGAATCTGAATCATTACATCCTATATCCTGATTCTCTTTTCCACTGATCCTTAGGTTCACATTTTTATCCCTAAACTTGCTTTTATCCACTCTAGATTAGATTTGAGTGTAGACTTGACCAAGTCACTTTTGTAGTTGTGGATTTGATTCCTTCACTTTTAGATTTCAAAATTTAAATCTACTCATTCTTGACCACCTTACTAGATGTTATGAGTCAACTTATAGCATATTATGTTGATTTATGTGCTTAAATGTTGTATTTAAGGACACTTATTCACTTATTTGAAATAAGGTAAGAGGGGCTAGAATGTGAAAAGGAATATCTAGATCTAAGAGTTTAAAGGAGAGTTTACTTTGCATTTGTCTGCTTATGGCATCATCCTATTTTTGTTGCATGCTTGCTTACTATCCGCAATCATTTCACTCAGAGTTATAAATTCAATCCATCTAAGGGTTTGACCTAGGAGAATATAAACCTTGTGATTCAGCAAAATTTTCAAAGGTCTTTGTAAACACTACAATACTTACATTTTAAATATAAAAAATTGGAGAGAAAAGTCCAACAATCTACATTTTATCAAATACAATTCATGACTTTCAAGTTTAGATCTGATTGCAAGATCAAGTTTGCTTTCAGAGATATTGAGTTTGGACTCGTGTAGGTGATCCAATACAATAGATAATAAATTTTCAAAATCTAAGATATTCATTTGAGTCCACAAGAAAATTCTAGAGCATTGGTAAATCAATTTCTAACATCTATCATAGTACTTCTTCATCATTAGTTGTCTAGTTAACTATTTTAATTTAGTTTTTGCATTTAAATTTACATTTATGGCAATGATTAGACCTGACTATGATATCTAGGTTAATTTGCGTTAATTAAATGTGTTTATTTAATTATCTAGTAGTGGTAATGGCTTATATCAAGACAATTGAAGAAAACTTATATCAAACACGTCATTCATAAATATTTCCAATTGGGTTATTTAGTTCTTTATTCTAACCCTAAAACCCCAAATCATAAAAAAGAGTTATATGGAAAAAATTGTCCTAATGGATAGGACCTTTCATTATCACTTCACGGTTTCGATTAAGAGTTTTTGGCTTATCTACTCCTAAAGGAAAACTAGTGAAAGATCATGTAAACATCATGCAAGTACACTATTACTATTGAATATAAACATGATGGGGCAATTAATACAATGTGTACCATCTTTATCATATCCACATCCTTCACATCCTATTGTTATGCTTACATGATCCTTATCTTGCCTTTAGGACCATCCTTGTCTTATCATTTTCCTATATTAGGGGCAACTTTATTACGCATACCTTGATACTGTTGGAATAAGGTTCCATTAACCTTGTAAATTCCAATATTGTATTTATCTCATTTATTATTTGTTATTTGTAATTACCCATGAGGGAATGAGGTAGTCTCATTGACAATGGTAATTTCGGAGTTACCGGCGGAAGTTACGAAGTGATATTTACTGTTGGCAAATGTAAAACTCAGAGGTAAATGAGGGTAGGCATTCCCCTTGAGGAATCTACTATTTTTGGCATGTATGACAACTTGTCATAATGTGGTGTAAGTGGATTGATGGTAGATGCAAGTTGTCATAAGATTCCATGCGTGTATGATGCATATGACACCCATTATTAGTTGTGGTTGCTATTATTAGCCCTAGGCATCCATATTGGAAAAGATTTATTGTTGGTGGTCTATGATGGTTATGACATGTCATAAGATGCTTTTACATGTTATTATTGGACCTGGGCACCCAACCTTGCATGGGTAAGTTATTGCCACTTGGTGTTTGCATGTATGACAACATTTAATGCTTGTATATGGGGTTATTGGAGGAGAGAGAAAGTGGATGCCTAGAATGGAGGGAAAACTCTTCTATAAATATTTGCCATTGTATTTGTTGCTACAATATAGATTTTAGGTACTCAGGTGCTGCCTGAATGTTGTCAAGTTGAAGACTGGTGGAGAGAGTTGTTGAGTTGTTGTATGTACAATCTTTTTTAGATTAATACAAGCTTGTGCCTCTTTCTTGGTGGAGTTTTTTACCCGCAAGGGTTTTCTCCATGTAAACACTGTGTTATGTGTTCAGTTTTTTGTTTTGATGTTTCTATGTTGCACAGTTTCTATTGCATGTTACAATCTCCATTGATAATACACAATTAAAGATTGCAGAAATTATATTTGAATCAGTTTTCCATTGAGTAGTTGCGCTTTCATTTCTAACATCTGGTATCAGAGCCTGGCCAACTTTGACTCTTGGGTGGTAGCGTGGAAGCTGTAGTTGCAGTGGGAGGTTTGGTTGTGTATGTTTTGTAAAGCTTGAGTTGTTATTATGGATGGATCCATCGTTGCATCAACCTCTCATTTGGACATTGAGAAGTTCAACGAAATGGGGTATAAGTTGTGGAAGCTGAAAACGAAGGATTTGTTGGAAGAAAGAAACTAGTGGTTGGTTGTTCAAAAAGATAAGAAACTCGATGATGTCTCTCTAGATGAGTGGGATAGACTGGATAAAAAGGCACGAGGAACCATCCATTTGTGTCTGTTAGACTCTGTCCTATTGAATGTCGCAAAGGAAGAGATCGTACATAAATTGTGAAATCAGTTGGGTGAGATATATCAAGCCAAGAGTATGGTAAATCAACTCTATTTAAAAAAAAATGTTTTCCATAAAAATGAGAGAGGTTGATTCAATTGCAGAGCATTTAAATTCTTTTAATTTGTTGTTGAGTCAGCTTGCTTTAGTAGATGTTGATGTTAGTGAGGAAGATAAATGTATCTTACTTCTTTGTTCTTTACTTGAGTCTTGGGAGAATGTTATCCTGGCTATCACTACTAACCTCATAGATCCAAAGTCAGATGCCCTTGTTTCAGTTATGATGTCATGGGAATTGAGGAAGAAGAGTTCAGATATTTTAGAGGATGCTCTCAGTGTCAAGGGAAGGTCTGGGGAAAGAGGACCAAAAGGAGATCAGAAAGGGGCTAAGGACAAGTCCAAGGGCTGAGCTAAGACTCCTGGGAAGAACAGAGTTAAGTGTTAAAACTGCAGTAAAAGGGGACATGTGAAGGAGTGTAGAAACCCAAAGAAATAGTGAGAGAATGCTTTGAATAAGTCCTCGAATGCAGGTGAAGATGTTTTACTTTTTGCATGTAATGTTGTTTTTAATGATCACTGGTCGGTTGACTCAGGATGCTCATTTCATATGCCCCGCATAAGGAATGTTTCTCCACATATGAAGAATATGATGGAGGTAATATCTACCTTGGAGACAACTCTACATATCTGATAGTTGGGAAAGGCAAGATACTATTGTGTTTCAGTGATGGGAGGATTAAAACCCTCCTCGATGTTTATCGTGTTTCTAGATTAGCTAGAAATTTAATTTTTGCTTCAAAGCTGAATGATTTGGGAATGCATGTGACTTTTGACAAGCATGGCTGCAGACTGGTGAGAGGGAACTTGGTGGTAGCGAAGGGGGAGAGATTGTGAAACATGTTCAAGCTTGAAGCCACTACAGTTTGTAATGCCTCCTATGTATTTGGGGCTAGTACTGAAAATACATGTATGTTGTGGCACCATAGATTGGGTCACACAAGTAATAATGTTTTGAAAACTATTAAGAAGAGAGACTTGTTGGATGATTTCTCTTATTCTGATGAGCACTTTGATTTATGTGAGCATTGGGCGTTTGGTAAACAAAACAAAAAATTATTTCCTTTAGGAACCAATAGAGCAAAAGAGAAGTTAGAAATTATTCATATGAATGTGTTTGGACCTGTGGATAATGATTCTATTAGAAAATCTCATTATTTTGTCACCTTCGATGATGATGTATCTATATTTACTTGGATTTATTTTATGAAACACAAATCTGAATTTTTCACTAAGTTTAAGGATTTTTAAATCTTAGTTGAAAACCAATTGGGGTTGATAAAAATATTAAGATTTGACAATGCAGGGGAATATTGATCTAAGGAATTTGATGAGTTTTGCAAGCATGTAGGTATTATCAGACAAAAGACAACTCCGTATACACCACAGCAGAATGGTGTTGCAGAAAGGATGAACCAAACAATCATGGAAAGGGCTAGAAACATGTTGAGTGATGCATAGTTGGATAAATGCTTTTGGGCAGAGGCTGTGTGTACTGCTTGCTATTTGATAAATAGATCTCCTTATAAGGATCTTGATTTGACACCTTATGAAATGTGGACAGGTAAGAAACCTTATGTTTCACATTTAAGGGTTTTTGGCTAAGGCTTTTGTTCATGTGCCTAAGGAAAAGCGATTAATTTGGATCCAAAAGTTGAAAAGTGTACATTCATTAGATATGGTGATAATGTCAAAGGTTATAAGCTTTGGAATCCACTAACCTGTAAGATTATCTATTCTAGAGATGTTATTTTCAGGGAACTTAGAGCTATTTTTGAACCTGAGCAGCCAAAAGAAAAAGATGAAAAGGTAAAGAGAGTGCACTTTGAGTTAGAGCAGCAAGATGCACCTTAGGAAGAACTGAATGATAGATTGGGGATGAAGAAGAAGAATATTCGAGTAGTTCTTATGAAGATGAATCTATTGTTGCAGAAGAAGTTGGTACAGATGATCATGCAGGAGAACAAGTTGAGACTCTTACTCCACCCTTGAGGAGATCCACAAGACAACATAACCCAATTGACACGTATTGCCCACCAGATTTCTGTTGTGTATTTGCTTTATTAAGTACTAACGATGAGCCTAGATCCTACAGGGAAGTTATTCTTTTAGATGATAGTAAGTCTTGACAGTTAGCCATGCAGGAGGAGATGATGGCTTTAAGCTCTTGTAATACCTGGGATCTTGTTCGTTTGCCCAAAGGAAGAAAGGCCATAGGTTGTAAGTGTTGAACATCCAAAATACTGAGAGGGGGGGTGAATCAATATTCTCTTAAACTTCTTACTTGTTAAACTAGTAATCCATTTATCGCATGCAATAACAAAGCAAATTAAACATAGAAGAAACAACCACAATCCATCACACATGAACACTAGGATTTTTATGTGGAAAACCCACAACTGGGAAAAACCACAGTGAGTGTTAGCTCACAATATAATAAGTAGGAACAATACCGAATTACAAGAAGGATCAGTGCCTTAGGGCTCACTGCCCAAAGAAATGCTCACTACAAGAATGGCTCATTGCCAAAATAGGCTCACTACCTAAAGAAAGAAAGAAGAAGGAAAAATGGCTCACTGCTAGATTGAACTACTCAGATTGCATCTACACATGCATAGTTACAATTCCAATGAAGCTCAAAATCTTGTCTCAAAACTCTTCATCTTGACTGCTCTGTTTTATTGCTCTGCTTTTACATTAAGCAAGATCTATCTTCTTCTGCTCTTGTTTCTTGCACTGCATTTCACATTCACATTCACCTCACTCATCTCAGACACTGAATTCAATCCCATATGTATATCTACAATGATTAAAATATTCATATTAGGTCGGCCTAAAAAGGTGTACCGTGTAGTCATGCCTTATGAACTCTGTCAGCCAAATTCATTTACCAAAGTTCACAGCGGACCCAAACAACATTTGAAATACCTTTTGATATGTCGGCCTCAACCATTCCACCATTTAGAATTAAGTTCTAAACAATAGAACTTATCGCATACAATTTGTACTCATCATGTTAGCCTCCAATACATACTGTCACTAGTTTACTTCATCTGTTAGATAACAACTTTTACTACAGACCACAAGATGCTTCTAAAATTATATCAAACACTTTTCACACATCCCCAAGCTTACCTTTAGAATCGTAAGGCATGATATCATCTTGTGGCAAAATGCAAACCATCAGAACTCAGACCCTGTCACAGTCAAACTCTGTCAAGTCACGTATCGATACTCAAAAGCTTGTAACTATCTTTTCGGTGGATTTCAAAACCTAAAATTTTGGATTTAGACACTTTATACAAGTGTTTACAACACCTCAAAATTGCATAACAAGATATGAAACACCGGAGGAATGCAGACCAATTCAATTGAGTGTTCTACTCTGAACATCACTATATTTTGCTCTATCAGACTTAGGCTATTTGAAAGTCTGCTTCTGGTACTTATCAAGAGCTAAAATCTTGGATATAAGATCTTCTATGGACTACAAACAACATGCCATAACTGCATGATTTGATCTCCAACTGCGGACCAATACCATCCATTACACTACCTCTGTCGTTGTCACATGTGTACTGCCAACACTTAGCCAAAATGACTAAGTCTTCTTCACCGGACCAAAATGTTTGTTCCAATCTTGTTCCTTTTCTTGTTACCATAAATGACAACACCATCATGCACAATCATTCATCATTATACCAGCAGTGTCTCTCTCTTGATGATGTTTTCCAAGTTGCCAACAATCTCCCCCTTTGGCATTGATGGCAACGTTTGATGTGAAAAACTATTACAACTGTTGAAATAAGGGCAGACAACTGAGAGGGGGGGTGAATCAGTTGTCTCAAAAAATTTATCCTTTTCTGCAATTAATCTTCTTAACCACTTACAAACATATTTATGATATAACCATGAAAGCAAGAATCAACAACACATGAGCATAAATGAAATCAACACACATAACACCAAGATTTTTATGTGGAAACCCGGTTAAGGGAAAAACCACGGTGGGGGTTAACCCACAAGATTTATTCTTTGTTAAAAGAATATAAAATGGGGAAGGCACATGCCTTCAGGGTGCACTACCCAGAGATCACTGCTCAAAGAGGCTCACTACCTACAGAAACATTCACAAGTTTATCACAGAAAGATTGAACTGGGAAACAACATCTTCTTTATGCCAAAGTTAGTTCCATTGAAGCGCACAACACCTTTGCTCTACCCCCTTTACTCTTCCTCACTACTTTCGCATCTTCACTCACATCCACACTTTTCCACGACTTCACAATGCTTATTTATACATGTCATCAACTTTGGAATGAACATCAAAGTCGGTTAAACAATCATCTATTTGGAACATTCTCCAAAATAGGTATTACAATAAATTTTAATCACAAGACTTAAAATTCTTCATATGAATCATCACACTGTTGGCCAAACATAGCTGGGACTCAAATCTTCCTTGATTATCACACCACGCTCCAAATAATTCTTATTAGATCATCTGCAACACTGACCAAGCATCCGGTCAGCCAAGATGGGGAAGACTAAACAAAACTCAAAGAAAAATCTTCAATCATGAACTCAATTCTCAATGTGGACCACTAATATGAATAGTCGCATGATCTAGAGACCACCACAAGCACAATGAAATCAACAGGGATGACTGCACCACCTCGGATCACCATAAACACTTGCACCTTCATCTGGGAACTCAAGAACACCAACTGTCATGGCTGTCACACTAGAAAGATTGCTTGCGGACCTCCAAACCACAAACCACTTGAGTTAGGGACACATACCAACATCCCAAACACTCCTCTAGATCCGCAGATCATAATATCTCAATGCGGATAAATCCAAACCAAATTACTGTCACTCTGCCACCTCTGAACAACTGCAAATCCCAATTCTACACAGATAGCCATAACTTCACCAAATCTTCATGCAAACCTCTCAAATCATGACTAGAGAAACTTCAGACAATCCTCTACAAACCCTTTAATCTACAAACTCTGATCTTCATCCTACTGGGAATGTGGAGCAATCTACCTCACTAAACTGCACTATCTTCACTGTCTCTGACATAAACCTATGTAACTCATTTGATTCTTCTAGAGAGGATAATTTTATTAATATCCTCAACATACAAGTCTTCTAAACATCAATAGAATGAGATACAATTGACACTAATGACAATAGTGATATGTTGACATCAATGACAACAACGATTAGGCACATATTTGCAACAATCTCCCCCTTTATCATTGATGGGAACATATGATGTGAAAAACTATTTCAACCATCAAGACAAGAACTTCTCCCCCTTTCTCTTATCACACCTACAACCACTTTCTTCACTGCTCCCCCTTTCATCAACAACTACTTCCAAAATTTTCACATGACTTCTCTCCCCCTTTGACATCAATGGCAAAGGGCGCATATTTGCAACCATCTCTCACTTTTTTTTTGGCTTCTTAGACAAGATCAAACTAAACTCAGAACATACTGACTACTCCCCCTGAGTAGCATCTCCTTAACACCGATCTGGATTACAAGATATGACCATGAATTCCACTGGACTGATGCACACTAGTGCACCTTAGTTCTAAACAGGAGGGGTAATCACCCCTAGCTTCCCTCTAAGATACTCAAAAATGTCCTTAGGCAAAGGCTTAGTGAAGATATTTGTAATCCAATCCTTTGAGGGAACAAACTCCAATTTGACTTCATTCTCATTTACCTTCTCTCTCAAAAAGTGAAACTTGATGGATATGTGCTTTGTCTTTGAATGCAGCACCAGATTCTTTGAGATGTTTATTGCACTTGAATTATCACAAAAGATTGTAACAGGCTCTTCAAACACAACTCTAATATCCTTCAACATTTCTTCATCCACAGAACTTGAGTACAATTACTTGTTGTTGCTATATACTATGCCTCTGCAGTAGACAGAGATATTGCCTCCTACTTTTTGCTCAACCAAGAAACCAAACTCTTTCCCAAGAAAAATGCACCACCACTAGTGCTCTTCCGGTCATCCACATCTCCTGCCCAATCAACATTTGTATATGCATGAAGAGTGGAATCATCACCCTTGGGATACCATAAGCCATAATCAAATGTTCCCTTTAGATATCTAAAAATTCTTTTGACTGCTACAACATGAGATTCTCTAGGATTAGCTTGAAATCTAGCAACAAGGCCAACTGCATTCATAATATCAGGTCTGGTATGTGTCAGATAAAGCAGTCCTCCAATCATTGATCTATACCTCTTCTGATCTGCCTTAAGGGAATCATCATCTTTACTCAACTTGCATCTGGTTATCATAGGAGTACTTACTAGTTTTGAATCCTCCATTCCAAACTTTTTCAACAACTCTTTCACATACTTAGACTGAGATATGAAGATGCCCTTATCTGACTGAATAATTTGCAGACCCAAGAAAAAGTTCATTTCACCAAGCATGGACATCTCAAATTCACTTTGCATCTGATTAGAAAACATTTTACATATGCTCTCATTTCCACCAAAGATGATATCATCAACAAATACCTCAACAATCAAGATGTGTACATGATCAATCTTGTAATAAAGATTACTGTCAGCTGTCCCTTTGCTAAATCCTAGCTTTAGCAGATACTTATCTAGTCTTGCATACCAGGCTCTTGGGGCTTGTTTAATTCCATATAATGCTTTCTTCAACCTGCAGATCATATCTCCTTGATCAGACAATTGGAATCCTTTCGATTGCTCAATGTAGACTTCTTCTTCCAAATCTCCATTTAGAAAAGTTGACTTGACATCCATCTAGTAAACTTTAAAATCTTTATAAGTAGCAAAGGCAAGAAATAATCTGACTGCTTCAATTCTTACCACCAGAGAAAAAGTTTCTTCAAAATCAATTCCTTCTACCTGAGAATATCCTTTGCACACCAATCTTGCTTTGTTTCTCACTACATCACCATTTTCATTCAACTTATTCTGGAAGACCCATTTAGTTCCAGTTACATTTTTGTTTTCAGGTCTAGGAAAAAGATCCCAAGTATGATTCTTTTCAATTTGCATTAATTCCTCTTCCATTGCTTTTATCCATCTTTCATCATTACAAGCTTCACTCACTGATTTTGGTTCAAACTTTGAAATCAGGCAATACTCCTCTTATTCTTCAGCATTTTTTCTTCTAGTTTGAACACCTTTATTTTTGTTTCCTATGATCTGATCTTCAAAATAATTCAACCTTACATACCTGGGATTTTTAGGAATTTCTTGAACTTCTGATTCTTGACCTTGTTTCTCAGCATTTGCACTAATTTCTTGAGACATTGGATTCTCTGGAGCAATCTGAGTTTGAGGACTTTCATTCTGATCATTTGATTCATAACCACCAAACTTGGAAGGTCTCTCCTTGCTTTCATCAACCTTGACATTAGCACTTTCAATAATCTTTTTCAATCTCTTGTTGAAACACCGGTATGCCTTGCTTTGGTTAGAATAACCCAAAAATATTCCTTCATCACATCTTGCATCAAACTTGCCTAAATCTTCATCTCTTTTGATATAGCATTTACTACCAAAAACTCTGAAGTATTTCACAGTAGGAGCATTACCAAACCACAGTTCATAAGGAGTTTTACCAGTATTACCTTTGATCTGCACCCAGTTAAGAGTGTAGACATCAGTACTCACAGCCTCTCTCCAATAGACATGAGGAACATTTTCTTCCATCATCATAGTTCTAGCAACCTCTTGAATGGTCCGGTTCTTCTTTTCCACAACTCCATTTTGTTGAGGAGTCCTAGGAGTAGATAACTATCTTCTTATTCCATGCTTTTCACAAAATGAGTTGAACTCACCGGAGGTAAACTCTCCACCTCCATTAGATCTCAAACACTTTATCTTCACACCAATCTCATTCTCCACTCTAGACTTGAACACCATGAATTTGTCAAGAGCCTCTGATTTCTCTCTCAAGAAAGTAACCCACATCATCCGGGAGTAATCATCAATCAGCAACATGAAGTATCTATTTCCTTGCAAACTCCTAACCCTGGCAGGACCACACAAGTCAGTGTGTACAAGTTCCAACAATCCACTTGAAAATTGTTCTTTACTTTTGAATGTAGTTTTGCTCTGTTTGCCCAACTGACATTCCTTACACATGCTATTGACAGTTTTACAAGCTTTGGAAGATCTCTCATAGCCTGAGTAGCACTTATCTTGACAATACTATCAAAGTTTACATGACACATTCTCCTATGCCATAACCAACTCTAATCAATCTGAGCAATCAAACAACTGGTACCACTTAAATGAAAGATATTACCTCTAGTATGTGTACTAGATGCAATCTTAGTTCCGGAGCTCTCTAAGATTCTGCATTTTCCATCCTTGAATCAAAGATCATACCCTTTGTCAACCAACTGTCCAACATTGAGAAGATTATGCTTCAATCCTTCTACATACCAAACATCATTAGTGTTATTCTTACCATCAAAAGAGATGGATCCTCTGTCACGGATTCTACCAGCTGAATTGTCTCCAAACTTCACAAATTCACCTTCATATTTTTCCATACTTACAAACTTACTCTTGTCACCTGTCATATGATGAGAACATCCACTGTCAATCACCCATTCATCTTTTTCTACAACCTAAGCAGCGAAGGCACTTTCCACATTCACACAGCTAGCAGATTTAGTAGGCACCGAATCTTCTTCTTTGATAGCAATGAACACCCATTCATTTCTAGAGGTGCTTCCCTTATTAGATTCATCATCTTTAACTCCTTCCTCAGCAGCTTCTTAGACATAGTAGCATTTCTTCTGAAACCTAGGTCTGATAGGGTTTGGCTTTGAAACCCTCTCCGGACACCTTGAAGCAAAATGACCAATCTTATTGCAAGCAAAACATTTGAAAGGCAACTTTCTTTCATACTTACCGGATCCTCTCGGTAATCTTTTGGCAAAAAGGGCTTCAAGTTCTTCAAACTCTATTTCATCTTCTTCAAGGTCCTTTCTTGCCTTCTCAAAACTAGTTAGTCTTCTTGAAGAGATCTCACCTAGATCAAATCTCTGCTTCCCTGAAATAGTGGCCTTAAAAGCATATTTTGATTTAGGAAGGGAATCACCAAACTCACTCATTTCAAATGCTGAAAGCTTGCCAACCAACTGATCCCTTGTAACAGTTGTCACAATCCTGATTTCCTCAATAGTAGCAACTCTATGCTTGTATGAAGCAGGTAAGGATCTGAGCACCTTGACAACAATCTCTGATTCTTCTAGAGTTCCACCAGCACACCTAATACTGCACACACGTTCATTCACCTTCTGCATGTAGGAAGTAATGTTTTCATCTTCATTCATTCTCAAATTTTTATATCTACCCTTCAGGCTCTACAACTTAGCACATTTGACATCTTCATCACCTTCATATAGAGTTTCCAACTTCTTCCATATTTGATGAGTAGTTTTCAATTCCAGGACATTTGTCATTTCTATATCAGTTAGGGCACTCAACAAAGCTTCTTTAGCCTGAATGTTGTTTTCAGCATCCTTGAGTTCATCTAGAGTTGCGGGACCTTTCTTCGGAGGCTCATACTCATCCTTAGTTATCAACCAATAAGCATTGCCATACATTGCAAATGACATTCCATCCGCTTCTTCCAAAGAAAGTAATTTGTTCCATCAAATCTTGAACTATCCTTCTTGTAAGTTGACATCTTGGATCTCCTCAAGTGGTCAAGCTTCTTTTAGAGGAACCAACTTTGATACCAATTGTTGAAATAAGGACAGACAACTGAGAGGGGGGTGAATTAGTTGTCTCAAAACTTTTATCCTTTTCTGCAATTAATCTTCTTAACCACTTACAAATAGATTTATGATATAACCATGAAAGCAAGAATCAACAACACATGAGCAAAAATGAAATCAACACACATAACACCAAGATTTTTACGTGGAAACCCGGTTAAGGGAAAAACCACGGTGGGGGTTAACCCACAAGATTTATTGTAATATCCCTTGCTATTTCAGACCTTATTTTGCTGATTTGAACCTCAAGGAATATTGTCAAACACTTCTGATGTAAACCCAATGCTTGCTGGTCTGTGTTTTCAGTCTGATATTTTTGCTTGATAATGATAGCTGAATATTCTAAATGCTTATAAATCCAAACTATAATGTTTAAGCATTAATCTAAATACATAAATGACTTCTCTTTTGATATTTTTGATGCATATACATGAAAATTAGACATGAAATGCACACCTACAGCCAATTGACATTTTGTCAAACACTTGGCATGCATACTATTATGCTAATCATGATGGATATTAATATGCACATTACATCAAATAGATGGCCTATCTAATACAATGCTGATATGAATGGCCAAGATTCTTGGCTCTACAATTTTATGCAACTCCTAAAATGACAACTATGAAACAATGCTGATATAAAGATGCTAACTCATGAAAGAACCTGGAAATGTAAGCTGCTGTGAATCGATGACGAAGATGAAGGAATGGCAGCCTCAAAACAGCTCATAAACATCCCTCTCAAACCCCAATCGTGCCTCTCAAGTGTAGCACCCAGCCTTCTCATCAACCAAGGAAAGGAGTCCCTTCCAAAGCCAAATTGAAACCCTCTCCTAGCTGCCCCGTGCTGTAGCATTACTATTCACGGCACTGTAGCAACACTGTAGCAAGACACTGTAGCGCGCACTGTAGCAAATCACTGTAGCGCGCACTGTAGCGTCACTGTAGTGCTACTGTAGCAAATCACTGTAGCAAAAATACTGTAGCGTAATGTAGCAAAACACTGTAGCAAACACTGTAGCAGCCAATAGGAAAACTTCTGATATGCAAAATTGATACCTCCAAACCCCTGTTAACACTGCAGATTTAAGCACAAATGAAAGGACTGAAGTATCCCTTCCAATTTGCAACCCTTCAGAGGATATTTCACCACCTCAGTTATGTTAATCTATGGGAGTTTCCGTTCCCAAAGACCAAACATGCAGAAACCCTTGGCTCCACAAAACTCATCAAATGTAAATGTCAATAATCGGATGCCTGGAAGCTTACCTTCCCCTTCCTTTATACTTTTTTAATCACACTTTCAAGAGGCTTCTAGAAAAATCCTATTATTTTATTTTAGTGACTTTAATGATCTAATGTGTATTTTAAGTCACTATATTAAATTAATTAAATATAAGGTTACCTTTTGATTTCAAATTAAGTGATAACCTTATAAAATAATTAATTTAATAATATCTCCCTTATTTCGTCAATTAGCCTTCGGGAGTTAAAGGCTAAATTACTCATCATGAAAATCACTTAGGAAGGGGACATTACATTTATTCTCTGTTGAAAAAATATAAAATGGGGAAGGCACATGCCTTCAGGGTGCACTACCCAGAGCTCACTGCTCAAATAGGCTCACTGCCTACAAAAACATTCACAAGTTTATCACAAAAAGATTAAACTGGGAAACAACATCTTCTTTATGCCAAAGTCAGTTCTATTAAAGCGCACAACACCTCTGCTCTACCCCCTTTACTCTTCCTTGCTACTTTCGCATCTTCACTCACATCCACACCTTTCCACGACTTCACAATGCTTATTTATACATGTCATCGACTTTGGAATGAACATCAAAGTTGGTCAAACAATCATCTATTTGGAACATTCTCCAAAATAGCTATTACAATAAATTTTAATCACAAGACTTAAAATTCTTCATGCGAATCATCACACTGTTGGCCAAACATAGCTGGGACTCAAATCTTCCTCGATCATCACACCACGCTCCAAAGAATTCTTATTAGATCAACTGCAACACTCACCAAGCATCCTGTCAGCCAAGACTGGGAAGAACATCAACACTCAAAGAAAAATCTTTAATCATGAACTCAATTCTCAATGCGGACCACCAACACAAATAGTCACACGATGCAAAGACCACCACAAGCACAATGAAATCAACATGAATGACTACACCACCTTAGATCACCAGAAACACTTGCACCTTCATCTAGGAACACAAGAACACCAACTGTCAGGATTGTCACAATATAAAGATTGCTTGCGGACCTCCAAACCATGAACCACTTGAGTTGGGGACACACACCAACATCCCAAACACTCCTCTAGATCCGCAGATCATAATATTTCAATGCAGATCAATCCGGACCAAATTACTATCACTCTGCCACCTCTGGATAGTTGTAAAACCCAGTTCTACATAGATAGCCATAACTTTGCCAAATCTTCATGCAAACCTCTCAAATATTGACTAAAGCAACTTCAGACAATCCTCTACAAACCCTTTAATCTGTAGACTCTGATCTTCATCCTACTAGGAATGTGGAGCAATCTACCTCACTAAACTGCATTCTCTTCACTGTCTCTGACAGAGAGATATGTAACTCACTTGATTCTTTCGGAGAGGATAATTTTCTCAATATCCTCAACATACAAGTCTTCTAAACACCAATAGAATGAGATACAATTGACACTAATGACAACAATGATATGTTGACATCAATGACAACACCGATTAGGCACATATTTGCAACAACAACCCCCCTCTCTCTTTACACACTAGTCCCCCTATCTTCATGCTTCTCTTGTTTTTTTCAATTGTTTTTCACATGCTTCATTTCTTCTCCCCCTTTGACATCAATGGCAAAGGTGTATGATACAAAGATATATACAAGTTGCCAAATTTTCAAAATTGATTTTCTACTTTCCGCATATATACAAGCGAAATCAAAGTGTCTTACTATTGTTCATGGAGAACATCATTATAGATCTTCTTCAACTGCACCACGTCTTCATCCCAGTTGGCCTTGCAATCACTCAAAACTAGTGTGTGGCCATTAATCTGGGACACCAACTTTTCTACTTTCTTTACTGTAGCAGGGGCCTCAGTTATTTGCCTTCTCTGATATGTTGCTGCTATTAACTTGGTTAGGGATGCAATCTTGAAACTTGCTACCTCTTGGAGATGACTCATTCTATACTTTCTGACATCCCTCTAGGCCTAGAACTTATGTATATTAGAATGAATAGTTTCAACTTGTGCCCTTTGATTGCCAATAGCATCTTTTGTCGGGTCTTAAGTTCTGGATATCTTCATTATTTGAACTTTCCATCTATCTATTTTATCTTTTATATCCTTAGTCTTATCTAGCCATGTAAGACAAAAATGATATAGTTCACTAGCTTCTTTAAGGGCCAACTGTGCATATTCTATACTTTTATCTAACAAAGTTTTATCATGAGCAAATTTGTCAGTAAGCTCAACTAACCTTTTGTCATCAGTCTTTGCCCTTACTTTATTTTTTGTAGCTTGTTCCAGGGACTCAAAATGAGAATAGATTGATTGCATTAACTTCTTCATCTATGTAGCAAGGGCCAAAGATGTATCTCTCCTTATTCCAGGCATCAACTTTTCAAAAATTATTGCTGCATCTTCAATCAACTCACTATCCTCTATATGAGACTTCAACATTTTTTCTTGTGCAGTGGCTTGAAAGATTGTCCCAAGTCTTAGTTTTTGTAGAGGGGACATTGTAGCAAGGTTGATAGGTCCTTGCAATAGCTCAGGTGTAGTCAAAATCTGAGCTTCCATTTGCTTCTCCAAAAACTCTCTTAAAGAGTCAACAATGTCTCTGTTCTCTCCAACTTGAGATGCCTCAGCATCTTGTCTCTCCGCAGGTTGATCTTGAATGTTTTCTTGTTCATTTCCTTCTAGTTCCAGAACAGGATTATCCATTACTTGTTCATTTGTTTCTTCTCTCTGCTCTTCTTGTCTCTTAGGGATATTCTCTTCTGGATCTATATTAGCTTCTTTAGAGTTCTCTTTCTCAAAATCTTTCATCTCTTCATCCTTTTCTGAACTTTCTGGAGGAGTGATTGTACCTTGGTTCAAGCTCTGCTCAATATTCACTTCTAGAGCAAAATTATTAACATTCTGTTATGTATTCCTTTCTTCTTCATTTCTTGTGTCTACCAAAGGAGTAATTGTGCTTTGTTCCATGTTCTGTTCCACATTTATCTCCAGAACTGCATTATCTGCACTAGTGTTTTGTTCCTCTTCATCAGTGTCAACAATGGTTGAAATTTGTACCTCATGTAACACCTTTAGTGTTATCTCTTCAGTTTCCTTCACCAAATTTTCAATGTCACTAAACATTAAAGTGTTCACCCTTTTCTTTGTTCTGAATTCCTTACTAAGTATCTTTGTGGCTCTGGTTCTTTCTTTAGGGGTGATGTTTGGACAGAGTTTTAACATAACATATTCTTTTATTTCAGCATCTTTTGCCATAGCCCCTTCTTTTCGTGTATTCATTATGCTAGCTAGACTTTTCGGAAGGTCATCAATGATTTCAATCAAGGGTTTACTAAACATGACTAAATATTTTATCACAGTAGCCTCAATTGTTGCCTTATCAACATTAGAGCTTTCATCATACACGTTAACAATGGGCTTTAAATTCCCATGCTCAGCCATTGCAGCAATGGTGGCTTCCAAGGACATAGTAGTTTCATCTTTGGTCTCGGTCTTTTCCCCTTTTTTCTTCTTCTTGTCCTTATCCTTTTTTGAGGGCTTCTCCTTTTTACCAGAGGGGGTTTCCTCAGTTTTTTCCTTTGTTGTTCTAACTTCTTCATCAGTCTTTGTCTCTTCTTTTTCTTCTTCTCCTCTGCTAAGGCTCACATACACTCTTTTGGTGGCTTTAGCTTTCTTTCTTTTCTTCTTCTCAAGAACTTCTTTTCCAGCATCCACAGGCTTTACCTTTTCTTTCTCATAGAGGGTTCAGAGGTCTTAGAGGTAGCTGCTACTGAGGATGAGGCTCTTGTTCTTTTCTTAGAGCTAGATACAAGCTTTTCTTTCTTAGATTCCTCCTCTTTATTCTTCAGAGCCTTTGAATTTTGTCCTTCCATAGCACTTGCAGCCTGGGATGCTTCAAACTTAGCTCTTGCCCTTTTTATTTCTTCATCTGTAAATCCTTTGCTTTTTGTAAACTCTTCTACATACTTGCTAACTTTTCTCTAAGTCTCAGGTTGCCTTTGTTCCAAGTGCACTTTAAGAGACTTCTCTTCATAGGTTCCAAACCTTTCCCCGTTTGGATCTTTTAGTTTGCTCAACATTAAATCTGCCAAACCAATTAGAACATCTTCCGTAACCTCATATCCCATTGTTGGGACCCATACAGTTTTGGGTTCTACTGCCTCCATGAAGCATTTATCTTTGTCTACCATGAATACAATTTCCTTTTCATATTTCATTACAACCTTTTTAGGGATTCTAGCCCTAGCTTGCATTTTCTTCTGGAAATTCTTAAAGTAACCCCATAATGTTGCATTTTGTTTATCAACATCTCCTAAGCTCTGTAGATGATTTCTAATATGAACTACTACCGGAGAATGATTTAACCACCCAATGTTACCTATACCTGGTAATTGTTTTAGGAAGTAGAACAATATGTTGAAATGTGAAGTCAGTTTGACTTATTCCAATAGTGACGGGCAGTCGACTAAATTTTTTTTTTGGCCATGTTCCATGTGTTTACCATGTAAAATTGTATGCGGAAGTGCCACTCGCATTTTTATGCATGGAAATCTATCTTAAGATTTGATTGGGTTTTGCATGTGCTTTTTCATGAATATTTATGGTTGTCAAGCTTGAATCCCAAGGCATGAGAAAAGAGTTTTGTAACTGCAAATTTTCTTCTAAGAATAAAATTGAGAGATCTTTGCCCATGGTTTTTTCTTGGTATATTACCAGGTTTTCCATGTAAATATGTGTTGTCTATTTTGTGCTTTTATTTCTAATTCACTGTTATTTCAATTATGTACTGCTTATATTTCTAACACAATAGATAGATGATCAGAGTGCCATACATAAAAGGGTACTTAGTGTCCTTTGTTCTTTTCAGATTTTCCAACAGTTGTTGCCAGAGCAACTCACAAAGGTCATAGTCTGCAATGTTCTTAACCATATCATATGTTGTGTATATATCTGTTGCAGAGACTGAGTTTTCCCTGTTGGAGAAGTAAACCTTATAACCAATAACCATTGATGCAAATCTAACCACTGGATCTTCAATATCATTTACAGTTAGTACTCTCTTATCAAATTTTGCATTTGTCAGCTGCATTACTGTATTATTCTTCATGGTTTTCAAGGCAAGGACCTTTCTGACGGAGCACATGCCAGTTACTATTCTAATGGCATCTTTAGTGATCATGTGTGCCATGTCTAACCACATAAATTCATCATGAATTCTACTTAGGGCATACCGGATCTAAGCATTTTCAGAAAATACCAGAAAATCAATCCACACATCTAATTTCTTCTCGTGTAGAACGTTGTATTCTTTCTTCAATCTGAAATTATCTTTGGTCAACCCATTTAATTAAACTTGCCCTAGTTTCATATGATCATATTCTTCCAAATTTGCATGAATATATGCCCCAACATCTTTAGTGTACATGGTCCCAAATAGGACTTCAGAGAATGCACCATTTGGATCAGTTTCAGTTGATTTGAAAGGGTACTTCTTGAACTTAGGGCAAGGCCTCTCTGTTATCTCAACTACTTGAGGAGTAGACATCTTTACAGATTCAACACAAAGAATTTTTGAAAGAGAGAACGATAAATACCTTTTGCCTCCATTAGGGTTTCTTCATCGAATGCTTGAATTTGCCCTAGCTCGCTTCTTAGGTCTCTTTAGTCACTTGAGGGTTTGAATGCAAAGTGATTTTTCTTTCAAATGAATTCATTTATCCTCTTTTCATCAGGATTCAATCATCATAAATGCTTATTTCAAAAAGCTATCAAACCCTTACTATGCCACTCACAGTTGATCTAAATTGCTACGCAATCCACTGCATTAGATTCTTTTCTACCGAAATCTTCTCCAAAAGCTTTGTTTTCTTGTTTTTTAGCTTATACCTTTGTGCTGGATGTTAGCACCACTTTTCTAGCTGGGGAAATAGGATTTTGCATTTAATCTCCCCCTAAGATAGAGCTCCCAATTTACTTCCCGAAGGAAGTACTTGCACCAGATTCTGGTGCAGACTTATCCTTGACTTCCTGTGCTTCCTTCTTAGCCCAAATCTGATTCAGCTCCTTGATCTCTGCTAGATCGACCTTTTGTACCAATTTCTTCATCTCTGCTTGACTATCCCTCTTCATATTCTTGTTTCTGCAAAATCTTGCAATATGTCCAGGCCTGTTGTAATTGAAGCATACAACATTCCTTTGTCCATTTTTCCTTTCATTCATTCTTGATCTGCATTGGTTAGCCTTGTGTCCAAATCTGTTGCATGCAAAACAATTGATGCAGGAGCATCCCTAGTTCAAGAGCAATCTTACATCAACCAAAAACATTTGCATTTCAGTTTGTTTCTTTTCATTTTCCAGTTCAGTTCAGGTAGTTTAGTCAGTAGCAGTTTCTGTATTTTGGTTCACATTCTACCACAGTTGCATTTCAGACCCTACAGAGATGGACTTAGCATCTAGATTCATTCATGCATATCATATCCAAAATTCAAAGCATTTGGATTAGATACTGGTAAGATATCGCTATTAGAAGATGAACTGTTTTATCATAACAAAGCACCTTGATAGTCCCAGATAATCAGCTAAAGGAGAAGACTTGCGGAGAATCTCACAACTTGTGAACCTAAATTACACATTATTCAATGTTCTAAGGTTCATGGCTGATCTTCCCTGAGATCCACACATCATTCCATTCATTTTCAGAGGAATTCTATTCATTTAGGTCTGACCTATTCATGTACACATGTTACAGCGCTTCATTGGAGTTTGTGATCTTCCTTAGCTGACGCAGAGGTATCTTATGTTCTGGAGATGATATATATTGATTGTAATAGATGCCTAGGAAAGTAAAGAATTTGATAGTTGATCATTTAGTATCTAGTTGATAGTTTGAATTTTGTGCGAAGGAGCTTCAAAGCCATATCTTGTGCATATTCTGTAATCAGGCTTGTGAGCCCTAATTGTAAGCCCGCATGTTGCCAACTAATTTGTATTTGAATTATATGATATACTGAATGACTCAATATGCATTTGTTTCATATCTTTGATTTGTTTCCGTTGTGTTTACTCTAGTTGCACAGCTGGGATAGTTCACTTTGTGGACCCTCCTAACCATGACTATACCAAGTGGTATAAGAGTGGAAGTTTGAATCTTTGGGAGTGAATTGAGCGAAGTTGGAGAAGGAATTCCAATATAAGATCTTGCTATGAATAGATCACCGAATCTGAGGTAGGTTACTTGTGTTGCAATTGATCACCGATTGTGAGGTAGTTGTCACTTTGTAGCCCAATCGCCGAATTTGAGGCAGTTACACTTGATCAGAGGAAGAGATGCCATCGAGGAGAATCCCTGTTGTTGGAACAATGGATGGAAGAATGGATGAGATGATGGAGATGATGAAAACCATTCAAGTTCGCTTGGATGTTGTTGAAGAAGATCAGAGAAGAGGACTTACACCTAGACCTAATGTTGAAAGTGATGATGATGAAGAATTTTAATCTGCTGATCAAAATGGCGAAACCCTAGGATATGAAGAAGAAGAAGAATTAGATCAATTCAAGATATTGCGAGCTATTTCAAAGATTGGGAAAAGACCTAGAGTTGATGTATCGAATTATACTGGCAATTAGAACCCTAAAGAGTTGATTGACTAGATAAATGACATGGAAGAATACTTTGAGTATGAAGAAGTTGAAGATCCAAAGAAGGTGAAATTTGTAAAGACAAAGTTGAAAGTACATGCTGCTATATGGTGGAAAGAAGTTCAGTTGGATAGAAATAGAAGAGGAAAAGAAAAGATTAAAAAGTGGGACAAGATGGTGACAAAATTGAAAAATTAGTTCATACCTGCCGACTATGAGTTGTAATTGTTGAAGAGATTGCAGAACCTAAGACAAAAGAAGTATGTGAAGGAGTCTACTGAAGAATTTCATAAGATGGTCATAAAGACAGGACATAGTGAAGAAAGCAAGGAGAAAGTGGCTAGATACATCAATGGACTAAGATTGAACATTCAAGAAGAACTGAGTTTGGTAAGGATGTCAACACTGGAAGAAGCATATCAGTTTGCCCTGAAAGTTGAAGAGAAGTTGAACAAGAGGCATGATCAAAGACAGAGAGGTAGTGGAGGTAAATTTCAAAGAGGCAGAACATTTTTTGGAGGAGAGTGATCATATGTGGAGCAGAACAAGTATGATAGTCCATTCAAGAAAGAAGATATAGATAACAGTGCATACTGGAGAGATGATAGAACTTTCTACTGCATAGGAGACCCTAGTCCATACCAGAGTGAAGGATACAGAAGAGAAGGAAGAGGACCTGATAGGAGAACATTCAGAGGAACTCGTTTCAAGTGTGAAGGTGAAGGACATAGCATTTGAATGTAATCAAGGGAGTACAAGAAAGAGAACAAAAAATAGTGGAAGAGCAGCCTATGTGGAAGAAGAACATGTTGGATCACCTAGTTCAGTTGGCAAACCTAAGAAAGGAGAATCACTTGTCATGAGGAGAGCACTATTTTAAGAAGAGATGAATAAGGAATCACCACAGAGGAAAAGTTTGTTCAGAACTAGATGCAAATCAGGAGGTAAATGTTGTAAAATGTAATTGATAGTGGTAGTTCTAATAACCTAGTTTTAGAGGAGATGGTGACTAAGCTAAAGTTGGAAAGATTGAAACACCCTAAGCCCTATCAAATAGAATGGATTCAGGATGATTATATGGTACTGGTGAGTGAGCAATGTTTGGTGAAATTTCATATTGGATCTTATCATGATGAAGTATTGTGTGATATTATGCCTATGGATGTATGTCATATTCTATTGGGTAGACCTTGGCAGCATGATAGGAAAGCTATACATGATGGGAGAAAGAATACATACACTATCACATCAAATGGAAAGAGAATTACTTTGATTCCTTTGGAAGATGATCCTAAGAGTGAAGTATGTGGGAAGGCTAGAATCTGTTTGGTAGATGGAAGAAAATTTCTGGATGGTTTCAGACATGAGAATATGTGTTATTCTTTTATCCCTAAGAAGCCTGAAACATTGAAGAAGGAGATTGAAGAATCACAACTGGAGGAGATAATTGAATTGCTGACATAGTATGAAGATATCATATCAGAAAATGTACTTGAAGGATTGCCACCAATCAAGAGTATCAATCATCACATGGATCTTATACCCAGAGCTAGTTTGCCTAACAAAGCAACACACAGAATGACACCGACAGAGAATGAAGAATTGAACAAATAGATACAAGAGTTTTTGAGGAAAGGTTTGATCAGAGAAATTTTGAGTCCTTGTGTAGTACCTGTAGTGTTACCACCAAAGAAGGATGGAGAATAGAGAATGTGTACAGACTCTAGAGCAATAAACAAGATCATAGTCAAGTATAGATTTCTATACCTAGGATGGATGATATCATGGATTGTCTGAGTGGAGCAAAATATTTCACAAAGAAAGATTTGAAGAGTGGATACCATCAAATCAGAATCAAAGAAGGAGATGAATGAAAGACTACTTTCAAGATAAATAAGGGATTGTATGAGTGGTTAGCAATGCCTTTTGGATTGACAAATGCACCGAGTACTTTCATGAGATTGATGAATGAAGTTTTGAAGAAATTCTTGGGTAAATTTGTTATTGTATATTTGGATGATATTCTAATTTTTAATAAGACAAAAGAAGAACATTTGTGGCACCTAAGACAAGTATTGCAGAGACTAAGAGAAGAGAAATTGTTGATAAACATTAAGAAGTGTAGTTTCATGAAGGAAAAATTGGTATACTTGGGATTTGTGAGTTCTGTGGAAGGATTGAAGATGGACCCTAAGAAGGTAAGAGAAATTGTTGAATGGCCTACACCGGAGAGCATTAGAGAAGTCAGATCATTTCATGGATTAGCTAGTTTCTACCAAAAGTTCATCAAAGATTTTAGTTCAGTTTGTAACCCTATGACAAAGACAATGAGAGATGATAGAAAAGATTTCAAGTGGACATCAGGAGCAGATAGAAGTTTTGAGTTGTTGAAGCAGAAAGTGATAGAGCAACCTATGTTAGTACTACCAGATTTCAATAAGGTATTTCAAGTAGATTGTGATGCAAGTGGGAATGTAATAGGAGCAATATTAAGTCAAGAAGGTAGACCTGTAGCATATTTCAGTGAGAAGTTGAATGATGCAAGGAGGAGATATTTAGTTTATGACCAGGAGTTCTATGCCATAATTCAAGCCTTAAAGAAGCGAAGACATTACTTGTTGCCTAAGGAGTTTGTGTTGTATATAGATCATCAAGCTTTGAAATATTTTATGAGTCGAGGAAAGTTGAGTCAAAGACATATGAGATGGGTAGAGTTCATGCAGAGTTATACTTTTGTGTTGAAGCATAGGAGTGGAAAATAAAAAAAAGTTATAGATGCATTGAGTAGGAGAAGAAACTTGTTGACAAAAATGAGAGCTGAAGTGTTGGGATTTGAAGAATTGAAGAACATGTACGAAGATCTTGATTTTGCAGAACCTTGGAAAGCATGCAAGGAACCTGTTGTGACAAATAGGAGTAAGTGGCTGAACTATTTCATTCAGGAAGATATGTTGTTCAAAGGAAACCGGTTATGTATACCTAGGAGTTCAATGAGAGACAATTTGATCAAGGAGAAACATAGTGGTGGATTGGTAGGACATTTTGGCATTGATAAAATAATGGCTTTGGTGAGTGAAAATTACTTTTGGCCCCAGATACATAAGGATGTTGAGAAATTTATGTAGAGTTGTAGAGTTTGTCAAGTTGCAAAAGGGAGTAATCACAATAGTGGATTGTATAAACCTTTGAGAGTACTAGAGAGACCTTGGGAAGATATAAGTATGGATTTTGTAATGGGATTTCCGAAGACACAAAGAGGACATGATTCAATATTTGTAGTGGTGGACAGATTTTCAAAGATGGCACATTTCACACCCTATAAGAAGACAACTAATGCAGTGCATGTAGCTGACCTATTTTTCAAGGAGATTATGAGATTGCATGGATTACCTAAGAGCATAATTTTAGATAGAGACACAAGATTTATTGGATATTTTTGGAAGACACTTTGGAAGAAGATGAAGACTAATTTGAAGTTTAGTTCAACATTTCATCGACAAACTGATGAACAGAAAGAGGTAGTGAATAGGAGTTTGGGAAACTTGTTGAGATGTTTGGTTGGAGAGAAGGCAGGAAGTTAGGATTTGATTCTTTCACAAGCAGAGTTTACGTATAATAATTCAATGAATAGGAGTATCAGAAGAACACCTTTTGAGATTGTTACTAGAGTAAACCCTAGAGGAGTAATAAAGTTGAAAGATATCAGTATGGAAGATAAGAGAAGTGCAGAAGCAGAAGAATTCGTAGATCACATGAAGACATTGTATAATCAGGTTAAGAAACATTTGAAGTATATGAATAGTAAGTATAAAGAGCAAGCAGATGAGAAGAAGAGACACAAGGAATTTGTAGTTGGGGATGAAGTGATGGTATACTTAAGAAAAGAAAGATTTCCAATTGGGACATATAACATGTTACAGATGAAGAAGTTTGGACCTTGTAGGATACTCAGAAAGTTTGATTCAGGAAACACATATGAAGTGGAGTTACCAGAGACATTGGGTATATCACCTATTTTCAACATTGCAGAACTATATTAGTATCATGAAGCAGAGTTTAGTGGCAACATTAAAGAAGACTTGAAGAAGCAGCTACCACAACAAGCACCAGAGAACATTGAAGACATCTTGGATAGCATAGTTGGACACAACACCAGAGGAAGACAATACAAAGAATATCTTGTGAAGTGGAAAGGCTGACTGAAAGAAGACTCGTCTTGGATTTCTCAGGCTAAGGTGGATCATCTTGGTTTTCCTCTAGCCCCAGTAAAGTGAGGGACTCACTTTTTCAATAACTCCAGATGTCTGATGTAGGAGCATCCCTAGTTCAAGAGCAATCTTGCATCAACCAAAAACATTTGCTTTTTAGTTTGTTTCTTTTCATATTCTAGTTTAGTTCAGTCAGTAGCAATTTTTGTAATTTGGTCTGCATTCTACCGCAGTTGCATTTTAGACCCTGTGGAGCTAGACTTAGCATCTAGATTTATTCATACACATCATATCCAAAATTCAGAGCATTTGGATCATGTACCGATAAGATATCGCTATTAGAAGATCAATTGTTTTCTCAGAATAGAGCATCCTAACAGTCCTAGATAATCAGCTAAAGGAGAAGACTTGTGGAGCAACTTACAACTTGTGAAGCTAAATTACACATCATTCAATGTTCTAAGGTTTGTGGCCAACCTTCCTTGAGATCTGCACATCATTCTGTTCATTTGCGGAGGAATTCTATTCATTTAGGTTTGACCTATCTGTGTACACACGTTACAGCTCTTCATTAGAGTTTGTGATCTTCCTTGGCTGACGCGAAGGAATCTTATGTTCTAGAGATGGTATATATTGATGTAATAGATGCCTAGGAAAGTAGAGAATTTGATAGTTGATCATTTAGTATCTAGTTGATAGTTTGAATTTTCGAAGGAGCTTCAAAACCATATCTTGTGCATATTATGTAATCAAGTCTGTGAGCCCTAATTGTAAGCCCGCACGTTGTCGACCAATTTGTATTTGAATTCTGTGATATACTGAATGAATGAATCTGCATTTGTCTCATATCTTTGAGTTATTTCCATTGTGTTCACTCTAATTGAATGACCAGGATAGTTCACTTTGTGGACCCTCCTAACTGTGACTGCACCAACAATTCCCATTGAAAGATTGAGCTTCCATGGTTATAGTTGTTCCTTATCTGACTTATGCATTCACTAGCTTTATGACCAAACCTCTTGCACATAAAGTAGTTACCTTTGAAGGTTTGAGCATTCCTTCTATTGTTGTAACCATTCCTTATTTAACTTCTACATTTATTAGTCTTGTGACCTATTTTATTGCAAGTGAAATTGTGACCAGAAAATGATGGAACATTTTGATTCACTCTGCTCCTACATTGAGTAGCCTTATGACCAAACTTATTGCATGTATTACAATAACCATTGAAATAATGGTACCTTTAAGCATTTGGTTGCCTGAACGGTGGTCTTCTAGGTCTGTTCCTTTGATTCTGGGTCTATTTGCCTCTTTGTCCTTCTTGATCTCAACATTCTTTTCTTTACCAATTTTAGAACTTTCACCTTTCTCAAATCCTAATCCTTCTTTGTCATCAGGACTCTTTTGACTTGCAAGTATTCTATCAAGTTGGGCAGCACTCACTCTGAATTTATCTTCTTGAATCCATGCCTATTTCAGATCAGCTTTTAGATCCATGACTTCTTGTTCAAGCTTTGTGTAGTCTTCAATTTTGCTTTTCACCAAATGATTTAGTTCTTCTTCTACTTTTGCTCTTTTTACAAAGTTTCCACTTTCAGGTCATCCAAGGTGTCATTTGCAGATATCAATTGTTCACTAACCTCCTTATATTTTTCTTTGAACTTCTTGACTTGTTCCCTCAATTTTCTGATGCACTCATCTACTTCCTTGACATTATCTTTCAGATCCTTGTTTTCTAATTCAACCTTTTCAAGATCTTCAAGGGCAAGCTTGAGTTCTTCTTCATTGACAAGCGTGCATTCTTCTTCAGTTCCAGTTGAATCAATTTCTTCAGGAGGAGTGGAACGTTTTTTACCTGCCATGTGTTCAATCTCCAAGATCTTCCTCAAGCTGTTAGACTTCTTCCAAGGAACCAGGCTCTGATACCAATCGTTGAACACCCAAAATACTGAGAGGGGGGTGAATCAATATTCTCTTAAACTTCTTACTTGTTAAACTAGTAATCCATTTACCACATGCAATAACAAAGAAAATTATACATAGAAGAAACAACCACAATCCATCACACATGAACACCAGGATTTCTACGTGGAAAAACCACGGTGAGTGTTAGCTCACAATATATTTAGTAGGAACAATACCAAATTACAAGAAGGCTCACTGCCCAAAGAAATGTTCATTGCAAGAATGGCTCACTGCCAAAACAGGCTCACTGCCTAGAAAAAGAAAGAAGAAGGAAGAATGCCTCACTGCTAGATTGAACTGCTCAGATTGCATCTACACATGCATAGTTATAGTTCTAATGAAGCTCAAAATATTGTTTCAAAACTCTTCATCTTGACTGCTCTGCTTTTACATTAAGCAAGATCTCTCTTCTTCTGCTCTTGTTGCCTGCACTGCGCTTCACATTCACATTCACCTCACTCATCTCAAACACCGAATTCAATCCCATATATATATACACAACGATTAAAATCTTTATATTAGGTCGGCCTAATAAGGTGTACTATATAGTCATGCCTTATGAACTCTGTCAGCGAAATTCATTTTCCAAAGTTCACATTGGACCCAAACAACATTTGAACTACCTTTTCATATGTCAGCCTCAACTATTCCACCATTTAGAATTAAGTTCTAAACAATAGAACTTACCGCATATAATTTGCACTTATCATGTCAGCCTCCAATACAGATTGCCACTGGTTTACTTCACCTGTAAGACAACTTTTACTGCGGACCACAAGATGCTTCCAAAATTATATCAAACACTCTTCACACATCCCCAAGCTTACCTTTAGAACAATAAGGCATGATATCATCTTGCGGCAAAATGCGGACCATCAGAACTCAGACCCTGTCATAGTCAAACTTTGTCAAGTCATGTAGTGATACTCAACAGCTTGTAACTATCTTTCTGGTGGACTTCAAAACCTAAAATTCTAGATTTAGGCACTTTATACAAGTCTTTAGAACACATCAAAATTGCATAACAAGATATGCAACACCGGAGGAATGCGGACCAATTCAACTGAGTGTTCTACTCTAAACATCAATGTATTCTACTCTGCCGGACTTAGGCTATTTGAAAGTCTGCTTCTGGTACTTATCAGGAGCTAAAATATTGGATATAAGATCTTCTATGGACTACAGACAACATACCAGAATTGCATGATTTGATCTCCAACTACAGACCAATGCCAACCATTACACTACCTCTCTGTAGTTGTCACCTGTATATTGCCAACACTTATCCAAAATGACTAAGTCTTCTTCACTGGACCAAAAATTTTCTTCCAATCTTGTTCCTTTTCTTGTTGCCATCAACGACAACACCATCATTCATACTCATTCATCATTATACCACCAGTTTCTCTATCTTGATGATGTTTGCTAAGTTGCCAACAGTAAGTGGGTCTTCAAGAAGAAGTTTGGAGCAGATGAGACATTGAAGAAGTACAAGGCTAGACTGGTAGCCAAGGGATTTTCCCAAAGAGGGAGTTGATTTTGGTGAGATATTCTCTCCTGTTGCTAAATTGACTTCTATTAGATTTCTTTTATCCATTCTTGGAACTTATGATTGGGAGATTGAGAAAATGGATGTTAAGACCACGTTCTTGCATGGAGATCTTGAGGAAGAAATTTATATGCAACAACCTACAGGTTTTGAGGTAAAAGGAAAATAACATTGGGTTTGTAGGTTAAAGAGGTCTCTTTATGGTTTGAAATAGTCCCCCCGAATGTGATATCAAAAGTTTGAATCATTTGTGTTGAAATTGAGTTTTGTTAGAAGCGAGGATCATTGTGTTTTCATTCACTATATTGATGATTCTATACTGGTTATTGCATTGTATGTTGATGACATGTTATTTTTCAACAATACTAAGGGTATGATTAGTGAGCTTAAAGCCCAACTTTCAAGTGCATTTGATATGAAGGATCTTGGAATTGCTAGGTATATTCTAGGAATGGAGATCAGAAGGGCTAGAGGTAACAGAAAGCTTTGGTTGTCACAAAGTAAGTATGTGAATACCATTTTGCAGAGATTTAGTCTACAGGACTATAACCTAGTTAGAGTTCCTTTACCCATCGGTACTAAGCTTTCATTAGATATGTGTCCAAAGACTGAGGATGATCTTGAGTATATGTCTAATGTGCCATATGCTAGTGTTGTAGGGAGTTTGATGTATGCAATAGTTTACACTAGGCCATATATTGCCCAAGCAGTGGGAGTTTTGAGCAAATTTATGTCTAACCTCAGTAGACAACATTAGAATTATGCGAAAAGGGTGCTTAAATATCATGCATGTACTCCTTATTGTTGTTTGGTTTACTTTGGTACTAATAGTGTTGATAAATCTTTAGACATATAGGGTTTTGTTAATGCAGATTGGGCAAGTGACTTGGATAGTTGAAGGTCCACTAGTGGCTATGTGTTTACTCTGTTTGGAGTAGTGAGTTGGATGAGTAAGAGGTAGCCTACAATTGCTTTGTCCACCATAGAAGCAGAGTATATGGTTGCTACCCATGTCTTTAAGGAGGCAGTTTGGTTGAGGGGACTGTGTACAAGTATTTGTTTTGATTGCAGGATCATTCAGATTGGTTCTGATAGCTAGAGTGCTATCTGTTTGGCCAAGAATCCTATGTATCATGCTCGGACTAAGCATGTTGATGTTTAGTATCACTTTGTTTGAGAGTTGGTTGTGAATGGACAGATTTAACTGAAGAAGATAGACAATTAGGAGAATATTGTAGATTCATTGACCAAGCCTGTGAGCACAAAGAAGTTTGTGTGGTGCAGAAAGGCCATGGGCCTTGTTCCTAGTGTCTAATTATATATATTTTGATTTCCTATGGGTTGATTTACAATGTATAATGTCAAGTGGGAGAATGTTGGAATAAGGTGCCATTAACCTTGTAATTCTAATATTGTATTTATCCCATTTATTATTTGTTATTTGTAATTACCCATAAGGGAATGAGGTAGTCTCATTAATAGTGGTAATTTTGGAGTTACCGACGGAAGTTATGGAGTGATATTTACTGTTGGCAAATGTAAAACTCAGAGGTAAATGAGGGTAGGCATTCCGCTCAAGGAATCTACTATTTTTGGCATGTATGAAAACTTGTCATAATGTGGTGTAAGTGGATTTATGGTAGTTGCAAGTTGTTATAAGATTCCATGCATGTATGACACATATGACACCCATTATTAGTTGTGGTTGCTATTATTTGCCCTAGGCACCGATATTGGGAAGATTTATTGTTGGCAGTATCTATGATAGTTATGACGAATCATAAGATGCTTTTACATGCTATTCTTGGACCTAGGCGCCCAACCTTGCATGGGTAAGTTATTGCCACTTGGTGGTTGCATGTATGACAACATTTAATGATTTCATGTGGGGTTATTGGAGGAGAGAGAAAGTGGATGCCTAGAATGGAGGGAAAACTCTTCTATAAATATTTGTCATTGTATTTGTTGCTGCAATACAGATTTTAGGTACTTAAGTGTTGTCAGAATGCTGTCAAGTTGAAGACTGGTGGAGAGTGTTGTTGAGTTGTTGTATTGTACAATCTTTTTCAAATTAATACAAGCTTGTGCCTCTTTCCTGGTGGAGTTTTTTACTTGCAAGGGTTTTCTCCACATAAACATTGTGTTGTGTGTTCAGTTTTCTATTTTAATGTTTAGAAGTTGTGTTGCATAGTTTCTATTGCATGTTACAATCTCCATTGATAATACACAGTTAAAGATTGTAGAAATTATATTTGAATCAGATTTCCATTGAGTAGTTGTGCTTTCATTTCTAACAGATACTTGTTGTCACATCCTCGTGGAAGGGACAGCTAACATGTTGGACCTACACAGTAAAAAAAAGACAAAGAAAGTAAAAAGAGAGATGGTGGCAAATTTACTAACTGCCATATTGGAACAAGGAAACTTAAATGTGAATGAAGACCATTTATCTAGTAGAGGATACAAAATTAATGGTTTGGGCGCCTTGAGGAAGGTAACTTGTCATGCCATTATGAAGGCATGGCATCCCTTCTACACATCAATTATGTCTAGAGTGAGACAACTACAAGGTATGAAATCCATCAAAGCATAAAGGATAAAGGGATTCTATCAAACATGGTGGTTAGATGCTGTACGAAATAGGATGAGTAGTTGGTCTATAGGAGGAGCTCAACAAATTAGAGGTCATCCCTACCAAATGACTGGTATTACAGTTAAGCATCCTGATGAGACAATAAATTGTCTCATTTATTAGCTAAATAAAAGCATGTCTTTTGCTTAATTAGTGTCATTGCATGTCTTAATGATATTGCATCCTTTTTCTTGTACAATAATTAGTAGACTAAAGAATAAATTCTACCAAGCTGGAATGCCAGAAAACTTCCTAGAAAGAAACATGAAAAGAGGAAGTTAAAAATGTAGTATCAGTAAAATAGTGATATCTCCCTCGTTTCTTAATGAAATTTAGAATTTCAAAGTGATTGAGAAAGATAATAATGAAGGGAACAAAACCCAGAAAGTGTTTGAGACAATTCATAAAAAATAAGCAATAAATCTGTGATAGAAAATGACTAAAATAAAAGTAGCATGATAAAAGGCAACGAGATTAGAGGAAGTTCAGATATAGTTTTTCTCCCCAAGAATAGGATCTTAGATTCACATTCTTGGTGGATTGATTAAGAATAAGCATTCTATAAATGCATTGTAATCAATGAATTAAATGGGGATAGTTTTATAAAATAATAAAGTTCAATATTTTAGCAACAATAGTTGTTTGCAGTTTTATTTCTTAGTAGTCTTTCCATTTCCTGTTATTTACATTTCCAGTGTTTCCTTTCACAAGCTTCTTAGGATATATTTGATTCCAACATTTTCATTTACAAGCTCTTAGATCAGATTTGATTTTAGTAATTTGTTTCATGCATTTCCTTTCAATTCTGTTTGTAGAAAAAGAATGTCATGCAAATGATTTATTCTCCCTCTTGCATATCATCATGGACACCACCCCTGGATTGAAATTTATAATTAAATGATGAGGACTATAGTGACCCTCATCACATCCTACCTACCAACTCTTAAATAGATCTTGGGAAGAGGGTATGGATACCCATCGAAGCATGATTGAAAATGGATTACTATCTAGCAGAGTGGCAATTGTCTCATTACTCTTCTTGCACTTCTTCCATGGGATTTTACCATGTGACTATTATGAGTAGATCTAAAATGTGAATGAATCTTGGAACCATGGGGTAGACACCTACATAAAATAATGAATGTTTCAAGAGGAGAGTTGAGATAACATTAGTGTAGCATAGACTAGCAACATTCATGAAAGAAGCACTACAATAGGCACACTATGAGATAAATTTAGGAATTGGAAGCCATGTATAAGAATGCTTACATATCAATAAGAATCACATGTTTCATCTTAGTGATGCAGGGGCATCACTCTCCATCTTAAATTTTGGTTTTGAATTTTATTCAGTTTTGAGATTTTTGTAGTGTTTAGGTGGCTTGGTGTTTACATGTGTAACTTCCTATCGCAATGCATTTATCTCCCTATCGCTTATAATGCAAAGACTAGTTCCTGCCATAGAAACTACCAAGAGTTAGTTCTATCAGTTACAGTTTTGGAGGCAAATGAAAGGTCAGAAGTAGAGAAGAGTTACAAGACAACTGGAAGATTGAGTTGTGGGCAGTCGTAGGAAAGAGAAGAGGGCATCGGGTGAAGGGGGCCGACAGAGGGTATTGAGTAATAGAAGGGAGTTGGAAGCTTCCTGGCACAGTGAGGGCAGAGAAAACATCGCCACATGAGAAGGGGAGTAAATAGTTACAAATAATTATTGGCTAGAGCAGTGTTCATCGATGATTACTGGAAAGTCGGTTTGCTATTGTAGAGTTTGTGAGTAACTGGAATTCCTGTCACACATGTAAATTCAAAACAAGAGTTCAGCGAGATAGACTTCTGTCGCCCATGCGATAGGTATCTATTTAAAGAGGGATCTTTTAATGTCAAACCATCATCACAAAGCTGACGATTGAGTCAACCATTAGAGGAATCGAGAGGTCGCGGTAGTGAACAGTCATTTCGTAATTGGAAGGCAACGGAGAGATGGATATATCTATCGTTGGAGAGAAGGGAAGGTAGGAGTCCGAATAGAGGAAGAAAGATTGGAGGCCAATAAGTAGAGAAGGTAGATGAGAAGAGAGAAGGCTAATATCGGTGAAGGCGAATTGAAGAAGACAGAAAGCCAAAAGAACAAGGCAGTGGGAAAAGAAGGCCGAAGGGGCCGTGTGTGTAGAAGAAAGCCAAAGGCTAAAGATAGAGGAGGGAGTTCTAAAAAGACATGAGTTGGATTCTATAGAAGACCATGAGCAGAAGAAAGGAAGAGGGTGAAATCTACAGAAGGAAGCGAATAGGGAAGGTGTTGAATACCTAGTAGAGTATGTGATGAAACATTGTAATAAAGGAAAAGTTTGCTAATAAAAGTTTATGTTTTGTGTGTTCTATTGCATACAATACTCTGCATGTTAATGAATCGAATGTTGTTACACCTTAATGATTCCTATTCCTGTCGAATTCATTGAATGGTCATCTAGTTATGAGTAAACATATCCGTATTTGTAGCTCCCTATCTGTGAGTGCTTAGTCTGAACTTCCTATCTTTATTGTAGAATTGTGTGGTGATGAATCTCGCTTGAGTCTAAATCTTTGAATCTCTATGAGTTGAAACTAATAGTCCATGAGATCGTTCCATCAGAGTGGTATCAAAGCCCTAAAAGATCTGGGTGGTAAAAGTTTGGTAGTTTGATGTTCACAAGAATCTTGGAGTGTTATGTGTGTTTGCAGATTGGCAGGTTGTTTAAGAACCCATAGGCCTGGGTAAAGGAAAAAGGAAGAAGATCATTGGCATGATGAAAAGTGTGCTAAAGAATGAGGGATGAGAGAGTTGATAGAGTTGTGAAAGAGGTGTTGTCATAAACATTAGAGCATTTGTTGTTTCAGGCATGAGAAAGGGCTTGTAATTGCTATCCTCCAGCAAAGATAAACTAGGTAGAAGGTGTACAACTTCCTCCACGAAGGAGAGTGGGTAGAGGGGGTTTTGAGAGTAACATCTTCCAAGGTCCTTGTTGGGTAGAGGGTAGTTGTTGAAGGTAAGAGATTCTGTTGCAGCAGTGTGAGGATAGGTATTAGTGTAAGAAGACCCGTCATAATCCCATTTTGGAATAGATATTGGGATGAAGTAGAAAGTAGAAGAGTCCAAGAGGAATTGGAAGAGATTTCGAGAAGAATGGATATTTTGGAAAAGATTTATTTTCCTGATAAGGTGGTGATTGCAGAAAGTGGACCAGATGAGAAGAGGAAAGTTCTCATGACAGAGGACTTGGATAAAAATAAGAAGGAAAGGAGAAAAGAGAAAGTGAATCAAGAAGCAATAGAAGAAGAGGAGAAGAATGTGCCCATGAAGGAGGCACCTAAGGAGACATCTTGGTCTCTTGATTTATTTTCTAATGATATGTTTGAGATTGTGGATGCAGGTATGCAAAATATAGAGAACAAGACCCTGACAATGATAGAAGGTACAAGAAGAGTGCCTATAAACAAAGTTGAAGATGTGAAAGGAAGGAAGAAAGTTGCAGTAGTAGCAGGGGTACATTGCAAGATACCTAAAGGTGAAGAGAAAGCTAATGAAGAAAAGAAGAAACCCTGAGAAGAGGAAGAAGTGGCAAGACACAAAGCCAAGAATGTAAGTAAATTGGGGCAGCGGACCAATGAAGAGGTAAAAGTTCATTTTGATGGTGTTTTTGATTATGCAAGTGGAAATGGGAATGTAAATATGCAAGTTCAAAAGGAGAAAATAAAATTAGTAGATCATGGGTATATAATACCATATTGGCAAAATAAATCAGTTGTAAATGTGCAACAAAGAGAAGGAGTGGTTTGTACTAAACTATATGACAACAAAATAGCATCAAGGATGGAAGATATGAGGAGACAAGGAGATAGGCCAAGTGCAGAGGCAGCAAGGCATCAGCTCAAGAAGATGAAGAACCCAATGTAGTGCAGCATGGGACAACAATAGAAGAAGATGACAAGGAGAAACAGACAGAGCAAGAGAAGAGGAAAGGTGTAGATATTGTCAAGCCTGATGTAGAGAAGCACATGATCAAGCCCCTAGAGGATGAAAAGAAGGATAATGCCCCAGAGCATGCAATGGAGTTGGAGAAAAAGAAACAAGGTAAGTGTAAGATAAGAGGTAGACAATCTGATTTGTATGAGGATGATGATAAATCTTTGAGTGAAATTTATGAACATGAGGAAAAGTTGTGGCTGACTATGGATGACAAGAAAACGAGAAGAGAGAAATATAAATGAGGAAGGAGAGCAAAGGAATAATGTCTAGTAATGAGTACAAGAGAGAGATGAAGCGTATGTTGGTTAAGAGAGATGGAAACCAAAGGGGAAAAGCAGAGAAAGACATGAAGAATGAAGGAGGAGCAATAGAAGGTAAAGAAGAAAACAAGGTAGAGATGGAAATTGGAAAAGAGGCAAAATTTAAAGAGAGGACAACAAACAAGAATGGTGATTTATGGGCACAATCCACTATGAATGAACAAGAATTGTAGGAAGATATTGGAATGCATATACATGGGATAACAAAGAAGGATGAAGAAAAAGAGATTATAGATGGTAATAGAGAGATTGGAGCAGCAATGCAGGCCAAGGTAAACAAAAATGTCTTTTAAAAGAATGAGGAATTGTATTTCTTTAGAGTTTTGATTAATGAAGAATTTGAGAAAAAGTTTGAAATAATGCATGGCTTTAAGGAATGTAAGAAGGAAGGAATTAAAGGTAGTTTGATGCTATATAGTTGGACCTTGGGAAAAGAAGTATATGAAATGATGAATGCAAATTTGTTCCAGGTTGAGCATGCATTGGGTAATGTAGACAACCCAATGGGTAAGGTTGACCTATTTGGGGAAGTAAATGCTGAGATGTTTTGTTTTAATAAAGTTGAATGGATTGTTAAATGTGTGAAAGGTTTTGATGAAGATGTACAAACGACTGGAACAACAAGAGACTATAAAAGCTTCATTGCGGAGATGTTGGGACAAGTAAGAGACAACATTGATTTATTGACATTGGGTATGTTAAGAATTGGAAAGATATATAACAACTTATATCCAGATTTTTGCAAGGATGATGATAGTGGTAGTATGTCTATTGAAGTTCAATTTGATTTGTTAGTGAAGTCTAATTTTACTCACATAATCCTACAAGTGGATGAGATGAATGAATTAGAAGAAATGGAATGTATTATTTTTTTGGAATTTAGTTATGTTGTTGTATGTAAAGATGAATGGGTGAGAAGACTTTGGAGGAGGCTATTGTACAATGGAAATGAAGTGATAAGAATAAAATGGAGGATTCAATGTTTGGAGAAACTGACGATGATTATAGAATGATTGTGGAAGAAGAGAAAGTAGAGAACAACAACAGATAAGCTTGTTTGTTAGCCTCATGAGTAGGAGTGCATAATCTTTTGTTCCCTGGGGAGTTTGATGCAGGGGCATCGCTCTCCATCTTAAATTTTGGTTTTGAATTTTGTTTAGTTTTGAGATTTCTGTAGTGTTTAGGTGGCTTGTGTGTTTACAGGTGTAACTTCCTGTCGCAATGCATTTATCTCCATGTCGCTTATAATGCAAAGACTAGTGCCTGCCGCAGAAACTACCAAGAGTTAGTTCTATCAGTTACAGTTTTGGAGTCAAATGAAAGGTCGGAAGTAGAGAAGAGTTACAAGATAGCTGGAAGATTGAGTTGTGGGCAGTCACAGGAAAGAGAAGAGGCCATTAGGTGAAGGAGATTGACATAGGGTATTGAGTAACGAAAGGGAGTTGGAAGCTTCCTAGCACAGTGAGGGCAGAGAAAATGTCGCCACATGAGCAAGGGAGTAAACAGTTACAAATAATTATTGGCTAGAGCAGTGTTCATCGACGGTTACTAGAAAGTTAGTTTTCTATTACAGAGTTTGTGAGTAATTGGAATTCCTGTCACACATGTAAATTTGGAATAAGAGTTCGGCGGGACAAACTTCTGTCACCCATGTGACAGGTATCTATTTGAAGAGGTATCTTTTACTGTCAAACCATCATCACAAAGACGACAGTTGAGTCGATCGTTAGAGGAATTGAGAGGTTGCGACAATGAACAGTCATATAGTAATTGGAAGGCAATGGAGAGATGGATATATATATATATATACATATACATATATATATGTACATATATATATACATATATATGTATATATATATGTACATATATATATGTATATATATATATATGTAGATATATATGTAGATATATATGTACATATATATATACATATATATATATACATATATATATATATATGTACATATATATATACATATATATATGTACATATATGTACATATATATATGTACATATATGTACATATATATATGTACATATATGTACATATATATATGTACATATATGTACATATATATATGTACATATATGTACATATATATATGTACATATATGTACATATATATATGTATATATATATGTACATATATATATATATATCATTGGAGAGAAGGGAAGGTAGGAGGCCAAATAGAGGAAGAAAGATTGGAGGACGATAAGCAGAGAAGGTAGATGAGAAGAGAGAAGGCTGATATTGGTGAAGTCCAATTGAAGAAGATAGAAAGCCAAAAGAACAAAGCAGTGGCAAAAAAAGGATGAAGGGGCCATGTGTGTAGAAGAAAGCCAAAGGCCAAAGACAGAGGAGGGAGTTCTAAAACGACATGAGTCGGGTTCTGTAGAAGACCGTAAGTAGAAGAAAGGAAGAGGGAGAAATCTGTAGAAGGAAGCGAATATGGAAGGTGTCGAATACCCAGTAGAGTATGTGATGAAACATTGTAATAAAGGAAAAGTCTGCTAATAAAAGTTTATATTTTGTGTGTTCGGTTGCATACAATACTCTGCATGTTAATGAATCAAATGTTGTTACACCTTAGTGATTCCTGTTCCTGTCAAATTCATTGAATGGTCATCTGGTTATGAGTAAACATATCTATATTTGTAGCTCCCTGTCTGTGAGTGCTTAGTCTGAACTTCCTATCATTATTGTAGAATTATGTGGTGATGAATCTCATTTGAGTCTAAATCTTTGAATCTCTGTGAGTTGAAGCTAATAGTCCATGAGATCGTGCCATCACTTAGTAAGGATATGGGACTCGAACCCTATTAGGTTTAATTTTGGTTCTCGAATCATTTGATGTAGATAAAGGCCTAGCACAATCACACAAAGAATAGGGTGCTTTGTGTAGAGAACAAAAAAATAAGAGGTTGAAACACCCATCTATGTCTTTTTCAATATTAAGGACCTATTTTCATATGGTTGGGTCATCTATTGACATTGCTACAAAGTACATTGGGCAACTGATTCCATCGCTGGGACTATTATATCTAGTTCCAATGCCATTATGGGCCTATCTATGGGGAGTTATGTGATTTTATTGTTAATTACAAATGAGTGGAAATTATAAATTATATTAACATTTTATTACTCTATTCATATTATGGAAGCTCTTTTAGCATAAGTATTTGTAGATCTTATGAAGGTAGCATTGTTGTTAATAATCTAAATAAGTTATTACAATGTTGTAGACTTGTTGAGATGGATATAAAACCATGATAAATATTAGTTATAAAATTTGAAACCTTCAAAGCTGGAAAGGCAATTAGGTGCACTAAGCACCCTAAAATATTATTTTATGAATACATGTAGTTCATTAAGCAATCTTTGAGAGCAATAAATTTTACATCATTGTACCCTAGATAGTGGATATTAGGATATTAAGTTTACCAAAATGATTATACATAAAACATCACTATATAGTGTATCTTGATGTCCTTAACATTGTAGTGTATGGCTATGATATTGTAATGCCTTAATTGTATACTATTGTTGATCTTAATATTACATAAGATCATAGTACATTTTTATTAGGCTAATTGTTATATGTCACTCTTGATCATTGAGACAATAATTCTAGAGATCATTAAATATTATGACTATTGATATCATTGGACTTGATGGTTATGCCATTTTAAGTAATGGATTAAGATAAAAATTGTCCCTTACAACTAGTTAATGCACCATAGTTTATAAGGTGTATTTATCTTGTAGAAGACAGTTCTAATGGCTATGATAATAGTACATTACCATGATTACTAGCAATAGTTATTGGACATGGAACTTGACTGTGAATTGATAAGACTTGACATAAAGTGGGTATAAATGTTAGTCAAGCTAAATGTATATACATATTCGACCTACTATCTTATTAGTGTTAGTTGGGGATGATAGATAATTATCATGTAAATGTTGGCATTAATAAATGCAACACATCATACCTAGTGGGAAATAGAAAAGTGGTTGTAAAGAACTAGTTTGACTTCTTATTTATCCTAATGGGTCTATGGGAAGACTTGAATTGGTGATTACTTGGCTCCGTAAGTATTAAGAGATAAGATAATGGTCCAATTGACTTGGTGAGAAAAGATAATTACTTTTTGGTAGGTCATTACCCTACTCTATGTTAATAAGATGAGCTTCTAAGGGCTCTAGAAATGTTTATGTTGAATTATGATTCATAATGGAAGAGAGGCCTAAATTGAGACCTTGGTGTCCCTTGTTGAAATTTCTTTAGTACATGTTTGCTAATTTATGGGGTTGGTTCATTGATTTAAAAAGTTTGCTTCTATATTGTGGTCATGTCTAATTACTTTACTTCTATATTATTGTTGTGTCTAATTGTTTACTGATCGTATGAAGCTGGATATTGAAAGATATGTTGCAGGTATATGTGCCTCCAATATCAATAATTTACACTAAGTAATTCAATGTTCTTCCTATTGGTCCAACATATGAAGTGATTGATCAAGGGCATGCTATTAATGCTAAAACACTTTGATTTGTGCAAAGATTAAATATAGATATTGGTTTTGGACAATTGAATAATCTAATTTCATTTCCTTATGATAAATTTCTTAGAAACAACACCTTGAGCTATGTCATATGATTATGTAGTTCTCTTCTAGTGAGATTAAAGAGGACACCACATATTAGAATGTGGTGATATGATATTCCCCTGGTTATAAACCATGCTATATTAAGTACTTAACTGCAAGGAGATGCCATCATGATCCATGCAGTAGGTGATGGATACATGTATGGCGTTATTATCAAGGTATTGAATGTTGTATGACACCCTTAATATATAATTAGTAGGGAACAATCTCTCGAGTAATGTTCGTGTTTAAAGCAAGTTTATAATCATTGTTATGAGTCTCTTGAAGTTGTAGATAGTTGTTATGTGGCCTTGTAGATGCATGTGGTGTTCTATTTAAGAAGGATGTCATAAGATAATGTGTATGTTACTTGATATCCTTGAATCATATTATACTAGGATATCACTTCGAGCCTTATTGGGACTTTGCATATTTGTTGCATTGTGAAGATGTTATGTTTGTTTATGCCATGTGTTTTGTTATGAATGGGTTTAATTTATATATTGATTATGCCATTGTGCATAACTTCTATGTATGGATTTGATTCTTGCAATGTAGTAATTGTTGGTGTAGACACCTGAAATTGACCATGTCCTAACATTATCTTTTTGACATCACCTTGTGTCACATTGCGACACCTTCATCCTAGGAGTCCCCTTTACCATGTCCCCTTCCATTAGCCAATTAATTAAATAAATTATATTTATTTAATTAATTTAATCCTCCCACATTATCCTTGTCCAATAATTAATTAAATAATTTTATTATTTAATTAATTATTTTCCACTTATCCTAATCCACAATCATCCATTTCAAATCCAACCTTCAAATAAAAAATTAATACGTTAAGTTGATCCCATTATCCTTAATCCAAACTTGCTTAAGAATGTTGCCTATCTCAAGTATAAATATCACATCCCATCAATTCCTACATAAGAACTTTTCCTATCTTAAGTAGAAATCAAATCCAATCAACTCTTGCTTATGAACTTAGCCTATCTTAAGAATAGAGAATCATCCCTCATTCAATCAAATCAAATCATCCTAAGGTCTTGAATTTTGATCCCCAACCTACATCAAGTTCATCCTTCATCTTACATCATCCAAAACCCATCTCAATCAAATCCAAATCCCCATCTAATCCTCATCTAAAACCCACATACAAGCATCATGAGCTGATTTGATAAATTCATTATGGATGCTAGAATACCTATGGTCCCTCCTTTGTGTGAAGTCCATCCCAAACCTAAAATCATGCTCCTAGGAGGTCCTCAATTCGCTAATGAAGATGATGAGCACCTTGTAGATCATGATGGATAATTTGAATGCATCCAATCTAAAAATAATGTCCATGCCAAACTTAAAATCATACTCCTAGGAGGGCCTCAATTTTCCATTGATGATGGTGAGAATCTTGTCGACTATCCCGATGATATTGATGACCTAGTGGATCACAACAAATATCCTAGTGAACCTTATGATTTGGCTAGAGCTGAAAATGATACTACATATCTCAATGCCATCGCTATGAGAAAATTCTCCCCAAGTTTACATCATAGATCCATGAATGCTTGTAGCCATCAAGATCCTTTAAAACAAGAGCATGCTAATACTAGCTATCTTATAGGCTCACATCAAACATCCCTCAACCATCATTATAGTACCTTTGACCAAGGGAACACCAGCTTAGAACAAGATCCTATAAAATGATGTACAACTAAACTCCAAATCATGTGTGAACAACTAATAGCTACATATCCTCCACCTCCCAATCCATCAATCCCTATAGTCCCTCCATCACAATATCCCCCCAACCCTATTAATCCTAATCCATTGGTCCATCGACCTTCCAATCCCTTAATCCCTATAGTCCATCCATCATAATATAATTCCAACCCTCTAGGTAATCCTAATACATTAGTCCATATACCTCGTTGTCCATCAAGTCCTAAAATCTCTCCATCACAATATTCCTCCAACCCTCTATTAGGGGGCCCATATAAATGAATTTACATAAATTGGTTCAAGTAAACTTAATTAACCTTCCTATGATAAGACCATATGATGAAATCCTATTTAAGCCCCTCTAGTTTAAAGATCACAAATATTGTGAATACCATCGAGCAAAAGGCATAAGACATCTAATTGTATGAGACTTAAGAATTGCATCCAAGATCTCATTGATCATGGTGAGATTGTGATTAATGATTACTCTATATCCAACTCCTCTATCAATCCAAATTATCCTTTTCAAATGTTATCCAAGGACTATTAGTAAGGAATCAAAAACCATCATGTAATCCAACACCTATCCTTGAACCTATCAAAGATCCTCCTAGTCCTATGCAAACACCATCATGCACTCAAATGCCTATCCTTGAGCCTATTAAAGAGCCTCCCAATACCATGCATATCTCTCCAATACCATCCTCTAGTCCAATGCCTATCAATCATATTGAACAATCTCCTACCATAAATGCAAGTCAAGATCCATCACGTATCCATTCAAATCCTATCAAACCCATCCAAAAAACTTCCACTCCTATCCAAACTAAAGAGCTACATCATGAACTTGTCCAAAAGCATGATCAACCTTTCCCATCACCAAATCAAGATCAAAGAATCCCCACTCATCCTATATATAACCAATATCAAACTCTCCACATTAATCCTCTCTATGATCAAGATCCTATCCATGAGCAAGAAATCCAAATTCATCCTATCCATAGTTCACTTAATCCTATCCATCATCTCAAAACATCCACTTCCCATGATGAGATGCTTTTTCCCCATGAACACGTAGATAAGGAAATAAATGACATTGATCATAGAAAACATATCAATGATGATCAAGCTACTATTGAGAATCCAAGCAATGATCAAGGTACACCAAGCATGACTCATGATCAAGAAATGACAAGTGTACACAATGATCCCAATGCTCCAAGCATACCTGATGAGAAAGCACATGAATCTCACCCAATAGGCCCTACCATCTTTGTCAAGTCATATCTACTCAAAGAGGAGACAACAACAAATTATGATTATGCTTTGCAACATACTGAAGATCATCATATTTCAAAGATGACACATATCCTTTCGCAAATAAGATATGTAAATTCATGGATTATCATGGAAAAGGATTTGGCCTTCATGAGCAATGAATCCTAGAACCTATCCCAATCCACATCAATCATCTTCAAAGCATTGACAAGAAACTCTCTAATAAATCTAATGGTGTTAGTGATACTTCAATGTTCACATCTAGTGAGAGCAATGAGATAGGGACCATTCATAGCCCCTCCAATAACCTTGCTACCAAAAATCCTTTCACTTCTACCATCTCTACTATCAAACGTCATCCTCCATATCTTCCATCCCTCGATCATGACCAACAAAATCCTGGAGCATACAAAGTCAAAGCTTTAAATCAAATGTCAAAAGTATGTGAGTCAACAATCAAGGAAAACATATAAAGGCTACATGGGTCCCAAAATAAAATGGACCAAGCAAATCAAATGAAGCCAATTATCAATATAATAGGTGCCCACCACCTTATAATATGTACAAGAATGTTGGTCCTAATCTCCATCCTAGTCCCACATCCAAACTTCCTAATTCCAAACCCAAACTCCATAATCCACCTTCCCAAGTTTGGTGGGTCAAAAATCCATCAAACCATTCTACATCACCAACTTATCCAGCCAAACCAAATCCATTGCATTTCATATCCAATACCCCCCTTCAAAATCTAAAATCACGTCTAAAATCCAAAAAATTCAACTCCTAAGTCCGTCATGTTGTGACAACAACACTATCATAAGGGCTATGATGGTACCCTATCAAAATGCAACCATTCAGATAAGGCCAACTCAATTACCAATGAGGATTCTAACAACATCAAAGGATTGTACAAGAGCGCTTTAATCTTGACAAAACAATTACTCCAAGCAGGTCACTATTGGCATGTTATGACAATTGCATCAACTACATCCTATAGCCAAGGACATGTGAAGATCCTTTGAATATTAAGCTACCAATATTGTCAAAATCAAAGAAAATAAAAAATCAAAATAGGAAAGAGAAATCATTTGTCTAATGGTGAAAACTATTTCATGGTGCCTTGGATAAGTACCATGATGAAAACCCATTTATGGGCGTCATGTGTGATTGATTATGTATGTGTCTTACACTTGGAGGCAATTTGTCTCATCTATCCCATCCTATCCCTTCAATTCTATCATCCTTATCCATTATATCTACATACCTATCCTATTGTACCAACCCATCCCCCCCTCCTACTTTTGATCTTGATAAGGATAGGGTCAAATGTTGAAAAATGCTTTGGACATCTCTTGATATACCCAATCTTTTCCAACCAATCCTATCACACTATTATCAATCCACGAATTTTCATGAAGTCTTGAGTATAATATCTAGAATGGGGCATGTTATTCCTATGCGACATAATCCTTGGAGATCACATCTTGAACCCCTCCCTCCATCCATAATAAACCTCCCATCCATCTCATTTCCTATCGCCAATCCCTTGATCCATCTATCCGTCATGCATCTCTCATCCATTATCCATTATCCCCAATTCTTTTACCCATCCATCCAATCCTACCTTCATCCTTGACCCTAGACTCAGTTTTCCCTTGTCATTGGTATTTAACAAAAAGGTTATCCAAATGCAATCTAATGCAACCATTTCATAGAAAAATCAAATCAATAAATCCAAGTGCAAGTCATCCTTAATCCACGCTAATCTAGCCTAGCAATCTAATCAAATCATCCAAAAACATCCCTTGGTTTTGTTCCCAACCTTGTTACAAACCTGATCAACTCAAATTAGATGTCATCATCATTATCATCATGATATATCGTTCCCAATCCTGGTGTTGTTCTCAGTCCAACAACACTATCCTAATCAATCAATCAGTCCTAATCAATCTATCAATCAATCCTGGTGTTGATCTATGACTAACAACACTATCCTTATTAATCAATCAATCAACTTGTTGTGATGTTCACAACACGCCCCATTTTACTACTTAGCAAAATGAGGACCCCTGCTGTTGCTTTGCTTTTTTTTGCTTTTGGTTTGTTGTTCTATTTGGTGGTAAAGGGAAAAGAAGGAAAAAATTGAAACTTCATTAAAAATAGAGAAAAATGCATTTTCAGTACCAGTGCATGGTATGGTTGGATTCCTTGTGAAAAATGAGCTAGGGTTGCCTTTTGAACCATCTTACAAATTGCCATATTTTGCAAGTTATGATCATTTTGGTAAAATGTACAATCAGGTTTTGCATGATACAAAGTCAGTTATAGGTCCTTCTCCTTGTAGGCATTTGGTTAAAATTTTGAAATATACATCTAGGATGGATCTGAAGTGGTTTCAGGTTAAAATGAATTGATGTTTTGGACCCACTTTGTATCTCACGATTGTCTGTTTGGCAGGGAAAATGCACAGGTGCACTTATAAAAATGGCAGACCCAGGGGGTTATGATACAATGTTAATACATTTGATATTTGGCATAATGTATATTTCATACCTACATTAAAACATACAACAAAGTATACATTATGCAGATGTGAAGGGAGAAGTTAGGATGAGTTGAATTGTTGTATATTTCCAACTTGAATATCTGGGGATGCAAGTGTTGGCCATCGGTATAACAATTGCTGTCGGCAATGTTAGGATTTCTCTCAACGAAAGGTTGTCTCTCGCCGATGGCATAGTCATCAGCCTAGCTTTCGACATAGTGTATTTCATGCTGAAGGGTATAGTCTCCCTGATAGACTTTGGCCATCGGCATAACTTAAACGGTCGGCCATGTTTGGAATTGTCGCGCCGACAGCAGTGGTTACGCTGATAGTTCTATATACAAACAAAGTAACATACAAAGATGAGGTAAGGGTTGTTGGTGAGAGTGTGGCCGACGAGTTTGCATCGGCCCAACGATGGATATTGGCCAAATATTTTGAGCCCGTGCCGATAGGCAAGTCTCACGCCGATGAAAAGGATAAACGAATGAGCAAGGCCATATCGGCCAAACAATGACGATCGGCCAAGGAATTTTTGCACTCGCCGATAGGGAATATCACGTCGATGGGCAGTAAAAGGCAAAGTGATAAAGTTTGAGATCAATTTTTGGAAGCCCGATAGCATTTGTTCAGTCAACGATGGTTGACCCGCGATGTTTTAAACACTGTATATGCATTTTGAGCGCATTTTTGGGGCATTTTTTGGGCCCAATTTCTCATTTTGCATGGTCACATCTTGATTTAATTAGATGTTTTAGTTTCCTACTGTTCATTTGATGAAATAATACTTATTGCTTGTCTATTTTTGCAGGTTTGCAGTTGAGCGGGGAGCTGAAACTTAATGGCGGTGACATCACGGAAAGAGGAGGAAATCAGATCTCAGGAGCAGAGGAAGATAAGGACGAAGGGCGAGGAAGTCAAAGGCCATTCATTGATGAGGACAAAATGTAGCTGAAGACATTACTGCAGCAGACCACAAAACTTATTATTGAGCTGCTAAGGTTTCAGAAGGGCAATATTTCACCCAGATTTGATGTATGCTCAGAGGTATTTTTTGAGAGACTGGTTCACCAGCATTTATTATTGTAACCAGAGGTTTGAACCAGGGGTCTAAATTAGGGTTTTTTGGGCTGTATTGAGGACAATCAAAGTCTATATATTGTGCCTCTCTACACTATAATACTTTACACAGGGATTTTAGCATTTTGCCAGAATTGTAAATTCTTTCTGAGCATAGTTTAGTTTAGAGGAGGTTGCCTGTGTCTGCAATAAGGGATGCGTGGAACATCTGGCTTCCTTACTGTATCTGTAAAGCTTGTAAGTTTTCTGTAGTTTGATCAATGAAGCTAAGAGTCATTCCGACATTGTAAATCATATATGACTGTTTGTCTCTAATATAATTGAATCTGGAATTCTGCATCTATCTTCTGAGTGTTTTCCTGCTCTTCTTTGTGTTTTGAAACATTTTCTCTTAGAGCTTGCAATTTTAGGTGTATGTGAAAATGCTCAGAACTTACACTTAAGGTTTTATCTGTGGATTTGACCAAGTTACTGTATGATTTATATAGTGCATAACAGAACAATTAGATCCTTCAGTAGATTTAAATGAAGTTTAGATTAGATCTTTCTAACTTTTCCCAACCCATCTGAAGTACTTAGCTAAAAACGCAGAAATCTAAAGGAAATCGTCTCAAATTTGAAAGAGTATGCATAACAGAGTTGAAAGTAGACAATTTTCATAAATATTTAAAAGGAGAAAGCTGCAATAATTCAAGAATACCTTTTAAAGTTTTGCAGCACTGTAACATTTTTTTTATGCAAAGGAATGAACAAAACACCGATATTTCATGATCTTTTTGCATAGTTTGAGTCTAGTAAACCAACAAGAAACCCTAAATTGCATAAGTCCCCTTGAACATTACAACTTCACATTGACCAACTGAATTTGCCCAACAGGTCAAGACCTGACCATATTAAACTTGGGATTAAGTGAATCTTAACCGATTCCTTCATATCTTTCAAGTCAGTTTTGGTTCATTATATGTGAATTTTAACTATTGTTATGACTGTCTCAAAACAATCATCAACACAACTAATCATCAGTTTTTAGCTTGATAGGGGCAACAAACTTTTTTGTTTTTGAATCATTTGTGCATGCTTTCTTGCTTGCTTGCGTGTGTTATCATCACTTGCATTTGTATCAGTCCTTACAACATAATGTCACAAAGATATCATGGTCTTCCATATCATGGTGCCCAATGGCATATGTTTGCTTGTGACCTTTATCTTTTTGAGTCATACCTTTACACACGAGACACATTGTCACCCTAGTCTTTATACCTTGGTGCATAATGTCTAGTGCTATATCAAACTATATGGTTGTTCACCTAATGCAACATAATGTTTTAGACTTTATCCATTTTATCCATCCCTTTCCTCCATCTCCTCAACCAATCAGTTTCATCCATTTTAAGAGCATACCCGTGTTCTTCTAACCTGCCTATCCTCTCAACGGAACATCCCAATCCCATCCTTATGTCATTCCTCCTTGTCACTCCTTCAAGTGGTTGGGGCATCCATCATCCATACCTTATCTTCTTTGAAACGATGTTTGAAATATACCAAGCCAATTTTTTTCACTTTTCCAATTACAATAAGCAGAGCAATACACAATCGTTGAAGTTAGCACTTAAGCCAAAATGATGCGGAATTCAACTCTAACCAAGAATGTACACTAGGATGGCATGATCATATGGTCAAAGGATCTCTATGCAATGCTGAAAAGGAACTCTAACCAAGAATGCGCTTGATGGTGATGAGCATATGGTCAGAGGGTCTCTATGCAATGCTGATAAAGGAACTCTAACTAAGAATGTGCCTGATGATAACAAGCATATGGTCAGAGGGTCTTGATGCAATGCTGATACAAAGAACTCTAACCAAGAATGCGCCTGATGTCGACGAGCATGTGGTCAGAGGATCCTTACCACTATTATGCTGAAATAACTCGACGTCAAGAATGTGCTTTCCAACCCGAAGTGGAATTGGAGCTACCATATGACGGAGATGCAAGGTATTATAAAGCAAATATGAGAAGAAGTATGAAGTGCTAACAGTACTACTGTTCAGCTTACAATAATTAGAGACTTCCAACCCAACTCAAATGATAGAAGTTAGCAAACTAAAATGACGGATCAACAACTTGAAAAGACCAAACCAGCAACATAAAATCCTACAAAAATGCTCACACCTCACTCATTTCTCAACCAAATGACCTCAAATCTGATGCAATGCACTCCTATGACAATGGAGACCAAGCTACACACCAGAGACCACTCTTAAACCCAAGTATTTATTTAGCACGCTTTCTAATGCACTCCAAAGAGGACGGCCTAGCAAGAAGGGCGATTTCCTTCTAGAAAAATTAGATTCTTCATAATAAAATCTGCAAATTGGCACAATGGGGTGCCCAGCACAGACAAAGGGAAATATGAAATACCCAGAACAAATGTATTTTTATTTTCAGATTTATGAATGAAACTACAGATTCAGCCCTGTTATCAGCAACTCCAAAAATGACATAAAATGCAAATAACTGAACTACAAACAAAACTCAAGCTACAATGTAAACCTCACTACAAAAATCACTACTATCAGCAAACCTCTCCCTAGGTGCTATCTCTCAAGCACGAAGTGAGCCCAGGCTAGGAGGCATTCATTCCTCAAAGCAGTCCCAGAACCATTACGGTAGCATAACATTATCAAGATTTCGGATGCTGAAATGAGAGCACTCTTCCTCCTTTTATACTTTTCCAACTGGGAGTCTCTAAAATCCTCTTGCATATGGGATAAAACATGAGAGGGAAAATAATATAATCCTCTTCAATTCTTTTTCAACCTCAACATTAAGTCGTTGAGCCTAGGCACCAAGGTCCAATATTAAATAATAAAGTTTAATTTACAGACTTTAAAACGGAGGCCAAGATGATGTCGGAAACCAATGATCTATAGCTCGTTGGAAAGGTCTTGACAAGATGAATCCAACCCCACTCTCAAAATCCTGTTCCGGTGCCAATCCTGAACTTACTAAAAATAGTAAATTCTTGAATGTCGAGAAAAACACATCCCTGTGAAGCTCTCTGAAAACCCAGAAAGAAACCGCCAACCAAACCACATTCCACGAACAAAAGTAACCACCAAAACATGAAACCCCAATTTCAACCTTCGAGTAACCTACGGGTCTCCGGAATAGGCCAACGGTCAACTGTAAAAGATCAAGCTGGAAAATGGAACATTATAGTCCGCCCTTCCCAAGATTGCTTGTCCTCAAGCAATTGCAAGCCTGGATGCTGTAGAATCTCATCATTCTCCCAAGTCGCATCCTCTATAGGCAAGTTCTTCCACTTCACCAAATACTCTCTAATAGTTCTTTTCCTCAAAGAATGCTCCCTAGAATCAAGAATCTCTTCTGGAATCAAAACTAACTGTCCTTCTTCATCCAAAGGTGGCAACTATGATGAAGCAACAACATTGTGTCCAAGTGCCTTCTTGAGGCGAGACATGTGGAATACATTGTGCACTCTGCTATCCGAAGGTAGCTCCAACTCATAAGCTACTGCCCCCACCCTCCTAGTGACCTTGAACGACCCATAGAAACGTGGTTTGAGCTTCTCAGCTCCACTTTTCTTGAGAGTGGACTGTCTGTAAGGCTGTAGTCGAAGATAAACCATATCTCCAACTTCAAAAGAGCGCTCAACACACCGCTGATCAGCGTACATCTTCTGCTGACTCTGTGCAATCTGAAGATTATTCTTCAATGAGTTCAAGATATCTTGACTCTGCTGCAACAAATCTTTGGCTTGAGGGGCTTTGCTATCACCAAACACCAAATCAGCAAAGCTAGGAGCCTCATAACCGTAAAGAGCCAAGAAAGGTGACATCCTTATTGACATGTGAAAAGTAGAATTATAACAATACTCGCCCATGTGAAGCCACTTCACCCAAGCTCTTTGCTGCTCCGAAACATAGTTTCTCAGGTAACCTTCCAACCACTTGTTCACTATCTCTGTCTGTCCATCCGTTTGAGGGTGATAACTAGTGCTTGGAGTAAGCACTGTACCACTCATTCGGAAAACCTCTTGCCAAAAAGTGCTTAGGAACTTGCTGTCCCTATCACTCACAATGTTTTTTGGCAACCCATGTAATCTAAACACCTCATGAAAAAATAGATCTGCAACTTGGGCTGCTGAAAAAGAGCTGGCAATGGTGAAGAAGTGAGCAAATTTTGTTAATCTGTCCACAACAACATAGATACAATCTTTTCCTTGAACCTTGGGCAACCTTGTGATGAAGTCCATTGATATGCTTTCCCATTTTTGATTGGGAATGGGGAGAGGTTGCAGAAGACTAGCTGGTAAAGTATGCTCATTTTTGTTCATCTGACAAGTGGGACACTTCTGAATGTATCGTTGAACCTCCCCTTTCAGCCCTTTCCAAGAAAATCTTTCCCTAATCTGCCTATATGTCTTGAAGAACCCTTGATGACCAGCAACTGGAATGTCATGAAAGGTCAACAAAATCTTCTTTTTGAGCTTAGAATCAGCCACCACAAAGATTCTACCCTTGTAGTGTATCAGCCCTTCGACCACTTTGTACCTTTCGTCAAGAAAAGTACCCTTAATGATGCTGGTTGCAAACTAATTTTTGGCATAATCAGCAAGCAACATGTCCCTCCAATTAGCTGTAAGCTCACACAATGAGCTTAAATGAGGTCTCCTAGATAGAGCATCAGCCACAATATTATTTTTCCCTTTGACATATTCGATGTCAAAATCATAAGCTTCAAGCTTACTCACCCACTTTTGTTGCCTCTCATTCAAATCTCTTTGATGCATGAAGTGCTTGAGGCTATTGTGATCAGTCTTGACCACAAACTTTCTTCCCACCAAGTACTGTATGAACTTAGCTAATGCATGCATAATGGCAAGCATCTCCTTGTCGTAGATGGAGTAGGTCCTTTCAACACCTCTTAATTTTCTGCTTTCAAACACAATGGGATGTTTGTCTTGCATCAAAATAGCCCCAACTCCTTCACCGGATGCATCACACTGTAGCTCGAACGGCTTGGAGAAGTCTGGGATAGCTAACACCGGACAAGAGCTCATGATCCCCTTAAATTTATCAAAAGTAGTTTGAGCCTTTTCTGACCAACAAAAAGCACCCTTTTTCGTGAGGTCAGTAAGAGGAGCAGCATTCTGAGAGTAGCCCTTCACAAATCTTCTGTAGAATCCACAAAGACCCCAAAATCCCTTCAGATGAGTCAAATTCTCAGGAGGTGGCCAATCAACAATTGCCTTGATCTTTTCAGGATCAACCTTCACTCCTTCAGCACTGATTATATGGCCAAGGTAAAGTAACTCCTTCATTCCAAATTCACATTTGGATTCTTTGGCAAACAAACTCTCTGATTCCAGGATGCTAAGCACTTCCTCCAAGTGCTTGAGATGTTCTTCCCATGTCTTGCTGTAGATCAGGATGTCATCAAAAAATATCAATACAAACTTCCTCAACTGCTTCTGAAGATTTTGTTCATACATGACTGAAAGGTAGCAGGAGCATTAGTCAACCCAAATGGCATGACTAGAAACTCGAAGTGGCCATAGTGACATCTAAATGCTGTCTTCTTAACATCGGATCCTCTCATCCGAATCTGGTAATAACCCGATCTCAAATCGATCTTTGAAAAGAACTTGGCTCCATGTAGCTCATCAATGAGCTCATCTATCCTCGGGATGGGATATCGATTTTTGATGGTGCTTTGATTCAAAGCACGATAGTCCACACACATGCGGATGGTAACATCCTTCTTCTTCACCAGGACAACTGCCGAAGCAAAGGGGCTCTTGCTTGGACGAATGAAGCCCATCTCCAAGAGTTCCCGAATGTTTTTCTCAATCTCATCCTTTTTCTTCTTAGGATACTGATAAGGAGTTGTAATAACTGGTTTAGCTCCTTCCTTGAGCTCTATGACATGCTCAGAACCTCAATCAGGAGGTGGTCCATGAGGTAAATCAGCAAACACCTTGCTCTTCTTTGTGAGTAAAGACTAAATATCAGGAGGGTAGTCTCTCTTTGTTTCAACCGGACTAGCAGGAAGAATCATACACTCTGCAACCCACTCAACTTGATCATGACTAATCAGCCTCACCATCCTCTTGAATGACACAATCTGAGAACCACCATTGGACATTCCTCTTATCACTACATTCTTCCCTTCGGATTGAAACTTGAGCTCCATGGTTTGCAGATTTAGAGTGATCTCCCCGAGTGAACGCAACCATTGAATGCCTAGGATGCCATCCGTATCTCCAATTTTGACTACATAGAAGTCGTCCTTGACCTCATAGTTTCCCACTTGCATGGTCATGTTTGAGATCTTCTTGGTGCAGGTGATGTGAAAACCATCAGCAACCATAACCTTGAAGCCTTCAAACTCTTCTGTTTGCAGCCCCTTCTTTGCCACCACAACTTTGTCAATGAAGTTATGTGTTGCTCCAGTGTCAATCAAAGCACCTATGCGTTGCCCCTTAATCATCCCTTGAACTTTGAAGGATTCATTCTTTGAAAGCTCGAAAGTTGAGACAAAGTGCCTCCACTTCCCTTTTCATCTTCAGATTCTTCTGGGACTTTTTCCTCTTCACTGTCTTCAGAATCAGACTGCTGGTCTGACAAATCAGAATTACTTTCTTCAGCTAAATAGTATTTAATTTGATGAAATTTGCCTCCTTTTGGGCAAACATGATCTTGGGACCATTTTTCTCTACACCAGAAACATAACCCTTTTCTTCTGAGTTCATTAAGTGTCTCAGGATCCAACCTTGTGACATGAGGTTGATGCTGTTTGAACTCCTTATGCTGAGGTCTTTTTCCTTTATCTCTTTTGTGAAATGATGGCTTGGGTTGAAACTTTGCTTTAGGAGCAGCCCACTCCATGTTTCTTGCCTTCTTCATTGCCTCTTGTAGAGAGGGTGGATCAAAAGCTTTAATCCAACCCTTGAGTGGCTCCGTCAATCTTTCACTGAATAGGATCACCAAGCACCTCTCAGTGACTCCTGTGACCATGACTGAAAGCCTTTGAAACTCAGCTATGTAGGCATCAACTGTACCATATTGCTTAAGTTGTGCCAATTCTCTGAAATGCACTTCTGGATCTTTTTTCTCAAATCTCTCTATGAGCTTATTGGTAAACTCATCATAGGTAGTGATAGACTGATGACCCAAGGTGACTAGACCATGGTACCACCACTCATGCGCCACCCCATCCAGGTGTAGTGTAGCGAACTTAATCGCCTCCTCCTCCTCCATGGGTCTGAGAGCTAGATAGTTGTCTAACTTCTGTATCCAGGCTCTGGCTGAACTATTGTCACTCCCATCAAAATGTGGAAGCATAACCTTGTTGATAGCTTGATGCAAATCCCCATGAACTATTGTTCTCCTTTGTTCATAATGTCTTCCTTGTCCTCTATCCTTCCTTTTATGATCCATAAAATCATTATAAGACATATCTGCCTTAATTTCATCAGGTAGAGAATCATACTCAGCGCAGTCGAGTCTCAACTGTTCAACAAAGGACACATTTTCTTCTGGATCAAGATGAGGTTTTACTGGTGCCAAGAAAGTGGGTTTGAATGGCCTGGAAGAAATGTATGTGCTATTTGAAGCAGGCTGAGCAGCATGTCCATTATGCTGGTTGGTGGCACTGTGTTCTCCACTGTCCTAAATTGTTTAGTGGAGGTTGGTTCTGACCAATTCTCCCCATCATGAGAGATATCATATCCATTAAGGTATCCATCTTCCTCTCGAACCTCTTTGCCGAACTTAATGATCTTTCTCTTCCTTTCCCACTATCATATCTGTTACCTCCCGATGTCCTCTCATTATCCCCCATTTCTCCTGCAGGAGAAGACTCACAATTGGCTCTTAATACCTCTGAAGCTGTCTGACCTTCTGGGGCTTGATGCCAATGAAACTGACTAGTAGCCTTCTTGTATTCTCTTGCTAAGTACCTCTATTCTCTGTCACTCATAGAAGGTTTGTTTTCACAGGATGGCAGGATGCGTGGCTCTGATACCACTGAAATATACCAAGCCAATTTTTTTCACTTTTCCAATTACAATAAGCAAAGCAATACACAATCGTTGAAGTTAGCACTTAAGCCAAAACGATGCGGAATTCAACTCTAACCAAGAATGTACACTAGGATGGCGTGATCATATGGTCAGAGGATCTCTATGCAATGCTGAAAAGGAACTCTAACCAAGAATGCGCCTAATGGTGACGAGCATATGGTCAGAGGGTTTCTATGCAATGCTGATAAAGGAACTCTAACCAAGAATGCGCCTGATGATGACGAGCATATGGTCAGAGGTTCTTGATGCAATGCTGATACAAAGAACTCTAACCAAGAATGTGCCGGATGTCGACGAGCATGTGGTCAGAGGATCCCTACCACTATTATGCTGAAATAACTCGACATCAAGAATGTGCTTTCCAACCCGAAGTGGAATTGGAGCTACCATATGATGGAGATGCAAGGTATTATAAAGCAAATATGAGAAGTATGAAGTGCTGACAGTACTACTGTTCAGCTTACAATAATTAGAGACTTCCAACCCAACTCAAATGATAGAAGTTAGCAAACTGAAATGACGGATCAACAACTTGAAAAGACCAAACTAGCAACATAAAATCCTACAAAAATGCTCACACCTCACTCATTTCTCAACCAAATGACCTCAAATCTGATGCAATGCACTCCTATGACAATGGCGACCAAGCTACACACCAGAGACCACTCTTAAACCCAAGTATTTATTTAGCATGCTTTCCAATGCACTCCAAAGAGGGCAGCCTGGCAAGAAGGGTGATTTCCTTCTAGAAAAATTAGATTCTTCATAATAAAATCTGCAAATTGACACAATGGGGCGCCCGACATAGACAAAGGGAAATATGAAATACCCAGAACAAATGTATTTTTATTTTCAGATTTATGAATGAAACTACAGATTCAGCCCTGTTATCAGCAACTCCAAAAATGACATAAAATGCAAATAACTGAACTACAAACAAAACTCAAGCTACAATGCAAACCTCACTACAAAAATCACTACTATCAGCAAACCTCTCTCTAGGTGCTATCTCTCAAGCACGAAGTGAGCCCAAGCTAGGAGGCATTCATTCCTCGAAGCAGTCCCAGAACCATTACGGCAACATAACATTATCAAGATTTTGGATGCCAAAATGAGAGCACTCTTCCTCCTTTTATACTTTTCCAACTGGGAGTCTCTAAAATCCTCTTGCATATGGGATAAAACATGAGAGGGAAAATAATATAATCCCCTTCAATTCTTTTTCAACCTCAACATTAAGTCGTTGAGCCTAGGCACCAAGGTCCAATATTAAATAATAAAGTTTAATTTACGGACTTTAAAACGGAGGCCAAGATGATGTCGGAAACCAATGATCTATAGCTCATTGGAAAGGTCTTGACAAGACGAATCCAACCCCACTCTCAAAATCCCGTTCCGGTGCCAATCTTGAACTTACTAAAAATAGTAAATTCTTGAATGTCAAGAAAAACACATCCCTGCGAAGCTCTCTGAAAACCCAGAAAGAAACCGCCAACCAAACCACGTTCCACGAACAAAAGTAACCACCAAAACATGAAACCCCAATTTCAACCTCTGAGTAACCTACGGGTCTCCGGAATAGGCCAACGGTCAACTGTAAAAGATCAAGCTGGAAAATGGAACATTACAATGTTACTTCTCATAGTTGAAACATCACCTCAAATAGGGCAAAATGTAGACAACTGAAATTGACCATGTCCTTCTAACATCACTTTTGACATCACCTTGTGTCACCTTGCAACACATTTATGCTAGGACCCATTCATGTCCCCTTCCATTATCTAGTTAATTAAATAAATTATATTTATTTAATTAATTAGGATTATCCCATTTTCCAAATTAATAAAATAAATTATCTTTATTTAATTAATTTAAATCCATTTCCTCAATTCCCAAATTAATTAAATAAATTATATTTATTTGATTAAGTTAATCCATTTCCCCCTTTAGTCAAATTAACTAAATAAATTATATTTATTTAGTTAATTTAATTTTTGAGTCTCCCACTAAATTTCTCATGTTTTCTCTTTGCTCTAACTTGCTAGTGTTAATGGATAGAATTGAGGTGATTGAGTTGTGGGTGCAAGGGTGATGGTTTGGGATGATTTAAGCCACCTTCAACCTAATTTGCGAGGTCGTGGGCCTGATCGGCCAGGGCTTGCACCCTATTCTTTCCTCTTGATCCCTTCCCACATGATTTTTTTGATCTTTTTTTCTATTCTTCTAGGATTTTATGGGGGCTACTGCATGGTGGCTAGTGGGGGTCTAGGGTAATCCCCTCTTTTGACCTTTAAAGATGCACTTAATATGGATGAACCTACTTCCTGTAGAAACTCAAACATCATTCATTTTATTTTGCATGCAACTAAGGAATCCAAAACGACTCATTTTTTGTTAGGAAAGGTGTCTCAAACTTGCAACTACAAAAGGTTACTATTCTTCCTAGTTTTGGTCTTTTCAAATGCCTTATATCTTGAAGAATTGTTTAGAGCTTTCAAAATTTCCAAAAGGGCTAAAAATGGTAGGGCTTACTATTTTTAGTAACTCTACATTTGAGCTCATATGGACCCAAAATTTTCCCAAAAGGTGAAGAACTACTAAGTAAACATCTCGGGTGAGTTTTGACTCAAGATCATACCTGGATTGCGAGATATTAAAGTTTCCATTTTTTGAAACTATCGAAAAAAGTTTAAAACTTAGTTTTAAGGCACTTAGATGTCTCTAAATGCCCCAAAAGTTGTCGTAACTAGAAAAGTGGATTATAGCTTGATAGATCTCTTCACAAGATTTCTGACGCATTAAACGGTTCGTTAATTGGACACTCGGATCAAAAGTTATGACCTCCGGAGGTTGGACCTCCTATTTTTGGGAAATGTGAAAATGTCTTGGACACTTAAAAGAGTTGTAAAGGGGAGAGTTATACATGTTGATGTGTGATTTGGTGCATCACAAGGTATCTTTGATTGGAGATAATTTGGGCGCCACTTTTGGGTGGTTTTTTGGTGCATGGTTTTGTAATTACCGTTGATAGTTTACTATATTGTATCTCCTATATATCAAGAGCTTGAGATAGAGGTTGTGTGTAAGAGTCTTATAGATGTTGAGTTACCTCCAGATCTATGATTGGTTATACTCCTATGAAAGCTTTCTGTACAAGTATATTGTAATCTTCTTGATTCCTGAGTAATATATTGGGCGGATTTGGAGTGTGGGGTTTTTTACTCTAAAGGGTTTTCTCCACATATATCTTGTGTTGAGTATTGTACTTATTTTTGATGCATTGTTACCTTTCTATTAATGTGCATCTCATAATATGTAATTGTAAAAGATAAAAATTTGCATAAATCTTTCCTCAGTAGATCAGTGTAGGAAGCGTTTCTGCATACCTTGCTTCCTTTCATTTTTTAGGACTTCACTAGTGACCCAACGAATGCTTGGATAAAAGTAAGGATCACCTAGTGTTGGTGACTAATCTAGAAGCCAAATAAGATGATGTTCTTTACTTGTTTGAGCATGCATTAATTTATAAGTTTATGGGTGTTTGTATTTCTTTGCCATTTTGGAGGCCTGGGTTAGAAAGAATTGGTTTCCAAAAAGTGATATGGAAATCATCTTAGCTACTAATGGATATTTCTTTGTGGTTTTCTCCCACTTGGCAGATCAAAATCTAATTTTTGACGGGGGTCCCTACTTTCATAATCAGGCGGGTTTATTTTTAAAACCCTAGCATATAGGGTTTGATCTAGTGGAGGAGCTCCCCTCCAAGATTCCTATCTGGATTTGACTTCCTTAGATTCCAATGGAGTTCTAGTGACATGAGATTGTATAATCCATAGCAACAATTATCAGGAAACCCTTGGGGCCTTCCAACCAAACCCTTGATAAAAAGGTAGCCACTTTTGCTTGTCTTTGTGTTGAAATTAATTTAAATAATTTGTTGTCTAAATCTATGGAGATTAGATTGGGTAGTATGAGATGGATCCAACAAATTGACTATGAAGATTTACCCTTTAGATGTTGTGCATATCATGAATATGGACATTTACAGAGAAGTTGTCCAAAAGTGGGTATTAGATTTCCCCAGCCCAATCCTAAGAAGCAAGAAGCCAATCTAAAAGAAAAAGGTAAGGCCGCTATTTAGGTTGATGGGCTAGACTCAAGTGGGTTTATTTTGGTGAAATCTAGATCAAAAGTGAAGCCTTCAAATCTCCAATATAAAGCTACTCCTAAAGGACCCTCCAACAATAGGTTTGATATTCTTGAAAATTTTGAGGATCGAGACACAATGGAGTATGATAACACCTAGGTTGTTAAGGGTATACATGTGTCAGAATCAGGTATCTCCAGTCTGGGTTTGATGTCTTTGTTAGAGGAGAAAAGAGTTTTGCAGGTAGGAGATGTTCCTAGTTCTAGTCATGTTGATGATGTGCATCAGGTGGCTTCAAAGGTCCCTGGTGAAGGTGTAGTCTCTATCCCTTTGTTAGAGTTTCAAATGGAGTCAAATGTAGTTAATATTATGTTATAAAATGAGCAAGAGTTAAAGGTAAAAGAAAATGGTAAAAAGAAGGCACCTCATCTTTTAGGTCTTCAACAAAAGAACATCAAGAAAGGAGGTTTTGACAAGACTTCAAAGGCAAGAAGGAATAATGATTAGGAAAAATTGAAGTTGATTTAGGAACCTTTAGTGGAATCTAGTACCATCAAGACATTAGATACTCACTTTTCTAACCCCCTAAATTGATTGTGATATCTTGGAATACTAGGGGTCTGAGTAGCATCCCTTGTTAAAAGGTTGCTTGGGATCTTATCCATGATCATAGATCAAATATTGTTTTCTTTCAAGAAACAAAGCTTTTAGTTGAAGATATGGCAAATAATTCTTCTAAGATTTGGAAAGGAGGTCAATGTCTATGCATTGGTGCTTAGAGTACTGCTAGAGGGGTGGCCTATTTTTAAGACTCGTGCATAATCACACCCTCCTAGTGGATAGGGAGTAGAAATTCTATCTCAATGGTTTCTTCATGTTTTTATTCTAGGTGAACTATCCTACTTACAAATGCCTATGCACCCACTGATTATCTAGGTAAGGTTTCTCTTTGGTCTCCTATTCAATTTACTCATGCCCTTGCTTCTTCTTTCCCTTGGATTCTAGTTGGGGATTTTAATGCAATAGTGAGTCTGAATGAGAAAAAAAGAGGTATAGTTTGTCTTAGTCCTCCTTCTAATCTATTAAGGGAGAATATCTTTGTTCTTAACCTAGTTGATCTGGTGCTGAAAAATGGAACTTTTACCTAGATTAATAGAAGATGTGGAAATGACTCTATTTTAGAAAGGCTTGACAGGTTTTTAGTTTCAGATAATTGGATTGGTAAAAATTAGGCTTCATTTTCATAAATTTTGCGTTGGAAAGGTTATGATCATTGGCCTATCAAGTTTTCTTCTTTAATTTTTTCTCTTCCTAAACATCCTCCTTTTAAGTTCTAGCTCATGTGGCTTTGGGATCCTGATCTGCACAAGATCATAGAGAGATGGTTGTTTGAAGGGAAGCCTTCTTTTGGAATAGCTATGTATTCATTTTTTAAGATGATCTAATTTGTGAAGTACAAGCTTAAAAAGTGGAACATCTCGTCTTTTGGAATATTTTTAAAAACAAATCTTTTATCCAAAATAGGCTAGAGAGTATTACTTTTCAGATTAAGGATGAGAGGTTGATTGAAGAACTTTTGAAAGAAGAGTCTTTTTATTCAAAGGAACTTACAGAATGGGATCTTCGGGAGGAGATTTTTTGGAAATAAAAATCTTGGATTGATTGGCTTCAGGAAGGTGACAAGAACACTTCTTTTTTTTGTAACTCTGTGAAAGAGTGGCAAAGTGGTAATGTTTTAGCCTCGCTCACTTCGGCTTAGGGAAAAAAGTTGACATCTTTCCAAGATATCTCCAAGGAAACCATTAGGCATTTCTCTTCCTTATTCTCTAAGTAGAACCCTTAGGTTATAGAGGAAGAGAGACTCATCCTTGAGTGCATCCCATCTTTGGTTTCAGAAGATATGAACAAGTTACTTTTAGCCACCATCTCTATGGAGGAGTTGGAGAAAGGTGTGTTCCAGATGAAGAAAGGTAAGGCACCTTGTCCTGATAGTTTTGTTGCCAAGTTCTTACAATTTTTTTGGGAAATTCTGAAGTATGACTTGTTAGAGGTGGTTAGAGAATCATACAAAAATAAGAAAATGCTCAAATCCATTATTTCTACTTTCCTCACTCTTATTCATAAGAAGGAGGGAGCTTCTTTGTTGGATTCCTTTGGACCTATTTCTCTCTGCAATGTTACTTATAATCTTGATCATCTCTAAAATTATTGTTGAAATACTAAAGAAGTGTCTGGGCTCACTCATTTCTCTTGAGCAAGGAGGTTTTGTGCAAGGATGTCATATTTTGGATGGTATTGTTATGGCTGCTGAAGCCTTTCACTCCATGTCCTCCTCTAAGGAAAATGCCATGTTCATTAAACTTGACATGTCTAAGGTTATGACATGGTCAGTCCAAGGTCATTTCTTCATAATATCTTATCTACTTTTGGGTTTGGTTCAGATTTGATAGATTGGGTCATGAGTTGTGTGACATTGACTTCCTTTTCTGTTCTTATCAATGGTATTCCTTCAAATATTTTTTCTGCATCCAGGGGCCTCAAAAAAGGAGACCCTTTATCTCCCTATTTAATTTATTTTGATGGCAGAAGGTTTAGGTAGATTGTTGAACTAGCACAAAATGAAAGGGCTTCTACAAGGTTGGTCATGGACTCAAAATCTTGACTCTCAATCTCATTTGCAATTTGTTGATGATATTGCTTTGATGGGGGTGGCTAAGATTGATGAGGCATTCAGTTTTAGGAGGGTGTTGGTTATTTTCTGAATTGCTTCAAGACAACAAATTAATGAGGATAAATCAAGTATTTTTTCTTCAAAATGCCCGAGAATATTCAACACAGAATTGTAGATATTCTTCACTTCTAGATTGGGAGTTTTCCTGTGAATTACTTGGGAATCTTGCTTTCTGTTGGTAACATTAAGAAAGAACATTGGAAAACTGTTTTGGACAAATTTCGCATGAAGGTAAATCATTGGACCTTCTAGTGGCTATCCTTTGATGGTATAGTGACTCTTCTAAAATATGTCTTGCAGTCTTTGCCTATCTATAGATTTTTAATTTTAGCGGCTCCCAAAAGTTTTCTCAGGGATTTTGATGCTCTTTCTAGGAAATTCCTATGGGTAGGAAATTTAGATTCTTAGAAAAGGAGTCTTGTGAGTTGGGACCTTGTTTGTAGATCTAAGAGGGTGAGAGGCCTTGGTATTCGTCAGGCTGAGCTCAATTGTTTGGATTTATCAGCCAAATTGTTTTAGAGATGGTATAAGAATCTAGAGCAGCAATGGACTAGAATTCTCAATTACAAATATTTGGGAGGGTACCGGATGGAGTTATCCTGAGGATGGATTTGAATGGGAAAGGTTCTATGATCTGGAACACTATTAAGCAAGGTGCCTCACTTATTAAGGAAGGTCTTTTTTAGATAATTAATAAAGGTAATAATGTTTTATTCTGGGATGATTCTTGGGATAATCATCCTTCTATTATTTCTTCTTTTCCTCAACTTCAGCCTCTTCAAGATATCTTTTTGGAGGTTGCTTAGTCCAAGGTTGTTGATTTTAAGTATAATAATCCTTAGGAAAGGTCCTTTTTTCATCGTTGGAAGGAACTTGGAAACTGGCCAAGAGGAGGTTCTTTGAAGGATAAGGATACTCTTGCTTCAATTTTGGCTTCACAACCTTGTAGCTCTTTGGAAGACCCTGATATTCTTACGTGGGATCACAATCCTAAAGGTGAGTATTAAGTTGTTCTTGGCTATCTTTCACTAGTTATGCAAAGAGAAGGGTTTACTAAGTTTTCTGAGTGGAGAAGAATATGGAATAAGTTTGGCTATCCTAAGTGTAATTCTTTTATATGGTTGCTGAGTCAGTATAAGTGCCTAACTTGGGAAAACATTCACAAGCAAGGTTTTCATGGACCATCCATTTGTGTTCTATGTGGCATTAATGAGGAGTGTATAAACCACCTTTTCTTTTAGTGCCCTTTCGCTAGGGAAATATGGAGTTTGTGGTGGCAGCTCTAGAATAGACTAGATATTCATGCTACTTCTTTGTCAAAGTTTTTGGATAGTTTGGTTCATCCCCTACATCAACTTCATTCCTTTTGGTTGCTTGGGATATTGGCTCCTCTTTTATTTTGTGGCAAATTTAGTTGGAGAAAAATAGGGGAATCTTCTAAGATATGCGAAGCAGAGTTATTCTAGTTTGGAATAAAGTCAAGTATATAAGGAGATCATTGAGGCCAAATGTTTTATGGATGGGAATCTTACCTCTTCTAATTTGTACCTTGTTAATCTCTTGGAGCTATCTTTTCCTTCTCCCTCACAGGCTATGTCTGGGAGTAGAATTCAACATTCTAGGAAGGTGAATTGTTCGGGTAAGTGGACTCCTCCTCCTAGCGATTTTCTTAAAATTAATACAGATGGTTCCTCTCATGGTAACTCGAGTGTTGCAGGGATTAGTGGCATTGGGCATGACAAAATAGGAGTAGTTCAATTTTTATTTTCTACTTATATGGGGTCCCACTCTAATAATTAGATGGAGGCTTAAGCTATTATTTGTGCTTTTGAAAAGGCTCATTCTATAGGTTGGAGAAAGGTTATTTGTGAAACCTACTCTATGTTTCTAGTTTCCCTTCTGAATAGGGGAAATTTTTAGGAGGCCTCCTAGAAGTTAGCCTCAAACTCGGTGGCAAATAAAATTCTTTATTTGGCAAAAAATTTTGAAGTTATATCCTTTGTTCAAATCCCTAGAGAATGGAACCATGTTGTTGATTGTTTATCCAAATGGGCCTCTGAAGGGGTGTGTAGTTGAAATGTTGGGAATTGGAGATATTTGGATAAGGATAAATCTCAACAACTTCTTCAGATTCTTCATGCAGACTAGGGGAATTAGCTTGAGAAATTCAAGGTTGGAGTGGATACGGTTTATTTGGTGTTGTCTTTCTTTGTTGTTTTATTCTTGTTGGTCTATAGGGACCCATTGTGGATCCTTCTTTGGGTCCTTATTATGATGGTGATTGCCATTTGGAAGTCTTTCTAGTGTACTTGTATTTAAGTTTGGTTTAATATATTTTTTGTTTTTGCCTCCCCCAAAAAAATAATTTTCCCACATCACCCTTGTCCAATAATTAATTAAATAATTTTATTATTTGATTAATTATTGAGAGTCACATGTCTAGCTAAAGTTAGTTAGACAAATTCATTAAACTTGGACATTTACACAAAAGTCAAACTAAATTTTCATCTCCACCACTCATTTCATACCACATCTCTCAATCTCAACTATTCACATAAGGATATGCCCTAGAAGCCTCAATCCTTGCCCTAATGTTGTCTCATCAAATCCTAACCATCCATTGCACCTCTTAATCCTATCTATCCATCCAATCACCCAAAAATCTATAAATGAAACATCAACCGAGCCATTTCAAGTCTCCATGGTTATGCAAAGTTATGATGTCAAAGTGAGAAATCAAGATATCAAATAGTTTATCATCAACCAAGCAATATCAAGAACAAATCAAGTGGAGCTAGGGTGAACTCTACTTCTACTCTATTAGAGGAGAAAGGGTGATTTGAGGTGAAGGTACTGTGTTCATTGCATGTATCTTTATTATTATTTCCTCTTATCATTTTCTTGTCTTCAGTTGGTATGAAATTGAGTGAAGATGAAACCTTAATAGTAGAAACCTATGTATATAGACCTTGAGACATTAAAGTGAGGAGAACTACATGGGACTTTGATCCCATTTGGAAGTGGGTATGTAGGAATGCTTTGGGCAAAGGATGCCCCTAGACCCAAATCTATAGGAGAGGGGTCTAGGGAATTTTCTCCAAGCTATGGGATGTTCCTAAACTTGATCAACCTTCCCTCTTCAATACATTTTAGCTTGAGCATAAAATTGCATTAAATGGTTGTGAACTCACTTTCCAATTAATATGTCCCCACTATATAGGCCAAAGCCAAAAAATACACTCTATCAACACTAAGCTCATCTACTTTGAGGTTGTTGGGTTTGACTTTCCCAAATCTACTCCAATCCTGGATGAACTTTTAGAATCATGATCTTCATGTTTTTTCTCTAATGTGAATGAAAAAATATGCCTTTGGACTTGTTTGGACTAAAACAATCAGTGTTTTTCATGTTGAACACTATGGGCAATTGATGGTGAGAATTACCAACTATGTATGGTGTTTTTCCTTTAGATTTGGTTGGTGGATAATTGTATGCTAAGCTTTATGATTGATAATATGAAAATGTTATGTACTCAGAGGTAGAATATTATCTAATATCACTATTGTGGTTTTGACTTTAGTATAATGCATATTGTGTTTCCATGTAACAATTTTAATCTATTGATTGGCCTTTGAGATTACTTTATGAGTTTGTATTTGTGTATGCATATGTGATAAGATAGAAGCCAACTTATGAGGGTTCAATGTATCACTTGTGTGTTGACTCATAATTTAGACCCCTAGACATATAAGATCATGTGTATAGGTTTATGGACCTCTTATGTGGCATGTAATCAAGGAAGCTTACCTAGTATTTATGAATCCTTGTGATGTCTTGATTATGTGTACTTGGCTATAAGATGATCCCACGTATTCTAATCGAGTTTGATACAGGTGCAGATAGTTGGTTGTCATTAGTACTATGCAGGTGACAAATGTCAGGTGCTATTCATCATATCTTAGGATTAGATAGCTATCACCAATAGCATGGAGGCAATGGATGCTAGGAGCTATCCATGTTATGATATGGGAGCAATTTAACCAGCTATCACTAGTACCGTGTAGGTGATAGATACCAGGTGCTATTTGTTGTATCTTAGGGTTTAGTTAGTTATCACCAATAGCATGGAGGTGAGGGATGCTAGGAGCTACCCATAGTATGATAGGGCTTAGCCAGCTTTCACCAGTACCCTAAAGGTATAGATGCCAAGAGCTACCCCATACCAAGTTGGACCAACATTCACCAATGGAATGGAGGTGATAGATGTCAGGATCCACTAACTTGAAATGTTTAGCAGGTAGTGGAAATCATATTAATGGCCTTATGTGTCATATGTTGATACACTTACAACTTATCCAGTGATGACCACAAGTAGTATGGGATGCTTGTCTTTCATCATAGTTGGCAGTGAACTAGGAAAAAGGATGGACCCATGGTGTAGTATGAGATGCATCAACATTCCTTTTTCTAGCTGGGATGTACTAAAAGGGTAAGTGTTAGTGAACCAGGTAATGGGAGGATGCATGTAATAGGTTGCCTCCATTTCCTATTGTTAATTGGTCACTATGTATGCATAAGTCAATCACTATGTGCATGGGTATTAAGGACCTTATGTGTTGTGTGCTATCACACTTGAGCCCTTGCTAATGATGGCCACAAGTAGTATGGGATGCTTGCTTTTCATCATAGTTGGAAATGAACAAAGAAAAAGGATGGGACCCGCAATGTAGCATGAGATGCACTGACATTCCTTTTTTTAGCTGGCATATATTTGAGGGTTTATGAGGTAGTGAATCAGGTAAAGTGGAAGATGCTTGCAGTAAGGTTGCAACCATTCCCTTTTGCTAGTTGGTCACTATGTACCTATGATGTGCATATGACCCATTCACATTGTGTATATTTGATGCCTACATGAGCTATTCACATTGCGTATATGTGTTGTATGCATGATCTAGTCACTCTGTGTGTAGGTGATTCATGCATGAGTTATTAATGCTATGTATATGGGATGTATGCATGAGCTAGTCCCACTGTGTATATGTGACACATGCATGAGACATTCACATTATGTATGTATGTGGTATGCATGAGCTAGTCATGCAATGTATATATGACACATGTATGAGTTATTCACATTGCAGAAAGGTGATCTATGCTTGAGCCAATCACTATGTGTGAACAAGTGATGCTTATATGAGCTAGTCACTATGTGGTTTTATGCGTGCTTGTACATTGATGTTGGCATTGAACTAATATTTAACTAGAATGCATTTGATATCATACTATTGTGTATGAACTATATTGGAATCATAAGATTCATTTAAGACTATGAATTAAAAGTGAGATCAATGATCTCATGTCAAAGGAGAGGATGAAGCCGAGCTCTATTATTGGTGTACAAACTATAGAGCCTCTGATTCCCATGAATGGATACATGGACAAGGCCATTAAAAATGAACCCTCGAGGTTTAGGTTTGGGTCTAGGGATGACCCTACCATTGAGAGCTTGGCATACCTAGTATACTTAGTGTGAGTGTAAGAGTTGTGGAATAGAATTATAACCGTGGCTATGGTTGGTAAGTCTATGAAGTTGGCACTTCTAGATTAGATAGAAGATGCTTGGTCAGTTAAGTTAGTATTGGATATGTAAAAAAAATTGGTAGTAACTAGGGTAGTTATTACTCTTATCTTCTATTTTATGACCTTACATACTATTACCATTTGCCTATATTGGGGGAAATCTTATTTGATCTACATGCTACCATGTAAGTGCATGCACCAACCTCAATTACTTTTCTAACAATACACAACCTTGCCCACAACTCCTTGCACCATGCACCATTTATGCAACACTTTTAACCATGCCACACAACTCAAAAGACACTTCTCATCTTGTGTACAACTCTTTGAATCATGTGGTACTTGTGCAATGCCAAGGATTGTGTTACACATCTTTGTCAACAACTTTGTTTGAATTTTATGCCATATACACATACACCTACATCACTGCACATAGAGTGAGCTTGGACTAGAACTTAAAGTAGAATGTTGCACCACATATCAAAGCACCACACATCAATCCAATGCATCTTATAGAGTCATTTCATGGCATGCTACCTATCAGCATAGTGCATAATCAGAAAAGTAACCATTAGGAAATGAAGCATCACACACGGAATCTCAACCAATTCAACTTGCATAACAAATTTTGTCTTCACAAACATTGAAATTACAATTATACATTTGTAACATAAATAGATAGGTAAACATTAAATAGGATAAAAATCACTTCCATGCACATCCCTCAAGAGTATATGCCATGTACGTAATGCACAAATTAATAAAATTGTTTGTTCTAGTTGTCATATTCTTCTCCATCTAAACATTTATCTTCATATTTCTTCTGCATGCACACAACCCATCTAGATTCTCATCTAGAATATTATACCCTAGACCTCCTAGGATCTAGATCATCAGTATCAGAGTAGTTCATCTTGCATGTCCTATTGAATAAGATCAAGGTGTCTAAATCATGGCATCAAACCAATGAGATCAAGGTGTCTAAATCATGGCATCAAACAATGAGATCCATCCTACATTATGTACCAAGTCATTTCAAATGAGTTCAGATGGAAAAGTAGTGGGATATAGTCCATACGATGATCAAAGATGTGTTGCAAGTATGTGCTAATCGTTGTTGTCATTGATGTCAACAAGCTTGTGTTGTCATTGGTGTCAACTGTGTCTTCTGATGAGGTTACTGTTGCTTGATTAAGTTGTCTTGCTAAAGGTGATTTGGTTGCTTTGTAGAGGTGTTGAAGATGTTGAGGACATGCTTCTGTTGTTGGGTTTCCAAGTGCTTTTGAGAAAATTTGATTAATTATGGAAACAGTGTGTTGAAGATGTGTTTTGGCCTATAGAGCTGTGATAGAGATTTGCTTTGCATTTCTTCCTTGGAGATCTAGGTGTGGTTTGGATATGTGGTTTATAAGTGTTTGAAGATGCTAAATCCAGAATTTGGTGCTCTAGATCATTGTACAGTGAAAGTTGTGTTCACCAGTTTGAGAACAATGTTTAAAAGTGTTTGTAATGTGTCTGGGAGAAAGTGTTTTGCTCCGCATTTCTCCATAGAGTGATTGTAACGCCCCACCATGAAACCCTAGAGATGAGCTTAACTATGCAGTACAAAAAGGGTAATTTTTTTTTAAAAAAAAAGAAATTATAACAAAGTGTAATCATATATTCTCATTTCATCAAAGTTAAGCATAAATCTCTAGGGATTACATGACTGCATTACGAAATTACGAACATAACCTAATTAACAACCAAATTTCATTCCAAAACTAGATCATCAAAAGAATCAATACATATATTCCCATCATAAAATGACATCATATAAGAACATCAAGATCTTGCATATAAGATTACAAATATGTTTAAAATCTTCTTTTCAAATGATAGAACATTACAATATCAATTATGTTGCTTCATGAATACATAAGGGTGTATACATCAATATAATGGTACATGAATCATCTGATATACAAAACATAAGTATCTATCTCATCGAACTAAATAAGAGTAGTCATCTACTACCAGTGATCTATCCTCATTCACTCAAACAACAACAAAGAGACCAATGGAGAGAATGTGCATCCACCCGACCATGTGGAACCCTGAGGTCCACCCCCTATGCTAGGAGATAACAATAAGGTCCCATGATCTAAACAGTCAGGTGGACAACACTATGACGAACAAGGACTACACATGACTATCACAACATAGGGCAGCACTCAACATCACTTCTAGAGGCAACCACACAACAAATGGAAAGAGAACAACTAGGGAATTCTAGACTACAGTAGGAAGGAGTGTCATCACGTGGCTTGTCATGGGTTGTCTTGGTAGGCCTTCCTAGGCCCCGACCCCCATCCTGGGTTGTCCTGGCAGCATCTCCCGACCCTCGGCCCCCATACAAACTCACGCGGAATCAACATACCTTTCATGTGGACAAGGTAGTTGATCTTGCCATTCTAGGCCTTCTCATCTCATCTCAAGCCTAAACGAGCACTTGACCTATGAGTGAGGCATCCAATTATCTTGTTTTAATGTGATTACTACCCAACCCCTAATTTCATTAATTAGGTTATCACTGAGTTAAGAAACTCTCACATGGGTTGTCCTGGATGCCACTTTGGGCTCTGACCCCCATTGAGAGCCACTCCCCTACCTACATCTAGAAGACCCTTCACATCAAGCAATACATAACCAACAAGAATTCCATAACAATGCAAGGTATTTACCATCTTGCATGCTAAACATAATCACAAGGATCGACTCGAAGGTCTTTGTTCCAAAACTTCCAAGAGATGTAGATACAACAATCATAAGCAACATACTACCCTTTTACAGTTACTAATGTCTTCCCATTACAAAAACCAACACAATACCTTATCACATGCTCAAAACAAATAACGAACCACCTCAATCAAGAAGGACTTTATGATCACCCAAGATACATTTCAACATGACATAACATAAACATGAAAACAAAGCCTATGCCTTTGGAATATTAACTTTGACAATAATAACCCTCTTACGATCAATGATCTATTGCACACAAATTCATTTACATAATGAAGTATTAAATCACATCCCAACTTAACAAAAACAATACTAAAGAAATCGTAATAAAATCGATACATATAAATAACATTTATCAACGTTAAAATGCAATCATATTGATTTTCATTTATTCAAATTAAATAATAATAATCCTTATTACTAATTTTCTATTTTGTTTCTTATACTCTAATCAATTAAATTTCAACAATTAAATCTATAATGATTCTATTTAACTATTCAAAATATGACATTTATTTCAATAATAATATTAATTAGTAACCATTTAAACTTGAGGTAATAATAATAATAATAAAAAAATGATGAAATCACTAGAAAGTAAATATTATTCATTCTCTAGATAAGAGCCGATATAAAAGAATTTCTATTACTAGATGGATTTTGTATCAAATGCAATAATTTTCCAAATGTGGTGTCAAAAATTTTATTAGCTAACAAAATTAGTTCTAACATTTCATATGAGTCCATTCATTGGGTAGTGAAAATAGCCCAAAGTGATAACTTTATACTCATTCCTAAATACAAATATCATGCAATGAAATACATATATTCCGTTGAAAAAAAATGATAAATATGACTCGAGAACCGGACAGACATGGGACGACACAATTTTAGATTGTAAAAGCTACTAAGTATAGGAAATACATTTGCTTAAGGTTTTATCGTGCTTGAAGTAACCAGAAATAAATCGCATAAATTGGAGGATAATAACCGGACTTGCTAAAAAGGCCCTAAAATTTGCTAATGGTGAAGCCAAACTACGAGTCAAAATGCCTCATATTTAGGAATTCTAGCTAAACAAAGATCTTTCCAAATGTTAAAACCTCACCACACCTACACACTTCTTGCATGGATGCATGAGAGAAGAACAAAATTGCACAACGTTTGAAGAAATCACTACAAACGACAGCAACACTCGTAAGACTCCTAAGTTTGTATTTGTTTGAGATCTAAGGCAAAGATTATCGGAGGGGAGATTTATCTGATGCAAAACTACAAGCAGCCTGGTGAACATGCATACAATGGAAGCGCTATGAGGTACAAATTGCCATTTGACAAAATGCCTTCTTAAGGTCGAATGATTGTAGGATAAATACATTGTAAGAAAATAAAACCTTAAGTTCTCAATCTGATCGTTGAATGCCTCTAGGTCATTGTCTCTTGGTAATCACAAAATGGATTTATTGACATGCATTAGAAATATATATTCCACATGGTTTACACAGGTTACACAAGATGAAGCCACAGGGGTTTCAACATAGCTAGCGCTACAAGAGGATCGACAATGCACAACAGAAATCGACTTCAGGTGGTTTAAATGGTAATCGCCTAAAACAAAACTTCTAGATTTTTTTAGTGAAATTGTTTATGAAGTGATTGAATGAGTTTCTGGATTGTTTGATAGTACGCCTCTATTGAGGCCATCTTGTTTTGTGCAACGATTGCAGAATGATCACAAAATGAAATTGTTAAAGGACTCTAAAACTCATAAGCAATCTCATCGACATGTTAAATGGATTTGTCTAAGTGGCTGAGGAACCAGTTTAATAGGCCCATCGATGCCAAGAAGAAAAGGGTTCTATTTAGATATTATGGTTGGAAATACAATAACAGTGCTCCAAATGACTTGCTGAAGGAACTTACAAGAAAGGTTGATTGGCAGATTTGAAGCAAGAAGCAAATTCAATAGTTTCCTCAATGATAGAGTCCAAGATGTCTTCCATAAAAGTAGTACGGCAATGGGATCAACCATGCACATAGAATGATCAACAGAAGGTGAAATGCAATAAGAGTTTCGAACAGATACAACCGTGAAAGAGGCTTCAGGAATTTTTAAGCAAAAAAATAGATTAATGCCAAATAAGCATCATGAGAAGCGATTGAGGACAAATATTACAACTAGAAAAGCTCTGATCAACATGCAAGCAAATCTTGGATGCAAAAATAGGGTAAGAGCATTCAGGGGTTGCCAATTATTTATTATTTAAAATATGTAATGAACAAAAGACATAGATTAGAAAGTAGGTTGGGAAGAGTAAAATATCAAAGCTCATGCAGTTTCTTACATACTTGGAAAATGATATACGTCTTTGTGCTCACTGAGCTATGAGTCTCTTTCCCTTCTTTCCATTTCTCCCCTTTTTCTAGAAAACGAGAGGACCTTCCCCCTCAAATATCCCTTCCTAGCATAAAATAGACAATAATACAATAAATTTCCACCATAATTTTATTCTCCCATTATGGATTTTACCCACTCTCTCCCAAAATTTCATTTTCAAAACAATTCATTAATTTTCCACTAATTGACAGATTCTTCTTATCTTTTTATTTATTATTTACTTTATACGACAACTCACCAATATCATTAATTTAAGCTTTTAAATTAAATTATAGAATATTTGGTGACAACACCCACACAATAAATTTATTTTGTGGACACCAACAAAATATGTTGCTTGGTTAGAAATTATTTTTCATATTGAAATTATCAATTAAGTTCCCATATTAAAATATTTTATTTACCTCAAATATTATTATTTATTTATTAAAAAGGACTAATAGTTTCTATTTACTAAAGCAATAGACCAACAACAATCAACCCAATAAGCTACATACCGAACATTGTCTGATGACATCACGCAATCGAAAAATAGAGACTTACAACCATGCTCCAAACTGACCTTTCAGACAAGACACAAAACTGAAAACTCATCCTCTTCAAGGATGGTGACGGCTGAGGGACCTTATGTCATCTCCATTCAACAATTCTCCATTGGATTTAAGGCACGCTCAAACCTGTTGATTCAGGTGGAGTCAATGCCTGGTACCTGCAACCTACAACAAATGAAATGGTCGAGCATATATATATATATAATCATCCAATCAAGCACACCGTGGAAGAGAATCGTAGCATAGCAGGATACTCACGCATGAGTAATGCGACATTGTCCCTTCCACCAATCACATCCACAAGTAACCATATCATGCATGTTCATTAGTAACTAAATAGCTAGATAAAAACATCATCAGATAATCACATTAAACACATGATAAGATTGATCCACATAATCAATTGAGTCCATAACTAGTCATAATATAAGCATAAAACAACAGTTCTAACAGTATCATCATAGCAGTAGACAAGTATCATCATCAAAACAATAAATCCAAGATGTCATAATGTCTAAATGGAACAACTATCAGTCTATCAGAAAGCAAAATGAGGGGCACTACATCCTCCCCCCTAGAATCAGGCTTACTCCTAGAAGCCTGTAAATAAGTATGGATATAACTCTCGCATATGGGATGCATTCTCCTAGGTAGCCGAAGACTCATCATTTGGATCCCACTAGGCCCTGACCTGCTCCATGTCTCTGCCCCTGAGTGTGAGTCTCCTATGCTACAAAATGCCTACGGGCTCCAAAGCCAGCTATTTGTCCTCTACCTATAAAGCATTCCAATGAAGAGCATGAGCAATATCTAGATAATATGGCCTGAGAACAGAAACATAAAACACATCACGAATGCGTGATAAACTGGGTGGTAAAGCAAGACGATAAGTGATAGGACTGATCCTCTCCAACACCTCAAATGACCCAACAAAGCGGGGTGCGAGCTTAGAGCCTTTTCCATATCAGATCAAACTCTTTCGCGGATGCACCCACAAGAACACCCAATCTCCAACCAAAAACTGTTGATCAACCCTATGGGCATCTGCTTACTTCTTTTGCCTATCCTGCGCTGCCACCAAATGCTCTCTAATATGCTCAACCTGTTGCTCCATCTCCCTAAGCATATTCAGTCCTAGGAGGACTCTGTCCTCAAGGTGATCCCAACTCAGTGGGGTCTGAAAAGGATGACCATACAAAGCCTGAAATGGAGACATACCGATAGAACTGTGATATCCATTATTGTATGCAAACTCCACCAAGTACAAATAATCCTCCCAACAGTTCTGCTTATCCATGACATACATCCTGAGCATATCCTCGAGAACTTGATTAACCCTCTCGGTCTGCCCATCAGTCTCTAGGTGGTAAGCTGAACTGAAGTTCAAATGAGTCCCCAATGCATGTCCAAAGAGCTAAAGTAAATACTGGATCCTGATTGGAGATAATCCTGTGAAGAATCCCATGCAATCTAACTATGTCCTCCATGAATACTCTGGCCACATAAGAAGCATTATATGAAGATCAAATAGGAGAGAAGTGTGCCACTTTCATCAATCTATCAAAAGTGACCATAATGGCATCATGACGATGGGAGGATATAGGCAAACCAACTATAAAGTCTAAAGAAATAATATCCCATTTCCATTCTAGGACAAGATGTGGCTGCCAAAGACCTGCGGGGTGCTAATGTTTTGCCTTAACCCTCTGACACTCAAGACACCTTGAGACAAAATCAACAATATCCCTCTTCATTCTGACCTAAAAATACAATTGACAGAGATCAGCGTGCATCTTCTTGATGCCTGGATGTGCTAAGTAGGGTGCCCAATGTGCCTCAGACATAATTAGGGTATGAAGACCCTTAGAACTGGGAACATAGATGCGACACAAGTATCGCAAGAGACCATTCGTCTCAAGAGAGTAACCGATAAATCTATCCTCCAAGGGTCTACCAGACTCAACCTCAGACTTCACTTCCTGATACCAGCTATCGGTAGGAAGTGCTGCTAGAATCTGACCTCTCAAATCCACTGCAAGAGTGACTGCTGAAAGCTCATGTCTCCGCTGACTAAGAGCATCTGCCACAACATTCTCCTTACCCTGGATATACTTCACCTCAAAATCGTACTCACACAAGAACTCCATCCACCGCCTCTGCCTCGCATTTAGGTTTGGTTGCGTAAATATTTTCTTTAAACTATGGTGGTCACTATGTAGCTCAAACTGATGTCCCAAAAGAAAATGCCTCCATCTCACCAAGGCATGCACAACTGCGGCTAACTCCATATTATGTGTCAGATAGTTCATCTTGTGATCAGTGTTCCACAGGGACCCATCCCCTCCCAAAATCCAGCCGCCTCCCGACCCTGAAACCCGTCCCCAACCCCGAAACCCTTTGTCCCCCCATCCCCAAAACCCATCCCTGAGTCCCTGTCAGGAAACGCCATGGAACACTATGTGAGGACCGCCCTTTTTACTTCTGTTGTTATGACTATTTACATAACTGTTATTGTTACTTTTTATGTTTGTGGGATAGCAGTTCCCGGAATTGTCAAACTATTAAACTTTATTATGATTTCGGAAAAACTAATTGGGTGATGTTTGGATAAGTTTACATTTCAGAAAAACATTAATTAGGTGATGATGGAAAATTGTAATATGATTTCATTTATGTTAATTAGTACTATGTCATGATAATGCATGTTTTCAAGTTGCTTCGGCTATGATGATTTTATGTGGTTACTGATCTTGTAATTTAGTGTGCAGGAATTACTAATCGAACCACAGAATTCAGAGATCATTCCGCACCTTGTTAATTGTTATTCCCTGTTAAGCCGATCTAGTTCCACGAGGAACCAAGATCTCTTGTGTTTGATGTAATGATGTAATGTGGTCTTTCGTATGGTTGAGTGGATTAGGTTACCCTCATGTAACATTATTTTATAATTTGTGTTGTAAAAAGGATTGAAATTGAATTTCCTTATTTAATTTAAATTTATGAGGCCTTTTCTTGTGCTTTACCTTGACCAGGGGTGTCTTGTATGGGTTAAAGTTGACCCTGGGTTATACCCCATGGGTCCAGGGGCCCATTTGGCATGGGTAACCCTTGAGTAACCTCCATCTAGTCATCTTAACTTCCCCCTGAAGTTAAGTGGCGAAAATTGGAGGTAGGAGGGGACATGATGGGTTGTACCAACACCCAACCCATCCCCTCTACTTTCCCCAAGGTAAGAGATGCCATCCATTATTGAAGGATTGACTTAAAGTCACCCCTTCCATAGTGAGATTCCCCCATGTGCTGTGGGGACACCCATGTGAAGAAGGGAAGAAGGGGCATGGGTCACCTATCTTCTTCCCCCTTTAACTCCTTTTATTTCTCCCATGCGTAAGAGGAATCACATGAGGAGAGGAATAAGGAGTACTCTTGGGAAGGGTGAGTGACATAAGCCACCAGGGCAGAATAGTGGTTTTGGGGGAGAGTGAGAAGGTGACAAGTGTCACCTCCCCATTCCTCAAAACTAAAAAGAATTTGGTTATTTGTTTCCAATTTTGGGATGAGAGGGAGTTAGTTGAATTTTGGGAAAACTTTCATTTTGCCTTACCAAAAATAGAAAAGTTAGCTTGTAGGAGAGAGAAGGGAGAGGGAGTTGGTGGCTAAGGTTGGAAGAGAACTCTGTGGGCTCAGCAACAGCTTCATTCCAGGAAGGATTTGTAAGGTGGGTTTGAATTCTACCTTTGTTTCGTATAGCTGAATATGTAAAGTGTGTGAATTTGTGTTTAGATTTGTTTTCTGTGGGGTTTGTTGTCGGGTTGTTTGACAGAGCTTCTCCCACTTGGGAGAAATGCTCATCAAGTTTGGGGTAGGGGAGGAGAGATCCTCCTCGGGTGCATACCTGTTTCCATCTTTTGGGATGTTGAAAGCCTTGAGGGCATGTATCTATGTCTGTATCTTTGACTTGAGAGTCATATACAGATTTCTTACAAATTTGTGATCAAACTTGGTTTGAGACCAAGAGAAATTGTATTGGTTAACTTATCTGTCAGGGTGACACTCTGGAGTCGAGTGTGTCCACTCTCCTACCCCTTATGAAACTCACTGTAGATGAGTTTCCGTGTTGTGTAAATGACCCACGGGTGTTTGTGTGCTTTGGGATTGTTGTTGTTACTGTTGTGAAGTGGAGTGTTTAAGTTACCCAGGTGTGAGTATGGTCTCCCTAGCTCGGGGGTGACCCACTTGCGGGTCTACGGAAGGGAGGAGAGCTAGATGAGTGGTGTTTTCTTCTTTGTTTGTCTTTGATACGCAGGTTTTTCCCTTGGAGCTTCTGGTTGGCTTGGGAGAAGTTATATTTGTGAAGAAACAGTTATTCTTCTTTGTCATGAGAATCAGGCCTGGTTCATTTCTTAAGAGTTGAAGAGAGAGCACCTCTCTTGTTATTGCTGTAATTTATTGTTACCCTGGGGGTGAAGGAAATCACCTCCCTGATCTTGTTAATTAATGGACTTCTACTTGGTTGTCTCAAGCTATCAGTTGTAGACTGTTTGGGTGAAGAAAGTTCATATCTGGGAAGTTAGTTGTTGTATCCATGGTTTAAAATCTGTACTATGAATGTGCTTAAATTTTCAAGTTTGTTGCTTGTAAACCTTGTTCAATAGCACTTTATTTGTGTTTCCAGTATTATTGAAAGGAAGAGTTCATTATTTAATTGCAATCTAATCTGAGTTTGTTTATGTAATTGAAAGTTTGGAATTGCTTAACTAGTTGAAATGTTAGTTCTATGGTTCATTGATCTAATGGAAAAGACAATTTTAAATGTTTAAGTTTATTCTCATATATAGTGGTTTCAGTTAATTTGAAAAGATTAGAGGAAATCTAGCATGTATATATTTCTATCTATTAAGTTAAGCAACTTAAATATTTGATGAAAATGGAATATATATCGCTATATATAAAAAAAATATATATATATAAATATATATATATATATATATATATATATATAAATATAATAAGTTGATATATATTTACCATTTCTACCGAATAAGTGAAACTGGAATATATATATATATATATAGGTATATATATATATATATAAAATTGTTAATTATCATTATAACAGGTTGAAATTTGAGAAGATTATGAAATATATATATATATATATATATATATATATATATATATATATATATATATATTTATTTATATAACAGTTGTTATAAATTAACATTTTGACAGAATAATAGAAAACTGAATAAAATGTTTTATTACAGAGACTGAAAAAAAAAAATCTATATAAATATATATATATATAAATATATATATATATAAATATATATATATATATAAATAAAAAAAAATATATATATATATATATAAATATATTATTGATATCATTTATCATTGAAAGGCACGAAATACTGAATAGAGTTATGACTGTCGAAATTTTGGATCGCTGTGTAAAAACACAGCCGAAGCTTCACATTTGGGCGGTGGGGAGAAATCCCCACCGCAGTATCTATCTAATAAATAAAGGTGTGGGGAGGGGCGGAGCCCCACCCACACCCCACATCGTGGGATGTGGGTGGGGCTCCGCCCCTCCCCACATCCCCCCTTTCCTTTGAAACCCCCGCGGAGCCACAGCTCTGGGCGGCCGACCTCTGTCTCCTCTGCTGGCTGCGGCCACCGCCGCCCATCTTCTCCGCTGGCTGTGGAAAATAAAACAAAAAAAAAATGTTAGGGCTTTTGGCCCTAACATATAAGTTGGTTTTTATTTGAAATGAAATACATTAAGTTGCCATATATATAGGCATATATAGATACTATATATGCCTATGTATATAGTAATATAATATGAAATAATTAATATATATATATATATATATATATAAATACATTTATGTATATATATATATATATATATATAAATACATTTATGTATATATATATATAAATACATTTATGTATATATATATATATCTATATATAAAAGGGATTACGTGGAGTTTGTTAAATAATTAAAAGAACAATTTCGTCAACTACATATACATTAAAATATATATATATATTTATGGAAATAGTTTTATGAGCTATTTTATTGGGCCCTCGTTTAAAATCTTGATAAAATGTGACACATGGATATACAAAAATAAAATAAAAAAATATATTTTCACAGTAGTTTTTATTAAGTGTTGAACACAACAACCAAAGAAGTTATGTTTCCATGATCAGGGTTTTATAAAGTGGAGAGCCTTCTACATGTATTAACAATGGTAAATGATTTACAATAAGAGTATTAATAATACTGATTAGTAATAATAACAACAGTAATTATAGATAAGAGAAAATAAAATTATAATATAATGAGAGCATAAAGGAATATACTGTGTTACCCGGGAAGAGTTTCTCGGAAGTTTCACTACCAACATAATGTTAATAACCAGGGAAAATGAAGGAAAATGAAGAGGAAAATTACACGTCACCTTGCTTAAAAGATCACTGGAAATAAACTTAAGAAGCCATCACAAACATTCCATGTGGCCATTTTAATCCCAACTGTAGTAAACGACCTCATAAGTAAACCTGTAAGAGAGTCCGAAGAAGAAAAACTAACATTGGAAAACACAGAGGAGAAAATGCGCGACATTTCCCACATGGGATAAGAGAACTAAGTTGATGGACCCTTCTGCTAAAATTTGCTCAGGAACAAGTTTAAGTAAGATATACAAGAGAAGAAACCTAGATCGGAGAAGACTAGGAGACCGAGTCTAGCGAAGTAGTAAACCAGTCTATGTGACCTAGACCATCCTGAAGTTAGGTTTAATATCAACAATAGATGCAGTGATAACCCTGATTTACGTAAATCATGAAGAAAGGACCGGATACACATAAAGAAAGCATAGAAAACGAAAGAGAGAGAGACCGAAATATAAATACACTAAATTAACAGAGAAATAGTTAAGGTAAGGGCGATAAAAATACAATCAAAATTAAGAACCAGTGAAAAGGGAAGAGAGAGCAAACAAACTGCCTTGTTGAGAATGCTAAGTCGTAGGAGGAGTATGTTTCAGGAAACAAGAGAGGAGACAGACAACCGTGCCTGGCTGAAAAATGACTAAATAGGGAGATCACTAGTCGGTTTAGACGGAACAAGGCGTCGTGGGAAGTTGTTAGTCTATCAGCGAACCACGTGCGTAAATGAGTGCAGGGTAATTCCCACTAACGCCGTAAGGCGTTATGCTGCCAGAAATTGCCGAGGTTTAGATTTAGGAACTTTGGTAATCTCACTCTTGCAATGACGTTAGCGGCGTCGTAAAGACCCTCTTGTTGATCTGTATGCGTCTGGTTGCACGCAATTGTACTTATATCCCGCCGAAAATTGTAGTGTTTCGCCATGAGAGAACACCGCCGAGCATGCTTACGCATGTGAAGGGGTTTTTAGGACAGTGTGAGAAAAGTTTTTCATATCTCGTGTCATAACCACATGATAGATGTGGCTATGACACGTGCGATGTGTGTTGTGACCACATGGAAAATGTGGGCATGACACACTACTTGTGATCCTTGAGTTTGCGAGACTCATAGGCTATCACATGACCATCCTGCATCAAAACTGCTCCTAGACCCTCCAAAGATGCATCATTACACACTACAAAGTATTCGGTAGGGTCAAGAACTACCAAAATAGGTGTACTAGTCAACCGCTCCTTAAGAGTTTGAAAGGCTGCTTGACACTGCTCCAACCAAATGAACTTCTTCCCTTTCATCTGAAGAGAAGTAATGGGGTGAGCTATCCTCAAAAAACCCTGTACCAACTGTCGATAATAGCCTGCCAAACCCATAAAACTGTGAACCTCTGAAACATTAGTGGGTGTAGGCCAATCCATAACGACTTGGATCTTTGAAGAATCCACAACAATACTCTCTCCAGAAATGACATGACCCAAATATATCACCTCTGTCTGAAAGAATTCACATTTCACCAAATTTGTATATAATTGATTCTCTCTCAGACACTGCAAAACCTGTCGCAAATGCTCCTCGTGCTCCTCCATAGTCCTTGAATAAATCAATATGTCATCCAAGAACACAAGGACAAATCTGTCGAGATAGGTGCGAAACACACCATTCATCAGGCTCATAAACACAGAAGGTGCATTCGTCAACCCAAACAGTACGACAGTAAACTCATAATGCCCATAGCGGGTGCAAAATGTTGTCTTATGAATGTATGCCTCAAAGATATGCAACTGATGATATCCTGACTTAAGGTCAATCTTTGAAAACACCTTAGTCCCCTTAATCTGATAAAAAAGATCATCAATCCACGGTAAGGGGTACCTATTCTTCACAATCACCTTATTTAGCTGCCGATAGTCTATACACAGTCGAAGAGATCTAGCCTTCTTCTTCACAAAAATGATAGGTGCTCCCCAAGGAGAGACACTAGGACGAATGAACCCCTTTGCTAACAACTCCTCTAACTATAATTGAAGTTCCTTAAGCTCCTGAGTGGTCATCCGATATGGAGCTTGTGAAATGGGCTCTACTCCGGGAACAAGATCAATCCTGAAGTTAATGTCATGCTTAGGTGGCATCCTCAAAATCTCACTAGGAAAAACATCAGCATACTCCTTAAGGATAGGATGATCGTCAAGGGATGTCTCTCGACTCTCCCCTAACTCCAAATCATTAACTATCACGGCAAACAACTAGCAACCCTGACGCATACATCTCTTTAACTGCATGGCAGAGATCATACGCAAGGAAATGGGTCTTTGTATGCCAACTACTTCTACCTCACTGCCAGAATCATCCATACACCTCACTAATTTACACCGGCAATCTATCACTGCTCGATGAGCATCTAACCAATCCATACCTAACACTATATCATATGATTCAAGGGGTATGATGCAGAGATCTACTGAAGTGCGTAAGGGACCAATCCTCAAATCACAACCATACGCTAGGGACTCTACTGCGACCTTAGCCCCAGAGGCCAATTCAACCTACCACCTAGCATCTTGCTTTGTTGCCACCAATCCACAACGCTCCACTAAAGAAGGAGAAATGAATGAATCAGAAGCACCAAATTTGAAAAGAATAGAAATACCAATACCTCACAACACACCAAAAGTCTCCACAAGTGTGCCCTGATGCTCTTCCTGGTAGTTATCAACCACTGCAAACACCCTGTGTGACTTGCCTGTATCACCTACGGTCAGCTCTTAAGCTATCGGCCTCTGACCAAATCCTGTAGCATTCTTCTATGGACACTACCTGGCTATGTGGCTCTGTTGGCTGCAAGAGAAACATCTTGTACCACTGCCAAATCCTCCACCACTCAGAAAAGCATTGGACTGTTGAAAACTTCATCTGCTAACTACAGACTATGTGCTTTGAGCCATCTAATTAGGATATAGATGCTTGGCCCGTTGCCAATTGCGATTTTTCTTTGACTGAGGGCCACCACCATGCTGAGGCTGAAACTTCTTTGGTTTTAGCTGAGAATATTGCTGCTGCTGCTACCCACCCTTAGCGGGTGCATGATGACCTCTGGAAGAACCTGCTGCTTGCGACTGACCACCCCAAGTCTCGAAGCCTGTTGAAGGTGCATTACCAATCCATACACCTGTATGAACACCAAGAGCCATTGCCAAATGCTTCTCTACTAAACGAGCCTTCTCCACTACCACCTCCATGGTCTTAGGCTCAAATACATGAACTCCTCCACTGATACGGGTATTCAAGCCCCTAATGAAGTGCTGAACCAACATAGCCTCATCATCGCCAATGCCTGTGTACTGCTTAAGCTCATAGAATCTATGCTCATACTACTCTACTGACATGGCCATCTGTCTCAACTCATGGAACTCATCAGCATGACGCTGCTTCCAGTGATCTGACAGGAACCAAGCTCTGAACTTCTCCAAAAACAATTCCCTAGAAACTGTACCAATATCCAAGTGTAACTTCTGCTCCTCCAATCGCCACCATGTAGAAGCAAAACCTCTAAGATGCAAGATGGCACATTGCACCTTGGTGTTACTACCATATGGATGCAAGGCAAAACACTTACCCAAATCTATCAACTAGGTCTCTACCTCCAAACCACTACCAGAACCATCAAAAGTGGGAGGGCGTGCCCTTGAAAGGTCTCTCATGTGGCCTGCTAAGATAGCCTCTTGTTCTACTGTCATCTCTCTCCTTCTAGGAGACCTTTCTCTTTCCCTCCTCTCTGGCTGATCAACCTCCTGTCTAGGACCTAGGTGGGCAAGGACCTCCTCAAGTAGATGACACAACAAAGATCCCTTAGGCTGACCCTGATTCTCTGCATTTTGACCCCCGCCTTCCTAAGCACTCTCCCGAGAGGAACTAGGAGGAGGGCTACTACCACCACCTCTTCCACATCCTCTACCTTGACCTTGACCTCAACCTCTAGGCGTCTTCCTACACACACATACCATCAAAGGACAACCTCAGGCTGTTAGGCGAGGATGACAAAAGAGAAAACATACTCTATAGAAGCTAAACATCTAGGACAACATAATGGACTCATATACACCCAGAGTACCTAGTGTTTAATGTGGCTCTGATACCAAATGTAACGCCCTGCCACGAAACCCTAGAGATGAGCTTAACTATGCAGTACAAAAAGGGCAATTTTTTTTTTTTTTTAAAAATTATAACAAAGTGTAATCATATATTCTCATTTCATCAAAGTTAAGCATAAATCTCTAGGGATCACATGACTGCATTATGAAATTACGAACATAACCTAATTAACAACCAAAGTTCATTCCAAAACTAGATGCATCAAAAGAATCAATACATATATTCCCATCATAAAATGACATCAGATAAGAACATCAAGATCTTGCATATAAGATTACAAATATGTTTAAAATCTTCTTTTCAAATGATACAACATTACAATGTCAATTATGTTGCTTCATGAATACATAAGGGTGTATACATCAATATAATGGTACATGAATCATCTGATATACAAAACATAAGTATTTGTCTCATCAAACTAAATAAGAGTAGTGATATGCTACCAGTGATCTATCCTCATGCACTTGAACAACAACAAAGAGACCAATGGAGAGAATGCACATCTACTCGACCATGTGGAACCTTGATATCCACCCCTCGTGCTAGGAGATAACAATAAGGTCCCATGATTTGAACAGTTAGGTGGACAACACTATGAAGAACAAGGACTACACATGATTATCACAACACAGGGCAACACTCAACATCACTTCCAAAGGCAACCACACAACAAATGGAAAGAGAACAACTAGGGAATGCTAGACTATAGTAGGAAGGAGTGTCATCACGTGGCTTGTCATGGGTTATCCTGGTAGTCCTTCCTAGGCCTTGGCCCCCATCCTGGGTTGTCCTGGAAGCCTCTCCTGACCCCTAGTCCCCATACAAACTCACGCAGAATCAACATACCTTTCATGTGGACAATGTAGTTGATCTTGCCATTCCAGGTCTTCTCATCTCATCTCAAGCCTAAATGAGCACTTGAGCTATGAGTGAGGCATCCAATTATCTTGTTTTAATGTGATTACTACCCAACCCCTAATTTCATTAATTAGGTTATCACTGAGTTAAGAAACTCTCACATGGGTTGTCCTGGACGCCACTTTGGGCTTCGGCCCCCATTGAGAGCCACTCCCCTACTTGAATCTAAAAGACCCTTCGCATCAAGCAATACATAACTGACAAGTATTCCATAATAATGCAAGGTATTTACCATCTTGCATGCTAAACATAATCACAAGGATCGACTCAAAGGTCTTTGTTCTAAAACTTCCAAGAGATGCAGATACAACAATCATAAGCAACATACTGCCCTTTTACAGTTACTAATGTCTTCCCATTACAAAAACCAACACAATACCTTATCATATGCTCAGAACAAATAATGAACCACCTCAATCAAGAAGGACTTTATGATCACCCAAGATACATTTCAACATGACATAACATAAATATGAAAACAAAGCCTATGCCTCTGGAATATTAACTTCGACAATAATAACCCTCTTACGACCAATGATCTATTGCACACAAATTCATTTACATAATGAAGTATTAAATTGCATCCCAACTTAACAAAAACAATACTAAATAAATAGTAATAAAATCGATACATATAAATAACATTTATCAATGTTAAAATACAATCATATTGATTTTCATTTATTCAAATTAAATAATAATAATCTGTATTACTAATTTTCTATTTTGTTTCCTATACTCTAATCAATTAAATTTCAACAATTAAATTTATAATGATTCTATTTAACTATTCAAAATATGACATTTATTTCAATAATAATATTAATTAGTAACCATTTAAACTTGGAGTAATAATAATAATAAATACGATGAAATCACTAGAAAGTAAATATTATTCATTCTCTAGATAAGAGCCGATATAAAAGAATTTCTATTACTACATGGATTTTGTATCAAATGCAATAATTTTCCAAATGTGGTGTCAAAAATTTTATTAGCTAACAAAATTAGTTTTGACATTTCATGAGTCCATTAGTTGGGTAGTGAAAATAGCCCAAAGCGTTAACTTTACACTCATTCCTAAATACAAATATCATGCCATGAAATGCATACATTCCGTTGAAAAAAAAAAATAAATATAACTTGAGAATCGGACGAACATGAGACGACATAATTTTAGATTGTAAAAGCTGCTAAGTATAGGAAATACATTTTCTTAAGGTTTTATCGTGCTTGAAGTAACCAGAAATAAAGCGCATAAATTGGAGGATAATAACCGGACTTGCTAAAAAGGCCCTAAAAGTTCCAAATGGTGAAGCCAAACTACACGTCAAAATGCCTCATCTTCAAGAATTCCAGCTAAACAAAGATCTTTCCAAATGTTAAAACCTCACCACACCTACACACTTCTTGCATGGATGCATGAGAGAAGAACAAAACTGTACAACATTTTAATAAATCACTACAAATGGTAGCAACACTCGTAAGACTCCTAAGTTTGTATTCGTTTGAGATCTAAGGCAAAGATTATCGGAGGGGAGCTTTATTTGATGCAAAACTACAAGCGGCCTGGTGAACATGCATACAATGGAAGCATTGTGAGGTACAAATTTCCATTTGACTAAATGCCTTCTTAAGGTCGAATGATTGTAGGATAAATACATTGTAAGAGAATAAAACCTTAAGTTCTTAATCTGATCGCTGAACGCCTCTGGGTCATTGTCTCTTGGTAATCACAAAATGGATTTATTGACAGGCATTAGAAATATATATACCCCACACGGTTTACACAGGTTATACAAGATGAAGCCACGGGGGTTTCAACATAGCCAGCGCTACAAGAGGATCGACAATGCACAACAGAAATCGACTTCAGGTGGTTTAAATGGTAATCACCTAAAACAAAACTTTTAGAATTTTTTTTAGTGAATTTGATTATGGAGCAATTGAATGAGTTTGTGCATTGTTTGATAGTACGCCTCTATTGAGGCCGTCTCATTTTATGCAACGATTGCAGAATGGTCACAAAATGGAATTGTTAAAGGACTCTAAAACTCACAAGCAATCTCATCGACATGTTAAATGGATTTCTCTAAATGTCTTAGGAATCGGTTTAACAAGCCCATCGATGCCAAGAAGAAAAGGGTTCTATTTAGATATTATGGTTGGAAATACAATAGCAGCGCTCCAAATGAATTGCTGAAGGAACTTACAGCCAAGGTCGATTGGCAGATTTGAAGCAAGAAGCAAATTCAATAGTTTCCTCAATGATAAAGTCCAAGATGTCTTCCAGAAAAGCAGTACAACAATGGGATCAACCATGCACACAGAATGATCAACATAAGGTGAAATGCAATAAGAGTTTCAAATAGATACAACCATAAAAGAGGCTTCAGGAATATTTAAGCAAAAAAATTGATTAATTCCAAATAAGCATCATGAGAAGTGATTGAGGACAAATATTACAGCTAGAAAAGCTCTGATCAACATGCAAGCAAATCTTGGATTCAGACCAGGGTAAGAGCATTCAAGGGTTGCCAATTATTTATTCTTTAAAATATGTAATGAACAAAATACACAAATCAGAGAGTAGGTTGGGAAGAGTAAAATATCAAAGCTCATGCAGTTTCTTACATACCTAGAAAATGATATATGTCTTTGTGCTCACTGAGCTACGAGTCTCTTTCCCTTCTTTCTGTTTCTCCCCTTTTTCCAGAAAATCCTCCTCCTAAAACCAGAGGACCTTCCCTCTCAAATATCCCTTCCTAGCATAAAAATAAACAATAATACAATAAATTCCCACTATAATTTCATTCTCCTGTTATTGATTTTACCCACTCTCTCCCAAAATTTCATTTTCAAAACAATTCATTAATTTTCCACTAACTGACAGATTCTTCTTATCTTTTTATTTATTATTTACTTCATACGACAACTCACAAATATCATTAATTTAATCTTTTAAATTAAAATATAGAATATCTGGTGAAACACCCACACAATAAATTTATTTTGTGGACACCAATGAAATATGTTGCTTGGTTAGAAATTATTTTTCATAGTGAAATTATCAATTAAGTTCCCATATTAAAATATTTTATTTACCTCAAATATTATTATTTATTTATTAAAAAGGACTAATAGTTTCTATTTAATAAAGCAGTAGACCAACAATAATCAACCAAATAAGCTACACATCGAACATTGTCTAACGACAACACGCAATCAAAAAATAGAGACTCACAACTGTGCTCCAAACTGACCTTACAGACAAGACACGAAATTGAAAACTCATCCTCTTTGAGGATGGTGATGGTTGAGGGACCTTATGTCATCTCCATTCAACAATTCTCCATTGGATCTAAGGCACGCTCAAACGTGTCGATTCAGGTGGAGTCGATGCCTAGTACCTACAACCTGCAACAAATGAAATGGTCGAGCATATATATATATACATATAATCATCCATTCAGGCACATCGTGGAAGAGAATTGCAGCATAGCAGGGTAATCATGCATGAGTAATGTGACACTATCCCTTCCACCAATCACATCCACAAGTAACCATATCATGCATGTTCATCAGTAAATAAACAACTAGATAAAAACATCATCAGATAATTGCATTAAACACATGATAAGATTGATCCACATAATCAATTGAGTCCATAAATAGACATAATATAAGCATAAAACAAAAGTTCTAATAGTATCATCATAGCAGTAGACAAGTATCATCATCAAAACCGTAAATCCAAGATGTCATAATGTCTAAATGGAACAACTATCAGTCTATCAGAAAGCAAAATAAGGGGCACTACAGTGGTTTCAGGTATTGCGGTTCTGGATGTGTGCTTATAAGATCCTTATCTATCTTCAATCCAAAAGGTTTGTGATTTGATTCTCCAAAAAGTGATTTCTTGTGTAGTAGAGTTTGATAGTTGTGTTTGTAAGTAGATTGTGAACTTTCTTCAAGTGAAAGTTGTTGTGGTTGAATTTTTTGGTTTTCAGGTGACTTCAAGATGTTTGTGGATGTTTCTAGATTGTGTTAAAACTTTGTGTAAGATCTGTGAGGTGTGTTCACTTTTGAGGAACATGTGCTTAATAGTTCATAGTGTTTACACAAGTTTGGATGACTTGGTTGTTTACACTAATTGCGGTTGTGCTTCGTTAATTGTGAAAGCATGGAATAACATGTAAGAGTGGATTTAGGTTTGTGCTAAGATGTGGCATGGTTTGTATTCATTCCTTTTCTCTGTGGGAATGTTTTGGTCCAGACCTAATTTGAATTTTATGTGAAGTTTTGTTGCCAACCTTGGAGAACGTTTTCAAGGTTGATGATGGTATAAATAATTGTCAAGGATTCATGATTGTATGTATGCACATGGGATATGATGTATGAGATGCAAATTTGATTAGTGCACTAAGAGATTTCATGTGTTAGGGTACTGGATGCAGTGAGCAGAAGGTGTCTACTATTTTTAGTGTTACTGCGAAGGTGTTGTTTGTGTTGTGGTGAATATTGAGCTTCATTGGAACTACACTCCATGCATAGGTTAGATGCAATTATATTAGTTCATCCATGGCACTGAGCCTTCTCTTTCTTCTCTCTTTCTTTCTTAGTGGGAAATGAGTCCACTTGGACAGTGAGTCCATCTGTAGTGAGCATTCTTTCTTTTAGGTAGTGAGCCCTTTTGGCAATGAGCCTTTTTTAATTCGGTATTACTACTACATTATATTGTGAGCTAATCCTCACCCTGGTTTTTCCCTTCTTGGGTTTTCCACGTACAATTTGGTGTTATCTTGTGTGTGGTGTTGTTATGATTTAGTTTCTGTTATTTGATTTTCATGCTTAATCATCATAAGATGTTTAAAGGTTAATGTGGATCTGAATGTTTGTGAGGGTTTGAAGTTTTGATATAATTGATGCACCCCCCCTCTCAATTGTCTTGTGCATTCAAAAATTGGTATCAAAGTGAGGTTCCTTTGAAGAAATCTTAACAGCTTGAGGTAGATCTAAGATGATGCACAAGAAGAATGTTTCCCTGTTTGATGGATCTTTCGAAGATGAATGCATGCCTGTCAGTAGTGAAGAACTCAAGGTTTCTCTTGAAGACCTAGATAGGACTGAAGAAGAAATAAGAGATATGAAAGAGAATGTTAAAGAAGCAAATGGATGTATCATAAAATTAAGAGAGAAATTCAAGAAGTTCAAAGAAAGAATAAGGAAGTCATTAAACAATTGAGGCTAGCAAATGAATCTATGAATCATATGAAAGTGCAAGTTGAAGAAAAGGCAAGGATTAAGGAATATCTGAACCTAACAGTGAAAGGAAAATTTGAAGAATGTATAAGGCTTGAACAAGAAGTTATGAATCTAAAATTAGATCTGGAGAAGGCAAAGAATTATGAAGAAAAATTCAAGATAAGTTCTACAAGGCTTGATGAGATGATTGCAAGTCAGAAAAGCTCCAATGATAAAGATGGTTTAGGATTTGAAAAAGATGAAAGTTCCAAATCAAATCAGACTTCAAATCAGAGGAACAATAGCAAGCAGATTCGGAATAAAAACAATAAAGCTAGAAGACCTCCAGTCAGACAACCAAATGCTCAAAGGTATCCATATTTCAATGGTTTTTGTCATTTATGCAACAAGTATGGACACAACGCAATAGAATGTAGAAGTAGTAGGAATCAAAATGTTCCATCCTTCTCTAGTCAATGCTTCACATGCAATAAAGTTGGTCATAGAGCCACTGTATGCAGAAGTAAAGTTGGTCATAGAGCTACTGTATGTAGAAGTAAAGTGAGTCTAAACTCTACTAGGTGTTTTGCATGCAATAAGATGGGACATAGAGCTAATGAGTGCAGGGGTCAAATGAGAAATGGCTATGGTAAGGATAGAATAGTTAAATCTTTCAGTGGCTACTATTATATATGCAAGAAATTTGGGCATAAAGCTAACCAATGCAGATCTAGAATGAATGGAAGGAATACTGGTCATAAGAATGTTGTGTGCTACAATTGCAATAGATCTAGACATACCTCTAAGTTCTACAAAAGTAGAAGCATGAAGAAGGATAATCTAGTAGAGAAGGACAAACTAGTACAGAAGTTTGATCTAGTAGAGACCAAGAAGGAGATGAGTAAGATTTGGATTAAGAAGGATGTAACAGAGGTTAAGGATGAGCTTGTATTGACATCTGATGCAGATGTTTCCTCCAGGAGCTAAGTTTAGAGATTTGGCTCAGGGGGAGCCTTATTGAAAATCTTTTCTCCCCTACCAAAGGAATGGTGCTGATGCTTCAACACGAAGAGATAACGTTAAGGATTAGCAGCAAAGGTTTAAGTCAGGACATAAAATGTGATTGCAAAGGATAAAGGTAGAGTTGTGCAGATTAACTTGGTAATTTTGAAAGAGAATCTTATCCTCCATAAGAAGTCTATTGTGCAAGAAAATTTGATTAGGTAAGAAGACATGTTATAAATTTTGGCTAAGTATTTGTCTGTTAAAATCAAGCTACAATGTTCTGGTAATTTGGTCCGCATTGGTCTACTATTGAAGATATTACTCTGCGGTTCTGGAAAATGGTTATTAATCATTGGATACATCTACATCCAAAATTTTATCTAATTTTGATGATTGGCTTCAAAATAATGAGTAACAGAAGTTCGGTTTGACATAACACAATTGTTTCTAGTACAAAGCATTTTTCATGTTGATTGAAGGTGTTTGGGATCTACAGATGAACTCAGAGGGGAATGGACATGAATCAGATGAGTCTTCAAGTAGTGAAGAAGAAAGAGCTAAATAAAAGGAAGTGCAAGTTCAAGAGGCTTTGGAAAGAATCCCTAAAACTCCCAAGTATGTGCAGAGACATCAAACTGAAGACTAGATCATTGGTGATAAGAGCAAAGGTGTATTAACAAAAAGGAGAGCTATTGAAGAATAGATGGCAGGTAAAGTACAAGTGGTGGTGCATTCTTTCTTGGATGTATATTGGTGTCTTGGCTAAGTAAGAAACAAGATTCAATGTATTTATGTACTGCAGAGGCAAAATATATTGCTGCAACATCATGTTGCACACAAGTGTTACGGATGAGATAGAGCTTGAAGGATATCAAAGTTGTGTATGATGAGCCAATTTCTATTTTCTATGATAATACAAGTGCTATTAACATTTCAAAAATCTAATGATGTATTCAAGGACAAAGCATATTTGAATCAGGTATTATTTTCTGAGAGAGAAGGTTGCAGAGAATGAAGTGAAGCTTGAGTATGTGCCTACAAAGGATCAGGTTGCTAACATATTCACTAAGGCTCTTCCTAAGGATACATTTGAGTATATCTGGGAGAAGTTAGGGGTTATTTCCCCTCCCTCTTTGAACTATATGCATAAGGAGATGAATTAATCCAGTGGATTTCAAGATTCATTATTTTTTGGATTGATGTTGGAGGCTACCTCTCAGGGGGAGCAGGTAGTGGTCATGATGATTGTTGCAGTCAAGGGGAGTAAGAGTTGATACATTTTGGTGTGCACTCCTAAGGGGGAGTATTTAGAGTAGTGAAAGAAAATGATGTTGCCGAGCAATAATGAACAGTGCAAGTATGTGCAGTATCATAAAAAGGGAAAGTTGGGTTACCCTTTGCCATTGATGTCAAAGGGGGAGAGAGAGAACAATGTGAAAAAGAAAAGAATCAGTGATCATAGAGAGAGAGTAAGATGTGTAAAAGAAAGGGGGAGAATAAGAAAGAAAAGAAGTTGGTGTAGAGTTGTGTCTTGATGGTTTTTCATATTATGTGTTTCCATCAATGACAAAGAGGGAGATTGTTGCAAGTATGTGCTAATCGGTGTTGTCATTGATGTCAACAACCTTGTGTTGTCATTAGTGTTAACTGTGTCTTCTGATTAGGTTATTGTTGTCTGATTAAGTTGTCCCACTAAAGATGATTTGGTTGCTTTATAGAGATGTTGAATATGTTGAGGATATGCTTTTGTTGTTGGGTTTCCAAGTGCTTTTGAGAAATTTTGATTAATTATGGAAACAATGTGTTGAAGATGTGTTTTGGCCTATAGAGCTATGATCGAGATTTACTCCGCATTTTTTCCTTATTGGAGATCTAAGTGTGTAGTTTGGATATGTGGTTTATAAGTGTTTCAAGATGCTAAATCTAGAATTTGGTGCTCCAGATCATTGTGCAGTGAAAGTTGTGTTCACCAGTTTGAGAACAGTGTTTGCAGTGTGTCTGGGAGAAAGTGTTTTGCTCTGCATTTCTCTACAAAGTGGTTTTAGGTGTTGCAGTTCTGGATGTGTGCTTATAAGATCCTTATCTATCTTCAATCTAGAAGGTTTGTGATTTGATGCTCCAAAAAGTGATTTCTTGTGTAGCAGATTTCAATAGTGTTGTTTGTAAGCAGATTGTGAACTTTCTTCAGGTGAAAGTTGTTGTGGTTGAATTTGTTGGTTTTCAGGTGACTTTAAGATGTTCATGGATGTTTCTAGATTGTGTTAAAGCTTTGTTTAAGATCTTTTAGGTGTGTTTACTTCTAAGGAAGCATGTGCTTAATAGTTCATAATGTTTACACAAGTTTGGCTGACTTGGTTGTTTACACTAATTGCGGTTGTGCTTCGTTGATTGTGAAAGCGTGGAATAATGTGTAAGAGTGGATTTAGATATGTGATAAGATGTGGTGTGGTTTGCATTCATTCCTTTCCTCCATGGGAATGTTTTGTTCCAGACCTAATTTGAATTTTATGAGTTAAGTTGTGTTGCTGGCCTTGGAGAATGTTTTCAAGGTTGATGATGATATAAATAAATGTCAAGGATTTGTGATTGTATGTATCCACATGAGATATGATGTATGAGATGCAAATTTGATTAGTGCAGTGAGAGATTTCATGTGTTAGGCTACTGGATGCAGTGAGCAGAAGGTGTCTACTATTTTTTAGTGTTGTTGTGAAGGTGTTATTTGTGTTGTGGTGAATATTGAGCTTCATTAGAACTAAACTCCATGCATAAGTTAGATGCAATTATATCAATTCATCCCTAGAAGTGAGCCTTCTCTTCCTTCTCTCTTTCTTTCTTAGTGGGTAGTGAGTCCACCTGCAGTGAGCCCTTTGGCAGTGAGCCTTTTGTAATTCGATATCACTACTATATTATATTGTGAGCTAATCCTCACCATGGTTTTTCCCTTCTTGGGTTTTCCACATAAAATTTGGTGTTCTCTTGTGTGTGGTGTTGTTATGATTCAGTTTCTATTATTTTCTTTTCATGCTTAATCATCATAACATGTTTAAAGGTTAATGAAGATTTGAATGCTTGTGAGGGTTTAAAGTTTTGATAGAACTGATTCACCCCCCTCTTTGTTGTCTTGTGCATTCAACAAGATGAAATTGCAAAGGTTCTTCAAGAACAGTAAACATTTCTATTCAACTATTTCTTTGAAGCCCTTGAATGGGTGGTTTCATTAGCTTAATCATTAGGTAAATCTTTCTATGATTAATTCCCTCTAGATTCCAAGTGAATTTAGACATACCTGTGTTTGGGATTAAATAGATGCAAATGCAATATATAATTGGTTGGATCAAGTAGAGTCATATTTCTCTAGATGAATGGCTTGTTGAAGTGTTGTCATTGATGTTGAAAGAAAGAGATTGTTGAAGTGTTGTCATTGATGTCAAAGAGAGGAAGATCTGTGTCTAAGGCAAAGAAGAAATGAAAAGGAGAAAAAGTGTCTAAGGAAGAAGAGAAGAAAAGTTTCTAAGGCACGAGTTCTACGTTTAGTCAACAATTTGTTTAGTTCACAAACTCACAAGTTCAACGACAACCAATTTTGATGACAACCAGTTTGCCAATAATAAGTTGTCAATGAAAAATCTAAGGCATGAATGATTTCTGCCTTCGGTCAGCAAAATGTTTGGTTCGTGAACTAGTTCATCAGTTTCTCAGTTCACTAATTTTTGATTCATCAACAAAGGTGTGGTGATGAAAGTTTGAAAGAAAGAAAAAGTTTGAAGTTAGGTTAGTTATTGGCAAAGTACTTGTTTCACAAACTTGTTCACAATTTTGCCACTTCACTAATTTGTTGATTCGCCGACAAAGGTGTGGAGAAGAAAAAGTTGAAGTTCTAAGTTAATCTTTCAAAAAAACCTTTGTCAGAAAAACTTGTGTTTTGTGAACTAGTCCACGAGTTTGCCATTTCACCTATTCGCCGACTAGGAGACATATGGCTCAATGATCAAAGTTCATGGTTTGACAAATTTTCTGATAAAGGAGGTCTTGAAGACAAGGCTCATAAAAGTATAAGTTTGTGGCAAAGAAAATGTTAAGTTCATGGTTTGGATACTTTGCCAATAAAGAAGGGAAGCTTGCTCATGGTTCAAAGGAAAGTTGACCAGTCGTTGGGAAATGTTTTGGTTCGCGAAGGGCTCAGTTCGCCAACAATGAGGTTTGTCAATAGGCAACTTTGCCGATTAAAGAAAGGCGCTGAAGAATAAGGCTTGGAAGTCTAAGTGCATGAAAAGTAATATTTACTGATAGAGATGTTTAAGTGGAGGTTTGTAAAAGGCAAAATTTTTCCGATAAGGGGTGACAAAGTCCAAGTTCGTAAAAGATCAATTTCACCAATAAAGGGTAAAAAAGGCCAAGTTCATAAAGGGGAGATTTTGTTGATAGACACATCAAAAGCCAAAGTTTGTGAAAGAGAGTTTATGTTGATAAAGGCAACTAAGGCCAAGGTTTGTGAAAGAGAAATTTCACTAATAAAGGCTCGATAAAGGTGATGGTTTGTAAAAAATAGAATTTGTTGATAAAGGCGATGAAGGCCATAGTTTGTGAAAGTGAAATTTCGCCGATAAAGGTCCAGAAAGATAAATCAATGTGGCATCAATACAAAGACTTAATGTATTCAAATTAAATATTTGATTACATGCCTTAAGGCCAACTAGGAAAATGGTTTAGCAACTAGTGAATTCAAAGATCTAATATGGAGATTGAAGCTGACTTTTTGGCATAGAATAGAAAGTTAAATATATGTATGGGGTCATTGTTGTAATGCGTGGTTTGTTCAGTTTTAGGTCTTGACCTATTTTGGGTTGACCTAAGTATATGTGATTTGGGCCCTGATTCATAATTCCAAAATTACAGGATGGGCCGCATCTTGGAATTGTACATGTTGGAATTCAAAATTATATATGCCAACCTTGGCAAATATTAATTCGACATTGGAGAATGCTTTTGTTGTGCTTAGCCGACATGGAATTTCATTTTCTACAGAAGGATATATAAGGAAGATTAGTTTGTGATTTTGGGTGTATCCGTGTGTGTGAGTATATGTGGGCAAGAATTGAAGTGAAAAATATTAACATATGCGAAGTGACTAGATAAGCGAAGTATAAGCTAATATCAAGTGATCAAGCATGAATAGAGAAGTGGAGTTGAAGTGTGTGAAGGGCATGAACTGGATATGATTTTGAGTTTGCATAATAAGTTTTTGTTTATATTGAGAATTGATTATGTTTCAGTTTGTTGGGTTGAAGTTCAGTCGATAGAGAGGTTGAAGCCTTAGTTTGTAAGTGTTGTAGTACTTTAGGGAGTTGTTGCCTCCTTTAGGTTGTAGCTAATAAAGCTGTATATTAGGAAGTTGCTACATCAGTATTGGGCTGTAGCTCAGTTTGTTTTGAGATTGAAGTCTCTAGTAGGTTGGAGCCTACATATTTGTAAAAAGGATTGCAGTCCTTCTCAGGTTGAAATTCCTGTGGGTTGGAGACTACAAAATATTGTAATTCACTATTTCATTTTTGTGAGGCTAGATTTGGACAATAGATCCAAGCAGCTTGCTCACTGTGGTTTTTCCCTTCTAGGATTTCAATGTAAATATGTTCTTATGGAATTTTGTGTGGATGTGTGAATTTTCTTATGCTTGCATAGTTCTTTCAATTCTGTTTGATGCAATAGAGATCATGTCAGTGCAATATAATTGTTTAAAAAAGTGGCATATACTAATTCACCCCCCTCTCAATATATCTGTTTGTTCTAACAATTGGTATCAGAGAAAGGTTCCTTGGTGCAGCCTTACAACTGAAGGTAGATCTTGGATAAGAACACATGGCACATGAAGGATCATCATCTAATAAAGAACCTTATTTTGATGGATCTGACTACGCATTCTGGAGTATGAGGATGGAAGCTTATCTTAGTTCCCTAGGGTATGATGTTTGGAGATTTGTGATTGATACTTATATTACTCCTGCACAACCTCTCACAGATCTAGCTGATAAGAAGGCTTATGAGAATAATTCCAAAGCTAAGAATGCTATCTTGAGTGGTCTGGCTAACTCAGAGTTTATCAAAGTAATGCAGTGCAAGACTGCCAAGGATATATGGGATAAACTCAAATGTCTCTATGAAGGGGATGATAAAGTAAAACAAGCAAAATTGCAAACCTATAAAGTTGAATTTGAAAATCTGAAGATGAAGGAAGAAGAGAACATTGTTGACTATCTTCTTTGAGTAGATAAGGTTGTAAATGCTATCATAGGTCTTGGTTAAGAGGTGGTGGATTCAACAGTTTTGAAGAAGGTAATGAGATCACTCCCTCAAAGGTATGATTCAAAAGTTTCTGCTATTGAAGAAGTAAGAGATTTGAATACATTCAAAATGGATGAATTATTTGGTTCACTCACTGCCTGTGAAATGAGAAATGAAAGCAAAGAAACGTCTAAGAAGGAAGCTACTTTCAAAGCATTTAAGAAAAATGGATCTGAGTCAAGTGATGTGTCTGATAATGAGGACGCCAACTTTGTAAGAAAGCTAAAAAAAGGATCAGGTAAGTACAAAGGTAAGTTACCTTTCAAGTGTTTCAATTATGGAAAGATTGGGCATTATGCATCTAAATGTCCTCTTAAGAAGAATGAAGATAATAACAAGGGTTTCAAAAGATCTGATTTTAACAAGAACAAGAAAAGCCTTTACTCTAAGAATGATTACAGTTCAACAGAAGAAGAAGAAGACAATTGTACATCAGAAGATGAAAGAGTAGAAACTCTATTCATGGCTATGGAAGTCTTGGACAACTCAGACAATGTTTCTATTGATGAAGAAAAAGAATGCGAAGTTGATCTTGAAGGTGAAGTGATCTCTTCTCTTGAAGACTTGGATCTAGCAAGGAAAGAAAATGAAGAACAAAAGGCTAGGCTCATAGAATCGAAGGAGATGATTGTTAAATTGAAGATTCAAGTTGATGAAGGAAAAATAATCATAGACATGGTGAACACTGCTTTCAAAGCCAAATCAGATGAGTGTGTAAAACTTGAGGAAGAAATTGTTTCATTGAGAAAGGAATTTGAAAATACATCATCAATTGAGTAAGAACATCAAGTTTGGAAAGAGCTCTGCAATTTTGGGTGATATAATAAATATTAGGAGACCTCTATTCATTAAGTTAGGTTTGGGCTATGATGAAGAAGTCATACAATCTTTTGTTTTGACAAAGAAGACTAACCCAAAGAAGATAATGTCAAATGAAGAAATTCCAATGAAGAAGGATAGTACAAAAATTGAAGAAGTTGATTTCATTCCTGTTATTTCTCAAAGAAGAAGATTCAAAAGATCAATTCCTGCAAGACAAACTTTGATGAACAAGTTTAATTTTGCTTTCTTTGGTTATTGTTTCAATTGCAATCAGTATGGTCACAAAGCTATTGAATGCAGATCAAGAATGAGGAGAAGCAATTTTGTAAGTAGAAATTCTTTTGCCCTTTTGTTTGATTTTAATATAATGTTATATTTGCAACTATTTTGGGTACATAGCAAGGTTATGCAGAAGTGGCTTGGCAAAGTCAAAATCTCAGGATAACCAAGAAAAGAGGACAGACATTTTTGAAAATTAGAAGTCGGATCAGAAGAAGGAATGGAGAATCAAGAACAATCATGAAGGTGAAAACTCAATGATTGTCCAAACTATATTTCATGCACAAGGACAAGCAAATCCTTGGGTTATAAACAATGGATGCTCAAGTCACATGACAGGATATAAGAGCAAGCTTATCGGCCTTGATAAATGGAATAGTAGAAGTGTCAAGTTTGGAGATAACACATCTGCAAAAATATGTTTCAACTAAGTATTAATGGAAAGAATAAGACTAAAGATGTTCTATATGTAGAAGGTCTCAAGCATAATATTCTTAGTGTAAGTCAGATGGTTAGCAAAGGATATAATCTTATTTTCAATGCACAAGGATGTGAAATTAGAACATCACGCACTGGCAAAATTGTGGTAGAAGCAAGCAAAACAAAAAATAACTTGTATAATCTTTGTGAAGTCAAAGTAAAGTGTTGCCTTTTAGGAAAGACTGATGATAGTTGTTTGTGGCATAAGAGGATGGGGCACATCAAATTTGACAATCTTTTGAAGATTAGCTTAAACTTTTAGTTAGAGACACGCCAAAGATTGCCAAACCTACTAGTTCCTTTTGTAAGGAATGTCAAATTGGGAAGCAAACAGGGACCGAGTTCAAAACCAAGGAGTATCATTCTATTGAGCCATTGGAGTTGATTCATACAGACTTATGTGGTCATACTAAGACAAGGAGTCTTCAAGGTGAAAGGTATTTTATGTTGCTCATAGATGATTATTCTAGGATGACTTGGGTTACATTTTTGAAAGACAAATTAGAAGCATTTAGTAGATTTAAAATCTTCAAATCCATGGTTGAGAATGAAATGAATGCTAGAATCAAGTGTTTAAGATTAGATAGAGGTGGTGAGTTCACATCAAATGAATTTGAAGAATTCTGTGAAGAACATGGGATAAAAAGACAATACTCTGCTGCAAGGACTCCTTAGCAAAATGGAGTAGTTGAAAGAAAGAATAGAACATTTTGGAAGATGGAAAGAACAATGTTAAATGAAGCCAAGTTGCTTGATGTATATTGGAAAGAAGTAGTTCATACTATTGTTTATATCCTGAATAGAGGACAACTAAGAGTGAACAACACTAAGACACCATATGAGATATGGAAGGGCAGACCTGCATCAGTCAAGTATTTTAGAATTTTTTGAACCAAATGCTACATTAGAAGAGATGAAGATAATTTGGGAAAGTTTGACTCAAGATCAGATGAAGGAATTTTTCATGGTTACTCAACTAGAAGCAAGGCTTATAAATGTTACAACAAGAGATTAAAGAAGATAAAAGATAGATTTTGCTGATAAAGGGCGACAAAGGCCAAGTTCGTAAAGGGGAGTTTATGCTGATAGAGGCACAAAAAGGCAAAGTTTGTCAAAGAGAGTTTTTACTGATAAAGATAACTAAGGCTAAGGTTTGTGAAAGAGTGATTTCACTGATAAAGGTGATAAAAGTGATGGTTTCTGAAAATTAGAATTCGCCGATAAAGGCGATGAAGACCATAGTTTGTGAAAGTGACATTTTGCCAATAAAAGGCCAGAAAGCTAAATCAGTGTGACATCAATACAAAGACTTAACATATTCAAATTAAAGATTTGAATACATGCCTTGAGGCCGACTAGGAAGATGGTTTAACGACTAGTAAATTCAAAGATCTAATATGCAGATTGAAGCTGACTTTGTGGCATAGAACATAAAGTTAAATATATGTATGGGGCCACTGCTATAACATGTGGTTTGTTCAGTTTTGGGTCCTAACCTATTTTTGGATCAACCTAAGTATATGTGATTTGGACCCTGATTCATAATGCCAAAATTACAGGATGGGCGACATCTTGGAATTATACATGTTGGAATTCAAAATTATAGATGACGACCTTAGAGAATGTTAATTTGACATTGGAGAATGTTTTTGCTGTGCTTAGTCGACATGGAAATTCATTTTCTACAAAAGGATATATAAGAAAGATTAGTTTGTGCTTTTGGGTGTATCCGTGTGTGTGAGTATGTGTGCACAAGAATTGAAGCAAAAAATATGAACATATGCAAAGTGACTAGATAAGCGAAGTATAATTTAATATAAAGTGATTAGGCATGAACAAAGAAGTAGAGTTGAAGTGTACGAAGGACATGAACTGGATATGATTACGAGTTTGTACAGTAAGTTTTTGTTTATATTGAGAATTGATTTTCTTTCTGTTTGTTGGGTTGAAGCTCAGTCTATAGAGAGGTTGAAGCCTCAATTTGTAAGTGTTGTAGCACTTTAGGGAGTTACTACTTCCTTTGGGTTGTAGCCCATAAATCTATGTATTAGGAAGTTGCTGCTTCAGTACTGGGCTATAGCTTAGTTTGTTTTGAGATTGAAGTCTCTAGTAGGTTGGAGCCTACAAAATATTGTAATTCACTGTTTCATTTTTGTGAGGCTAGATTTGGACAGTAGATACAAGTAGCTTGCTCACTGTGGTTTTTCTCTTCTAGGGTTTCCATGTAAATATGGTGTTATGTACTTTTGTGTGGATGTGTGAATTTGCTTATGCTTGCATAGTTCTTTCAATTTTGTTTGATACAATAGAGATCATGTCAATGTAGTAGAATTGTTTTAAAAAATGGCATTTACTGATTCACCCCCCTCTCAGTATATCTGTGTGTTCTAAGATGACTCTAATGATGAGGCAAAGATCAAGATAACACTTCTAAAAGTCTCTTCTCCTATTAAGAAGTGGTGGTAATCCCATGCTCTATGGGAGGAAAACTATATAGAAGGAAGATATGAGCCAACTTGAGAAAACTTCTTGGAAGTCTTCAAGGATGAATACTATTATGAAGATGCCTATAATGACTTCTATATTTAGGGGAAACAACTGTGCTAATGACATGACCAATCTATTTGTGCCTATATTAATTCCTTCCATGGTATCTAGGAGAAGTTGACCACATTCAAGTAAGAGAAACATAGATTCCTCAAGTATAGCAATGGTATGCGACCATTCATTCAGTTCCACTTGAAGTTGTGCAAGGTCAAGATGATGGGAGGAGCCTATTGATACATAATTATCTTTGAGGAGACAAGACTAAAGGGAAAGTCATGGGACATATCTCATGTGCTAAATAAAACACCTTCTTTAAATAAGAATTAACCACCTAAAATAGGTAAATGGTGTGACAAACACAAATCTAACAACCACTCCAACACAGAGTGCTATAAGAAAAATAACTTATTCATGCATGCAGAAGTAGAATGTTCCCAAGAGCTAAAAATGGAGAACATGAACCCTAAAACTACTTGTCTTTGCACAACAACCACAACATGGTATGTGCCAAATGTTGAAGCAAGGCACCTATTCCATTCACAAATGTTGGTGCAAGTTCAATCATTAGTTTTTCTGTGGATGATGGTAGCATGAAGAACCTTATTTATGAATCTATCACCATGTGCTTAAAGTTACCAACCATGCCTCATTTGTAACCTTACAATTTGGGATGGATCAATTCTTGCAACACCAAAAGTATACACATCACATGTTAATGCCACTTCTCATATGCTTTTCATCTATTTCACAAGGATATAGTGTGTGATGTCACACCAAATGATTCTATGACATAATCCTTGGGCGTCCCTACCTGCATCATCACCAAGGTGTTTACATAGCCAATCCTTGGAGCATCACCATATTAGTGGGTAGCAAGAGATATCAAATTCCTAAAGTGATTCCACAAGTCAAACATGTACAGTCTCCACACTAGATTTCATGAGTATCCTTAGCACAATTAGGATAATTATCTTTCAAGAAGGGGTGAATGATTTGCATGCACTGTGTAAGTGCATGCACTGGCCTCAATCACTTGTCTAATAGTACACAATCCCATCTACAACTCCTTACACCACATGCCATCTATAGACCACTTGGAACCATGCCACATAACTCAAAAGGCACTTATTGGTTTGTGTACAACCCTTTGCATCATGTGCCACTTTTGCAACTCCAAGGATCATTCTATACAACTTTATCAACAAATTTTAATAGATTATGTGCCACATCTACACATATGTGCACTAACACACACAAAGCACATAGACCAATTCTTAGTACATAAATTTGTGCAACATATTAGGGCATCATGCATTAAGCGAACACATCTTCTAGTGTCATTTCACAACATGCTAGCTATAATCACAATGCACGACTAGAATTATAACTATCAAGAGATGAAGTGTGACACATGGAAGCTCAACTAATTCAAGCTGCATAATAACCTTTGTCTTCATGAACTTGTAAAGTATAAATGTGCATCTATAGCATGAATAGATCTAGGGAGACATTAGATTGGATAATATACATAACCATACATCTCACTCAAGAATATGCCATTTATAGAATGCACAAATTAATAAAATAATTTGTTTCAGTTCTTGTATTCTTCTTTATCTAAACTTTTGTCTTCATATTGATTTTACACACACACAACCCATCTAGGTCCCCATCTAGAGTGTTTTCCCCTAGATCACCTAGGATATATATCATTATTACATGTCCATTAATGATTATTTCCAACTTATGTTCATACATGGTGATGATTTTTACCATGTTTACATGCCTTATCATGCTTATGTATTTTCATCCTCTCCTCCAACTCCTTGCACACTTTGTATGCAACCAATTGGAGAGGAGCATATATTATTTCTAATATATTTCATGAGTTTGATTGTAGTGATGACAGTCATGATCCATTTTCTAGTAGCAAATAAATCTTCATTACCATATTTAAATGGGGCACATTTCTATAGAGTTAAAGATATTTTTATTACACAATCTATAGAGTCATATATTGTTTGTATCTAAAGGGAGACTTTTGACATCTCATATTATCCATAGTCCTTTTACAGTTCCTCATAGTCAAAGCCTTTGTATGACTTTACGTAATTGGTGAAATATCATACCCTCTCTCTCTCTCTACTTTTTCTTACTTTTGAGGATAGTTGGATTTCAATGCAAATTGTGGCTATGCTTATTTTAAAATGTGTAACAAAAGCTACTCATTACAATTTTTTCTCTATTTTGCAAGTTTCAATGGAGTGTTAAATACAAGAAAAATTTAAGAATGATTTGTTGCTTTACATAGATCAGATATCCTTTTACTATTTGATAAATATTTACTTTTACATGTTGACTACTTGTTTACTTTAACATGCATCCACATAAAATGGGGGGAAAATGTAATTGTGAAAATTACATACCCATGGACTTTTTGCTTATGTTTAAGGTTGATTCAATTAGAGTGTCGTAAATATAATTATCAACTTAAAAGTGGCATAATTATGTGTGAAATTGGCTCATGACATCCCATATCCCTATCTCCTTCATCATCGATCCCCATATTCACATTCCTAATCCTTAAACCAAGTTTTTACCACCCTAGATTTGATTTGTAGGTGCGAACTTGACCCAAGTGACTTCTATAGTTGTGGATATGACCCCTTCACTTTTAAAATTTAAAATTTAAATTCACCCATTGCTAATCATTTCAATAGCCATTATGACCCAACTTAATGTGCATTATTAATTTATGTGATTCTTATAAGGACACTCATTTGAAATAAGGCAAGAGAGGCTAGAATGTTAAAAATACTATCTAGATCTAAAATATTAAAGGAGAATGAGCAATTTTAGTCTATTCCTTTGGAATTCTGTTATGTCGTAAAATGTCCCCGTAGGACTTTTACCGCCTAAGTTTAGCTTCTGAATCCCTTGTTTTGCATCTTGCATGTTCATTTTAACTCCCAGAAGAAAATGACATGAAACCCATGTCAAATGGGGCTTGAGGGACGTTGTGTGCTTTAGACCTAGCCTAAAACGATGACCTGGGGCAGGGCACTCATGCCCTTGTCTTTCCCTATTTTAGGTAGGTCCCAAATTTAAATTTCTGTTATGTGACCGTTAGTTAGGTCCCATGCCGACATCTTAAGTTTGAATTACCAAATTTAAAGCAAGAATGTGTTGTTGCACATATAAGCATGTTTAGTGTTTCATTTGTAAACTAGAAGATGATTATGAACTTTTGGTGAACTTATGATTTTAGAGTATTCAAGATATTCATTGCTGCAGAGTAGAGCATTGTTATTGTGTTTGTGATTGCAGATCTAGCTTCATCTTCTCATGTGTTGAAGGATCTTGATCTATATGAGAGCTACACCTTCAAGGTGATATCTATTTGTGTTTGGACTATTTATCAATTTATTTTTGCCTCTATCTCGTAGGGATACACATTCTTTATCTGACAACAGTGTTTGGAAGACTTGAATGTCCTTCCAGGGCTTGACTGAGGCAAGCTCCTAAACACCACAACCGCCAACCACACTCCTTGTGATTGTAGGTTATAGGTATTGGATTTCAAGGAGTGGAGTTACAGAGGAAGGTTGCAGAAGATAAGGATTCTAGATCTAACGGAAAGAAGCAGTTTGAAACACTTTCAGGATAAGGGCGCCTTGGGTAATATCCTCTAAGGTTGTAGACACATGAATCTTCATTATAGTGACAATCTACATCAAAAGAAGCCACAACATCCCAAAGATCAGTCTGCCTTGGACTAGGGCACCTAGGGCAGTGTCCTCCGCATCTTCCATGACAAAAACAAATGAAACATTGATTATCAGTGCCAGAAGGAGCCCCAAATTCCCTGAAGAAAACTATACCTTGGACTTGGGCACCTAGGGCATTGTCCCTGAATATTCTACATCACGAACTTTAAAAAATGGTTAGTAATTAATCTCTGTCTACTATCTTAGTCTGTGAACATTTGTCGTGATTTATTAGTTTGCTTCTGATTTTGCATAATTAGGATTTTAACATACTTGAGCATTAAATTAATACTTTAATTGACAATTTCTAAATTTTCACATCATTCCAAGTGACACCCAACCTGTAGATGAATCCTCTTGCAAGAGTTATGATTCAAATCGGTTAAAAAGTCCCTAAATGTTTGTAGTGAAAGGAGGATTTAACCCATTTATCATTTCCCCCTTTCCCTATAAAATAAATTGAAATATGGAATTGAAAGTGTTTTGCCTATTCCTTTGGAGTTATTTGCATTGAATTTACAAAAGGCCATTGAGAATGAGCAATTTTAGTCTGCATTGGAAAGAGGTTTATGTATTTGACAAAAATTGAGGAGTAGAGAGGTGAAGTGGTTGACAAGATAACAAAGCTTCAAGAAGCAGTGAAAAGAATTTTTGATAGAAAAGCCAAACAAAGGAAATTTGCAATTGGAGATGCTATGTTGTTATGGGATAAAAGGAGAGAGCCTAAAGGGGCTCATAATAAATTTGATTCTCTATGGAGAGGGCCATTTACAATCAGAGAAGTGATCAAAGAAAATGCCTTTCTGTTGGCATATCCAGATGGAACTCCAATGCCTCTTGCCTACAATGGGCAAGATCTGGAACTATACAACTGGTAATGCTATCTTAAGTCCCTTTGTACAATAGTTTCTATTTCTATCTTTCATGTATTTGTTTTTATTGTTTTTGTGTTACCCTATTTCCCATGTAAGGCTTTGTGCCAGTTTGCTTGGATTCTCTGCATCCTTTCCAGTCCTTGTCCCCATTCAGAGCCTGTTGTTACCCAATATTTAATTTTTGCCATTCATGTGTTGAGTCAAAGTCTCCTTTATTCTTTATTGTTTCATCTCCTTCATAAAGTCGTAGCCTTTATTTAAATGATTTTCCTTTAAAGTCAGTGATTTTACACTTTTCTGAACCTTAGTCAACAAGTTCTAAGTTCTGAAACCTTCTGATTTTCTGACTCTTCTTTGAAAGTCATTGTTGTCATCCCTTTGTTTACCCTGATGCTTAAGTCCTTTGTAGTCGGTGAGTTGGGAGTTCTTATAGAACTTCTGAACACTCGACAGATGGTTCTAAGGTTCTAAAAGTTGTTGATCTCTCGACTAAAGCTTGGTTCATTCTTCGAGGAGCCATCTTTCCATTTATGAACATGAGCGGCTGAAGTGACTTATGTCATTTCGTAATTAATAAGGAATGTCTTGAGGAGTATGATTGCACATTTTTTGAAGGAGAATTAAGGTGGCTTATTTATGAATTGTCCCACCGTACATGCTGCCAAAATTAATGAGGATTTAATGAGACGTTTTATAAGGGTTGCCACCTTCATGAAATGCCTTATCTTGCATTTTAGCTAGTGAACTTCAAAGGAGCTCTGAACTGCATCTTCAACAAGTGGTGAGCATGAATTCTTATAACCAGGTCAAACAATTGGCTTCCTTCTCACTCCCTCTTTGCTATAATAAATTCAATTTCCTCGAAGTTATTTTGGTGGAAAGAACACTTTTCTTTCATGAGTCTGGATTGTGTGTCTTCTTCAAATGTTTTGCAAAATTATTTGGTGCCCCTAGCAGTAACAGAGGCTTTTGCATTCTAGTTTCTTAAGCAAGTGAAAATGAAGTATAAGTATCAGGGTTTCTAGGTTGCTTCAGTTATAGAAAATGGTTTATATAAGGTGAAATATACTAAGCTTGGGCACATAGACTTGGAGATTTTTGGTCTCGGATGCAACAAAACCCCAGAACTCCCATAACAGAGAAAATTCTAACCAGTGGGCTAGCTTATGTTGGAGGTTTTCCACCTGCCATGCCATGTCCGGGCTTAGTTGTTTCATGTGCGAAGAATTATTTCCCTGATTCACAAGTGATAAGAGCTTTTGATAGCTCTGTCCTTACGAAGATTGACACCAAGGCTGTCTCTCGTGCATTAAGATTACCCGACAGAGAAGAGTTTGTTGAGATGTCTGTCACCATGGGGTGGGGCTATTTTTGGGATAAGAAAGACTGGTGCTTGAATTCTATTGCTAGAAATTGGTTGAAAGTTGAGAAGAAGGGAAAATCCCAAATTCCTACCAATTTGAAAAGAGCACATTTCATAGAGGAAATATCTGATATGATCACTTTGCTGCATCGTGTTATTGGGAGTGCTGAGTCTGACTCATTTTAAAATTGGATGTGATAGCTCATCTTGGTGGTGTCTAGCGAATGCTAGTACATTGACTGGGCCAAAATGATTAGTGATCACTTATACAAGCAATTGGCTAACTTTCACCAGGTGTCTTTTCATATGTGCTCTTATTTGTTTTATATCTTAACCAGTAAAGAGGTTGTCTAGGAAGGGTTGAGGACCTAAGGTTTGTTGATGCCAGACACACCTGTGTACGAGTATTTCCCTCAGTTGCAAAGGGAGAAGGGAATGAAAGATTTTTGCCATGTCAATGACACTTTCTTCATGTTTTCTGTAAAAAGAATTATTGAAGGTACACCTGAGAGGAGAATTTTTCCAGAAGCAAGTGCATTGGTGATGAGGTATGGAATTTTTTACATTCAAATGAATAGATTCAATTACCTTCGGGTTGGGGATTATGAAAATGCCCCATTGAAATTGCCGAGATATGTATCTGACTGTTTCATTCTTTTTGAAGTCTGTCGCTAGATGGTGACTGTGAATCATAAATTATATCATGGTATGAAAAAGAAAGGATATACATTTCTTGTGTCTTTGTCTTTCTTTACTTGCAAATTGAATGATCATGCCAGGAATACAAATAAGATTCTAGTAGATTTTAATTTTCATCCTTTATCTTTAAGGCCATTTTTTTTATAGTAAAAATTATGTAAAGAGGAACTTTCATGGGGGTAATCTATATGAGCACCAGCCACACTTGGAGGACTATTGGGAAGATTGTATAGATGAAAGGGAGGTTCAGAGAAGGGATTGGATGAGGTTGGCACTAGACCAAATCTGGGCCTTCAATTTGCCTTTGCAAATTCTAGGTGGTGTAGATGATAATTCTAAGATTATTAATGAAGGTTATCATGATGTTGCCTCTAAACCCCTACCTTAGATACATTGGGATGATAAGGAAATTACTGATGTTAAGGTTTGGTCCTCTTTTGTATTGGATAAGATTGAAAGGTGGCTTGAAGGAAGAATTTGAGAGCATGTAGGTTCTTCTGTGCCAAAGGTATCTGGAACGAGAGATCAAGAGACATTCTAGGCCTATGGTACCCCAAGAGTTTTAACTGGAGTGGAGACAACTCATCATAGAGTTGTTTCACAATCTGGTGGGGATGGAGAACAACCTAAGGATAATAGGAGGTTAAAGGGCACATGTGAATAAGATGGACAACCTGCATCTATGAGATAAGGAATAGAAAAGAAGATGGATGCCTTGCATCAGTTGCAGGCAGACCATGTGGCCTCTCCCAACTCCCCCGTGTCACGTAGTGATTCTTTAACTTTTCATTAGATTGGCGAGGACAATGTTTTTCATTCTTTGTTTGATAATCCAACTTCCCCTAGATTGGATGGGATTCCTATGCATAATATTCCTAATCAGCCAAATAATGTTGCTTTAGGTACCAATGATAGTAAAGATGTGTTACCATCACCATCTTGGTTGAAGAAGGTTGTAGAGAAAAAGATAAGGTATCCTATGACTGACATGAATACAAATATCGTAGCCAAATTGCTGTAGGTTACACTTGCCTAAAAAGGATAAGAGGATGTCTAGGATGGTAATCGACTCTGCTACAGGGCATCGTGTTTTAGAGATTGCTGATCCTGTTGGTGATAAAAATGAAAATGAATTCATAGAGGCTGATTTTAACATGAACAAAATTGATATGGGCCCCACAACTATTGATGGAGATATATATCATGCCAAGTTCTTTGTAAGCATGCTGGCGAAGAGGGTTAAAGAAGAACAATAAGAGAACTCGCAATTGCAGGCCTAGGTGAATACTTTGACTTCTTTTAGTCAATCCATTTTAAATATTACTTCTTAGCCTTTAGATGCAACTCCTAGTATCACTATTGATGCAATGGATCCCAATATGCTGCAACAAATTAAGAGATATCAAACCCTGGCCAAAGCCACTGAGAAGTGGATTGAGAAGGTTAGTTTTGATAGCTTATTATACATTGAAGAGGCTATGTGGTTGTATGCTCTTATATCTGAGAAGAAAAAAGGATTAGCAACTAAATTACAAAATGTTAAGGAGGAAAGTGGTTTGCTGATGGTGTCTAAGGAAGTACAAGAAATTATTAAGATTGACACAGGTATTCTCTTGGCCGAAAATATTATGAATGATGTAAAAGAAAATGAATTTGTTTCTTGGTTAGATGCTCTCGAATGGAAGCTATCTGTGCTCGGACAATACAACAATGATATAAGAGGAATTCTTAATCAATATCATGCTGACCTTATAGACCTCCAGAAGAACTGTAACACTTTTGAGGTTGAAATTTTGAATGAAGGTGGTGAAGATTTGCGAGATGTGGGAGAAGTAAAGCAATCCTTTAAGAAGATGCTCACAAACAAAATTGTAGGTGCTGATATTGTTACTGGAGAATCACTGGGTAAGCTTGGGACCATGGCCATCTATCTCAGAACTTTCAAAGTTGAAGTTGATGAGATTAATAAAAGGATAATAGATGTGGAAAGAACAATCAGCAGGTGGAAACTTAAGGTACACATTACTATTTCTCTTGGAAGTGGCAAGGTCATAACTCCCATAATCTCTAGGTACCAAAGTTATAAAGCGAAGTTATGAGCACAAGCGGACTCAACTACAACTGGTGGACAAGACAAGGAGAGTGAGGTGATTCGAGGAGAAGACTCAACAACTACCACATGATGGCGTTTGATTTGTTTATGTTATTTTTTTTAAACAATTTGCTCTGATGTTTTAAAGACTTGTTAATTATATTTTAATTGACTGTCTCCAGGAAGCTGTTATTATTTTGAGATAGTTATTATTGACAAGGCTATATATTCTAATCCTGTCAATGCTTAGGGAACTTTTGGCAAACTTTGTGTTGTTAATTGATCATTTTTGGTGTTACTCTATATTTTAGTTATTCTAGTATATGAATGGAAGTTGGAGGAGTTGATTACTGAAATCGTAAAATTTGTGTTATGATGGATGGATACATGTTCTTCTTATGTTGAATATTTACCAACTTCTTAAATTGTAGTTGTATATTGGGATGATTGGAAATTCTTATTGTGGCTCATTGTTGTAAATAGTTTTTCTTTCGATGAATGGTTCAAGTAGTGATGATTATGTGATGAAAGATATAAGTTTATGATTATGGTTGTGTGAAGTCTTTGCACTTCTTATTGTTTTGGTTGTGTTGTAATTCATTGCCTTTATTGCTTTCTGGTCAAAAGCACCACCTTTCCTACTTTTTGGTTAAAATCATACATAGTTTTCATTCTTTTTGTTGGTTTTTCTTCTGAATCAGCATTAGGGTTTGCCACTTCTAATGCACAGGCAGATTCAGCCAACTAAATACAGGAGGTTGCGTGAGCTGCCTCCCCTTCACTTCTGGTTCTGCCGCACCAAGGGGGGTATCCCTATAACTCAAGATGTAACCTTGACTAGCTCAAAGATAGAAAGATCTAACTTGACAACAACAGGCAGAATACTCTCATGTATGGACCAAGATCTGTATGATAGATCACAAGGCTGGCAACATTCTTGGACATGATGTCTGGTTGGGTATGAGAGCATGCAGGGGGTTCCTAATCCTACTCCTACAACTAACAGGTGGAAGGATGAAGTAATTTGATATGGATTTTGGATGCAAAGCTGGACATGGTGTATAACCTCAACACAGAGCTAGATTGGTGCCTATCCAGGGCTTGGAGTCGGTAGACATACACCTGTGAATGATCAGCATGAATAGCTAAAACTAGATTTCAGGGGGATACACATGATATCTGCCTTACAGATATCTCCCAATAAAGAGTGTTAAGCTGTCTATACTTATGGCATCCCTACTGCAGTATACCCTTCCCAATGTTTAACCTGAAAACAGTTTAATCTACCCCTTGAGCAGAAGTTAAAAGATCAGACATTCAACATAGGAATTCTATGCTCTAGAATCTAAACATTACCCAAATATCTAGATTCAGAAGAAGAATACATGCAATACTGGAGACAGAATCAGCAAAACACATGCTAAGACAGCATTATTCATATAAGATTAACCATGAAATCAGTGGATTCATGCCAAATCGTACAACAGGAGATACATAAACTCACAAGTTTAAGCTATACAGAGCAACCAGATCAGCTTGTTTTTAATTACAGAGCCAAAAATGTCCAACTTTCAACAACCACAAATGAGTAACACTTCCTGCTTATAACAGCCAGGTAGTGTACCACAGCAATTAATTACATGGTTGACCAAAAATCCCGCCAGATACACAGTATCAGAAAAATGGCGCTCAACGCATTACCAGATTGGCGCCCAAACATGAATGCAGCAGGTAGGGGAGGAGACAGGAAGAAATCTCGAGCCCTGCGCCACTGTCCGTCGATGTACACCTTCAATCGGGTACCAGATCCGCCCATACCTCTGCAACCTTCGCCATTAATGGCGCACCAACCCACGGCCTCGGGAAAACGTCAATTCTGCATCGCAGCCATTTCCCGCCGAGATTCATCATCATGATATTTGAAAATGCAGGATATCAATTATCCCACATGCACCCCGCAGCAACCTCTTTAACACTTTATATACTAGGTCATGAGCATATATGATGTCGGTGCTTTTGCTCCTGACGACACTAGTATAAGACTTCATCATCATCATCCCCCAGCAGCATGATATCCTGTTGCTTGAAATATCACCCTGACGTCAGCATCATCACCGCAATATCACCTGCATGATAATCGCCTTCATCCGCACAACCTGATCCATCGGAGGAACATCCTCCTGCTGAGCCTATACCAAAAGTCTGGCCGATGAACATCCTGATGACGTCATCATCATATCTGCCTACTGTGCACCTCCTCATATCCGGATGACGTCATCATCATGTTTGCAAATATCGGGAGATCTCCACAAGATGATCTGTGTTAGAAATATGACCCCCCCGGACCTTGATGATGTCATCATCATATCGACATCAGGATGATATTCGGAAGATAACCGGATATTTGGAAATATCATCCTGATGCACAAATATCATGCTGCACTGTAGCTCCATTATAAGATCGGGGCGATAGATGAATATGATGATGCTTGAAAAGATCACCCCCACTAGATAATGCACGAAGCCGGCAGGCGGATATCTCCTTGATATCAGCATCATCATGACGCTGGAACAAACATACATCCGGGTGATATTCAAAAATGAAAATATCACCCCCTCCTTCGGAAATATCATGATGCAGATAGGCAGAGAAATAGATATCACCCTGACATAAGAATGACGTCAGCATCATCAGGATAATAAAACAATGAACATGAAGTGATACAACATCATCAGGATGATATTGACTAAGATCATCCTAACGTTCAAAATATGATGACCATATCGGGTCATACTTAGAACTCTTCAACAACATCATCAGGATGATCATAACCAAGATCACCCGATGATAAAAATATCACCCCAGCGAAATATCATGCAGGCAGAAAATATGATGACCCTCGCAAGCAACACGGTGATAACTAGAAATATCATGATGATGATGACGACCCTTAGGAAAAAACAAGTCAGGTCGAACAACTCAGAGAGTAACCCCTTCAGAAGATCGGGGTGACATCATCATCATAAAAGGGCAAGGTGATAATTGGAAGGTCACCGGATACTTGAAAAATCACCTCCGCAAGAAAATCAGGGCGCACTGTAGCTCATCAGCAGGATCAGGATGATAACCAAACATCACCCGATATTGAAACATGATGATCCTGATGAGAAACCGGTCGACAGAAAACATGATGATGCTGACCACCATCGAAGAAAATATGATGATGATGACCTCCTCTTCAAAGAAAATATGATGATGCAGCTGAAAAATGCTGAGGAGGTCCAACACTTAGAACATTTTTTGGATACTTAGGGAAAGTGCCTGCATGAAAATTGCTCAAAAACTGCCAGTCAATTCAGGCACTAACACCTTTAACATCATTCAAAGGTAGCCACACCTTGTAAAATAAGTAGTCATTGTAAAATATCATTGCAATTGGCTCAACTACTAGTACAATTGCCATTTGTGCGGGCATGAGAAAATAGAGTTAAGTGGCAAATCTGTAAACTAACATATGGTATTATTGATGAGCTGGCTATTTTAATGTTTGAAGGCTTTATAGTTAGAGAGGTTTGAAGATCAAGTCTTGGTATCAAATTTTGTAAGAAGTGCACATGGTATGAGTCCATATATTAGTTTGGAAAAAAGGTACCAAATACATATTAAGAGGAGTTGTTTAAAAAGAGACTTTTAAGACTTTTGGTTTGTAGGAAGTCAAGAGTTCAAAACTCTTTAATTAAAATGCTAAGTTTTTTAAATCATGTCATTATTTAAAATATATGCCATTTTCATCATATTGTGTTATTACATGAGAGTAGGGGTGTGATTATTGATTTTAAATGTTTTTCCCATTCTGATACAATTGGAAAAGTCTATTTTTTGTTTGTTTTTTGGAGTTACCTCTTGTGAATTTGTAGAGAAATTTATTGTATATTCATTTTGAATGAAGGTACAAGGTGTTTGTAATTAATCAAGGGCATTGCAGCTGTACAATCTAAAAAATATGAACCCATTCTAGTCCACAAAGCTCTCAAACTCAATAAATAAAGGTATATGTCGATACTAAAAAATTACTCCTATGTGGAAGTCAGAAGGAGAGCAGGCCCATTGTAAGGGCAGTAGGCTTGACAAGAGCGATGGTGTGAGGGCTTAGAATGGCATCCGAAGGCCTGTACAGGGTGCACAAAGCAAGGAAAAGTCCCTAAGTGGCGCAGCTCAGGAGGGGGTAGATTTTAGAGGGTTTGATCCCCTTGCTCCAGATGTGGTTGGAAATGGAGACCTCTCTAATCTTGGCCATTGTTCCTCTGGCTCACCCTCCTTGGAATTGGTGGAACAATCCAACAATAACTACAAATTGTGCAAAAATCTCCCCAATCCATTCCATGCTTGCAGTGATTTTTGTAAAGAGCAGATCTTGAAGGCCAATCCAATGGTTGACTTAGGGCTGGTTGCTCATGAGATGATTTCTCCCGTGGGAAATGAGGAATCCATCTCCCTTGCCCCTGATCCCCGACCCCTCCGTATTTTTCTCAGTCTTCTCCCCCTCTGTTTTTGGGAGACACTAAGGTGGATCCGGCTTCTGAGCCAGTGGATTTTCATATTTCAGATGATTGCTTAGCAGAAGTTTCATCTAAAATTGGATCGCGGGCTTTGGTTTTTAGAGCAATGGGGAAGAGGCCTTTAGTGGATGAGTTTTTATCTTGGAGCAAGATTGTATGGGATGGTTTGGCTACTCTTATGGTGGAGCTATTGGACCATGGTTTTTTCCTTGTCATTTTTCTTAATTCAGAGGATTGCAAGTTTGTTATGGATAATGGGCCTTGGTTTTATGGCAGATTTGGTTTTTTCGTGACCCCGTGGTCCCCTTTTTTTGATCCTGTAAATGTGCGTATCACTTCCATTCCGGTTTGGGTACGGCTCTACAATTTACCTCTAGTTATGCGTAATGTGGGACTTATAGAATCTCTGATCAACCATGTCAGCACTTTCATTAAGGTGCAGGAAGCTGGCCTTTTGGCCCCAAGACGTTTCATTAGAGTTTGTGTTATGGTTGATATTTCCAGGCCATTACCTCACATGGTCCGCATTAATTCTTCTCTGGGCTCGTGGCTGCGATATTTAAATTATGAGGGGCTCCCAGAGCACTGCTTCAGATGCAACCAACTTGGACATAAGATTGTTGGCTGCCATGGTAAATCTGTAAATGGCCTTCATACTCTTAACCTTAAGAGATGGGTCTGCAAGGTAAGCAATCCTAATGCTGATTTCATTTGGAGAAACCATGGGGTCTTCTTGCAACATTGCTCTACAACCTCCTCAGTTTGTGGGGTTGATGGAAAAGGATTTGTAGGCACAGTCCCTCCCGGTGTTGAGGTTATGGTTGCTAATGCTTTCGATCAGAAGGATCATATTGTCATAGATCAACAGGACCTTTTGACCTCAGAAGATGGGAAGCTTAGGACGACTCTTGTTGATGATCATGATTATCTTTTGGATCAGGCTAATGCATTGGCCTCTTCTGATTTTTGCACCTTATCCCAGACTACGAGCAAGTGTGCAAAACCTCTCATTTCCAAAGGTGACATTCGTAGGATTAGGAAAACTGAAGCAGAGAAATTGAGGTCAGAAGCTTTGGATTCGATAGAAGATGGCACTCAATGGAGAATGGAAGCGCTCCTCACTAGGAGCAAACAGAAGCAAAAGAAAGGTTGATCTCTGGAGTTGGTTTGAGTGATGGAGATAATTTTTTGCGTGGTTTTTATTGATGTTCCTCTTTGTCTTTCTTCCTCTCTCTTTGTCTTTTTTGCTCCCCAATTTCAGGTCTGAAGCTTTCTTCTTTTTTTGGTCTCTATGTTATACGGGAGTGGGCCCTTTTCCCACATTTTACGGATCAAAAAAAAAAAAAACTCCTATGTTAAAAAATTGCCTATCCTAAAATATGACGACATAGGTCTTGTCACTATCTCCCCCAAAATGGTGAATTTGCACTCCCAATAATTGGTGCAGTCATTCTCAAATTAAAGATGATCACTCTAAGGTTGACTATTAGTGAGTCACTCTCATCACTGGTGCTCACACCAAATCATGATGAACTAGCTCCATGTATAGTCATACAAAATTCCTACTCATCTCTCTCATATTTGTAGTGTCCAAAACTCTATGATATGCAATTTTTGTAAAAAGCTCATCTATAATTGATGTATCAGTTGTTCACACCAAGCAACATTAGTATATTTAATGCCCATCAACAATTCAACAAAAATAATATTTATTTCAACACTTAGTGACAATTCTAACAAGGCCCAAAGCAATAAACTCCATCACCATTTGCTTTCTTTTCAACACCCTTTTTTGCAATGTAAAAAATAATAACTCCAACAATAGTGCTTCGCTCATTCCTACACCATTCCTCTAGCACATTTCTCATTGTGGGCTCTATTACCACTACTAGGACATTTTGGGATCATCAATGAAGAAGAAAAGAAGATACAAATATGTGACAAACTCGTAAATCTTTATCTCATATTCCTTCATATATCAATGTACAACAATGTACAACAATGTACAAATAAATACACAATGGTGTGTAATTACCCGTTCAACCACCTGGTAACCACTGTAAGGAAGAAAATGTAGCAGAATTGGCTTCCTATGCTAATATTGAGAGGATTATTGTACATAAACTTTTCAAAATTGATCTAAACTATGAAAGAAATTATGTAGAAACACATAAATCAACATAAAACAATTTAACATATAACACCAAAATTATGTGGGGAACACCCTTTTGAAAGAAAAACTCCACACTCCAAAACCTACTTAATGTATTATCAAATCAATAATAAGATTACAATATGCTTGTAGAGCAAGCTTTTACAGGAGTTTCACCAACATATAAGCTTGGAGTGATTTTGGTAGCATTTCAGTAGCACCTGCAAATTCTCAATCCAATACAACTCCTCAAGCACCCAATTTATAGACAAAATGAATAACTTGGAAACTATAGGTGGTTTTCTAAACCATGTGCAAAACCTCCTAGAAGTATGGCGCCCAACTTGGGCCCAATGTCCAACACCTCCTAAAAGATTCCCTCATATAGGCTAAAAATAGAAAACAACTATTCCACCTTATAGCTATCATAACTGACCAAATTTATCCACCCAACATGGGTGCCCAAGTTTTTCATTATTCCTATCTAAAAATATTCATTTTATGACAAATAATATTGTCTATTATAGTTGGTCAAGATTCCAAAGTAACTCCCTTTATTCTTGGCTCTTACACATCATAGAATCTATCATAATGTTGTCATAGGATCCCACAAAATTAGGGCATCCCAAATTTGCTAAAGATAGGCAATTTAATAACCTCTTACAACTTCATACAAAGTATCGCCATGTAGCATATGATGCCAACTCAAAATCCCACACCCCATTTTGGCTAGAGCACAATTTAATTAATATAAAATATAATAATGTGGGAAAATGTTAAATAATTAAAATAATAAATCCAATAATTTTACAAGGTTGAGACGCCTTAATTTCCAACAACCACTCCTTAAATAGATGTGGTTATCTCATAATTAAAGAGACAAAAAATACCTGAATACATAGAAAGAAGAAATAAAGCAAAGTGTAAATGAACATATCTAACACAAAGCAAACCTCCAAAGCTTCTTTTATGTGTAGTGAATTTATGCTAGATCAACTCTCTTTATATATGCGTGGTTAACCCTCTAATAAACCACTCATGTTAGAGTGTGACATCAATATCAATATCATGGGGTATCTTAACTACCAATTTATGAATCAAGATTTAGTGTGTGCACTCTACCAAAAGAAAGGGGCTCAATTAGCTGTAATGATTGAAGTTCTTTTGGTGCAAGTAGGTGCAAATGATCATGCAAATGAAAGAGGAGAAACACTAATATAAAGCTCTTGTTCGTACGACCAAACAGTCAATACATATGGATTTTCACACCCAAAAGGGCCTACAAATCGAGATTGGAATTCTGCAGCGTTGTCGGTTGTGAAGATGCAAAATTTGGAAGTCAATGTGCAATATGCAAAGTCAAATCATTTGAGAACTGCAGAAGTAGTCTTTCAATTAGTAGTTGTTCTTAAGCCCTCAGCATCTGAAAGAAAGTTTTAGGAAAGGATTTTATAGAGTTTTGGTGCACACAAGCAGAGAATCAATTTGTAACTTTTTAAAGATCTATGCCAAAGTTTGTAGACTTGTGAGATTGACTAGAAAATAAGTAGAAGACTACGAAACTACTTGAGGACTCCACATTTCTACCCTATGCACTACAAATGCATCAAATTTTGTTCGAGTTCATCCAAATTCCTAACCTAAGTCTTTCAAACTTGCTCACGACTATTCCTTGATATGAACAAGGATGAGAATTTGCTCAAAAACCATAATAAATTATAAGGGTACAAACTATGGTACTATGGGTAAGAGACAAAAACACAAAATCTAGACAATAAATTGTTATTAAAATTTATTAAATAATTTTCATTTAGAGTTGGGTGTGATAGTGGTGGAAATGAAATGTTTAGTTGAACCTATGATAGGTATAAATGGGGGTTTAAAAATTGTCAAAAAAAAAGTACCTAAGATATATGGTAAAAAGATGAGATATTTTAATAGAAATTATGTACTAGGATGGGGTATAAAAATTCAATATATGATGGTCAAAATAAAAATTAGGGGCATTATTTAAGATTCCATGATCGAAGGCGATATAGGATAATTTTACTAAACTAATCCCCTAGGTTTTACTTTAGACCAAAACGTTATAGACTCTAATCATACTTCTCAACAATATACACACATTTGTAATCTAAGTGGTAAAATACACTTTTGGAGTTCAAGTTGACATTGCTTAAGTAAATACAATTCAAGTGCTAGTTCATAAAGATACTTGATACCTATTAATATTGCTCTTGGATGGATCAAGCTTGATTCTATGCATCGCTACTCTAGATATTCAATAATAATACAACAAAGACATATTAGTTATTGAATTATCATAGTGCTTTGAGGTGAAATCTTTTTCTAACATGGGTGGGCATATTATAGAACTAATTTATCTTCATTAGTTATTAATAATCACTACCAAGAGATGTCACCTATCACCTTGATGGGACACACCCTATGGAATGCGTTCCTTAATTCACACATGAATAACATATCAACTTATCTATTTATTTTGAAACATCTCATTATATTTTTGATATGTAGATTTTACAAATTTATTATGTATGTACTTGATATGTATGTGATAGGAAAATCAATTAGAAATGAGTTAAGGGGAATTATAGAGTAGATGGGATCTCAAAAAATATAAAAGAGAGAATAACAAGTAAAATACATGTTTGGATATTAATGTTGGTTGGGGAAACATTAATATTCACTACCCCAAAATTTATAAATATTCAAGGCATATGAAATAGGTGTTTGTCTCTAGGGATAATAATATCAATGACCATCAATGAACAAATCATTATTAATTATCGGCAAAATGCTTTATCTAAGCCTAATGTGAGGAAGATTGACTAGATTAGTGATCCATCCTTGAAAAGACTCAAGATGTGAATTCTATTTTATAAGAGAGTATACAACTCTATTAGAATATACTTTGTATTATTTAATAAATTAGAGTATACTTTGTATTATTTAATAAAGGCATCGACAGTTATTTTGGTTATTAGTCGACATGGAAAACTGACTTTGTTAACTGTCAAAAGGCTTGATAGATAAGCGGCTGGACAATGCAAAAGGTCACGAGTCATAGATGAGATTGTAGTGTATTTCATGTAGCGTAGTAGCGGTATTGAGCTGCAAGTCACAGGTTGTAATTCGTGAGTTTTGCTAGATAATATAAATACTAGATGGTTGTTTTTGTGGATGTCGACCACATTGGGTGAACCAAGTTACATCTCTATGTTTATTTGTGTTATTCTTCATTGTTATTTCTGTGTGTTTTTAAATCTGCATCATAATTGCTAAATGCATATTGCTCCGGTCTACCATTGAAATCCTAACACCAATTTTATAGGTAGATGTAGACACCATGTGCCATAGAGTGAGTGATGTGTTAAACCTAGGATAATTGTTAAAAATCTAGAAATACATATTTTAATGAAGTGTTGCTCCTATTGGCAAGAGACACAGTATAGCTTCATGAGTGTTGTCATTGATGGCAACAAAGTTCATCCCACCCATCTGCAGGACATGGTGTGCCTATACCGGAAGTCAGATTGAAGAGTGTTGTGGTTCGGTAAGCAAGAACAAAGCATGTGGCAAGGTCCGACAGTCAGGTCTGGATCTCTCAGAGGAAGTATCTCAGTAAAGTGCGGATTTGGGGAAGTCCAGAGGAGTACCTTGACTGATAGATTCCAAGGATTGAGCCTCCAGTGAAGAAAGATTGAAGATATATGAGCACCTAAGCATTGGGTCCCTATTTGGCAGAGTAGACAGAGGAAGAACTGACCCGCAGAGCATCAGACTTTAATCCGGATGAGATATTGATGATGATCAAGTTTCTTGAGGTATCATTCATGATTGGCCGACATGATTGATGACTTCTATAAGCATCTCCTTGATACACATCACTTGGTAAGCAAGGATTCAGCGGATAGATCAGAGTTTAGGAAAATATTGACTATTCCGGATGCAGACTAGAAAGGTGTTGAAATCATTGGTGTGGATATATATACCAGATGGATTTAGATGTGAAGGTGTGTTGTTGTTGTGTTGGGTAGTGCGAAGAAAAGCAGAAGAATAGTGTGAAGGCAGTAAGATAGGTCCGGAATGTGACAGGACAGCAACACCAAAGAAGAGGTAGAATGAAGTGCAGCAGATTAGTGTATGGAGCCTAACTGAAACTGAACCTCAGCATGTGTGGATGCTTTTCATCAGTTCAAGTATCTTGTTACTTCATTTGTATCTTGTCGATAGTGAGTCTCTTGTAGGCAGTGAACCTCTTGTGAGCAATGTGCTCGGGCAGTGAGCCCTAATTGGCAAGTGCCATTTTGTATCATCCTATTCTTTTAACAGAGAATACAATCTTGGGTTAGTCACCCTGTGGTTTTTCCCCTAACAAGGTTTTCCACGTCAAATCACTGTGTCATGTGTATTGGTGTTATTTTTGTTTCATGGTTATGTTTGCATATATAAGTTGATGCTGCATTTATTGTTAAGGAAGATCAGAAAGTTGAAATAATTAAGATAACTGATTCACCCCCCCTCTCAGTTATCAACAATTGGCATCAGAGCCAAGTTCCTCCAAATAGAGCCTAACAGCTTGAGGAAGATCTGGGAATCTCAATGGATATGTATGGTATGAGGGAACAACTTCAGTCTGCCCTAGATGATCTTGAGCAATCTAACTCTGAAGTCAATGAATTGAAGGAAAGACTCAAACAAGTTGATGATTTCATAAATGAACTAAAAGAGAAACTGAGTATCTCTATGAAAAAGAGAAAGGATCTACTTCAACAATTGGCAAGTCAAGGTGAAACCAATAATACAAATGAAGACCTGAAGGAGAAAACCAAGCTATGTGAAAAGTTGTCAAAAGAGGTCATTATGGTAAGACATGAAATAGAATCAAGAGTTATGAAATTCACCCAAGAAATTGAAGAGAAAATAAAAATTGAAGATGATCTAAGACAATCTCTCAAGGAGAAATCAGAAGACTGCCATAAAATGGATACAATAATCAGACATCTAAAATCTAACCTTGAAGAAGCAAGAGATAATGAAGATCAACTTGAGAATTAGATTGACACTCTTAAAATGGATCTTCAACCAACAAATGAATACAAAGAGAAATTCAAGATAAGCTCTGCTCAACTTGAAGTTCTTCTTCAAAGCCAGAAGAGGGTAGATGACAAACAAGGCTTAGAGTATGAAAAAGGTGAAAGCTCTGGATCCGGTCAGAAGAACTCTGGATTAGGAAATCCAAGGAATAAACCTAGAAGACCTCCAGTAAGACAACCAAATGCTCAAAGATATCCATCCTTCAATGGATATTGCCACAATTGCAATAACTTTGGTCATAAAGCTAATCAGTGCAGAAGAAGAATAAATCAGACTAATTCATCCTTCTCTGGACAGTGTTTCAATTGCAAAAGGTATGGCCACAAATCTCATGAGTGTAGAAATATGCAAATGAACAATTCATTCAATGGTAGATGTTTTGCATGCAATATAATGGGACATATGGCTAATCAGTGTAGATCAAGAGGATATCAGTCAAATATGCAAAGAAATGTTGTTTGCTACAATTGCAATAGATCCAGTCATATTATCAAATTCTGCAGAAGTAAGAATCAGAATAATAAGGATCTGGTACATCATAATCATAACCAAGACAAAGGAAAAGGAAAAGTGAATGCGGATGAAATTCAAATGGAGATGAACAAAATATGGGTGAAGAGAAGTACATAAAATGATGGGGATGGATTCACACTAGAATCTGGTGCTGATATTCCTTCCAGAAACTAAATAGATGAGCTCTAGCTTAGGGGGAGTAACAAAAGAAAAACATTTTCCCCTAGCCAGTTAATTGGTACCTGAAATTGGCACAAGAAAAGTTGCGGATTAAAGGGTTCTCAGAGGAACATCTAAATAAGCTTTGGTAAAGAGATGGAAGATCCACAAGAAGTTTTGAATAGGTTAATCTTCCAAGACTAATCTGGTTCAACAGTCATCCGGTAAGAAGTAGGTTTTTCACAGTTAGATTTGATATGATTCAAACTAAGGAATCTTGATCTGCGGATAGATGAAATGTTTGGGGAAAGAAAGATAGATTGTCAATCATCACCAAGAACAACTCTAAATGCTTCTCAATAATCCAGAAAAGATTTTTCTCAAAACAAGGAGAACAAGGCAAACTGGAATGACTTAAGTTATGCATTTATTGCAATATGAAATTAGGGTTTGCAGAGAAATATAAGGGTTCTCTTATTGAACATTTGCTCATTTTACATTCGAGAAGAAGAGAAAAGGAGCTCTGGAACAAATTACCTCAAGCCCATCAAAGATCAATTGCAGAAGTTGATTCATCCAGAGATCCGATCCGGTTCATATCGTGAACCCCAGAAGCATAAAAGGTATTTTCCGCTCTTGAAAATCTCTCTGTGAAATTTTGAAAGATGGCTACTCTGAATATCGTGAAGATCACTGATAGGCCGTGCCCTAAATTCAGAAAACATCCCTATAAATCCCTAGAAGTTGATCCCTTAGGTGCATTTTCTAGCATTCCACATGGAATTTTGCATGTAGAAGACGTTAGGGTTTACATTCACGCAAACATTGAAAAATTTGGTGAATCCAAGCTGATGGATATCTACCACAAGGAACTGATAGATGAATCATTTGAACTAAAACCTTAGTATAAGGCCATCTGAGATAAACATTTTGGACAGTGTATTCATTTCCCCTATTTTGTTGAGGATGATTAGGTTCGATATGTTTTGAGCAGAATGCATGACAACTTTATGTGGTTGATGAGGCCATTTAAGATAACCAAGGAAGCAATTAGGGCGATAACCGAATTGCACTCATCTGGTGGGTTACCTACTCTAAAATCAGTCAAAAACCAAACTGTGAGTGAGGCTACCAAATCTAAATTTGATAAAAGAGCAATGACAGTTAAGGATATCACAGATTTGGACATCAAGTTTGCCTCCATGATTATTGGCTACAAGATATATCACTCCAGCAGAGAAAATTCTATATCCGGAACAACAATCTACACTGCTTATGAAATGTTGAGAAAGAATGCAGATTATGATCTTTGTGAACTCCTTCTGAGCCAACTGATGGAAAACCTACAAAAGATCAAGAAGGACAAGAAGAACTTTTTCAAGTATGGTGGGATGATACTATGTTTGTTCTTCTACTTTATGAATGAGTTGTCCGGATCCAATGGTTGGGTATGGCAGAATGACAGACTTGTTGCAATTCAAATCAGAGATTACTTGCATGGGCTTGGTGATGCCAAGACACAAAACACAGCACTGTGGGGCTACTTCAAAAACTTCCAAAGCATGATGCAGGCTAGAGAAAAAATTCCCCAATCCCTAGTTGAAAAATACAAGGATACAGTGTGCTTCATGGTAGACACTGATCAATGTCTGATGGAGGTAGTAGAACTAAGAATAGTATGGATCATACCAATGGGGTATGAAGTGGATGAGAAAATTGTAGAGCTGCATGTTCAACACATGCTAAGTCAGCCCAAGGATCCCAAGGCAGAAATGTTTGGAACCTTTGAAGAATTGAATGTAAGGATTCATGTGGAGCTTAGACAACCAGAGATGAAGAGAAAAGTGAGAAAATAAGTAGAGAATGTTGCCAAAAGGTATGGCATCTCAAAAGAGGCACTTGATGCAAATAGAGAAAAGATGGAAAGGGCAGAAAAGGAAAAGAAAGAGGCAGAAAAAGAAAGTGCTCCGGTAGAAGCCCCCTCCTGGACTAGATCCTCTAAGAGCTCTGCATCTACTAAGAGCTCAAAGGCATCAAAACCGGAAGCAAAATCATCCGGTAAAGGAGAGAAGAGAACTAAGACAAAGGCCACAAGATCTTATACTAGTCAAAAGGATGATGAAGAGACTGAATCTGATGAAAAGGTCAAGAAAATGAAGAAGAAGAAGAAAACATCCGGTGAACCCTCTACCAGTCAAGGAAAAGAAGAGAAGGCAGAGGAATTTGTTGAAAGGCCCACTCTATCCATTAATGATGTAGTCAAATTAGTCACTGTGGATGGGAACCTAAAACTAATGTCTGAATTCTATGATGATTACAATGAAGCTGACCAAAAGATCTTGCAAGAATCCACAGTCAGGTATCTGAATATCTACAATAAGGCTTTTATTGAAATCATATCTCTCATTCCCAAAAGCCTAGAGAAGGAATTAGAAATAAGGAAGAATAATGCTAAGGCAAAGGATCTTGAGATCTGAGAATAGATAGCTATTTAGCTATATCCTTCAATCACTTTGAAGCAAATGAATATGATCTTCAAAGATTGCAAGGATGAGTTCCGGAGCAAAGCTAGAATGAATCAACTTATGCTCGGAGAAACTGACAAAGTAGCAAAAGAGACAGAAGAGATCCACCAGAATGCATACAAAAGATTCAACATTCCCATTACAGAGGACGTAAGTGATGAACCTTCTGATGTTGAAAGGCAAAGTGCATCAAAGAAAGACCCTACTGAAAAGATTGCAGATGAGGTAAAGGAGACAAGTGAAGAGAAAACCAAGGACTTCGATTCTTTTGTTCCGGAAGAGGAAGTCCAAGAGGTAAATATCTCTCATCCGATTTCCCCTGTAGACTCCGAATCTAAAGGAGAAGAAAGAGTAGAAGAGAAGATCTGTCAAGAAGCAGAGGAAAAGGAAAAAGAAGATGACAGTAGTAAGGCTGCAGAAGGAGAGAAAACTCCAACAGAGAAGGCCACAAATGATAGTGGTAAGGCTGCAGAAGGGGAGAAAACTCTGTCTCCGGCAAGAGACATAATAGAAGCGGTCAAAGATTTCTTGACCAAAGAGATGATGGAATTTGATGAACTGGAACTGCTTCAAGGTCCATTCAATTTTGATTCCCTCTCCCTGGTTCAAACCATGAAACTAGCATCCTTCACTCAAGTGAAGGCAAAAGAAAAACTGCTGAAGTCTCACATGGAAGACTGTGAGCTTGTAGAAACTGCATCTAGAGTATTGGAGAAAATCATGCCATCCTTCCAAAAGGATCCTTCGGCCTCCACATCTAGTAATCTAAAGTCCCTTGTAAATTCTGTTCATACACATTTTGATTCCCTAGAGAAGTCAGCTGAAGAAAAGGTTTGGAAGGAGTTTTTGGAAAAGAGATTCTCTGAAGTGCAGGGTCTGATAACAAATGATAGGAGAGTCATGGATATTGGGATAAAGAGTTTAGAAAATGCTCTTAAAGATGGTGGAGATATGTATAAATTTTTTTATCCTGGCCCACAGTGACCAAAGATATTGAGGAGAAAGTAAAAGAGTAAGAGAATAAACTGTTAAGTTTATCTCAAAGTTTTGATCCTCTCTCCTCCTCCATAGTAAATCAAGAGTGTCAGACTATTGCAGTCATAAATGAAATAAAGACACTTGAGAAGGAGAAGAAAAATAGAACAAACAGGTTGAGTGAACTTAGAGGGATCATTATCCCTAAGTTAGAGGCCATGCATGAAGCCCTAACTGATGCCCAGGCCACAGCCCGGACCAGTGATCCAACAGATCTCAAGAAGGTAGAAGCTTTTGCATTCCTGTTGAGTGGTCACATCTTAATTTTAGACAGGATGAAGCAGAGTTGGGCGATAGAAGTTATACAGTTGAAGAATACTTTTGCAGATATACTTAAGTATATGTAAGTACTTGTATATATACTTATGCAGCTAAGTATAGTTGGATTTTTGAAAATTTTGGTGTGCGGATCCTACCCTTTTCCATTGATGTCAAAGGGGGAGTGAGGAGTAGTGAAAAATGAGGAATCTAGATAAGGGGGAGCTCTGGTAAAATGTACATTAGAACAGAGCATCAACCAAGGGGGAGTGTAGTGTGCAGTGTGACACTTAGTCATTTTTCACTAAGTGTTGCCATTAATGCCAAAGGGGGAGATTGTTGGCAAGAGACACAGTATAGCTTCATGAGTGTTGTCATTGATGGCAACAAAGTTCATCCCACCCATCCACAGGACATGGTGTGCCTATACCGGAAGTCAAATTGAAGAGTGTTGTGGTTCGGTAAGCAAGAACAGAGCATGTGGCAAGGTCTGACAGTTAGGTCTGGATCTCTCAGAGGAAGTATCTCAGTAAAGTGCGGATTTGGGGAAGTCCAGAGGAGTACCTTGACTAATTGATTCCAAGGATTGAGCCTCCGGTGAAGAAAGGTTGAAGAGATATGAGCACCTAAGCATTAGGTCCCTATTTGGTAGAGTAGACAGAGGAAGAACTGACTGACAGAGCATCAAACTTTAATCCGGATGAGATATTGATGATGATCAAGTTTCTTGAGGTATCATTCATGATTGGCTGACTTGATTGATGACTTCTATAAGCATCTCCTTGATACACATCACTTGGTAAGCAAGGATTCAGCCGACAGATCAAAGTTTAGGAAAATATTGACTATTCCGGATGCCGACTAGAAAGGTGTTGAAATCATTGGTGCAGATATATATACCAGATGGATTTGGATGTGAAGGTGTGTTGTTGTGTTGGGTAGTATGAAGAAAAGTAGAAGAACAGTGTGAAGGCAGTAAGACAGGTCTGAAATGTGACAAGACAACAACACCAAAGAAGAGGTAGAATGAAGTGCAACAGATCAGTGTATGGAGCCTAACCGGAGCTGAACCTCAGCATGTGTGGATGCTTTTCATCAGTTCAAGTATCTTGTTACTTCATTTGTATCTTGTAGACAGTGAGTCTCTTGTAGGCAGTGAGCCTCTTGTGAGCAGTGTGCTTGGGCAGTGAGCCCTAATTGGCAAGTGCCATTTTGTATCATCCTATTCTTTTAATAGAGAATACAATCTTGGGTTAGTCACCCCATGGTTGTTCCCCTAACAGGGTTTTCCACATCAAATCATTGTGTCATGTGTATTGGTGTTATTTCTGTTTCATGGTTATGTTTGCATATATAAGTTGATGCTGCATTTATTGTTAAGGAAGATCAGAAAGTTGAAATATTAAAGATAACTGATTCATCCCCCCCTTTCAGTTATCAACAGCTCCTAGAGGTGGTGCGGGCTTCTGCCACTTGTAAACTCCATGATGAATATTAGATGCCTTTGATGTGTTTTATGATGGTTTTTCCTCCAATGCCTTGGTAGGCCCAATGTTAGTTGAAACAAGGTTTATTTACTAGACCATATTTGCTAGTTAGAAAAGGGCAATAAATAGGATTATGTTAGTTGATGTATTAATGTTTTTGGCTGAAATAAATAATGGTCTCTTCTTGAGATGGTGCAAATTGATTCCAAGTGGTGCATCCTCATACCTTGGTATCCATTAGAGGTGAATGTGATTCAAAAGTGTCTAAGGGAATTTGATATCCTTTTTGGACCTAACGTATGTTTAAATATACTTTTGTGGAAATCTTGAGTCTGGGTGTTGTTGGTTTGAAGTCTAAAGTTCTCTTTTGAGATAATGGATTAAATATGGTGTTAAGCATGACTTAATGTGAAATTGCATCTCAATGTATCCTCACACCAAGTGATTAGCTTTTTGACATTTGTTGAGATATAATGTATAAATGAGTATTGATATTTTATATTATCTAGTATATATATTAGGTGGTGTTAGTGAGTAAAGTGGTCTAAGGTTATGTGGTAGTGCGCTTTGGCATATCAATGCATGTATACCTTGGATCTTTGTGAGATGATTTGGTAGTTCATGACCGGTTCTTGTTATCCATGGGAGGAAAGGAACATAACTAAGGTATTACATTTTATTTATGGGATTGAATCTAGATTTTCTTGCACCATTTTGGTTCCTTTTTAGGTCTTATGGCTCCAATATGGGGATAAATTTGATGGTTTTATGATATCTGATTAGTTATGGGATTAGGTTTAATTTTTTTATGATGGTATACACAAGACATACTTGTGGAGCCCATTCTGTCTTAAAGGGGTATGAGTGCAATTGGTTTTTTAAGAGTGTACTAAGATTATGCCATGTGGCAAGGGTGTTGATTATACTAGTAAATTAAAGGGGTGTAGGGATGCATGCTTGTGTCTCTATGGATGAACTGAAAACTGTTAATGGAGCAATTCAACCATTGATTTATTATAGGAATTCAAACTTGTTATGATGTTTTGTTTCATCTAGAAATTAAAATTGGAGTTTCTTTGTCCACAATCAAGGATGTTAAATCAACTTGGGAATTAGTTTTTTGTAAAAGATGTCGTGCCTAATGTATGTAGTTGAGAACAAGTGCCATTCATCAGTTAATTTAGATTTGTCCTACTAGCGCTCTATAAATAAAAGATTTGATTCCTAATTTTGGATCATTTGCCAATTTTATGCTTCCTAGTGCTACTTTTGTAGTCTATAATGTCAAATGACGTGTCTCTAGGTTAGGAATTTATATAGGATTTTATATGTAAATATTTTTAAAGGATTATAAAATAGAAGTTTCTTCTTAAAGCTAGTTTCTTCATTGTTAGCATTACACTTAGGAACATGATTGTTACATGTTTGGGTTCACAATTATTGTTCTCTTAATCTCTAATTAGTCTTTAGTATTATGATTAGACCCCTTGGCAAAGAAACACTTACTATTGGATGTAAAATTGATGTTTCCTTATCTTTGACTGTTGTTTGGAATGAATTTGCAACTAGATTGACTAAATTTTTAGACAAATGTTAAATTTTACATCAAATATTTACATACTTGTTAATTCTATACTTTTTTGCTAATGGATAAGGCACCAATCATAATTAACCATTTAATCATGTTTCAATCTAGAGAAATCTTTAGTTCTAGCTTATGTTATTACTTTTTAAATTATTATTTACCTATTTACAAGAGCTCCAGGAAGATTGTAATTGAGTACACATTTGGGTAATTCATTAGATTCATGTTTGTGAGAGAACCTTGTTAATCTTGGTTGTTTCATATGTTATTTTGAGATCCCAACCCATAAATCTTAGGAATTTAGCATGAAGGACAATTAATAACAAACAATGGGGTTATCTTCTTGCATATGGTGTATCTTTCCTTTTATGACTTGAGTATTTTATTACTCTTTAATTGTCATTTAGGATCTTATGGGAATACCCTCCTTGGTTTAGTAGAGCCTAAAGCATAGAAGAATTACTTGCTTTATCTAAATCTTGGCTTAATGTGCCCCTAAAAGACAATTACAGTTGAATTCTCTAAATTGTAGGAAACTAACTTGAAATATCAACAAAAGATACACCATTATGTTATCTATCTATCAAGATTGTTTTACAAATTTAATTTTCATATTTTACGTTAATATACAAATTTAATGTCGACATCATAATTATGAATATTAAATTTTTTATACCATTTAAAAAACTATAATCTTACATAATATTTACCATGAAAACACTAAAATTTTGAAACATAATTTTAAACTTCACATCTTTATAAATTGAAACTTAAATTTAATTTTATGTCAAAATTATAATTATAATAAAAAAGAAATAAATGACAACTTATAATTATAACAAAGCAAAAAGTGTTAACATATAGTGTTAACATATAATGATGGTGGTTATGTACTTTGAAAGTGGGCCAAAAGAGTTTCAACTTATAATTATAAAAAAAGGGTTGTGACTTTAACTTCAAGAATGACCAAGCTTATTTTCAAGCTTAACTTGTTTTCTTTGTGATGTAAATCATCATACCTTTTCTACAATTTATGATCACATATCATACTTTTATACAACATATGATAAGGAATAATCATCATTTTTTCTACAATTTGTGATCATATTTTATGTTTTATAGATGACATAATAAACACAAATAATCTATATGGTAATGGAGAGGCAGAATTTAGGATCCATCTAAATTTAAATGAAAATTGTATCTAATTATTTCCTCACATCCAACAATCTTTGAGTTACTTAATGAGTAGTAGATTACTTGGATTTTAAAGCAATGGTGACATCAACTAATTTTTTTTTGTCTCTTTTAATGCGTGTTAATAATTTACTAATTTAAGAAACATTAACTTTTAATTAAATAGAAATATAATAAATTTCTTATCAAGTAATAATATAATTATATTGAAGTAAAGAGTGGCGACACTAACAATTTTATTAGTAATGTAAATTAGTTAGTTATTTTGTTTGTTACACACACATATTTATGTGTGTGTGTCTATGTACATATACACATGTGTGTATATATATATACACACTAGCACAATCATGACTAGGGAACCTTATCAGACAACCCAATCACACAGCTCAACAACACAATGTAAATATATAAACTCATAAACAAATATGAAACTATTTTATTAAAATTCACAACACCAACAATTACAAACTTATTGGCCTTTCAGGCCTCAACCTCGGGATTTACAATGCAATACCCAATCGATTATGTGCTTACAACACCAAATCGCCTCCCAATGAAATACCAAAATCACCCTCAATCCACTTCCATCTTGCCTCTGTTTGAGAGGAATCCTTAATCCGCAACCATCTCACATCTATTCCTCCCCCCTCAAGGAATCCCCCTCCTGAAGAATCTCCCTCCTCCTGAATCTACTCTGAGAAATCTCCCTATGAGAAATCTACCCAAACAAGAAGGACAATTACCTTTTATTTTTCCTGAGTAGAAGTTGAAACAGTTATGGAGTTATTCAGTTATGGAACTGAATATACATGTATTCAAATAGTCTTTAACATTTCATATTAATGATAATACTATTTGATCAATAAAATAAACACCCCTTAATAAAGTCCCATACATCAGCAATGTGGAGCCTTTTCAAACTTTACATCTTGTGGTAACAACTATCAAAAAATAAACTTTAAAGCTATCGACAAAATAATGATTTCACAAACTAACCACTTACAGGTGTAAGCCTTTTTCCATCGACAAATTATAATTTAATTGAACCTTGGAATCTTTTATCGGTGGAACCAAACTTTACAAAACTTACACATTATTGACAAATATTCAGTTTTCTGAACCTTAGTTATAAATGCCTATCGGCAAAAATCTGCTTTCTCAAACTTTAGCATATTCCTTCATTATTGGAAAAGTGATAATTTCTTGAACCAATTCCTTGTTCATACAATCCCTTTACTCACCATGCCCTCTATTGGCAAAATCTAGCTTTCTAGAATCCAGTCAAAAAATTGATAAATTTCGGAAGTCCCGAACTAGTTTGAAAGCATGAAAGTTTGCCGACTAAGAGATCCACTCCACATCAGCAAAAATGACTCTTTCTCCTTCTTTATCATCTTAGTAGCCATTTTTGAACCCTGTGAACTAATAAAGTCATCTTATATCAACAATTTCACTTCTCCACGGACCAAAGAATTTTGATTTCAACTTGGCAAGGCTTGTCGGTAAAATGGACCATCAACGAACTTATGAGTTCACGAACTAGGAAAGTTGCCGACAAAGTTCTAAACTTTTAAACTTTGCCGATCAAGATTTCCTTCAACATTGGGAAGCAACTACGAAATCTTTGTATTTGAAAATTAAGATTTGTAAAAAGGCCTATCAGTGAAGTCACCCGTCGGCGAACTTAAAAGTTCGTGAACTTAGGATTTTTTTGACTGGCTATAACTTAGCCAAAATTTGCCGAATTTTCACCAAAGTGAAACTGGAGATACCCAATTGGGTCTTCTACATGATGATGCTCTTAATGTGGCTGAATTAACATGAATTTGCATCTTGAAGCAAAATACCAAAACCAACACAAAAGAAGACAAAGCACAACAAAAATTGAACTAAAACCAAATCTGAAAACCTACAATATTTTTTTGGGTGATGCTAATTACTTGTGGACCCGGATGCTCCTGCATCACACACACATAAGCGTGTGTATATATATGTCTATATACATATATTAACACAAATTATGTCTTATCTATATCTTCAAACAAGCCCCACTATGACGCAGAAGGATAATCCTCTAGACTCTCACAGAAAACACAAACTATTCACACAACTCACATATGCATACATTCATAAATACAATTTCACAAAGACAATAATCTTCTCTAAGCCAATCAGAGATTGCAACACAATTTCTTTATTACTTTGAATCAAATTCTACAATCATACAACTTTGTTCAAAAGTGACATTTCATCACAACTATATTCTTCAATATGCCAAACCTTTACATATTCCACACTGGCCGACTATTCTCAGACTTAGTTTTTCTCCATTTCATGGACAACGAACTTTATTAGTCACCAATGATCTCTATTTTGTAGTTTCTCTTTCCTCTGTCTTATTCTTGTGTCTTAGTCTATGCTAGACACACTCTTCCTTGTTTGGACGCAGTCTATTTTCCTGTGTTGGAAATGATCCCCTCACTCTTCTCTAATTCTCCTTTCTTTCTGGGCCACATTTTTTTTCCTTCCCTATTCACTGTGCTTCCATTCGATATATTTTTTTTATCGCTACCTCCCCATTCATGTCTCTGGCATTATATATAATATTTGTTTCTTAATGCTTCAAATTCTATGCTTACCTCATATGAGGCATTGTCCCTCCATTGTGAATCAATTTAAAATAGTTTAAAATAAATTTTAAACTCCTTATTGTTGCGTTGGAATCTATAAACCAGTTCTCTATCTCCCTAGCAAAATTTCATTTCCCTCATTCACTTTGATCAACCCTTACAATGTGAATTAAATCTTTAGTGGAAAAATGAAGTGACGCCCTAGAGGAATAAGATATTGAGAATGTCATTTATTAAATGAATATTAAATTTCCATCAAATAATTTTATCTCCACACCAGTGAATGGATAAGAATAAGTATGCCTTCCGCCACAATTAAGGAAACTACCAACACTATACGACTTCCACTTGCCGCTAGGAACTGAGGTGATGCCTCCAATTGAGGTTTAGTTGTTTTATCTGCCCTGAAAAGGCCTTCCAAGCCACGGTCCAAACAAGCATTTGATTGCTATATTTGACTTATTCAAATTTCCCTAAGTTTGTTTAGTTGCTCATATAGAATTGGTTTCTCACATTACATTAGATCTAAAATAGGGATGGCACTGACCTCCTGTTGTTGCTACTGTAACATTATTTTGATTCATTTTGATATTCTTCTTATTTTTGCGCAATGCTAAATGCCTATTCTTCCGGGATGCTCCTACATCAGACACACCATGTAGAAATTTTGTGAGCATAGGCTCACAAAAGTGGAGTGGAGTGATAGAATCACCCTTTCAGGTTGTAAACAACTTGCAACAAACTCCATTGCTGAAGAATGTGTACATGATCAATTTTTCTTCCTCTTCTTCTAGCATCTCACTGGCACATGCATCATCCTCCGCCTACAACTCCATTCACCATCCCTCTCTCCTCTCATGGACTCATGTCCACCATGTACCATCCTCCTCCGCCGAATTCTCTCTACTCTCTTCTCCTCTTTCATAGAATCCATCCCACCACAAACTGAAAACCTCCACCAAGTTATACATGCACCATTTTCAACTTCTACAAGCAAATACATACTATCCACACACCAATCTGTAATTACATAATCACTTTTTCTATCCACTAACTCTTTATTCACTTCACAAATTTTAGGAAAAATAAAACTTACCTCTTCATTCTTTGCTATGTCAACATCATCCTTTACTGCAATGTTTATCTTCTCACTCACTCATTTCAATCTTCTCTAACCATTCCTCCTCTATTGCTGAAAATCACGCCAACAAATCATCTTTGCCATGCTCTACAGCTACAACCTTTTCACATTCTATTGCTGCAATCGCATCCTCCTCAACTGCATCTTCAACCTCTTGATTCGCGCTGCCCACCTCTTCATCTTCAACAATCACTGTGACTTCTTCAACTGTTGCAACATGGTTCTTTTCTTTCTCCACAACCTCTTCCCCCATGCCTTCCTCATGGCATGCCTTCGCTACAAACTTCTTACTCTTACCTTTGTCATACTTAACAATTTCTCCACGCTGCCATGTGTCTAATCTGCTCAATCTCTTATCTAATATACCTACCAAAATCTCAGTAGTCTTTTTCTCTTGATACTTCCTCCAACCTTCCCATATCACATGTCTCTTCCTCAACAATATCCCCATCTCTCTCACTGCTGCAACTTTGACAACTTATATCATGCTCACAATCTGCAACTCACTTGCACACAACTATTCACACATACTTTTTCAGAGCCAACCAAACTCTCAGCAATCACAGGTACTCCCTGCAACCAAATTTTTTTTCCTACTACTCTCTACCCAAGAAGACTTCTGGAAGATGCTTCCTCACCCACACTCTCTCTCTCTCTCAGTGGCAGAACTCAACACCTTCTACCCAACTTTAGTCTTCATTAGAGAATAGCCCACCTCGGTCCTGGTGCATACTCTGCACTCTCAACATCACTTTCTCTGATACCAATTGATGTAGGAGGATAATCCTCTACACTCTCATAGAAAACACAAACTATTCACACAACTCATATATGCATACATTCACAAATACAGTTTCACAAAGACAATACTCTGCTCTAAGCCAATCAAAGATTGCAATACAATTTCTTTATAACTTTGAATCAAATTCTACAATCATACAACTCTGTTAAAAAATGACCTCTCATCACAACTACTTTATTCTTCAATATGCCAAACCTTTACATATTCCACACTGGCCGACTATTCTCAGACTTGGTTTTCTCCATTTCATGGACAATGAACTTTATTACTCACCAATGATCTCTATTTTGTAGTTTCTCTTTCCTCTATCTTATTCCTATGTCTTAGGCTATGCTAGACACACCCTTTCTTATTTTTATGTAGTCTATTTTCCTGTGCTAGGAACAATCCCCTTACTCTTCTCTAGTTCTCCTTTCTTTCTGGGCCGCATTTTTTTTTTCTTCCCTATTCACTGTGCTTCCATTCGATATCTCTTTTTTTATCACTGCCTCCCCATTCATGTCTTTGGTGCTGCATATAATATTTGTTTCTTAACGCTTCAAATTGTATGCTTACCTCATATGAGGCGTCATCCCTCCATTGTGAAGCAATTTAAAATAGTTTAAAATAAATTTTAAACTCCTTACTGCTACATTGGAATCTATACGCTAGTTCTCTAATTGCTTGGCAGCGTTTCATTTCCTTCATTCACTTTGATCAACCCTTACAATGTGAAGGAAATCTTTAGTGGAAACATGAAGCGACGCCCTAGAGGAATAAGATATTGAGAATGTCATTTATTAAATGGATTTTCAGTTGCCATCAAACAAGTTTATCTCCACACTAGTGAATGGATAAGAATAAGTATGCCTTCTGCCACAATTAAGGAAACTGCCAACACCATATGACTTCCACTTGCTGCTAGGAACTAAGGCGACACCTCCAATTGAGGTTTAGTTGTTTTATCTGCCCCAACAAGGCCTTCCAAGCCGCAGTCCAAATATGCATTTGATTGCTATATTTGACTTATTCAAATTTCCCTAAGTCTATTTAGTTGCTCATTTAGAATTGGTTTCTCACATTACATTAGATCTAAAATAGGGATGGCATCAACCTCCTGTTGTTGTTGCTATAGCATTGTTTTGATTCATTTTGATATTCTTCTTGTTTTTGTGCGATGCTGATTGCCGATTCACCCGGGATCCTCCTGCATCACACTATATTTATCAACACAAACCCTTCGCAATGACATGTATAGAAGACATAAGTGAACACATTGTAGGAGGGCACATCAAGAACAGACCAAGTCACACCAATCAAACCAGATCATACAATATGGTCTAATCTAGAACTAGGCCATTACATGGTCCAATCCTCAACAAATCAATTACATTAGAAAAATTAACATAATAAAAAATATACTTATAGACTCACCACTCATTAATTTTATAGTTTAATTTTCCATTCAAAAGTAATATACATACATGTTTAACTTTCCCCTTATAAATACTATAATTTAGACAATCCCTATTCTCTTCCTCTCTTTCAGCCCCATGTATGGATGTGTGTGTGTGTGTATATGCATATATGTGTGTACAGATGTATATATACATGCATATATGTAAGTATATATACATATATACATGTATCTATACATGTAAATGCATATATATGTATCTATGTATATAAATACATATATACATGAATACGTATTTATATGTACATATACATATATGCACATGTATATATACATGTATATGTGTGTATATACATACATATATATGTATATGCACATGTATACACACATATATATGTATATATACATGTATACACATATATGTGTATATATATGTACACATATGTATATGTATGTACATATATGTATATGTATAGACACACACACACACACATATATGTAGAAATATGTAATCAAATAAGGAAACAATACATAATCAACCTACTCCATACTTGAACAACACCTCATCTAATGATCAAAGAATTAAGAGATATAATGAAAATGAATAAACTGTCCTATGATATTTGATAATTATTTTGATAGGTTGGTTGCTCAATTCTGCAGCATAACAATGGATAATGATAATGGATACGATAATGAAAGAGCAAGGATGATTTTGACAGCATGGTGTTGCATGAAGATGCAATCTAAAAATGGCTTGGTTAAGGCTTGATTTATAGAGGTTGAATATGATGAATGAAGGGCCAGGATTAACAGATTAGATCAATGGCTATAATTGGTTGAGAGCGCATTAGGACAAGGATAAGGATTTCTAGGGAAACAAAGGAAGCTTCTAGGGCTTATCCTTATGTGAATGGATAGGATTGAGAGATGTAGTATAAGATGGATGGTGGAGATGGAAAGCTCATTTATTGATTGTGGCAAGTGGTTGAGGATAAGGAAAAGCTACTCATGTGACTCTCAATAATTAAAATAAACAATAAAATTATTTAATTAATTATTGGAGAGAGGATATGGGAGGATAAATTAATTAAATAAATAAGATTTATTCAATTAATTTTGGCTAAAAGGGAAAAAAGATTAAATAAATAAATAACATTTATTTATTTAATTTAGGTGATGGAGGAATTTGATTAATTAAATAAATATAATTTATTTAATTAATTTGGGAAAGAGATTAAGGGGCAATGTGTTGTAAGATGAATGTTTAGGGGATGTCAAAGGATTATGAGGACATGGTCAATTTTATGTGTCTACATTTTGCCCCTCTTTGATGTGATGTTGCGACTAAGAGAAGTAACACCATTTCAAAGAAGATAAGGTATCGATGGAGGGAAAATGATGGGAAAAGGATGCCCTATCCACTTGAAGGAGTGACAAGGAGGAACAATGTAAGGATGTGATGCCCCCTCAAGAGAATATGCAGGTTTGAAGAACACAGGTATGCTCTTGAAATAGATTAGTCAAGGAAAGTGGATGTAAGAGAAAAAAAGGTATTGCCCCTATCAAGATGTAAACTAACGATTGATTGATTAATGATTAATATGGTGTTGTCATTGCAGGGAATGATATATCCCTAGATCAACACAAGGATGTGAGAACAATATATCCCATTGATGATGATTAATTGATTGGGTTGACAACAAAGTTAGAACAAAACCAAGGATGCAAGTGGATAATTTTGCTAGATTGCTTGGCTAGACTGGTATGGATTAAGGATGGGCTACATTTGGATTTATTGCTTGGATTTTTGGATATTTGATTTTTTTGGATTTTGGAATTTTTTGAATTTTTTCGGATTTTTGGGAAATTTTTGATTTTTTTGTATTTTTTGAATATGTTATGGGATGGAATTGGATTGCAATTTGGATATCCTAGATGCTAGATACCAATGACAAGTGAAAACCAAGTCAAAGGACAAGGATGAAAGAAGGAGTGGATAGATGGCCGAAGGATTATGGATGGATGATGGGAAGGATGGAGGATACATAATGGATGGAGGAAGGGGGTTAGGATGTGATCTCCAAGGACTATGTCATATAGGAATAACATGCCCCACTCGAGATATTAGACTTAGGATTTTGCATGACAATACTTGTAATGATAAGGATGATAAGATTGTTTGGAAAGGATTAGCTATATCAAAAGATGTCCAAATCATTTTCAACATTTTACCCCTTGTTTGTATTAAGATCAAAAGAGGAAGGAAAGATGGGTATGTGGACATGATGGATGAAGGTAGGTATGAGGATGGCATGATAGGAGGAAAATGATAGTAGGAGATAGATGAGACAACATGCCCCTAAGTGTGAGATGCATAGACAATCAATCTACAAATGACACCTATTTGCCAGGTTTTCATCATGTTAATCATCCAAGGTGCCATCGAGGTGGTTTTCACCATTAGACGAAGGATTTCTCTTCACTATTTTAATTTTAATTTAACTTTAATTTTTTCTTTTTTAAATGGGATGGGGGATATGGATAAGAGGGATTTGGAAGAGGATGGGGACTTAAGCATCTAGTTCCATGAAAGGTGATAGCATCCCATGTTGGATATTGTTGCACATGGACCATGTCAAGTGTCATTATGCACATGGATGTTGGTGGATGGTTGGATGAGATGGAAATGGAGTGGATTATGATGCAGATTATGGATGGATAGTAGATTATGATGTAGATTATAGATGGATGGGGGAAAGGTTTATGCAAAAGCATGTACCATAGGAAGGTGATAGGGGAGATATGTAGGATAGTGGATATAAGATGGGGAGATAGAAGCATGTGGGAATGTTGTGGAATGGAGAGGAATTGAGACCAATGGTTGCAAACATTGTGATGGACATTAAATCTTTTTATTTGGAGGAGGTGCAGGAAGCAATGGAGATTTTTTCTACCTTAAAATAATTGCTCCCTGATAGGAGTTAGCAATCACTTTAAGGTGGGGGTTAACATCGTGCTATGCTCTCTTTTTGATTACATACTTGTTGGCATGGAACTCACCTAGTGATTCAGCGATCCTCACTAGCCTATGATGTTTCCTTTTTGGTCCATGAGCCACCTAGTGCAATGTAGTTGGCTAGCCTGTGTGTTTCATGTGACTTGTTATGGTCACCTAGTAATTTGGTGAACCTTACTAGTGTGTGATCCACAATGGCCTTTCTTTTCACATGACCCCTAGTGATAGAGCAAGCTAGTGTTAGATTAATGTGCCTTGTGCATTTCTTCCTATGTGTGTGTTCTTATGTTTGTTTGTTTGTTATATTGTTTGATGTATTGTGGTTAAACTTGTTTTCCTTAAATGATTCTATGTGTTTCATGTGTCTTCATCATGTTTTTTGTGCATTTTCTATGTATTCTTCATGTCTTATTATGTGTATGCTTTGTGTTTTATATGTATGATTTGTGTCAAGCATGTATGCATTGTGTATGGTGTGTATTAGCTTTGTGTATTGCGTGTCTTTCACATGTATGCTTATGTATGCTTTAGTACTCCATGTATGTGTGAGTTATGTTGGAATGTCTTGTGTGTTTGAAAATATTTTTTCTTATATGTTTGCAACCTTAGAATCCTAAGCTTGGGGGCTACTACAATCCACAACTTGGAAAAATTCTTTGGGCTTCTATGTTTGCATGTTGTAATTTGTCTTCTCCATCCTTCAGTGTGAGTTTTAATGTAAGTTCATATCCATGCTAAAGTGGGGGCTAAATGTTATGTTGTAAAATGTGTACACTAGCATTTTACACTTAGTTTAGCACCTAGTTGGACCTAAAATGTTATCTTGTTAATCAAGACCTATTTTAACACCTTTTTGAGCATAAAATGATAAAATCTCAATCCTGATGAATAAACATGACATACTAAACTTAGGACTGGACTAAGCCCATGACATTTGATACTCCCCAGAGTTTGTGGGGCTAAAGGCCTAGGGTACTCGAGTGCCCTGGTCCCAGTTGGGATCTTTAGCCCCTCTCTTATGGTGTCAGCTTAGAACACCTCCTTAGTTTGTATGTCATCCCCATCTTATTTTATTCATTGTTTGTGAGCAAGAGTGCATATATAAAGGAGTTTTGTATTTCATTTTAGACCTAGATGATAACTAGATGGATAATTGCAAGTTTACTCTCATATTTTAATCTTCTATGATAAAGTTTTCTTCATGCTTGGAAGTGTTATCTACTTGTGAATGCTATTGAAGTTTGTTTGCAAGTCATGAAGGAAGTTTCAAGCCTTCTCCATCACTCTCCTTGTTGGTGTATGATCTTGAGTTATCTTCATCAACTAGGGTTTTACCTCTTGTGGTAATCATCATCATTTTCATTCATATCTCTATCATATTATTATAGATCTGGCCTTTGCCCTCCTAGGGCACATAGTCTTGGATCTAATAATCATTGTAGTGGAGGTGGAAACACCAACACACGGTTTGACTAAGGAAAGCCCTTATACACAACACAACCTTTTCCTCTTTCCTTGTGTGCAAGTCAGAGAAATATGTTCTAGGAAGAAGATAGAGCTTGTAGGTACAAGTTTGGTGATATCCCAAGATTCTTCTAAACCCTAAGCAGGGTCTAGGGTGCTTAAGCACCCTGGTCTTTGGTGTTTCTGCTTCTAGATCTAGGTTCTAATCTGCTCCTTGATCTCTACTATGATCATTATAGCATGATATAAATTTCTAATTTTTGCATCAGATCTAATTGGTATCACATTATTTAATCATTTTCCTAGTGGTATATTTGGCATTTTCACTTATTCAGTATTAGGAATTTCAAAATTTTTGCATTTTTGAAAAACCTAGCTAGTCTTGCACCTAGGGTTTGTTGAGTAGAATCTTATTTCAAATGTTACTAATGATAATTAGTGGTCAAATATGATTTTTCATTGTTGTAGCATTTCATAAATATCATTTATGTTTAAATTACATTCTTGCATCAAATAATTTTGGTTTAGGGAACAAGCATTTAAGATCTAGGGTTTGATCTGATTTTAAATTTTTGTACATCATCATATTGGTCATATGTGTTTAATCTAGAAAGCAATAATATTCATGTATTCATCTTCTCTTTGAAATTTGAATGAAAAAACATAAACAAAACTATCTAAATGCAAACATGGATTTTCTTTCATCATTTTCCAACTTTAATCAAAAAGTTTGTGAAATTGATGTCCCATTCCTTAAATATGGTAAAAATAGAGCATTTCCTATGCCCTTGTATTCCTTTAATCCCTCTCCTAACATTCCTCATACTTATGAAGAGATCTTGGCACAAGAGGATGAAATCATTGACACATTCCTTAATATTACTTTACCTTCTCTTCATCTGGATGATCTCTCTTCCAGAGATGCGACATTAGAGGATGTTGACCATACTAATATTTCTATCATAATACATGATGATTCCATAACTCATCCTATTGATATTCCTCCTTTGGTTGAATGTTCAAGTACCTTGGATATCACTAAGGATGCAAAGAACCTTGATCTTCCTCCTTTGGTTGAATGTTCAAGTACCTTGGATATCACTAAGGATGTGAAGACCCTTGATATTACTCCTCTGGTTGCATGTTCAAGCCCCTTGGACATCACTAATGATACAATCATCAATAATTTTCTTAACATTACTCTACCTTCCCTTAATTCCAATGTTCTCCCTTTGAAAGATGAAGCATTAGTGGATGAAGAGATTTCTCTTACATTGAGATGGACATTGAAAATAATTAAAAAAATGATAATATAAATTCCATCATCATTAATAGACTTATTCCACCCACTAAGGGGATAGTGAATAAGTGCATTAATGTTCAAAATATTCCTAAAACCATTGTGCATGAGGTACCTAATCCGCCTCCTTTCTCTAAAACTATGATTATAGTTCGGGGTGTTCCAAAACCATCTTGACCTCTGGGTTACATTCTCGACTATGCAAAGAAAATTACTCAAAGGAATCAAGGTTTTCAAAATGTGTTGCAAAAATCTCATTATAATGTGGTTGCTCACACACACAACACCCTTAATAACAAGCAAATCAAGCAAGCATTGAGTGTGCCCACTTCTCTTCCACCTTCTCAACCTTTTCTTCCCCCACCTCCTCATCTTTCTCAACATGTTGGTAGAGAATATAATCTTGTCAAGCAGCCCCATGCTACTCTGGATAAGATCTCTCTATGGGATTTAATACAAACATCACCTACATACCATAGAATTCTCTAATAGGCTCTATAAAAGGTAGTTGTTCCACCTTCTATTAGACCAAATGATGTAGCATCTCTGTTTAGTTGTATGCATGTGACAACAATAAATATCTTATTTCAACAACATGAATGACCTCCCATAGAGATGCAAAACCAATATGAACCTCTTATGATACTCATCATTATTAATAAAATAAGGGTGAGACGCACTATGATTGATGGTGGGTCAAGTCTTAATGTTTGTGGCCTATACTTGTTACATAAACTTAATGTTGATACATCTTTCATCAAACCAAAGAAACTCAACATTCATGGCTTTGATAATGTTGGTAAACAATCACTAGGTACAATCACATTAAATGTTAAGGTTGGACATGTGGCATTGCCTACCCTTATCCATGTCATGCCTAATTCTCTCTCATATAATATTCTTCTTGGTAGACCATGGATTCATGCCATGGGAGCAGTCTCGCCTACCCTTCATTATTTAATAAAGTTCATTTTTGAAAACAAGCTCCATACAATTGAAGTTGATTCGGTTCCAGAAAGTTACTTACAAATGGAAGTGAGACATCAAATTACTTTAAGTAATTTGATCCCTTATTTAATAAAAGCCAAACCACTACCCTCCACTGTTTACAAAAGTAATGGTCAGGATAGTGTCAGTCCTTTGAATGCATTTTCGGTGACGATTGGGGTTCATTAGATTTTACACCCTCCTTTGCAAGTGAATATAAAATCTCACCCTCACACCCAAAAACCTTGAAGGTAAATACAATTTCTTCAACACAATATCATACTCCTAATAAACTTAAACTCAAGAGTAATGACAATGGAACTTTTGATATCAATGAAGATCTGCTTTCTTCTAAAGAAATGACAACTGTTTATGATAAAGTATCACCTCAATCTAATGAATTGTCTTCTTCTAATGCATGTACTGGTAATGATGAGGTCCCTTTAGATTTTAACCCTCATGGGCTTGTTAAAACAAAGGTTGACTCTCCTCACTATGATAAAAATAATGATCCTTCTAATTCTTCTTCAACACATGATGATAGTTCTCATTTCAACAAAGCTAGTCATATGACCTCTCCTCTTCCTGTGGACTTGGAGATAGGTTATGGGCGTGGATTCAAAATTATTTCTAAAATTGGATATAATGGAAATGGGTTAGGATGCAAAGAACAAGGAATTAAGGAACCTGTGGAACCAACACCGCACTTGTCTAAAGTAGGTTTAGGTTTCTGGCCTTCTCCTACCTTCTCTCCACCATGTTCAACAAAAAAAGATTTCTTCCTACTCTACATATATCTTCTCTTCTATCTCAACAAGAGTGTATGTTTCTGAGTCTAATCAAAGACCATTTAATCACTCTTCATCCTCTAACACACAAAAAGATTCAACACAATAATAATTCAACACCTCATTATTGTGCATATCATCGAGCACTTGGCTATTCCACTAAGGAATATTGAGTCTTGGATGACAAAATTCAATAACTTCGAACATGGTATGGATCTAGCACTCTTCACCGCACTTGATGTAGTCCCTAGAGCAAATTTTCCTCCATCCATTTTATAATAAGCAAGTTGGGGGAGGATGATTTGTTATAGGCCAACTCACAAGTGTGGGTGTTATGCTTGTAAGTACTGTTATCCCCATATTGTGATGTTTTGTTGATTGTTAGTTCTCCCTTGGCACCCTTGTTAGCACAAAGGTACAAGGAGAAAGAACACGTTGGGTCATTCCTCTTTATGTATCTTCATTCTTCTATATGTCATAATTTGCAATTTCCTTTTTTTTTTTTGGATGGTTTAGCATCCTTTCATGTTGATTCAATTTATGTGAACTCTACTTTCATTTTATCCTTCCTTTGTCATCTTCATAGTTATGATATGTTATTTATGTGCCACCTTGTTGCTATTCTCGATGTCATACCATGACTACACAAGTTATTGTGTATCATGCATATAAGCATTACCTTGGTTTTCTCATCTTGGGGGTAACCCCTTGTGGTGATGTAGCTTTTAAGAACAAATGTCATTTGGGTGTGCCTTTTAGAAAACTCTCATGCTTGTTTTATATTTCTTCCTTATTCTACCTTAAAGGCAGTTACTCCCCGAAGGAGTTAGAAATCACTTTAAGGTGGGGGCATATATCGTGTTATGAGCCTTACTCTCATTTTTATATCAAAAACACTTGTTGATTATCTTTGTTACTACACTCTCTTGGAAAAGATTATGGCAAGCTTGGAAACAAGAGCATGAGTCTATCTTGTTCTCCTAAGTTGAAGCTCCTTGAATGTTTAGGAGAAGGGTTGGAACCACCAACTTGAGTTTGGCTAGAGTACCTTTGGGTATGGTTACAATGCCTTCTTATTCTACAAGGCTTCATAAAAATCATCTTGTGGGAGGTGAGTTGTGTGTTTCCTTGAGTAGAAACACTTTTTCTTAATATGGATTATGTGTATGATGTGTTTGTATCCTCTTATGCTTCTTATTTCTAACTAGCCCCTTCTTATCATTCTCCTTATTACATCTTGGGAGTGATGCATGACGATTGAGACAACCTTTTAGATTGAGGTCTCCTTTGTCGTGCCGACTCAGGGTCTTCCGTTATGTGCTTCTTGTGATTGTTGTATGATGCATGCATTCTCCTCATATATTCTTATGCATTCTTCATGTACCTCATGCATACTTCATGCGCTCACTCTATGTATTACTTATGTATTCTCCTTGAGTGCTTTGTGTGTATTCCATATGTTTTTAATGTGTATTCTATGTATACTTTATGCCTTATGTGTATGATTCGTGTCAAACATGTATACTTTGTGTATGGCATCTATGCTTTGTGTATTGCGTGTATGCAATGTGATTCCTCAAGTGTATTCCTTATGTATATATTATCTCGTCTTATGTTTGCTAAGTGCTTCATGTATGTAGAAATTATGCCTTGTGTCTTATGTGTATGCAATTCATCATAGACTCTGAGAATCCTAAACTTGGGGGCTTGATCACCCCTCAACTTTGGTGGCATTATATAGCTTCTATGTTTGTTGTGATTGAAATTTTTCCTCTTCATACTTTAATGCAAGTATGAGCATAAGATTCTACTCACACTAAAGTGGGGGATAAATGTTATGGAGTAAAATGTGTACCCTTGCCATTTTATACCTAGTTTAGCACCCGAGTGGACCTAAAACAATTAAATCTCAATCCCAACGAATAAACCCAACAAAATAAAGTTAGGAATGGTCTAATCCAACTTTTAAATGACACTCCCTAGAGTTTGTGGGGCTAAAGGGCTAGTGCACCTAGTGCCTTGGTCACAGATATCATCCCTGACCCTATTTTTTTGGTGTCGGCTTAGAATGTCTCCTTGGCTTATACATATGTTGGTCCCATTTGGTTTTATTCATTATTGGTGAGTGGGAATGCATATAAGAAAGTTAGTTTATTTATTTGAACATCTCTAAGTTCTCTAAGAAATCTAGGCACACTTGCACTCTCTCTTCTTCTCTCTCATGCTCTCTATAGTGGATTATTGTTGTTATGCTAACTTCTTGCAAGTCTTGTGAAGATCTTTCTACTTGTTTGAGGCTACACCAACTCCTCAAGTCAAGTTGTGATGCCACATCAAGAAAGCTAGGGTTTCCATGCTCATGGTGACTTTTTTCCTTCATGCTTTGTTACAACATTCCATTCTACTTTAGATTTGCCTCTACCCTCCTAGGGTACACTCTTTGATTTGTCATCTTTGCTATTGTGGAGGTGGAAATACAATTCACAGAGTTTGACTTTGGCAAGATCCTAAATAGCACCAACCCTCTTTACTTCTTTTGTGTGTGTAGGTTAAAGTAACAGGTTTCAGGAGACAAGATCCAGAAAGAAGGAAGGTTTTGCAGGTACAGGTCAGGTGAAGCACTGAGTTTATATTAAACCCTAATTTGGGTCTAGGGCGCTCAGTACCCTAGGTCTTCTGTGCTCCCAAACTTAGATCCAAATTCTTCTCTATACACTAGCCTCCACTATGCTTTCATATTCTTTGTATCTATTTCTTACAGTCCATTATGCTCTGATCTTGCTCAATTAGGGTTTCATGTTTGCCCTAGCTTGATTGGTTGGATTTGGTTATTTCTCCTGTATATAACAAAGGGACAAAGCCCCTATAGTTTGGATCTCCTTCAAGGGTAGAAGCCAAGGTCATCTTGTGTCTCAATGTTAATGGAAGAGGGTTTGACCTAATTTAACCTTTTAGGCTAGGTCTCTCTTTTCTATATAACATAGTCAAAATTGTAAGTTGTAAGATCTTTCATTTTTGGTGCCATGACAAGGCAATCAATGCCCTCATGGAGGTCTTAGGATCTTGGTCAATTTGATCATTATGACTAAATATATGATATTTATGATGAGTAAGGGGTGTGTCAAAGTTGTAAGAGGAGTTACATACTATTACAAGGTGCTTGACCGTGACCATAGGGGTGTTGAATTTTTTCTATAGCTCATGATTTTAGGTCATGGTTTTAAATACCACTTGATGGTTGTAGTATTGTAAATTGTGTGCACTCATAATTTCACGTTGTGTTTGGTGCTTGCTTTAGTATCCATGTACCCTTAGTGTGTTTTAGGATCATTTCCAGCCTTGGCCTTACCCTCGACCCATGAGATGTGCCTTTATGTTGCTTTGACCCTTTATGCTTATCATATCCAAAAACCATAAAAGTGCCTAAATCCTAGCTCTATCCCAAGTTGACTAGACCTTTCAAGAATTGGAATTGCAAAGACTCTAGCACTTAGCATGGATGTCTACGAGACACACTAATGTCCTAAAATCATATGTCAGTCTTGCAATCATTTTTATAAGTTATCTCTTAACTTACATGATGCACTGAGATTTTCTTGATGCTTATCTGTGCCCAAACGGCTCCTTTCCCTATTTTTTGCCTTTGCCCTCTCTATTTAAGCAAGTAGATTTGCCATTGTAAAGGACCATTTTTCATTTCATAGTGAAGCTCTACTAAAATTGAGAGCCACCATTGCTACATTTTTTTTTCTCAAGAATATATCATGCTCTTTCTCACAATCTTGATTCCAAGTGCTCTTGCAATCGAAGTCTTGTGAATCTTGAAGGATTTCTATTGGGACCACTACCTGTTGAGAGGCTTTCACTTCCTCACTGTGTTTAAGGACACCTAAATTCTGCTTATTAAAAATAATGATGGAATTATTCATATTATTAGGAATAATTAATTAGTTACATTGCTTCGAAATAATTATTTAGATAATTTAATTACGAAAGAAAATTATGCATTGTTATGCTTTATATCTACATATTTTATAAAGATTCTTTTATTCTATGCCACTTGCAAGAAATGGCAGTTATGTAATTCAAAGAGAGAGTTACATACTATTACAAGGTGCTTGACCATGACCATAGGGGTGTTGAATTTTTGCTATAGCTCATGGTTTTAGGTCATGGTTTTGAATACCGCTTGATGGTTGTAGCATTGTAAATTGTGTGCACTCACAATTTCACATTGTGTTTGGTGCTCACTTTAGTATCCATGTACCCTTAGTGTGTTTTAGGATCATTTCCATCCTTGGCCTTATTGTGAGGCCGATTATTTTACCTCCCTTATTTTGATCGCTATGCATTTCAGTTGATGACATTATCAGACTTTTAGTGACTATGGTTTCATTATGCAAACTTGATTTTTATCTCCTGATTATGATAGGATATTAATTAGACATATGTGATTCGATTTGATCATATTGATGCTATTTTGTGATTCGACATACGAGATATATATTTGATGATGTTTTGTGATGAGGTTATAGTTATTTATGTGATGTGACTATTTGACATGTGATTGAAAAATGCAGTTTAATTTGGAATTATGTATTGATGATTATTGTTGTATTTGATTGCGTGAATTTAATTCCAGTTGCTTCAGCTATGATTTTTCATGATATGATGGACACTTGATCGAGATATGCAGGTTTTACATTCCCTAGCCACGAGAAATTGGAGGTAGAATTCACACTATGTTATCCCCTGTAAAACTGATCAATTCCCAAGAGAGATAAGGATCACGTTTGAATTTGAGTGTTGATTTAAGTACTTGATTTAATTTTATTATTTTGGCCTTAGTACCCCTTGTCTATTTAATTAATAATAAGTGTTGTATAATTTTACTTGATTTACACCACTTGGTATTTATTTTATTTTTGAGGCCATTTAAAGTAGATGTATGAGCCCTTTGTGAACCTTAGTGTCCTAGAAGTTACCCTAGGTGGTTACCCATGGGTCTAGGGTCAACTTGGACTATGTAACCCTTGGATTAACCCACTTTTAGTCACTCTAAACTATGGTTTAGTCAAAGTGACGAAATTTGAATTTAGGGAAGGTGGGAGATGAGTCATGCTTTGGGAAAGACTCATCTTCCTTCCCAAAGTTTGGGAATCCTTTCCCAAGGAAGACTTTGGGAGGTCTCCAAGACTCCCAAGTGTGTGGGGACTTCCTCCAAGACTCTCACACATGTGTGAGAGCATCATGGAGGGAGATGGCTCTTTGAGAGAATAAGAGGATGCCATATGGCATCCCTTATCCTCTTGAAGGTGCGAGTGGGATTGCCACCTCACCACTTGTCCTCTCACACATGTGTGAGAGCACAAGTGGATAAGGTGAGGATTGAGAGGGAATTGGAGGATGACACTTGTCATCCTCACACTTCCTCTCCCTTGCAAGTGGCATTGGAGGAGGAAGGAGAAGGTGACAAGTGTCACCTTCTCATTCCTCAAGGCCAAATGGATGGCCTATATTATCTCCTCTTGTTGAGGAGTGTGGGGTTCTTGCAATTTTAATTTTTCTTGCTATTTTGGAGGAGTTTGGGGAAAGTTAGAGAATTCTTGGAGATTGGAAGGTTTGGGAAAGCATTGGAGCTCTTCACCAAACGTTTTTCCATTATAAGGCTTTGAAGGTAAGCCTCTTAAACCTTGTTCTTCACCCTTGCTTACTTATTGTGTTGTGATGTGTTTTTGGTTATTTGATGTCTTCATTGTTTTTGTGTGGGATGGGAGTATGGTGAGAGCACCTCTAATGGAGGTAATGCTCAACTTGTTTGGGTAGGGGAAAGGAACCTCCTTGAGGTCACTCCCACATTTTGTATTTATGTCTTGAGGGCTTTTATTTGTTGAGGAGATTATTGAATGGCAAGAGTGCCATGGAGGTTATTTTGTGATATTGTGGAGAGTGGTGTTTTTTGGAGATTTTTGGCTCGAGGCCATGAGCTTGATATTTTATCATTTGGGTGACCTTTGAAGTAGAGGGGTCCATTCCCTACCCTCAACAAACTCATCTTCATGAGTTGAGTTTTGTGTTAAACCTATGGGCTGATTTTTGTGTTGTAGTGTTTGATTTTGTTGTGGAATGTTGCACCTGTGTGAATCCCTACCTCTCTAGCTTGGGGGTGACCCACTTGTGGGTCTACGGTAGGGAGGAGAGCTTTTTGTAGTGGCTGGATTGTTTTCTTTTGGTTGTGTTTATTGTAGGTTTTGAGTGGAGAAACAAAGTTGTTGTGGAGCTCATTTTGAGTGGTTTAGTGGTATTTTTATTGGCTGTTGAAGCCATGGCCATTGTGGCCTCATTGTATTTTATTTTGGTGAAAGATTGTTAAGTTATTTGCCATGGAGTTGGCTGTGATAAATAAAGAAATGTAAACATTCTATTATTCTATTTAATGCTGTTTACTTCCTATTTTGTGAGTTAAGATTTGAGAAATGTATGAGAAATGCTATTTATATTTCTATCATTAATCTTTCAAAAAGAAAATATGCAAGAGTTGTAATGTTGCTGTCTAGATTTTATTGTAGATGAAAGCAAGTAAAACTTAGACTAAAACGTATTTGTCACCTTAGTGCTGTTTCAAAAGAGAAATAATATATTATGTGTATTTTTTTTACTGTTAAAAAAAATAAGGAATTCAAATAATATTCTTTTGAAGTTGTGGGTTTCTGTTTTATTTTGACATCAAAAGAATATAAAATATATTTTGTTTTTATAATTATGCTTTAAAAAAAAAAGAAATGAGCTATTGAGTTATTTATGTTTAAGTTAGCATTCTAATTTAAGGCACTTGGTTGTTTTATTAACAATATATATATAGCTTACTATTTTGTTTGTGCTTATGTTGTGATCTAAAGAAAATATAGGGATAGATTTTGATGTATATATATATGAATATATATATATATGTGTGTGTGTGTGTGTGTGTGTGTGTGTGTGTGTGTGTGTGTGTGTGTGTGTGTGCATATAATATATACATATAAAAATAGGCCTTAGTTGAGAAATGTAATTTTACAGTTATAAATTTTTAGCTACTGTCAAAAATTAGAACTGAGTATGTATATATATATATATATACACACACAAGGGCTGTGGGCGGTGGTGGCACCCACAACACTGTTGTTATGTGAAAGGGTGTGGGGAGGAGGCTTTGCCTCCACCCACATCCCTTACCCCATCACTACCACTGTGGCCTCCGCAGGCCTTAAACCCTGCAACGCCCACTAGACCGTCCGCCGCCCACCAACCACCGAACTCTGCCCCAGCCGGTTGCCTTCCCCACTCTCCCACCACTTGACACCCCAACCCTGCTCCGTCGTTCCTCCTCTCCTCCGCCACTCCTTCAGCCACTACCACTGACGGCCCCTGCTTCTTAACCCAACCCTGCTCTTAATGCTGGGAACAACATAGCCACTCAATGATTGTCATATCTTATGCTACATATAAACTTTAAAAAAATATAGATAAATAATAATGCAGTTTGAAAATCATCACAACTCTGTATATACCTCCATGAGAGGTAGTTGGTAGCCCCATCCATGGCTGCCTTCTTCATCTAAAACCCTAACCTGTTTCACATGAGAGAAAACAAAGCAAACAAAAAAAAACAAAGGTGAAAACAAGGGATTAGGGTACAAAGAAGAGAATACTAGAAAACAAGGAATTAGGGCAGCTTATTTTTTTAGAAGACAATTTTAACTTGAAATAGGGCTTTTCATTTTTGTTTTTATTATGAGGATATTTTATTTGGAGAGGGTTTTAATTGTGGGGATTTATTTTATCCTTTATTTAACACCTCTATTTCCTTTTTATTGTCTTAATTTATCTCTTGGATTCTCTTAAAGTGATTTCTAATCTTGAATGGGTTAATTTTTGCTATTTGATTGTGTCTTGTGAATCGAATTTAAATTTTTGGGAGGGATTATTTTATGCTATCTGGGAAGAATTTTTCCCTTGAGTTTATTCCTCCTTAGCAAGATTTTTACCCTTTTATTTGTTATCTATTTTATTATTATTTTATAGGATGAGTTATTTAAACTCTCCTATCTTATCTATTTAAATATTCGAGTTAGTTATTAAATGTAATGCCGCAATTATATTTAATAACGGACTCAACTTTTCTTTTGGATTTATTTGACGTCTTATCATTTAATTTAATTTAATTATTCTATTTTAGATCGTTTGATTTTGCTCTTAAGTTTCAATTTAGTTTTTGTTCTTAAATTTTATTAAATTCCTTCTTGATGTTTTATTTTAAATTTTTATTTTGTGTTTATCAAAAACGCGTTATGCTGCCAGAATTTTGCTAGATTTCTAGGGTTTATGTTTATGCGATTTTTTAATTATTTTAATTCTATCATCCCACTTCAATCATGGGCCATCTTGCTATATTATTTAATCACCTTTCAACCTGAGTTAAGTTAGGGTTTGATGCTGGCGAAATCATCTTCATCTAGGAAACTTAGGGTTCAGATTTAATCAGTATAACCCTAGAAACGACACCCTACGTGTCGCATACCCCCTAGACGGCTTTCACCATCGCGGTTATGTTGACATGTTTACACCTTAGACGTATTGCCACTGAGCATGCAGACGCGTGCGAGGGGGTTCCTAGGGATAGATAAATTTTTTTTTGCAGTTCATGTCATGACCACATGGCAAATGTGGACATGACACGTGTGTTGTGTGTCGTGACTGCATGGGAAATGTGGGCATGACACTTAACCTCGACCCATGAGATGTGCCTTTATGTTGCTTTGACCTTTTCTACTTATCATATCCAAAAACCATAAAAGTGCCAAAATCCTAGCTCTGTCCCAAGTTGACTATACCTTTCAAGAATTGGAATTGCAAAGACTCTAGCACTTAGCATGGATGTCTATGTGACACACTAATGTCCTAAAAGCATATGTCAGTCTTGCAATCATTTTTATAAGTTATTTCTTAACTTACATGATGCACTGAGATTTTCTTGATGCTTATCTGTGCCCAAATGGCTCCTTTCCCTATTTTTTGCCTTTGCCCTCTCTATTTAAGCAAGTAGATTTGCCATTGTAAAGGATCATTTTTCATTTCATAGCGAAGCTCTGCTAAAATTGAGAGCCACCATTGCTACATTTTTTTTCTCAAGATTATATCATGCTCTTTCTCACAAGCTTGATTCCAAGTGCTCTTGCAATCGAAGTCTTGTGAATCTCAAAGGATTTCTATTGTGACCACTACCTATTGAGCGAATTTCACTTCCTCACTATGTTTAAGGACACCTAAATTCTACTTATTAAAAATAATGATGGAATTATTCATATTATTAGGAATAATTAATTAGTTACTATAGATTAGGTAAACAAAATGAAGTGAAACACAAACAAAATGCAAATAAACACATAAAGTTATACCTTCACATGTAGACCCAATCTCATCAAGGGAGAGGAGGAAACATGCACCCAAGAGCTCCTAAGACATGATATTCCCTAGATTAAGAATTCAAATGTGAAATGCTACTCTAATTATGCAACTCACAATTCTAGCTCAATAGTCATTTGGACATGGTAATTTTGCTTAAAGATTGGATCCCAAAATGGGTTGAGAGATATTGTATTTATAGACTTTTGGAAGGGATTTTGATCCAAGGGTGGAGATTGATTTGGAAGATCAATGGTGGAGGATAAAAGTGATGTGGAGGGCCTAGATTTGATCTTGAAGGAATGGAAGGCTATGAATAAAAGTAAATCTTTTATTCATTTTGGGAAAAGGGGTTATTAAATGAGTATGGGTGTGATGGATTATTTTTGAATTAAAGATTCATATGGAGAATGTAAAATGAATTAAAAATTCATTTGGGGATAAGTGGAAATAAATGAGTATGGGTGAGGTAAGCGGTTGTAAGAAGAATTAAATGTGATGTGGGATGTTTTTAAAATTAAAAAATTGACTTAGGTGGATTTATTTCAATTTTTTATTTGGAGGATGTGGGGAAGGGTGTTAAACTAGGTTTGACCACCCAAATGAGAGGTTAGGATTAATTAAATATAGGTTTTATTTAATTAATCCAAGGGCTAGGATGAGGTAGGCTAGGGTAGGCAATTAAATAATAGCTATTTAATTGTCTAGGGTAGGGATAGGTCAATTAATAGGTTGAATTAATTAGTTAAACATGGTTTAACTAATTAATTGGGTTTAGTGAAAAGGGGGAAATTGATTAAATAAAAATTGCATATTTATTAAATCAATTGGCTAAGGTTTGGACTATTGAATTAATGAAAATAATTCAATTTTAGGGATAGAATGATATGAATTTGGGAAATGGAGGGATAATTAATTAAATAAAAATGTAATTAATTGGTTAGAAGGGAAATTGATGTGTTTAGGGATGTCGGGAGTTCGTTTGGTGGTTGAGACATTTTTAGGTGTCTACAGTTACATTGCTTCGAAATAATTATTTTGATAATTTAATTATGAAAGAAAATCATGCATTGTTATGCTTTATATCTACACATTTTATAAAGATTCTTTTATTCTATGCCACTTGCAAGAAATAGCAGTTATGTAATTCAAATAGGGAATTTGAGATATTAATATTTATTACAATTTCAAGTTAGTGGAGCTAATTTTTAGATTATGAAAGAGGATGAGAAAATGGGTGTCCAAATTGGTAAATGAAAAGTCATGTTGTTTAGTTTTAAAAGAGAAAGAAATGGAAGAAGTAGAGCCACGAGAAACTCGATAAGATTTTGGGAGCCATTTGAATAGAATGTGGAAGCTTTGGAAAATAGTTAGGAAATGTTATAGGTAGCCTGCACCGGAGGAAACAAAGCGAGGAGGCTACTGGGTAAATAAGATCTTGCTTTTCAATCGGTGCCATAGAAATCAGTATTTTGGAAGGGAAGCTTTGGCAAAAATATGACTTCATTATTTGTAGAGATTAAGGTATGAGCAAGTTGTGCCAAGGATTTAATTGTTTGCATACAAGTAATTAGTTGTCTCCAAATAGTTATTACTAGTAACCTTTATTTATGATGGTTCTCAATTACCCTTGCTACATTTTGAAAGCATATGGTTTTGTGGGTTTGATTCAAAAAGTTTCAAATGCTTAACTCCTACCTATTTCAATATAAATGTTTGAGATAAGGACTTAAGTCATGCAACATTTTTAGGATCCTATTCAAAAGGCACCAGCATTGTAATTACTCCTAAGTCTATAATCGTGTGAGTTCCTCAGGCACCAAAATAGATCACAACCACACGGGTGCCTAATGAAAACTTTAGGGTATCCTTAAGATAGCCAACATCGTCTAGTAGCTCGACCATACACTCATAACTATTAACTAAAGTTGTATTGCATTAAGGGTCACTTATGTGTATATAGGCATCTCTCTATGTCATGTTCTCTGTGCATATCCTGCAATCATTGCATTTCAAGAGATGTCATCTCTTTGAGGAATTCCATCCAACAATTCACCCGCAGTGTCTATGTTTTCACATTATACAACATGTCTACCATAACATTTCTTATTATTTTTGCCAATTTATATAACCGTTCCAAAACTTCTATCGTGGCACATGTAGAGATCTAGCCATGTCTCTTGAATGCATTTGGTTGAAAGTCTCTAAAGCCTTTTTAACAAATTCTCTTATCCTACAATCGTGGTTGTTCAAGGGTCCACATCTCTTTTAGACATTGAGACCACCTCTATATTTCCTATTTAGCATGTATGCTTATTGCTGCACTTCAATTACTAATTTTCAGTTACTAATACTCCTTGTTATACTAATTGAAAAATATGTTATTTTTATCTTAATTTTGGTAAGACATTAGCTCTCTAGATAATAGAAGCTAAGATATGTATTGTTACTTGTACTATTTACATTTTAATTTTCTAAGATATGGTAAGGCATCTTATCTTTCTGCTTGTAGTATTGTTGTTGGAAAAGATAATATCTTTAATAACACTGAAAAAACTATTTATGTTTTAAGAGAAGTCGTTTGTGTTTTAGAAAGAAGTCATATTAGTTTTAGAAAGAAGGCATTTTTGTAAGTTGTTGACTCGGGAATCCTTATTTTGGATCTTAGTTTAGTAGTTAGTATCATTAATTTTATTGGTTAGCCATTGTTGTTAATGGTATCTCATTTGTATCTTCATTTGATAATGCATGCCAGGCTTTAATACTCTTAAGTTTTGATGTTAGTTAAGAGAGAAATGTATTAGATGTAAATTGATAAAATCATTCTTAGATAAGTTAGAAATAGTTATCAACATTAGTTCTTCTAGTATGTTTTTGACATAATCAAATGCAATTAATTTTGGGAATGAAATAATGATGTTTCTCTTGTATTTAGATTCCAGGAAATCTATTTATTTGTGTAAGATGAAGTGAAGGTGGTTTTAGAGTTTTAATTTCATTTGTTTAATAAAATAGATTTTACTACAGAATAAATCTTGGATTTCTTTAATTATATTACAGTTCTATTGTGTTAATAAAGTTTTAATGTTACTTAAATATGCCCTTTCTTATAATAATAATCATACTTATGTATTTAAATTATATGCTTAAGTCAACTTTTATATTATCTTAATAAAATTTTATATTATATAAATATATCATTTTGTCCTTGAACGATATGTAAATATTATTATGTATTAGTTTTGATTGAGATGGGATATTGATAGAATTAGCCACATAACATCCTTCTAAATCTAAAATCCTTTTCAATTTATTAATTTAATTGTAGTTTTCTTGATTCTTAATGAATAATGTCATAATTATGTTTTTCTCGTTATGTCTTTTAATTAATGAGTATCTAAGTCAAGAACATTATGTTAGGCACAAGAATAAGACTGTTGTTTTAACTCTACTTATACTTGTCTTTCAAATTAAATGAATGTTTATTATTGGTGGATTCAAGAGTGAACTCTATATATTGTGTGACTAATTTGTCTTTGACCAATTGGAAAATTAGAAGAAGTTTGAATCCTTTCACTGCTTGTGTGTAATTGAACAAGGTTTATGACTAGTTAAAGATTTGTCTTCCGAATTGGTGTATTAACCTTTCTCACTATTTCTGTTCATAGATAACGAAAGAGGTCTAGGTTTAATCTAGTATTTTGGACCAATAATGGATGTTATGTCTTCCATTTCTTATGCAAGATTGGTATAAGATAGTAAATATGTTTGTTGTTAAACCCATTAATGGAAAGGTTAGAGAAAATTTTATAAATTGTAGGTAGATTCCATTTATTAGATTATCTTAGTACTAGCATGGCAATATGCTTGTATCTTTTGGAAAAGTCTAGTAATGAATGTCATGGCTTGTGAGCCTTATTGGAATGTTTGGTGAAACTATAAGTAGAGTTGTGAGACTAAACCTAAAATAGTTGATGTTTAATCATGTTACAATTTTTTTTATTTGTAATTAGGTACCTTACTTATATCATTAATTGATTTGTGTCTTTATGAGCAATCATGTAAATTTGGTATAGTTCGCAAAATATATCATTGCTTTTAGAAGATGAAATATCTTTGAGTTCCTTAACAATAATATGGAATGTGGAAATGGTTTGAAAACATATACGCTGGTTGAATAAAAGAGAAACTTCTCAAGTATTATTGTGATTACTGTAATGACTTGTGTTGATGTATAAATTCTTGCATCAGTATATTTTGTTATGTGATCGAATCATTGAATATTATAAACTTTATGATGAATAAGTTCTTTAGATTATAAAGCTTTTGTTGCATTTAGTATGAAACCACTTTGTAGTTACAAGTTCAAGCTTTTAAACTATGAAGTCTCTGCGCTACACGTACGTAGGCAAGGTCATCATGAGCCCCCGAGACATTAGGTCGGCCCCTTAGGGCCTTAGTCTCGTTATCTTGTGCAAATTGATATATCTTTTGTGTATTTAATGATTTTGTGGAACTAATGTTTTCATTCATTGTGTAGGTTCTGGCTGATAACCATGCAAGATACTGGAGTTAAGAAAGTATTTCCCACCTTGTGAAAGGATGATCATATGACATTTATTAAAATTGTGTATAATTGTATAAGAAACATTATACCTTAAGATCTTCATTTATGATGAATAGGAAGTTTAATTTAGATTTCAATGAATTTCCTCTTTTCATCATATTTAGTTCATTATTTCTTACTAATTTAATTATTAATTGTCATATATTGATATTTTTCATGGGTAGGCATTACATAGGTATCAGAGCATTAGGTTGCAACACTTGGGAGCTTTGGGGTAAAAGTATTGGGTAAAAGTATTGGTAATGTAAACCCATTTTTGGATCTCATCATGGTAAGTAGAGGTAAATTTTGGTTGATTAACTATATGAAATGAATGTCTAGTAAATTATTTTCAACATATATACATATATGAACATGGATGTATTCTTGGAATTGTAAGTTTCTGTAATGTTAATTAATGATTTCTATTAAGCATGTATATTTTTCACCTTATTCTGTGATGATACTGACAAACTTGTGTGTGTGGTTGATGGTGATGGGTGTAATGGTGAATGAGTATTGGTGAAATGAGGATTTGGAGGTGTGTTGTGAGGAGTTGTGTGTATGGGAGTTATTGTTTTATGGGGGATATTATTGTTGGGAGATATTGTTGTCATTGTTTTATGGGAGGTATCATTGTTGGGAGATATTGTTGTTATTGTTTATGGGAGATATTGTTGCTGTTATGGGAGATACTGATGTGTTATGGGAGTTACTGTTTTTAAGGGAGCTATGTGAGAAAGGGAGCTACAAGGATCTATACCCTTTGGGGAATCTTGTTTATACTAGGAAATGTATGGTGGGATCCTTGAGAGGAACCTAGGACCATCTTTCCTAATCAGTTATTTGGCACTATGGTATGGATGATATTGACTCCATTGGAGGTGAGATTATATGGTGTTATGTTACTTGGATATTGACACAGTGATTCTACATACCATGGTTATTCATTTATTGGTTATTTGGCTCCATGGCACTATGGATTACTTAGTGATATATTAGAGATGTCCTCCTCGTAATACCCATTCTTGATGAGCCTTGTGGTGTGAGTCATGTGATGTCTTTATGATAAGTATAGTTGATGCATGTGAGTATGGTTTTCATCATGTGTTTCACTTAGAAGAGGTATGTGATGTGAAAAAGATTTTATTTTGAAAAATGTGTTATATGTGGAGTTTAAGTTTATGTGATATGTATGTCACTAAGTGTTGTCGAGAATAAGGTTTTAGAAATTATTGACTAGAACAAGATATGTGAGTTGATTCAATTCCTTAGTTATAAATTGATATCTTCATGATAGTAGATATGAATTAAGTACATGTTTAGCTGTCTAAAATAAGGTATGTGGATTTACTTGCATTGATGTGACTTGACATAATATGGTTGTTTATTGTTATATGATGTGGTTTGGGAGCTATGTTGTGAATTAGGAGCTACGGTAAGGGAGTTATAGAGATGTATGTACCTTTGGGGATATTCATGGTGTGGGTGTTGGTGTTGTGATGGGGGTTTGGTTGATGGAATGGTGTTGTGGGAGTTTGTGATATGGGAGGTACATCTGTGAAAAGAGAGTTTTCTAAATTGTGATTATTTCAGCTACAAATTTTATTGGAAAGAATAATGTTAGTGATTACATTTGGTATATGAGCATTATGATATGATAATCTATTATGGAGCTCCATGTGGTTTGAGACCACCACATTCCCTTCCTCCCCTTAGGTGGTTCGTTTGAAGTCACGTGGTGAATTGTGATGTTAAGTCTTGTGAGAATATTTGAAATTTTTATTTAGTTAATTTCTTTTCTTAATTGAGCCAACAGTTTTAAAATTTCTTTAAGATATTTGTTTGATTGTCCTTTTGCCTCAAGGACTATTTTATTAAGGTTTTTAGTTTTGAATTGAACTATTGTTTTCTGATATCTAATTTGTTTTTATATAAAGTTTTATTTATTGATTTTATTTAAAATTTTTACTCATTGAAAACTTCTATATTTTGAGGCTTTATCAGTGTTTATTGTTTCTAGCTTGTGTGGAGTAATGTGAATTGTGTTGATTACCACACCTAAGAGAGTTCCTTGGTAAGTTGTATAGGGGAGTAGATGGCCTGGGGAATGTTTACTGTGAAATTGTGTAAGAACTATCTTGTGGCACTATGGTTCTACTTGGCACCGATTATTTTTTTATCTTGTATGATATGTACATGTTGTGATTATGTGGTGAGATGTTATGAGGAATTGTGTTGCAATGAAATTGACAAGTGGCAATATATTGATGATACAAACATATTTATAGGGTAAGTAATGATGATATTACAGAATTCCAATGGATAGAATGGTATAACCTAAATCTAAAAAAAGTTGATAATTCTTGATGTTCTAGTAACTGTGAGAATTGCTTATGGACAAAAGATGATCTAGTAAAATTTTGGTTTCTAATGCACTTAGTAAATATTTTGATGAAATCTAACTTTTGTTGGATGTGTTGAAGATAGGGAAATTCATTTCTTTTGATGACTTCCAGGAGGAAGTCCATTTTTAGGGGGGAAGTATGTAAGGACACCTAAATTCTGCTTATTAAAAATAATGATGGAATTATTCATATTATTAGGAATAATTAATTAGTTACATGCTTCGAAATAATTATTTAGATAATTTAATTACGAAGGAAAATCATGCATTGTTATGAATTATATCTACATATTTTATAGAGATTGTTTTATTCTATACCACTTGCAAGAAATGACAGTTATGTAATTTAAAGAGAGAGTTTTAGATATTAATATTTATTACAGTTTCAAGTTAGTGGAGCAAATTTTTAGATTATGAAAGAGGATGAGAAAATGGGTGTCTAAATTGGAATATGAAAAATCATGTTGTTCAATTTTAAAAGAGGAAGAAATGGAAGAAGTAGAGTCACGAGAAACTCGACAAGATTTTGGGAGCCATTTGAATAGAATGTGGAAGCTCTAGAAAATAGTTACAAAATGTTACAGGTAGCCTGCACCAGAGGAAACAAAGCGAGGAGGCTAATGGGTAAATAAGATCTTGCTTTTCAATCGGTGCCATAGAAATCAGTATTTTGGAAGGGAAACTTTGGCAAAAATATGACTTTGTTGTTTGCAGAGATTAAGGTACAAGCAAGTTGTGCCACGGATTTAATTATTTGCATACAAGTAATTAGTTGTCTATTATTTGTCTCCAAATAGTTATTACCAGTAACCTTTGTTTATGATGGTTCTCAATTACCTTTGCTGCATTTTGAAAGCAAATGGTTTTGTGGGTTTGATTCAAAAAGTTTCAAATGCTTTACTCCTACCCATTTCAATATAAATGTTTGAGATAAGAACTTAAGTCCCAGCATTTTTAGGATCCTATTCAAAAGGTACCAACACTATAATTAATCCTAAGTCTATAATCGTGTGAGTTCCTTAGGCACCAAAATAGATCACAACCACAAGGGTGCCTAATGAAAAGTTTAGGGTATCCTTAAGATAGCCAACACTATTGAGTAGCTCGACCATGCACTCATAACTATTAACTAAAGTCGTATTCTATTAAGGGTCACTTATGTGTATACATGCATCTCTCTGTGTCATGCTCTCTGTGCATATCCTACAATCATTACATTTCAAGAGATGTCATCTCTTTGAGGCATTCCGTCCAACAATTCACCCACAGTGTCTATGTTTTCACATTTTACATGTCTACCAGAACATTTCTTGCTATTATTTTTACCAATTTATATAACAGTTCCAAAACTTCCATCGTGGCACATGTAGAGATCTAGCCATGTCTCATGCTGAATGCATTTGGTTGAAAGTCGCTAAAGCCTTTTTAACAAATCCTCTTATCCTACAATTGTGGTTGTTCAAGGGTCCATGTCTCTTTCAGACATTGAGACCACATATGTATTTCCTATTTAACATGTATGCATATCGCTGCACTTCAATTACTAATTTTCAGTTACTAATACTCCTTGTTATATTAATTGAAAATATGTTATTTTTATCTTAATTTTGGTAAGACGTTAGCTCTCTAGATAATAGAAGTAGGTTAAGATATGCTAAGATATGTATTGTTACTCGTACTATTTATGTTTTAATTTGCTAAGATATGGTAAGGCATCTTATCTTGCTACTTGTTGTATTGTTGTTGGCAAAGATAATATCTTTAATAACATTAACAAAACTATTTATGTTTTATAAGAAGTTGTTTATGCTTTAGAAAGAAGTTGTATTAGTTTTAGAAAGAAGGTGTTTCTATAATTTGTTGACTCAGGAATCATTGTTTTCGATCTTAGTTTAATAGTTAGTATCATTAATTTTATTGGTTAGCCATTGTTGTGAATGGTATCTCATTTGTATCTTCATTTGATAATGCATGTAGGCTTTAATACTTTTAAGTTTTGATGTTAGTTAAGAGAGAAAGGTATTAGATCTAAATTGATAAAATCATTCTTAGATAAGTTAGAAATAGTTATCAACATTAGTTAGATTCTAGTATGTTTTTGACATAATCAAATGCAATTAATTTTCAAAATGAAATAATGATGTTTCTCTTGTATTTAGATTCCAAGCAATCCATTTATTTGTGTAAGATGAAGTGAAGGTGGTTTTAGAGTTTTAATTTAATTTGTTTAATAAAATAGATTTTACTATAGAATCAATCTTTGATTTCTTTAATTATATTAGAATTCTATTGTGTCAATAAAGTTTTAATGTTGCTTAAATATGCCCTTTCTTATAGTAATAATCATACTTATTTATTTAAATTTTATGCTTAAATCAACTTTTATATTATCTTAATAAATTTTATATTATATAAATATATCATTTTGTCCTTGAACGATATGTAAATATTATTATGTATTAGTTTTGATTGAGAAGAGATATTGATAGAATTAGCCACATAACATCCTTCTAAATCTAAAATCCTTTTCAAATTATTAATTTAATTGTAATTTTCTTGATTCTTAATGAATAATGTCATAATTATGTTGTTCTCATTATGTCTTTTAATTAATGAGTATCTAAGTCAAGAACATTATGTTAGGGTCAGGAATAAGACTATTGTTTTAAATTTACTTATACTTGCCTTTCAGATTAAATGAATGTTTATTATTGGTGGCTTCAAGAGTGAACTCTATATATTGTGTGACTGATTTGTCTTCGACCAATTGGAAAATTAGAAGAAGTTTGAATCCTTTCCTTGCTTGTGTGTAATTGAAGAAGGTTTATGACTAGTTAAAGATTTATCTTCTAAATTGGTGTATTAACCTTTCTCGCTATTTCTGTTCATAGATAACGAAAGAGGTTTAGGTTTAATCTAGTATTTTAGACCAATAATGGATGTTATTTCTTCCATTACTTATGCAAGGTTGTTATAAGATAGTAAATATGTTTGTTGTTAAACCCATTAATGGAAAGGTTAGAGAAAATTTTATAAATTGTAGGTAGATTCCATTTATTAAATTGTCTTCTAGTACTAGCATGACAATATGCTTGTATCTTTTAGAAAAGTCTAGTAATTGATGTCATGGCTTGTGAGACTATTGGAAAGCTCGGTGAAACTATAAGTAGAGTTGTAAGACTAAACCTAAAATAGTTGATGTTTAATCAAGTTACAATTTTTTTTGTTTGTTTGTAATTAAGTACCTTACTTATATCATTAATTGATTTGTGTCTTCATGAGCAATCATGTAAATTCGGTATAGTTCGCAAAATATATCATTGCTTTTAGAAGATGAAATATCTTTGAGTGTCCTTAACAGTAATATGAAATGTAGAAATGGTTTGAAAACATATACGTTGGTTGAATAAAAGAGAAACTTCTTAAGTATTATTGTGATTACTGTAATGACTTGTGTTTATGTATAACTTCTTGCATCAGTATATTTTGTTATGTGATCACATCATCGAATATTATAAAATTTATGATGAATAAGTTCTTGAGATTATAAATCTTTTATTGCATTTAGTATGAAACCACTTTGTAGTTACAAGTTCAAGCTTTTGAACTACAAAGTCTCTGTGCTACGCATATGTAGGCAAGGCCATTATGAGTCCTTGAGACATTAGGTCGGCCCCTTAGGGCCTTAGTCTCATTATATTGTGCAAATTGATATCTCTTTTGTGTATTTAATGATCCTTTGCGAAACTAATGTTTTCATTTAGTGTGTAGATTCTGGCTGATAATCGTGCAGGATATTGGAGCTGAGAAAGTATTTCCCACCTTGTGAAAGGATGATCATATGACATTTATTGTAATTGTGTATAATTGTATAAGAAATGTTATACCTTAAAATCTTCATTTACGATGAATAAGAAGTTTAATTAAGTTAGATTTCAATGAATTTCCTCCTGCCATCATATTTATTTCATTATTTCTTACTAATTTAATTATTAATTATCATATATTAATATTTTTCATGGGTAGGAATTACACTGTGAGGTGATAAAGTTTCAATTAATCCTTTTTTTTGTACTTCATATTGCAATCCATTTTTGATATATCGCTTATCTTTGTGGGTTGAATATATTTCCCACTTTTATCTGTCATATAGGGATTGTTTTATGAATCCACTCTAAGTTATTGAGTAGGGTTTAATTTATCAATATTACATTATCGCTTGTCATTGCTCAAACAATTCTAGATACAATTAGAATTAGAGAACACACTTTATTTATCAATCAATCAATATCTCTAGTTGTCATTGAGGTGGAAACACCAAAAATGGGCTTTGACTAAGGAAAACTCGTATATAGCCCAACCACTTTTTATGATTTGTGCATTTGCATGTTTCATCAGGAAGCTTGATAGTACGAGGAATGGTTGAAAAGATAGGCACAAAGGTCAAGATCACAAATATGTATTGTGCCCATGTCATACAAACCATAACATGACGTGTGGACGTCCTTGTGACACGCTATCATCCTGGACAATGAGCTTCATCCTATGGTGCCATGTTCTCTGTCATTTTGCTTTTTTGTTCCCATGTTTCATTCTATATAATATTCTATTAATTCCTTTATTTCCTAGTTTTATCCATTTTAGTTTGTTTTAGTTATCAATTTTTTTATTCTAGTAGCAGCAAAGGGATTTAGCTCGGACCTTCTCATTCTTCCAAATTGGATAGTAGTCAGATATATGTCTTCATTGGCTAGTATCCTAATGTTCAGATAGAAGATTATTTTGATTATAAGTAGTTTAGTTAGAATCAATTTTCCTATTAAACAATGGTTTTTTGTTTCTGATTTTCTTATATATTGAAGGCATGTGATATTGGATTGTATGGTTCTATACAAGTACTCTTATGCAGTCTATCTATTGTCAGAGGAATAAGTGGATTGTATTGTTATACTTCAACTTTTGAGAATAATACAAGCTTAGGTCTCTTTAAGGAGGAGTTTTTTCCCACAAAGATTTCTCTAGATATATCTTGTGTAATGGTTTGCATTTGATGTGTTTGCTAATTTTTTATATTTATTCTCCATTATTTTGTTGATATAAGTTTATTAGCTTAATCACATTGTAATTATCTTGAACTCTATATTGTTCATCATTTGCATTATGTTTTTTATATTGTATTTCAACACAACACATGTAGATTTAATTCTATCTTGTTTCTATTTCAACACATGTCTAATTATAGTCTTCGTTGATTTACTTTAATCAACTAATTAGATAACTCATAATTTTTGAACTTAAAGTCAAATATTTTATTTGGCATTCTTTATTTCCCTACATTTTGATGAAACTACAACTTCCATGCCAAGCCTTTAAGATTAAATAATTTTTTTAGTTTATTGAGTTTCAAATATACTTTCACTAATTTTACAATCATTTTCTAAATTTGATTGCTCATTGTGCATTTAGTTCCTTATCTACGGTTTATTATCAATTTGTTGCTTTTCATTTTATAGTTCCCTCATGGGTGAGTGTAAGGTAATAAGGGTCTAAAATGGCCAAAAAAAATTCACCTAAAAATTACAATTAGTTGTACTGAAGTAAAGATTTGAAGCACTTCTAGATAGCATATTAACATGGTGTAAACTATGATATGTAGGATTTTGTTTCTAGTGTCCAAATATGTAACTTATTAGACTAATACATAGATAATAAAAGTTTGTTAATAAAGGATGTAGAAAATTGATATTTTTTTAAAACTTTGATGGAGGCAAAAATATGCATATGTAAAACCCACCAAAAAGTACTAAATGGAAGTATTTTGCAAAATACTTTTATGGACAAATGCAATAGATGTTGAGGCTTGGTATGGATTTTTTTATAGTTTTATATTTTTAATTAATCATTTAGTAGGATTAATTCAAACCCCCCATGTATGGTCCACATAATTTGACCTAAAATAATCATAACATGAGTTTTTTTAATGTGTAGAGAATGATGTCTAAATTGGTCACATATAATTTTAAAAAATACATTTCAAAATCAAAACTTATTAAAAAGACAAACAAATATACTTTCATATTTTTTTAGATATTATGTTTGGAAAATCATAAAAAATTATAAATTTGTTTGAAAATTTTAAAAATATATATATATGAAAGTAGACATTTTCCTTTACAAAACCCATTAATTTCGTTTTAAAATAGAAATACAAAGTTGTTAGCCATATCAATCAAAGTGAAGTTTTTAGTACCTAAACATATATCTAATCCATTATAAATAGATATATAGTCTGTTGAGACTAGATTTTGAATCCATTTGAATATCCGGTGATACCAGATATTTTGTAAGGCTTGGGTGTTAGACATTTTTAACACAAAATGACTTCCTCTTAATTGATTGCCAACTTCTTACATAAACCCTTGTATTCTTTTCATTTCTATGTCTTAATCATTGATTCTCATAAACTCTTATCCTTGGATTTTTTTTCCTATATCAAAGATCTCCATGTGTATTCATAATTTGTTACATCTTATGCATGGATCCTTGAGGGCATCATAACTTTTTACCAATAGGATGATGCTCCGTGCTCCATGGATGTGTTGGTTCATAATTTATTTAATTTCCCATTTTCATAGAGCTTGTTAGCATTTTCCTTTCCTTGCCATGTTAGATCATTTCACTTTATTTATTCATGAGCTCCATGTTTATTCTATTCCTATGACTAACAATAGTCATTTTCCCTTGAATTTATTTTTCTCTTCTCTTAATATACATAATGAAGAGATACATGATACTTGCTTACGTGATGTGCCTTCTTTGTCTTCCCCCTCACATGATGTTGCTTTGCCTCATGATGATATCTTTCAAGCAACTTATGATGAAGCCATTAATGTTATTGATGCCTTATTGTTTGATCATAGTATATAGCTAATGTTTCTAATGCACATTTTATTTGTGAACTAATACTACATACATCCATTGCCTTAGACCTAACTTCTATTGATAATTCTAAGGATCATGAATTATGTGATGAAATTATTTCTTTTCAAAGAAAAAGGTGCATAGCACGTGGACATATAATATATTAATATAAAGAGGAAATTATAGAGCCAAATATAAAATGCCCCGAAGCTGAAGAAAACAGGTAGAGTAGGCATGAAGAAACAACCCAAACAACCCAAAAATAGTGGAATTCCAATGCCTTGACACAGGTGAGGGGTAAATACAAAAAAAAGGGCTTCAGCCTCTGAAGCTAACTGAACCTTCACACTATACACATAGACTAAGCATATGTATTAACAAATATTACGCATCGATATAACAAAACATAGCATAGACCAAGAGGACCAACTAGTTTGTTGCGTTCAAATTCTCAAACAAGAAACCTTGTTGCATTGGTTCAGAGGGGCAATATCTTCTACTACAGGAGGAGGTGGAGGCACTTGGAAATGAATCAGATGAAAGAGGGCCTAGAAAACTTCTTGCTGAGTCCTCAAGATCCTCTCCCAACTCTCACACATGGCAATGCAGACCATTTTGAATAGACATCACGTAGTTGTTCTGGAGTCCATGAAGGAAGGAAGTGTAAACACAATGCACAATAGGGTGACAAACAATATCCTTGAGCATGAAAAGACCTCCAATAGGTGCATCACCTATATGTAGGTCATAGTTTTGCACTACTTCATTGAATTGTTCAATAGAGAAAAGAAAACCCTGAACAAACACAAGTCCCAAATTCTTAACTTGTTCTACATTTTGAATTAAATCCATCGCATTAGACAGAAAGTGTGAAACAATTTGAGATGAGTATATAGTCCTTAGGAAGTGAAACACTCCACGACCGCAAACGGTGACAATTAAATTCTCCACCTCTTCATCATACACTTTAAAAATCTCATCTAGAGATTCTGCCCTTGCAAATCCTTGCAGAGGCCTCTCCCATTTTTGAATTGGGAGATGGTTACACTCATTTCTCTGAATTGAACCCATAACTCAGAAAAGATCTCTTTGAAGGCAATGAAAACAAAGGAGAAAGGAAGATGCTAGAAGAAATCCTATCACACACACCAAACATGCAAGTGATGAAATTATTATGCTTAATGATGATAATAATATTTTTTCCTTGTTTCTTGATCATTTATCTCATGAGTAACTTAGTAAGGCTTGCTTGATTAATGGACATTCTTTGTTATCTCTTAAACATGATATTACTATGTTGAAGGACATTAATTTTACAAGTAACAAATGCTAATTATACAAATATTGCAAATACATTAATGTCTCATGATAAAAGGTTCCAATGGCAAAGACAACACTTACAATGTTAGTGATCAAGCAATGATGAAGTGTTTTCATTTTATAGAGAGTACATTCTCCACCTTGAGTCATTTTCATGTCATTCTAATATAGATATAAGGTTTTGACTCCCATCTCTCGTAGCATTTTCATTGCCATCATAGAATTTTGCACAATGGTTTATTGATATCCATGGAAATTGAATTCTATCCTTTGAGTTTTGATGGAATCTCCTTTATATTTAGAACATTAGATCCATATGTCAATGTTCTCATGCACTCATTTGAAAAATAATTTAGATTGTTTCAAGTCTTCGATGATGTAAATATTGACCTAACCTTTGAGTTTAACTTCAAGTGGGTTGACATCATAGTACCCTCCTCCAATTGACAAGTTCTTCTCTATAGAAAGGTAGGTGGAAATGATGCCTCAACAGAAGTTGCTTTTGTGTCTCTATTATCATATCTATAATTATTATCTTAGGATCAAATTAGGGAATGAAAGAATATGGAGATTGTCATTTCATATGTTGGGACACATCAATGAGATCATGTAATACACCATTACTCATTAAATCAAGTGAAACACATGATAGGGCATCTTGGTGTTTAACCATGCATATTGAACTCCATTAATAAGAGCTAAAGGCTAGCAAGGCGAGGCTCTTGAATTCCAAGAATAGACCTATAAAGATTCTCCATGTCTGTAGGCTTTTCTTTCCTATAAGTGCTAGCAGTGAAAAACTAATCATGCCTCTTGCTCCAACTTCAAAAGGTTAAAGAAAATTTGGATCTTTTCTTATTCTACCTTCAAAACATTAAAGCATATCTAGATCAAAAGCTTGAGACCTCTCTAAATCTTGAAAAAATTAACCATGTCCATCCTACCCCAACTTAGCTCCAGGTTTAGATTCCAATGACTTAAGGTAATTTCAACTGGGAAGTGAATTTTATTTCTTTATTTAGTCAAAATTCTTTAAGGCTATAATTAGACAATTTTAGTCAAAATTATTTACAAAATTATTGCTTTCATGTTTATACCACTATGCCTTATGATCTCTTATCTTCTTATGATGACAAATATAAGACCCTTGTAATTACTTTATCTTATAGATCCCTTTGATATTATTATGATCCTTATATTTCCTTTTAATCTTGCCTACACCACCCATGGAAACTCATTTTTACCTATACTTTTGTTACTATATTCTACTTATCTATACTTACACACTTATATTTTGTTGTGAGATTTTCTTTAGTAAATATTTTGGAGTAAAAATATGTAATTATAGCCTTTTGAATACAAACATGTGAACATTATTCCTATAATCTATCTATTTGCAATTGAATTGCATGAGAAAATATCTTTAAGGCTTCTTGTGATCATGAGAACTTTTTTTTTGTTTTCTAAGGGCTTTTTTCTATTAGTAATTATTGAATTTTAGTTTTTCTATCTAATGCATGTCAAACATTTAGAGATATTGTTGGTAGTACATACCATGTGGTTTGAAAAGTCTTACGATGAAGCTATAGACTAGAAGTAGAATACATGAGTGATAATGTATGTTTTAGTGGAGTTCCCCCTGTTGTGACCCTTCACAACACACCCCCTAAATTTTAAATTTTGGGGACCCTCGTTTCAAAATTTTGAAAATTGTGCTTTTCTATTTATCCTAAGTAAAATTCAATTTTATCTTTGCTCTGTTTGAGATTCATGATTTAGAGTCAAATTGAATGTCTAGGTGGGGTCATTTTGCTATCAAAGGGTTTTAATTGTTAATTTTTCCTAAAGTCTAATGTTTGGTCTAAGTTGCAAGTGCATTCAACTTTTTGCTCTAAAAAACTCTGATGGTTCCATTCAATATAACCACTCAGACATTATGCAAACCTTCTATGAGCATTTTAGAAATCTTTTTGTTGATGAGTCGGCGGGTGATCCTCTTCTCAATATCCTTGAAGATTCTATTGCTGAATGCATACCGTGCAGAATTGACCCTGAGTATAGTCGTTTTCTCGATCACCTCCTTTCTATGGAAGAAATTGACAAAGCCCTCTATTCTATGGCCTTGGAGAAAAGTCCAAGTGTTGACGGTCTACCTGTGGAATTTTACAAAATGCTTTGGCCTTACATACGGGAAGACTTTTATCATGTGTATCTTGAAGCCATTAAGGTTGGCTCTTTAGGAGCTTCTATTAATCAGGGACTGATCAAACTTGTTCCCAAGGGTAAAGATGAAGAAACTGTTAATGGTTGGAGACCCATCACTTTACTCAACACCTCTTACAAGATTATTGCCAAAGCTGTGGCTCGAAGAATAAAATATATTACTCAACAGATAGTTCACCCGGAGCAAACAGGATTCCTTGGTGGAAGATTTATTCTTGACAACCTCGTCCTTGCCTGGGAGACGGCTGAGTGGGCTCAACAAACTGCCCAAGATGCTTTAATCATCAAACTTGATTTTGATAAAGCCTACGATCGCATCCGCTGGCCATTTATTCTTAACATGTTAAAGTGGTTGGGCTTTGGACCTATGATTTGCAACCATATTAGAATGCTCTTCATGGATGCTAATGCCAGAGTTGTGGTTAATGGATCCCTCTCCCCTCAATTTCCTTTGCAAAAATCCATCCGTCAAGGCTGCCCCCTCGCCCCCTTCCTCTTCGTTTTGGCTACTGATGCTCTTGGTTATCTATTTCAGCATGCTGTCTCTAATAAACTTATCCAAGGCATTTCACTCCCAGGAAACTCCAAAGCCATCAACTCACATTTTGCCGATGATAGTATGTTGTTTATCCAAAATTCAGCCACAGAAGTTACGCATACCTTGGATATTTTGGATCTATTTTGCACCATTTCTGGTTCAAAGCTGTCCATGCATAAGACAGAATTTTTTATGACTCGGCCTGGCCCCCTTCGTCCTTGGATCCCTAAGGAATGGCGAGAAGTAAAGCATGGCATTATTACTAGATATCTTGGCATACCCTTTGGCATTGGAGTGACCCTTAAGGATATGTGGAGATGGTTCATGAACAAAATCAAGGCCAAATTTCTGAATTGGACCAACCGATTCCTATCTATGGCTAGGTGTATCCAAGTGGCCAACAAAATTCTTATTGCAAGCCATGTGTTTATATCTTCTTGTTGGTTGCCCTCTAAAACATGTTACAAGCAGTTGACTCAGCTAATCAGGAGTTTTATTTGGGCCAGATGGGGTAATAAAAAAGGCTTGCCATCTACTTCCTGGCTTCGTTGTATCCAGCCAAAAGACAAGGGAGGACTAGGAATCATTGACCCCTTCACAAAAGGTGTTTGCCTATCTTCCAAATGGATAGTGAGAGCTTTAGAGGGGGATTCTCCTTGGAAACACTTAGTTCGTTTCCGCATCCAACACGCCTCCGCAGGTCACCCTTGGAACTCGATCAATTGGCATGACAAACTACTTCTTGCTCCCTTCAAAACACATGGTTCTGCCCCATTCAACACTATCTGGAAAAGCTGGCAAATAACCTCAGAAAAGCTGATTTGGTATGACCAATCTCTTAGTCATGGATTAAGCTTTGCCTCATCCTCCATTTGGTGGAACCGCTTGATCCAATATGACAGTAAACCCCTTGGTCTCTACCCACAATTCAAAGGTAAACGTCTTTTCAAAAAAGGAATTCAGACTTTCCAGAACTTATGGGACCCAACAAGCTTCAACTGGAAATCATGGCAACATCTCCAAGCTGAGTACAACCTAGCCCCCTCTGATAAACAACCAATTCTTAATATTCAGCAACGGGTGCCCCCTGAACTTTATACCTTGCTATCCCTAAATTGTCATACAACATTCTTCAAAGATTGGAGATGATCTACTACTCATAGCTTTCAGTTTTTCCCACTCAAAAGGATCTATAGGCAACTTCTGCCGTCAATTACCCTTACCCCCCGCCTCAATGCTAAATGGCACTGCAAGTATAATTGTTCAAGGTGGAATAAACTCAGTCTCCAGATTTGGAAATCCAAGGCTGATGCGCAATCCCAGCTTACGGCTTGGAAAATCCTTCACGTCAAACTCCCTATTGGCCCTCGTCTCAAGTTTCTTCACCCCCCCCCCAAACTTGCCCTTTTTGCGCCAAGTGTGAGTCTATTAAACATGCTTTCTGGTCCTGTCTCCATGCTCGCCACCTCTGGCTTTCCCTTTTCTCTGCACTCACTGTTATCTTCCCTCAGCCTTGGACATGGAAATTAGCTCTCCTAGGGACCTCTAATGCCCACAATGTTATCACCCAAACTTGTAGACATGTTATACTCAAGTTCATTTGGAGATTTTGTTGCTTAGCTATCTTTTCCAGTACTGTCTATCCTAGACAAATTGAAATACATATGGTCTGCTCCTCTCTATCCCTCCACATATCCAATTTGTCTTCTTGTCTCCAAGATCAGTGGACAGCTAATGGCGAGCTGTTGGACATCATCACCAACCTTCAGTCACAGCTCCAGAGTATTGAGGGAGTTCAGAAAATAGGGCCAATTTCAGCAGCAGCTTGACAGTTTGATGCATGTACACGGGTTTCTGGCACAGGAATTTGGCATTATCTTCTTTGTCAGCTTCCAGTCAAAGCCTTCTATACAGTGTTTCACTTTGGATCCTCTCATCCGAACTTCTTCAGTTAGCGACTATGGTCTTTGGGTGAGAGATCTGTGACAGATGATGTTTGCAGTTGCTGTGATAGTGTGATCTCCTGCTGCTAGTTCGGTGAATTGGCTTGGTTTTATCAGCTAGTCCCTTAGCTGATTTATGGTTTGCTGTATTTTCTTTGTTGCTGCTCTCTGTGGTGTGCAGCTGCTCTTGTTTTTCTGCTACTGTTCTTTTTGACAGCTGTGTAACTATTTGTATTTATTCTGCTTCATTCAATTAAAAAAAAAAAAAGTAACCACAGGCATTCCAATTCAGAAAGGACAGAGTTGACACAATATATCTGTGAAATGTTCAATGGAAGGTGTCTTGCATTCCATGCATACTATATGCTAGACGCAACTTGTATATGTTAGACGCAGCTTGTAAGGGAGGCGCACAAGACAAAAGGGAGTTGAATGTCAGCCGCAGTTTCTATCTTTATTTGGCACCATATAATATTAAATTGTAAATCCCAGCCGTAGCCAAGATAGGTGAAGCCCATGACTTCAAGTGTTACGTGGTATGTGAGCTCTTACAGTAGTTGCAATCTGAATAATGTCTGTATTCTGATCTTAACAGTGGAAAAATATATTCAAATCTTCAATTTGAATTCATCTATTGTAATCTGTTCGCTAAAATGCCTATCTAAAATCCATGAAGTTGGACTGCCATATGAATGATTCTTGTTGATAAACTTTTATACTTCAAATAAAAAAAAAAAAAAAAAAAAAAACTTACTTATTGGAGCTTTTCCCATTGCAAATTTCAAACTGCTTCAAATCCCTAAAGCTCGAAGCAGTCGAAATTGCATGTCACCTCAAAACCCCATAATCCCAAAATGGTATTCTTGCAAACCAACCCTAAATCTTGAAACCCACTGGTTACCATTAATGGTGCATGTGCAAGCTTGATCAAAACTCTGAACCACTCATAATTCCTTTTCTTTTAAAATTTCTTGCTCGATTATGACGCTTCGGCTTCTGCGACCCTCCAGCTTCCTCGTGCACTTGCAAACACTAGATTCCTCTTACTATTTAAAGGTGGTTTCACGCTAGATTTGAGGTTTTTATTATTTTCTCCCTTTGGTTTTCATTACATTGTTTTTTGAAATGCTAAGACTTCTTTGCATTTATGCCTCTTTCTTTTGGTTTTGAATGTGTTTAGTTTTGATTTTGATTTCATTGACGAATTTATCGCTACTGCTCCTAGTTTTCATGGTTAATTTGTTTCACAAGTTTTGGCTTAGGTTATCTTTGGCCCTAGTTTTCCTTGGCCCCTAGCCCTAATTTTTTTCGTGCCCAAGTTTTTTTTGGCTTTCAAATGATTTCAAGTTTAAACTCTTAGAAACTGAAACCCCTTAGGTTAAATCACATTTTGTCTCAATTGTGGACCTTGTGAAAATCATTCAAACCTAGTTTAAACTCTTTTAGGTCCATTTTTAAAAACTTATAGTTGTGTAAGTTTTTACACTTCTAAGTTTGTTCGCAATTTGTAACTTCTTGCAAAATGTAGAAAAAAATTGAAGTCTGGATTTGAAAACCCAAAACTTTTTGCAATTTTTAAATTATAAAATTTTGTAAACTACACTCGGAGCCTGAACTTTGATTGCAAACTAGACTCCCAAAGTTTTTGGTTGTTTACAAAAACTTGCACAATGTAAACCACATCCAAACTCTAGTCACAGTCTATTTGCAATTTGCAACTTTTCACAAACTACAATCAAATTTTGAAGTCTAGTTGGAGTTCTGATGAAATGAAAAACTCTCTACTTACACACAAACTCACAATACAAAGCTTACACAAAAGCTTAACATAAAATCTCACTTTATTTCATTTCAATGGAACGGAGTACATAAGTCTACAACAAGACTACATCAAATAAAATGATTACATACATCTGCAACAAAACAACATACTTGGTCTTTCATGGCCTCTCACATGCATAATCAATTTGCAACTTCTCATTACATCACTTCCATTCTTCCTTCATATTGTTGTTTCAACCTCTCTTCTTCCAATATCTACACCTCTGGCAATGGCTTTTTCTTTTGCTATTGTTCACCAGCTATGTCCCACTGATTCTAAGATTTTTGACAAATTTCCATGCCCAATCATGGGCATTTTTACTCCCTAAAACCACCATTGAATTCTGAAGCATGCTTCTATTTGTCACTGCACCCCACTCTTTGCCAAGGTTGACGTCCCATTCCTATTTGCAATGCCTCATAAAGACTATTTTTAAGTTTCTTTATAATGTTGAATTATTTCCTAAGTTTAACACCTCCATGATGCAAGTATTTTCTGAGTTTTTTTTTTTTTTTTAAAAACTTCTAAAAGGGTCGCCTACCTCCTTAGTAGCTCTCCTTTAAAGAATGGAATTTAAAAACCGTTTTAATAGTATCCACTTCTCATTTTTTTATTTCCTGCCACTCCCTGCCAAAAATCAACGTCCTCTCCTAATTTAGGCTCTCTCATTAATAATGAGACTTGCCATGCATTTATTTCCACCATTTCTTTATTTGGGTTCTCACCTCATATTCAAGCTTAGTTTAGTCACTCTATTAAATATGAAACCTACCACATTAAATAACATTTCCATTTTGACAGATGATGCTCTCTTTAGTGTTTTAACATTTCCAAGAATGGGCATGGTTGCATAGTGGAGTTGTGACTTTTGAAGATTCTCTATCTCTGTCCATATTGACATAAAATGCATCAAAGAATCAATATTAAATAACTAAAATACCTTTAATAATACATCATGGAGCTGCACAACAAATTTGGTGATAAATTATTCTTTGCAACTTTGTCAATCTACGTTGAGAAATTGAAAATCAACTTTTTACATAACTTTTTACCAGAAGCTCCTTTTTGCATGAAAACTTGCCAGGATGTGTGGAATGACATCCTCAAGGTCTCCACAAATCCATTTTGCTCCAGACTTCATAAAACTCAAGAAATTAAATTTCCTGTAAACTGTTAGCGTCGATCAGAGAATTTTAAATTCTCTCAAATGGTGATAAATTTGAGTGTGATTCCTTTTTACATTAGGTAAAATATCATCACGAACCTTTACCTAGAAGAAATTTTTCCTAGCTCATAAAAATCTTGAAAACTAATTGTTTTCGTAGCTGACAGGGCCAAATTTTTTGATTTTAAATTCTCTCAATCCGTGAGGAATTTAGTCACGAAACCTTCACCACATTGTGTACAATTCAACCAATGATATATCTTATGAAGGATTTCAACCCATATCTTAGGGATTTGTGGAAACAATTGTTTCCATAAAACTGCCATGCAGAGCCTTAAAATAGTAATTTGGCGAAAACTTAAATCTTGCAATTTTGACCAAATTTTTGAGTTTCTGCTGTAGAGAGATGCCTAAAAAGACCAACACAAACCAAAACACACACCAAAAATGAGAAAATCAAACTAACATATTTTTGATTGATGTGCGATAGCCCATTTGCCTGGATGCTCCTACATCAGACATGTCGAGTAAGAAGTTTGTGAGCATACACTCACAAATGTGGAGTTGAATGGTAGGACCATACTTTCAGATTGCAAGAAATCTGTAGTGAATTCTATCGCTGATATATGTGCACAAAAAATGCTATCTCTTTTTCCTCTTTTTCCAATGGACTTGCATCCACCATATACTGACCACCTCTGCCAATGTATCTCTCTTCTCTTCTTCTAACTACTCACTCTTTTGTTCTCCTCTTTCATGGGATGTAACCCACCAAGTTCCACCTACACCATCCTCTACAACCTCTATGCACAAACATGCAACATCCGCATACCAATCCACAATTTCATTCTCTACAATTGAAATCTCTTCTATAGAAGGTAAATAATAATTATCATATTCAAAATCAAAATTTACCTTATCCTTCTTCGTTGTTCTGACACCATCTTCTTCGTCATTCGTTGCAACATTCATCTTCTTTCCTCCATTAGCAAGTTTATCAAAACACTCTTCTTCCACCGCCAAAATCCGTGACAATAAATCATATGTATCCTCTTCATTTGATGCAACATTCTTAAGCTCTATTGTTGCCATCTCAATCTCCACAGCTCCATCTTCTTCACTGCTCATATCTTCTTCCTTGTTAATCACTGCAACTCCTCCTCTTTCTTCTTTCATGTCTTAACAAGACCAATTGCTGCAAGCTCTTCATCTACATGCAACCCACTCTCATCTTCATTATAAAAATGAAAAATATTATACATTACCTTACTAATCTCTTTCTTCTCCACTACTGCTTCAGCTTTGCTTTTCTCTGTAGCTTCACTTTGCTCCTCAACCTCTGTTGTATTTTCTATTTTGATTTCCTCCTTCATGCCTTCAACAAGACATGTTGCTACAATCTCCATCTTTTCCTTTTCATCCTTTTGCATGAGGATCGCATCTTCACACTCTGTTGTATGTTCTCTTTTACCTACAAAAAAAAACAATGTTAACATAATCATGGGACTTATCTTCTCCCATTTACAGATCTTCTCCATCCCCTTATCACATTCATTTGACACTTGCCCTTCAAATAAGACATCTATCTTTCTCATCTCCCCTTTTAATAGGAGACCTTTTTCATTTCATCAAATTCTTCATCAAATATAGGACCCTCAAAGTCCATCATCTCATTCCTCACCATCTCTTTCATATTTGCAATCTTATTCTTTCCTCTAATCTTATTTTCCTCTTTCTCAAAATTATTCTTTCTTTTAGTGCCATCTATAAATCTTTCTAACTCATCAACTACACGTCATTTCTCTTATCCTTCTCTTACACTTAATGTGTAAATTAATCAGTGCAAAGCTGCCTCAAATCGGCGATTCTACTTCCACTTTCAAATCTACTATTTCAAAGTACAAACTTCCTCATTGTTCGGCGATCTGTTTGTTCACAAGCCCTGGTGCAAATTGCCTCACATTCGGTGATCTATTTACATGCTCAAGGACTTCCTCCTCACTACTCCACCCTCGGGTCCTGGTGTAGACTGCCTCATATCAATGGTTCTATCCACACACTCAGGAACCTAGCTTTGATACCATTGATGAAATGAAAAACTCTCTACTTACACACAAACTCACAATACAAAGCTTAACATAAAATCTCACTTTATTTCATTTCAATGGAACGGAGTACATAAGTCTACAACAAGACTGCATCAAATAAAATGATTACATACATCTGCAACAAAACAAGATACTTGGTCTTTCATGACCTCTCATATGCATAATCAATCTACAACTTCTCATTACATCACTTCCATTCTTCCTTCATACTGTTGTTTCATCCTCTCTTCTTTCAATAGTTACACCTCTAGTAATGCCTTTTTCTTTTCTTGCTGTTCACCAACTATGTCCCACTGATTTTGAGATTTTTGACAAATTTCCATGCCCAATCATGGGCAGTTTTACTCCCTAAAACCACCACTAAATTCTGAAGCATGCTTCTATTTATCACTGCACCCCACTCTTTTCCAAGGTTGACGTCCCATTCATATTTGCAACACCTCATAAAGACTATTTTTAAGCTTCTTTAAAATGCTGAGTTCTTTCCTAAGTTTAACACCTCCATGATGCAAGTATTTTCTGAGGTTTTTTTACTTTTTTTATAAACTTCTAAAAGGGTTGCCTCTCTCCTTAGTAGCTCTCATTTAAATAATGGCATTTTAAAATTGTTTTAATAGTATCCACTTCTCATTTTTTTATTGTCAGCCACTCCCTGCCAAAAATCAATGTCCTCCCCTAATTTAGGCTCTCTCATTAATAATGAGACTTGCCATGTATTTATTTCCACCATTTCTTTATTTGGGCGCTCACCCCATATTCAAGCTTAGTTTAGTCACTCTATTAAATATGAAACCTGCCACATTAAATAACATTTCCATTTTGACAAATGATGCTCTCTTTGGCGTTTCAACATTTCCAAGAATGGGCATGGTTGCATAGTGGAGTTGTGACTTTTGAAGATTCTCTATCTCTGTCCATATTGACATAAAATGCATCAAAGAATCAATATTAAATAATTAAAATACCTTTAATAATAAATCATGGAGCTGCACAACAAATTTGGTGACAAATTACTCTTTGCAACTTTGTCAATTTATGCCGAGAAGCTGAAAATTGACTTTTTACATAACTTTTTACCAGAAGCACCTTTTTGTACAAAAACTTTCTAGGATGCATGGAATGACATCCTCAAGGTCTCCACCAAGCCATTTTGCTCCAGACTTCATAAAACTCAAGAAATTAAATTTATTCTCTCAAATGGTGATGAATTTGAGTGTGATTCCTTTTTCACATTATGATAACTATCATCACGAACCTTTACCTAGAAGGAATTTTTCCCAGCTCATAAAAATGTTGAAAATTAATTATTTCCGTCACTGACAGGGCCAAAATTTCTGATTTTAAATTATCTCAATCTGTGAGGAATTTAGTCATGAAACCTTCACCACATTGTGTGCAATTCAACCAATGATATATATTATGAAGGATTTAAACCCATCTCTTATGGATTTTGGAAACAATTGTTTCTGTAAAACTGCCTTGTAGAGCCTTAAAACGATAATTTGACGAAAACTTATATCTTGCAATTTTGACCAAATTTCTGAGTTCTTGCTACTGAGAGATGCCTAAAAACACCAACGCAAACCAAAACACACACCAAAAATGAGAAAATCAAACTAAAATATTTTTGGTTGATGCAGGATAGCCCATTCACCCGGATGCTCCTACATCAAGTTCAAAAACCTAAATCTTTTCACAATTTACAACCAACTACTAACTACAAACCACATGCAAACTCCAACCAACAACCACACATTATTTGCATTTTGCAACTTCTTGTCGATTACACACCAGATCCAAAATTTGAATTACAACATGCAATACAAGCTTGAAGTTTGAACGATAGGAAAACACTATAACACTCATTTTGAAGGTGTTAACTTATTTAACTTACAAAATTGATCAATTTAATCATTGGAAATAATGAATTAGGTACAGTTGAACATGATTAAATATATTTTAGATTAATTGATTAATTTTTGGGATATTGGTAAAAACTTGTAATATCAAATAATTAACTTAAGGTAAGCATTCCCAGGACCCTTACAATTAGATATGACCTCACTTGAAAAATAAAATACGAGTATAGAGGGTTCATACCAATATCAAAATTTGTCAATGAGTGGATAAACTTCATAGATACTGTGAGTCCGAACTTTACTTTATTGCACAGACTTGCTTATAGTATTATGACACTTTAGTTTGGATTTTATTATTGTCATTATTATTATGCTATTGCTATGTTGAGACTATGGGATTTGAACATTTCGTATGTGTTACTTTATTATATGTTAGAACATGTATATTGTTTATGGAAAATTATATCTTGAATGTGTTAATTCTTATGTAGCTCAGACATGTGTTCTAGTCTCGGGTGGTGATTACGAGGCTGGAAACACAACTGGAATAATTATCTCCATACCTAGAAAATTGATTTCTCGAGAGACTTCTAGACATTAGGGTTTGTTAGAGTTTAATTAATCTTAGCCATTGATTGAAATTAAATTATGGCCATTGGTTTTCAATGAGAGGATTATAAAAGAGGATCAATGGGCATTTGGAGAATATAGATCTGAAAAACATTTGCAGCGATAGCAAATTGATTTGCAGTGAGAGCAAGGGCACAGTGATAGCGTTGGAGAGCAACAGTGGAATTGCCGGAGAAGAAAATTATTTCCAGAGAAGAGAAATATTTCTAGATAATAAAATATTGCCGAAGCAATTGAGGGAAAGAAAATTACCAGACCTCTGCCAGTAAGAGGCAAGCAATTTTGTATCTCTTAATTTTCTGCAGCTGAATAAAATTCTTATGTGCTGACTGGTTTTCCCTTCGGGGTTTTTCTAGAGACAATTTGTCCAAAAATATTGTGTTCATATTTTGTTCTCCGTGATTATTTGTGAAGTTTGTATTATTTTTTAATATTTGCTGTGAATTAATTTTTCAGCAGTCAAATAATCTATATAAGATAGGAAATTAATAATCAATAGCTGCAATAGAATTTTCACATGGTATCAGAGTAGATCTAAGGGTAGAAAAAGCTCAGCACAGGCACAGGGAGAAAAAAAATAATAATAAATAAAAAATCTAGGGTTTATAAAACCCAGTTTGACCTCTTCAAAATTATTATTATTATTTTCTTTTGAGATGGCCTCAACAGGTTTAAGAGATTAGGACAGATTGGATGGAACCTCAAATTTTGGTGTCTGGAAAGCCAGAATTTCTTTATTGCTGGAAGAGAATGGTATCAAGGATTATGTGACCACTGTTGTACCTGTACCTACAGATGCAACACAGCTCTTAGCATATAAGAAGGAAGATGCCAAGGCGAGGAGGCTGATTCTTGACGATGTTAAGGATCATATTGTTCCGCATATTGCAGAGTTAGATACAGCGAAGACGATGCGGGACACCATTTCGAATCTGTACCAGAGTGTTACCACTAACTGAAAGCTGATTCTCAGAGAAAAGTTGAGGAATGTGATTGTGCATATGATGGTGTGTTATGGTGGTTGTATGGATGTGATTTCTATAATAAAGTGATTTTGTGTTAAGGTTCCCCAAGAGGGAGGATTATCCCCTCTTTGCCCTTTTGTATAATCCACAAGGATTCGTAGTTTTGTGAGTTTACCTTTGCGGTGTATGAATGTGTATTTAATGTGCTTGCATGTTGTATCCTTGTTTGCATGTGCCACCGTATTCTTGAAATGTCTCCTACTCAAGGGTGGGTTTGTGTAACAAATCCTATGGTAGGGTGGATAGCACTCCTTGGTTGCCTAGTTTGTGTGATTGTGGTTGTAGGTTGTACAAAATGGCTACTTGGAGACCTAAATGTTGATGTACACCATATTGGGCAAATTAGCTCATTTGTAAGCTATGTTGTAATTTTTGTGGATCATTGTGTAAACAAAAAGTTTATAGATTTCAAATCCATTTGTTATGTGTTGTATTTGAAACTAAATCTATGATTTTATATATATGCAAAATTGTGGAATTTCCTTGTTTATTTAAGAAATGAAATTAACATTGTGGATGATTGTAAAAATCTCTTTCTATTATATTTACATTTACTGTTGAGATTGTGTAATTTTAAATATATATATACACATATATGCCTATTTCTGTTTATAATTCTTTGCACAATAATTATCTCTGTACTAGATTTGATTTGAAGGAATATATATATATATAAGTTTTAAATATATAAAAATAATAATTATAATTTACATATATATATATTCATGTGTGGTGCTGCAGCATGCAGAGGCAAGGGCCGTGGGGATAGCTGCACATCTCTCCACAGCCAAGGCTACGGGGAGCCATGATGCTTCCCCATGGCTAGGGGGTGACGACCCAGCAGGCCGTCGAAGCCCCAACCCCCTCTTTAAAACACATATATACAGTAATAAAAAAATAGTTTGTGATATAAATATCTTAACTTACACACATATATATCTGTGTATTTAGGTTTCATAAGATATTTTCAGAAAAGAAAGTAATTTTTTTTTTCTCTTCTTGTCTCTGTAATACCTACAATGATTATTTACACACACAAGTATATAAATTTACTCTTCTGTAACTCCCTGTGCAAAACACTCTCCAAAAACTTTAACTTCTTCACTAATTTATATGAGAAAATTAGAATGTTAGAGTTTAATATAAATTAATATGTTGTTTTTTTCTAAATGTTTAAAAAGGAATTTTTTTTTTAAAGTTTTGTTTTAATTTCTAAATTAAATATGCTTTGTGATTTGTAATGATTAGTGGATTTAGTAATTTAATAATTTACTTTTAGTAATTAATATTTTTGTTTACTATTAATTAGAATCGAGTAGGAAATTACATGACCTTTTTAATTAATTGGTATTTTAAATTATTAGTTAATTCAACCACCATATTTAATGTGATTGTGTTAGTTGATCTATTTAATTTAAAATTTCATAAACCTTATAACTTTACCAACTAGGACGTTACTTTAAAATGCATTGCCTTTCACCTAAGCTACCTCTTAACACCTTTTAAATGTTATATTAAACTTAAACATGTTAGGTAAACTTAAACATGTTAGGTAAACATAGTTCAAAATATTAATTAATGTTTTTGTCATTTAAACTTAGGTTTTCTTGCGAGCAAGTCAATCTTTGCAGTAACCGTTTTGACATAACCCTCATCACACTTAGGTAAACTTTAAATTTATTGCAACTATTGTATTTAGTTTTGTCAAGTTGGATTTTAAAAGAAAATAATTTTGGCATCTGTGTGCCCATTTGTACATGGTATACAAGTGGGCATTACACTTGGTATTAAAGCCCAAGTTCCTAACTCTAGGGCCTCGGTGCTCACAAATGTAATTATGCTAAACTATTCCCATTCTTTTGTACAGTAATGGGTTGAGGGAAAAGAGGAAGGAAGGGATTCATTGGGAAATCACCTTCCTAGTCCAAAGCTCTAGCAATCTCCATCAAATTTCTCGATGCAACACCTAATGTTGAAACTATAGTGATTTCAGACTCTGAAACCTTGGTTGAGGCCATCAGGCGTATAAAGTTACACAAGGGTAAGGAGGTTGTTGGACCTTCTATTTGTGAAAAATAGTCCACGTCAAGACCATCATTAAACAAAGAAAAGCCTTCTACTAAGATTATCCTTTTGGGTGCGGTGGCAACACACTAGTGCTTTCTTGAGAGGAAATAATTGAGATTGAGTGCGCTCAATCTAAACCATCTACTGTTATGGAAAACTTTGATGAAGCCATCTACTGTTATGGAAAACTTTGATGAAGAAGCACCAAAAGAGGAAAAATTATATTGATGTTTAAGAAACTTTCCCTTCTGTTAAACAATAATACAACTCTATACAATTTAGGTTCTGAATTGATAGAGGAATTAGTTTTATCTTTCATCTTTGAGGGCTTCCAGGAGAAAGCTCAATCTTAGGGGGGAAGATGTGAGGCCGAACCTTACTTTATTGCAGAGACTTGCTTATAGTATAATGATACTTCAGTTTGGATTTTACTATTATCATTATTATTATGCTACCTCTATGTTGAGAGTATGGGATTTGAATATTTTGAATGTGTTACTTTATTATATGTTAGAACATGTATATTGTTAATGGAAAATTATGTCTTGAAGGAATTATTTAAATTGAATAAAATTACTTGTTGGGATGAAAATTAAAAATTGTGAATTAAATTATATTTGATAATGTGAATAAATGGAGTTATATGTTACATGAATATGTTAATATTTCTATGTTGCTTCGGCTATTCTATCATGATCTACTGATGTTAAAAATTGAGTAACCAAGGCAAAGAAGACTTTAGAGATTCTTTCAAGAATATTAATATTATATGTGTATAACCAGTTATCCTTCAACCTAACCCGAAAAAGGGATAAAGGCTCATGTGTGTGTGATTATGTTTAGGTCTTTATTTTTTATTTAGTTAATTGTTGGTTATATGTGTTGTTATTTTTATTTTTATTTTAAAGTCTGGGAAAGGGAGTAGTTATTCAATTATTTGAATTATCTTTAAGATTTATTTCATTTTTCTTTCTAAATTTGGATAAGGGAAAATGACTTGTTAGAAAGTTCCTTTTTGGAAGGATGGGGAGAGGGAAAGTTTCCCTCCTTTTTCTTCACTTCCGCTTGTGGGTGATTTTATTATTATTTAAGTTTGAGAAGTTTCTCATTTTGGGGATCTTTTTCTAATCTTGATTTGTGCAAATTGTTTTGGGATTTTGGGGTGTGGAGATATTTTTGGGAAGAAATTGGTGAAAATGATTTGGTTTAGAGAATTTTGCAAAGATCTTAAGAAAATTGTGATACCGGATTCAAGGGTTGGCCATTGTTGGGATCTTCCTAACTTTGAGAGCTAAAGGTAGGAGTTTTTGGGCTTTCATTTCAATTTTATGTAAAATTTTGTATATGATGGATTGCATGTTATGTGTGTATTTGTATTTGTTTTGGGGAAATGGGTTCTATTGGGAGCTGATCTCCCCTAAGAGGTGAGAGCATCCCATGTGTTGGGGTTGAGAGAGACGTGGATCCTCTCCTGGGGAACCTTTTTGGAGTTGAGTTGTTCTTTAAGTTGGGGCATTGTCGATTTTTGAAGTTTTGTGATATAAATGTTAATTGTGACATTGTGGTGAATTGTGTTTTTGGAGGTATAAGGGTTTGGGTGTATGGAAATTTGTGGAAGGAGATTGTGCATATGATGGTGATGTTATGATGGTTATATGGATGTGATTTCTATAATGAAGTGATTTTATATTATGGTTTCCCAAGAGGGAGGATTATCCCCTCTTTCCCCCTTTTGTGGAATTCGTAGGGATTCATAGTTTTGTAAGTTAACCTTCATGGTGTATGCATGTGTGTTTTATGTGCTTGCATGTAGTATCCCTGTTTGCATGTGCTAACCTATGCTAACCTATTCTTGAAAGGTCTCTTGCCCGGGGATGGGTTTGTGTAACAAACCCTACGGTAGGGTGAAGAGCATAACTTGGTTACCTAGTTTGTGTGATTGTGGTTGTGCAAAATGGCTACTTGGAGACCTATATGTTGATGTACATCATATTGAACATATTAGCTCATTTATAAACTATGTTGTAATTTTTTGTGGATAGGTGTGTAAAGAGAAAGTTTATGGATTTCAAATCCATTTGTTATGTGTTGTATTTGTAACTAAATCTATGATTTTATATATATGCAAAATCTTGGAAATTCCTTATTTATTCAAGAAATGAAATTAACATTGTGGATGATTGTAAAAATCTCTTTCTATTATATTTGCATTTACTGTTGAGATTGTGTAATTTTAAATATTATATATTTATTTATATATATAGCTATTTTTGTTTATAATTCTTCACACAGTAATGTCTCTGTACTAGATCTGATTTTGAAGGATATATACATATAATTATATATATTTTATTCTGTAAGTTTTAGATATATAAAAAATAATAATTATAATTTACAAATATATATTCATGTGTGGTGCTGCCACTCTGTAGGCCGTGGTCTGCAGAGGCAAGGGCCGTGGGGATAGCTCCATGTCTCCCCACAACCAAGGCTATGGGGAGCTATGAGGCTTCCCCATGGCTGGGGTGATGACTCAACAGGTCGTTGAACCCCAGCCCCCTCTTTAAAACACATATATCCAGTAATAAAAAGAAAATATAGTTTGTGATATAAATATTTTAACTTACACATTTATGAATACATATATATGTATATATATTTATCTATGTATTTAGGTTTCATAAGATCATTTTACAAAAGAAATAAATTTATTTTTTTCTTTTCTTGTCTCTGTAATATATATATATATATATATATATATATATAAAAACAAGTGTATATATAAATATATAAATTTACTCTTCTGTAACACTGTGCAAAGACACCCTCCAGAAACTTCTTCTTTAGAAAATTTCATCACTATTCATACATGCTCAACTAAATGAGAAAATTAATTGTGAATATTAGAGTTTAATATAAATTAATGTGTTTTTTTTCTAAATGTTTTAAAAGGAAATTTTTGTTTTTTTTGTTTTAATTTCTAAATTAAATATGCTTTGTGATTTTTAATGATTAGTGGATTTAGTAATTTAATAATTTACTTTTAGTAATTAATATTTTTGTTTAATATTAATTAGAGTCCATTAGATTTTATTTTAGTTAATTATCCTTATATATATAACTTTTTTTCATTAGCAACTTACCTTTAATTAAGATGGTTTATATTGTTGACGTATAAATTTGTTTAATTAGGAAATTACATAACCTTTTTAATTAATTGGTATTTTAAATTATTAGTTAATTAAACCACCTTATTTAATGTGATTGTGTTAGTTGATTTATTTAATTTAAAGTTTAATAAACCTTATAACTTTAACAACTTGGACCTTACTTTGAAATGCATTGTCTTTCACCTAAGCCATCTCTTGACACCTTTTAAATGTTAGATTAAATTTAAATAGTTCAAAACTTTATTAATTTTTTTGTCATTAAAACTTAGGTGTTTGTGAGCAAGTCAATCTTTGCAATAACCTTTTTGACATAACCCTCATCACACTTAGGTAAACTTTAAATCTATCGCATCTTTTGTATTTAGTTTTGTCAAGTTGGCTTTTAAAAGAAAATAATTTTGGCGTCTATGTGCCCATTTGCACATGGTGTATAGGCGGGCATTATAGATATTGATTTAAGACACATAGGCCTGGAGGAATTTCATACAATAATGGCACTACCAGAGGCCCAAATGTCTACCAAGATCAAGAACTTGAAGAATAGTGGGTTAGTGCAAGATGCTACTTTCCCCATCACATTATAGTCTCCTGACTGTGTGATGACATGTGGCAAGCATTATAACTTGGTAAAAAGGTAGATCAAGACTCCCAAGGGTAATGTAGTGTTACTAATCCAACCTCAATACATAAAATAAATCTTTGACCTGCACTCCAAAGATGCCCATGTAAATCCAACCCAGAATCTTCCCAAGAGTATTATGACTAGAATTTGGATTATTATCTTAAGAAGATTAATGGAAGTTGTCTCCAGAAGCCTAAAGCTACACTCTCAAGGTTGCCCAAGAAACTATTTAGGAGTGATTTTATAGAGGTTGTGAATGCTTTTATAACTCCACTATATAAAATTATAGGCCAGGAGGATGCCAAATAATTACAAACATGGATGTTGTTGAGCACAATCAATTCCAACTAGACCTAATGCAACTAAGGTGTGCATGTAACGCAATGGATGGCTTCATCCTAGATCAAGAATCTTGAAAAGAGGGAGTACATGCTACATTTAATTTATCAACCCAAGGACATGTTTCTTGGTATGATGTCAGTACTATATGTACAACTAAAGGTTTTTTGGATGTAGAGTTGTGTATAGTTGGTAAATGATAGTTACTGCAAGCTAAGAAAAGAATACAGTACTAAAATAGGAAAGCTATCTTATAAATTTTGGAAACAACTGTTATAATTGATTATCAACAAAACTAAACAACAAATTGAAATGAAATCAAGCAAATCCAATTCTAAGATCTAATTTTGATTGCATGAATCTATTTATTCCTTTGAGGAGGTTGTGCTCCTTGTTGGGGATGCTAATAAGGGGGTGGCAAAGGCTACTGCTGCGGATCCCTCGCACTCTTTGGACTCTTCTAATCACTTATTTGCTCATTTGTCGGCTCCTCTTGCTTCCGCTATTCCAGATTCTTCTTCTTCAGTTTTGCCTTCTTCAAGCTTGGCGTCCCTACATGCGGATTCTTTGGTGCCTATTGGCGTTCACTGTGAGCCCTCATTGCTCGTGGCTTTAGGGGAGGCTCCTCCCTCTCCTCGTTCCATTGTTCCTGGTTGTGACTCCTAGACTGTGGTTCAACATAGAAAGAAAGGTCCTTTACTCTCTTATGGAAAGGGTGTTAGATGTTCTAGGTCGGGATCTAGTCTTGTGTAGATCCTTGTTGTTTGTTCTCCAGCTAGGCTATTGTGCCTGTGTTGTCATCATGTTGTTCCTGGTTTGCTGCTGGGGTCTGGCTTTTGCAGCTTGGTTGTTGTGTTCTGTTTTGTCCCCTGTTTTTCTGCCGGTGTGGCCTCATTTTTAAAGGGTTCAACCCCTTGTTAGCTGCTTATCATTATCAAAACAAAACATGATACATATGATGTCTCTCTCTCTTCAATGACATTTTGACTCCTTTCTTTGCAATGGTCAAAAATCTCAAACAAACAGTACTTTCACGAATAGATTCAGAGACAAATGTTTTCTTCACAAATCTATGTTACCTCTAATAGAAAATGGATCACAAACAAATCTAAAAAAGTAATAATTACACTTCTCATGATGGTGCTTTGGGACAAAAGCAATGGGAAAAAATTGTGCTTTGTTTCTATCTACTTTCTTGATCTTCACATGCATATGCATCAAGCATTCCATGCTTTTGCAATGTCTCTAAATGGTAGATGACCTTTCTTAATTACTTGTCTAAAATACATTTAAGATTTGAATCACATCCTATTTTTTCCAAGCAACTCTTTGCCTTGCTTTTCTCTACCACGCTTGTTTGATACTCAATGCCTCTATTCAAGCTCTCTATTTTTTGAACTATTCTTTTAACAAAACTTAAGTTTTAAGCATGGAGAATTTTTTTTTTACCAAAATTTTCATTTACAAATAAAATTAGGAAGTGTAGTTTTAGAAACAAATAAAAGAAAATAAAGTAGTGAGAAAGTTTTTTAAGGATATATATTAAAAATATATATTCCCACTTAAATCATATAATTAAGTAGTTTATATTTAAGCAATTTGTATAATAGGAGACAAGTTTTGCTTTTATTGGATTTCTTAAGAGGCCTATTTTATATCGGAACATCCCTTGATGATGGAATGTTCATATCCTTACAATACTTCTCATAAGTTTATTGTAACTTGGTCCATGTATTAAAAGCTCAACCCTTTTGAAATTGTCTAACTTTAAGAAGTGAAGGTCAAGTTTTTTGTTACATACAACCTCATGCTTTAGAGTTCACCACCTTCCATGAAGATGGTAATGGTGATGTGTGCATTTTGTTTTCACTAAATTTATTTTCTTCCATCATTTCCTCAAGGGAAGATCCATCTATCATGTCATGTGGGTTATGCTTGACATTGATGGATGCTCTACTAGCATTATCAATGTTTATGTGTCTAATGATGACCAAAAAAGAACAATGTTATGGAGATGGTTGGTTGATAATTCACCTTTCTAATTGGCTCATCTATAATGACTTTACTATTGAATCACAGAGGGCAAAGGAGCTTTGCAAATGAGATCATGCGGTGGTGAGCTTTAAACTTGGTATTATTTTGAAAATATTGGGGGTTGTTAGACCCAAATTTTTTAATGGAGGCTTCCCATGATGGATCCTTGATTTACATGGTCTAACTTTTGTGCAGGTCCCAACACGATCCTCAAATGGATGGATGATGTCCTAGTATCTTAGCAACACATGTACTACCACCTTTCTTATGATGGAAAGGCAATGAATGTTCATTTAGAGATCATCCTCTCTAACCACTATTACTATCCCATCTCCTTTCAATTTGTGTGAGGTATTGGGCCTAAAAAAATCCCCAACACAATTATATCCGAGTATGTCTCTTCCTTCTTGTTAGGGACCAATCTAGTTCATTGCCTAGGTCTAGAACCTTGTGCCACGTCTATTGCTATCCATCAATGGTAGAATGATGCACTTACCAACACCTTTATGAGGTGTCATGGGAAACAAGGATTTGCAAGTGGACCAATGGTGTTGCTACTAAAGAATTTGAGGATTTCCACTTAGTTGGAATGCAAGCCCTTTGATTCCCATCATTAGACCTTGGAAACTAAGCTTAAATGTAAGCTCAAGATCATTAGATGTCATCATGATAAGGATACTTAGATTAAAGTTGATTACACTAGCTCAAAGTTGGAAAAAAGGCCTCTTAAGGATTTCTTTCAGTCCCTTCACCACAACCTAGCTAAGGGACAAATTTAGGTTTCTCAATGGACTCTTAAGGGTGACTTACATCTCTCACTAAAATTTCCTAGGCCTTTTTGGAGCATTATAAGTGGGTTTTTCAAGCCTAAGAATTTTATGAAACGTGCTTAGTTTTCAGAAAAATGCCTTGATGTCGTTCCTTCCAAGCTTAGCTACTCATCTCAAATATCATGTGATTATCCACTCACATTTAATGAGCATCATTTGTCTTTTATGAAAATAGCCAACAAGAAAGCCCATGGCCTAAACAACTTCCTGAGTTCATCAAACCAACTTGGCATTTTATTGGTCTTGATCTTCTACGAGTCTACAAAGAATGTTGGCATGTGATTGGCATTGATGTCAACCAGGTGTGGTTATGTTGTACAAGAAGTTGGTGCTGAGACAGGTGGCAAAAGAGAAGTTGTGTTGTGCTCAAGATGATGTTGTTCACACAAAAGGTCTTGCAAGTTCACATGGTGTTGGTATTGATAGGAGTTGATGTTGGTATTGACAAGAGTTGTTCATGGTTTGATATGGTTTGTGATAAGTTCATATGGTACATGTATGACTCGCATGGGGATCAAGATGTTATGATCAACTTCATACTTTATGTCAAGATACTTTAAGTTAGAAAGAATTGTCTTCATGATTGTTATATCAGGTTCATGTTCAGAATGATCAATACTCAGGATGCAAGATGCAAATGGTCTAAGAAATGCAGGATGCAAGTTTGTTGTCTTGGCTCACAAAGTTCATATTGTTCATTGTTGCTCATTGGTCACAGGTTGATCTCACAAGATTGATTCATGATAGAATTTTATTATGTTAGTGATTGGATGTTGTATACTCTTCATGGGTGTTGGTGTTCATCTTCATCTTATGTTGATCATAATAAGATATGTAAGTTGATGAGTATTCATAGCATCACGAGGCAAGAAGGTTCTTCATGATGTTTATGCTTTTCATAATATTATAAGATCATGGTTAGAGTTGTTGAGAGAGGTTTCACACCACATGCAGTATGAGATGATGATAAGTTCTCTTAGTGATAGTACTTCATGATGATGGTGGGATAAACACATCATCAAGCTTCATGACTCAAAGGTTATATTGGTTGTTTGATGGACTTCATATTGGATTGATTTGGTATAGTCATGTTCCTCATAAACTATCTATCATACTCTGAAGTCTGTATGGTCTCTGCAGAGTCATATTTATTTATTTATTTTTATGGGCCCAAGATTCATATCTCCAAATTCTTTTATTAGGGTTTATGAGGATAAGGGAACAAAATAACTCTAAGGTTAAGTTCTTAAAGAAGCCTTTATAATCCTATGTTGCACGTCATTTAGTAAAGGCACTTTTTGTTTTATTTTCAAAGTGACCTGTTGTTGTAGGTCAGTCACTTAAAAGTGACTTGTTGAAGGGCTTGTTACACACTCATTGATCGGCCCCTTCTATCTCACTTACCAATTGATGTGGTCTCCACTATGAGCGCTTAAGCGCCAATCCACAATCGACAGTCTCTTTTGAATCTTCATTGGGCGCACATATGAAGATCAATGGATATTATTCAAACTAACTCCCTCTCTCCCGAGTATGTTTTTTGACGTCTATTGGAACATCATCATTATGCATCTGCAATAAAAATGCCTTTTAAAAGCTATTTTTAGACAGATTCTAAAAGGCACTTTGTTGGTGTTTTGAAAAGCATTTTTTTTAAGGGAGAATCTTTCTAATTTTATTATCCACTCCCGTGGAAATGGAAGACATAAAAAAGAAGTCTTTTTTAAGGAAAAAAAATTCTTTTTGGAGATATTATTCTTTTGTGAGAGAACTTAAGGGACTTTATAGTTTCCTTTTTTATCTTAATGCAGATGATTTTTTTTAGAAGAGGATCCGAACATGAGAGATTTTATTTTTCTCTTATAGAGACAGATTGACAAAATATTATTGAAGATTTTTTATTTGATGAAGGTAAAGGATATTATGAATGGTCTTTATTTTTTTAATGGGAGAAGATGAATAGATTTGAGAAGAAGAAAATGAATCAGAGAGATAAAGGAATGCGAATGGTCTTGGAGAGAAGAATATGATCTTATTTTTGCAGGTTCTTCATCGATGGAAATGATTACGTAGAGAAGAGATATATATGATTTTATATTGCAGGTGGTGGAGAACATCTTGTAAATTTTCTTTTTTAAAAATGAAAATGGAGATGATTTTTGAAAGGAAGAATATGGAAAGAAGAGGAAATGAAAAGTTGTTTCTCATTTTTTGTAGACTGATACATATATGCAACCATAAAGAATTTGTTTGTAGGTGTGAGATTTTGAGTTGAGATGAATTCAATACAGGAGATGATTGAAAGCTAATTGATGGCAGAGCATGTATGCAGATGTAGATTTTGAAGGCATACACACAGAGACATCATTTTGAGACAAGGCAATAGATGAAATTGCAAATGAAGAAGCTTGTATTGAATGTATATGTAATGTCCCCTTCTAGCAAGCCAAAATTTTGGCAACCTTGCAAACAATTTCCACTTGTAAAAGAGCACATTATTTTTCCATTTACCATTTCCACTTAATCTTAATGATAATCATAAACAGAACCATACACTATTTGCCTTTTCACAAATCCACTTTTCCATACTTCATGATTCTCCTTGGGTGAGATAGTCCTTAGGCCTCTTATTAACCTCACCTCCCACCTTGTGAGAGAAGATTCGTTAGGAAGGTGATGTCATCTCAATCCTATGGGTCCATTAACATTATTCCTTAGTTCGTCAGCTAATGCCCATAATTCCTTAGTTCATCAACTAAGGCCCATTCCTTTGATATTTAAATCAAGGGTCCATAGCAATATCCTTGATTCGTCAATCGAGGCCCATTCCCATGGATTGATCAATACCTGCCATAACTATCTACCTCACCTTCTGAAATGTCCCCTTATAGGATATTATGTATTTCTTTACTTACACACAATAATATCACTAGAAAGGGACATTAGAACTATTAAAAGTCACTCAATAATAGCATAAACATAAACATAAACAATAGCATAATCCGCATTCAGTTCAATTTATAACACAATTCAATATTGACTATGTTCAAGTCTTAATCCTTATTTCCTTTCTATTCCTCAACCTTGGATGGGGATTTACTTATCTAGGGTGTGATGACACCACCTCATGGATTGGATTTACTCTGCCTCTCCCTAACACCTCGCCTCTCCTAAGGTTGTAGGCAATAGAAATAACTAAATATTAACTTGAACATATTTCGATATACTTCATCATACCAAATGATAATATTGTGTATTGGCTATGCTCAAGTCTCAATCCTCATTTCTCTTTTAATCCTAAACCATGGATGGGGATTTACTTGTCTAAGGCGCGATGACACCAACTCAATGGTTGGGTTTACTCTGCCTCTCCCTAACAACACCACGCCACTCACTCACAGGTTGACGACAATAGAAATAGATAGGCCTTAAGTTTGAGCATACCAAAGTGTTGTAAATGCAATCTATATTTTTCATAATGCTGGTATATACATATGTAATGATACTCATAGTAATCTTTTAATTAAATATATTTATCATTACTTATGGCATTCGTCACTATATATATATATATATATAATACTTACCTTGCAACCTTGAACTCTTGAAGGTTTATGCTGTTGCAAATTAATATTTGGATCTGATTTCCCCATAAATCAGAAATATATATTCTTTTAAATTTGTATGTGAATTCCATTCCTATTCCTTGCTGCCCCCTTTGAATTCCAATTCTATTCCTTTTATATCTTCTTACTTTTTAGAAGAGAGGCATCTCTTCGAATAGAGATAACTCTCTACAGGGTCATCCCTTTTTATAAAGAATGCAAGCTAATTTATAATCTCCCTAAATTATTACAACGCTGCCTCCTTTTTTATTATTAATTATTATTAATGTTTTCCTTTGTAACATATCGGCCACCCACAATGGGAATCGGTCCCTCTTAGTTACTATTTAATACATATATTATTTAATATAATATTTAATTCATATTAATTTACAGTATTTATTTATATTTATATAATATCATAATATATACTATAATATTTAAATTATTAATATTAATAGCTATATATTGTACTGACATTTAATATCTATATTTATACTTATAAGAATAATAATATATATTCTTGAAATTTTATTAGAATAATATATAATATTGTTATTGAAATTTGAATGAATAGTACCTAACCGATTCAATTACGAATCATCAATATGGGGACATGACAATATAGATGTATGCAAGATCTGAATGAAAAAGAGAAACAGGGGATTTATATTGAAACAGAGAAACCCTCTGAATTCTTTGTATTAATCTGAATTTGTATATTGTTGCCAGTAAGGCTTGCATGGTCAGTGAGACCTCTTTGTAGCCAGTGAGGCTTGTATGGTCAGTGAGACCTATTCATCAGCCAGTGAGGCTCTGTAACTTATGATTTTCATGATTAAGCCAGTGAGGCAGGTTAGAGTGGTTTTTCATCCCTAAGAGGGTTTTCCACTCATGAAAAACTTGTGTTATGATTTGACTCTGTGTGTGTATTCTAATGTTTTACTCATAAGGTCCTGTTCACACTATTCATCATCATACTTGTGCATATATATTTGATAGATTATTGATGTCTTCTTTATTTTCTGTCTTGTAAATTAAAAGGTGCAAAATTTTTTTTAAAATTATACAACACTGATTCACACCCCCTCCCCTCAGTGTTGTCCTGTACTCCAATAAAGAATCCCTCCAAAACAAGTTGTTAGGCAAAATTAGCAATCAGGGGATTATCAAGTTCATTCTCAAAGCTAAGGACACTAAGCTTGGAGATCCATCATTATTGAGTCTCCCACAAGATCTCATCTAAAGGTCTTGCTTTTCACAACTACGACTTGCTTCCCACCATTGTGGGGTGCAAAGCAAATAGGGTTAATCAAAAGATGGACAGAAGCTTGACAACACATTTTATATCTCTAGCTTGATTTGGAAAAAGCTTATGATTGAACTGCATGGCCATGTTTTGGCTAAGCTTAAAGTGCTTAGATTTGGAGTTTTTTGCTCTCAATAGTTTAATCCCTTTTACTAATGTGTCTTGCTTGTCTATCCATCAATGGCAAAAATCATGGCAACTTTGGTCTATTCATATCTTCTCACTTCTTATCTCCTATTATTGTTTTATTTCATACATTTTAACGCAACACAAAACAAAACAGATGTGTAGTAGAACTGCTCTTCGAATTAGAAGATAAAGCTCCTTGTAAACAAAAACTAACCTAATTTGAATAATATGTACTTGCTATTTTCAGTCTATACAATGTTTCTTGGCTAGTTCATGCTCATGCTAAACAAAACTAAAGGTGTCCTTTTGGATTCACCTAGGGCAAAAGGCTAATACATATTTCAACTCAAGGTGAAAAAGAAATGATGCTTTTTAACTTAATGAAAGCCCTACTACATGCTTACGTTGTTTACCTAAATGCAGTGACTAAACAAAGCAAGTACACACAAGGGTGATAATGGTTTGAACAATACAAAAAATTCAATAAATAAGATGAGGGAAATGGCATACAAAGCTATCTAACCCACTTTACTGAGACCTACAATATAAAGCCCACAATTACTAGTAAAAGCAATTCAATTTACTTCATCAACACATACATCAGCCATTGTGAGTTAAACATAGTAGTTGCATTCAATGCTGCAACCACCAACCTAACAACAACTATAATACAAAGCCTCAAATAACAGTTAAGTGATACTTGGCTCATCAAAGCACATAAGACACATAATAGTTCAACATCAACTGAGCAGCAAAATAGGCATACTAAATTCTATTGAATGAATAATAAATTTTAGATCCATAATACTATGTGCCCATAGCACTTATTTATAAGCATTTAGTTGCATGAAAAATAATAAAAAAGCCAACTACAACTTCTACTCTTGCTTGCATGCAATGGAAGCTTTATTACAAAATTTAATCCACTAATACTTAATATAAACTCAGGCAATCTTCAATTAAGACTCCCACAACTATGAATAGATCTTCTAGAAGATAACTAAAAATGGATCAAGCTAAAAATAGACTTCTCAAAGTATGACAATTTCTTTGAAAACAGTGATGATTAAAAATAGCTTTTTTAGTGCAAGCTAAAAATAGATTAATTTGGACAACGCAATTTTGAAGACGATTCTGACAAAGTTCATCTGCTCTATCCATGGCAATCTCCTAACAAAACACTAAAAATATGACAATTTGATGCTTGAATCTAAAAAGCCTCCTCTGTTGATCTTACATCAAACCCTAGTTGAAATTTAGGACTTGGATACTTTAAAAACTCTAGCAACTCAAAAAAAAGATCAACAATGATATGCTTGATGATGAAGATCTCATAACCCTATGCACACAAAAAGACTGAAACACTACAACTTTGTCTAATAATCTTCTGGTGTGTGTATATATATATATATATATACACGGACACACTATGAATGTCCTGATCTTGCTGGTATCTATTTGAAATTTGGGACATTGAGAAGGTTTTCAGTACTGAAATCACCTATAACTGAAAATTTGTTGTTATTTGAGACTGAAAACTTGCTGAAATGGACCCCTGCTGCTCTGCTGCTATGACATAATATTTACTGTTGTAGGTCATCAAAACCTTGGTGCAATGATGAAAGTTGTTACTCTGTTGTAGGTGATAAAAACCCTCAAGACTCGCTAATAACAGCTGCTCCTTGTAAAAAAAAGAAAATTGATGTTATCACAAAAACTTAGTTGTACCACTGGTTTGAAGTCACTGTTGATATTAGGGGTCGCTGTATGATGACTGCTGCTATTTGCATTCTGCTCAGTGTGAAAGAACTCAATGACAAATTTGCTGATGATAAACACAGGATTTGAGGTCTTATTTATGCTTGAAGCTTGTGCTATCCTAGACGCCACTGCTGCTAAACATATCACTGCTCTTTCCCTATTTTAGATTTGCAATTTTAGGAAGGATTTTCCTTGCAATAGGCACAATACATACATACATGCATAAGTACATGCATGCATCCATACATACATACATGATGATAAACACAGGATTTGAAGTCTTATTTATGCGTGAAGCTTGTGCTATCCTAGACGCCACTGCTGCTAAACATATCACTGCTCTTTCCCTATTTTAGATTTGCGATTTTAGAAAGGATTTTCCTTGCAATAGGCACAATAAATACATACATGCATGCATCCATGCATACATACATGATGATAAACACAGGATTTGAGGTCTTATTCATGCATGAAGCTTGTCCTATCCTAGACGCCACTGCTGCTAAACATATCACTGCTCTTTCCCTTTTTTAGATTTGCGATTTTAGGAAGGAATTTCGTTGCTATAGGCACAGTACATACGTACATGCATGCATCCATGCATACATACATACATATAGATCTTCCTTGAGTTCAAAAAGTCATGTTGTATGAATAGATGGATCCCTTTTCAAGTGCCAATCAAAACAATGGTGCCTCTATTTATAGTTTGCATCCTGCTACATGATTATGGTCGGCCCACACACAGGCACGCGCCCATATAAATGTTTTATGCCTTGAGTTTGCGAAGCCTGATTTGCTTAGTGTGGCACACGCTCAACAATGCAAACTTGCTCTTCAAATTTGTTGACCTCTTCTCCCTTTACACAGGCACACATCTTTGTATGCAAATTCAATTTTCAAAATTGGAACCAAATTTATGCCTTAAAAGTCACACACCTATATGAAATATGTTTTTTTTTGGCTTCAATTCACCTTCACCAAGTGTTTGTCTAACAGTGGGATTTCAGTTTGCAAATTGAAACACAATTTTTACCTTATAAGGTGCATGCCCCATAAGGTGAATTGATGACTTTAATTTTGAAAGTTATTCTCCCTTACACAGGTGCACCCTTGACAGGGATTTTCTACATTTTAAAGACAACTCTCCTTCCTATTAGTGCATGCCAATCATAAGTTTATCCGTTGTAGGATGCGCGCTACATAATGTTGGTGTTGTTTTTGTGAAACAAACTTTAATTCTTCCATTATTTGACACCCATTGTCCTGCACCGAAGTATGTTTTGATCATTTCCATAATCTACCACCACCTTATGTAAATTTCAGCTAATTCTTCATAGATTGAGCTCAGCTTTCTGCCATAATAAATGCATTTGAGAATTCCTTCTGCTAATTGTACAAAGATGTAAATGAAAGAAACGAAAACACCACGGATGATCATGAGCAAGCCCCAAAACATGGCTGTTATTTAGATGGGTAAGCAAGAACTTGGTTCAAAACTTAACACAACGAAAATTTCGTAAGAGTACAACAGTTCTATGTATTGGGTGTGGAAGCCTTTTGCTACCTTCTTGCTCATAAAGCTTTGCAAGGGTTGGTGAAAAAAAAATAATCTTTTGCATTCATCTCAACAACTCATTAATGTCCACTTTGCCGATGACTCATCCATTATTTTTGCAGAAAACTAATCTTCTTTTGCAGAAGCCATGGACTGCCTTGATAGATTATCCAAGGCCTCTAGGTCAAGCTTTTAGTGGAACAAATCTCAATGCTACCGACAGATTCCCTTTGCATAACCAGACTAGTTGAAAGACTTTTCGTGACAATGGATTATCAATGGGAGATGTTTAAGTTTCTTGGCATTCCCTTTGCCTTGAAAACTTACCCTCCACTCTTTGGAAATATGTTATTTAGTGGGTTGAAAAGAAATTTTATTTTTGGATTATAGGCCTTTTTCTTTGGCTAGTGAATTCTGGATTTGTGCCACCAAGATGCTAATTGCAACTCATGTCTATTATTCTCCATGATGGGCTCCTAAAGTGATGTATTCAACAAACTTGCTAAGTTGTTGCATGTCTTTCTCTAAGCCAATGCCAAGCAAACTCGAGGGTTACATAAAGTTGCATTGGACATATGTTGCTTGCTTCAAGAGAAAGGCGAGATGGACATAATTGATGTGCAGAGCATGGCCTTTGCGCCTAGTAGGTGGTTCAGATTGTCGAGGATTCTGAAAACTGGATGGCTCTTCTTAGGAATTGAATTTCCCATGGTTCGCCCTGTGGTAAGAATGCATGGCAAGGTATTTGCCTTTGTTGCAAATGTTGTCATTGATGTCAAGAAGGAATTCATTGTCCAATATTGTTGTTATTGATGTCAAATGATAGTTTCATATTGCTGCTGTCACAGAAGACTTTAACATATATGCAAGACAAGTTGAAGATGGCCGAGTTCACATGTATGAAGGAGCAGTGATTAACAGTGAATAAGAAGACAGTAAATATAATGGGCAAAGATGAATATATATGCTTGCTGGCCGACTTCCTTATTAAAGCTAATGGTTATGCCATTTCTGACCGACCACCTTTACCAAGGCCAACTTCCTTAACAGTTGAAGACTCGTATATATAATGTAGCACAAGATCATTGTGGAGAGGCAAGTGAATTCGTTATGAAGAGCAGTGATAAGTATAATATAAAGAGCAGTGATTTATGAGGGCAGCAAGGAATATTAATAGAAGAGATTTATATTAGTGAAGGAGCAGCAATAAATAATGTGAGCGCTGGAATTAGTTTATAAAGCTGACTCCCTTAGAATAGTCGCCACTTTTTAGGGAAGTCAAAATAAATCAAATTTAAATATTCTTCAAATGAAGGCCGACTTCACTATTGGCGCCAAGTAAAATGCATACATGTATAAAAGATTTAAGTCGCCCAAGTAAAGAGTGAAGATGCATAGCGATCAAACAATATGAAAAGCAGTGATTATAATTAGAGAGAAGAGATTATTCATAAGGCAGTGATTACATTTAAAAAGGCAGCGATTATAATTTACAAAGACAGCGATCATTTACAAAGGCAGCAATCAAAGTATAAGGCAGTGATTACAATTATAAAGGCAGCAATTACTTATAAAGGAAATTAAATTATGTTATGAAAGGGTGCATATATCTTCTCATGAAGTCGCCCCCTCTCAAGAAGGTATATAAAGAGATTGTGAAGTGTGATTGAGAAGTGTGTGTGTTGAGTGATAGAGATAAATCATATACACACCAGCAGAGATATCACATGCAGATTTGAAAAAGATGTATGCAGATCTAAAAAGGTATATGAATGAATGAATGAATAGCTTTTAAAGTCCACGAGGCTATATGCAGATTTAAAAGAGATATGTGAAGATTAAAAGAGGACTGGAAGGAAACAAGTGTGTGGAGAAAAAGATATATCATACAAACACAAGAGGAGAGTAAAATAGAGATTTTATTAAGGCAGATGTTGTGAAGATTATGAGCTGATCTAAGAGCTAGATTATAGTAGATTTATGAGCAGATCTATGAACAGATTTGATAAGGGATTTTGAGCAGACTTGTGAAGAGGTTTAGAGAAGATTTGTAAAAGATATTTGAGCAGATTTTGTAGAATTTGTAAGCAGATTAAAATGGTCTTCATTTATTGAAGAAGCTATTTTCGAGAAGGTGGAAACTTGATTTGGAAGTTGGTGCTTCCCAAAAGAAGAGATTGGTGTCTCTTGCTGAGTTGGTGCTCAGTTGTGGGGATTGGTGTCTCCAGTGGGTTGGTGCCTACAAATTCTACAAGCGGAGATTGGTGTCTTCAGTGGGTTTGTGCCTACAAATTGGTTAGCCGTGGGGATTGGTGTCTCGAATGGGTTGGTGCCTACATATTGGTTAGCCGTGGGAATTGGTGTCTCATGTAGGTTGGTAACTACAAAGCTTGTAAAAAGAGTTTTATATAGAAGCAATATTTTGCTGTGGTTTTCTCCCGTAAGGGTTTCCACGTAAATCTTGTGCTCTTCTTGTGTTGCATAATTGGTAGATCTTGTGTGATTGCTATTCTTATGGTTGTTAAGTTTTGAAAAAGTAAAAGATTGTCTTATACTAATTCACACCCCCCCCCCCCTCTCAGTATAAGCATGTGCTCATTAGCCTTCACACTCTTTGTATTATGAATGCCCTGATCAAGATAAAAGGCTTGTTTGTAGTTCAAAGCATTTGTAAGGGCTTTGGTTGAAGACAATTTCAGATGAGTCATTTAGTTTAAGCACCATAATCTATGGCGGTCTCCCATTATTAATAGCTCTATTTTGCATCCTGCTGAAATGCTCAGCATTAAATCTCTAAGAGTCTTTCAGAAGGGCATTCATACCATACGAGACTAAATCTCCATTCATACCATACGAGACTAAATCTCGTAAAGAGATTGGACCCCTCGGTCTATCTTACAGCATATGTTCGGTCTTTCTAATCCAGACTTGCTTCCCATTCTTTGTATCCCCAAGGGCTCCTGCCTGATGTTATGCTTCACAAGCTGGGCCTTCAAACAACTCTTGCTTGGGGGAAGGACTGGCAATGGAATTTTGATACAACTTTCAAGAATTATATGTGAGAGCTTCTTTACAAGGCCCTTAGCTCTTTTTCTTCTACCTTCCACAAGCTCAATCAACCTTGGGGGCTCAATTCCTCCCCAGACATGGCTTTGTCAGCATAAGCGCATTTGGCAGTCCAGACTAGATCCTACAATTGCTCACTTTCTTTGGTGTTTGGTTTAACAAGGGCTTCCCATTGGGCAAAGGCTTTCCCATATAGACATTGCTAGTCCAAGATAACATAAAATGCTACCAAGATTACATTAAAGTTTAAATAGGTAGCATCCTATTTATACTAAGTTGCCATTCACAGGTGTGAGAACTACATCCATAATAAGTTTTTTAAATTGGAACATTCAATTTCAATGGGAAGATATTTTGAAAGTGTTAGGAGAATATAATCTGTTAAATGAATATGGGCTAAAAGACAACCTTCGAGGATCTGAAAATCAGACTTAGCATGGTCCACAGGCCTATGGTTTAAGTTGTAAGAATGACACACTTAGTATGTTGAGATCCAAACCCCAACCTCATGAATATTTTGCCTACCAAAAATCTGCTAAAAGTTCTTTGATGGTTATGTTGTATATCTACTCAGTAAAACAGACTTTGGTTTTTCTATAATAGCTACTCATAATAAAAAGTTTAATCAGCCAAAAAACAAATGTGTTGGAATTAAAGTAACCAACCAAAATGCTTCAATGGAATTTCACACAAATGTGGGCTAAATATTAGCAAATAACCAGCATCATATTTAAATTTGAATTATTAATCTTCATCAACATATGGTACTGGGAATCCTTTGTGCAAGAGGTAATTATTGAATGGGAATCCTGAAATAATGCCAAAATTGCACTGTAGATTGTCGCATAAACGAGATACTCCAAAGCTAAACTTTGGAATATATTTTCCTCTGCAACAAAATTTTAATGCTGACAAACACAAGTAAAACCAGAATCTATAACCAGGCTCTGTGATGATCATGAGGTGCATCTCCCAATAAGAATTGCCAGTAATAGATGCTAACCCTGAGTGGCAGGGCAGCTAACAATCCAGGTCCATGCTTCACTTACATGAATCTTGTTACCAAATGCCACCTTTTATATAAATAATGTTGTATATACATATTCACTCACACAATACCGTGCAAATGCTCATCTCTTGATATCCACAAAAACAGTATTAGTTTGAAGTCTCAATCAACTGTTCAGTCATTCAAGGTCTTGTGAAAAGCCGTCTGCCACCAAAAATCCCATATTAATGCATATTAAAGCATGAAAGTAATTTTATCAGTCCACTAGTCAATTCTAGAAGCCAATGATGTCCAAGTCAAGATTATGCAGAAAATTGTCCCAAAATAGAGCAATAACATATCACTGGACAATAATTTTACTAATACATACCGAGGTTGATGTTTTCAGTAGCTCACGGATAGCCATTGTTGCATAGCATGAAGTGGGTAGGGTGAAGCTTATCTGAAGAGCAGTATGTGATGAAGGTTCAGAGCCACTGTCAAGACTAACTTCCTTCACATTTGTTTTCAATTTCTCTTCAGCATAACCTCCAACTACACTATTCTGTGGGTTCTGGTCTCCTTCCAAAGCTGAAGACTTTTCATGTTCATTTGAATTTTCATTTGATGGTTGCTGTGGTATCTTATTATCTTCATTATCTCCATTGGTACATTTAGCTAGTGCATCAAGATCTGTTTTGACCAATTGTTGTGTAGGATCCTCATATTTAATGATATTCCTGCAAGAGATTACTACAACAGTAATGAGAAAGAAAATCATTATATCAGAAGCTAAACAGCTCATTTAATTTTAAAGGACAGTAAGACCTATATACAAAAGCTAAACTAATAAAAATAGAAAACAAATAATGCAAGACCATCTGGCATATGGGAAGGATAAAAGCCAAACCTCTATGGTAGTCATTTACAAGTTCAACCATCAATTCAAAGCTAAGTTGCCGGTTCTGGTACGGGGTCAGGTACGGGTTTGGGGTTCTGGTACGCCAGTACGACAATTTTTTTCCCTTGGGTTCAATATGGTTGGGTACGGCTATATATATGATAATATATAATTATTAATATAATATATATTAATATATTAAATAATATATATTAATTTATAAAATGTTATATATAATATATAATATATTTTATTTTTGCTCGGTTAACGCTTTTGACCGGAGCTATGAACCGGTGAGGCCACAACACAAGGGACCTCATCGCCAAGCATGAACACTTTAGAATTTGAACCTTGGTGGCCGCCACTACAACCAAGCGACTTGACCACCCAACCATGCCCTTAACGGCTATAATATATAATATATTAATATATAATAATATAATATAATATATAGAATATAGAATATAGAATACATAATATAATAAAATATATATTATATATTAGTTTTTTCTTTTTAGTTTTTTAAAAGAAATTTTATTAAAAAAATTACCCCTGGGAGCTCTCGGGAGTAGGCAGGGCCGTGCCCTGCCCGCTCCCGTCACCGCTCCAGGACCCGCTCCCGACCGGTATAGGACCGGTGCCTCTAGGCAAAGAACCCGGCAACTTAGATTCAAAGTGTTCAGAAAGATAAGGTGTAAGTTTGTCCCCTCAATGAAAACATGAATTAGAAACAAAACCATAAAAAATTCGAAGTCCTCACATACCACACATAATCAATTGGCTTCTGGATTAATCTCCTATATCCTCCTGTCATGCTCATTATTGAATATTCCCTGAAATCATGAGAAAGAACTTCAAAACAAGAAATAAACCACAATCGTGGATGGACAACAAGAAACAAGACAATATTCACAGAAGCCTTCCTGTTAAATTTCCATAAATGCCATGTTTCTAATCAGACCATAAGCATTGCTGCACTGAAGTGTAACAAATGCCTTCCAGATATCCTAAATTCTAACCACAACTAGAGAGAAATCCTCATATATGAAATTACATCCAGGAACTTACTTCACATTATGTGAGCTGTCTTGCAAGTTAACTGAATCCTGCACAAGAACCACATTCTCACCAAAATTATGTATCTTCTTTTCAGGCAAGAGGACAAAATGTACAGCACAGGTATTGTAGAAAGCTACAGGAATAGCAAATCATTATAATTACAAAAGATCATTGTACATATTAAGCATATATATATATATATCGAATGCAGCTAGAGGTCCTTGATTTTGGCAAGCCAAGTGTATGTGTGTGTGTATATAAGAGTGAATCAAAAAAGAAAACATCAGATGACACTGGAACGAGAGGAATGCACGGTAACCCTTCAACTTTTTAACCAACAAAGGATGATAAATGATTGGTAATTCTATGAGAAGCATACATCAGGATAGTCCAACTTCAAATAATACCAATTGTAGGGTGGAAATGAAGAGATAAGTTGGAATACCAATTTTCCTCTATCAGGTAATGTCTAAACACAACCTAGACCAAAACTCGATGAAACCAAAATAAATATCCACAGCAACAAGAGAATCACAAAAATAGCATAACATTGTGATGCAATCACATTAACTCATGCCGCTACATTGATAAAGATAGATACCATATGAGTTCGTTAAACTTGAAATGCATTAAACTTTAGAGTGAAGATCTATTCTTAAGCAGGAATTCAAACAGGCAAGATCACTTCATGTAGGAAATGTACAGACATAATTTCAACATGATCAGCACAAGGGATGGGAGATGGTGCATCAACAACGAGAAACTACATGTAGTTGACAATGGGTAAAAACTGTTTTAAACATAATCCAAACTGCTACGAAAAATTAATCAATCCCATATTTTTTTATCAGAAAAAGAAAACATTTACATTAATAAACGACTACAAAGTTTCTGTTGTTGGGTAATGTATACCAAAACTGGTAAGGGAAGTTTAATTTCAACAGTGAAACCAAACTCCTCTTGTTTTAGGTTTTCTGGGAGAAACCAACAAACGAGTTGCACACCACCCACATTGGGCTCATTAGTTTTCTAGTTTTTACTCTTTAACATTTACACAAAAATAAAAACACTTAAAAGATTGAACACAGTTATGATACGAACTTTACAGTTTTACAAGATATTGCATAAAAAAACTGAGAAAGGAAAAAAGGGTTAGGGAGCAAAGAGATTCTTCCAAATTAATTGCAATTAAAATATCACAAATTTGAACTAATAATACACACTACAGAATAAAACCATCTTTAAACAGTAATAGCTTTGCTCAGAACTGTTTAAAATAGTGGCAACGGACTAAAGATTTTCATAAGTTTCAATCTGAATCAAGCATCGAAGACCACTAAATTCAAATTAAAACTAAGATATTTGTGAGAGTCATGAAAATACACATTAAAATAACTTTGCTCACATTAACATATGCCCAAAAGTTCAAAACTCATTCCATAAAATTCCATAAAAGAGATTGAATAATTCCAAAAGATAATATTTTGATTAACAATTGAATTCGAAATCTACTGAAGAAGTATCAAATTTCAGTTTTCAGGCTTCGAGTTTGGAGGAGCAATTTTTACATGAAGGTGCAGTTTTCAGCTATGGGATAGGTGCTATAACAAGTGATGTATGCAAATTTCAGCATGATACAACTTTTGGATCAGCCAATAATGATGAGTATCCAGAAAGTGAAAAAGATGTGCATGAGATCTATGATGACACCATCAAAAAGTATGAAGTAAATGTTATGAACAGCAATCCATTATCTTCACATGATTTTGATAATCATAAGGTGACAAAAGTGTTCCATGTGGATGACATTGGTAAGAGGCATTATCTTGTTGATCTACAATATTTTATGGCTAAGCATGAGAGAGTGTCTATGGATCCAAGCTACATACAAGGTATGACATTCCATAGTGGATTTGTTATTCTTTGTTTCATGAGACCATCACTACTCGTGATCACATTGGAAGGACACAAGGTATGCAAAGATTTTTATATCATACACTTGTACCTTAGACAAGTCTGCGATTGTTGCTACAGCCATAGGAGCATTACTTAGGATAGGGATTGACTCGGCAAACCAAAAGTATAAATGTAATTCAATTACTTGGCATTCAATTGGGAAAAGTCAACAAAATAAAAAAATGTCGCCTTTCCATCTAGCTGGCCCAAAATAATTTTTTATTTTTGTGTTTTAAAACTAGAGCATGGGTTTGGGAGCAATAGCCCCCAACAAGGTCGAGGGGCAGCACCCCCTTGCGGGTCAAGGGGCATGCCATTTTTCATAATTTTATTGCTTTTAACCAACCTCCAAGTCTCCTCCAAACCCTTCAAAAAATGTCTTTCATGCTTTTACATTTGATGGTTTTCAAGTTTTTGTTCTTTTTTTTATAAAAATTTTACCCTTGACTTGACCGAGTCTCAGTGACAAGACTCGCAAGGTTCAACGAGTCTAGCAAACTTGACAAGTTTGACTAGACCCGATTGTTTACCACAGTTCTTGGTTTTGAGAGGCAGGCAATGGAGGATGTGCCTGCAGTAGAAGCAAGAGCTACTAGATTGTCATTGGATGACATTGATGAGGCAGACGAGTCATTGCCATCTAGCAACAGGATGGAGGTGCAGCCAGAGCCACAAGTGCAACCTTTTATGCTGAGCGAGGAGCCACAGTCAAGTGCAAGGATTAAAACCTTTCCCCAATTTTTCACTATATTAGGGAGCCAAAAAAGGAAAGATGTAAAATGTCGTAATATACAATTTATGAATTATGATGATGATTTTCAAAGGCAATCATCATAAATTCATAATACTTGCCATCTAACTATTGTATCAGGATTTCGCATGATGATAAGATTTTGTACTCAATTCAAATGAATAAAATCTCTAATAGAAAACACTTTTGTACTCATTGGATACATTTTGTCATTGAATTTTGCAAAAAAAATGTGTTTTTAAAGAAATCTAAGTAATTTCTTAAAGTTGTGTTTTTGCCGAGTAGCAAATTTTGGTTTACCGAGTTTTTGCCAAATTCGAGTTTGCAGCCTATGGGCCACTAAACTTATTTATATCATCTTCCCTAGCTATAGTATGGTAACTCTCTTACTATATGAGAGTAAACGATGCATTCATTGAAACTTATGAACAAGCCATACGAAGAGCAGATTTCACAAGAAGCTGAGGGGATGATTTATGAGTATGGAAATCAGTTTATACAATTTCCAATATTCACTTCTATCAAGGCTGCAAGATTGAACGAGAGGCCTCTTATGTTACCTATTATCCTGAATGATGGAATTCTCTTACTGAAATTGAATAAGCAATTGTCAGTAATTCATTCCATCTTTAGATCTAGACACAAGGAGGAACTAGAATGTCTTATCACTATTGGTTATCATTCTTGCAAAACAAATGAAGCGGTGAAGGGTGTTGATAGAGAAATTGCTATTTATAATTTTAAATAGTACGAAACCAAGACATCTTTGGACCCAAGGGGTTTCACGGAAGAAAAGTTGGGAAAGAAATTTGCTAATGTGCCTCAATTAGAAGACTTTTTTAGCAAACTGTGCAAATAAACCTCAAGTCAGAAAGAAATAAATTATATTAATGTTCACGGATGACAAAAAGTTGGTCAATGGGACTCAAGCGTACAACAATTTACAATAGAAAGTTCTACGAAGAGAAATCTACAAAGGCCCCATGAAGGGGAAGAACAAAAACAAAGAAATACAAAACAAGGGACCACCAACACAAGTGTTCAAGAAACTAGAACATATAGCCAAGAACGGGGGGAACAAGAACCCCAAAGAGCAAATGCTGCAGAAAACTGAAGATCATCAGGTATCACGATCTGGACTTGAAATGGAGCACAATAAAACCTAATGTAACTCTTAGTGATATTTTATTATTTTGGTGTAGAGTTAATAAAGTAAATTAAAATTAGATTTTTGGATGGGAAAATGAATATTTTTATTTTAATTCCCCCGAGAGTTTATAAGAAAGGATGAATGACTAGATTTTCAAGATTTTTCAGAGGGTTTGCCAATTAGAGGACAAGCTGCAGAATCATCAAAGGTATCTAGAGCCGCCTATCGAAAAATCTATTTTTAGCCTGTTCTAAAAATAGACTTGCTGTTTTTAGCCGGTCACCATTTTCAAAGAGAAGAGTATAATCAAAGATTTGCTATTTTTAGCTCGAACTATTTATAGCCCATGCTATTTTTAGCATTCGCTATTTTTAACATTAACTTGGAGTTGACTTTTGTTTGAGCATCATGCGAGAAATGTGAGCTTTTGATGCATGCTTATAATATTATAATTCTCGATTCAACCAGAGGTTGCATGGTTTTAGTTTTTGAATTAGTGCAGCAGATAATTTGCAATAAAGCTTGCATGTCATGCAAGTAGTTATGGTTAGGATAGAAGTGCAATTAATTTTTATTTTTTATTTTCATGCAATAGCTTTGTAAACAATATAAATAAGTGTTTTTTTGCACTTAGGGGGGTATTAATCAATGTTATATCAATCAATCAATCAATGAATAGTGATCAATGGCAATTCTCATGTTTGCATTATGCTGAAATTGTTATTTGTCAAGTATTCAATGTTATTGTGATTTTGTTATTCACTCAATAGAAATTATTATGCCTATCTTGTTTTTAAGTATCTATTGAGATATTTCATTATATGTATTGAGACTTGCCCTACTTAGTCTCTATTTTTAACTAAATAGTGTAAGCGTCTAGTTGTAGAATTTAATTTAAGTCAAAAAGCACAAAACCCTTTGCCTCGTGTTAAAAAAGTGTTTCAGCCTTTTACACTAAGCAAACCCAAAAAAAATTCACATATTTATGTTTTATTCAACATGAACATGAAAACACCTTTGAAATTTTGTAAAATTATAAATTGCAAGTACACATTGTTTAGTTTTAGGTTAGTTTTTAGTTTACAAAGAGCTTCCCCTTCTAATTCGAAAAGCAGTTTTACTGCACATCTGTTCCGTTTTGTGTCGCACTGAAATGTGCGAATTCAAACACTAATACCCTCCACATCCATTTAGACATGCTACTCTTTCTACATGAAAGCCCTCTTTAGAACCCCAAAAGGAAAAATAGAAAGAGACCCAACAACAAGCTTTAGAGTGGATGGTTGGGATGATAAGCTAAAAGAAGAAAATGGTAGAAACATCATTGCACATTGTGGCTATCTCATCTTTGCCCGACGGTAATCCACTACTCTTCCTACATGGAAGCCCTCTTTAGATCGCCACAAGGATAAACACAAAGAGATCCAACAATAGGCTACAAAGTGGTTGGCTAGGATGCTAAACCGAAAGACAAAAATAGAAGAAACAACACCATTGAACATTAGGGCCATCACATCTTTGCTCAATAGTTCTCCAACAAAGAAGGCTAAAAGCCAAACCATGTTGAGGAAGGATGATTAGGGAAATATTTTTTCTCAAACAATTGAACCTCCACCATATGTGAATATTCAAGATGTACAACCAATAGATTACATGGTCACAAAAACTCCTTTAGTAAGGGCACTAAATAGTCAAATCTTAATCTATTGGATATTACTATTGCTTCAATAAAATAGAGAATACATAAGGATGGAAAAGATAAAGCCGAACTAAAAGAACAAATTAGACAATTGATAGCTTATATAGAGCATTTGGTCAATCTGATTCCAGGCATTATTCAATTTCCACCAATTGTGAGATTACGCAGGTCCACAACTCAATAAAATTGCATCATACAACATGACAACAAAGTCTTGTATTCAAAGATTGTTGCTAAGGGGACTAAAATTGATTGACAATTCAGTGAAGTTGTGTAGTGGATTTGACACCCAAAGGGAGATGATCTAGCAATCAAAGAAGACGATGGAGGCTGACTGTAAAGAATGAGCAAGAGACATCCCTAAGTTAAAAAACATGAGAGAGGCTGAATCAGAGATTTTAATAAACTTTAGCATCTTTCTCCCTTGCCATGCAAATCATTCTTTTGCCTAACACGAATCTACTAGGTTGCTTATCGACACCACGCAAGTTGTAAATTCTTTCAAAGAAATGAATAATAAGTTAATAGGGATGAAGAATGAAGTCAATTCATTCCTAGGTTCCATCTCATGTTCTCCAAAAGATGTAGAAGGCAACATAAGGGAGAACGACAAGTTGGAAAAAAAGACTTCACTATGCATGTGAAGGAAGAACTAGTGAGCCCTATAGATTTCGGTGAGAAGATATGTAATGTTGTAATGTCCCCTTTAGTAAGCCGGAATTTTCCTTAACCTTGCACAAAATTTCAACTTACAAAAGAGAACATTAATATTCAATTATTCTTCTCATATCATGATTAGAGTTAATAACTAAGTATCAAACTCATATTTTCCACAATTGTATTTAAGGCTTATACTCCTTAATCATAATCACATACAGTTCATCTCTATACTTATAGTTATGATTCATATGAAGTTCATACATTTCATATTCATATTCTTTCTCTCATCGTTCCCATGTATAATCTAAAGAGAGTTATTGGTTAGCCCTATCATTAATCAACCTTGTCTTCCACATGAGCATGGTTTGTTAAGGCGTTAACCATCCCACACAGAGGCCCAAAGGTTTCTCCCAACACCCGGGGTCCTTCACCATTTGGCTCAATGGAACTTCACGCAACACCCGGCATTCTTCATCCCATTGAGAGTCACCAACCGTCGGGCACATTTATTATGAGCTCATAATACCATAGGCCCAAGAGCTTCACTCACACCCGGAGTTCTTCGTCTCTTGGCTCAAGGGACTTCACACACACCTGGTGTTCTTCATCCACTTGAGAGTCACCTAGGTCCAATTTTACATCCTTAACTTAACCCCATACTCATGGGTTGATTAAAGTGATTAAGGACGAGGCTTGAACATCCTCTTGATTACATCATGAGTTTGTGAGCCACAATTTTATCAATTTGAGATCTTTACATCTCTATTCTTGTTCTTTCATGGAACCTCAATTTATTCTTATTGATAGCCTCATACTAGGCTTCATTGATAATTCATTTTATGCTTATTTTTGACATATAAATGGTTTCATTGCCTTAGATTCACATTATTATCATATAGTTTATATCATTCATATTTACTTTCAAGCATGAGACAATTAACCAATACCTTATTTCACTACTAATCATAATTCATTTATTTCTACCATAATTATATTAAAATATTACTAACATATATTATACTATATATTTAATTACTTAATGAACAACGTACCTGTGATAGTTACAGTTACAGACTTACCTTGGATGCCCCCGTGTCTTCCTTGTGATATCTTTTTGCTGCATCCTTGATGAATTCTAATACTGTTGCTTTTTTATTGCCTTTATTGACTTCATAGCTATTTATTTATTTCTTTTTATTACTTCTTTCTTCCTATGATAATTTCCTTCTATCTCACAACCTTTATTTATTTCCCTTTCAAGGGATATGTTCGAAAAGGTATGTCTCTAATTATTTTTATTACTTTATATTAATTCCCTTTTGTGGTAAAACTAGTTCTAACCATACCTAACTCCGTTATCATAAGAGGATAGGTTAAAAGATGTTTATTTATTTTATTTATATTTACATTATATCATTTATATTATAATAAATAATATATGATATATTTTATATTATTTATACTATATCATTTATATCATAATAAATGATATATGATATATACTATATTATTTGTATTTATATTATAATGTAAGATAATTATAAGAATATTCGTATTTATATTATTAGATATATTTATATATATTGTTATTTATAATATGGATATTATATTTTAATTATAATAAAATATTCATACAATAATATTATTTATTAAATAATATATAATGTATGTAATTATTTCTATTATCCCAAATAATATTTTACAAACCATCTTTATCATGTTCAAATCTTTACTTCAACAGTGTCTTGATATGGGGACATGACAACCCTCCCCACTCAAGATTGCTTGTCCTCAAGCAACTATAATTAGGTATCCTATAATATTTTATAACATTATATTTATTGAGGTTTATGTAAACAATAAATACAATAAATATTTGGAGCTAGTTGTTTACATATATTTTAATTTGTTTTTCTTATGCCATTTCAAGTCGTAGGTTACCCATAGAGATATTTTAATTATTTTATTTTACTATTTCATTTAGTATATTTACTTAATGTAATTTTAAGAATTATTTTATTCTTATTTATTTTTTTACCTTATTTATTCATTATTTATTAATTAGATATTTGTAAGTAAATTTTAATTTTTTAATGTTGCATCATAACATATTGAGTAAATTTTAATTTTTAACGTTACATCTATATATTTAAAATATTTTATCAATGTATTAAACACTATTATTCCAGCAAATTCATACCTGGGTTTTCATTGATTCTTGCTTTTTTTATTTTTTTTTATTTTTTAATTTTTATTTAACTATTATTCACAGGATGGCAGGATCACTGCTCTGATACCACTGTAATGTCCCCTTTAGTAAGCCGGAATTTTCCTTAACCTTGCACAAAATTTCAACTTACAAAAGAGAACATTAATATTCAATTATTCTTCTCATATCATGATTAGAGTTAATAACTAAGTATCAAACTCATATTTTCCACAATTGTATTTAAGGCTTATACTCCTTAATCATAATCACATACATTTCATCTCTATACTCATAGTTATGATTCATATGAAGTTCATACATTTCATATTCATATTCTTTCTCTCATCGTTCCCATGTATAATCTAAAGAGAGTTATTGGTTAGCCCTATCATTAATCAACCTTGTCTTCCACATGAGCATGGTTTGTTAAGGCGTTAACCATCCCACACGGAGGCCCAAAGGTTTCTCCCAACACCCAGGGTCCTTCACCATTTGGCTCAATGGAACTTCACGCAACACTCGGCATTCTTCATCCCATTGAGAGTCACCAACCGTCAGGCACATTTATTATGAGCTCATAATACCATAGGCCCAAGAGCTTCACTCACACCCGGAGTTCTTCGTCTCTTGGCTCAAGGGACTTCACACACACCTGGTGTTCTTCATCCACTTGAGAGTCACCTAGGTCCAATTTTACATCCTTAACTTAACCCCATACTCATGGGTTGATTAAAGTGATTAAGGATGAGGCTTGAACATCCTCTTGATTACATCATGAGTTTGTGAGCCACAATTTTATCAATTTGAGATCTTTACATCTCTATTCTTGTTCTTTCATGGAACCTCAATTTATTCTTATTGATAGCCTCATACTAGGCTTCATTGATAATTCATTTTATGCTTATTTTTGACATATAAATGGTTTCATTGCCTTAGATTCACATTATTATCATACAGTTTATATCATTCATATTTACTTTCAAGCATGAGACAATTAACCAATACCTTATTTCACTACTAATCATAATTCATTTATTTCTACCATAATTATATTAAAATATTACTAACATATATTATACTATATATTTAATTACTTAATGAACAACGTACCTGTGATAGTTACAGACTTACCTTGGATGCCCCCGTGTCTTCCTTGTGATATCTTTTTGCTGCGTCCTTGATGAATTCTAATACTGTTGCTTTTTTATTGCCTTTATTGACTTCATAGCTATTTATTTATTTCTTTTTATTACTTCTTTCTTCCTATGATAATTTCCTTCTATCTCACAACCTTTATTTATTTCCCTTTCAAGGAATATGTTCGAAAAGGTATGTCTCTAATTATTTTTATTACTTTATATTAATTCCCTTTTGTGGTAAAACTAGTTCTAACCATACCTAACTCCGTTATCATAAGAGGATAGGTTAAAAGATGTTTATTTATTTTATTTATATTTACATTATATCATTTATATTATAATAAATAATATATGATATATTTTATATTATTTATACTATATCATTTATATCATAATAAATGATATATGATTTATATTATATTATTTGTATTTATATTATAATGTAAGATAATTATAAGAATATTCGTATTTATATTATTAGATATATTTATATATATTGTTATTTATAATATGGATATTATATTTTAATTATAATAAAATATTCATACAATAATATTATTTATTAAATAATATATAATGTATGTAATTATTTCTATTATCCCAAATAATATTTTACAAACCATCTTTATCATGTTCAAATCTTTACTTTAACAGTGTCTTGATATGGGGACATGACAAATGTCCCGTTTTAGGGTTTGAATCAAATTTTCTGAATTTGCAATTTCCAACACAAAACCCTAGAACTGATTTCTGATTTTATTTTCTGCACCTTATTAATTTGTCTTCACCAAGCATGAAACATAGTCTAATACATAGAAAATTGATGACAAAGAAAGTATGGATCGGCAATCTTATCAAATTGAATTACACCATGAAATACACATGCAAGCATGCAAAATATGAAAGCAAGTCTGCTGCTCCAGTTTATGATGATTTAGAATGGAATTACATCAAGTTTCATAAGCCACTCATGGCTATCAATCTCCCAAGTTATTGCTGTTACAAATCAGATCTGAGTTACATACCAATTTGATGTCAACAAGAATGGACGAACCTCTTCACACAATTCGGTCTTCAATGATACTTATGAAAGGTTGGCAGAGAAGTCTTCTATTGATGAGTAGTGATGTGAATGCATGCTGTCTTCTCTTCTAAGGCTGATAGCTGCCTCCTAGATGCAGGTCGCTACCCTTATTGATGGCAAATCTGAAGTATTCAATCACAACAATGCTGGCTGCTCAGTAAGCCTGCAGATCGGACCCTTTTTATGATGTCAAATGAACAACAATGATTAGAATGCAGTCCCATAGGATGGCAAGCTCCTCCAACAGTCCAGCGCTCCAATTTGCAATGCAAATATCCTCAAGAAATGAGTGGCGGCTAGGATGACAGATGCAAATAAATCCCTGATCGAATCTGCTGTAACCCTGATGCAAATAATCCTCCTCAATGCTCTAGATCTGTCCAAAATATCTCCTCCAAAGGTGGGCTCAAGGGTCTTCTATAATGGCAAACTCTCCTAGCTCAAATCGGCGCACAACAAGCAATGCAAGAGGTCTTCAATGATGGCGCCACAAATCTGATATGAAATCTTCAACATGAAATCCAAATCTGCAAATGAAATGTATCTTGAATGCTCAAATAATCTTCAAAACTCCAATGAAGCGCAAGTGTGAACTCCATACGAATCCTCCTCCAAGATGTAATTGGGTTTTCGTCCAATACACCTTCAATTCACAAGGGTTTTCGTCCTTGGAATAAGTTGCAATAAAATTGCAGAGCATAGCAGAGTTTACCAGCCAAAAGATGATTTCAATTGCCATAGGAAACTTGTATTTATACATGCATTCTTTATTTTCCGTGAGCTGGCTGACTTTCCAATGATTTTTGGCGCTTTAAAACAATTTGAAATATTTTATGTTAATTTAGAGCCAACCTAAGCCGACCTTCTAGTGAAAATTGGCGCTCAAAACTTAAATTTAATTTTCTTTTCTGTCAGGGCCGACCTAACTCCAAATAGGCCGACATAGCATTCAAAAATGGCCGACCATTATTAAATTTGCCCTATGTTTTAGTTGTTAGGGCCGACTAGGATCTAAGGCCGACATATCCTTCTTCCGGCCGACGTGAAACATGTTTTGGCGCCTAAAACATTTGAATTTTTGTTCCTGACCGACCAAGGAAAATATCTTTGGAATCTAGGCCAACATGCCTCTTGATCTTGGGCCGACCTATAGATAATTTTGATGCCCATTTCAAAATAAATATTTGAAAATTTTCCCGAGTACTCCACAAACTGGGGACATTACAAGATAGGTGAGCTAACGGAATTGCTAAAAATCATTGATTTGAGGAGCAATGACAACAAAAGTATAAAAGGCTGGTTATTGAGAATCACAAAGTGTTGAACACCCACAAGTCGAGGCTTCATGGTATTGCTTTACCAAACCCAAAAAAAGTCAAAACTACAGCCAAAGTATTCAGAGAATAAGAAGTGAAGAAAGAAAGCGATCGGCCGGAGTACACTTCACTATCAGACCAGCCAACATAGTCCTCTCAGTGATTGCCATTTTCTAAAAGTGTGCAGACTAGTATTTTTAGAATATTTCTTAAAATAGAATCAGCTTTACTTAGAGCAAGGCCATCTTATTTAGGGCAAAGCTATTTTTTATTTTTGGGTAATTCTCGAACAAGTTATGTTTTTTTTTCCTTTTTTTGTTTTAGCATAATTTATTTTTCAAGGATAAGGTTTATCTTGTGGAAGAGCTTTATTTCAAAACTATTTTAATTTTCATGCAACATTTATTTTTAAAGTAATTTTATATTTAGAGGGCATGCAATTGTGCAAAGTGACTCTCTCTCTCTCTCTCTCTCTCTCTCTCTCTCTCTCTCTCTCTCTCTCTCTCTCTCTCTATATATATATATATATATATGTTTTATATTTCTGACAAATGAATGGTAAATTTTGCTACACTTTGTGCAAAAGTTTATTATTCAATCTCTCTTTGTGTGTGATGAAATTGTTATTCTATATGCAATTTCTTCATCTCCTTTGAATATTGTTTTGTGTGAAGGATTTCATTTATTTAACACAGATTATCAATAATTGCAGGATTTGTATTGTTATTGTTGTTAATTTGGGCACTTATAGTGTTGTATATGGGACTCAAATATTTTGATTTTTTTAGTTATCTTGTGTGTGCAGTCCAAATCTTCAACTCAGCTCGTATACACAAATTTTCTAGTTACTGTTTGTGATTTAGCTAGAAAGTGTGTCTGTGTTTGAGTTATAACAAGTACTTGTTCATAGAGTCATAAAAGATAACAAAATCTCTCGTTTATGTATAGCTGAACTATTATGTTTTGTGCTCCAGTCTAAGAAACAAAAATAGATGTGGCAGATTAGTTTATCTACTACTGCATGTTGAAACCATCCACCAGCCCCCAAAAAAGAAAACTGTGTCTGTTGTGAAAATTGTAAATTTGTCCATAAACTAGTCTTCTATGGTTCTATTATTAAAATTTACTTTAACAAGGGCACTTCCCCTTCTAATTTGAAGAAAGGTTTTACCTTTCATGCTCTTTTGTTTTGTGTTGTTCTGAATATGACAAATTAAAATGCTAACAATGATGAAGTGGATCGTAGACCTAATTTGGCTTATTGCCTAAATGTTGAAGGTATCAATTCCTTTGCCCTACCTAACGAATAGAATCAGTTGAGGCTGGCATTTTCACTTTTTTTTTAAGGTCTGTGGTCCCTCACCCTAGTTATTTTCTTTAAAATAAATTACAGGTACTAATATTGTTATCTAACCAGAGCCAGGAATTTAAGTAAATGATGAAGAATGTAAGACATATTGTATAATAAGCAGTTTCTAAACATTATTGAATATGGTATTTTTAGAATCCAGATATCTTCATTAAGTAAAGTACATGGATAAGTACTCTACATGTATAAACTAGTGAATGCATTATGATGCAATCCAATAGCCAAGGCCCAAGAGAAGCTGAGAAAAGACAGATACTCAAGATAAATTAGATAAAGCGACACACCCTTTCCTATTAGGAAGTCTACCAGTGACAAGAAGTGAACGTGACACACCTAAAAGTTAGAGTGCTAGCAAGTTCCACCCAAGCAACACAAAATGTCATTTGCAGTGAATATAACCCTGGAGAAGAAATGAAATTTAGACCGGCAACTCTAAGACAGCAGAAGAGATTCTGCAAGAAATTATGAGTTCAATAAACAACAAGATTCATGGGAGAGAAATGTCATATTGGAATTGCCATTATATCTGCAATAGAAATGCAGCTTCCCTGGCTGTTATGATGTACATTTCTCAAGCTCCTTGGCAAATGTTATGATATCTAACAACTATATGCAAAGGCATTGAAATGGGTAGCTGAGCATAAATGATTAGCTTCCATTAACTTAAAAACAAACGAAGTCAGAGTATATCACAAAAGAGCAAGATGACACTTTCATTTTTTCTTTTGTCTGAAGAAAAGGACAATAAGACAAGCATTTCCAAGGACTCTGTAAAGAATTTTAAAAAGTATATGTACTAAACTTGTATACTCCAGGTCTCAGAACAGTGCTTATTCTTTTTTTATACAGAAAAAGTACTTAATGCAGCTTTTATATAGTCGCTGCATATGAAGTATTGCATCTGCACACAATCTAGAAAAGAAACAAAAAAATCATACTTTCAAAACTTCTAATCAAGGCATGGTCTAAGTCTCATAGCTTCTCAGTAAGGTATGTGTAACACACCTTTCCAGCTAGATTATGAAATGTTTCAGCAATATCATTTGCAGGGTAAATTATTCTTGACCTGCAACAATAATCCCATTCCAGCTCAAAAACAGAATATCATGATACAGATATAAACCAGGAACAAGAACTTTTATCCAGATTAATTTTTGCAATTGTATAATTCACTCTCCATTAAGAGGCAATGGTTACCCAGGAAGAGGAAGTACAACATCATCAATTGTGTACTTTCCCGAAGCTATATCATCGGCATCTGCAATCTGTTGACAAGAATATGAAAAAGATCCAAAATCAGAATAGTATAATGGCAATAATTTGTGAGATTCTAATCATCACTAAAAAGTAGGGGATTCGTTGTAAAGAATTCTATATTGATGGTTTGGAAATCTCGACATGAACATTTAAAATTTGCAACAGACCATATGCTCTACACTCAGAAAAATGAATTCATGGATATAATAAGAAGGTCAAGCAACATACGGTCTAACTGATTTATATTAACCTTACCATAGAGGTGATGTCTGTTCATCTAGCCCACATCACAGGAATGACCCCTTTTCTCACCAAACACTCAAACACCAGAAACAAAAACCTTACGTTGTTTATTCAAAATTCAAACATTCGCTACTAGGTATCAACTGAACCATTGGATTTGCACTTTCTTGTTGTCACTTAGTATTTTTTGTACCCATACAAAACTAAACATTCATGCTCCCTTTTGTCTGTTTTATTGTCAATTGATCCTCAGTCTTGTGTCAATCCAATCAATTGTGGTCTCCCCAAGTCATTTGCAAGGTCGTCCTATCAGGATCTATGTACTTCAACTAACAACTTTTACAAGGTGAAGTGATCATCACAAGCCTAGTAAAGAGTAAGCAATAATGAAATATCAAGGGCAGCAGAAGAGCAAGCAATGATGGATCAAATCAGCTGAGTAAACATGGCAAAATGAATTGGAATTTTGCCTAAGTGGCAAGAAGGATAAATTGACACACTTTTTCCAATGGCTTAACCACTTGGCAACTCGTCTCAAATCATGAAATATGACCTCAGTGGAGTTTGCACGTGCTTTTGACACACTTCTTCTCTAGCCAAACCATCACAAAGTTCCATTTTCAAGGTTAAGTGGCTGGCAAACTCCTCCCAAAGTTCCTCTTTTTGGCTCAGCTCATACAATGTTCTGCCTCTTTCAAAGTTGGTGCACTTCCCCTATAGTTAGGCCATTGGCATTTTCCACCCAAACTCCTGCTTTTGGCTTGAATGTTACTAAATTATGCCTGAACAGTATGAGCGCACATCTTCAAGGGCTAAACCATTAAGTGATCTACAACAAACATCATATAATAGGGCCGAAACTTATGTTACCCCAAGTTTCTGGGACAAGGACAGTAGGGAATCGGGGGGGAGGCGAGTTTCGGGGACGGCTTTTTTGGGGACGGCAAGGGACAGCAAAGGGGATGGCTATATAAAAAAAGGAAAAATTTAAAATATATAGGGAAATTTCAAATATTCATATGATAACATTGATAACGCATTCATCATATACATTATAGATCCTTAATACATAACATTTAAGTTGAATTGAGAGTTCACATGAGAGTCCAACAAATTAGCAAATGTCAAAACTTAATTGCTTTCATAATTCATCGTCAATATGCTTGTGATATTTTCATCATGGGAATTTATCTAGCTGAAAGTAGAAGACAATATTTTCAATTTCCTCCTCTGAGGCTGGCCGCATTATGTTGTCGTCATATTTTCAATGAGCTTTAGGGATTTCCAAAGAACATCTCTCTAAGATTTATAAGCCCTTTGATTTTGGGGACAACTTGTTGGGGCATTCTGGAAGTAGTCTGTAGCCATATGTCATGATTCTACTGCTGAACTAATATAATCAACATTTTCTGTTTGTATTTGTTGTATTGAATTAGAGGACAGATCTATAAAGTATTTGGTGTTAGCATCTCTTTCTATGAATCACTGGTCATGTGATCTCTGCTGCCAATATTGTACTTCTTTCCTTGTCAACTATGTAGCATTTATGTTTGCTAAAGATGACATCCAAATAGGGACAATGTCGCATAATCTAACTCACTAAGAGTAAACATTGAGAAAAATTATTTTTTTCCCTCCAGAGGTTATTTGCACACTCCCTCTGCCAACAACTGTGTACTTAGCACCACCAAAGATCACTGAATCAGAGCAAGCCGTGTACTTCGTGAATCAACCTTTCCTATGGGTGAAATGAAAGGATGCTCTGGAATCTTTTGGCCATTAATGCATAGAAGGCAGATTCCTTCTCAGAATACTCTGTGACATGAGCCTTTGGTGGAGGCCCTCCCTAGTTGGATTTATGTTCATCCAACCTCTTTCTACAGTGCTTCTTCAACTGACCCATTTTACCACAACAATGATGTGATATTTTTCAGATTCTTCGAAGTATCCTCATTGTTACCTTTCTTTTGTGGCCATTTGCCTTTGCCCTTGCCTTGGGCTGCAAATGCCTATTCCACACTTTGTGTATCACTACTGCTACCAAACTGCTTCTTCCATTTGTCCTGTTGCAAGAGCTTATTGCAAGGCTCTTCGAACTTCAGGTCAACACTGGTAGAGGTAATATTGAGTGTCTCAAACAAATATTCATAGGCCTGTGGTAAGCTTTTCAACGTGTTTACCACCATGTCCTCTTCTTCCATCTTTTGACCTATAGCTAACAACTTATCACGGGTGTCCTTGATCTTGAGCAAATGCTTTTGCAAAGACATTTTCTCATCCATCATGACCGAAAAGAGCATATTCTTCAAGAAGAAGGCCCTGTCTTTATCTGAAGTCATGTGTAGATCTTGTTGATGCTTCCAAGTTCCCGTAGAGGTTGTGCCTATCTGAACCTCTAAAAGCATTTCATCAGTCACTGATAACTTTATCAACGTGACGACTTCTCTATCACGCTCATCAAACTTGTCCTAGTCTTTACCCACAGTCGTTGGCAAGGTGTCAATACCGAAAACGATCTTTTCGAGGCATCTGTACTCGAATATTGTGAGTGCTCTCTGCTTCCATGTGTTGTAATTTTTGCTAGTGAAACGCTAGCTGCCTTCCAACATGATGTTGGGTAACGAGGCCATCTTCCCTCCTGTAAGATGCAATTATAGAGTAAAAACCCTCGCTGATTTGAAAACTTGCAAATCCTTCAATAAAAATTCTGCCCTAGCTACTTGAAAAGCCTAAAATTTTTCAAACCCTGGCAAAAGCCATGATTTTGTAAAAAAATCGTCCAAAATTATGAACAAAATGCCCACAATGTGGTCTAAAAACCCTAGCCGTTCACGTTTTTGTGAAAAACATGTAGAAAAAGGCCCACGATTTTATCAAAAATCATCCTCAATGTCTACCGATGTGTCCTCAAAAAACCCACAATTTTTAGAAACAGGTTCAGCAAAACCCACAATTTTGTCTAAAAATCATCAAAAAAAGATGTCAAAAATCTAGAAGAATCCTTCTCTGTCCATGCCCTGGCAAAACGGCCCAAAAATAGATGAAAAGGAAATGCAATTTTGGGGGAAAATTCCACTAGAAATCCGTTAAGATAAGAGGCGCAATAAAAAAAATAGATCCACGATGTCATTGCCAGGCGTGGCCTGTAAAAATTCACGACTTTAGAGACCCGAAAATCCGCCTAATACAATCTGTGATTTCTACACACAATTTCAGAAATAGGATACAACAAATCCGCGACCTCTATTTTAGTAGAAACCCTCAAATTTCCTACGATTTTTAGAAGGAAACCCTTGATCTCTTCAACCTAAAAGGCTGAAACCCTAGATGATGTCATATAGTACCGTACAATTTTGTATTGTTGCGTATTATTTTGTACGACATCCTTTGGGTATGTTCATTGTGTCACAAGCAATTCCACGATCCATCACTGTCGGCAGCAGTCCCTAGGTCAATTTGCCTTCTCAAATCCCAAAGCTTGACTTGGGTTATGATACCATATAAGAATTATCAAACACAGACACAATGATTACCAAGATATTCAATATTAACAAAGGAACAAAAGCATCGTTTTAATAAGATTACAAACGCTTTATCCGAAAAGGGATAAGAGCGACAACTAAGAGGATAAGACTAACTACTAAAAAGAATAAAGAATATTATTAAAGTATATCCTACAACTAATTGACCATTATAAATAAAACATTACTTTAATATGATGAATCACTCTATAGACAGTTGGTGTACAACTTGATATATCTTACAACCACTAGACCAGATCTTTTTTTTATTGTTACCTATCTCTACTATTTTTGTCAAAACCAAAGCTTTCTCATCGGATAGCTACAAAACAAGTTTTGCGGTATGTCAAAGGTACTCTTGACTTTGGCCTACTTTTTCAAAGGACACCAAATTTTGATTTGACTAGTTATACAAACTCTAAATGCGAAGGATCAATTGATACTCAATGGTCTACTACTATTTCTCTTTAGATTAGAAGTAATTTCTTAGCAAAGTAAGCTTCAGCAAACAATAGCTCAGTCTTCCACTAAAGCTGAGTACAAGGCAGTTGTGAGTGTTGGTTGTGAAGTAGTTTGGCTACATAGAACTTTGGCATAGTTTCAACTTCCTCAACATTCTCCAACCCCATCTTTCTGTTATAATTAGGGGTATTGAAGTTGGTGAAAAATCAAGTGTATCATGCTCACATCAAATTTCATCACCACTATATTTTGAAGCTAGTAGAGTGTAGAGATATTACTCTTCATTTCTACACTTCTCAGGAGCAACCTATTGATTTAATACATCCAAGTGGTCCTATTTATTTCCTCAAATTTCAGGAAAAGCCTGGTGTTGATTTTGGTTTAGTCATTAAGTGAGGCTATTAGGATATATTAGTATTATATTAGAATAAAATGACAATAATAGTCTAATTGATATTACACTTGTCCTTTTGCTCTTGTTAATGTAACTACCATCTTAATGGCCTTTGTAGATGTTGTCCATTGTTAGACATTCCTCAATAGTATAAGGTTATTTATTTTGTTGCAATCTTAATATTCAGTTATTTAGTTAATTTGTATTTATTTATTGTGCCCACATGGAAAAGGGTGTCCCATTTAAGGTGGCATTTATAACATGTAATTTGTAATATGACACATGTAAGAGTATCTAGGTCATGTAAGGTGTGTAAGAGCATCTATGACATTGTCAAATGCATCAGTAAGAGATTCTATGACATGCGTAGGAGCATATAATGACACATCATACAGTATCTTTGCCTAGAGATAATGAGTCCAAACTGGAGCACCCACATTTGGTGGTGGGTTATGATGGATTTTATGACATGGGAGTTAAATCCTGTTTTTAGCATGTTGACCATCATGGGGGGCATATTCGATTTTGGGCCCTGAATTTGAGCAGCATGTTTATAAACCACTTATAGTTTGTGGCTTGGGCTTGATCTATTACTCAGTGTTTGGGATGGAGATTCTATCACGTGTATTTGCAGGAAGGTTAAGCTGCCAGAATTTCTCCAAACATAGTTGGTGCTTATGCATGAGGATCACCTGGAGCACTCATTTGAGATTTAGGGGCCTGTGGACTTAGATTGGGCAGAAGATGTTGACAACATGAGGTTGACCAGTGGCTATGTTTTTAGCCAATTTGGTGGCACAATACATTGGATGAGCAAGTGATAGGCCGTGGTCACTCTTTCCACTATAGAGGTAAAGCACATGGTAGCTAAAAACATCCATTGTATCCATGTTTTCATGAGTATATCAGTGGATTGGTAGTCATATCCACAAAAGGAGTCCTTGGGTCTAGTCTTGTAGGGTTTTGGCATCTCCAATCAACAAAAGTCAATATTTTGATTCATATTAGAGTTTCGTCTTCAGTTTTCAGCCCTTTCAAAACCCTAGATTTGAGGCATCAAAGTTGTTATCATGAAGTCTCATGGTCAATGTTTCAGTATTCAATAAAAGATTGGCGAAGTTTGCGAGGCAAAAAACTTCTATTTTTAGAAATTGCTTTTTAGTAGGTTCACTTTTTCAAGGAATCACAAAGAGGGGTTCAAAGATCCAACTTCTTATTTTGAAGAAGTTGCCTTTTTGGAAGCTTTCTTTTCCGGGGACAGTTTCTTCTTCAAATTCAAGAGCAAAAAGATGTTTCAGAATCACAAAGGGTGTTCATACATCAAGTTGCTATTTTCAGCAACAACTAATTCCAGTGGTGGTTATTTCTAGTGTTCTATTTCCAGGTGTAATTATATTTTATTAGTGTGCTTTTAGGTTATATTTGTAATACCTTTCTTTCCATTTTTCTTGCAGCTTGTGGATAGGTTTGCTTTAAAACAATTCTTTTTCGGATATTTAATTATTATTCTTAAATCCATAAAAGCTATTCTTTGTAACCTATATATAAGTTCTTTGAGAACATAAACTCTTAATGATAGTTGACGCCAAGTTTAAGTTTTATTGTGTCTTGTGTAAGGTTTTTCATAAGTGGATTAGAGTAAGAAATTGTGTTAAGCTTTGTATTAACACTTGTATTTCATCTCAGTAGTAACTTTGTGTGCCTCTGAGGGTTTACTTTTATTAAATCTTACATTGTGGCTTCGTTGTTAATATTAGTTTTGTTTAATTCTCTTTAGTTGATGTGGATCTCCTGGTCTTTCTTTTCAGCCAGCTAGTAAACATTCCTATTAAAGTTTACTTTGTTTAGTTGCTAGCTTTATTCATCAAAAAAACCTTATTTGTGAGATAAGTACCTTTTAGGACTTGTGTTCAACCTATGAGATCCAAAAAGATAGGTCAAGTTTACCTTTAATTACTTCCTTCAATGCAAACCCCCATCAAAGAATCTTGTATAGTGTGCATAACTGTTAATTCTTGTTCATTGCTTTAGATTTAGGAGTAGTTTTAGATCTTAGGGAGCTTCCACTGCTAATTTGAAGAGAGGTTATCCTCATATGTTGTTCCACTTTGTGTTGTCTCGCAAGAGACAAATTTATTTTGACAACTAATTTCCATATGAAGTATAATTATTATTTTCCTGAGAAATGAACTGCAAATAGGAGAGTCAACATGGACTGAAGAAAGATGTCTATATAGAAGATAAATGCTATTAATTGGAACCTAAAGAATGCTGTTATCAGCCTGAAAGGAAACAACTGCTCCTCAAAGACAATGTTTGAGAGAAAAGAAAGAAATCGTGATAATCTTCAAGACTCGCCACAAATAGAGTATCTTCTCAACATTAAATCGGGTAGTATACACCAAAAGAGTACACCTGGAATCTCCAATCTAATGCCATGGGCATGAACTATAAGGAAAGCATAAAATGTAATTTAATAAAAGCTATAAGAGTTTTGCACATACTCAGTCAGTAATTGTTCAAGAAGTTAGTGCAACCTTTGGAGCAACTTTCTCTTAAAAGGTCTTTAAAGAGATCAAGAAAAAACTTCCATTCAATTGTTGATCAAAAGCTAAAATGTAATCATCACTGCAGAAACCAGAACTGGCCAAAACCAAAGTAAACATAAAGTTAATCGTCCCAATTTCTTTGACAATGTGACAGCCATAATCTTCATCTACATTCTTGTTTGAAAATAAGGACATACATTTATTAGAAGATACTTTTGGAGCAGCAGAATCTCCCCAACCAATAGCATGCTCAAGCTCTTAACTTTCCAAAATGGTCTGGCAAATACTAATATTATGCTCCAATGGCCAACCATCTTCAACATGCCACACAGATTCATTGCCAAAATATATCCATGAGAACGGTAAGCAGTTCTTCTATGTTCATGTACCTTCCCCTATTAAGCTTTGTGAAAGGTTGCTATTACAATGGGTCTTAAATTTACTATCTTTTGGGAATTCAATTCCATTCCCCGCATGCAAGTCCTCAAATCAATCAATATGTCATCTTATGATGCATCCATGAAAGAGAAAAATATGACCAGTAAGATGGTTAATCTAACCAGTATAAACAAAGCACCGGAAGTGCATAAGTTATCTCCAAACTTATCTAGGCCTTGAGTTTAGATAAAAATAGAAACAATAGGAGCAACCTTTATACAAAGAAAAAAGTTGTTGTAAAGTCAAAAAGTGCATACTTTGCACTTTTCTCTCTGTGTTTTGCACACATTTTAGTCTTCATCTCTCCTAGACATAATTAGGCCATTTCTAAGCCTAAACCCCCTCAAAGATGTGCCAGACCACCCAAACAAAACGCCTTCAGTTGCCAATATGCCATTCCCCTTGTCTGCATTGTTATGTCCCATAGGACACCAGCATGCCCACACTAGTGTCCTTGGACACTAGCGTGCACAGTAGTGCCCCCCACCAATTTGAAATTTTTTTCTCCCATCAAAAACTATCTAAACCCTAACCCTTGCTTTATTATGTTTCTCAACAGTTCATTCACTCAAATTTGCCTATTTATGGAACCCTTCCTCATTTGGAAAGCTCTCCTTTGTTCTCTTACACTCTTGTTTGCTCTCGCCCTCTTGGGATGCCTCTTGCTCGCTCATACCAAGTTTTCACTCAACTCATACTAAGCTTGTATCTTCCTTCATTTTCAAATCAAAACTCAAGCTCCACTACTACACCCTTTGGCTGTCATGTCCCCGTTTCCGGCCTAGTCAACAATGAACACGGATTAGCCTATTCATCATTCCCGTGGGCTAATATGTATGATAAGGGAATGAACTTGGTTTTGGCTAATGAACTTTTGTTTTGCAGGTCAAGATCTTTATCAAGTGACATAAGGTTGTCTTAGCGCTAGGTGCACTTTTCCATCTGCAGAGCTCAAAACTTGCGCCTTGCAAAGAGAAGATCATTCAACAATAGATGAAGTGTCATTTTGATGTCATGTGAAGGAAAGAAGTCTCCTAAATGCCTTGATGCCTATTCAGTGAATTGAAACAGTTGAAGAACATGCTAACTGATCTAGGTGCACTTTCCCACTTGTTCAACCACCAAAATGCGCCTTGGCAAGGATCCATTCAAACATGAATAGGAAGATAGTATTTGAGCGCTTCAATGATGAGTGGATTCTAAATACTCAAACATGAATTGGAGAACTTCAAAGTGCCAAGGGAACTAGCTAGAGGACTAAGGCGCTAACTCATGACTCTGGAACCTTGAACTTGCGCCTAAGTAAGAAGGAGGAGTTCTTAGGAGTTGAAGTGATTAAAGTCATCAAAATAAGTCAAGGAGGACTTAAGGCGCAAGATTGCTACTATACAACTCCAAATGTGCGCCTAAGAGTCAAGGCACCACTTCTTGATCCTACAACCCAAAATGTGCGCCTAGATGTCTAAGGCGCTAGATCATGCCTCTGCAACCTTGAGAATGCGCCTTAGCAAGGAAGTGAATTGGAAGGTTAAAATTGATCATCAAAGGTTAAAGATTGTTCAAAAGATCATCAATTCAATTGAAATCATCATCTATGACAAGAGAAGTATTATGTGAGTGAGGCGCACTTTTCCTCATCTTCAACCTCACATTTGCTCCCTTCTCTAGAAAGCTCAATTTGCGCCTAAGGTGAGGATCTTGAGACATCATCATTGCTATTGGCAAATTTGCATTTGGAGAAGCCTTGAAGGTTTGAACTTAGTTGAAACTTACCTCAAGATGCTAGGCGCAACTTCATGACTCTAGAACCCTAAATATGCGCCTAAGCTAGAAATGGAATGGAAGTCACAATTTGATCATTCATCTTGTATAGGAGTTAAAACTTGTTTGAGGGATCATTCATCCAACTAAGATCTTAATCAAAGACAAGAAAACATCATGATGTTTGAGGCGCACTTTGCCTCTTGTTCAACCCTGGATATGCGCCTCACTTGGATCCCTCAGTTGTGCCTTGAGGAGGACTCATCAACTTGCTATTGCCAATGTTTGGAAATTGTTTAAGTGTCAAAAGACAAGCCTTGATGTTGAGGTGCGCTTTCTAGCCTCTGCCACCTCAAAAGTGCGCCTAGCTTAGGAGAGGCGCCAATCTTGGTTTCTACAATCTCCAATGTGCGCCTAAGATTAATTGAGTATCGTGCAAGCAATGGGCCCCAGAATGACCTTGGATGGCGTGCCGGATAAGACTCTCAAATTGGAGTAACTGACTTTGGGTAGCATGCTTGATAAGGCTTCCAACTCAGATGTGACTCATCCCAATGGAATATTCCTCTAGAATATGCTCATTGGAAAACGTGTTGTGGTTGCCTCTTGCTCTTGAGTACTATAAAAGGAGGAGAGCAACTTCATTTGGCATCTCTGGCTATCTGATATTTCTTGGTAAGCTTTATGCTCTTTTCATGAAATCTGCATATTTCATGCTTGTTGAGGTGATGCTCCCTCAACCTTGATAAGGTGATGCTCCCTTATCTTTTGAGGTGTTAACTTTCAGTTATCATCATTGTGTAGGATTGAAGTCGTTACTTGCAACTTGAAGTTACTTACATCTTAAAGGCACTAGCAACTTGAAGACAAGATACTTGTAGTTTGAAGACAATCATTGTTCAATCTAGGCGCTGAGGCCTATCTTTTGTAATCATTGTAATAAGATGAACATTGATGCTATTAAGCATCTGTTGAATGTAATAAGTTGTATTGACAATTACAATAAGATATCTCAACTTCATTGCTTGTTCAATTCATGTTGATTTCATTTATGTTAGATGTTGATTAAGTGAAGTAAGAAGTAAGAAAAAATTAGCTAAAATTTGGTTAAGTATAGTGGGGTATCTTATAGTGGTATCAAAGCCAAAATCCTGCCAACCTTTGGGTTATGAATCCGCGTGAAGTTGGTCGACACAAGTATTATACAAGAACAACTAGGCAACAACAACAACCTCCCACAGGTACACAACCACACATGGGTTCAGAAGGAGGTAATGGTAGTCCTAAAGGACAAGGTGGCAATGATGCTTTCAATTTAGAAGAGTTCATGCACGCCTTTGGACAACAGATGCGGGATTGGTCAAATCAATTCATAGAGGAAATTCGTGACTTGAAAAATGAACGTGCTTCTAGGAGGTCAAGGTCAAGGAGTGTTAATAGTGGAAGGACAAGCATTGCAGGTGAAGCAAATCCTAATGCAAGTAGAGATGCAAGGAGACATCCACATAGAGAGCCCACTCCTACTCCTATAGGTAGAGCAACCACAACAGTATATGATAGACCACTTCGCCCAAGACTTGAACCAATGATTGAGGAAACATCTTCAGAGGATGAGGAGGTAAATGTTAATCTCTCGGATGATCTCATGGTTGCACATGATGAATATCGTTTACTTCCACCTGATGTTAGGCGAGACCTAAACTTCAATCAGTTTATGTCACAAAGGAATGAAAAGAGTAGAAGGAAAAGGGAAAAAAGGCCAACACAAAAGGATAAGGAACATAAGGAGTACAAAGAAGCTTTGAACAAGGTTCCTTTACCTAACTTTGATGGCAGTAGCAAACTAAGTGCTAGAGCATGGATTCACAAGCTTGATACTTTTCTCACACTCAAACCCTTGAGTGAGGAAAAGGCTATTCAGTTCGCTACTATGCATTTGGAAGGTTGGCCTATGATTGGTGGCATCATGGACTTATGTCACAATGACATGATATGATCACTTCCTATAATGAGTTCACTCGTAGACTCATTAACAGTTTTGGCAGGAAGGATATAGAGGTCTACTATAGAGAATTGGCACAATTGAAACAAGTTGGCAAAGTAGATTCTTACATCAATGAGTTTCAAAAGATTGCAGTTATGGTTCCTGAGATGCCGGAAAGGAGAGTCACTATGTTGTTTGTTGAAGGCCTGAATGATAGAATGAGAGGAATGGTGAAGGTTCATAAGCCTAAGACATTGGATGAGGCTATTGAGCTTGCTTTAGATCTTGACACTTACCCTACATCATTCCAAGGCCAAAAGAGAAACTTTGGTAAGGGTTCAAGTTCACATCAAAGGAGAACATTTCAGCCTATCAAATCTAATCCTACTTCTATGGAACGTGATGAGTTGAGGAGAAAGAAGTTGTGTTTTGATTGCAAACAACCATGGGAACCAGGACACATGTGTAAAGGCAAAGGCAAGGCTTATCTTATAAAGGTTCATTCAGATGATGATGATGAGAGTGAGATACATGAGGATACTGATGCAGCACAGGCGGATGACCAACCTACTCCAGAGCTTGAGACAGATGACATAGGCAATTCAGTGCCTATTGCTACTATTTTAGGAGTTCCAAGGTTTCGTGCTTTCAGGATTAAAGGAATTCTTAATGGGCAGCAGGTCACATGTTTGGTGGATAGTGGAGCTACTCATAATTTCATTGATGAGGGTTTGGTAATGAAGCATGGTCTACAATCAAAGGAATTTGAAGGTTTTACAGTTGTAGTTGCCAATGGGTTTACTATGAGTTGGCAAAAGAGAGTGCCACAGCTTAGCATTCAAATGGGTGATTATACATTGACAGATGATTTCTATATGGTTGGACTCTCAGGTATTGATGTTGTCTTAGGAATGCAATGGTTGCATTCAATTGGCAGATATATTCAAGACTTGAAGAAGATGGAGAAAGAGTTCATTCACAATGGGAAGAAGATTATTCTGAGAGCTTTATCAGATGGTTCACCTAGAACTGTTACAGCTAGGTGCATGGAGTCCTTATTTCGTGATAATGACATTGCATGGGCAGCTCAAATTGAAATATCATCTAAGTCTTCTTCCAATAATGAGTATCATGTAGACATCCGATCTGTATTGGATAAACACAATAAGGTGTTTGGAGATATTCCACCTGGGAGACTAGCTGATCGTGGTTTTGAACATGTGATAGAGTTAGAGGATGGGACAAAACCCATCAACATTACACCATATCGACATCCTAGACACTTCAAGGTTTGAGATAGAGAAGACTATAAAGGAGTTGATTGATATGGGACACATTCGACCTTCATCTAGTCCATTTGCTTCTTCGGTGGTGTTGGTGAAGAAGAAAGATGGAATTATGCGAATGTGTATTGATTACAGGGCACTGAACAAGAAGACAATCAAGAACAGGTACCCAATACCCAGGATCGATGAGTTGTTGGATGAATTACACGAGGCCGTGTACTTCTCCAAGATTGATCTTCGTTTAGGCTACCATCAGATTCGTGTTCGTGAGGAGGGCATTCCAAAGACAGCATTCAGATGTCATTATGGGCACTATGAATTCCTTGTTATGCCCTTTGGTCTTACTAATGCACCTGCTACATTTCAATCTTGCATGAATCATGTATTCAATAAGCAGTTGCGTAAATTTCTTTTGGTTTTCATTGATGACATTTTGATTTATAGTAAGACATGGGATGAGCATCTTGGAGTCATTAAGGCACGATCACTATATGCTAAGGCTTTCAAGTGTGATTTTGGGATGGAGGAGATTCTCTACTTGGAGCATATGATTAGTGCTAAAGGAGTTAGAGTACAAGATGAGAAGATCAAGGCTATACAGGAGTGGCCTGTTCCAAGGAACATTTCCGAGTTGAGAGGTTTCTTGGGACTTTGCAGTTACTACAGGAGCTTTGTTAAGGGCTTTTCACAATTGACAACACCATTGACAAATCTCACTAAGAAAGGGGCATTTCTTTGGTCCCCTAAGGCACAGATAGCATTTGATCGGCTCAAGGAGGCAATGAGTACTACTACAGTACTAGCACTACCAGATTTTACACAGTCCTTCATTCTTGAGTGTGATGCATCAGGAGAAGGAATAGGGGTTGTGTTAATGCAAAATAGGCATCTTATCACATATGAAAGCAGAAAATTGAAGGATACGGAGCGCCTATATTCCACCTATGACAAGGAGATGCTTGCCATTATGCATGCTTTGGCTAAGTTTCGTCAGTACTTGGTAGGTGCGAAATTTGTGGTTAGGACCGACCACAATAGCTTGAAATACTTCTTGGAACAAAAGGATTTGAATGAACGACAACAGAAATGGGTCTCAAGAATCCAAACATATGACTTTGATATAGAGTTTGTAAAAGGAATAAAGAATATTGTTGCAGATGCACTTTCCAAGAGACCTACTATTTGTTCCTTGAGTGAGATTTCAGGGTCAGCTGATTGGAAATCTCAACTTTTAGTTGAGTATTCCAAATCCACCTTTGCATGCGAGATTATGGATGGCATTATACAGGATGACAGGTACAAGGTAGTAGATGATGTGATATATTATAAGGACAGAATTTTCTTGGTACCTAAATCTAAGCTTAAGCAGCAGATCTTGAAAGCCATTCATGATACACCTCTAGCAGGACATCCAGGTTTTTTCAAAACCTATAGACAAGTACGAGAGAGATTCTCTTGGAAGGGTCTCAAAGATGATGTCTTACAGCATGTTAGAGAGTGTTTGACTTGTCAGCAGAACAAATCTGAGCATAGTTTTCCCGCCGGTCTACTTCAACCTTTACCTATTCCTAAGCAGAAGTGGGAAAGTATCTCAATGGATTTTATCACAGGTCTTCCGAAGGTACATGGTAGAGATTGCATATATGTTGTTGTTGATAGATTGTCTAAGTATGCACATTTCTATCCTATTGCAACGGATTATTCAGCTTTGCAGATTGCAGAATTATTTTTTAGAGAAGTATTTCATTTGCATGGTCTTCCAAAGACAATTGTGAGTGATCGGGATAGTAGATTCATTGGCATGTTTTGGAAAGAACTATTCCGACTTACAGGCACTGAGCTAACACCTAGCACTAGTTATCACCCTCAAACGGATGGTCAAATGGAGATTGTGAATAAGTGGATTGAGGAATACCTTCGCAACTATGTTGTTGGGCATCAGCGTGCATGGGTAAAATGGTTATACCTTGGTGAGTATTGTTACAATACCACCTATCACATGTCTATTGGCATGACTCCATTCAGAGCATTGTATGGATATGATGCTATTTCCTTTGTTGATTTGGCTTTTGATGATAGTAGAGCTCCTCGAGCTATGGAGTTCATGCAAGACACACAGGATATCCTTAGAGTTCTTAAGGATAACATTCAGCATGCTCAAAATCAACAAAAGATGTATGCAGATAGACATCGAGTAGAAAGATCTTTTGAAGTGAATGACTTGGTTTTCCTGCGTCTACAGCCATACAAACAAAGTTCTTTGAAGATGAGTGGTGCAGAAAAACTCAAGCCAAGGTTCTATGGGCCATACAGAATTGTAAGGAGAGTTGGCAAAGTAGCTTATGAGTTGGATTTGCCAGCAAGTAGCCGCATTCATAATGTATTTCATGTATCATGCCTCAAAAAGGCATTAGGTCAGAATGTGGTTTCCTCTCCTGATCTTCCGCCTCTTGATGAAGAATGAATGTTGATTCTAGAGCCAGATGGCATCGTTGATATGAGAACACAAATTGCGTAGCCGAGTCATCAGGGAATATTTGGTTCAATGGAGAGGTTTGCCGATAGAGGATGCTACGTGGGAAGGAGAAAATATTTTAGAGCATCATAACCTTCAATTGCTTGAGGACAAGCAATCCCGAGAAGGGGAGACTGTCATGTCCCCGTTTCCGGCCAAGTCAACAATGAACACGGATTAGCCTATTCATCATTCCCGTGGGCTAATACGTATGATAAGGGAATGAACTTGGTTTTGGCTAATGAACTTTTGTTTTGCAGGTCAAGACCTTTATCAAGTGACATAAGGTTGTCTTAGTGCTAGGCGCACTTTTCCATCTGTAGAGCTCAAAACTTGCGCCTTGCAAAGAGAAGATCATTCAACAATAGATGAAGTGTCATTTTGATGTCATGTGAAGGAAAGAAGTCTCCTAAATGCCTTGATGCCTATTCAGTGAATTGAAACAGTTGAAGAACATGCTAAGTGATCTAGGCGCACTTTCCCACCTGTTCAACCACCAAAATGCGCCTTGTCAAGGATCCATTCGAACATGAATAGGAAGATAGTACTTGAGCGCTTCAATGATGAGTGGTTTTTAAATACTCAAACATGAATTGGAGAACTTCAAAGTGCCAAGGGAACTAGCTAAAGGACTAAGGGGCTAACTCATGACTCTAGAACCTTGAACTTGCGCCTAAGTAAGGAGGAGTTCTTAGGAGTTGAAGTGATTAAAGTCATCAAAATAAGTCAAGGAGGACTTAAAGCACAAGATTGCTACTATACAACTCCAAATGTGCGCCTAAGAGTCAAGGCGCCACTTCTTGATCCTACAACCCAAAATGTGTGCCTAGATGACTAAGGCGCTAGATCATGCCTCTGCAACCTTGAGATTGCGCCTTAGCAAGGAAGTGAATTGGAAGGTTAAATTGATCATCAAAGGTTAAAGATTGTTCAAAAGATCATCCATTCAATTGAAATCATCATCTATGACAAGAGAAGTATTATGTGAGTGAGGCGCACTTTTCCTCATCTTCAACCTCACATTTGTGCCTTCTCTAGAAAGCTCAATTTGTGCCTAAGATGAGGATCTTGAGACATCATCATTGCTATTGCAAATTTGCATTTGGAGAAGCCTTGAAGGTTTGAACTTAGTTGAAACTTACCTCAAGATGCTAGGCGCAACTTCATGACTCTAGAACCCTAAATATGCGCCTAAGCTAGAAATGGAATGGAAGTCACAATTTGATCATTCATCTTGTTTAGGAGGTAAAACTTGTTTGAGAGATCATTCATCGGCATCCAACTAAGATCTTAATCAAAGACAAGAAAACATCATGATGTTTGAGGCGCACTTTGCCTCTTGTTCAACCCTGGATATGCGCCTCATTTGGATCCCTCAATTGCGCCTTGAGGAGGACTCATCAACTTGCTATTGCCAATGTTTGGAAATTGTTTAAGTGTCAGAAGACAAGCCTTGATGTTGAGGCGCACTTTCTAGCCTCTGCCACCTCAAAAGTGCGCCTAGCTTAGGAGAGGCACCAATCTTGGTTTCTGCAATCTCCAATGTGCGCCTAAGCTTCATTGAGTATTGTGCAAGCAGTGGGTCCCAGAATGACCTTGGATGGCATGCCGAATAAGGCTCTCAACTCGGAGTAACTGACTTTCGGTAGCGTGCTTGATAAGGCTTCCAACTCAGAAGTGAGTCATCCCAATGGAATATTCCTCTAGTATATGCTCATTGGAAAACGTGTCGTGGTTGCCTCTTGCTCAAGTACTATAAAAGGAGGAGAGCGACTTCATTTGGCATCTTTGGCTATCTGATATTTCTTGGTAAGCTTTATACTCTTTTCATGAAATCTGCATATTTCATGCTTGTTGGGGTGATGCTCCCTTATCTTTTGAGAGGTGTTAACATTCAGTTATCATCATTGTGCAGGATTGAAGTCATTACTTGCAACCTGAAGTTACTTACATCTTGAAGGCACTAGCAACTTGAAGACAAGATACTTGTAGTTTGAAGACAATCATTGTTCAATCTAGGCGCTGAGGCCTATCTTTTGTAATCATTGTAATAAGATGAACATTGATGCTATTAAGCATATGTTGAATGTAATAAGTTGTATTGACAATTGCAATAAGATATCTCAACTTCATTGCTTGTTCAGTTCATGTTGATTTCATTTATGTTAGATGTTGATTAAGTGAAGTAAGAAGTAAGAAAAAATTAGCTAAAATTTGGTTAAGTATAGTGGGGTATCTTACAGTGGCACATCCTTGAGCACCTCTCCATCTCCCTTGCTCTGCCATACACATGCACTCCACACGCTAACAAGCTTCTATGGCCTATTGCTCACCCTTGCACACATCACTCTTGCACTCTAAGATTCACACACACAAAATATCCAACTTACTTATGCTAGAACATGCAAAACATAGGCTTGACTGAGCAAGGCTCATTAACTTAAAACACCCAATGCTTCTGCCCCCTACAGACTTTTGCAGGCTTATACTCGCTTATGTGACTTCATCCAACATTTCCACAACCACCACAAAGGAGCATTAATCTTGGCACTTGCAACTTCAGAAAGTTTTGAAATTCGGAGTATCACAGTAATAGGACACTACTGTCTAAAGGAGGTCACTACCATGAAGTCAGACACTCTGAAATTCGGAGTATCACAGTAATAGGACACTACTGTCTAAAGGAGGTCACTACCATGAAGTCAGACACTAGCACCCCATGCAGGTCACAAGTGTGCCTGTCAGAAACCAGCACTTGGAGAGGGTCATTATCGCACCCTCTAGTCAATATTCCCTACATATATTTGTGAGAGCCCTATATGCATCCAGAAGCTTCTCCAGCCAGCTTTCCAACCTTCTACAGCTAATTCCAAACCTGTAAAACCATTCCAAACATGCTTTCTCTAACCTCTCTCCCTTTTTCCATACTAGTTTTTAGTTCAATCTCAACACTAGTGCTTATTTTACTTATTAGTTTGGATCTGAAATTGTTTATTTTACTGTTATTGTAATGAAAACCAGATTTAGTAAGTAAAATAACACGTAGTAATTAAAATAACACACTTAAACATCTAGATGTCACTTATTTCTATTAGTCACAAGTAATATGATTGTGATCAACAAAGAGAATAACTTTAAACAAAGAGACAGAGGTGTCCAATTTTAATTGTTCTTCCCTTGTTCATCATGTGGTGTGGATCCAATACAAGACGCCTAGAACTGAACATTTTTCTTTTCTCGGGAAAAAAAGTTCTATTACCATGAATCAGTTCTGCATTACTAAAACAGCAAATTGAGAGGTAGTCTGGATATCACCGATCTCATTGACTCTAAAACCTAGTGATACATAAATAACAACCAGAAATAATGTGATTAATATGTTTGTGGACTTAATGTTTTGCAATAAAAAGTTTCACTATAAGTGCAGAATTCTACAATTGACCTTCTTACCATTGCTATACTGATACTTTCTTGAGACAAATCACTCTCAGTAGTCTCATCTATAACATCAAACTCATATCCAGCATCGCCATCAACGGCTTCATTTTCATCCTTGTTAGTTTCATTCTGTTTATCTACTTCAGTTTCCTTACAATACACAAGATCTCCTTCAACCACTTTCTCAATACCTGTACATTAGACAAGTGATAATATCAAAATATCGGTCTTATATGATGACAAAATGGCCACACTATACAACAAAAGATAAAATAACCTAAGAGTTCATATTTGCCGCAAGTTAGGCACATAGAATGATTTTTTCTTACTACATACACTTATAGGCATACAAACACCAAGAACATCTGTAAACTATAGTCTACATCACCAAAAGGAAGGATGTTGGAGGTTCCATGAGAATTATTTTAAACCTGGAAACAAAAGCACCTATAAACAATCGTTCTAGATTAGGTTAGTATGCAAGACAAAACCAGTCTGACCTATGGATTACCTGAACCATAAACCAAGCATTGGGACTCCTCCAGAGCACGACAGCAAAAGGAAAAAAATTTAAAGCATTACAAACCTTCCAAAATAATGCCACTCTTATAGTTAGTTAGTACCTCAACTTTAGCTCTACCGTTCGATGATAATTCTATTATCTATATATATGAAGGTTTAAGTTTGTGTCCACACATGGCAAGGATAAAATTTGAAATAGAAATACCATGAGAGAATACAACTCAAAAAATAATCATCATTAAGTTTGAATAATTGAAATTTACAATTTTTAAATTTTAAATCTATAAATAAATAGTAGGTGCAACACAGAGTAAATAAACATGTATTCTTAGAACACAATTTAGGATCAACTAATATAAACAAAGCTCCAATCAAGCATTGAAGTAAAAAGAACACAATCAACACAAAGATATGATGTAACAAATGTACCTCAGCTACTTGCTACAAAGAAGAGAATCAATTGAAATTGAATGATAAATGATGCATACACCCCCAAGAATATAAAGTAGAAATTTCCAACCCTAACCATTTACATGGATAGATCAACATCATGTCACCTATACCAATAGTATTATGGTATTATAAGGTAATCCTATATCAATGATACACAATGTAGGCCCAATTCAAATCCCAAGGATTTCACAAAACAGTAACTCAATGTGCCCTAAAGCAATAACCTTTATCAATAGTACAAGTGGGAATCTCAAGGGTACCTATCATTCTTGCAATAATTGCACTTAGTTCCCCAATAAACACAACTTGACACTCACAAACAATGGCATTACCCCAAATTTCCTCTTAAAGTCAGTTTCATGAAGCCCAAGTATAGAGTCTCTAAAGCTAGAGTTTACAATCTGCAAAGTTCTCCATAAACTGGGTTCCCAAATAACCACTCCAACCTACATTGCTGATCTTGGTATGGGAACAGGTATGCGTTCGGGGTTCAAGTACGCCATGGATTCGTATATATATATATATACACAATGGCATTACCCCAAATTTCCTCTTAAAGTCAGTTTCATGAAGCCCAAGTATAGAGTCTCTAAAGCTAGAGTTTACAATCTGCAAAGTTCTCCATAAACTGGGTTCCCAAATAACTACTCCAACCTACGTTGCTGATCTTGGTATGGGAACAGGTATGCGTTCGGGGTTCAAGTACGCCATGGATTCGTACATATATATATATATATATATATATATATATATATATATATATATATATATATATTGTAATGTCCCTATAATGATTTATAATTGAATCGTTTATTTAAATAATAAGTTAGCCTTATATAAACTAAATATATAATATATTTATTTAAAATATATTATTAATATGTATTAGTTAATAAATAATATTATTAATTTAATATAATTTAAATATTATAAAATATATGAAATATATATATAATTAACTAGATATATTATAAATATAAATATTTTAATATAATATTTATGTGAATAATTAATAAGATATATTATTCTATATAAAAATAAATATTATGAAGTGTCTTCCCCATTAAAGCTAGAAAGTAAAGTAATTTGGAATAAGGCGAAGTAATATGGTTAAACAAAAGGTCAAATTCAAAATAAAATCATATAAAGATAAAAGTCTAATAAGACAAAACATTATCCCACCATATTATATGCTTGTGAATAAAATAAGAGAAAAGAGCTCCCATACTTAATAACAAATGTATTTATTTATACTATATATATTATATAAATAATGTGCTTTAAAAAGATTAAGGGGAGGCCGAAGGAGGATATTTATAAGTGCAACGATGAAGTTGATTGACACCAGCGATAACATTAACAAATAATATATTATAAATATATCTAATAATATAAATACAAATATTATTATTATTATCTTATATTGTAATATAAATATAAATAATATAATATAAATCATATATCATTTATTATGATATAAATGATATAATATAAATAATATATCATTTATTATAATGATATAATAGAAGTACAAATAATATAAATAAATAATAATATAAATAAACATCTTTTAACCTATCCTCTTATGATAAGGGAGTTACGTATGGTTAGAACTAGTTTTACCACAAAAGGGAATTAATATAAAGTAATAAAAATTATAAGAGGGTAAGTATGTCTTTTACCACCAAGCATAATAAGAGACGTGCCTCTTCGAACATATCCCTTGAAAGAGAAATAAATAAAGGTTGTGAGATAGAAGGAAAACATCATCGAAAGAAGAAGACACTCCATAGGAAATACTTCTGATTTGAGAAGTATATATTACATTTAAATCTGCAGCAAAGGAATATTAGGGTAAAACAGTGTTAGTTTACTATGCAAGTAGAATCTAATGGATTAATGAATTATTTACTAATGATTATTTCCTTTAGCAAGTTTCTATATTAAAAAATCTAATTTAGGTATTATTGTTGTTTATCATTAAATAAGTTTCTCAATAAATGTGAATGTTGTGCATAATTTTATATGCTGAATTAATACATGATTAGATATATTGAATCAATATGTTATATGAATAATTGTATGAGTGTTATATGATGGAGGAATGTGGTACAAGAGGGGACCGGTGATGGGGCATCCTTCTAAGTACACCACCCCTTGAGGGGGGATTAATAAATCCCATTGGGGCCAAGGGGGTATAAAGGATACCGCTCTTGGGTTTAGAAGAGATAGCTTTCGGGGCACCCTTTGTGATTTCATCTCTTATCATAAACACACAATTTCAAGGACCCAATTATAGAGAAAGGAAAGGGGATGGTTAGAAGAAAGGGGAACGGAACAACGGATGCCTCATTAGGTACACCACCTCATATGGATGGCATGCGCCACATGAGGCCAAGAGGGATGGTATATCCGCTCTTGGGCCTTGGGTAGAGGATCCGGGACACCCTATCAAAGCTATCCTCCTCAATTCTCTTATGATTGAGTTTCTTGAATAACTAGATTTTATTTATTTAGATATAAGAAGGCATTATTGTAAATTTGCTCTAACACGTTTTGCAGGATATCTTAATTTCTAGAGTGGAAAGTGAGAATTAGAACAGCATTTAATATACTAGGAATTTGGGGACATTACACACACACACATATATATATCGGTCTGTGTGTGTGTGCGTGCGTGCGCTTTCGGGGTTCAAGTACGCCATGGATTCGTATATATATATCTGTGTCTGTGTGTGAGTGTGTGTAATGTCTGGTTTCAAATACTATAAACCCTATAATTTTTTTGTATTTTCTGATTTGTGCAAATTGGAATAAATACAGAATATAGAACATTAGCTACTAAAAACCAATAACAAATACCTAAGTTATCAAGTTCTTTTGTTCTACTTGTTGTGCCCGTATGGGTTCGGTTTGGGTATGGGAGCGAGGATGGCAGGAGGGGGGTTCACCCAGGGTCCACCCGAGGCACCCCGAGTTCCATGTGGATTCTTCGAAAGAACCCACAGGGAACACAAGGTGCCTGGGGTGGACCCTAAAGAACCCACAGGGAACTCGAGGTGCCCTGGGCAACCTTGGGTGAACCCACGACGGACCTCGGAGGATCCGGGCATATCCAAGTAGTCAACGAAAAAAACGTCAAAGGGATGTTGCTATCCAGCCTTCTAAATCTCAGATTTGATCTAGAGACAAAGAAGATTTCTTGCCTGCTTCAGCCCAACACTCTTAATATTATTGAGTCAATTAGAAGGTCGTTTCGTCATTATGGCAGACCCCCAACCTCCATTGTATTGATGTGGATCACCATAACAGCAATGGAGCTTTTTCAAGCATGTTCCAAGCTCCTTGCATGAAAGCTCCTTTTGCCATCAGTCATCACTATTTCTGTCTAAGAATTATTATTGCAATTGAAGGTTGACATTTAATAAAACCTTATTCTGCCCTAGTTGAGGCCACACACCATGTTCATTTCAAATGGTGATGTCCATTTTGTGTGTTTTTTAATACAATTGTCGCCCTGGGGATTTCCCCAATGCCATTCAACATATCCCTAAATTATGAATTTTATTTTTTTGTAAATTATGAAGTATTTAAATATTTTGTTTATTGACAATTATGAGTATTACTATTTTTATAATTTTTAATATATAAAAACTTATAAATTATATAATATATAATTATTATTTATAATTTTATGTATAACTCACCCAATAATGGGTTGTTTTAAGCAATGGTAGGAGACGTCAAAGGAATGATAAAGGAGTGGCAGCGGGAGATGTCATCGCAATGATGAAGTTGGTACACTATCATTCATTTCGCAACATGGTGGAAGCAGAGAAAGTATGTGGCGTGGGTGAAGGACTCCTCAACAGCACATTGTTTGCGTTCTTCTCGATGATTTGCTATCGATTATTGTCATGTCCCTTGTAATATCCCTTGCCACTTTTGAACTCAATATGCTGATATAAAGCTCAAGGAATATTGTCAAACACTTGGCATACAAAATTTGAACCTGCTGTTATGAATTTTCTGTTTGTCTTCTTTGAGTTCATAGGCTGCTAATGATGTTATTGAATGCTTCTAACAATGCAAGGTTGTTATAGAAATGATATACTAGATGTTTCAGACCTTTGACATACATATAAGTGACTGTATGTAACTAGTACAGCTAGTTGACATTAAGACAAACACTTTCCATGCATCCCAATATAGCCAATATACACCCACAGCCACTAGGCATTTATGCAAACACTTGGCAAGCAAAGGCTCTTGACGAAATATGCAAATCACTATACAAACAACCACCTTCAGCCAATAGGCATTTTCACAAACATTTGGCATGCATACTCATATGATAATCTAGAGCTCGATCAATATAAGCATTACATCAAATAATTGGCATACAAATTTCCCCTTCTTAATTGAATGCAATCTCTAGTACAATGCTGATATAACTAGCCAATACTCTTGACTAACAGTGAAATCCCAATACAATGCCAATCTGATATAAATGTTCATCTACAGCAGCACCTAATGCAATTTGACTTAACAATGCAAATACTCTAACAAAACATTAAGGAACCTGATACACATAGTCGATATCCTTGAGATATTGAAGCAGCACTTGTTGATGATGAAACCCCACTAAAAATGGTGAAATAGCCCCTCTATGTGTGAAGTCACCCTTACCCTTGCCTGGCAATATTTTAAATAAATAAATGCAGCAATAAAACTCCACTTGTTGGCACCTGAAATGATCGGTAGGACGAAAGGATCAAAATGCAACAATACCCAGAACCATAGGATGCTTCAATGATGAGATATGAACAAAAATGTCTTGCCAATGGCACCCTTGCTGTAGTATATCAGTCTTCAAAATTAATTAATTGCAGAGCCTTGAACCTCCTCCAATTTGCCCTTGAAATGATTGTCTCGGCAAAAGGAATTGATTGCTCAAATACCCAGAACGATTTGATGCTTCAGCAGTGCACAATGAGCAAATATCCATGTCTCACATAGGTTGTTCAAACCCCATAACAGCAGACTGATGTAAAATTGCAGACCTCAGAAAACCCTTCCAATAACTGAAAATAAACTCCGATTAAAAATATGTAAATCCTCCAATGTAGCACAGATTGGACCCCTGAAGTGAAGCCCACAATGAAGCAATATTTCAGCTGATATTTCACAACCTCAAAATTGCATAACCAATTGGGAGTTTTCGTTCCCAATGGCTGGAAAAATGGCAGAACCCTAGCTGGACTCACCACCAACAAAGTTAAGTCAAATATCCAATTCTTCATGTCCAAGAATGAGCCCATAAGATCCTTTTATTCTTTTCTTGGGGAAGCTCACACACTTTCCTGTCAATGTGGGATAAAAGATATACTTTATATTTGCACTTTATTATAATATTATAATATAACATTAAAATATATAAAGTGCAAAACGTAATGTCAAAACATAACATGAGGTGTCCCAAATTAGAAACATTCGTAATAACATAGTAGAACCTCCATATAATCACCAAATCCATGAAAGAAAGCCAACCGTTGATCAGGTAACTGCCAAGAAGACCCTCTAATCAAACCGTATTAACCTACGAGAGCTAGGAATAGGCTAAACCCTGTACGAACTGATGCTCATGAAAATGGGGACATTACATCCCTATATTAGCGATTTATAATTAAATTGATTATGTATTATTCATTCAAATTAAAGATATGAAATTAATTCTATTAACTGTACATTGAATATATTTAATATATTTACATTTAAAAATAATATACTTAAATTAAATATTTTGAATTGAATATATTTAATTTAACATCATAAACTGGATTAAATAGTATAAATTAAATACTATGAACTAAATATTATAAATATATCATAAATTAAATATTATAAATTAATATTATAAAATATTATAAATTAATATTATAAAATATTATAAATCAAATATTATAGATATTATAAATAATTAATATAATTATAGTTATGATTATTAATATAAATAGGAGATTGGTACCGGTATTGGTACCAGTCTCCCGTACCAGTACCAGTACCAGTCTCCCATACCAGTACCGGTGATGATTACATATGAACATCTGTGTTTTTCTGCCCTTTTCAATGAGATCTGAGATCCAATAGAACTTGTCAATATCTTTGAGTGCATTATTCAATGAATGCACACAACATGGTGTCCAAAATATATGCCTATACTTTTCTGCACCAACATGCCTGCTGCCTTACAAACAGGGGCAGCATCTGTAACTTGGACTACATGTGATGCCCCCACCTCCTCAATGCCCTCACACAGCTGGTTATGAAGGAACTCTGCATTTTTTTCTTGCCCTGAACAATCTATTGCCTGCAAAAAATAAGGCCCTTTGCTGCATGTTACCATGATATTAAGTAGTGGACGATTTCTAGCATCTGTCCACCCATCCATCACAATACTGCATCCTTCTACAAACCACACTCTTTTCAATAGTGCGGTTTGTTGCTCTAATCGAGTTTTTTCTTTATCAATTAGAGTAGTGCGAAGCTTTTCATACCCAGGTGGTTTATATCTAGCTGGTCCATTGTTGATGTCTTGGACCATCTCACTGTAGAAAGGTGAGAGAGCAACATAAATGGGATTCCATTTGCATAAAAGAAGCGTGCAATCGCTTCATCAACTGCATCTCAACCTTGCACATCAAATAATCTTCCAATGGGGTTTGAGCTGCCAATGTTTGATCTCTTGCGAGAATATCCCCTTGCTAAATCTTCTCTTGTCACATTAAAGCATATACTTTAATTGGGGACTGCTTTCTGACACGAGAAGCAGAGAACTCCATAATCTCAGGTCCACATTTTTGAAACTTGAAAATTTTAAACTTTTCCTATGTTTTGAGTTATCATATATCATCTAATCATTTCCACATATATTAGTTGTCCTCAAAGGTCCCATGTGAGTCATCCTTCCTCGAGAAGACACATCCACCTCTGACTCTCTATTCTGAGATTGACTTCCACCAATTGCCCCTGTTGTTGAAGCATGAGAGCTCAAAAGAGACTTTCCCATCGGCCCTTTCTTGATCCCTAATAGCGTCATGTCGTTCTACATCATTTGTACAAGGATCAACGCCTTTTCCAGGTATGTGAAGGAAATGAGCCATCACCCTCGTGTAAGTACCTTGAAATGGCTTAATATCACAAAGCTTACATTTGATGGTGGTTGTTCCCCCCGACCCCTTTGGCCCTGGAATGCGATCGCAATACTTCCACAATGGGTACAGGCCTTGTTTTCCCCCACCTGACATATCTCAACCTGCAACAAAATCAAAATGATAGAGTAAAGACAAAGTCAAAACATTAAAATTTAAAATTAGAACAGTAAAAAAATTATTACAATCAAAAAAAAATTATGCCTTTTTGTTCCCAAACACCCATTTCGGCATTTTATAGTCAATTTTTTTCCTGAATCTTTTCAAATTTTATTTTCTTATATCCTTGAACTCGATTTGCAAATTAACTTAATAAAATGACTCAAAGTAGTAAATAGTTTCAATGGATGGTTTGAATTTTTGAAATCATGCAAACTAGATTTAGTTGATTCTGCATTTGTTAACTCCAGAATCTAACTCAAGGATACTGCATTTTAACTGCAGTTGTGGGCATGAATTTTGCTATGCATGTGTAGTTAAATATAGAAATATTCAAATTGGCATTGCTTGTTTTATGTTTATCTTCACATATTTTTCATCTTTCACAAGATATAGCTCAATGGGATCTGTCTTAGTCTGCAACTCTGCACTTGTGAGGTCAAATTAGACCTTGACTCTTTAGCAGTGTCGGTGTAAATACTCTTGAGGCATATAGCCTCAAGAGTATTTACAGCGACACTGCTTTCTTTTTGGCAAGGTAAAAAAAATTTAAAATGGCAGTGTCGTAAATACTCCTAAGGCGTATCAATACGCCTCAAGAGTATTTGCAGCGACACTGCTTTTTTTTTGCCAGCATCTGAAATCTATAAACGAAAACCAGAAAATTGAAAAACAAAACAATGAAAAAACAAAACAGAAAACGGAAAAACAATGAAAAAATGAAATGCCAACATGGAAAAATGGCTTACCCGTTGATGGCGTTGCGTGCATGGGTGCTCAGAGGCTCTGGTTTGTGTTGTGAAATGCTCTCGGTGTGCCGCCAGCCCATCGCGTTTAGGTTTTATGAGGAGACAGAAAAAAAAAGTATCAAAAAACTTATTAAAAGTCCCTTATTTTATGCCCAGGGTCGGGAGACGTGCGGGAGACGGCTAGGGTACCTTGCTCGACGTCTCCTCCAGCAAGGGACGTCTCCCTGCTGTCTCGGGTTCTCGGAGGCGCGTCCCCGACCCGGAGACGCGTCCCAGTGGTCGGGAGACGCCTCCCTGCAACATTGTATAAAAATAAATATAAATAATAAATACAATTATTAGTATAAATATAACTAATAAACTATGGGCAGAATGAAAGGCTGTTTAAAGCCAGCGATGACTAAGAGTCATCAACTCTAAACTAAAAAAGAAAGTATTAATAATAATTGGTAAGTCTTTAAGATGCAGTGATTACTTAGAAGGAAACAGCGATTCTAAACTACAGACCAGCGCTCATCCAAAAGCCACGATCAGCATGAGAAAGGGGCAGCGATCCCCACAAAAAGACATGACTCTATGATGAGTCATCAGCCTTTCAAAGGGGATGACTCTGCTCACAAGGGTGTAGAGGTATATATAGAGAAAGGGCAGTAGTGAATAAGGCATAGAGAGAAACATACATTCTTCTGATATATAGATATATCTGAGCATAACAAGAAGGGAAATAATACATATATAGAGATCTGAAATCTGATTGTGGTAATGTAATGTATGGGTCAAGTTTGATAGCTCATGCATATTGTATTTATAATTTATGATAATTCATTATGTATTGCTGATATGATTATTTGAAAATGTGGAATTGATAAGAGTTTATTATGCATAAACCCATACCATGATAGGAGGAAGGGAAAGTACAAAAGGGATCAGTGACGGGACCCTCTTCTAGGTACTCCACCCGAAAGGAAATAGAATGAGTCCTCATGGGCCACAGGGGTACTACCTTTTAGTTTATGGGTATTGCCTTTGGGCCTAGGAGAGTCGTGCTACCAGAAGGTGCCCTCTCTAGGTACGCCACCCAAGAAGGAATGGAATGAGCCCACATGGGCCAAAGGGGTATTGCCTTTGGGCCTAAGAGAGTTGTGTTACCATGAGGGGCCCTCTCCTAGGTACGCCACCCAGGAGGGGAAAAGATAAGTTCACATGGGCCAAAGGGGTTCTGCCTTTGGGCCTAGGAGAGATGGGTTGCCAGGACACCCTTTTGAGACCTCACTTCCCTATCAGGGTATAGCAATATAAGGAGAACAATCATGAGAAAATGGGGAAAGATGGCAAGATGAGGGGATAATAGATAAATTAGAATCCTCACTATGTACGCCACCTCATATGAATGCCATGGACCACATGAGGCCAAAGGGGTTTTGCCTTTTAGTACAAAGGGTTCTGCGTTTGGGCCTAGAGAGGCTAAGAAACCCCATCGAGTCACTCTCTTCCATGCTCCCCTATGGTTGATCATCCCAAGGTAAGATTTAATTTCAAGTTAATTAATTTGCTATGGACTTACTGATGCAGGGATTAAGTCAGGCACAGGTACTCTCTAAACCCATTGTTTGCTTAGAAAGTTGATAGTATGGGATAAAATTACTGTAACTCTTATTAGGGACATTACATAAACCAGGATTTATCTTGCTTACAACATTTGATTGGCAAGTTGTAATCCAAACTTGGGATTTTAGGGCAAGGTTTAGGGAAGTCCCAAAAGGGGACATTACAACTATGACGTCTACAGCTAGTGCAAGCGGACTGGGTAGGAAGATGGCGGTTAATTCGAAGGGAAAGGTGCCTTGGAGGAGAAAGTTGGTAAGAAAAGGAAGAGTCGTGTCTCAGGGGAGGACACGCTAGTCGATTTCATGGCTATGATGGAAAAAGATATTAAAAATCCCGATCTTCGCCTCTAGTTGCAGATAATATGGGTCATGGCCAAGGACATGGATGGATCTCTTAGGGTTAGCATTTTGTAGGCGATGGCAAAACACCTACTTGACCAAGGCTATACCAGGAGTCTAGAACACCTTCGATGTGACACAATCACTGGCTTGCACATCCATGTTATCTACGGCACCGAGTTCATTCCTTTTACATGATGATTTAGCGGATGTCTTGCATCAATTTGAGGTGCACTTTGATTGTTTACAACGAGCAATTGAGGAAATTGCCTTGAGCCTGAAATTACTCTCCCAGACAAGGCAATACTAGTGGAGTTTGAGTGTTGTGAAGAAGAGGAAGTGAAGGACGAAGATGTAGCAAAAGAGTCGAGTCCAATGGATGGAGAGAAGGTGGCAAAGACTCCAGGTTTGATAGTACATTGTCATAAATGTGTATGTCCATCTGGCGGGACCGTGACGCTTGTGTAATTTGCCTCGGCCCCCTATTTTATGTTTTTACTTCAAATAATTTGCCTCGGCCCCCTATTTTATGTTTTTACTTCAAACAATGAACCTTCTACTAGCAGTATAAAGACTCTATAAGAGTATAGTAATAGGTGGTAGTAGATATATATTGCGGTTTAATAGCTCGTCAGACCTGGCTTTTGATAGCATCATGCTTGTTTCGACTGGTTTTTTTGGTTCCTACATCCCAAACCAAGTTATAAATCAAAAAAATAATTTTATATATAACTATAAACTATAATTTATGTATTCAATGTAACGTTAATTTATGTATATACGTTAATTTATAAATAATATATATAAATTAATGTTACATTGAATATATAAATTATAATATTATATATATTATATAATATAAAATTATAATTTATAATTTTATAATTTATATATAAATTATAAAATATAATTTAATTTATATTGAATATAAATAATTTATATTTATATTTAAAGTGGAACTTTGCCGACAAGGCAAAGAAGAAAAGGAAGAGAGAGCCTAGTTCTCAAAATTAAGATTTTGCCGATAAGGCAAAATAAGTGCCAGAAAAGTGAAAATCAATATAATATTAAAGCATGTACTATAATGTATTGCTTTTAAATATTTTAAAGTAAGTTTAAAATATTTTGAAGTATTGTAAAAGGCTTTTAAAAGGCGTGACTTTTCCGAGTTCCTTAAGATGCGCTTCCAGGTGACACCATTGTTGCAGGCCAGGTATCTAGGTATCTAAAACAGTGCAGGGAATTCAATGTGCAGGTACTAGAAATGAATAAAGAGGATGAAGTGTCCCTGCAACCCATGCTTCTAAAGGTCCTTCCAAGAACAAATCAGCGCCAGGGCATGGACATTCCTCAAAGTTCGTTGATTTTCTGACAGCACTACTAGGCCAAAATTGAATTCAGCATGGGCACATAAATCAAATCAATTGACCAAAATTCAGTGCCTGTAGCTGCACAGTGGTTATATAAGCTATATATGCATATGTAAAAGATGTATTTAAGTGGGTTGGTTGCACTGCGTCATTTCCAGAGGCAGAAAGTTCTTTGCAGGTTGAGGCCTTCTGATTTTCTCCAAAACTCGGCGGATTTGATGGACTGTGCTCTTTTGTTGAGCCTCTCATGTCTTTGTATCTAATGTGTTGTACCTGTTTGTAATTTTTCTTAATCTTTATTGTGTGTTACTTTAATTATTTTATTTTCTTTCAAATAGATAGAAAATGCAGAAGGGGTTTTATGTTTTCCTGCAGATGTGTGTTGTCGGAGCATACAATACAGAGCATATATAGAAAACCCAGAAAATATACAATGAACATGAAGAAACTAACATTGACCCAGATAGTAAAATGGCCAAATAACAATTACTAGCACATACCCATTTTCAGAAATGCAACTTCAATTTTATGCTGTAGCCGGACCAGCAATGGCTTTATACAGAACACATCAAAAATCTCCAAGGAATGATTGAGAATGCACATACAAACTGCTAACAACCAACAAGGAGCCCTAGTCTTGTTGCCGCTGTTTCTTTTGACCTTTGTACCCAATGGATTGTATAAGGCCATTGGATCCCTGTGTTTAGCAGGCAAACACCCATGCATAGTCGCCAAAATGTTGTCATATTTTGCCCAAGCCAAAATATCTCAAAAATCCCTCCTTCAATCAAAAAAATCTGATCTGAGAAAGGCTAAATGGAAGGATGTTTCCCTTTGAAAATCCAAGAAAATCCCAAAAAAATTCTAAGTGTTTTGCCCTTTCTTTTGCCTTAGTCTACAAAATTTTAGTTTGGTGAACCATTGGTTCGCCGGTTCACCAATTCATTGATTTGCCAACTAAGGAGCGAATAGGCGAGCAAAAGTCTAAGGTAAAGTAAAAGAAGACAAAGGGAGCGCTTTATCAACAAATCTTCGAGTTTGTGAACCTCTTGGTTCGCCGATCGGCGAATTCACGGACTAAGTGAAGGAGAGGCTGATAATGACTAAGCAAAGCGCCAAAGGTAGACAAGGTTTGCCTTTAATGGCAAAGTGTTGGTTCAACGAACATTAGATTCGCCGATCGGTGAAATCACCAACTGAAGAAAAGCAGAAGGCAGTGTAACAGCGGGATGACTTCAAAGAAAGCACCTAAGGCAAAGATAAGAAAAGAGATCGGCAAACCGGTCAAATGCAAAATGGTTCGTGTTTTGAAAGGTTCACCGATGAGGCGATTCACCAACTGAAGGAGCCCGAAAGGAAGAAAGCCAAAGCGGCAAAGGGAGATGGTTAGCAAAAAGAAGATTTCGCCAACTAAAGGAAAACCTAAGAGGATGCCACAACAAAGGCATCCGTTCACCAAATAGAAAATTCGCCGATAAGGTGAAAAAGTTACAAAGAGCGGCGAGTCGGGAAATTGGCAAACGGACAAACCCGCCAACAAATTCGCAAAAGTGAAATTTCGCCGACAAGGTGGCAAAATGGCAGAAATATAAGCAATACACCAGCTGGCCAAGCGGTTTGCAAAAGTGGAACTTTGCCGACAAAGCAAAGAAGAGGAAGAGAGAGCCTACTTCTCAAAATGAAGATTTTGCCGATAACGCAAAATAAAGGCCAGAAAAGTGAAAATCAATGTAATATTAAAGCATGTACTATAATATATTGCTTTTAAATATTTTAAAGTAAAACATTTTAAAGTATTGTAAAAGGCTTTTAAGGCGCGACTTTTTTGGGTTCCTTAAGACGCGCTTCCAGGTGACGCCATTGTTGCGGGCCAGGAATCTAGGTAGCTAAAACAATGCAAGAAATTCAATGCACAAGTACCAGAAATGAATAAAGAGGATGAAGTGTCCCTGCAACCCATGCTTCTACAGGCCCTTCCAAGGGCAAATCAGTGCCGGGGCATGGCCATTCCTCAAAGTCCGTTGATTTTCTAACAGCACTACTAGGCCAAAATTGAATGCAGCATGGGCGCATAAATCAAATCGATTGACCAGAATTCAGCGCCTGTAGTTGCATAGTGATTTGTAAAAGCTATATATGCATATGTAAAAGATGTTTTTGAGTGGGTTGGTTGCGCTAGGTCATTTCCAGAGGCAGAAAGTTCTTTGTAGGTTCAGGCCTTGTAGTTTTCTCCAGAACTTGGCGGATTTGATGGAATGTGCTCTTTGTTGAGTCTCTTATGTCTCTATACCAGTTCACCAATGAAGGAGAATCTATCATTTTGTGTCTATTTCATGTCTGTAATGAATTATTCTGCCTTTGTAATGGCTATTTAGCCTCTATGATCAATATAAATTGAATTTTGCCTCTCTCATTGTTCTTGCATTGTATTTATTTGATAGATGTAAGCTATATATTGTGGATAAAATGATCCCTTTCATACTTTCATCTCTCTGCCTTAGCCTCTGTTTGAACCTGCATGAGTCTGTGTGAATCCCCTTCAGCGTTGAGATCATTACTGTGTTATGTCAGTTGCATTCAAACATCCCAAATCTTGGTGTATCGCCTTTCCCTTTCTGAATTCCTTCTCTCCCTTTTCCTTGGTGATCATTAGCATAGGTTTAGTTTAATTCTCTGAGCCTTAAGCACATGAAAGAGGAACCAGCGTTCCCTAGAGGTTTGGTCTCAACTACAAGGTCCCACACCTTGAGACCAATCCCATGTTATTCTAAAATTGTTGAGACTGTCAAAGCTTCAACAAAAAGCTGCAATTTTAAGTGATAACTGTTAGCGGGTAACTTATAATTGTCATGTTTAGTTTTAGTCAGTTGGGATCGCGAGTAGTTACCTCTCGATCGGTGTGGTCGTTGGCGACTGTTGGCCATCCAAGCAACCATTGGCACCTATATATGTGTTTCATTTCATTGTATCGAGGTACAAGTTTTTGGCGTTGATTGTAATTGCAAGTTGAATCAATATATATGCATTTGAGTTTTACTGTGTCAATTGAATGTTTATTCTCGTATGATGTTATTCTTCAGTTTATATTCTTTGTTTACTCTGTATGAATCCATTTAGACTCATTCGGCAGTAAACATTTTGGCGCCGTTGTCGATACGAAGTCGGGTTGTAAAAGTGACGAGTGGTTGATAACGAGTTGAATCGTCAAAACGATTGAATAGTCGGTGACGAGGGAAGGAGACAATAACAATGGCAATATAATGGGTCAGCCTATTCAATCCAGCGAAGAAACACAACACATAAGAGAAGTAGAAGAAATACAAGAGGAACGTGCAGAAAGTGACAGCGAAAGCAACAATCAAGAAGAAAATGATCGGGAAGACAATCTAACACAAGACCTCATGTACCTGTGGAGCTTGGCGGTAACACATCACGTGAGGAACGAAGCCCACCGCAGGGACATCCCAGAATAGTTGCAGAAAACTTAGAAGTCAATAGTGAGGTTGAAAATCTTGGCACGAGACCTTATAATTTTACAAGACCTCCGAGAAAAAGGAGATAGAGAACATCGTTGACAACAAATACTGCAGAGATATGAAGAACGAATGAAACACGAAGAAGAGGAGCACGCCGCTAACCGCCGCCGTACGCCTTACAATTAATGCCCTTACAACCAAACAAGTACAGACGGCCAGATCAGGGTGAAGAAACACCCGAACATCAAGCAAGGAGGTCATTAAGAATAAAGGAACAAGAGGACCACAAAAGGAGATTAAAACAAATTGTTGAAGAAGCAAATAAAGATTTCCATGAAATAAATCAAGACACCGCTGAGTCGCACCAAATTCTTGTCGAGGAAACTGATGAAGAAACTTTCAAGACACCGGTAACAAATAAAGAAAAAGAAAAAATAATGAAAATGAATTGACAGAAGAGCTCGAAAACAGCATACACCGTATCTGAGAGCTGTCCATATTAGAGGACGAAGAGCCAAGGACTAGAGGACCTGAGCCCAAAACCCCCCGGTAGAGGGAGTACCGGAAGGAGCGCGAAGAGACTCGAGGTGCAAAGGACGCTGAGAAGGGACGTGGAGGAGACCCGTATGTGGCCAAGAGTGCAAGGAAGGCACTAGAACATCGTGGGAGAACCAGTCCAATCAGGTCTAACACACAAGGAGGGCATCGGGGAAGAAATATGGTGACTCCACCGAGAAGTCTGCATATGGGAAGTCCGAGCATAGAAAGGAAGAAGCTACCAAAATTTCTCAGGAATGGATCGGAGGATCCCGTCAGACATTGCAAAACGTGTGAAACCATCTGGATAGCCAATGGACAGGACGACAGGTCCTATTGGTTAAGGTCATTTCCAGCAACCCTGAGAGGGATTGCCATAGATTGGTACACTAAATTGGACACCACATCAAGAGGTAGTTGGGATGCATTGAAGAAAGCATTCCAGGAGGAATTGAAACTCCTGAGAGATGACAACGAAATAGTGGACGAAATCTACAATACAAAGCAAGGCAAACAAGAGAACATATGAGCATACAACCGGAGATTGAAGGAACTTCTCATGAAATTGGAGAAGGAACCGGCGGATGGTCTAAAGAAATGTTGGTTCATTAAGGTTTTGATTCCCTCACTCAGGAAAAAAATGAAGATAGTACTGCCAGTGTCATACGCCGAGGCTTACAATCAGGCGATGGACATCGAGAGCGAAGACAAGATGTCCACTCGAGGGAAAAAGAAGGATGAGGACGAAAGCGGATGATAGTGATGAAGAGGAATCTAAAACCATACAAGCACTAAGAAAGGACATGATAAGAATGATGAAGGAATTTAAAGTCGAGAAGAAAACCGTGAAAGAAAGTAAGGAACTATGGTGCACCGAATGCAGCAATGAAGGCCATATCAAAGCAAATTGCCCTAGGAAAATGTTCTATGAAATATGTCAGGTAATGGGCCATTCTATTAAGGAGTGCCTGTACAATCTAAAGGCAAGGAGCACCCAAGTGCTCTACACTCAGGGCGAACAATCTACCCCGCCGACCACACCGCCCAAACAAAATAATCAAAATGCATCTCCTAGCGGATACCATAACAATCGGAGAGGAGGAAACAATAGATACAATAATAACAGTGGGAGGAGAAGCCGCATACAGTACGATGCCAAAGGACGACCCATTATTCAATGTCACGAGAACAATGACTGCCCAAAACAAAAAGGTACGGTTAATTACATTCACATTGAAGAGGAAGATAACAAAGTTTTTGCCGTCACCCAAGCACAAACAAAGAAGGCAAATTATCCAGACCCTCGAACGGAGAAAGAAAGACTCCAAGATGTCACGAAGGAAGTGGAAAATGCCATGGAAACAGAACGAAGGAATTCAAATAAAAAGGCAGCCACAACCCCGCGGTCGGAGTCAAACAAAAACATTGCAAGTCAGGTGCTACAAACCACTATCCCAGTCAGAATGGCCGATCTTCTTCAGAGCATGCCACGGTTAAGGATGGCAATATCTAAGGTGGTGGAAGAAAAACCAGTTGAAGGTGACACGGGCGAGGATGTCATAGTAGAACCACCGCCGCGAGAAGAGCAAGTGGTTGACCCAAGATTATTGGCAATTGATATGGGAAAGAATCCAACGGTAGTCCACATGGAAATTTGCAGGAGGAACCTGACAAGTACCATAGTTGACGAAGGATCTAGAGTGAATATATTGCCAGAAAAAACTTGGAAAAGCCTCAGGAAACCTACCTTATGGCCACAAAACTTCCAGTTAGTGAGAGCCAACCAACACAGGATCAAAACACTAGGAGTGCTAATGGCTCAAAAGGTAAGAATAGGCACTCAACAGTTTTACTGAATTTTGTAGTCATTACAGCACGCAATGCGACTTATGACGCATTACTTGGCCGAGGGTGGCTAATAGCCGCCAAGGCCGACCACAACTAGAAGAAAAACACACTGTCAATAGAAAACAAGGGCAAGAAGTTTGTTATTGATCTCAGGACTCAAACCATCAGTGAGGAAATGGCCTCTGACTCAGACTCAGACGGTGGCGACACATCAAGCGAAGGAGAAAGAGGGCCCATGGAGCCGAATGATGAAGGTGTATTGAAACTACAAGAGTGCTCAGAAGATGAGACAAATTCCTTCAGCGGGTTGTTCCATTGGCAAATGGAAGACTATGAAATCTTCCAACCAGAATGTAACATGATTCAAATAAAAGAAGTCGGCGAGAGTTCTTAGCCGACGAGTGAAACACTCGGCAACTCCTAGCCAATGAGTGAAACACTCGGCAACTTTGGGCCGAGTGTAACATTGTTGACGAGTGAAGCAATTGACGGATTGGCAAACACTCAACCACTTGGCAAGAAGGAACCAATGACGAGTGACAGAGTGAAGGAAGGTAATAATCAGCCAGAAGTAACTAATACTTTTCTAGCAGCATATGGGGAGTACAAGAGAACATTGAAATTGATAGTACGCTAGCACATAAGTTTGGGCGAGAAGAGAATATCATGTATAAGGAATCCTCAACGAGAAAAGTTAATCTCGAAGAGGAAAGCAACCCTTAGGTGATTCTGGTTGGAGATGACTGGGACCTAGTACTCAAAGCAGCGGCCTTCAAAATTTTCATGGAATACAAGGATGTTTTCGCCTGGACCTACAAAGATCTGAAAGGGATAACACTGGAATTGTGCGTCCACAAAATACCATTGATACCTAGAGCATGACCGGTAAGGAAGAGACCGTACAGAATGAACAAGAACTATGCTGCAAAGGTTCAAGAGGAAATTGAAAAAATGTTGGATGCGGGCATAATTTTCAAGGTGGAGACGAGTGAATGGGTCTCACCAATCGTCATATCACTGAAAAAAGAAGGGGGCAGATCTGGATATGCGTTGACTTCAAGTGTCTAAACGCAGTCACCATTAAAGATCCCTTCCCTATCCCATTCACAGATTCGATCCTTGAGGAGGTGGCCGGACATGAAATATACTCGATCATGGATGGATTCTCTGAATACAACCAAATTAGCATCGCCGAGGAGGATAAGTTGAAAACAACATTCATAGTGGAAGACAGGGTATATGCATACAACCGAATGCCTTTCGGTCTGTGCAATGCGCCAGCCACATTTCAAAGGATTATTCTCTATATATTTGATAAGATGTCGGTGGGTAACTTCAAAGCATTCCTAGACGATTGGTCAATTTACAGCAACCAGCAAACTCATCTAAAGGCCCTCACCAAGTGCATGGAGTGTTGCAGATCCGCACGGTTGGCCCTAAATCCGAAGAAGTGTCGCTTTATGGTGCCACAGGGAAAACTTCTAGGCCATATTGTATGCAAGGTAGGATTAAAGGCAGACCCAGACAAGATTCGGGTAATTGTAGAGATGGAAGCTCCCGGAGATGTCACCGGGGTAAAATCATTCTTCGGCCATGTTGGATATTACAGAATATTTATCAAGAATTTTTCTTAGGTTTCGTACCCTCTAGATATGTTGACAAGGAAAGGGGTGCAATTTGTGTGGACAGACGAACAACAAAAGGCATTTGAAGAGCTAAAGACGAGATTGATCAGTGCATCGATCCTAGCTTATCCAAATTGGGACAAAATTCCATGTGTATGTAGATGCCTCGAACTTTGCAATCGGAGCCACTTTGGCATAGGTGGGACCCCAAGGTCTTGACCACCCGGTGTTTTTTGCCAGCCGACTGCTCTCTAAGGCTGAGCGAAACTAAAGTACAACTGAGAGAGAGGCGCTTGGGATGGTCTACTCAGTCCAGAAATTCAAGCATTACCTACTAGCAACTCCATTCACTTTCTATGTGGATCACCAAGCTTTGATGTACTTGGTAAATAAGCCCATAATTCAAGGAAGGATCAGTAGGTGGCTACTACTGTTGCAAGAATTCACCTTCATAATCATCGTACGACCTGGGAAAAGTCATGTGATAGCAGACCAGTTGTCACGCATCAAATCAAGAGAACCGGCGAAAGGAGTGAATGAAGACTTACGAGATGCTCACTTGTTTCAGATAGCAGCCCTACCATCATGCTACGAAAAGATCGACGAGTATCTATCAACGTCAACATTCCCTCAGGATATGTCAGCGAATGAAAGGAGGAAACTTGCCCTCAAAAGCAGAACATTCCAGTTGATAAATGGGCTCCTCTATAAGATGGGGCCAGACCATATTCTCAGACGATGCGTAATGGAAGAGGAAATAAGGGGAGTACTAGAAGAAGCTCATGAAGGACTCGTTGAGGGACACATGGGTCCAGATGCCACGGCAAGGAAAGTCCTATTGATCGGACTATGGTGGCCAACACTACATACAGATGCTCGAGAATGGATGATCGGATGCGACCCCTGCCAAAGAGTCGGAAAACCATTGAAAAGAGACTACATGCCTCTATTGCCATCACAGCCCCAGGAACTATTTGAAAGATGAGGGTTAGACCTCATAGGGCCACTGAAGGTCAACCAGTTACACAGATGCTGATACATTGTTGTAGCCATTGAATACTTGACAAAGTGGGCCGAAGCGAGGGCACTGGATGACAATACAGCCCTAAGTACGGCAAGATTTATATACGAGAAGATAGTCACAAGGTATGGGATCCCGATCCAATTGACGAGTGATCATGGGGGACACTTCGTCAACCAAGTCATCAGACTCATGACGTTAGAATTCAAGATCTTCCATATATTGTCAAGCCCGTACTACCCGAGAGCAAACGGACAGGCAGAAGCAACTAATAAGGTGCTAGTGTCAGTAATTCATAAGTCCTGTGGCATCAAAGGGACAGAGTGGGAGGAAAGGTTGCCGGTAGTTCTATGAGCATACAGAACAACGTACAAAGTAACGACAGGGCACACCCTTCCAGCTAATGTGAGGTCAAGAAGCCGTGGTTCCAGCAGAATACCTGGTTCCGAGTCTATGGATAGCAGTGGAAAACCGATTGGGAGATATGGAAAGCTTAAGAGAGATTATTCCAGTTAAACAAACTAGACGAGAGGAGAATTATGGCTTAATGGTCGACAGAGGTCATGCAAAGGCGACGGAAGTATTGGCACGACAAACACCTCTGGCGAATGGATTTCCAACCCGGGTAGTTGGTTTTAAAATACAACGGTCGTAACAAAATTAAGCTCGGGAAGTTTAAAGTTTGTTGGTTGGGATCATTCAGAGCACGGGAAGTGTTAGAGAATGGGTCTATAAAACTGGGCAACTTGGACGAGACTCCAATCAAAGACGCAGTGAACGGATCAAACCTGAAAATTTACAGACAAAGGCAAGAGACCATAGCCATAAATTTCATGGATTTCAGAAGCAAAATGAAGGAAGATACCAACATTGTGGAATATGAACGAGGCAGGTTCGGATTTTAAGGTGTAGAAGTACGTCCGGTGGAGAGATATAAATTCTAAGATCAACGGAGTGGTATTTCCTAGCTCACACCTGGAACCAGTAACTGGATTCTTTGTACCAAGGGCTCAAGCAATGAGGATTGAGGACAATTACTGGAGGCTATATTCACCCTACATTGGGGTGAGGCAAGGCATAGTTGATGACAACCACTTCGACCCCTAGGAGAATCAAGAGAAACGAGATGCCGAGGAAATAGCTTGGTACGAGTGGATAGCAGAAGGCAATAAGGTAAAGGAGATTTAAATTTCTGTTGCCAAAGGAAGTAAAATCTCCACCGAAGAGGAAGTACTTAGCCGAGAGTATGTTCATCGTTGAACAATCAGTCCATTATGATCACATCCAGGAGTTTAGAGAGAGAAACCTGCCAGACGGGGCACCTCGAAGTGCACCGCTCCCGAGAAGTAGAATCTAGAAGGCAAAATATCAAACTAAAAGTCTCAGAATGAACGAGGATGGCAGAACTTTCCAATGGACTCAAGAACCCATGGGACTTAACCTGGTAAGTAGTAAAGATCCATTGATGACACTTGATCAAATTTATGAATTGGAGGAAGTGGAGGAATGTTTCTCTAATGACTGCCTGCAGAAGACATATGGGGATTGCATCTTCTGACACATGACGGAGATACAGGTGTTGCAAGAAGATAAGGAGAGAGAAACATGGGAAAGTGAATAGGCGATGGCGGAATTTCAAAACGCAGAAATCGCCAAGTTGGTAAGTCTATAGAAAGGGAAAGGAAAATTAGATTGAGCTGGAAAAAAAATTAAAAAATTGTAAAAACAAATAGAAAAGTGAACAAATTGGAAAAATAGAAAAATTGAAAATAACAAATAAATTTTAAAAAAATGAAAAAATAAAATAAAAGCGAATATTAAAGGGGAGTCGTTCCCTAATTCACTCGGTCGTACAAGTCAAGAAAAAAAAGAAGCAGCATCGTATGAATGAAAGAAAAGACGCGGCCAAAAAGGAAATATTCTCTTATTGCCATCCGTACGAGTCCTTGCAGATAACCAAGGGATTTTTGCTAAGAGGTGTAGTCACTTCCGTACAACAAGCTTCCAGTCTTTCCAACCCGCCGTACGAAGTTTCCTGTCATCTTTGCTTTGAAATTGTACGAAGTTCCTGCAAGGAATGGCCGCCGTACGAGTTGAGTATTTTGCTAAGTTGGTGAAGATTGTTTGCAATGCCATACGACTATCATTAATTCCTGCCGCGTGTTGTGTCGTACGAGTGTTTTCTACCACCGTATAACTTCATTATGTATAAAATTTAGCCGCCATACAAATTACTAGGTTTGTCGCCGTACAAAAGAACAATAGTAGATCATTCTCTCTACCTTCCGTACGAGTCTACAAGTATGGTCCCTCTACTATACCCTCACCGTACGAGTACTCTTATTGATGAATTTTGTTGGCCGTACGAAATTGTTTCTGCCACTGTACACTCCCGGTTGTACTGCTGAAAATATTTACTTAAGGGCATCGTACCGTATGAAGCCTCAGAGGGAGTTTTTAAGGATTGTCGTACAATTCCAACTGCCTTGTCATACAACCGTCGTACGAGTTAATCTATCTTCTTAGTGTTGTCATACGGAAGTGCTCTGTTTACTACCGAATGAGTCTATTCTCTTCATACAGAGTAAACACGAAAGATAATTGAACTATCACATTGTACAAAAATGAAAATTTAATTGATACTTCAAAAACTCAATTGCATATATTAATTCACACAGCAATTACAATAAAACCCAAAAACTCCATGCCCGATACAATGAAGTGACAAAACATATATAGGTTGTGGACGGTTGCCAACCATCACAAACGACACACCGGTCGAGAGTAACTACTCACCGATACCAACTAATATACTTAACATAATAGTTACACTTACAATTTGTGCCTAACATCATCCCCCCCACAAAAATTGTCGTCTTCCAGACAACATTACAAACAAAAATAGGGGTAAACAAAATAACTACTGAGAAGGGGGTTGTGCAGACGTCCCTAGATGGATCAAAGATGTCGGTGTGGGCGATCTCTTGGTCTCCTCTGAACGCAGCCTCAACTGGTGCTCGCCCATAATCTCTCGTTCCCTTGCTGCCTTCACCATCCAAGCTGCTTCCAACACTTGAGATTTGGCCCGGTCCACTACCACTCCTTTTGTTGCGAGTTGTGCCTCCAAGTCTTTCACTTCTTGCTCCATATCCCTCATCTTCTCAGTTGTGTCATGCTCCATCTCTGATATTTTGGCCTCTAAGGCCGATGCTCGTGTCCGTTCCGTGTTACTAACCTGAGTTTGTTGGGCCAACTGTTCCTGGAACTTCTTCATGTGCCCAACCAACTCCTCCTTCATCTTTTGTATTAATTGTAAGGCCTCTTCCTTTTCCTAACCTCTTGCCTCACCGTCTACCTCCTTACGTTTCATTTGGTAAAACACATCCCTAAAGGCCTTCTCAATATTGAATAGGGCTGCTATAACCTGGCCATCTCTCCCTCCAATCAATGGCTGTGCTCCCTGCCATGCCTTAATCATATTATATGCTTCTACTTCTGGCCAGCCTCTAGTAGTAAAATAGCGTGCAAACTCTTGTTTGCAACCCACCTGAACAAATCCCAAAATCCTTTGGACCTCCTGTGCCACCATGTGTGACAGACCAATCTTAAGTTGTTTAGAGATCTCTCCTACCTCCTGCATAACTAATGCCATATTCTGAAGGTCCTCCACATACCTCTAAACTGTGCCAAGTGGATCCGAAGCATCAGGTTTGGCCATTGTGAATGTTAATCCGTCTAATCCATCTCAATCCTCCTCACCTGATGGGGTAGGTGGTGAACTAGTAACTGCCATGGGAGACTGTGAAGGTCCTCCAATCTCTTGTATAGCTGGAAGTGGATGTGGAGTATTCTCATGTTGGGTTCCTTGGGTTGCGGTGACACTGTGTTGTATGCCTGCACTCTCGATTGCTCTAAGTGTAGAGCCTTCATCTCGTCCCTCAGCTACTGGCAATTCTGGCACCTCCAATGTTAGCCCTACTGTGCTAAGCCAACTATCACTCTGTGTCACTCCTGGAATAATGGTGCCCCAAGATGTCGCTGAACCAACTTGGGTGGTGGTGATAGTGTACTCTCTAGTCGTGTAGGTGTGCTCTGTGGCTGTGTAGGTGGTTGTGCGATTGTACTATGAGGCTGTGTGTGTAGGTAAAGATAAAGTGGCACTGGAATCGCTTCTTGTACCTCTATCTCTTGTGCCGTGTCTGCAACCTCTGCCAATGATACTTCCTCTACCTCATGAACATCCCCTGTTGCTGTGATTTCCTCTACAGATGTTGAAGCACTCTTAGATGATGAAGACACTTCACTGGGCTCCTCGTCCTCTTCTTCCCCACTCTCCATTGTTGTCTCTTTTTGTTTCCTTTATCTTGGTCGTCGTGAGGATTCTTCCCCCTGGGTGGTTTCCAACTCTCTCCAGTAAAACGTCGTAGGCCATCCTGAATCTATCTGTGATAGCAGCTGCAATCTCCCCAACTTAACGGCTGGCACCTATGTTCGAACTGATCCAAAAATAACACTATGGCCTGTTGGGTCATGTAGAAAACCTTGTGCGACTGTGTTAGGAACTCTCTAATCCGTTCTAAGAGGAGCCTTGCCCAATTATATACCCTCCCATTGCTTAGTCCTATCATATATTCGACCATCCATATGGACACATTCGATGCCCTACTAGCCCTTGTAAGTCTACATTTCAGTAAGTCAAGGATGCATTTTCATTCAGGCGTCGCCAAAAAAAATTTCCTCAACCCTTGATTCCCTGAACTCCATATGATGTCCTTTTCTTGTTGTGTGAGATCACTCTGACACACCTGCCTAACCATTGCCTCCTTGTGTTGTTGGGTCATTCTTCCAGGTTTATTCACTCCTGCCCCTGTTGCCGGAATGCCTATCACTCTTGCAAAATCTTGCGGCCAAAATGATATGGTCACTGTACACCCTCTGTAATCGAGCACTGACTTGTGCAAATGCCTACAGTAATTTTCTACCATCACCTTCAAGTATGGCTCAAACTCTCGAGTATTAAAAAATGGCTAGAGTATGGCCTTGTCTACCTAAGCATGTCGTAATGCAATCTTCAGCACATGGTTTTCGTCGGCATTCTTCCACCATTGTTTGCATTCGTTCCCTGTGAGACTTTCCCACGTGATGGCATCTGCTCTTGTGTCCTTACTCATTTTCTATTTGCCCGATGCTATTTTCTGCCTTAAATTTGTGACTTTCTTTCCTTTGTCCATTTTCCTCTTCCACGGCAATCTTCCCTACTCAGTGTTTTAGTATGCTGCAGAAACCGTTACTGAAACTGTCACTTGGAAGACTTAGTGGTATGGCTACGTACAACCGGAATGAGAAACTTCTCTCAATCATACAACCTCAAGGAAAATCATACAACGTGCATCATAGACTAGTTGTAATCGTACGGCCGGCAACGTGCACACTCAGGTCGTACAGCGTACGGATGAATGAAATCGTACTTAGTATGATGCAATCGTATGGCAATGTTTCCCTTCGTCCTTCAGCTTGTTCGTTTTCACACCGTACGACTAACCACTGGGAAACTCGTACAACCGACCATTGAAACTCATACGGTCACTTTTTTCAACTGTTTGCACCTGTTCTCCTCGTACGGCCTACTATTCCTTGTACGGTCTCAGCAAAAAAACTCGTCATTTCGTAGTATGGCCTGATTTGAGTTACGTTTTGTGCCTAAATGCGGGGTCGTATGGTTTATAAAGTTGAGGGGTGTGGGCGTATGACCCAAGTCGTATTGTTAAGGTCGTACTTTTTTTTTTCAATTTTTTGTTCTTTCAAAATTTTTAATCTATTCTTTCTTTACCTTTCCCCAACTTGGCTCCAAGGTCGGCTACTTTTTCATCCAGGACTTCAATCTCGCACGTGGCAGAAAATCCAGTTTATATAGCCTTTATGTCGCAAACAGTCATTGGAGCAACATCGGTCGATTTCTTCCAATTCCCATATCTGATCAAATATCGCGGATTGATCCTTGATGCTGTCATGTCCCCATAATGATAATAAATATAAATAGTAATATTAATTATTATTATGATTATAATATAACAATACATGTTGATAAATATAAATATTAAGAAATATTATTATAATATATATATTATATAAGGATAAACATAAATACAATATTATAAGTTAATTATTATAAATATTATAAAGTCTATCATGTCCCAATATTAAGACATTGTTTAAATTAAAGATTTAAACATGGTAAAAGTCGGTGAAATTGCTTTGGTAAAATGTATGGTTTTTAGTCAATTTAAACGATAGAGATAATTACCTAAATATATTATTATTAATACTTATTATCTAATAAATAATATTAAATAATATTACTATATTAATATTCTTTCTATAATTAAAATATAATATATCTATTTTAATTGACAAGAGTCATAAATGAAAATCAGAACTAGGGTTTGAACCAGATTTTTGGATAAAAATAGAAATTTTAGCAAATACCCCATTCAGGATATTACATTTAATATCATGCCCTCTCACCTTTGCCAAATGCCATTTAAAACAATAAATGCCTCCATAGCATTCATGGCCCAAAATTTACATTTGACTTTGTTTTAATTAGGTACAACTGTGTCATACATCCATACAAAGCCCTTTCCTCATGGCATGATCACCTAAAATATGCAAAATAATGCAAAAAAAGGCCATTGGGGTTAAGATTAGATCATAGCACATAAGAAAGCAATTTAAAAAATCCCTAACACTAACCTTAACCTTAGTACATACTAAGAAAATTTAAAATCCCTAACACTAACCCTAAGCTTGTTACATACTAAAATTAGGGTTTAAGGGTAGCTATAGAACATACTAGAATTTTCTTAAATCCTTAACTCTAAACATAAACTCTAAAAAATTAGGATTGAGGTTTTAGACTTTTAGTACATACTTACAAATCTAAAAATCCCTAACCCCAAAAAAAATTGGGGCTTGGGGTTAGGATTACGGCATAGAAAACATTTAAAAAATTGCAATGCTTAACACTAAACCAAAAAAATAGTTTAGGCTTATCCATTAGCATTACAATAATTTTAAAATAAAAAACTCTAACCCTATTCCTAAAAATTAAAATAATACATTAGGGTTAGTGTTTTGGGTTCAGGGTTTAACTTTAGGGTTTCTATTTACATTTAACGTGGTGTAAAATTAGTTTAATGTTAACCATTAGGGTTAGTATAAATTTAAAATACAAAACCTAAACCTATCCCTTAAACTTTAAAATAACAATAATTAAGGGTTAGTGTTTGAGTTTAGGGTTGAACTTTAGTTTTCCATTTTTCCTAGTTTAGGGTTAAATGGAAACCCTAAAGTCAAATCACGAAACCAAAATGTTGATCCTAAATTAAACTCTAAAAAACCCTAACCCTATCCCTAAGAAGTAGAATAACAATAATTTGGGGTTAATGTTTCAAATTTGGGGTTTAACTTTAGGGCTTCTAGTTACATTTAACACGGTTTTAAAATAATTCAGGGTTAGTACAAATTTAAATTAAACACCTAACACTATCCCTAAAAATTAAAATAACAATAATTAAAGGTTAGTGTTTTGGGTTTAACTTTAGATTTTTTGTATTTTCAATCCAACGTGATGTCACCTCATCAAACTCTCAATTTACCTTCAAATCAGCTCTCGAAATATCAAATTTTGTACATAAAAATGAGGCTCAAAATGAAAAAATGAAAAAATGAAAAAAAAAAAAAAAAACAGATTTTAAAAGGAAAGATAGTGGTGTAGGGCAAGTTATTTACGATTAAATTGTAGTTTTTGATAAAATCGTAATTTAATCGTGCCTTGAAAATCACACCCATTTTTTTATAAATTGATGATCCTAGCCAATTTGAATTGCCACACCAAGCAGCAATTAAACACACACAAACACACACACACACACAAAGGCGGGAAAGAAGGCAGCACGTGCGTGCGGGGGGGCATGTTCATGCACACGGGTGCGTGTGCCTGCATGTGCGTTTGCCTGTGTGTTGCCAAACCTTTTAATTTAGGCTTTTAGGATTTTTTTTTCCCGTCCGACACATTCAAATTTCCAAACTTGGTAACTATGATTGCAGATGAAACAAAACAACTAAAAGCATGTTAACTGTCCCAAAATAGTTCCTACATGATTCGGGGTTAATGTTTCAAGTTTAGGGTTTAATTCTAGGGCTTCTATTTACATTTAACATGGTTTAAAAATAGCTTAGGGTTAGTATAAATTTAAAATAAAAAACCTAACCCTATCCCTAAAAATTAAAATAACAATAATTTATGGTTAGTGTTTCGGGTTTAACATTAGATTTTCTGCATTTTCAATCCAACGTGATGTCACCTAATCAAACTCTCAATTTACCTTCAAATCTGCTCTCGAAAAATCAAATTTTGTACGTAAAAATGAAGCTCAAAATGCAAAAAAGAAAAAGAAAAACAGATTTTAAAAGTAAGGATCTTGGTGTAGGGCAAATTATTTACAATTAAATTGTGGCTTTTGATACAATCATATTTTAATTGCATCTTGAAAATCACGCCATTTTTTTTAAAATTGGTGATCCTAGCCAACTCGGATTGCTGCACTCTTTGAGCAGCAATTAATCACACATTTTCTTACAATTTCTACTACACTGATACACACACACACACACATGTGAGTGTGTGTGCGTGCGCGCGTACCTTTTAATTTAGGATTTTAGATTTTTTTCCCCCCTCCAGAACATTCAAATTTCCTAACTTGGTAACTGTAATTACAGATAAAACAAAACAACTAAGAGCATGTTAACTGTCCCAAAATAGTTCCTAGATGATTTCTATGTTCTCTATGTTTCAGTCGCCCAGCACATACATTTTTCTGCCACTGAGATGATGAACTGTAAAGTACCTCCTACTTGTCAGTGAACAAATAAAAAATTCTTTGGAAATCTCACCATATTTCTGAACCCTTGCACTGGCAGCATGATTCCACAAATAGCTTTGATAGCTGTGCACATACCTGTAAAGAAAAAACACGCATGTAAAATCCATCCAATAACTGTAATAGAAATCAAGTATGTGTATGTCAGTTTACGATAAAGAATTCTTACCCTAGTCCCTCAGGATCTGTGGCTATTCATAATCACAAACTAGCAAGAGACTTTAGAAATGGAGAAATTATGTTAATGTTCACAAATGACCAAAGTAGGTCAATAGGACTCAATAGAATAGACAATAAAAATAGCAAACGAGAGCATAATAGGAACTCCAACATTAAAAAAGACAAGATTACAAGCTCCAAGCTAGAACCCAAAAAACAATTATAAGCAATTACGGTGGGTAAACCTAAAATGGGAAAAACACCAAACATGTCAGTTCTTATAATGTCATATTGCTGGCATTGCAGAGAACCATGAGAAAGTAAGACCCACTTTCATTGAATAAGATATGACTAATGGAGACTCAGCTGAGACGAGGGTTGGCACTAATCCATATCAGAAAAAGGACTCACATCTCCATCAACCACTGTGAAATAAACAATACATGATTTGATTATGTCCATAAAAGAATGACCTGGAATACATGGTCAACATAGTTAGGTGACCCCTGGGGCACAAAAAACATCCCTCAAAACTTGGCAAATGGTCCTCTCTCTTGTAATACACATCTGACTGGACATCCTAAAATTGAGTAAAGAGGGGTAGCAGTCATTACATTAAGCAGTTCAAAATAAGTTTGTATTAAACATCAGTGCTGTGGCCTTTTAGTGGATTAGATTCTTTGATTCTTAAATACCAAAGTTCAAAAAAAAATTGTTGCATGCCATCTGACAGCTTTAGTAGTAAAAGATGGAGACGGTTACAATATGAAGGACATACCAGGTTTCTGTACAATACACTTTGCATGTAAATCGAACGCCTACAAATCGATAGATTATATTTAATTTATCAATTGTCTTTTATGTAGAGTTCAACATTTTAAGTTGATTTCCAAATAATGTGTGATATCATATAAAACTTTGTTTTGCAATAGTACTGCAGTCACAAAAATGCAGTCTCCCAATCTCAATCTAAACGTGGTTTGTACTAATTCATAGTCCAATCCAAAATCACATACATCAAATATAGAATACAGATCACATTGGATATACTGCCAAATGTACAACTTATTAGACTGAAAACTATACTTGAATGTAGTCGCAACAAGAATCACAGATAGCAATTCCTATGATTTCTTTCAGGGTTCAGAGAACCTTTTGATTTAAATGACGAGAGAACATGTGAGAGAATGTGAGTCTTAAACCATTGATTCAAAATATTTGTGCTTGTTACATAACACGTAAAAAGCATGGTTCATTATTCTTGTCCCCACATAATTCTCATACATCCCACATCAGCAATCAACCGTATCAACTCATTAATTTCACAATTCTTCTGAGGCTGCCACAAAATTTTCATAGACTGATGGGTTTGCCAATGGTGTGGCAACAGATAAATTAGACGAGATGGAGTTACAGATAGTGGGGCAATAGATAAAGCAGACTAAACAGGCCTTTGAGAATAAACTTAACCATATTGAAGAATATTGTATTCCAGGGATGCATGAGTATACAAAGGATAAGTTGATTACAAATGGTAAAAAAAACTTGAAAATGCAACATATGAAGACATCAGAGATTATATGCTTGCAGTTTTTTTTTGTTTTCTTTTAAGGAAAATGACAAGATTTCATGCTGGAGACGTGCCAATTTGGCTACTGCCATATTTAGAGGTGTAATCCAAAGGAGTTGTGTATTCAGATAGTTCTTAACTTCTAGACAGTTTGTTGATCCATCGCCATAATTTATCTTCCAAAAGTAGTATCTTTGTTGATTGAGTATGCATATCTTTCCATGCAATGCCATCTTCATTGCATTAAATTAATTTTCTAAGAATACCAACCTACCATTCATAATGCACAAAGGAAGCACAACATGGAAAACAAATTTAATGGTGGTGTGGTGGGAGTTGGCAATTCCTTGCCTGGAATTACAAGTCCAAGTCCAGATCACCTGTCACAAGGCTAGGGCATCGAATTGCCAACCTGGCAAGTCTAGGGTAGGGACTTGCAAGTTTGAGAAAACATGCAGGACTTCTCAGACTCACAAGTCTGACAAAAAGCTAAAAATAAGTCTAGAAAAAAGAAATAGAAAAAGAAAAACATTAGTAGACCACTTGGTCCTTGAACATTCAAATGAACTTTTATAGCTAGCTTTGATTTGTCCAATTTCATTTTAACATAGTTTCAAGAATCATAAAAGGTACATGGAATAATTCCATCTTGAAGAACCCTGAAGAGTTTGTTGCAGGTGGTGGAAAGCCTGCAATTGCAGAGACACTAAGAGCAATACCAGCAAGGTTGGAAGCCGTGGAAACGACACAAATGAGAGGTGTACCGGTAGATAATGTGGGTAAAGATGACGAAGCAACAGAAGAACCAACTGAACAAGGAGGAGAATATATGAATGAGCCCTTCATAAGGGCTATGTCTCTTATTGGGAATCGACCACGGATGGAGACTCCATGCTACAATGGAAGTTTGAATGCAGACGAATTGAATGATTGGATTTTTGAGATGGAAAAATACTGAGTTTGAATCTGTAGAAGACCCGACAAGGGTGAAGTTGGCAAGTACCAAGATGAAGGGTCATGCATCCCTTGGTGGGATCATGTGCAAATGGATCGACAAAGGAAAGGAAAGGAGAAGGTTCCAACATGGGATCGGATGGTAACAAAGTTGAAATCAAAGTTTCTACTTCTTGATAATTATCTCAATTTGTTGAAACAGTTGCAAAATCTAAAGCACGGGGAACTAAGTGTCAAAGCATACAATGAAGAATTTTACCGGCTTAACATCCAAGTTGGGTATGTGGAAGAAACTATAAAACAAGCTGGCAGGCACATCAGTGGACTTCAAATAACAATCTAAGATGGGATGAGTATGGTCATGATGAGGACAATAGAGGAAGCCTATTAATATGCCTTAAAGGCTGAAGAAAAGTTGGCAAGAAGGTAAACAAAATAATTCCAAAGGGAGACAAAGAGGACATGCTGACACTAGCAGAGAAGCACATAGAGAAGCCAACACTCCTCAAAATAGTAATATGAGCCAAAACTCAAGGAAAGATGGGAATGCTTCAATAGGAAGAGGCAAAGTAGTCACCTGTTATAGGTGTGGAGAGGTAGGTCATAGGGCCTTTGAATGCCCACAATTGCAATAGGACAACACTACAAAAGAAGTGGCTAGGAATCATATTGCTTAAGCAAACAAGGACATTGCTTCATCTAAACATGCGGAGGAACCTGAACATGGTGAGGCTCTCATGTTTAGAAGAGTGTTGCTGAAATCAAAGAAGTAGGAGTCTGTTTAGAGCCATATGCAAGTCTGGATGCAAGTGTTGCAAAGTCCCTGTTGACAATGGGAGCACGGATAATTTGGTATCCAAAGACATGGTGGAAAAGGACTGGAGAGGATCAAGCATCCCAATCCCTACAAAGTCTCATGGCTATAAAAGGAGCACCAACTCTTGGTAAGTGAACAATGTTTGGTCACTTTTCTAGTTGTTGCTTATAAAGATCAAATCTTGTGCAATATTATGCCTATGGATGCATGTCATGTTTTGTTGGGAAGACCGTGGCAGTTTGATCAAGAGGCTGCATATGATGGAAGAAAGAAAACTTATACCAAATTGAAGGATGGGAGAAAGTTTACTTTGAGCCCTTTAAATGAAAATGGAGAGGTAATGTAGATAGCTAAAAACACATATTAGTTATAGTTTACATTCATATATTGTGTAGTCGACGAGAGTAGTTATGACTCATCAGTTGTTTGAAGTCGTTATAGGTAGTTGTCAACGGTTGGAATCCCTTAAAAACCGTTGGCTAGTTTAAATACTTCTCTTGTAGTCGGGAAATATAAAAGTTCTTGTACTACAACTCTGCATAAGAGCATATATGAATAAAAGAGATTGTTTGGCATCATTATGAAATCTTGGTATGAATCCTTAATGTTTATTTACTCTTTTATAATTAGAGATGTATTAGAAATATAGTAAACATTTGGTGTAGTTACCTATACAAAGTCGAGTTGATTGACGAAATCAAGTTGATTGAAATGGCCATATAAATGGGACAGCCAACAGATGAACCAGTACAATCTAACAAAGAAAGGGAAGACTACCTCATGGAAGACTTGGTACACCTGTAGGACATATCAGTAAAGGAGCACGTACGAAAAGAAGCAGATAGAAGACGGACACCACAAGACAAAATTTGGGATAATTTGAGAGTGGGTGAAGAAGCGAACAATCTTCTTGACCGCCACCCAAGACTCCTCACATGACCGCAACCGATAGACATATACAAAGATCAGCCCAACAGGTGAGAGCAGATTTGTAAAGGAATTCTGAAGGTCATGAAATAAGGGAGAAGAAAATGTTGGGACCATGTAAAGTCTTGAAGAAGCTCACAATAGAAGAATATGTAACCCCCCAAAGGACTAGATGTCTCACTGGTGTTCAACAAAGGTGATTTGTGTTTCTAATATTTATTCTATAGGACAGTCAAGTATGACAGTGAATGCAGATTTGGAGTGGAATGAGATCAGAATATTCAAAGACTCCCAATGGGGTAAGAGGACAAATGGTGAATTTCAAATGAGGGGAAAGAAGGCCGACAAGGAGACATTCTGGATCTGAAATGAGCATGGGATCACCATTCTGAGTATCACATAAGCCTCAAGCTCAAGTAACATTCCCACTTACCTGGTGTGTCTACTGGAGGAGCATCCGAGCTTACCAGCAATCCTGCATGCCCAAAAACATTAACAATTTTGGTTTTCTTTCTGATTTTGTTTTGCTGGTTCTGTTTGCTGAACTTTTTCTGTCTATGCATGTGTGTTACCTTTGCTGAGCATGGACTCACCTTGTTTCTGGTCAAATTCAACCCAGCACTGATATTTATGGCTGGCAACTGCAGTATTGCTCATTTCATTCCTATTACTGAGCATAAGTTTAATTTCTCTGCTGTCTTGGGTGCTGTCCTTAAATCTGGCGGCTGCTACAGTTACAAAATCGGGGTTGGTGATGACAGCTACCTGTCTGGCACAACCCCTCACCTAAATTAGCAAACCATTATCTAAAAATGGCAGCAATTACCCTGCGTTGGACTTCACTGTCTGCAGTCCTGACAGTAGCCTGATGGAATTAAAGTCTAAATGACTATTTTTGGATGGCAACTCTTATGCTGGGCAGTTACCTTTAAGAATATGACTACTATTTCTGCAGAGCGTGGTCATTTGTTAAATACAATTTCTGGCACCTTCCCCTAGCCATCCCTCTTGGTGTATCAATGCTTTGACCTCCTGATGGTTGTTACTTGGCGGCTGGAGGCTCATCTTTTATTTAAGGAGACTGCTACGTCGGTTGATGAGAAAAAGCAGAAGGAAAGAATTTTCAAAGAAGAAAATCTGTGTATGTGAAGAAGGCAGGCTCTTGAACTTAGAATGACTACCAAGTCAATGTTCATGCCTGTCGTTGAAAGGTTTTCACTTATTTTGGTTTTTGCTGTGTAAATGCTGCCAGGTTATATGCCAGTGAGCTCATGTGACTGATAAAGGTTCCACTTAAGATAAGTTATGAATGTTTTATTTTTTATTTATTTATTTTAATTTGAAAGGTTTTCATTTATTTTACTTTTTGCTGTGTAATTGCTGCCAGGTTATATGCCTGTGAGCTCATGTGACTGATAAAGGTTCCATTTCAAGATAAGTTCTGAATGTATTGAATGTTTTTTTTTGTTTTTTTTTTAAATATGTTGTTATCAAAAGGGTGGCTGGCTGCTGTTGCAAGTTGCCTGAATGTGCATAGCTGTCCTCCATTGGGCACCCGATTCTTGACTACACCAAGCCTCGTGTCACCCACATGGCTGCCCATGGGCCATTGGATATCTGGCCAACTTGGACATTGCGATCCTCCAATCCCCATTGGCATCGAGATTCTTGAAAACCTCCTCCAGCTCATGGATGCCTTGTTCCACAACCCCATCACCTGAGTGTGCTAGCACAAATCCATTCTTGACAGAGATGAAGCCGATTTTTTTCCAGGACAAATTGTTGAATGGTGTTTCACTGTTTACCCCAATATGGTGTGTTTCACAGAATATGAAGTAAACAGAATTAAGTAGTATAGTGCATAACACAGAGCATGAAATTATAACAGCATTGCACAGAATAAAGCATTGTTCCCATTCATTGAATATATCAGTATCACACTACAATGTTACAATGTTGTGGGGTCCCCCCGACTACAAAGTATTAAGCCAATATATAACTTGGCCAAGGTTGGTTGAGATACCAACCGTTGGCAACAACTCTATAACTATCCAACCGTCGGGGTTAATTCCCGATAACACTCCTAACATAACAACACTAATTAATTTATGATTATTTACTTGGCCGACTACAATTATGACCGACTACATCATCCCCCCCACAAAATTAGTCGTCTTCCAGACGACAGAAAACCATCAAGTGACATTAAGTAAGCTTTTGCCGACAACAATGCTGAAGTAGGAGCTGTGTAAAAGTAGAACCAACACATTTGGAACACCTGCCAGTAGACCAACCAACCAAGGGACCCAATCTGATAGCACACTGAATGCTGCGAATGTTGCACCCCATTGCTCACTAGATCAAGATAGTACTGATTTGATGGGGGTTTGGGGGCAACGCCCCTCGCGGGGGTTTGGGGGTAGCGCCCCCAACGGGGGTCTGGGGGCAGCGCCCCCAGCAGGGTCGAGGGGCATATCATTTTTCTAACAAAATCGGACACTCGTTTACAATCTTCTTGCCCTTGTCCATTTGGCTTCTTCAGCTTCAGCACTGATAACTGGTAAGATATACAATGCCAAAAATTCCAATTCGTTACCTCGACAGACTTAGCTTGTACGGCCTCAGGAGTACGGCTTCCAAGTCGGCGTGCAGGCTCAACAATTTTCTTTCTTCCTTCCGTACGGTCAACCTCCAAAATGCTTCCACTTTTTTTTCCTGATTTGTTTTGCAATTGCAGGATTGGGTTTTAGTAAAGGGCGGGGTTGGGTGAGTTGGCCGTACGATGTACAGCGTACGACTCAACCATACGTCGTACGGCCTGGTCGTACGGCATACGACTTGTTTTTTTTTCCTTCTTTTTTTTAAATTTTTTTCTGTTAGCCGTACGTCGTACGGCCCATGTCATACGCCGTACGGCCTGGCCACGTCGTACCTTTTTTTCAAAAATTTTCCGACTTTTTTTTTTCCGTTTTTTTCCCATTTTTCATCCATGTCAACCGGGTTTTTCTATTTTTCTCCTACGGGGTCCATGTTCGATCTGCAACTCTGACTTTATTGATTTTATACTCGTCTGCAGGGGTCGGAATTATTGCCAGAATTGTTGTCTTTCGGAAGCCACATACTACGTTCGGCAAACTGTCCAACTTTTTAACATCATTTTTTCTCTGTTGCTTTTCACCGATCGCCAAAAAATTGCAAGTCGACTGAAATACTCTGTAGTCCTTATTCCTTCTGTATGGTCTCTTTATGGTTGGCGTTTTCAATACTGGGTTCCCGTCGTTAGTTCCATCACCCCGTTTCACCTTGCTTGCCAATGGCTCCTCATACCTGATCACCTTGTCTGGTTCAAATTTATGTGCAAGTGTATTATTTATCTTCGCTTCACCCTCTGTATATTCTTTCTGTGCCTCTCCTGGTCGACTTGTCTGTTCTAGTCGACTTGTCTCTGCCACTATTTGCTATGTTACTTTCGGCTGATTATTGCCTTCCTCCCCTTTGTCACTCATTACTGGTTCCTTCTTACTAAGTGGTCGAGTGTTTGTCAATCCATCAAGTGCTTCATTCGTGAACAATGTTTCACTCGTCGGCCTAGAGTTGTCCAGACTTTCACTCGTCGGCCTAAAGTTGCCGAGACTTTCACAGTTGCTGAGTGTTTCACTCTTCGACCAAGTTTTGCCAAGAATTGCACCGCCATGACTTGCATTGCCAGGACTTGCACTACAAGGACTTGCATTGTTCATCGGAGAGCTCTCACCGACTTCTTTTATTGAAATCATATTACATTCCGGTTGAAAGAACTCGTAATCTTCCATCTGCCAGTGGAAGAGCCCACTAAAGGAATTAGTTTCATCCTCAGAACATTCTTGCAATTTTAATACTCCTTCCTCATCAGGTTCCATTGGCCCTCTGCCAACTGACTCCCCTCCGTCCGAATCGGAATCTGATGCTAGTTCCTCACTTATAGCCTGTGTTCTCAGATCTATGACAATCTTCTTACCTTTGTTTTCTATTGACAATGTGTTCCTTTTCCAGTTATGGTTGGCCTTGGCGGCTATCAGCCACCCTCGGCCGAGTAATGCATCGTACGACGCATTTTGTGTTGTTATGACTACAAAGTTTAATCGAAAAAGTTGGGTGCCAATCCTTACTTTCTGAGCCATTAGCACTCCCAGCGCTTTAATTCCGTGCTGGTCTGCTCCCACTAACTGAAAATTTTGTGGCCATAGTGTAGGTTTCCCCAAGCACTTCCACGTATCTTCTGTCAGCACATTCACTCCCGATCCACCATCGATTATTGTGTTTGTTAGATGACATCCACCGATTTCCATGTGCACGATGGCTGGATTCTTGCCATTGTTTACTGCCAACAGTCTCGGGTCAATGACTTGTTCTCCCTCGAGCGGTGGCTCCACTATGATGTCTTCCTCCTTTGTTTGCCTGTTTGGTTCCCCTTCCATCACCTTCAAGATTGCCATTCTCAACTGCGGCATGCTCTATAAAAGATCCGCTATCTTAACCGATACCGTGGTTTGTAGCACCTGATTCACGATGCTCTTGTCTGACTCTGGTCGTGTGGTAGTTGTTTTTTTGTTCTTCCCTTCTGTTTCCATTGCCATCTCTACTTCCTTTCTCGCCTCCCGAAGTCTCTCCTTCTCGGTTCGGGGATCTGGATACGTCACTTTTTTCCATTATGCTCGGGTGACTGCCAGGATCTCTTCATCATTCCCCTTGAAACTGATCATGTTCACCCCTTTTTGCTTCGGGCAATCTTTTTCTTCGTGATCTCCAGGCCCACACCACTTGCATAATGCATTTATTGTGTTCTGATTATTGTTTGGGCATTCTCTGGCAAAGTGACCCCATTCATTGCACTTTCTACATTGTATCATGGGCCGCCCCTTACTGTCGTACTGTATTCTGTTCCTCGGGCTATTGTTACTTCTGTAACCTCCAGGGGATGCATTGCTATTGTACTGGGGCTTTGGTGGTGTGTTCGGCGGTGTTGACGGTTCTCCTTGGGTGAAGAGTACTTGCGTACCCCTTGCTTTTAGATTGTATGGGCATTCCTTGATGGAATGTCCCATCACTTGGCAGATATCGCAGAACTTCTTCAGGCAGTTTGCCTTTGCGTGACCTTCCCCCTTGCAATCCGTACACCATAGTTCTTTGGCTTCCCTCATACTCTCCTTGTCGGCCTTCAATTCTTTCATCATTCTCATCATGTCCTTCTTGAGTGCTTGTACGGTCTTGGACTCACTATAGCTGTTGTCATCCGTACTCTCCTCGTCGTCCGTCTTCATTTTTCCTCGAAAGGATATTTTATTTTCACTCTCTATATCCATCGCTCGATTGTACGCTTCATCGTATGATGACGGAGGCACGACTTTCATTTTCTTTCTCAGCAATGGACGCAACCCTTCGATGAACCATCGCTTCTTGAGCCCATCGGCCGGCTGAGTCTCCAGTTTTCCCAACAATTCTTTCAGTCTCCGGTTGTAGGTTCGCACGTTCTTGTGCTTCCCTTGCTTCGTACTGTAGATCTCTGCTACAATTTCACTGTCATCCCTCAGAAGTTTGAATTCGTCTTGGCATGCCTTCTTAAGTAATCTCCATGATGCCTTGTGTGCTTGGGTCAACTCTGTGTACCAGTCGATGGCACTCTCTCAGTGTCGCTGGAAATGCTTTCAGCCAGTAGACCACATCATCTTGCCCATTGGCTATCCAAATCATCTCGCACGTCTTACAGTGTCGTACTGGATCTTCTGACCCATCCCCCGTAAATTTTGGCAGCTTCTGCCTCTCGGCTGGCGGAGTCACCATCCTTCCCCGATGCCCTCCTTGTGCGTTGGACCTGACTGGACTAGTTCTCTCGCAACGTCCCAGTGCATCACTTGCACTCTCGGCCACGTTCGAGTCTTCCCCGCGTCCTCTGTCAGCGTCCTCTACACCTTGAGTCTCCTCGGGTTCGTTCTGATACTCCCTCTGCCCTGGGGTCTTAGGCTCAGATCTTCCAACTCTCGGCCCTTCGTCGTCCGATATGGATAACTCTCTGATGCGGCATATACTGTTTTCAATTTCTTCTGTCAATTCATTTTCATTCCCTTTTTCTTTATTTGTCAGCGGTGTCTTGAAAATTCCTTCGTCGGCATGATGATGTTCATTGACAATGTCTCAGTGTTTTCCTTCGTTCTTCTTGTTCCTTTAACTCAATGATCTTCGTGTTCTTTCCTCTGGTGTTTCATGCCCACTTGGTACTCGGTTCTTATCCTTATTGAGTTGTATGGGCATTAATTACTACTCGAGTGAGGAGATGGTCGACCTCTTGGTCGACGTGCAATTGATCCCAGATGACCGACTGAGGGATCTCTCGTCTGAGAGCGTCTTCACGATCCTCGTTTGCTTGTACTGGCTCTTCGGTCGGCTGCCCCATCACAACATCATCTTCATTGTGTTTTTTTTTTTTTTTTCCAACCTTGGTTACACCCGACGGTTTGCTTGTTTCTGACAATGCCACTTGTCCGATGGTTTCCGACGACTCAACTTGTCATCGATAGCCAACTTGTCATCAACCTGTCACCCGATGGCATCAGACGACTCAACTTGTCATCGACTTGTTACCCGATGGCATCGGACGACTCAACTTGTCACCCTCAACCCGTTTTCGAACTGGCAACGGCGCCAAATGTTTACCCCAATATGGTGTGTTTCACAGAATATGAAATAAACAGAATTAAGTAGTATAGTGCATAACACAGAGCATGAAATTATAACAGCATTGCACAGAATAAAGCATTGTTCCCATTCATTGAATATATCAGTATTACACTACAATGTTACAATGCTGTGGGGTCCCCCCGACTACAAAGTATTAAGCCAATATATAACTTGGCCAAGGTTGGTTGAGATACCAACCGTTGGCAACGACTCTATAACTATCCAACCGTCGGGGTTAATTCCCGATAACACTCCTAACATAACAACACTAATTAATTTATGATTATTTATTTGGCCGACTACATTCACCATGTGTTTTCTTAATGGAACTCAACACACGTATAAGAATTAAATAGGAGTTATAAACAAAAAAATGAACGTCCAAGGGAACGAAAATAGTCGGCAGATTTTAGTAGAATGTGGAGATTATATTATCTATGTGGTGATAAAATAAAGGGAGGTCTATTCATTAGAGGCTCTCTATTATTATTGGAGTTCACTTGTAAAAGCAATTGTATGCACCTAACTCGAGAAAAGGCAACAAAAGATTTGATTTGATGGAAAGTTTGCTTTGATGTCTTTACTTTTCAGTTTGAAGGTTACTTAAAGCATTTTGACTGTTTGGGTAAAATAGAGATTCTCATGTTTCTTTTTCTTTAATTCTGGTATTTCCAAATAGTTTAGTGATTTTGGTAATTTGTGAGGGATTTGGCCAGTAGTTGATTTTGAGGGTTTGAACTTTTAGTTGAAATATCTAGTAACACTATGCAGTGTGCAATGTAATAAGCGACCTCAAAATTAATAAGAAAAATCCATATTTCAAAATTCATGGTGTACATTGTTCTTTACTTTCTCTCTCTCTCTCAATGCAATTAGGATGGCTCTGAATATTAAAAGCATCAGTTATTTCTCTGTTTTTTTCTCATTCTTTGCATTTTTTGGGTTACTGAGAAAGATAATTGCTTTTATGGTTGAAACCACTGCCAAATTCTCAGAAGATTAAGGAAAAATCCCCATCATATTGGATAAAGAGCTGAAGGAACGAGATATTCCTATCTGCAAGACCATAATCCTTGCTACTGGTGCTGCTTGTATAGAGGAACAAAATGCTGCTAAAAAATTGTTCTCTTGCTGTGCTGGATTTGTTCCTATTTCTGCCCATGCCATCTCTGCAATTAATCAGCCTGTTGTGACCAAATCACACATCGCCCCATTGCAAATGGGGACCCCCCTTTTTTTTGAGCTTTGATGCTTTGCATTTAGTTCTAGATGATGTCTTAAGGTTTGTTTCCTCTGCCAATCCAACAATAAGTCTCTCTCCTAGAAGATTTTGCTTTATAACTGGAGGTCTCATCTAGAAATGAAGAGTCTTGATCAAATTCCATCCAGTTCATGAATATTGAGACCAATCCTGGTGTATGTTTGAGATCCTGAAAATGACTAAGTCTGGTAGCCTGAAATCCTAAAATCCTGAAAAATTGACTAAGTCTGAAATCTGGTGGATCCTCCAAATTCTAGATTTTGCATGTTAAATCCGGTGGATTCGAGACCTATCTCAAACATCCTGGAAGGTATATTGAAAAATATTTAAAGTATAATATACTTAAATATATTTTTCAATATACCTTTACCCTGAGAGACCCTAAACAACGACTAGCTACTCCAGAGGATCCAAAATTTTGATCCGGTGCGACGGGATATTAGAGTGGCGCAAAATCTTGAGCGTCGACGACATATTACTTCCAAGGACTTGGTGTAGGGTACATGATGCAGATCATTTGGAATACACTTGTGAGAAATGCTGGGAAGCAATTCATCAAGCCATGCAGGAAGTAGAAGCTGGTGTACCTGTTGAGGAAGAAGTTTTTACAGAGAATTTTGATAAGCAATGTATCAGTGAGAAAGAATATGAATATGAGTTTATCAATCCTGAAGAGATAGATGCATTCAAACAAAGGTTATCAAACGCATTAGAGGATTGTGCACAGGGTTTGAAAGATGTTATAGCCCTTGAAGCGGCAATTGAGGAAGAAAGAAGCTCAAGCTTGTGGCAGGAACTTGAATTTGACGAAGATAAGTTTCTTGAGGAGTATGCATCTACTTTACATCAAGAGATCCTTGAGAATGAACTACAAAAAGTACAAAGAACGTTATTAGAAGATCATGAATTAAAAGCATTGCAAAGGAATTTAGATGCTATCATTCAAGAGTATACCGATGAAGAGCCTATGAGTAGACAAGAGCAATTCGGGTCGACGCTCGATGCTTCCACCATTATACAAGAAGATATCAAGCCGAAGAAGAGACAGACAATTGAAGAGTATGCTGCTGTTATAGATGCTGAGATCAAGAAGCTGTTGACACTGCTGCTAGAGATCACAAAGGAGCTAGACGATGAAATCATGCAATATGAAGAAGACGAGAAGTTCATCTACCATCAGTTGCGACCTCTTGACAGATGTATAGAGTATGATCAAATGCTTGGTAGGCCATGTCTCATTGATAACGGCGCACATCAGGTTGTATCTTTCCTTTCTATTGATTGGAAGAATTTTGAATTTGAACAGCATGAACTTCTAATTGATAGCATTGATAGTACTGATAGTAATAATATTGATAATGATCTTGAACACATTGCACATGTTGAATATGAATTTGATTATGGCGAATTGGGTAGAACAACCTGCATTTGGATAAATCATGGTCCCGATGAGAACCCTCAGTTCATCATAATACCTCTAGAAGTTTTTCCTACATTTGAGGTCTGTTGCCTGAAGAGTCAATGGTTTGAGTTCAAAGATGAATTTGCCCGGTTGAGAATTGTCACTGTTGCATTATTGCTGCTGTACATACTGAATAATCATGTTAGGGCATGTATATACTCGGTGTCCTGGGTTGCATCTCTGTTGTTTGTATATAGCTGGGTTAGAGTAGGGTTTTCATTTCATGTTGTGTCTTAGAGTAGATTTGCTCCTTGATGTCATTTGACTCAAGTGTTGGTTTGCTTAGCTTAGTTTTGCTTTTGAGTCGCTTGTTTGTTGTTGCCTTTTCCTTAGATTAGTTGTTTGTTGTTGTCGTTTGCTTTCATAGATTAGTTGTTTGTTGTTGTCATTTGCTTTCTGTAGGTGTTTGTTGTTTGTTGTCTGGTTTAGTTGGTTTGTCGTGTCTGGTTTCCTATTTGTAAAAAGGTGATGTTATCTTAAACACACACACTGGTTTCAGTTCGTGATAACATGTTAGTTCATTTCTTAGACATCCATTCATGAAAGTTTTAGAATCCGAAGACGTCTTTCTTTCAATTTATCATCTTGTTAGACTTTCGACTTGACTTGGAAGCTAATCATATATTGTATCTTGACACTATTGTCTTCTGATCATAATGTTTTAAAATGCCAAATCTAAATTTTATGAATTCTTATTTGTTCCTTTGAGAAACTTAGGTCATGATTGATGGATTTCCCGTGGACTCCATCGCTGGTGTCAGACAGTATGACTGCTTGCTCTTGGGAGATGAGTCAATTGTTCGGTATTGACTGAAGTATTTTGAGGTTTATATCTTACACATCTTAATGATCCCGAAGTTCCTAGGAAGGTCTTTCTGAGTCTGGATCAAGTGAAATCTCAGGGTAATTCATGTTCTCGCTTCCATTCCATAATAAGCATTTTGCATACTTCCATCTCATTCATTCCGCTTACCATACATCATATACACAATAAAAGCCTCCATCCATTTCATTTGAAGTAATAAAGCCTCCATCCATGTTGCATTCCCCATTCAATAATGAATTCGAGTCTAATGTCTGAATCATTTATATGGTCCTGTTGTTCGTTGTATACTCCAGAAGGATAAATTGAAATCCTTGTGAATCATTTGAGTACTTCCATGTCAATATCCTTTTCAAATAACCTCAGCCACTGCATACAAGGCAAGGTCAAGGTGTTGGTGTTCCCATTCATTCTGCACGAGTCCATTGTATTCCGTTATCCACACATCATGTGTTTATTCCATCTCCGTTACTATGTAAAGTATCAAGGCATGTCGTTATCCATATCTTTCGTTGCACGTCATTCCATCACTTCATTTCATTTCCATCCACCCTATTCCATCATCCATTTTACCTCCATTTCCTAAATTACATTATCTTATTTCCCTCATCCATTCACCCGTTTCCTCATCATGATCAATGAATGTGAGTGTCGTCTGAATTAGAAGCTTGCAATCCATCCACCCATTCCTCATATTTCCATAAAATAAATATTTGGATGCTTTTACCCATCAAGCAAAGAAATTCCTGAAAATTCTATAAATCCTTATGCCTCATGGTACAAATGCCAAAATCCTAAGCCAAGCATGTTCAAGAGTTGTTTCATTCTATACTTCCAAATAAAGAAATGCTTAATGAATGAAGCTCTGGGTACTTGTAGCCGAATCCAAAGAGGCTACCGCATCCAATCCATCCATTCATTCCCTTTTTTACTTCCCATTTCATCTATTACTTCATCCCACGAACCAAAATTTAAAAGAAATCCTAAGTTCGTGAAGGTCATGAAGGTATCATTCACTAATCATCATTCCCATTCCCGTTCCCTGTTATATATCCCCTTCCGTTTGCAAGCTTCGAAGTTTAGATTAATAGGAACAAATGTTGATTGTGATTCCATTCCATTCCATCCGTTTTCACTTCCCGCCATTCAGCATATTCCATCGTTCATTTGGTTTATGACTGAATATACTTTCACTTATCTGTGCCGCATCATACTCCACTGTTTCCTCATTTCGTCATTTCTTGCCAACATCTATAAGTGTAACAATTTGACATGGTTTTGCGCATAGGACCACTATGTTGTCTACAGGATCAGACTTCGAAGTTCTGTCTATTCATTAGCTCGGTGAAAATCTGGCAAACAGGCACCGTGTGTAATGGTGTTTAAAAAACAAAAAAAGAGAAAAAAAATGAAAAAATGAAAATAGTACTAAAAAAAAAGGATTTCGTCCACTGGTGAAACCCACTTCTGGTGGCGCCCTGGATAAGTATCATGACGAAAACCTGGTAAACAGGCGTCATGGTAGAGACACAATGTCTCATTGCATTTCACACCTCCCCGTTTCATGTCATTTCATTTTCATATCACCTTGTCTTGTCATTGCTCTGTTCAATGCCATTGCATTCTATCACTGCTCGTTTCATCCATATGTATATATGTCCGTCCATCCGCTTTTCATGAATTTACCTAGCTTGAGACAGGTTAACTTAGATGATCCTGGCTTCTAAGGGATGGGAATTAACATAAGTGCTTGCACTTTAAACCTCAAATATGAATAGTCACACTGGCAATTGGTTTTGATTCTTTGATCGGGTAGTTATGTTTATTTGATCTAGTGTGCGGGTGTACATGGAGATTTTGAAACTTGATTTTTGTTTATCTCTGGAACACTTAAGAAGTTGTTTTAATCTAAATCAATCTTTAATCACACATCAGAAGGTGTCGTGTTTTGATCCAATCTATGCTTCTTTTCCTTTTCGATCTCGTTGTCTAGCTCGCTGATAGGTAGAAGAGGAATGTCTGAGGTTTTTTAAGTCTGGATTGAGTCTTTGTTTTTGAAATGTTCAAGAACATTTATTCGGGTTGTGACCAAATCACACATCGCCCCATTGCAAATGGGGACCCCCTTTTTTTGTGAGCTCTGATGCTTTGCATTTAGTTCTGGATGATGTCTTAAGGTTCGTTTCCTCTGCCAATCCAACAATAAGTCTCTCTCCTAGAAGATTTTGCTTTATAACTGGAGGTCTCATCTAGAAATGAAGAGTCTTGATCAAATTCCATCCAGTTCATGAATATTGAGACCAATCTTGGTGTATGTTTGAGATCCTGAAAATGACTAAGTCTGGTAGCCTGAAATCCTAAAATCCTGAAAAATTGACTAAGTCTGAAATCTGGTGGATCCTCCAAATTCTAGATTTTGCATGTTAAATCCGGTGGATTCGAGACCTATCTCAAACATCCTGGAAGGTATATTGAAAAACGACTAACTACTCCAGAGGATCCAAAATCTTGATCCGATGCGACAGGATATTAGAGTGGCGCAAAATCTTGATGAAGTGCGCTTTTAATCCAAGAAGAAAAATGATGATCTCTTGCGCCAGATCCAATGCGCCCATCTCATGCGCTAATTTTGAAGGAAAATTTGATTGTCGGTTGAAGAGAGATCAAAATAGGCATCCAATGCGCCCAAGGGAAAGATGATTGGTTTCAAATTTTAATGATCATTCAAGAGGAGACTGAATTATTGAAGTGATGCGCCACATCTGATCTGCCTTGTCAAAGGGTGAAGATGGTGATTTGAAGATGATTTCAACCGGAATTCAAAAATCAGATCCAATGCGCCATCATTTGGAGTATGCTAGTTCAAGATTTTAAGTGAAATTTCAGTCAAGGGTTGAAATCATTAAGTGATGCGCCCTTATAAGGGATGATAAGATCAAGGTTTTGAATGCATTGAATAGAGGATCCAAAAACTCCAACCAATGCGCCCAAGGCAAAAGGCTAGTTGTAAGAAGGAATCAAGATGCTTAACCAATGCGCCAGCCTTATAGAGGAAGATATCTTTTAATCATGGAGATTAAGAAATTCAATCTGCTGCGCTAAAGATCAGAATACATCCTTCAAGCAGATATTAGGAGTTTTAATTGGAGTAAGAGGTAAGAAAATTGTATCTCATGTGGAGGAGATCCCAAAAGTGTCATCCAATGCGCTGACTTTAGAAGATTCAAGATCAGCATCTAAAGCGCCCCTCCAAGGATAAGATGAACCTTGAGATGAAGACTTCTAACATCATGATCCAATGCGCTTCAAGTCTTGCAAAAAAAGATAAGGATTTCAAATACATCATCTGCTGCGCCAATACTGTGAAGAGCTTAAAAATTCAATCTAATGCGCTAGCCTTTAAAATTTTCAAGGCAAACTTTCAATGGGAGAATAAACCCCTGTCTGCTGCGCCATTTCCATGTAGGATGTATAAAGAGGAAGACCTTCATCTGCTGATCCATTTTAAGACCCTCATCTGCTGGTCCAATATGATGAAGAACTCAGAAAATTGATTAGATGTGTTGTAAAGAAAGGTTCAATTTTATGAAGAGTAAGTTGTCATGATGCTAGAACTAAGAAGAACCCAACATCTTGATCTAATGCGCTCCTATCAAGGGGAAATCAGAAGTTTCATCCAATGCGCCTTGATCTGATTTAAGAGAAGAGAAATGTTGTCAAGAAGATGATAAAACAAGGAGAATCTAACATGATCATCTAATGCGCCCATTCAGTGTGTAGTATTAATGTAGATTTTGTAAAATCTTTTAAGGAAGAAATTGAAATTCCCATCTAATGCATTTAGCTTGAAGATGCATGTAATGACTCTTATGTGTTATAAAATTAAGTGTTTATCAAGAGAATTGATGTTGTCTCTTTCCTTGTTGTGTTGCAAGAGCTAGGAAATCATCCTAGGAGCTAAAGAGTCATCTCCAAGCGAGGGATGAAGCTAAGGAAAGGAGCTAAGGGCCGGAATCACCTTCATGCTAGGAGGGAAGTCGAGAAGTAGTCCACAAGAAGAAGGCATCGTGTATCTACTCCTAGTGATCACTTCAAGTTCTTTCAACCTTCAAGATATCATGTAGCTGCTCCAGAGAAACTTCTCTTCATCATTAAAGGCATCTATAAAGTTTCAAGTTCCTCTTATGTATTCAAGTATCTTTGAAGAGTCATCTACTCTACATCTGAGGGAGATGTTATCATCTATATCTACATTCCAAAGGACCACTTCAAGATCATCAACAAGGAAGCAGTTCATCTTCAATGTCATCATCCATTTAACTCCAAGACTCTACAATCTTCAAGTCCAAGAGAGATCTACTTCTAATTATGAATCAAGTATCATCATCACCTACTACATTATTCTACATCTAGATGCATCCAGAGAAGATCAATCTACAAGTTACCTACAAGAGGAGAAGAAACATCATGAATTTAATCAAGTGAAGCAACATGTACTCATCCAGTTTACAAGAAGATGAGCAAGGCAAGATCTAAAAGATACATCCCAAGCATTCAAGATTAAAGCAATCACATTGAAGACATCACATTAATGATACAATTTGGGAATAAGCCAAGGTGACGCCTACGTGGCAGACACTCATCATCAAGTCAATCACAAGTCACCATATCATTTGACAAGCAAGAAGACAAAGAGGACGCCCATGTGGAAGATGCTTTAAATGATTTCATCTTATTCTCATCTTCTTGGAAAGCGTGCCTTCATTGCCTCTCTTGTGTACTAAAAATAGCAAGTTGTTGTAACTACCTACTGAGGTGGCATGATCTAAGCCCTTGGCTACATGAAATGATCTTAGCCATTCATTGTAATCTGGACACTATATAAAGGCCTTGTTGCCTCATTTGTAACATATAGAAATCAGAAATTAGATTTTTAAAGGTAGAGTAGGAGAGACTCGAAATTTTCTAAGAGGACTTGAAGTTGTTGTACATATTTCTCAAGATTAATGCAAAGACATTGGAATTTATTTGGTGTTAAGTGTTGTCTTGTGAAATGACATGGTTTCTGGTATCTTGATGAAGTGGAGAAATGTTTCAAATTAGATTAGAAGTAGATTAGAGCTCATTGATGTTATGTATGTTGTATTGAATATTTGATCAACCCCTAGCTCATGCTTTTAACATTCATTGTTGGTGAAGTGTTGTGTAAAGCTAGTCTGAGCTTCTTAATTTGCATAAGTTCGATTGTGGATGCTTGTTTGAGCTGCGCCATCTAATGGGTGCTTGTATGAGCCTTCATGATTTGAAAACCATTCGCGTAACCTTAGGAGATTGCACCAACTCCATGTAGTTGTAGGCATCCTTGGCGAAGTGGAGTTAGGTTAATTCAGGAGTTTGTCTATTCAAGCATCATCATTGCTTCATTGACCTTAGATTAGATTCCTTAAACCCTTACCTTTTCATTTTCTTTATCATTGAGACCTTGTATATACATCATCCACATTGAAAGGAGGAGTAAGCTATATGAAGTATGAAGATATCTGTGTAAGTCCCTTTGTGATTATCAGCAAGATCACATGTAATCACTGAGTTAACCCATCATGAATCATAAATAAGGAACCTTGGAGTTACTTCACTGGATGTAATGTCCCCTTTAAGAAGATCCTTATTTTCCACCTTGCACATGAGAATTACTTCTTAAAGGAAACATTAGTAATAGATAAGATCAATAAATCATATTAAAATAATCAAATAAATAAATTATTTAATTATTCAATCTTAAGTGGATTCATACTTAGGGTTGTTTATTATATGTTAATTTTACTTATTTTCAAACCCTAGTGGAGATGGGGTACTATCTCTTGTTAGGTTGCATGAATCATCCTCTACAGGTAGTGCCTTTGTATGATGTAACACATGCCCATTCCACCTTAGGTCTTACTAAGTGCCTTTGTATGATGTAACATATGCCCATTCCACCACAGGTCTTACTTATTACCCTTGTATGATGTAGCATAGTCCATTCCACCGCAGGTCTTATCCATTGCCTAAGTATGATGTAACATGGTCCATTCCACCGCCGGTCTTATCTACCTTTCAATATATTAATGCTACTTCTTCCTAACAAGTCTACCTCCAATCTCTCAATGTGTTCTATGATCTTATATCATGGGTTTGTTTCTAAGGACCTTGCCTTCATTATATAAATCAAGTATGATTACTCTTTATTGGGGCTTAATCCTAATGATGATAGATTCTCTAAGCATTTATAATCATGTTATTCATAGATGTTTAAGATATCTATATCATGTTAGTTATTCGCTCCACCTTGACTATAACATGCTATCATATCATCTATACATATTTATATTTATAATTATAATAATATTTAATCACTAATATTGATATTTGTTAATAATATATTATTTATAATATTGCTTTCTTATATTACTCAATTTATTACTTAAATCTATATTTTAATATCATTCATATTATAATCCCTTTAATTAATATCATTCCGTATAAAAGAATAATGAAATAACTTATAGATATTAATTTATTTATTTCATACTTATCTTATTTTCCCCAACAATTAATCATGTCTGTAATTCAAACTCATAAATTATTAATTTTATATCTGCTTGCTTCATTGTATTTTGTTGTCTTTCATTGCTTCCTCCACTCTCTACTTTTATATTTTCTTAAATGGTCAATGACTACCTTTTTACAAAGGTCATGTCTTTTTATAAATATATTAGTTGCTGTTGCCTTGACGGATTGTCTTAAAGGCAATCTAATATATTATATAATGTATGATTTACATTCATTTATATAAATATGTTTATTATATTATAATCATAATAATAATTAATATTAATATTAATATTAATTTTAATTTTAACATTTATATTTATTATTATATATTATTATATAATAATAATAATATGCTATTTTAATATTAATATTTATATTTGTATTGGTTATTTATAAATATAATATATCGGTTAATATTTAAAATATTTATAGATACTATCATATAATATTATATATTTATAATATTATATATATTTATTAATGGCCTATGGCCAGGATATTTAACATGACATTTTAAATCTTTATTTTAAACAATGCCTTAATATGGGGACATGATACTGGATCACATAGTTCAGCCTTTGAAGAGCTTTATTCAAGAGAGAGTGGGATACTCTAGTGTTTTACTCTATTGTTGACTTGTCTAAAAACAATCATCAACACAGCCCACTAAGCAAATAATGTTACAAATATTTTCTCTCACTATGCAAGTTGCCTCCCTTGTCTTCCATCAACAAGAATTGGTTTACATGGCCCCACCCATAGTTCAAAATGTCTGACTCAGCAAGCCTAAAATTTGACTCAGACTTGGGACTCAGCAAAAACTTTCCATACAATTGCTTCTACCTTCAAACACACACTTGCTTCCTATCCTTAGCATGGTACCACACTTCAATTCCTTATTCTCTTTTTTAATATTTTACCATTACTTTATTTTATATCATTTGCCACTACTTTGACCACAATTTTGCCCTTTTCACAAAATTATCTACTTCTACCCAATTTGCACAACTCATTTGCTTCTATCTTTTTTTTCACCTCCCTCTCAAACTCCTTTAGAATTTCTTCTCTTATCATTGTTATTTTTTATTTGATAAGTTTGGCATTAACCCTAAACAATAGGCCACTAATTGGTCTTAAGCTGTCCTTCACCCTTGTTTCCTTTGTTTACTGCAATATGGTGTGTTTTACAGAATATGAAGTAAACAGAAATAATGAAGTAGTAGTATAGTGCATTACACGAACAGAACAGAATTACTCAGAATGGACCATTGTATTCATTCATTGATTCGCAGAAAACATTACAATGTTCATGACAGCAACATATTTCATCATAACTCCAATATCTCCATGTATCAACTATCATCAAAGTACACACATGTCTGACTACACTGCATTGACGCTTTATATACTCATCGCCAAGGTTGGTTGTGATGCCAACCGTTGGTAACGACTCCAAACTACCCGACCCGTCGGTTGGTACCGACAACTAATTACATCATTTATTCACTTAAACTAATTTGCTGTCTACATCCTTATCCTTCCCAACTAGAATGTTAAAAAATTTAAACTTGCCCTCTTAACCTATCTTTCTACAACATCTATCATAACTTATTTATCTACAGCCTTTTATAATGTCTTGATTTCCATGCAATCCTCTTATCATTTTATCTCACTACTCTAATGATGAATCTCGGAGTGTGTTCCAAAACATTGAAGACAATTAAATGTACACATTTTTTTCAAAAAGCTTTTTTTTCTGTATCTCATGCGCTGTGAAAACCTTAAGTTCATTACTCTCAAAGTATACTAATAGATATGCAGGCTTTCATTATTGTGTGGTTTGAATATGGTTTCTGGTCCTTGTACCTCATTATTATCTTGATAATGGGAAAGAAGGGGCAGATTTTATTCTTGCACAAGTTGACTGAGTTGAATCAATGGGAGGCTGTTCTTACGTCTTTCTATCTGTGGGGATAGAGGTCCATTTTCTCTCTATCATTTACTTATTAGAAAAAATACTTCATTTAAAAATTAAACAACATTATCTAATCTAATTATAAAAAAGGGAAAGAAGCAAAATTACTTCTAAGAAGGTCTTGACCATCAAAGTACACTCGCAAGCACTTTTGAGAGGAAAAGTCTACATGAAAAGAGCATAGAATCAAAAGGCAAATTCTAAAAATTTATATGTTTTAGTGTGTTGCTTGAGCACAAGATGTTCACCACAATCTTTGAATGTAAGGAAATTTCAAACTGTTATCCCATGAAGGAACATAAATTGATATCTTCCTACTCTAAAGTCAATCTTTACAAGTTTACCTGTAATTTATACAATGCCTCTGTTGAAAAGGTGTGTCATTTAAGAAGGAAGGTGGGCGCACAATTTCTAACGCAATATTCTAATATAGATAGCTAGACAAAGTAATGGCCAGTAATTTGTAATACATACACTATTGAGTATAGCCCTTTTTCATAACCTAAAGAGAACGATATTTTGTGTCAAAACCAAAATTCTACCAATACACAACCACAATGATACAGAATTGGGCAGAAGACTATCTTCTTTTACATTAGAGCCAAAACATAATGATCTATTGGCATAAACGTTTAAACATTAAATATAGAACAGAAGTTTACACTAATTATAGTATAAGAGAGACAATCTAATTTATCAAATTGTGGCATGCAATGGATTGAAGTCGGATTCCATTAGACAAGGAGAGAGAATGAGAGAGGGAGAGAGAGAGAGAGAGAGAGAGAGAGATTACATCATTCTCAATGTTCTTGGAATACTACAAATGGCTTGTAGGTAGTTGTTTGGATTCTTCTTCAGGCATGTAAGCTGCATTACAGAAAACATGCAAATAATCATTATTACACCCTTCACCTCATTTTGAGATCCTCGCATGTGCTTATAACACATGCACTGTTATGCCACAAAAATGGCCACTCCAAGAAGCAATTACTAACATCATCACACACAAGGATGTAAACCAACAAGGTTCTAGTCAGAATAAAGGACTTCCACTCAAAATTTGCAGCATAAGCATAGGTCCATTACTCAAATGAGAGGTGCTCCTAGTTAGAAGTCAATTGCATTAACAGACATCAATGGGATAAACATGCATACCAAAAGAGAAAAATAATATATAAGATAGTGCAAGTTAAAGGAATCTTGAAAAACGTAATAGCAACTTTATTCAAGTAAACTGCGTATATAAAAGTAGACAATGATTAGGTAATCAATCATTACCAAAGTTCATCAACATTAACTATCCTCAACCAAAAAAATTGGATCAAAGGTTTTAAAATAATCAAATAAAACATACACTTTTAAAACGAAAAATTATTGCAATAGGCACATTAATTCATGGGTCCACAGGGACACATCCCCAACCCCATGCCCCATATCTTGAACATCTCAGGGATGGCAAGAAAGGAACAAAACACCCGTTTCTGTCCCCTACACTCAAGCCCAAACAAAGGGACACCCTACCATCCCTAGGACAATACAAAGGACATCCAAGCATCACAAATCCTAAAAATGCTAATATACCCTAAACCCTAAAGTGGGGCCCGCAAACCCCATAAATAAACCATAAATCCTTCTCATTTTACATTTCCATTTGCAAAAAGAAAGAGGAACAACACCAACACCATCTCCTTGAGGTATGTCCCCAATTCCAATTGATCATTGATCATTCATCTTCCTATTTCCTACTTCAAGCTTCATCATTCACAAAGCTATTTCTCATTTCCATAAATATTCTCAAGGTTATCCCTCTTCATGACCAAGGTAGAGTACCAACAGAGGAAATCATAGGCTGAATTCGCCTGTATTACTTTGTCTCTCATCAAGTCCTGTTTTGGAGTGTTCATCAACGCCTTCAGTCTTGGTATGGTTTCCTCCCAGACAATAGTGAATTGCTAAAAGACCTCCAGAATTGTCTGAGTCCTGTCCATGAGTGCAACAACTCTTCCGTTCACCTAGACGAGATCCTCTATAAACTTATGAGCTCTATCCGAGACCTTCTCCATATATTCCTTCGCTGCATGACCAGCCGATCTCAACACTTTGAACTCTGCTAGTGAATCCCTCGTTATGCTTGCAGGTTGTGCTGCTATTCCTTGGGCAGACTACAGTGGACCCATGAGATGCTGGATGTAACGCTTCAACTCCTCATTCTCCTTCTTCAACTGATTCTTCTTCTCTTCCTCCTTCCTTAACCTTTCTTTAACGGCGCCAACGGAGTCCTCCAACTCCTCCATTTCCTAATCCTTCGTAGTTTGCCCAAGATCGACTGCCACTAAGTCATATTCCTCAGGATTAATGTCTTCCCTCGCCTTATCCACTCTTGGAACTGCAACCTCTACCTGGCAAGACCCTGATTCATCTCTAGTGATCCTGGAATACTTCTTTGGCTTCTTCGGGTCTGCGGATTTTCCTATCCTGGCCAGGAAGTCTCCAAGTTAGGCGGAAGGATCATTCCTACTAATTGACTTCTTCAATCTATCTTGCAACCATTTGGGTCTTGTCGACGGATTGACTTCTCTTGGCGGTTCCCGCGGTTCCTGGTCCACCTATGGTATGGGTATTGGCACTTCACCAGAATTGAACTCCTCATTCAAGAATTCCAGATCAAGGTGATGAAGCATGTCTTCCATTCGGACCTCCCCTAGATTTCATGAGGAATGGTTAGGATGATTTCCTACAACCAGAGTGGGAATCTGCTCTTGGGCAGAATCCATGGACTCATTGTCTTCTTTCTCACTATGCTCATTTGCGATCATTTCCTTCTCCACGGGCCCTTTATCCTTAGCTGTTTGCAAATTGTCATCGAAGAATAGATCGATCTCTTGGACGGAATAAGTGCTGACGGAATGAGGTCTACTTGCATTCTGCTCCTCTTGGGGTGGCTTTCTGATAGACTCCTTTTGGGCCTTTGCTCTCTTTGCCGATGGATCCTCTGCTGGTCTGCTTCTCGCTTCCTATCTCCCTGTGCCTTGTTCCTTTCCGAGTGTTCCTTCGGTCATTTCCTCTTCAAAAGACTGAGACTCCAAATCTCCCATCAAGTCATAAGTCGGGCGAGTGCCTTTCTTATGCAACCTCTCCGTCTGTTGGTTTATCCACTTCTGTGTTCTTGTCAGTACGGGTGCCATTAGTTCATCCAAGTGGGTGACCTCAGCCTCCAACCAAATAAGGGGTGGAAGAGATTTATCCTTTTCCTGCTTGAAGGAAGGCTAGACTTGCTTTCCATTCTCCTTAACTTGATCCGGAACTGAAAAAACCTTGGTTGCCCTAATCATGTCCACGAACAGCCGGAGCACATCCTCCTTCGAATCTCAGAGTCATCTTCAGCATTCACCCAGTGATCCTCCAGGTGCACCTTGTGTCTATGCTTCCTTCCACATGCCACCTGGGTGGTATTGAATGGATCAAAGTTTGCTCGAGAGGTATGGGTCACTAGGTTGTAAAACTGTAGTTCCTCGTTGGATCTCTCCATGGCTTAGAGGGATGGACAAACCTCGACTGCATCCTCCATCTGGATTGGAAAAGCTATCCCGGCCTTCTTCTTTTTCTTCTAAACTTTATCATACGCCGAGAGTTGCCTAGTCAATTCCAGCAGGACCATCTTATCCAAAGGATACCTCAGCAGTCTATACGGGAAGGCAGAGAATCCCTGCACATAGATGTATGTGAACTTCGAAAATTGGATGTACCAGGAGCCATATGTCTTGATCAACTGCTTGGACTTGGGTGACAACCTCTTGTGAGTGCCTCCTTGAAGGGTTCTTGTGATGTGCATGGCGAATGCGTCATTATACCTTCAGAAATGAGCTATGCTCTAGAGATGAAGCTGTGGATAATAGTCATAGACTCTAACTTGTCCTTCGGAATTCCCGACGTGTCATTTCCAAGACAGCCCCTTGTATCTACTGTTCCTCGCCATCATGTAAATTACGTAGGAACTCATGTAGAATGCTTTCGAATCCTCCAGATTCCGGAACTGTTCATCAATTTTATCGCTGAGGATTTGAGCCTAGTCTATCATTTTCACTCGGACAGTGACCTCAATGTAATAGAACATCCATGACTTGAAGGTTGAAGACTGAGGACTTCCCATGATCCTGTTCACCATGATGACGAGGTCTCCATACTCCTGCTTGAAGTCAGATTTTAGGAGTCCCTTAGGCAACTTGGAATGGTGAGGTCTCTTCTTCTGCATCCATGAATTATTGATGATTCCTAAACAGGTTGCGGGATCGACCTTGAACATGTCGGATGCTTCCTCCTTGCTCGTGTACTCGGTGGGGCTATAGATAGGAATGTTGAATGCCTCGGAAATCATCTCCTTGGAGAAGTAGGCCATCACTGTGTCGTCAAGCCGACAATCATCCGATGTTCAAGATCATAGTGCATGAAACATTCCATGATCAACTCCGAACAAGGAATGGCAGGCAGGAAGCATGCGGCGGGCACAATTCCACTTCAAACTAGCTTTGTTGCGAGCTTGGATGGAGAGCGTCCATCCACTCCATACATCTGTTTCTTGATTTCCTCCATGCTTGACGGGTTGATGTTGGTGTCTCCGACATTCCCCCATTTCGAGACGATCCTGGACTCCGGAAGTGTTCCCTTGAGGACATTCCGCATTTGAGCTTGTCTTGAAGAACCGGCCTTGGTACTTGCCATGTACCTATAGAGTCAAGGAAAGAATACAAAGTGTAAGGTTCAAGGAGTAAGAGTAAAGGCGGGAAAGGAGGCTTTATTCCCAACATGAGAAGCAAATACAACGAATTTATGCATGTGGAACTAAAATTTCAAGAAGCCAAATGCATTGGAAGGAAGGAGTAAGAATATTATAAGTGAAAAAAGACCTATGCTTTACTTGCACAAACCTGTCCTCGAATAATAAACTTCTGATTTTTCAAATAGATTTCTGATTTTATGATGAATTTCCTGATTTTCTAATGTATTTCTGAGTTTTGTGCAGGAATATCTGATATTTCAATGGATTCCTACCAAAAAATCTGCCCTTCAACTTCAGAAATTTCATGTCTTCATGAAGAATTGTCTTGGAATGATGAATTCTGCCCTAGGACTGCAAAAATCTGCTTTAATCCTACAGAAATTGCTGCTCCTTGATGAAATTCGCCTTCCTTCAATGATAAAATTGTCATGTCCCCATTTCCGGAGTGACTTCTAATGGAGTTGATGTTTAGCCTATCATCCATTCCCGTAGGCTAATGCATTAGTAAGGGAATGAATTTCTAGTTTGAGCTTATTGCTACACATGGAGAACCGGAAAGTTGGTATGTGTCTCTACATGGAGATTCGGAATGTTAGCTCAACTAGTATGTGATCAGTGAAAAAATGCAATATTGAAATTGTATTTTTATTTCATTTGATGGAGTTTAGAAAATGGAATCTTTAATTGCATTTTCTATAATCGATATTTATGGAGTTGTACATATGAATAAAGGGGATGTGTTCATCAAGGAGTTATAGGTCCAAGCTAATGCCAATGATTGCCTTGAAGATGATCGACTTGTCTAAGATGGTTCTATTTTATTGTTTGAAGAGCAAATGTATTGGTTCGAGGTCCCACATTGAAACCAACGGCTATCCAGGAGGGGCAATTAATGCTAACGGGTCCATGGCTTGGTATAGATGCCTTGTGCAATGAGGCAATTACATGGAATAATGAGCCTATGAGGAGAATCGATGCATAAAAAGGTTTGTTGAGTGATTTTTAATGCTTGCATTTGATCCATAGCTGGCCGCCGATTTTGAAAGATGTTTTTAAATGCAAATGTTGGTTATTCAATGAATGCAAATGCCACCACCGCCAAGCATGAAGGAGAGTTATTTTAAATGCAATATTTATTTATTAAATATTGGAATTGGATCAATGGCACCTTGAGGGCGATGGAGTTTATGATATTAAATGATTGCATTTGGTTTGTTATTTTGTTTTGAAAGATATTAAATGCCAAACGCCTTGGATGAGGAGGTTCGATCAAGTCAAGGATTATTGTTCATTGCAACAAAAACAATATTAAATGCTTGCATGCAATCAGCCGCCGCCATTAGCAAGGGGAATTCAATATCAAAAGAAGTTTGTAAATGCTTGTTGACTCCACTACATGGCCGCCGCCAAATAGAGGACGCCACTTCATACAGGATCGATCCACTTGATGTAGTTCGTTTAAACAATTAAAGATTGTTTTAAATGATTGCATTCCTAGACGTCATTCATTTATTTTTGTTCAAGATTCTCTATTGTGATTGATGGATTTCAAATTTCATTCCAATTTGACAAAGAAGAGGGACGCCTATCCTTGGAGAGGATAAATAGAGCTCTTGAACTTCAATTAGCAACTAATGATCATTTTGGTAAGCTTTTGCATTTTGTTCTTTTAGCTGGAAATTGCATTTTCTAGTTATTTTTCAAGGAGATGTTCCCTTGAATGTTGTGGTGATGTTCCCATGACAATTTGTGAGATGTTATCATTCAGATTTCATCATTGGAGTTCAATTTGCAGGTTATTTGTGAAGATTTGAAGAGATATTGACATCATAATGGAACCCTTGGTGTATTGGAGTGATTACCAAGGTAGTTGATTGAGTTTAGAGTGAAGATTGAGTGACTTTTGCATATTTTTCAAGGTCTGATTTCATATCAGCAAAGTCTGATTTTTATGACAGCGAATTGTTTGGACAATGACAAGGTTTTTGAAGTGGATTTGACAAAGGCTTTCACATTTGAAGAGTTGCATTTGATAGAAAATCAAACTAGGCTTCCATCACTTGAGTTTGTGTAATGTTCCTAAGTGGTTATGACTGAAATCTTATTCCAACTTAGCTAAGAATACTTGCAACCGATAACCCACTTCAAATGAAATTGAACAAGTACACAAATATTCAATGAAACCCAACTTCAATTAGCTTTATTCCTTTGATGAAAATGTTGCAATTACAAAACAAGTTCGCTGTCCACTGTGACAGTCACATACAGAAATAAAATCAGTCCTCTTATCTATTGCAAATAGCCTCAAATGATAACCCAATGATGAAGGATTATTGCCAAGTTGTTGCCAATTGTCTTCAGCTCTTGATGGCCCTTGAACACCTCCGAAGGGCACTAAAATATGACTATGGGACTGTTACAACAGTCTGATATAGAACAGCCAATAATAAGGTCTTCTAATGAATATCAATCCTCCAATTGCTGTTACTAGGTAGATGCAAATGTCTGAAGTAGTGATCAGCAAGTAATGTATGATAAAAACCCACTTCCAACTTGAGCGAACAGCATGAGCAAGGGTCTTCAATGATGTCAATCTCTCCCAACACCTAATAGATCTCTGGATACCTTCAGTTTGAAATCAATGGTGAAATTAGAGCAATATCACCTCATGGATCATAGGGGCTCAACTCCCTATGGGCAAGGGCACATCTCCTTGCAATAAAGCAATGAAAATCGGAATTTTCAAGCTTGAAATGAAATAGAAAAACATACCAAATCAGTCATGCCATAAGATGTCATCAGCTCCTCTATTTATCCTTGGCTTTCATGGCCGATTGGACTTGTGCATTGGTAGGAGCGATTCCTCATGGGTAAGCGTTGCTTCTTACCAAGTTCATGAGCAATGTTCAATATTCCATTATTCATTTAAAAACTTGCAAAGCAATTTTAAATGAATGCAACTAGTAAATCGATCCCCAAGGCAATAGGCTTAGCATAGGTAAATGTGACTTGGCATTGATCTATCATCATGGCCGAATGTGACTATATTGGCGTGAGGACTTCTAAGCATCGATTTATGTTCCTTGCATGCATTACATCATGCCTTGGCCGAATGGGATTGAGCTCTTGATCCTTTTGGGCGAATGCTACATCAAATCTCCAATGAACCTTGACCTTGGCGAAAACAACATGGGTGAATGCATCGATCTTTGGTGAATTCTTCTTTGCATAGGCGAATGTATCTTTCCTTAGGTGAATGCCTCTTTAATCTCCTTAGCCTTGGTAAATGCTATGGCCGAATGGCCTCAACATGGCCGAATGGCATGATGCAACGAATCTTCCTTGGTTTTGGCGAATTCCTAGAGCGAACCCTCTTTGCATAGGTGAATACATCCTTGAATGACATCTCCTTAGCTTGGTTGTAAATCTCTAAGCAATGAGCATTGATCGAATGCCTTCATCTTGGCACATGATCCAATGAATGATAGCCGTTGGGTTCTTTGGCACATGATCCCATTCCTTGTCCACCGAACGCTTCATTCTCCTAGGCGATGTCTCTTGAAATGATCATTTGCAATTGAACTTTATTTCCTTCTTTTGAATTTGAATTGAGTTCCCTCCTTATGCACTCGTTGGGCTTTTCCTTGATAACCGACTTCCTTATGAGAGATCATTTGAATTTGAATTTATTTCCCTTCATGATGCATTTGAACACCTTTTGTTTAGCATGGAACTATTTCTTCAAACACTCAACACATATTGTCAATAGGTCCTATCTATATGAAATAGATTAAAGAAAATGTAATTAAAGATTTCATTTTCCCTTTTACAATTTGGCCTTAGAAAACACTTGAGTTTGGCCCTTCAAATATAGGTCCTACCCCCTGAATATGAGAGATTACAATAAGAATTGCAATTCCCATATGATGAAGCCCTTATGATTTTGGCTTATATGAAAAATACAATGGATATTACTTAACCAAAATCATCTTCATTCCCTTACCATGTGTTTTAGCCTACGGGAATGATGAATAGGCTAAACACTTGTAACCTTTAGTGATCACTCCGGAAATGAGGACATGACAGTTTGGAAGTGTTTTTCTTGAAGTTTTCATTGATACAACTTGGCTGGGCAAAATCATCACTTTCAGCAGTCATATCAGCATACAGAAGTTTTGGATCAGTCAATTATTCATGTACTTTCAGGGCTGTTATAGCATCATTGGATAGCTATCTTTGTTCTAGAGTGTTTGAGCTTTGATCCTATGAAGGATTTGATGTAATTGGAAATTTTTAATGCATGTAATAAGGTCTGATATAAAATCAGACAGTGACTGAAATTCAGATCAGCAACTTAACATTTTTGTATTTCTCATTTGAAGGTTTCAAATAAGCAAATATGATGTGGGTTTAAAGTTCAATTGTTGTATTGTTCATTGGTGATGATTATTTGTTGATTTGTGCAAGAAATCTTATCTAAAAATTGGCAAAAAATTTCAGTCATTTTAGAAAGGTTTATTTCAAAAATCTGGTCTTTGAATGCTAAATTCTAATTTTCTAGTGTTTACTTCTGCTTTTTCTGTAGCTGAAACCTGCTTTTTGCACTAGATTTGTATCTTGAATGGTTTGAAATGAGCTGGGAGGTCTCCTTTATATAGGCGCTCAAGCCCTTTTTTGCCACTTGGCCGACTAGGAATAGCCGACCTTGCTTTTGCCTTGTTTTTTTTTTTTTATTATTCCTAACCGCCATAACATAAAGGCTGGCCGACCTAGCTATTTTGTCTTTTCTTCCTTAGGCGGTGGGCGCATTTCCGGGGTGGTTGGGGATTTCGGTCCGTCAGGGAATCCTAGTCAAGGGTGCATCTGGAGAAGTGTCGGGGATTTCAACATGTTGTGGAATTCATTCCTTGTCCTAGGCGCAAATAGAGAGCTGTTGGGAAATTCTCTATGCTTGGAATTCCTCCTCCTTGCCCAAGCACATTCTTCAGTGTCTCAGGGAATTTTCCTGATGATGGAATTTTCACTACTTCGACAAAGACTCTTGGAATTTGACGAATGATTGCCTATTTGCTTTGTACTTTCATGTTTCAAAGTCAAGAACCTAGGGAATTTCACACGGAAGGATGAGTTCTTGACAAGGTTTTGCCAAGGAACCTGCAAGGATGGAATCCAAGAACCCTAACCTCGAGCTTCACTGAGCTAAGCTTTTGCCATCTTCGGAAGACTTGAGCAAGACTCTCCCTGTGGACTACCACTCCTGTCATATTTTCCATGCAACCAAGGAACTTATCATCCAGAGCGCAAATTCAGGCCTGTCAAGGAAATCCAGACTCCAGGGCGCAAATTTCACTCTGTCTAGGAATCTTTTCTCTGAGCACATATGCCACCTTGAACTGGAATCCTGAATTGTGGCGCATTTTCAAGAGGGTCAGGGAATTCCCTGCTCCTAGGCGCATTTTCCTACCAATCTTGGATTTTCATCCTGAAGCGCATTTTCCTAAGGGTTCAAGAATTCCTCCTAGCGCAAATTTCATCCTGTCAAGGATTCCAGACCTTTGGGCGAAAATTTCATCCTGAACTGGAATCTTGGCTTGTGGCGCAAATTTCATCCTGAACTGGAATCTTGGCTTGTGGCGCAAATTTCACTCTGTCTAGGAATCCTGACTCCAGGTCGCACTTTCCAGTCTGAACTGGAATCATTCCTCCAGGTCGCAAATTCCTGATGGTCAAGGAATTCTCTGTCTAGGTCGCATTTTCCAGGGGGTCAGGGAAGGAATATCTAGGTTGCACTTTCCTGAGCGTCAGGGAATCTAGGTAGGTCTTGGAATGGAATGATCCTGGAATTCCTTGTTTGCAAATTTCACTTAGTCCAGAAACTCCTACTTGTGGAATTCCCTACTGACCATGGTCTTAGGAGTTCTGGGATGGACCCTGGAGCGGGATCCAAAGCAAATACCTGATTGAGCTCACCAGAGTAGGATAGTTTGTTCGGAACGGGGCTTCGTGCCACGAGTGAGAAGGTGAGAGGGTTCATATCCTTTGACAAGATGCATCCCCGCCAAGGACTGGCCAAGTCTGCCTAAGGACGACCTGTTAGGGTTTCAAACATATGCAGGAGGGAATCCTTCATTTTTCACTTCTTCAAGTATCAGTGAGCTAATTTCTTAGAACTTCATTCCTAGCCAAGTGGCAGCTGAGCAAGAACCCCCGAAATTAGAGCAAAGCTCGGGCCGGGCCAAAAAAGAGGGGGACCCCATTTGCAATGGGGAGATGTTGTAAAATGGTCACAACAAGGGGCATGACACTCAACACCCTCTTCGTTGCAATCTAATGTTCTACATTTGGTGTTGTCATAAATCCGGAAACGAAACCCACAGCATAGCTCAAATTAGGTCTATTGGCTGCAAGGTATATCAAGCTCCCCACTAGCTGCCTGTAAGCTGACTCATCAAAGGATTTAGAGTCAGCTTCGGCTGAAATAGGTGTTGACAAAATTTTGCAATCTGTCATTTTGAATTTGTCAAGCAAACTCCTGGCATATTTGGATTGTGAAATAATGTTACATCCCCAACTTTGACTATGTTTAACTTTTACTTTTCATGTGATTAACTGGATAAATAATCATAGATTAATGATTTGACGTTTGTGAAAAATGTCAGGATAAATCATTGGTTATATGGATTATGATTAATGTTTTAAAATTAGACATGAGATTACATGTTGTTGGAATTATTTTAGTATGATGCATAGTGATTTGATGATGATACACTGATCATGGTTTTGAATGATTGTGAGTGTAACCAAGAAAAGAGACTTCCAATTCCAAGAAGGGAAGGAGAGTATCACCCGGGAGAAGGAAATAGATGTTGTGGAAAAAGTCAGGTTGCCATCTGAGTTTTCAAGTTGTTCTTTACGTGAACCTTTGTGAGACAAGGTATGTATTAGTCATTCTCCCTTGTTTAGTTGATTTCAATTCGACTAATTGTCGTCATGTCGATTTAGGGTTTCTCCACGTCTTTTACGTCAATCTGACTAGATAATTTTCTCAAAACATTATTATTACTTAGAGTTAGCCATTGTCTTTGTCGGAGCAATCCTATATATTTATATATTAAGTTTGTGTATATCGATTTAATTATTCTAGATATTTGGTTAGATCTCCAAGCGGGGGAGTTAGCCTCAACCCCACGTTCGCATTTTGATGCATGCTTGATGCTAATACCATGTTATTGGTAATATTATTTTGGTGACAGCATAGATTATTTTATTGTACTCATAGTATATTTATGTGATGTATATGTATAATGTGGGTTATCATTATTTCACCACCTTTTTGTTGTGATAATTATCTTGTGGTCTATTACTACTACATGCTCATAGCAAACCGCAGCCCATATTCCGCAAAGGATGGAGGAGAGGGAGAGTGTTGAAGGCAGCATAACCGACCCATGATTGTAGCACTTCGGGTGTTGCATGCTCTCAATGGGAGGGCATTTAGGATAATGGATGAATGATTCCAGCGGGAGTGGAAGGGAAGTTGAGATCGTCGTTACCTTCAGCCGAAGGAGAGACGTTTGGTAGTTTTTTTACTTATCGTGTGTCAAGGGAAAAAAGGAACTCTGAGTTGAGAGCAGGAAACCGAGAGCAAAGTGAACCTCGAAGAAAAGACAGCCTCGAACATAAATTTGTTGACAGTGTATACATATACACTCAGGTACATCGCTGACTGTGTTAATACATAATATAGTATAGCATTATGATAGTAAGCTTTTGCTGATGGCCTTAAGGGCCGAAATCTTTATATAATGTTGTTTACACGGTTGACAGTCCGTCAAGACCCTGAGGTCAAGGACTTTTAATCCTTGCTTTAACAATTGACAGTCCTGTTGATGATGTTTTCTTGACAACAACATTAGAATAAAACACCAAGTGCTCTATCCTCTCTTGAACAAAGCGTCTCGAATGCTAAACTACGTGATCAAACAAGAACGTTCCAAGGTTCCTTGTACGTGATTTGCAACGGATAGCCTCGGTGGTACGATGTGATAATGTTGTTTACACAAAGGGACTTATGCAGAATTTATTTATCACTCCATTCAAATATGTACTCTTTTCTTGTGAAATGGAACTTCTTCTAATCAACTACAAAAAGAAAAGGCAAAAGGCAAGGGTTTAGAGAAATTAATCTAAGGTCAATGAGGCAATGATGCTGCATGAATAGACAAACTCCTCAATAAACCTAACTCCACTTCGCCAAGAATGCCTACAACTACATAGAGTAGGTGCAATCTCCTAAGGTTAGCGAATGGTTTTCAAATCATGAAAGCTCATATAAGCACCCATTGGACGGCGCAGCTCAAACAAGCATCCACAACCGAACTTAAGCAAATTATGAGGAAGCTCAGACTAGCTCTACACAACACTCCACCAGCGATAGATGTCAAAAGCATGAGCTAGGAGTTGATCAAATATCCAATACATGCATGCATTACATCAATGAACTTCTAATCTATCAACTAAGCTACTTTGGAAACAATTCTTAACCATCTTGGAGACAATGAAGACCATGCTAACATTCCAAAATCACAAGATCACCATGAAACATTCAACAATGAGCTTGCATTAATCTTGAAGTGTATCTTTACAACAATCTCTCAATATCTCTTCAATGACTTCGAAGAGCCTCCTCTACTCTACTCCTTTCTAATCTAATGTATATCATCTAATCCTCTAATGTCTCGCTTACAAATGAGAAGAAGTGAGCCTTATATAGAGCTCAAGAATTACATGAAGGGCCAAGATTGATTTAGCAATCAACGGCCGAGATTGAGACAAAGCAATTTGTTACAAAATTTGCTATTTTTAGAACATGAAAGAGGCAATGAAGGCACGTTTCCCAATGTGATAAGCATCTTTGGAGCATCTTTATGGTGGGCCCTCTTTGTTCTCTTGTTTGATGTAGATACATTGAATGCGGACAGGTGACATGGCAGAATGTGATTAGCTTGATGACATGCATGTGCCACCTCAGCATCTTCAAGCCAGTTGGTTTGGTTCACCTCATGTTCACTTTACTTAGAATATTTTCTTCTTGTTGTCTTGCTCTAACTCATGGATCACTTTGATGATCATGTTCATCTCTCATCTTGTGACGTCCTTGTGCGTGTGCAGGATTATGCCTCTGGACAGTTGCATGAAGTAGAAGATATGTTGTGCACGAGTCCTTGGAGTAGATTACATGATGATTGTCCTCTTGGCGCGTGGAATGAATCACTAAAAGATGACTCCCTCTCATGCGTGGCGTTGATGTCTTCCTCATCCAGACATACGAAGTCTTCGAAGTAAGATAAACTTGATGTAAGAGCTCTCCTCCATGTGGATGAAGATGACAAATTTGAGCAACTTTCCTCCACCTTCCAAACTTCTCATGTATGAGCTCTCGCCATTCACCTCCTTGAATCCTCTATCACCTACAAAAAGAAACACATCAAATTAAGACTTGATATGAAGGATTTTCAATAACAAATTACATTCATCTTATGCATGTGGGATTAAAAAATGACATTTCAAAACATACCCTTTCGCGTGAAATCCATGCCTAAGTGCCTGGGCAGGTTTAGAGGGGTAGTATGGATTATTTGATGTGAATTCCATGTTAGGGTGTGAAAGCCGCCCAGGCTGGGCGGGTTTAGGGGTGTCATCCGGAGAGTATTGTGAAGGATATGGAGTCCATGCAAGGTGGTCAAGGCCGCCTAGGAAGGGCGGGCTGGGAGGTGGTGAGTGGATTTCATCACTTAGACTTCATTTGATGTTCTTTTGATGACTCTTTAGCATGACTTAGTGTTCTCTTCATGTTCCTCATGTAAATTACCTTCATTTGAGTGAAGTCAAGAAGTGATCTGAATGGCATTTGAGGCATTCTCCATGTGTAATGGTGGAGACTGCCTATGATGAGCGACCTTGAAGGTGATGTGTGGATTTGACTCTCAATACTTATGATTTTCAATGATTTTCACCTCCTTATTGGACTTGCATGTGTGTGGAAGCAGATGGGTGAAGTTGGTAGGCAAATGATGAGTGGCATGACTGCTCAAACACTTGATTCCATGCTCACCTCCCTAGGCCGCCCAAGTAGGGCAGGGTTGAGAGTGAGCCTTGGATTTTTGTACTTAAAAAACTTTCCACTCCTTTAAACTTAGTCATCTCATCTCCTAAGTGTCATCTTCATTACCTTCATCAATTCTACTTGCAAAGTGTATTGTTCTCACCCTAGGCGGTTCTGGAAGTGTTGTCTGGAGAGTGCATTGTAAGACAAGACAGAGTCCATGAGCACCTCTTGAGGCCGCCCAAGTAGGGCGGATTTGGAGGTGACCCTTGGATTATTCCTCAAAATGCATTCAAATACCTTCAAACCTATGAACTTTCATCAAAACTTCATGATCTCCTTGCACTTGAACTTAAAATATTGTAAACTTGGTAAGCTTTCTCCTTGGGCGAGTTTGAGGGTGGTGTCTAAAGAATGTCACCTAGAACAAGACAAAGTCCATAAATCCATCTTGAGGCCGCCCAGGCTGGGCGGGTTTAGAGGTGAGGCATGGATTATTCTTTGAAATGCACCCAAACTCTTTCAAATGCATGAACTCTCCTTGTAATTTCATCATCTCTAAGCACTTCGAGCTCAGAACACTGCAAACTTGACAACTTATTCCTAGGGCGGGTTAGAGAGTGATGTCTGGAGAGCTGGGCGGGTTGGGATACCACCCTTGGATTTTGTCTTGAACTCACTCAAAATCTTAAATTTCCTTGTAGTTCTCTATCTTTTGTCTTTTAAACTTTGAAAATTCTCTCCCTAAGGCAGATTTGGAGGCAATGTATGGACAAGTGCATGTGCAGGAGACTGAGTCCATGATCTCATACCAAGGCCGCCCAGTCTGGGCAGGTTTAGACATGGAGTGAGGAATTTTTTTTTGCCTTAGTCAAATTTTTGGATTTTCTTGAATGGAAGTATATTGAAAGTATGTTTAAGTATAAGTCACTTATACTTTAAATATTTATCAATATACTTCCAGGATGTTTGAGATAGGTCCTGGATCCATAGGATTTAGCATGCAGATTCTAGATTTCTGAGGATCCACCAAATTTCAGACCAATCATTTTTTCAAGATTTTTAGGATATCAGACTTAGTCATTTTCAAGGTCTCAGGGACATGCATCAGGATGAAGGCATATAGACCTCTTGGCAAGAAACTGTTGAGACTTGGATACACAACACTATCAAAATCCTACAAGCTCAGAGGAAAACTAAACCTAAAGCAAAACAAGGACAGAAAGCAAGAAAAAAGAGGGGGTTGCCCATTTGCAATGGGGCGATGTGTGATTACATCACAACAAGTCCGTCGAGGCCATGAGGTTGAGGACTTAGAACTTTATTTTATCAATTGAAAACTTGTCGGTCCCATTAAGGTCGAGGCCTTTGATATATCAATGAAAGTCGTTGAGGCCAATAAGGCTGAGAACGTAACATACTATTGTAGCAGTATATGATTAAAATCACGGCCATGATATTGGCCGGTACTTTATTAATCTTTATTCTAGACTGTGAAGTCTTTATATATAAGAATGTATCGAAAGCTTAACACTAACCATGTTTTTGAGCTAAGGAAAGATGATATAATATTATGTATATCTGATGACTGGCCGAGAGCCACACAATTTTTCTGAGTGCTATCTCATTCTTGAAATACTGTTGTAGGCAGAACTTCAAGTTACTTGAAACGGGTTATATGCTATAAAGATTTCTTTAAGCTGTTATCTTTACATGCCTTCGGGTTATTTCTTGTTTAACAGAGAGCAGCAGGCTCCTTAGTACTTATTAAAGTTAAACTGGGATGGTATTGTTACTATTACTGCATTATCAGTGCATATTTGAACCTTAAACGTGAGGTAAGATGCATAGATATAGTCTTGCATTATTTTTGGAAAGAAAACAATAGAGCTGGGTAGCTCAATAGCTATGTTATCATTTTGAATAACTATTTATAAAGATGGTATTATCTACCTCTCAATTGAGTAAGAAGGTATTATAACCTTTCAAGTCTCTAGTAGACTATGAATATTACTATGATAGAAGATGATATATTTTTTATCTTGTGGTAACTAAAGATTTTATAATGACGTTGGGACTGGGGAAGATAGATCTCTAAGTATACTCCAACACTTTTAACAAAGTGTGAAACTTGTTCATACAAAGATATTGTCGATTTGTATGGGTCATGTTTCAGTCGACAAGAATCAGATGGAGATCCTTTAACCAAGCCAATTATTTAAACTCATCTCATGGAGATGTTAAACACAAATGATCTTGTGGTTGGAAACCAAGAACTTATACACTTGAAATAAGGAATAGAGTGACGGAGAGTCACAGATTCCATGTTGCAGATGCAACAAGAAACCTATGATGTACTCTAGGAAACAGAGTTGGAAGTCCAAGATGATGGGCTAAATCCATGACCAAGAACGGTCAATCTAAAACACTGTAGGATGAGATAACTTCTAAGTCGAGTTAGAGGTGTGTGAACATTCGACTACGTTCATTGCGAAACGTTTATTTATATTGAATCTTTGGCCAAAGTAATGTATCTGTCTCTGCATGCATTAGTCGGTTCACTGTGCTCCAGATGGCATAACCATCTAGTAGTGTCATACATAGTTAGAGTGGATCTATAGTTGTATGACCGTGATGAGTTATGAAGGACACAACACTAGAAACTCAGATGGAAAACCTTATGGTTCCTTTTATCTACTTCCTTCGTGAAGGGTATGGCCACTTCCAGGAAGGAAGTTGTGCGAGGGAGCGTCGGTCTATGGTTAGAGGAAAAGCACTCGGGTAATGCTCTCCTTCCCAAGCAGATGACAAGCCGAGACTTATGAAGAAAGATATCAAAACTCCAGATGCAATATATTCTATTATATGATTTGATAGTCAAATTCTATGTAAACTTATCGTTATTGCCATAAGCAAAACATTATGATTGTAAAGTGAAAGAACTCACTATTATGTTATCTTTGAATATGTTGTAAATTTTAGTTTGAAATTATTCAGAAAAGATATGCATTTTAAATAATGATTATTGTTAAGCAAAAATGTGATTATGATGATCATGATTATTTACTTGATGGTAAATTGGATTGTTAATCCAGGTAATATGAGGTGACATGTTACAAATAAAAATGCTGCCTCCTGTTTGCCAAACTTCTACACCTAGGCAGTAATGTAAGAGGCCTAGATCAATCATGTCAAAAGTTGTACTTATATTGGATTTGATCCATGCAATCATAAGTGACTAACTACCTGTAATAATGATATCGCCTACATATATGACCAATAAAATGATATCATCACCATTGCTTTTAATGTACAAATTTGGATCCGAAGGACTTCGTTGGAACCCTTGTTCAACCAAATACTTGTCAATTTTGATGGATCATGCCCTGGGTGCCTGCTTCAAACCATATAGACCTTTCTTTAGTCGACATACAAGATGCTCCTTCCCTGCAACTTGAAAACCCTATGGTTGAGACATGTACACTTCTTCCTCCAAATCTCTATTAAGGCAGGCATTCTTCACGTCCATTTGATGGATTGTCTAGCCAAACTAAGTTGCCATGGCTAGAACTAATCGACCGGTGCTCATCTTTGTTGTAGGAGCAAAGGTCTCATAGTCAATTCCCTCTCTTTGTGAAAACCCTTTAGCAACCAACCAAGCTTTGTACTTGTCTAATGTACCATCTACCTTGTACTTGACCTTGTACACCCATTTGCAGCCAATGGGTTCCTTCCCTGGTGGAAGATCTGAAAGATCCCAAGTCTCATTCTTCACAAGACTGTTATGTTCGGTTTGCATGGCCTTTTCCCATTCAGGCTTTCCTTTTGCCTCAACAAACACTTGTAGCTCATACACTCCCTAAATATTGGCCATGAGAGCAACATTAATTGTGTTCAACTTGCTCTTGCCTCTCGATGATCTACCCTCGATCATTTCACTTACCTGAACATCTCCGATGGTGCTTTCCCACCACTTGGGTCTCCTTTTGGAAGTCTCAACATCCAAATCAGTGTTTACCTGTATCTGTGTCATCTAGATGTTGTTCCAAGTTGTCATCAATGAAAACTGGGTCTATTATTGGCATGGAAGACTCCTCATGCTCTGAATCCCTCCTTTCTGGTGGAGTTACCTGAACACCTAAATCCTTAGCCACAATAAGCTAGCCTTCAGTAATCTAAAACTCGGGAGACGTTTGGAAAGGACCTACAATCTCATCAATCACAACATCTCTACTGAAAGTCAAGAGGTCAGTGTCAATATCAATCAATCCATAGGCCTTATGATTGTCACTATACCCTGTAAGCATCAATTTCTTACTCTTAGGATCTAACTTTGTTCTCTTTTCATCTACAATCTAGGCATATGCAATAGAACCAAAGACCTTAAGATGATTGACTTTCGGTTTCCTCCAAGACCATGCTTCCTCTGGGGTCTTCTCCTTCACTGCCTATGTTGAACAGTTGAGTAAATAAACTGCAATATAGACCGCCTCAGCCCAAAACTTCTCGGGAACACTCTTGTTCTCCATCATATACCGAGCCATCTCTGTGATAGTACGGTTCCACCTCTCAACAACTCCATTCTGCTGTGGAGTGTAGGGTGTGGTAAATTGTCTTTTGGTGTCATGTTTAGCAAAAAAGTTGTTGAATTCTTTGGAACAAAATTCACCTCCATTATCAAATTGAAGAGTCGTGATGTTACATTCTGACTCTTTCTCCACTAATGCTTTGAACTTTTGGAACTCATTATACACCTTGGATTTTAATTTCAGAAAATAAACCCACATTTTCCTACTAAAATTATCCACAAACAAAAGAAAATACCTGCACCCATTGACTGATGCCGTGTTCATCGATCCACAAATATCGCATGAACCAGCTGCAAGACTCGCTTGGCTATCCAAGCTTGGCCATCATCAAATGGTGTTTTATGTTGCTTCCCTGCCTGGCAAGCCCCGCACACACCTTGTATCTATTGCTGAATGTCAGGAATGCCATCTACCAAGTTTGCTCAAGCCAACTAAGAGAGGTAGGATAAATTGAGATGCCCATACCACTAATGCCAAAGTGTAGTAATGTTTGATGCAGTCTTGGCTGCCAATGCATGTTCCCTAACGTGTTCAGTTGATACAAGTCTATACAGTTCATGATCTTCTATACCAAAAGCAATAGTCTTCTTGGTCTCCTTGTCAATGATACTGCATTTGTGTTTGTTGAACACAACATCTAGATTAGGATTATGGTGCATAATCTGACTTACCGAAAGAAGATTAAGCTCCATTCCCGGTACATAGCACACATTGAGAAAAAATAACTTCTTCCCTCCAGAGGATATTTGCACAATCCCTCTGCCTATGACGGTGTACTCACCACCAAATATCACTAAATTAGAGCAAGCAGTGTACTCTATGAACCAGTCTAGCCTGTTGGTGAAGTGACGTGATGCTCCTAATCGATGTACCATGTAGATGACTCTAACTGATCTACTAGTTTCCTGGCCATGAATGCATAGAAAGCCGACGCCTTCTCCGTTGAATGCTCTGCAACATGAGCCTTCTACTGAGACCCTCCCTGGTTGGATTTCTATTCAGCCAATTGTTTTATGCATTGCTTCTTCATATGACCCTACTTGCCACAATAATGACATGATATTCTTCGTGGCATCCTCGTTGTTACCTTGTCCTTTCTTCTAGGACCATTCGCCTTTGCCTTTACCTTTGTCTTTGGCTACAAATGCACATTCCACACTCGCTGTCTCACTGGTGCTACCAAACTATTTCTTCCATTTGTCTTGCTACAAGAGCTTATCGCATAGCTTGTCGAACTTCAAGTCAACATTCATAGTGGTGATATTGAGTGTCTCAATGAAATGCTCATAAGCATGTGGTAAGCTTTTCAACGTGATTATCATGTCCTCTTCCATCTTCTGACCAAAGGCCAACAACTGATCTTTGATGTCCTTGATCTTGAGTAAATGCCCCTGCAAGGACGTGTGCTCAGCCATAGTGATTAAAAAAGCATATTCTTCAAAAAGAACGCCCTTCCTTTATCTGAAGTCTCATGGAGCTCACGCACATGCTTCCAAATTTCCATAGAGGTTTTGCCCGATTGAACCTCCGGAAGCATTTCATCTGTCACTGATAACTTGATCAACATGATGGCTTCTTAGTCACGTGCATCAAATTTTTCATGTTCTTTATCCACGATGGTTGGACGGGTGTTAGTACCAAGAACGATCTTGTTGAGGCATCAGTACTCGAAGATTGAAATGATCTACCCAATTACAAGCTACAAAACACCAATGCTAACAATATTGCCTTGTAAAAATTTCTCAACAAAATACTAAAAAAACATAGAATCGATTCATAACCAGAATGTAGTTGCAGTCATTATGCTGATGATCAAACCACATATTATCATTCTTCATGTATGTTTCCCCTCAAAACTCCCATAAACAGCCCAGTCAAAGGGCACTTTATTATGACAAAGAACAGTGACTGCTACAGCGATCCAGACTCTAAATCCTTTCTGCAGATGATCAAGCAACACTCATAACAGTAGATAATACAAACAAAGCTGCTCCGAACTGAACATCTTCCCTACTCAATAATATTTGAACAGCAAACCCAAACACCATTCATACCAAAAGCTCAGAATACATCGAACTCCATAGTGCATAAGGATGATTTCTGATTGATTTCCAAGTATAGTTCTCAGCTAGGGATGGTCTCTCACATCCGAAACTGAATAAAAGACTGAGACTAAACAGCCTCCCAATTCCTATGCTAAACAGCAAAGGTTCACAGTCCAAAACATGAAAATTGCATCCAGTCCCCTTTCAAAATGAGCGAATGTTCTCTTGAAACCTCACACACCTAGCAAGAATAGTAAAGAATAATGTCAGACCACCCTCCGATGCCACACAGAAATTCTGGGACTTGAAATAGAATAGGATATGGTCAGAGTACTCTCTGCCCCCACTCAGCCAATGCCAGCCCAAAATAGACAATGAATTAACTTAATTTTTCCACCACAGTGGAGCACTCCCCACAAACATACTGGGCCTAAAAATAGACATGACCAGCTGGAGGGGCCCACCAAGACCCATGCCAATTTCAGGGAGTAACCACTACTTTTAAAAGAATATAAAATAAAAATGATATATTTTGGTCTTTTAAAAGTAATATTTTCCCTTACCAAATAGTTAGCTTTCGGAAAATAATTAAAAGCTAACATAATTTCAATTTTCTATTACTGAGGGAAAAAGGGACATTACAAAGATTGTAAGCATCCGTTGCTTCCAAGTGTTGTAGTTCTTGTCGATAAAATGTTGGCTGCCTTCCAACATGATGTTGGATAAAAAGGCCATTTTTTCGCAAAGGTTTTACGGATAAAATAAAATAAAATAACCCTCTTCTGTTGTCAAAAAAACAACCTATCCACAAACCCTAGCACAACAAAATACTTAATTTTCTGTGAAAAATAAAAGGAAAAATACCTGATTTTTCTGTGCCCTAGCTGCTAGTGACCATGAAACCCTAGGTCTAAAAAAAACCCTAGGCGTTTGACAATCACGATTTTCCAAAAAATTGTCAAAAACCAGTGAATCCAGCACGTTTTGGAAGAAAACGTCTGGAAATATTCTGCCTAGCCGCAGCCTAGAGGGAAAAAGCAGAAAAACACCATATTTTTGAAAAAAAATAGCCACGATTTTGAAAAAAATCGGCCAAAAACAAGCCTGAAACCTGTCGAAAACCCACGTTTTTATAAAAGCATCAAATAGAAGACAGAGCCCACGATTTTTGAAAAACGTGATGTCTAGAGGCGGGAGAAGATAAAACCACCTTAGAAAACCCTGGTCGACATCCAGCAATCCACCTGTGTCACAAAAATCCGCCCAGAAAAGTATGAAAAGAGGCGCGATTTTCCCTTTCCTACCCTCGCAAACCAGGCTGCGATTTATATTTTGAGAAATAAAATGTGAGTGCAGACAGAAAATCTGTGGTGTGAGGCGCAATTTCAACAATTCCGTGATTCCAAAAAAATGTCTGTTTGTAACAAATCCGCTAGAAATCTGCGATTTCTCCCTCACAAATCCATGATTTCGAAAACCCTAGTTGGTTCCGTACAGTGACGTACTATTCCGTACGGTGTCCATTGGCTCCTTTCTGTGCTTCGAACTGAACATTCCTCAAACCATCACTGTCGGCAACAGTCCCATGTCTTCACACGTTCGCCAATCCCAAGGTTCAACTTGGGCTCTATTACCATATAACAGAAATCAAACACATAATGATTACCAAGATATTCGATAAATCAAATAAGGAGGAAAACGCTTTCTTATAGAGGTTACAATGAATAAAAATAGACTGAACTAAAAATAGTAAACTAAAAACAGACTTAGCTAAAAAAGTGAAAACTAATTAAAGCAAACCTTCTAATTAACGACTAACCTAACTAAAGCTAAGTTGACTATCTAAGTTGACTATTACAATATAATAATACTTTAATATATGTTAACACAACTTCATAACTAACTTTAATATTTTAACAGCGATAAACAGTAACACAAGTCATTTTAAATAATATGTTAGTTCAAGGTATAGAAGTATATTTACAGATTACTTTAAATCATAGGTCATGCTCATAACTGGAAACCACTTACAATTGCCCTTTCAGCTACCAAATAGCGAGGCATCTGCTTCAATGTACCATTAATATCCATAGTGCTCTTATAATATTCTCTAGCTTCTTTTATATCTCTGCGCTGTATAGATCGTATGTAAAGGTTACAAAAATCAAAAGAACATTGGGTAAGCATAACTTAAAACTTCCTAGATTATGGATCATAAAAAATGAAAAGATTTTCATTTGGTATATACAAAGAGAAGCAACATGGTGTATCACTGAATATCAAAACATAAGTTAGGATATCTCCATCTCGAGGATCAAGAATCAAGTTTACTGCAGTCTTCCATTCACCCCGCAGCAATGCTGCTCCAATAATATGTGTTGGTACAGAACCACTTCCAAATCGCTGTCGCAAATTAAATATGAACATTTAGCATCTGTTTCACTTATAACCATGACTACAAAACACAGATTAACTGGATCAAATAAATATATTCACATTAAAATCATCATACTACAAACTCAAAAACAGTGGCAGTAAAACTAAATTTTTACAAGATCAACAGAACCTGCAATCCAAAATAATTGATGAAGCCATTCTTTCCTAATCCTTCTGCTGCCTCCTTAATAATATCATGCCTCTCTGCAACAACACCACTAGAATACATATGACAATAAGAGTAATGGTGGTGATAACAGAAATCTATAAGAGACTATTTGAAGGCTAGTTGAAGCTAACAATCATATGGCCATCATAATGATTCCCAATTATTGTATTTGTAGTTTACCGTAAACTAATTGTAAATCGATTTCCTGAAAGCTGCCCAAGCACAAGTCCATCCTTCACATAACTGCATTCTTAACATGTTAAGGATCAGATAGTGTGGTAGTACTGATAAAAATTTGTGGAAGGATAAATCAGTTACATTATTGGCACATTATGGATAACAAAAGCCAAAATCTTAACATACCAGAAGTCTCCTACTTTGATACCATATAATCTCTTGTTCAGTGCAGCTAATCTTGAAGCATGCTGTTTGAAGATGGTAACCTGATTCAATCACAACATATGGCCCCAACAGTTTAAAAAAAAATAGATGGATTCACTACACAGCCACGTAATATAAATCCTATGGGATCATCATACAGCAATGTAGTGTAAAGCTTGTGCCACCAGTGAGATCTCCATCACCATGATTAATATTAAAAACTCATACAAAGTAAAGACTGAAATAAAACAGCACTTTGAGACTTTGTTGACAATGAGCACTACTTTAGACTATCAACATTGCTTCAAACAATTAATTTTAATTGTGAAAATTGTTCACTTTCATTTGCGTAACTAACAACCTCGGACGCTTTAAAGATGTGGCAGAACCCCTAGGGTGAAGTTAAGTTGGATTAGGGATTTGTGTCACATTTGAAGTCTAATGGAATCATTAACATGCAATAATAGACATTTTGTCATTTGATTGTTTGTGTAGAAAACCTTCACACCAAACAAGCCTGCTTCTGTATCAGTTATCTCTATATTGCTTAAATACTTTATATTCATTTTTAAAATATGTTAAAATCCTTTTATCATTAAGTTCCTGGTAAAATCACTCATTACAAATTTGTTTCATGAAATTTCAGCAACTTCAGTGGCACCAGTGTCAATCAGAGCCAACATTCGCTGCCCTCCTAAAACTCCTCTCACACGGAATGGATTGTTTCTTTGTGTGCTGGACAGCTGGGAAAACGTACCACTATCCTCCTTCACTTCCTCAACCTCCTCAAGGTCTTCAATCTCTTCACAGTCCACAAATTCCCCTTGTTGTTCTGATATTTCTGATCCAGTTTCAGCCTCCACATAGACTTCCAAATGCCTTGCATGTCCCTTTTCATAACATTTATGTCCTGGGGCCCAAGGCTCCTTGCATGTAAAGCATAGTTTCTTCTTTTTGAGTTCATTTTTTGCCTCATCACTCAGTTTTTGCAAGGGCTGCTGCTACTGATTGAGTAATTTGATGAAAATCTTTTTGTCCTTGTTGAAAGCAAATGGTTTTGTCATCAACTTTGGCTTTGGTGCTGAAAACTCCATACTTCTAGCCTTTTTAATGGCCTCTTGTAAGGTTTGAGAATCCAAAGATTTTACCCATCCTTTAATTGGTTCAGCCAAACCTTCAACGAACAAGAAAATCAGCCTTCTTTCAGAGATGTCAGGAACCATGACACTAAGTCTTTGGAACTCAGTGATGTATGAATCAATGTTTCCCATTTGCTTCAGTTGTGCTAGATCTTTGAAGCTTTGTTCAAGATCTTGCTTGTCGAACCTCTCGATGAGTCTATTGGTGAACTCATCGTAGGTTGTAATCAGGTTGTGACCCTGTGTCACAAGGCCATGATACCACCACTCATAGGCAGCCCCATCCAAGTGTAGGGTTGCAAAGTTTAAGGCTGTCTCCTCTGGCATAGGCTTCAGGGTAATGTAAGTGTCGAGCTTTTGAACCCAAGCTCTTGCAATACATCTTCCACTCCCATCAAATCGGTCCATAAACACTTTACTCAAAGCATGCTTGTAATCTTTGTTCTCCCTGTTGTCCGGTCTTCCACCATTTCTTTTTTTCTGATTCAGAAATTGATCAAATGTTAAGCTTCTACAGACAAGATCAGGAAGTGTCATATATTCATCATGATTTACCATGATATCATCATTGAATTTAGTTCTTTCCTCATGTTCAGGTGGCATTTCCTCCCTTCTATTTGCAAATGGCTGAAGAGGTTACACAGCTGATCCCACTGAGGTCTTGGTAGGTGTTCTTACATAATCATTTCGTGTTCCATTGTTTTGCGAGCTGTTGGCTTCAGTGTTGTTTCTTGTGCCCTAAGTTAAATTATGATCCATTTTGCTCACTAGTACGGCTATCATCTCATACATATGGTCAAACTTTATCTCCATCTTTTTACCTGGACTTTCAGGTGGACAATTCTCTTTGTCTCTATCCGCCATGACTAACTCTTCTTCAACAGTATTCTCTGAGACAACTGCAGTTTTCAACTTCCTTTCCTCTCTCTGCTGGTACCTTCTCTCCCTGGCACTGGGTTGCTGCATGCAAAGTTAGAGAAACTTCACAGGCTGGCAGGATACCAGCTCTGATACCACTGAAATGTTCTACCCAGTTTCTTGCATAAACTAAGAATGTTACCAATATTGCTAGTGCATAATTTTCAACAACAAAATGATATAAAACATAGCAATAGTTCATACCCAGAATGAAACTTTAGACATTTTGCTCGAGTTCAATCACTATTAAAGCTCTGTACGGCAGCCAGGTTTGAGATTTTACCATGTGTTGGATTCTTCAACAATACAATCCAACCCAAAAAGGACCCAGCACTGTTTATAAATGAAAACTTAGATGAATCACTGCACAATTTTCAGAAAACTGAAGTTTATTTCAGACCCTAAACCTGCTACAGGACTGCACTCCAAAACTGTACGGTCTACATCAATCTCCATAGCGCAAATGAGATTTTCTGAATGATATCGAATGAGGTCTCAGCTAGGGATGGTCTCTCACATCCGAATCTGAGAAGAAACTAAGACTCAACAATCTCTCCAATTCTTGTGCTGAACAACAGAGGCTTCCAAAACTCACAGCATAGCCCTCACTATTGCAAGCTCCTCCAAAATGAGCGAATTCTTTTCCTAGTAACCCCACGCCAAGCCCAGAATAGTCAGGGAATATGGTCTGACCCCACTCTGGCGCCATTCAACAACGCCCAGCTATTAATAGCAAAGAATCCTTTTTTGCATGCACTGCAGAGGAGCGCCTCCTCCACCCACACGGACAACCCAAGAATAGGAGAATGAAGGAATTAAAGGGTCCCACCACCAGCAACCACTACTGACAGCAGACCACAATCTTAAAAAAAACCTTAACAGCTATAATATGCACGTGGGGTACAGAGGAATAATTGACTGCTATCAGATTTTTTTTACAAGTCACATTTCCCTTGCATAATCTGTTAGCCTCCGGGAAATAGGAAAAGGCTAACCCCACTTCAAATTTAGTGCTGAGAAAAAGAGGACATTACACTAGTGTTTGTATTTTTAGATTATGACAGTTCTGTGTACTCAAACTGCTGGATTTGATTGAAAACAACACTTTCATATTTGATTTGGATACCTATGAATCTCTTGTTTTTGGTGGGGCTTTACTCATCAATGTTCTTGAAACACCTCGACTCTTGGGCAACAGGTTTTCCATGCATTAAATATATGAGGGAAAGTTCCCCTTTTTTAATCCACCTTATCAAAATACTGTAGAGCATAACTATTCCCCCACCACAAGCAAATCAAATGAAACCATAACATTAACAAGAAATAATTACCAGATACAGAAGATATGAAAACAAATAGAATTAATTTATTTAGTGTGTACCCTTTGTGTCGTAACCGCTCGCTTATCTTTTGTGCCAGCAAATCCGAATGACCTGGTCTATTAACAAATAAGAAACAGACATTAGCAAACAACTATAAAAGGGAAATATTAAGACTTTGATTTCCTAGGATTGTCTCCAGATATATTTAACTCATCCCATGTTAAAAGGAAAGGCCTAGAGAATGATTTGGTAATCCCGGATGTTTTCATATGTTGTAGGATAAATGCAAAAAGACTCCAAGCAAAAAATCTTCAACAAAGAACACACAGTGATTTCAGTAAAAAATGTAGGCACTAACACAAAATGCAATACCTGCACTCCAAGCATCTTCCCAATCACCATCAAAGCCTCTTGAGTGTCCTTATTCTCCTTACAAAGATGAAATCTGAAATAAATCAACTACACAAAAATTAATAAACATACCCATCTTACGTCCAGAAAAAAGTGAAACTTTTGAATGCAACAAAAAACACATGCATATGCAGATAAATCTCAGACTGACAAATTTGACGAAATTTTTGAGATTGATATAAAGTCAGGTTAACTACGGCAGCATGTATCAAACGTGAAAATCAGTAAATTATGCATCTTGTCTCTTCTTATTTAGAAACTGATATTGATGTAATATCTTGTCAAAGGTGTGGTTCAGATGTCCATCCACGTGTCCCAAAAGATCAAACACTTATAAATTATACAGCTATTATAAATTTATAGCAACCTTAAGTTTTAACATTGGCATGCTTATAGATCTGATCTGCCACAATGCAGAAAATTGGAAGTAATAAAAGAATCATAAAGAGTAGTGATGTATATATGTAATGTCCCCATTTTCGAGTTCTCTTGTAGCACAGTTGGAGCTGACTTTCTCAGTTTGTGACAGCTTGATTAAAAGAGTATTTTGATGTCGTCAATTTGCTCAGAAGATTCAGTGGAGTTGTATGACTCTTTCTGGAGGGATTTCGGACAATTTGTCCGTACTTACTATTTATAGTAAGTGCTTGCATGGCACCAATCTTTCTGGATTTTTCTGGGTTTGTTCTCTTTAGTCCTCGGAGAACACTTCTATTTTCAATAAGTGTCAGTCTGGACACTGTTTGGTGACTTGCCAGTTTAGTCGTTTGGCTATCACAGGTGTTGCTTTCAGCTTAGAGTTGTCAGGGGATTTGCGGCAACGCTTTCGAAAGCGTTTTCGGACTCTTGGGCCACATTTGCTATTTTTAGAAGGGTCATCGTTTCGGCACCAACTTCATCTGCGACATCAATAACGGCTCGTCATGATCAAATTCCTTACCAGTTGCCCGGTGGTGTCCGTTTGTGGATGCAGTTGATATATTTTAATTATCGTTATGCATTTTAAGTTTAATTAAATATTATAAAGATGACTTTAATATTGTTTTTGGGCGCTCAGCTTTGGGAAATGTATTAAGTTATAATAAAGATAATCTTATAACTTATTTTATGGCGTCCCTTTCAAAAAGGGAGACATAAGGAAATAAAAGAAATTAAAATTATTATATTTTTCCCTAATTGAGGCGTTGGAATTGGGAAGCTTATAAGAAGTTCTTTTGGAGCTCATTTGGCTTGATGCTTGGATTTTTTCTTCTCGACAGTTTGTCTTGCTGGTTGGACTGGAATTCACCATTGCTTCTTGGGGACAAAAACCCCCTTGGAGAACAATATCTGTAGGTGTGGAAGTTCGCCCAAGGATACTATGCTGATAGCCTCACACAAAGGTTATGCTGGAGATTCGATGTTGTTAATTTCTTGTGTTTTGAGCAAGGGTTTGTTCGCTGATTTTTGTGGAGCTGAGGAATGACAGATTTGAAGAGTTTATTTACTGATTTGAGAATGGTTTGAGAGGTGGATGCAATGCTCTATTCTCCCTATCTTGATCGTACATCTCTAGGGAGCCGTACATCTTCTTCGTATGCATTTTGGTGCTGGAGAATCACTCTATATCTCCATTTCATGCAGTCATCTTGGGTGTTGAGGGTTTAGGAACTCAAAATCAGAAGTTTCCATGCTGATTTGGAGAGTTAGCAGCTGCATTTGGAGGCCGTAGCTATGTGACATTGTTGGAGGGGTGCGTGGGGTTTTGTGAGCTGGTGTTTGGACTATGAATGATATTCTTGCATGATTTGAGGTGCCTAGGGTGGCATTCAATTGGGTTTCAAGCTTTTGGCAACTTCATCACCGGAGCTAGATTTTCTAAGGTCTTCATTTGCCAAATATCATGTTGTTTCAGTAAAATCAGACCTGCAAAACTTGTAACAGCAAACGGGTATGTTTGATATTGCTTTGTAATGAGATTTCCCCATCTGGGTATCTCTTATTTTGATAAAATACTGTATTTCCAGTTTGTTGCTGAACATGAGTGTTTAAAAAAAAGTGCTTGTGAAGCTATTTTAAAATTTTGTTTGTTTGCTATGATATCTATTGTGAAAACAAACTTCTACATATCCGTCTTCTTCTAAAACACAAACAAAACCAAAGCACAAACACAGAAAAATCAGAAAAAAACTGGGTGGGACATTACAATATATGGATTATTCTTGTGAACAGAACGAAAATCAAGATTGAAGACTGCTCCGAAAGACATGAACAGGAAGCAAGGAGAGATCACTACAAAGGTTTGCGGTTAACAATTAAATCTTAAAACAGCAGAAATAATATTTAAAAGTTTCTATGCGATCACATTTGCATCCATGGTAAATAAAGGACCCATTCCACATCCATCTCGAAGTCTATATTATTGCTTATCTTTGTAAAAAAGTAACATTAAAATTATGCATATCGGGTATGCAATTTGCCTTCTTGCATATATAAGCTGTACCTCCATTTATTACTCATTATACCCAAAGGTGATGTGGAGCTGGAGAGTACCGATAGGTTTTTATATGGCGGTGGAAATGTATGTTACTGCCATCTGGTACTTGGGGACAGTCCCAATCTGGCTGTGCATTATGCTTGTTGGGTGCTTTGGAAAAGGGCTTATGGCAAATAAGGGCAGTGGTAGGGATCAGCTTCGTCCAGGAAGCATGTCTGACTTCTGTTTAAAAAAGATATTCAACTGCTCTTCTAAGGGTTTGCTTAGAGTGGTGAAGGTGATTTTAGGGTCCAATGGGCTGTGTGATAACAGTAGTCTAAGGTCTTGCAGGACCATTATGGAAGACTTTCATTAATGATTTTGTGGTGGATCAGGAGGTCAGGGAGAGCTTGGTTGCTTTGTTTTTTCACCCGGATTCTAAGCTTGAGGACGAATTCAAGGACTTGAAACAGCCCTCCCCTGCAGTGGTGTGGCAGAACAAATTATTTACTAGGTCGGAGGGTATTGTTATGCAGTTGATGAATTCTAGGGTTTTGGTGTTGATGGAACATGTTTGTGGCCTCATGCTTTCTGCAAGGACACCAGTTTCGTGATGAAAAATATAGTTGTTTCACATCATAAGGGAGTTTTAGAAGTGGTCAGCAGCTATCTATGACTGTTCTAGAGGATGATAAGTCAATCACGCTTTACGGCATGCAGAGGTGCTGAAAGGCATCAAACTTCAAGGGCTGGAGAATGCTGAAGGTCTGTATGTGCTTCCAGTGGAGCTAGTGAATGTGGCCAGGAACAAAGTATACAAAAGGAGGTTTGAAAGGTGGAAGTCTCTCCCTATAGGTGTGGGTATGGTGTGTTGGCAAGTGTCTAAACTACAATAATATCTCTGGGCCCTGGCTATTGGTTGTTTTTTGTTGCCTGACTCTTGCAGTTTTCTAAAAGGTTTAAGTATACTGCTATGGTTTTAGTATGAACCTGTCTATGGGCAGTATAGGTGCTTATCTGGCTTGTCTTGCTTCTAACTACTTTGCCTGTTCTTGGGTTGTTAATGCAGTTTTTATGTGTTTGTTCCTCTATGTCTTGTTGGGCAGGGGCCCTTGAATAAAACCCCTATATTATTATACATACTAATAAATAAATTTATAATAAATTAAAAAATCCATTATGCATGGGATATTTGATGATAGTTGTCCATTTTGTTTCTATTTATATTCAAAAGCAGGCAATCATGGTACTATAGGTCTTTTGCTTATGCACATGGAAGTATGAAAATATTAATTCCTGTGATTAATTGAAATATTTCCCATTCATATATAATTTTTGGTATTGTAATTCTCTGTCACGGTAATTACGAATAAAGTAAAACAATCAGAAACAAACAAACTATGCTAATGCCTACAGATAATCAACAGCAATTGACAAAGCAAAAAGGCATTAGGAATCCTTAATCTGTAGCTAAAAGCAATGTGTGCAAAATATTCCATTTTGTGGGACGGAACACACACACAAAAGCTCATACAAAGATGGTAAGTGCAAATCGGTATCCTCAGCAATGTCCATCTATAGAAATAACCAGAATATTTCTTTCAATATGTGAAAAAATTATCCTAACGAGAAAAAAAATAGATTTTAAAAGTAACAAATAATCAAATTACGAAAAGAATAACAAACTGCTTTAGATTAAAAGATGAAACTTCACCGCAAAAACTTTCCCCTATCTTCTGGCCATTCATCTGCTCCTCTGCTGTCAAAAGCCTGGTCAAAATCTCCTGATAAACTTCCATCATACTTCCCCCGCTTTGGATTTCTATCTTCCTTCCTTCCCCATTTTTTCCGTTTGTTGTCACCTTGTTGTCGACAATCCCTGTCCCTTCCATGTGCACCTTTTTTGTTAGGATAGTACCTCACACGGACACATTTCGCATTAGAATCAGTTCCCTCAATAGTATCCGTCACTAGAAAACTTAAATTGCTCTTAAAGAAATTATGAAGTGCCTGTAAACAACCATTTACCACATTTAGGATGCAGATAAAATTGGTAAGACCGATAAATACCATTCTATAAACCTAAAATTGCAATTACTAGCAAATGACAATGTCAATGAACATTTTCATAGCTAAGATGTAAGAATTACTTGCCGTTCGATGTGCTTTGTCAGGATCTGCAGAAAGTACAATAGGAGATAGATTCTCAGTAGATCCTGCAGAAATGTGACCTAACAAGTCTTTCAATTTTTCTGCATCGACTTTACCAGCTAAACTCTCAAACGCTTCAATGTGTTTACTGTGATCTGAACTGTTTACATTAATTGTCTGACATTCCTTATTAGCCACTTCATTTGTCACTGTGGAGCTCTCTAGAACTGCCTTTTTTTCCTAATAAAAACGGCATACATATTATATGCCTATTATTCTTAAAAATGAGAAATGAGTAAATAAACCTAAATTGCTATCCACAAAAGCAAAATGAGAGATCTTTACCTCCCCTGGAGCATCTAAACTTGTCAGATGAATTACTTTTCCATCACAATCAACTTCATTAACAATAAAATCTGTATACCTGCAATTCATGTTAAATCAAATAGCCTTATGTACCTGCCAAGATAATTCTCAAGACCCAGTTGGCAAGACTGAATGCCTGAGATAGCTAAAGATAATTGACAATGGACATGTATGCCACATAATGTTAAGAACCATAAACCAATACAGTAAACATAAATAGCTATATCTAAACTCTCTGAAAGAGAATGAAAGAAAGAGACCTTAAATTTTTTTAAACAGTTTAAGTACTGTATTTAAAAGGGGTGTACAAAAGACAGAACCAGTGTCAAGCCATTTGAAAGATAGTAAAAGCTTAATCAAAGGGGTACTTAGACAGCAGTGACTAGGAAACTTCAGAAGGGGAAAAGACAGCATAAAATCATAAAATTACATATCGATATTGTATAAATTCTGAGAAAGCGAGGAAACAAAAGAAATATCACCAAATATGTAAGGACTGATTGAAGGACTCCAAACAATCAGAGCTTCAGGTTGCAAGTTAGAGAAAAATAACAATTGAGATTGGCCATACTCTTTATATATATATAATCTATTTTTTATTTTATATATTATTTATATTATTATGAAATTATTTTATATATTACTAATTTATTACATATAAGATGATTTGAATTTTAAATTATTAATATATAATTTCCCCAAATTAATATATATTTATTATTATATATTATAATGAATTTATTATATATAATAAATTAATAATATAATATAACATATATTATATATAATAATAATAAATATATATTTAATTTTGAGAATTATATTAATAATTCAAAATTTCAATCATCTCATCTTGACCAATGAGCAATAATTTGACCCACTTCTAATCTTCTTTCACTGAGAATCGGATACCCAATCATGGACGGAAATGAACTTCGGAAACAAGGGCAAAAGGTCGCAACGTTATACAATGATTTGAACCTGTAAATTAGTGATAGTTTTAGGTAAATCTGGAGGCTAACATTTGGGTATAGCAGAGTTTCTACTAAATGCACATAAGCTTGTAAGACTGGAAATCTGGAGGTGAACGATTTAATGGCCGTAATATTTTTATTGAACATTTTGGCATTTTTTTTTTATCCCAAATCCAGTACAGCCAATGCACAGCCCCACCAAGCAGCAGGGTCATGCCCTGGCCATCCCATCCACGCGTTGGTGCCCACTCCAAAACCAAAACTAGTCTAGTCAAATAATGGTAGGAAAACAAGAAGAACCCAATAACATAGTAGATATAGTAATAGAAGTGGATTTTACCCATATGAAGTTGTTACACAAAAGTAGACCAAGGATGATCAACCAAGGATCAAACTACTTTCCCTAACTACACAAAGTCTATGTAAAGAACACGATGGTTGCCAAGCAAAACACAACCATCAACAACTACTACCAACTGACTCCTAACAACTACCCTCAAGCTGATAAGTAAATAATACATAGTCGGATACAACCATAGTAACAAAACATAACAAAGGCATTTTATACTAACTACATCATCCCCCCACAAAAAAAAGAAAAGTTGAATTCCCATCCAACAAACAGAGATCAAAACAATAAATCAAATAATAGCAAGGAAGGTTTTCCAAACTTGTGAAGGCACTAAGTGTTGATGTGTTTTTCATGCACATGCAAACTCAGAATAAAATACTAAGTATTCTATCCTCTCTTGAATAAAGTCTCTCAAAGGATAAACAATGTGATCCAATGAGACAACTCCAAGGTTCCTGATTCGTAATTTGCAATGGATAGACTCAGTAGTTGATGTGATTTGCTGAAACTCACAAAGGGACTTACGCTGAATTTACTCCTTACTCCACTCAAATATGTTACTTCCTGCTTATGAAATGGAACTCTAAAACCAAATATGAAAGAAAATGAAAAAGGATAAGGGTTGAGAAAACTATTCTAAGGACAATGAGATAATGAAACATGTTAGGATAGACAAATTCCTCACAAAACCAAACTCCGCTTCACCATGAGAACCAACAATTGCACGAAGTCAGTGCAATCTTCTAAGGTAATTCAAGGATTTTCATATTATAAAACATTCATCCAAACACCCACAGCTGGCGCAGCTTGAACAATCTTCACAATCGAACTAAAGCACATGATGGTTCAAGCTAACTTTACAAAGTGAGTTGCCTTCGACAATCCACGAAAAGTATGAACCAAGAAGGAATTCATCAAATATCTTAACATATTAACATTACATCAATGAACTAATCTATCAACTAAACTACTTGGAAACACATCTCCATTATGTTCAAGGACTTGAAACCATGCTAACATTCCACAATCACACAAATCACCATGAGAACAACAATGAGCTTGTATTGATTTTGGAAGTATTTTTACAACAATTTCACAACTCTTTTCAATGACTTCAAGGAGTCTCCTGGAATGTTTACTGGCAATGTATAATTGGTAAAAATAAATGGTAAGATTATTATATATAAAAGAATAAATATATATATGTATGCGATCCCTATATCAAAATAGGACTATACTATGTGAACAAATAGTTGATTGAAAGTACATTCTTAAATAAAGAAACATGATTGAGACATATATGAACATATATATACATTATGAAACTTGAGGAGAAAAACATAACCATCCCATCACTTCCATTTCCTATAACTATAGGAGAGGCGGTCTTGTTAGGGAAAGGCGAGGTAATTCCATCACAATGCATTAGAGAGGGTTTAACGCGCCCTAGACAAGAATACTAGGGAAACGCGAAGTAATTCCATTCATAATGCACTGGAGAGGGTTCAACGCGCCCTAGACATATAATTCCCCATCCATGGTTAAGGAATAGAAGGAAGATGACATGGAGAGATAAACGTAGTTGTTACTTCTATATATATTTCTCTATTACTTCATTCTTTAAGGAATGATAGGTGTTGTGAGGGAGAGACGGAGTAATCCCATCCGTATTAAAGCCCGTAGGTTGGGACATAGTTCTCGTAGGCTGGGTCAAGAGATGGTTTCAGTGCCCCTATACATGTAAAGCCTAGTTCCCTGAGGAAGAGTAATAAGGAAATATGAATGATTGAATTATGGAATGGTTATCAATAGCAAGTAACAATTAGGAAATAAATAATTCTTTAACAAAGAATGATGTGAATACATTATCATTGATCTTATCATTAAAATTTATTGTTCTCTAACGTTACTAATGTCTCCTTGAGAATCATTTTGAATGCAGATTTAGGTTTTAGTGCTTCCTCTAGAAAGGGGACATTACAGTGGTATCAGAGCAGACATCCTGCCATCCTATGAATAATAGTTAAATAAATAAAAATAAAAATAAAAATAAAACTAAGAATCAATGAAAATGGTAAATATGAATTTCATGAATTACTGGAATAATGGTGTTTAATACATTGCTAAAATATTTTTTTTAAAAAAATAAATATTTATGATGCAACATTAAAAAATTAAAATTTACTAAATATGTAATGATGCAACATTAAAAAATTAAAATTTACTTACAAATATGTAATAAATAATGAGTAAATGAGATAAAAAATAAATAAAAATAAAACAACTCTGAATAACAATGAAATTATACTAAATGAAATAGTAAAATAAAATAATTAAAATATAATTTATAAATAAATATATATTAAACATCTCTATTTAGTTCTTATAAGTAATATATTTCACAAAGTTATTTTCATCTATGGGTAACCTACGACGGTGAAATGAGTGAAAAAACAAATTAAAATATACGTACACAATTAACCCAAAATATTTATGGTGTACATAAACCTTAATAAAATATAGTTATAAAATTTTGTGTCGAAAATTTAAAAGGGTAAACCCAAATTTATAAATTATTATTTTATGGCACTATAGTTTATTAGCTATATTAATTTGTTACATTTTATAGCGGTTATTTTATACTATTGGTGAGTGTAATGTTATTTTATATAAGGGAAACCTAATAAATTATAATGTTATTAAATATTACTTTAGGATACCTAATTATAGTTGCTTGAGGATAAGCAATCTTGAGTGGGGAGGGTTGTCATGTCCCTAGAATGATTTATAATTGAATTGTTTATTTAAATAATAAGTTAGCCTTATATAAACTAATTATATAATATATTTATTTAAAATATATTATTAATATGTATTATTTAATATAATATAAATATTATAAAATATATGAAATATATATATATTTAATTAACTAGATATATTATAAATATAAATATTTTAATATAATATTTATGTGAATAATTAATAAGATATATTATTATATATAAAAATAAATATTACGAAGAGTCCTACCCATTAAAGTTATTACCCATTAAAGCTAGAAAGTAAAGTAATTTGGAATAAGGCAAAGTAATACGGTTAAACAAAAGGTCAAATTCAAAATAAAATCATATAAAGATAAAAGTCTAATAAGACAAAAACATTATCCCACCATATTATATGCTTGTGAATAAAATAAGATAAAAGAGCTCCCATAAATAACAAATGTATTTATTTAAATTTTGCAGCAATTAAGTTGGTTGACACCAGCGATCACATAAATAAATAATATATTATAAATATATCTAATAACATAAATACAAATATTATTATTATTATCTTATGTTGTAATATAAATATAAATAATACAATATAAACCATATATCATTTATTATGATATAAATGATATAATATAAATAATATAAATAAATAATATATCATTTATTATAATGATATAATATAAATACAAATAATATAAATAAACATCTTTTAACCTATCCTCTTATGATAAGGGAGTTACGTATGGTTAGAACTAGTTTTACCACAAAAGGGAATTAATATAAAGTAATAAATATTATAAGAGGGTAAGTATGTCTTTTACCACCAAGCATAATAAGAGATGTGCCTCTTCGAACATATCCCTTGAAAGGGAAATAAATAAAGGTTGTGAGATAGAAGGAACACATCATCGGAAGAAAATATAAAAAGAGTATCTAGATCTACATTATATACACATATATATACATTATATATATATATATATTATATATATATATATATATATATATATTTTTGAGTCATAAGTAGTAAAGATGTCATAAATTAATATATAAAGATATGTACATCAGCAATAAAAGGGAGTGAAATATATATTATAAAATATATAAACGGCAACAGCAAAACAATAAAAATTATATTACGGCAACATAGGTAGAATTCCAGGTAAAGCTACAGCAGGCAAGTAAGTATTTATATTTAATTTGTCCAATATATAATTGGTAAAAATAAATGGTAAGATTATTATATATAAAAGAATAAATATATATATGTATGTGATCCCTATATCAAAATAGAACTATACTATGTGAACAAATAGTTGATTGAAAGTACATTCTTAAATAAAGAAACATGATTGAGACATATATGAACATATATATACATTATGAAACTTGAGGAGAAAAACATAACCATCCCATCACTTCCATTTCCTATAACTATAGGAGAGGCAGTCTTGTCAGGGAAAGGCAAGGTAATTCCATCACAATGCATTAAAGAGGGTTTAACGCGCCCTAGATAAGAATATTAGGGAAAGGCGAAGTAATTCCATTCATAATGCATTGAAGAGGGTTCAACGCGCCCTAGACATATAATTCCCCATCCATGGTTAAGGAAAAGAAGGAAGATGACATGGAGAGATAAACGTAGTTGTTACTTCTATATATATTTCTCTATTACTTCATCCTTTAAGGAATGATAGGTGTTGTGAGGGAGAGGCGGAGTAATCCCATCCGTATTAAAGCCCGTAGGGTGGGACATAGTTCTCGTAGGCTGGGTCAAGAGATGGTTTCAGCGCGCCCTATACATGTAAAGCCTAGTTCCATGAGGAAAAGTAATAAGAAATATGAATGATTGGATTATGGAATGGTTATCAATAGCAAGTAACAATTAGGAAATAAATAATCCTTTAACAAGGAATGATGTGAATACATTATCATTGATCTTATCTGATCTTATCATTAAAACTTATTGTTCTAAAACATTACTAATGTTTCCTTGAGAATCATTTTGAATGCAGATTCAGGTTTTAGTGCTTCCTTTAGAAAGGGGACATTACAGTGGTATTCATACAGACATAGAGTAAACAGAATTATGTAGTATAGTGCATAACATAGAACATGAATTTATAACAGCATTGCACAGAACAAAGCATTGTTTCCATTCATTGAATATATCAGTATTACACTACAATGTCACAATACTGCCCTCGATTACAAGTATCGACTCAATATATAACTTATGCCAAGGTTGGTTGAGATACCAACCGTTGGCAACGACTCCACAACTAACCAACCGTCGGGGTTAACCCGATAACACTCCTAAACTTAACTGTGCACAGCATTAATTAATTCATGATTATTTACTTGGCCGACTACGGCTGACTACAATTATGACCGACTACACTCTACTCCTATTCTACTCCTCATACGTGAGCTAATAACTTCTAACCTTACAAATGAGAGAAATGGGCCTTATATGGGCTCTAAAATTACATGAACGGCCAGGATTGATTTGCAAACCAATGCCCAAGATTGAAACAAGGCATAACCACCCAAAAGAGAGGCAATGAAGGCACATTTTCCAATGTGATAAGCATGAAATGGAATCTTTGGAGCATCTTCCACTTGGACGCCCTATTTGACCTCTATCTTGATGTACATGTATTAAACTTGGACGGATGATGTGGCAAAATGTGATTGATCCGCGATGTGCACATGCCTCCTCAGCAACTTCTCAAGCAAATTGGTTTGATTCTCTTTGTGTTCACTCTGCTTGGAATACTTTCCCAAATTTTATCATTTTCCTAGAATAGTCTTTGAACTTGGATTTTCACCTCTGGAACTTAGCTGCTTTCGAACTTGAAAACTTCGGGAAACTTAGAATTTCTTCATGTAATTGATGAATTGCTTGATGATTGACCTGCTTCTCTTCTCATGATGTCCTTGTGCTTGTGTAGGATTCGACTCTGGATGGTGCAAGAAGTAGAAGATGTCTCTATCTGTGACTTCTTGGAGTGGATTGCACTATGTTCTCTATCTCTGCCTGGTGCATCAAACGAGTGACCCTAGATTCTTGGAGTGGATTGCACTATGTTCTCTATCTCTGCCTGGTGCATCAAACGAGTGACCCTAGATTCTTGAACTCTTGGACGTGCGCTTCTCGATGATGAAGTGATGAGTCTTGATGTCATGCAGTGGACCTCCTCTAATGATGACCTTGGATGCGCATGCGAAGCTTTCAATGGTATCTTCTCATTCTTTGTGATCTCGAGCAACACTCTTCCAAGCTCTGAACGTTCCCGGTGCAAGCTTTGCCATTCTCCTTTTTGGATCCTCCATCACCTACCACAAGGAAAACAATTGTCAATTTCAAAGATATTGATCATCAACAACCTTTCATTAGGATTCTTCTAACATTTCACTTTCAGATAACTTGCAAAGGTCTTGGGTTAGATCTTACTTGTTCTATATAACGAAGAAAGTTTTGTTCTCATGTTTTAAAACTTGCCTTTTATCCCCTTCTAGCTGACCTAGCAACTTGCCTTGGTTTGAGCGCATTTGAGGCATGGTGAAGAAATTTTCCTTTGGCAGAGAACATTTGGCAATGAGTGAAGAAATTTCACAAGGCAGAGCGCATATGAGACAGGTTGGAGAAATTTTCTTGAATTGGAGCGCATTTCCTAAAGGTTGGAGAAATTTTCTTGAGTGGGAGCACATTTAAGAATGATTAAAGAAATTTTCATAATGGGCGCATTTGATGGATGTTGGAGAAATTTCACCAAGGAGGGTGCATTCCTTGAGAGTCGAAGAAATTTCCTTAATGTAATGCCCCCTTTTAGGATATTCTTGCTTTCTTCACTTGCATACAATAATATCACTAGAAAGGGACATTAGGAATATTGAAGATCAACAAATTAAGATAATATTCAGTGCATAACATCATAGCATGATTAATAATGAGAACAATACTACATCACACAAATAATGAGATCAAATCATCATAGCATAATCCACATTCAGTTCAATTCATAACACAATTTAGTATCGACTATGTTCAAGACTTAATCCTTACTTCCTTTCTAGTCCTTAACCTTGGATGGGGATTTACTTGTCTAGGGCACGATAACACCACCTCATGGATTGGATTTACTCCGCCTCTCCCTAACAACTTAATTGTCTAGGGCGCGATGACACCACCTCATGGATTGGATTTACTCCGCCTCTCCCTAACAACACCTCGCCTCTCCTGAGGTTGTAAGCAATAAAAATTACTAAGTATTAAATTGAACATATTTCGATATACTTCAACATACCAAATGATCACATTTATTCATAGCACATTATGTATTGGCTATGCTCAAAACTCAATCCTCATTTCTCTTCTAATCCTCAACCATGGATGGGGATTTACTTGTCTAGGGTGCGATGACACCAACTCGATGGTTGGATTTACTCCGCCTCTCCCTAACAACACCACGCCACTCACTCACAAGTTGAAGGCAATAGAAATAGATAAGCCTTGAGTTTGAGCATACCAAATGTGTTGTGAATACAATCTATATTTCATAGAAAGTTTCATGATGCTTATATATACATGTAATGATATTCATGATAATCTTTCAATTATATACATTTATCCTTACTAAACACATAGCATTCATCATAAATAACATGAGGTTAGATACATTTGACCAAGAGGGTGATTCTTGCCTTTGCATTCTTTAGAATCCTTAAGGAATTTATTCCTTCCTTCTATGCTGTTTGTTGTTCTTTCACGTGATAATCACTCACTTTACCCATTAGATCTACTCAAGATTTACTCCATCCAATCCTCTTCTTAAATCTGAATGATATTTATTTCTTTTCTCTTCTTAATTCTTAATCATATCCCTTTATACACTAGAGGTAAATATATATATTATGGTTTACTGTTATATATATCAGAATGTATTATTTAAATATAGTTCTTCCCATACTCCTTGTTGATCCCTTATCAAATCTGTATGTGTTCTATCTATCTCACTGCGTTATTCTTCACAAATCTGCTGGTATATGACTGAATTGTCACTGAATTTATTGTATATCTTCTTCTCTGGATTATGCTATTATATGTCTCTTCTATTTTCTCCTCTCTATTCCCTTTTTTTATATATTTATCTATCCATGAAGGGATGCATCTCTTTTTAAAAGTGATGTCCCTCATGAATGAAGCGATACCCCTAAGATCGCAGCTCTCCATATTATAGTTGCAGCCTTAACTAAAATTGCTGTTCTATCTATTAATCGTTGTCATAGCACCTTTTGGCTTTTATTAAAGACTTTTGTCTTTTATCAAAGACTTTTGTCTTATGGCTGCTTTTTTAATACGTGAGGTTACTTTTATAATGGTTAATATATATATTTTTATATTATATCAATAGTATTATTTATAATAATATTTATATTTATATTATTATTATTTATATTAATATTTATACTTATATATATATATAATTTAATTAAATAGTAATATATCTTTGTCAATAATAATATTATTTAATATTATTTATTAAATAATATATATATATATATACGTTTATTAAATATTATCAGAGGTATTCGTATTTTCAAGAGGGCAACTTCACTATTTTATAATGACATTTAAATCTTTAATTTAAATATTACATCGACTTCTTCAAATTGACGATCGTCAACTTATAGGGGAGGGGACATGACACTTAAGTCAGGCACATTCCTTGAGAGTCGAAGAAATTTCCTTAAGTTGGGCGCATTCCTTGAGAGTCAAAGAAATTTCCTTGATGAGGGCAGGTTCCTTGAGAGTCGAAGAAATTTCCTTAATGAGGACTGGTTGCGCTCATGGAGAAGAAATTTCCCATACTTAGCCACTTTTCAGTCCCTGAAATCCAGTATATTTCAAAATATATTTAAGTATATGTTTATACTTTAAATATTTGGAAATATAGTGTCAGGATGTTTGAGATAGGTCTTGAATCCATGGGATTTAACATGCAGATTCTAGATTTTTGAGGATCCACCAGATTTCAGACTTGGTCAGTTTTCAGGATTTCAGGACACCAGACTTAGTCAGTTTCAGGGCTTCAAGAGATGCATCAGGATGAGAGGATATGGACCTCTTAGCAAGAATTTGGCGAGACATGGGCAAAACAACATGTGATGTTCCCTCCTTAAAAAGGATATCAAGACCATAAGGAAGTTGAAGTCATTCATGACCAAACCAGTCCAAATGCAAAGAGGTCTCAAATACATAATCCATTCTATATTATTGCCCATATAATAACCAAGGCACGGGTCCACGATAAAAAGGGACGTCTCTTACACTATACATTTGCCAAGTTGAAAACAAATGATCTACGGCTAACAAGATAATTGACGAAGTCTTGGCGCCAACAATTAATATAAAATAAAATAGCGATTATATGATAAGCACTAACGAATTGTTAAAAGAGGCGACGTCATTGATAATCCAAACTCATAACAGAAAGGCAGATCGATCCCTTAAGGGACGTAACTATTCATGCGTTGGAAAGGTTATAAGAACAGCGATACATGGTCTCAAAAGGACAGCAAATAAGGAAGACCATAATAGACACGAATTAGAAGTGATCAGAAATTCTACATTCATCGATCCAAGCACCAGACATCTCCATCCAATAGAAATCATCACTCAACTTACTGTGAACTCTTAGCAGCATTGAAGCATAACATCAGCAGTCATATGTATTGAAAGAAATCTAATTCAGACATCCAGTAATAAGAATTATAGCCAACTACAATAAGCAAACAGCATCAAGTAATCTGCAGTAAGGTACGGGATTTATCTCCATCTTACTACAATCCAAGAATGTGTTTAGAATCATTGAATCTATGATAAGTTTGTAATATCATCATAACATGGAATAAAATAAAGTAAAGTAAAACCCACACTAAATGTATATATATATCGAAAGCACTCTATGCATCAAATACTAATAAATGTACAAACTAATATAGAATGATGATATAGGAGTAAATAAGAATACTCTTAATGATATGAAGTTATGTTAAAATAAGAAAAGGCCTTTGGCTGCACAAACATGAAAATATTCATCATGTTAGAATAATAGATTGAATATGAGAATACATGTCGAATAAGTGTTATGTTATCTTAGAATAGAATAAATATGGAATCAAATATGAGGATTATAGAATATCATGGAAATCTAATATTATGATTCAAGTTATGATTAAGGCATAAACCTTGCCTATATGATGAATATTATTCCTATAGGGAAGCAAGATAGGTATTGCTAAATTACATTATCAATAGTAAAAGATAAGTTTCATAAAGTATAGTCATGGAATACCCGGGATGAGAAAGTAGGCCTCACCGTTAATCCACCGACACACCATATAAGTTGAGACTGATGGTTAGGGTAGGCAATTGGCCTAACGGTGGGTAACGCTCAAGCTGGTGAGATATCACTCCTCCGAGCTAAATAAAGAGGCCCTTGTCTCAAGCTGGTAAAACATCACCCCTCCGAGACAAGTGGATAGGCCTTTGACTCAAGCTAGTGAAGCCCTTCACCCCTTCGAGTCAAAGGAGAGAAACATTGGACCCATGGCAGTAGGTCTGGTATATTGCGCCCTAACAAACCTTCTCTTGTTGGGTGAGTGGTCTGATTAACGTGTAGGCCCAAGTATGTCTCTCCCGAGGTAAATCATGAAACATGTATAGTAGATATCGAGAAAGGTATAGTACATATAGATTATGATTATAAGGTTTGATTTAATATATACTTGTGGTTAATATAATTTGATAAGAAGGATTAAATTCTAATTACTCTTCTACAAGTTGAAATTGTTTGCAAGGTTGCGAAAATTTTGACTTGCCAAAAGGGGACATTACACAACACTACCATACCTACAAGCTCAGAGAAAGCCTAAACCTAAAGCAAAAAGGTGGGTCCCCATTTGCAATGGGGCGATGTGTGATTACATCACAACACTAAGGACCTTCAAACTAATGCTTCCCCTAGGCAGCCAAAACAGCCTGATCATAACCTAAACGTTCCACAACTAGTGAACATTCCACAATGAAATATGGAAGAAGATCTTGGAAATGTTGAACTTTCAGCACGGCTAACTAGAAAAGCAAAAGTAGTGTCTTCAACTGGAATGAGAAAGGAAAACTTATGAAGTGTACCTTGATCCTCAATATAGCCAATATATCCAGAACACAAGGCATTGTACGGAGAATGTAGATGCCAACAGCCATATAATTTAATAAACAATGTCGAAGGGCCAAACAAACAAGTAGCCATGTCTAAATGTACACTAGACTCTAGAAAGGCTTCAACAAGTTGATTACTATATCCAAATACTTCAAGCACTTTAGAGTTATTCCCATCATGAAAATGTTGCTTAGTACTCCCAAATGCCTTGATGTGTCTTCTCCCAACTCATCAACTAGTTGGAATAACTCCTTGGTTTTACCAAATCCATAGTCTGAGAAAGAGCCAAGTGTAGAAGGTTGGACAACAGCAATAGAAGATTCAATTATTGTTTCAGCAAGATAACCAATCAAAGGCCATACAACTACAGCTTGATCAGATTATACAATATGATAGATTATCAATGTATGGTAGAATATGATAGCAAGCCTAATGGAAAGGACGTATGGTAAGAAGAAGGGATAAGGATTGCAAGCCCTACAAAAGAGAAAGTAGGCAATGACCGTACAACAAAAGAAGGAAGAATATACAAGAAGGATTTTGAGATAGAACTTGTATGGTGAAGAGTTTCTGAAGATATTGTACAATGCTAACTTCTAGTGTGGGTTGTAGGTCAAAATTTGAATTTCTTCTCATTGTTGTACAATGAAAGGGAGCAACATGTAACGTATAGTAGAAACAATCTAAACTTCGCCCTTGACCTTCTTCCTCCTGTGGGGTCTGTTGTGACCAAATCACACATCACCCCATTAGGAATAGGGACCCCCCCTTTTTTAGAGCTCTGTGCTTTCAATAAGTTTTCAATGAGTTTTTGATGATGTCCTGGGTATCTTTCTCTGCCGATCCAGTAATGATTTCCTCTTCTATGATCTTTGGTTCATGATTAGGAGGCAGATGAACTTGCAGTGATGAAGACTTTTGATCAAATCCCATCTAGGTAATGAATGTTGAGATCAATCCTGAAGTATGTTTGAGATCCTGAAAAAGACTAAGCCTGAAGCCTGAAATCCTGAAAGTCCTGAAAAAATGGCTAAGTCTGAAATCTGGTGAATCCTCCAAATTCTATATTTTGCATCTTAAATCCGGTGGATTCGGGACCTATCTCAAACATCCTGAAAGGTATATTGAAAAATATTTAAAGTATAAGCAACTTATACTTAAATATATTTTTCAATATACCTTTACCCTCGCGATCCTGAAAAACGCCTGACTTTTCCAGAGGATTCAAAAAGCTGATCTAGTGCGACGGGGCACTTAAGTGGCGCAAAATCACGAGGAAAAAAGCGCTCTCAATTGCAAGGTAAGATGAGGATTTCCACTTGATGATCTAATGCGCCCATCTAAAACCTTAAAGTAATGTGAAAATGTTGAAAGATCTCAAGTTTTGAAGTGATTTTAGAAGATTTTTTTATGCCTTTTGATGCGAATTCCAGAGGAATTTATACATGCTATCTAATGCGCAAGAGCATGAGGATTTCAATGCCTTGATCTAATGCGAAACAACATGAGGATTTCAATCACTCATCTAGTGCGCCCAAACTAAAAGATCATTTTGAGGGAAAAGATGAGGATTTAAAACACTCAACTAATGCGAAAATGAAAAGACAAGTCTTGGAACGAATCTTGGAGCGAATTAAAAGATGATAAGTGTCCAGAGGATTTCAAACCCTCAACCAATGCGCTAGGAAGAAGGATTGACTCCGACATCTAAAATTTTGGAAAGAGACTAGAGGATTTGAAAAGTTCAACTGATGTGCCACCTAGAAGGAAGGAGAAGTCTTAAAGTTTTTTGACTTAAGAAGGATCTAGCTTGAAGAGGATTTCAAAAGCTTATCTAATGCGCCAAAACTTGAGGATTTTTATCCCTCATCTAATGCGCCCATCTAGTAAATATCATGGTTAAGGAAAGGACGACTCCCAAACATTTAACACAAGTGCTAAAACCAATCCACCAATGTGAGACTTGAGGATTTCAATCCCTTATCTAATGCGCCTATCCAGTCAAGCATCCAAGGCGAAATCTAGAGGATCTCCAATGCCTTATCTAATGCGACTTCATGAAGGGAAACTCCAGGCGCTCCAAAGGGGATATATCACAAGGTTTTGTTCAAGAGATTCCAACGTAGTGATCTAGTGCGCCAAAGAAGTTTCAATATAAAGTTTAAAAGATCCTTATCTAAAGCGAAATCCAGAGGATTCTCCATGCCTCATCCAATGCGCCCTACAAGGAGGAAAGTGGACATCCAATGTCAAGGCTTCAAGGCTCTAGTTTTAGAGGATTTTAAAGCTTTATCCAATGCGCCAACTTCATGACTACATCTAAGTTTTAAAGATTTCTACATAATGATCCAATGCGCCCACTTCAAGGTTATCCAATGCGCAACATATAAGGAAGAATGAGATTTGTTTCTAAGGATCTTCCTTATCCTATCCAATGCGCCAACACCATGCATGCTTCGCTAAAGGGAAAGTCCATCTAATATACCGAAGTTTTGAAGATTTCAACATAATGAAGTGATGCGCCCTTTATCAAAATGCTCAACAAGAAGAAATCAAAGGTGGCATCTAGTGCGCCACACATGAAGAGAATGAGGTTTGTCTTTGAAGATTTCAAATTACCCATCCAATGCGCCACACATGAGAAGAACTCAAGTTGCCCATCTAATGCGCTAAAGAGGGAAGAGGGTAGAGTATTTCAAAACATTAACTTGAGGATTTCAATCCTTCAACCAATGCGCCACTCCCTTGCAAGTGAAAACGAGTTCAAACCAAAGTAATCATGAGGATTTTAATCCTTCATCCAATGCGAAATGCTAGGAGGGATCAAAAACTTGATCCAAAGCGCCACACATGAGGATTTTGAGGGTGTGATCTAATGCGACTATCAAAGAATTAAGTCTTAAAGTGAAATGCTAGAGGAATTCAATCCTGGATCCAATGCGCCTAGAGGGTTATGAAGGGAGATCAAGGTACTTCAATCACCTCAAGAAGACTTCAACATACCTATCCAATGCGAAATGCAAGAAGAGAGTCAAACACTAATTCAGGGAATACAAAGAGGGCCTCGAAGATGTTATCAAATGTAAAAGGCAAGAGGATTTCAATACTTGATCCAATGCGTTTGAGTAAGAAGGTATCAAAATTTCAATTCACAAGAAGATCGTCAAGACCCCATCTAATGCGCCAATCAAAGGAAGGTTATAAACATTTAATGGTTTTACCTTGAAAAATGTGGAAATTGCATTATATTAAATGAAGATCAATCAAAATTAAATGTTTTTTTCACTATATTAAAGGGTCGGCCTAGGTAAGAGGTAAAGTTTTAAAGCAAATTATATATATATACCTCATCTCCTTCTCATTTTTATCATTTTCAAAGAGCAGAATTACTTTGCAAGAGCAGATTTGCGAAAGGAGCAGCAACAAGAAGGTTTTATAGAAGTACAAATTTGATTTTGTCAATCCAAGCAAGTGGTGGATTAGATTTCAAGGTATCAAATTCAAAGCAGCTTATCAAGTAAGTCTGATCTGAATATTTTCTGATCTGATTTCCTTCTTTTTCCTTCATTAGATGCATTTAAATTGTTCAAGTATTGGTAAAATTTAAGAAGGATAAGTGGATTTTCATAAATTCCTTGAGTCTAGATAGTAATATTTCATAATATAAAGGAAAAATCATAATCTAATGCATCAAAGTGGCTGAAATAGAGCCTAGGTTGTGTTTGCAATTACTTATTCGCGTCAAGTTTACAGGATCATGGCAATGACTTCCAAGGAACGACAAGCGAAAATCCGGATGGATGCTAAGGGGAAAATTCCCGAATCAAAGCTCGTCTCAAGGTGGACAAATGTAGGAGACACGAATATGGGCAACAGCAACTTGGAAGATATCAAGTCAGTCCTTGAGGAACCCTACGGAGGTAGTCTTGCTCGAGCCATCATGAGGAGTGGAGCCATTGAAGCTGCTTGTTTTCCGCCAGCTTTGCCGTGTCCAGAGATGATCATTGAATGCGTCAAGAAGTATGATGTAGATACAAGGCAAATTACAGCCAAAGATGGAACAATATTAGCTTATTTGCGAAATGAGGCAGTTGAAGAGACTTTCAACATTCCAACTAGGGAAAGAATGATCAGTATCTCGATACAACAAGGTCAGCAGGAATACGATGTTGATTCAAAGACAAAGTTGCAAGAAATAAGGAGAGAATGGATGGCCAATCCAGCTATGAAGTTCAATATGAATAATCCTCCACAGTTTCACAAGTCAGATTTTCATCCTGAAATTGGATACTTGATTATGTTTCTAAATAGAATGACAGGAATGCCGCAATCAGCTACCTTTCAGCCTTGGATGTATTCTTTCATCAAGTCAGTTCTCAAAGGGAAGATGATTGATTGGGCTGGACTTATCAGTCAGAGTATACATGAGCAATTCATCAATTTTGCTAAGACCAAGACTTGTTATATGAGTTCCTATGTGGTGTACCTTCTCGCAAGGAATGAAGTCTATTCAGGTTTGACCAAAAGAGGAGAAGTCGGCATTGGGCCTAATAAGTACTTATCGCATCAGTGTTATCCTCAGTTGCACCTCAAGAGTATCAATCATTATACAAGATTCAATGATGCATTTGCTATGCTCATAATGAAGAAACTAAGAGGAGAATTTCATAAAAGGTTGTCTAATGCAGCGAGAGAGTTCATTTCAGCATATGGACACTGGTATACTCAGCATGAAAGGTACACTTACCTAAGGATCCAAGGGTTTACATCATATCCATACAGATTACCAAGATATCCAACCAACAGGATGGTGATGTTAGAGGTTACTAGGCAACTCCTAGAACTCATCAGGTTGCAGAAGTTGAAGAAGAAAGGAGGGATCCAGTTTCCACTTCTTCTTGGACAAAATCTGGAGTGTCCATCATTATCAGCAGCTGAATATTCTGAGATAGAGCTACAGGCATATCATTTGCAAACTCATGGCACCAAGAGGCTTAACTTTGATCCTTTTCAAGTTTGCTGGAAATACAACAGAGAATTTAAGCATGTCAAGCAGTTGGAAGACCACTGGGCCAGTGCCCAAGATGAAGATGATCTCCGAACACTTCAAAGTTCGAGACTCACCTGGGATTTAGTTAGAGCTTCCAAAGTATTCAGGATACCAGACCAGTTCACCGAAGATGATACTATGTTGATAGATGAATTTGATAAGATAAACGATTTGCCTTATATAGTTGATTGGTCAAAAAAGGATGTGTCCGAGGAAGAATTGATAAAGCCAGTCTTAGCCATGACACAAGTATGTATAAATCAACTATTGCAGGAGATGAATGATGAAGGTCGAGTTCTTACTTACAATAAGATGGATGAAGGAGAACCAGGACAGCATAGTACACATAGCAAACCACAACACAGTGGAAATGATCAAAGTGATAATCCAGCGAGAAAAAGGAAAAGACCTAGTCAAGATCAAGGAGAATCAAGCCGGAGACCTCAAAAGAAGAATAATCCATCTACTTCATCCAATCCACAAGAAGGTGCTTCAGTTGTTCAGAATCCAATACAAGAGATAGAAGTTATAGAAGAAGTTGCCTTGATTCCATCCGAGGAGATTCAGTCAAGTCCCACTGTCATAATGGAGGAAAATGATGATCTTGATCAAGATGAAGTAGGTCAAGCAGAATCTGATGAGGAAGTAGCTCGTGTACAACACAGTCAAGTTCAAAGACAGCAAGATCTTTCCGCTTTTCCACCTTGGTTGAGGCAAAGGATTGAAGAAAGTACAATTGTAGAAACTTATCACCCTGCTCCAGTTGAGGAATTGCTTGTAAATGCACAGAAAGGGAATCAAAAGAAGAAAGCAACAGTCTTTTCCAAAATCACTCAAGATTCTGCTGGAAATAGAGAGGTACATATAGCTGTTCCTAGAATTGACAAGGAGTTAGAAGACATGGCACCTGAGGATTACAATATGACTACTATTGGCATGGGTCCAATCACAAGGGAACAGGTAGAGGAGGAACTACAAGAGTCAGTGAATAGTGTAAGAAGCATGTTGAAGCAAGAAAGAGAAGCAAGGATAAAGGTTGAACAAGATTTTAATACATTGAAGCATTACATTCAATGAGTCATGCAGCCTATCCAACAGAAGGAAGTTACTCCAATTCCTCCGTCTATTCTTCCACAGGAAACAATATCCCAAGTTGAAAACATGAAAACTTTATCTCAGATGATGAAAGGATGGATAGAAAAGACAGAAGAGAAGGCATATACTCACCTTGAAGAAATTGTGCAAGTGTATGATAGAGTCATTAATCTCAAAGATCGAGTTCAAGCTGTATTAAGAAATTGTGCTGAGTTCAAACCGATCAAGGAGCAATACATGCCACAGCTCAAGAGTTTAATGGAAGCTCCATTAGAGGATCTAATTCATGATAAGGTGATTGACCGAGATACTCCACATGACTTCATCACTTGGTATTTCTCCTTTCACAACAAGGGGCAACTGGTTGATTAAATTGAAGTAGATATGTCCAGAATAAGAAGTGTTCTTCTAAGAACAGAGAATCATATATACACTGCTTTGACAACAATATGTAATCCTTATGGAAATGTTACTATTGAAAACATGAAGCAACAAGTTAAGGCATTCTACTTTCAGTATGATGGACTTGATGAGGGTCAGCTGGATAGTATATTCACACTTGCATATCGTCTTGGAGAAAATAAGTCTTGGATAAATGACTGGGAGAAGACACTTGGCGTCTATGAGTCAGATGTGGCACTGGCAGAAGGATCCATTAATGCGGCGACAAGTGTACCAATGGAGCATATTGTTCAAATTGTGTCTAGATTCATTGTATCTCATAGTACTACTACATAAAAGGCATATGATGTGGTTTCCTTATCTTCTTGGAAAGCGTGCCTTTGTTCCTTCCTTCATAGCTTCTTTCATTTAATAAAGTGAGCCTCCTTCATTTAATAAAGGAGAGTTTGTTACAACTACTTGTGATGTGGCTTGATCCGGTCCGCTGATTCGGCCGATCGATCTTGACCCTTCTTTTGAGGTCTATAAAAGAGCTCTCATTGCTCTCATTTGAAGAAGTTGGAAATTCTGAAATTGTTGTAAGAGCTCTCTGAGATTATAAAAGATTCATTGCTTCGGTGATTCTATTTATGTTTCCGAGTGTTGCATGGTTTCAATTTTCAAACGAACATTAAGTTAAGTTATAAGTTTTCTTTAAGTTTAAGTTAGTTAATGAAAGGTTTCGTTATTGCTTTGTGGTGAAGTCTATAAGTTCATACCATTTGTAGTCTACGGCTTGTGGATTGCAGTGCATGGTTAGTCTGAACAATTGAACGTCAATTTGATCTTTATGCTTGTTGAACCTTTCATGAGCATAATTGATTTAATCATCTTGTACACCTTTGAAGATTGCACCTATCTTGTGTAGTTGTTTTATCTTGGCAAAACAGGATCTGGTTCGATTTCACTCCAAGTAGTAAACGTCCTTGCATTTAGGATTAGATTAGTGTTTCTAAACCTTACATCTTTTGCCTTTTTTTCGTTAAGTTAGGATTAGGACCAAGAACATCCATTGCTAAATCATACGCCATCAATTGCAGTACTTAGACTCTCTAGTATCCGCTTCCATAATCATTGAAACAATCAGTTACTTGAACACTTGTGTCAGTCCCTTTGTGTGTAAGCAGCAAAATCATACTTAATCGCTGAGCTGTCTCTTACCTAAACCATCAGAAGGAACCTTGGAGTCATCTCGTTTGATCACCTAGTTCAGCATTCGAGAGGCTTTGCTCAAGAGAGAGTCAGATACTCAGTATTTTACTCTAATTGTTGACTTGTTGAAAAACAATCATCAACAGGGTCCACTACAAGTGTCTAGGAACTTTACTATCATCTATTTTAATTTCCTTCATAACATGCCCTATAATAGGATCTATTTTCCATTCATGGGGAGGTAACAAAGCAAAACTGCTAAAGACGGAAAAAACCTATCTAATAGGAAAAAAACTAAGAGCGAACTAGGAGTGACCATTAAACTTAGATATTATCTAATACCCCCCTGTAATGGTCAATCCACTAACTAAACCAAGTTGCCCCCTAAAAGATGACAACTGAAACCGAGGTAGACAGGTCCACAAGCAACTAAAAGAATACGCAGAAGAGTTGGCCTAGAAGGCGTAGAAAGCAGGCTCCTTCTGCTCAATATGCGACATGTGTTGATGGTGTTGATGCTTCAAACTTGGACTGTGTTGATGAGGTTTTTGTGACATCACAACAATAGAATAAAATACTGAGTATCCTATCCTCTCTTGAACAAAGCTTCTCAAACACTGAACTTCGTGATCGAATGAGACTACTCAAAGGTTCCTTGTATGTCAGGTCTTGACGTGCACAGGGATGGACTCAATGGAATGATGTGATTTGTTGGTAATCACGAGGGGGACTTACGTGAGATTGCTCCATCTTCATGGACATGGAATAGTTCATTACTCCTCGGACTCGGATTTGTGGGTGAATGGAACTCCTTCACAAATGGACAACTTGGAATTCCTAGGTTCCACTCTTGAAGAGGCGGATGATTTGGCAATGAGGCTCTGGAAAACTAATCCTAGCGAAAATCTAAAAGAAAATGCAAAAGACGAGGTAAGGGTTCAGGAATCTAATCGATGGAAATGACTGTTGTTGAGGATGAAAACTGGAACCACTCCTCTGCTTCGTCATGAGGCAACAACTAAGCAGGGATGATGCTATTTTCTGAGGGGGAGTGAAGATTTTCAGACTGCTCCTGCAAGGGACATGGAACTGAAACGTGCAGAACAGTCGAAGCTAGACTTGGAATTAGTTCAGGCTAACCATGCACGGTGATTTGCAGGCCACAGATCACCAATGTTATGAACAAACAAATTCAATCATTCAACAGGAATAATCTCCATCATCCTAACTAATGAAAAGCTTGAAAGTAAGAGAAATAACTTCAAAAACTTTAAGATATGCTTCAAGAAATCAAGAAAACCATGTCAAAAATCCAAAGAGCCATATGAACACCATTCTTCAATGCTTATATTATTGCTCTGGAAGTCTGTATACAACAATCTGGCTGATCCTTGAAGTGTTTCAGCTCAATAGAAGTGCAGAAATGGAGTGATGAAGAAAGAATATACAGTCCAGCTGCTCAGAGAGCAGGGAAGAATGAGAGAAGAGAAAGGAGATAGGGATCAAGAGACCAGGATTAGGGATGCCTCCAAATGAAACGCCCCAGCCTATTTATAGGCAAACATAACCCAAAGGAGGAGGTGAGGAGACCTGATCTCCTAAAAATCCGTGCAAACCCTAAAGAGATAGGGATGAACATATCATAGGCCTTATGGGATGCTGCCACCTGTCCTGGGTGCCACCTTGTCCTGACTGACTAAGCTACTTGGTAGGTAGGTGAGACCAATCAACTGTCTGTTTGTCCTGCTCCTTGGTTGCAAATTTCATGGTGTCCTGGAATCCACTTGTCCTGGTTGCAAATTCCACCTGGAACAGGATTTGCGACTTGGAATGATTTTCTTCCTGGGCGCATAATCCAGGGGGTCAAGGAACTTTGTCGTGGAATTCCTTCCAGGCTGGAAATCAAGTCAATTTTGATGGAATTCTTGGAGTGATCCTTGGAATTTTGTCTCTATGTTGTGTACTTTGGAATTGAAATTCCATCCCTGCTGTATTCTCCTTTGGATTCCCGCACCAGCACGGATCCTTGCTCTTGGCGTGGATTCTCATTCTTCTCGATGGATGGTGAACTTGAAGTGTGTCCTCTTGGTTTTCCAAGGATTGATCCTCTTGTCCAGAACTGGAATCCCTGATAGTGGACTTGGAGTGATCTCTCCCATTCCGCCATCCTTGATGCAGGCATTCTCTATCATTTGAAATCTTTGGAAGGACATCTTGATCTTCCTTATCCCTTTGTGCGAAGTCTCCCTGTCGCCGAACTGGAATCTTTGATGTTGCCTTCCCTTCCCTCGGTATGCATGTGTAGTCTTCCTGTCATTGGAACTCCTGGATCCTTGAAATGGTCATCTTCTCTGGCGTTTGAACTCTCTGCATCCATCTTGATTGCCCCGGATCATCCTTGTTCATCCTCCTCATGGAACCTATCCTCATCCTAGATTCCTGCAAAACAAGGGAAACCTCGAGTGGTTATGATGAACAAGATCCTTAAATGCAATGCAATCAAAAGATAAAACAGGAAATAAACTTGCATGATTTGATCGATTTGACTTATGAACTCCTGAACAAATAGAGGATTTTCATCATTTTCTAGTATCCTTCACACTTTTCCTTCATTCCAGGGTCACCAGGCAAGGATAGAATGAAATTCCAGGTCAGGGTGCAATTTTCAATGTCAACAAGAATCCCGCTGTCCAGGTCGCAAAATCCACCTCCTGCAGGAATTTGTGACCTGGAACATCCTCATTCCCTGGGCGCAAAATCTAGCAAGTACTGGATTTTGCGACCAGGACAAAATTTCTTCCTGGGTGCAAATTCCAGTACCTACTGGATTTTGCGACCAGGAAATGGCAGTTCACTTTTTAGGCTAAGGGTCTATCATTTTGTTCAGTTCTTTGTAAGGATAAACTTTTGATCAGAGATTCATCATTTGGAATAAAATCCATCATGGGAAGTACCTCCTACCCCTCAGGGATTTCCGGATTTCAAGGTGAGGTTTTCAGATAGGCAGGGAATTTTCCTTCATGCAAGTACTTGGAGACTGGATTCAGGAACTTCATTATGCAGGTCACATTTCCAGACTGGACCAAGAACTCAAATTTCTTCCTAGAGCGCAAAATCCATGAGGTCAAGGAATCTGCGCCCAGGGACAGTTTTCTTCCAGGAGCGCATAATCTAGCTGGTCAAAGAATCCGCGACCTGGACAACTTTCTTCGAGGAGCGCAAAATCTAGTTGGTCATAGATTTTGCGACTTGGACAGCTTTTCCTCCCGATTCAAGGAATCCTCTTCAGTTTGGAATTCCTTCCGAAGTATGGGTTTTAGAATGACTTTTGGGTTTACTGTTTTGAGATTTCGCTAAGTCTTGGACCTTTTAATCACTGGAAACCTTATGGATCACAGCTTTAGGAGTTCGGAATAGGGCATCATGCCGGGAGTGGAGACGGTTCTAAGGTGGAAAGATGGATTTTGACATGGAATGACAAGCCTTGTTGAATTCAAGACCCTGGATTGGAACTTCAGGACAAGAATCCGGATAGACCCTGGAACGGGATTCTGGACAGGAACTTTGGAATAGGATTCCTGGATAGGAACTTCGGGACAAGATTCCTGGATTCAAACTTGGCACAGAGAGTCCTGGACAGGAACTTCGGGACAGGATTCCTGGATTGGAACTTGGGACAGAGAGTCCTGGACAAGAACTTCTGGACAGAGACCCTTGGACTGGGACTCGGACAGGGACTTCTGGACTGGAGTGTTGGAACAGGAACTTCTGGACTGGAGTCTTGGAACAGGATTCCTTATTCATCACAGAGTCTTATGCTGAGAGCGAAGGATTTGGACTTTTTCTATGGAATGATGGACTCCTTCCATGGACTACCCAGATTTAATCGAGGAATGATAGGTACGGCATTATTCATCCTCAGGAGAATCACTCTTTTCTTCACTACTTCAAGCACTCCTAATGTTCCCTATGAGCTAACTGCTTGGACATTCTTTCCTAGCTTCATGGATTCGGGCAAGAAACTGCAAGATCAAAGCAAAAACGATGGCGAAAGCGAGCAAAAGAGGGGGTCCCCATTTGCAATGGGGCAATGTGTGAAAACGTCACAACAAACTGTTCAGCAGCCAAACGTTTCCAACAATCCTTTTTCATATGGCCAAACTTGTGGCAGTAATTGCACTGGATGTTGTACTTCTTGGAAGGGTCCTGTGACTAACCCTAACTAAATGGCTAAGAGGACTGATTGGTGCCCTGATTCTGCTAAAAGGACTTGGCAGTAAATGCCTGTTCTAAGGAGGAGGAAGTAGCACTGCTACCGAACTAATGTTTCCATCGATCCTGCTGCAAGAGTTTGTTGCACAGATCTGAAAACTTTAGAGTAACATTAGTTGAAGTAATGTTAAGAGTCTCGATAAAGTGCTCATAGGAATGTGGTAGACTTTTCAGAGTGATAACTACCATATCTTCCTCGTTCATGTCTTGACCAATTGCCCTCAACTGATCACGGATGTCCTTGATTTTGGTGAGATGCTCCTGTAGAGACATCTATTCATCCATCATGATCGAGAAAAGCATGTTCTTCAAGAAGAACGCACGGCTCTTGTCGGATGTTTCATGAAGATCCTTCAACAAATCCCAAATTTCTTTCGCTGATTTCCCAGACAGAACCTGAGGCAGCTAATCATCGGTGACAAATAACTTGATAAGCATCACCATTTCACGATTTTGCACATCAAATTTTTCTTGATCTTTACCTGCCATTTGAGGACGTGTAGTTTTCCCCAGAACTAGCTGGTCAAGACACTGATACTTGAAGATAGTCATCATGCATTGCTTCCAGGTGTTGTAATTTTTGCCATTGAACTTCTGACTGCTCTCCAACAGGATGTTGGTCAAAGATGCCATACTTCACGTTTTTCGAAACACGAAAAAACAAATTATAAGCAATTGGCGCAGATACCGAAGCAAATAGACAACACAGACAGCGAAAATAGAACCCAACATGGGTTACGAAGCACAGATTCCGAAAACACGAAATAAAACTGAGATACAGATACAGAGGCAGGGATCTCGAGATAAATTTGAACACGGATTTCAAGATACTGATCTCGAGAATACGGAAGGCAGAAGTTCAGAGCATCTGAACACGGATTTCGAGGCAAAACAAACTCTACATGGATCACACCTCCACACACCACGTGCTGAATTAGATGAAGCGTTGTAAGCGCATGTCTGCTACTAGGATCTGCGACTTAGGCAAGATACTCCAGAAATAGCAACCAATGAAATAGTAACAACTACCACATGGAATACTTCGCAGTCATGGAGGAAAATGGCCAACAAAAGTGTCCAAAAGCGCTGCCAATCAGAAGAAACCAAATCGTTGGCAGAGATAATCGTCGGCCCACCCACGATCTCAGAATGCAGAAAATGTCTTCACAAAGACCAACCATGAAAAAAAACGCGATGAAGACAAATCAAAAGAACCCAACAAAAGTTTAAAACTTTTCCAAATTGCAACTAGATCTGTAGGTTCTGCCAGAACCCGCGCTCGAACTCAGAACACCCAGAAATCACGAAACCTTTATTCAGAGGAAAAACACGAAGTGAGCTTGGCTTCAAAAAATGCCATAGAAAGGCAAAACGCGTCTCATACTGTAGACAATGCGCCTCTAAAGAATCACAGAAGAGGAAGAGTATGAAAGAATCGCGGCTCTTCAGCAAATAATGCGCCTCCAAAAACTCCAAAAACGCCAACACCACAGAATAGAAAAGAAACTCGACCCAAAGCGCGCCTAGAAAAAAACAAACCCCGACCAGAAAAATCTTTCAGATTTTGACCAAAAAAACGCGACCGCCAAATTAAAGAGTGTGGGCAAAAATCGTGACGAAGAGTCACGACCTGAAGAGAGTAAAATGCCAATCCAAAACATGACTACAGCCAGAGATAAAAAAAAAATGCCAAAAAATAAAGTCGTCGACCCTTCAAATCCGTGCCGAACCTAGAGGGATAAAACTAAAAGCAAACTGCCGTGAAGAAGAATAGACATGGAAATGGCGATAGAAACGAAAAAACGCTTATTTCAGGAACCCTTTGCATTCCGCGATCTAAAAAACGTGATAAAAAAAGGCCGTCGAAACCCTCACAAAACAGATCCGCGCCAGAAAATAGTCAAACGCGAACTAGGCAGAAGAAGAAGTGGATACGGCCACCTGTATGGCGCTGTATGATCCGTACGACATACGGAATTCGAAGAGCCTAACCTGGCTCTGATACCATGTTAGCAGATTTGAATAAAATGTAGATATATTATCTTGAATGTATTAATACAAAAGAGAGTGAATGCTCTTATATAGAAGATACAAACAAAGAAAGCCTTAAAGCTTGCAAAAGCTACACCTAACAAAGCAAAACTACTAAAGACGGAAAAAACCTATCTAATAGGAAAAAAACTAAGAGCGAACTAGGAGTGACCATTAAACTTAGATATTATCTTAATAGTTGTATGGTATAAATTAAAGGAACTTTATAATTATAATGCTTTTCCCTTGAAGGTCGTACAGTGGGGTCTTTTTTAACCTGTCGTTCTTTATTAATTTTTCTAATATTTTCATTTTCCACCCATTTTAAAACGCTTTAACATTTATTAATTTTTTTGCTTTTCTCGTGTGAGGCCTATTAGCTATATATTTTGTATACCCTGAAAATGCAGAATCTTCTAAGTTTGGGGCATTAGTGCTTTGACCTAGCTATGCCCATTATTGATAACCGATCAGAGAAGTCTTCAATGGGTCCCCTTGGTCAAAAGTGTGTTTAGTGTTGTGCTTTGCCTCCCTTTATACTTCAGTTATGTGCCCAAGTTGCAAAACTCCAAAATTTTCCAAGTATAAGGTTGTTTGTGTATGTTTCTAGCCTTTGTTGAGTTTTCAGACTTCCCTCTACCAACATGCTTTCCCCCATTCCCCTGGCCTCCCCGGTTTCCCTTTGCGCCCTTTGTCTATTCTAGATTTTTGGATTTCAACTTGCTCACACCCCCTTCACCTTTTTCTCTAAGTCCTTCGAATCCCTAATTCCCACCTCTTGTCAAGCTCCCAAACCTTTGTCTACTACCTTCCCCAAAGGGATGCAACATCGCAATCCCCGATACCTAACAAGTTCCCCATTTCTCTTCCTTTTCCTTCGTGCCTATGTTATCGGATCTTCCTGAGCCCCGATCCCGCTTCCTCTTCCATTGACATCAGGTATTCCTTTTCCTTGATCCCCAATCGCTTTCACTCCTATTGCGGGCTATCAAGCTTTTCCATCCCATTCTCCCTAAAGTGCATTGAGTACTTGGTAATCTCAAAACCCGAACCCCACCACTCCTTCCATGCATGCTTCTCAGACCTTTAGAATTCCCTTTCCCTCCTTTCTTTTCTTCAAACAGTAGCAAATATCCTCTTTCCCCGATCCCCATTCCTCTTCATTCTTTCTCATTGCGGAACCCCGAAGTGTCTCCTACCGCCTTCCCCCCTCACTAGTGGTATCATGTATATCAATTTCCCAACTCCCACTCCCCACACCTCTCTCTTTCGGGTTTTCAGGACTCGTAATGCCCACATGCCCCAAGTACAAAGTTGTCATGTGGCATCCCAAAACCCCGACTCTCAATTCCCCCATCCTTCTTGTATACCTTTGGCATCTAAATCCCCAAGTCCCCGACATCGGGCTTTTGGAACATTTTTTACTCCTAGGCACTGTCCAAGCACAAGAAAATGCAGAACCCTACCACTCGAACAAGAAACACCACCTACTGCCCTACACTATCTAACATGCCATTAATGCTCACAGATGACAGTGATGGGAGTGCAGCTGCCTTGTTCCCGCCCAAACGCCATTTGACTCCACAAAGACGTGGATCCAAATGTAGAGCGAGGTGCAGAGAACAAAGATGACTATGAACAGCTCGAATGCCTTAAATGCAAACCCTAGCTGCCACAAAACTACAAACAAGGCCTAGGCTATCTTCTAAATGTAAGAAGGCTATTTTGGCTGCCCTAAATTGTTTAGCACCAAACCCAAGACCAATTTTATTGCAGGAGTTGTGTTGGTGCATTTAATGCCTTATCTAGCAGAAGAATTCATCGACTAATAATAGGTTGTCAAAATGCATGTAACTAAAAGGTTGTAAATACATGTTTGAAAGATGTAACAAAGATTGGTCGTTGAGCCAATTTCTTAACTATAAGCATCTCAAGCTAGATCTAGGGCGTCATGTGATGCAAGTCTGGTCTATAAGGGGATGGGAACATTTTGTAAACCATAGGAAGGGTATTCAATGAGCACATAGCGTGTAAATGGTATGTCTCCATGGTAGTTTGTAATTATTTAGGAGGGTGCTCAAACCTCTTTGTGGATCCTCTCTTGCCACATTTGTTGGTATGAATGTAAATAGTGTCATGTCCCTATAATGATTTATAATTGAATCGTTTATTTAAATAATAAGTTAGCCTTATATAAACTAAGTATATAATATATTTATTTAAAATATATTGTTAATATGTATTATTTAATAAATAATATTATTGATTTAATATAATATAAATATTATAAAATATACGAAATATATATATTTAATTAACTAGATATATTATAAATATAAGTATTTTAATATAATATTTATGTGAATAATTAATAAGATATATTATTATATATCAAAATAAATATTACGAAGAGTTTGGCTGACACCAGCGATCACATAAATACATAATATATTATAAATATATCTAATAATATAAATACAAATATTATTATTATTATCTTATATTGTAATATAAATATAAATAATACAATATAAACCATATATCATTTATTATGATATAAATGATATAATATAAATAATATAAAATAAATAATATATCATTTATTATAATGATATAGTATAAATACAAATAATATAAATAAACATCTTTTAACCTATCCTCTTATGATAAGGGAGTTACGTATGGTTAGAACTAGTTTTACCACAAAAGGGAATTAATATAAAGTAATAAAAATAATAAGAGGGTAAGTATGTGGTAGTATAATAAGAGATGTGTCTTTTTGAACATATCCCTTGAAAGGGAAATAAATAAAGGTTGTGAGATAGAAGGAAAACATCATCGGAAGAAAATATAAAAAGAGTATCGGATAAATACATATAGATCTGCATTTTATATATATATTTTTCTGAGTCATAATGAAAGATCCCTGATGGATCCCTTTGCTGAAATGAAGTGCTGTTTTTTGTGATTTAATTTGTTTTATGATTTTTATTATTTTTTTTTGTTTTCTTTCAGACTAGAGAGGAGATGCAGAAGGGGTTTCAGTTTTCTTGAGATGTGTATTTGCCAAGATGGCAAATGGAAATACATATAGCTGCAATCTCAAATAAAATAGACTAAAAATAAATAGTAACTGATAGAAAGATAGCACATGAGAAATTGAGGCACATACCCATCAGATCTGTATTTTAATATTCAATGGAAGCCTGGTTTGCAACCCTACTTGCATACAAAGGCAATATTGGCCTAGAAGAGGCTATACATGCAACTGAGAATGAAGGATCTGAAGAATAAAGCTGATTTAGCACTGCTACAAGCTTAGATCTGCAATAACATGCCCTGGAATCTGTCCAATGATGCACAAATGAAGACCCAGAGTAGGCCTCCCACAAACAAGAACTGGGTTGTCGTCCAATTCACCAAAATCCTTGAGAGTTTTCGTTCCCAAGAGTCTGAATGCTGCTGCCCCCTTCCACAGAGTTCAGAGCTGCCATGAAGCTTCAAAAGATATGCAAAAGATGCCTCCAAAAAGCACTTCAAAGTCACTTTATGCATTTCCCAAAGTGGGCGTCCACTTTAGGGTTCCAAAAGGGATCAAAAATAAGAATCTTTAAAAGATTCTTTTATTAATGAAGTCTTCACAAGTTGGGCGCCCAAGTTGAGGGCCCAACTTCATTATTAAAAGACCACTTTTTAAACACAACGTTGTGTCAACTAGGTGGGGGTCTTTTTAATAACTTATTAATATAAAGTGACATGTTATTTACTTTATTTTATTTATTTTTATTAAATATTAAAGCCACACTTTAATATTCAATAATTATTCCAATTCCATCACCTGGCCATCCTGAACTGAGAACTGTTGTAGCCCACGCCACTGGTGATGCCGCCACGTGTCATGCCAACTGACAGTGCCTCCCTAAAATGTAGGGATACCTCCTAAAAAATAGGAATTTGACCAAAACTCCAAAAATGCTCCTGGAGGTCCCCTGATGCCTCCTGGTCAACTCTCGGTCAAACCCTAAAAAATAGGAACCCTTCCTAAAAAATAGGAAACTGTCACAAACTGACTGGAAAGGCCTGTAAAGCTCTGTGTCAAGCTACACTGCCTCTGGATAGGTCCCCTAACCACTCTGCTGACCTACAGGAACCCGGATAATAGGTCAACTCTCATGTCTCTGCTAGACAGCGCTAAAGAGGGGGCATGACAGTCCTCCCCTCTTGAAGATGCTTGTCCACAAGCAACTGCAAGGACGGATGCTGTAAAATGGACTCTCCCTCCCAGGTGGCGTCCTCTATAGGGAGTCCCCTCCAACGAATCAAGTACTCCCGAATCACCCTACTTCTCAGCCGTCGTTCCCTCTCCTCCAAGATCTCCTTAGGAACTAGAGTCAGCTTACCTTCCTCATCCAAGGGAGGTAAATCGGGTGATGCTACAATATGTTGCCTCAATGCCTTTTTCAGGCAAGATACATGGAACACATTATGAATCCGACTGTCAGGTGGTAACTCAATCTCATAAGCAACCTCTCCCACACGCCTGAGAATCCGATATGGTCCGTAGAAGCGAGGCTTGAGCTTCTCAGCTCCACCCCCTTTAAGGGTGCTCTGTCGGTAAGGTTGCAACCGCAGGAAAACCATGTCATCCACCTCAAATACTCTCTCAGTCCTATGCCGATCAGCGTAGACCTTCTGCTGATTCTGTGCCTGCTGAAGATTCTCCCTAAGAGATCTCATGATGTCCTGGTTCTCCTGTAACCAATCCTGTGCCAAGGGCACTCTGCTGTCACTTACAGCCAAATCAACAAAAGATAATGCCTCGTAACCATAGAGGGCTCTAAAAGGTGTCATAGCAATAGACATATGGTGTGTAGTATTATAGCAATACTCTCCTAGATATAGCCAACGCACCCATGCCTTCTGCTGTCCTGACACATAGCTGCGCAAATACCCCTCAACCCACTTATTAACAATCTTGGTCTGCCCATCTGTCTGTGGGTGGTAGCTGGTACTGGGTGTCAACTCCGTACCTGTGAGCCTGAAAAGTTCTTGCCAGAAAGAACTCATGAACCTACTATCCCTGTCACTCACTATGGTCTTGGGAAGACCATGGAGCCTGAATATCTCTCTGAAAAATAACTCCGCCACCTGAGATGCTGTGAAATCAGCTGCAATAGGAAAGAAGTGGGCGTATTTAGTCAACCTGTCTACTACAACATAGATACAGTCTTTCCCCTGCACCCGAGGAAGACCTGTAATGAAATCCATGGAGATCCCTAACCACTTATGCTCCGGTATAGGTAACGGCTGTAATAAACCAGCAGGGAAAGTATGCTCAGACTTATTCTGCTGGCACGTCAAACACTCAAATTCATGACGTAAGATATCAGCTTTGAGACCCTTCCAAGAGAATCTCTCTCGAACCGCCCTGTAGGTCTTACCATAACCTGGGTGCCCTGCTGTCGGAGTATCATGATAAGCATGCATAATTTGTTCCTTCAACTGAGAACCAGGAACCAGATACACCCTTCCTTTGTAGTAGATGACTTCATCTACCACCGTGTACCTATCATCCAACACCAAACCATCCATGACTTCACAAGCATGCTGATTTTTGGAGTACTCAACTAAAAGTTGAGCCTTCCAATCTGCTGAAATCTCACTCAATGAACATAGGGCAGCAAGTGATGGTTTTCTAAAAAGTGCATCAGCCACAGTATTATTCTTCCCCTTTATGAATTCGATGTCAAAATCATAAGCCTGAATCTTGCTCACCCATTTCTGCTGACGATCATTGAGCTCTGTCTGATCAAGAAAATATTTCAGACTGTTGTGGTCTGTCCTTACCACGAATTTGCTGCCAACAAGATACTGTCTGAACTTGGCTAATGCATGCATAATAGCCAACATTTCCTTATCATATGTAGAATACAACCTCTCATTATCCCGCAGCTTCCGACTCTCAAAAGCAATGGGGTGTCGGTTCTGCATCAAAACCACTCCTATGCCCAAACCGGAAGCATCACACTCAAGTACAAAGGGCTGCGAGAAGTCGGGAAGTGCTAAAACTGGGCAAGTACTCATAACCTCCTTGAGCCTGTCAAAGACTCCCTGTGCCTACTCTGTCCATCTAAAAGCCCCTTTCTTTGTGAGGTCTGTCAAGGGAGCTGCCAACTGAGAGAAACCCCTCACAAATCGCCTGTAATAAGCACATAGACCAAGGAACCCCCGTAACTCAGTAATGTTCCGAGGGTGTGGCCAATCTCTAATTGCCTGAATCTTCTCCTCGTGCACCTTCACCCCATTAGCACTAATCACATGACCCAGATATAGGACCTCTCTAAGTCCAAACTCACATTTGGACAGCTTAGCAAATAGAGACTGACTCTCCATGATGCTAAGTACCTCCTCAATATGTCTGAGATGGTCCTCCCAAGTACGACTGTAGATCAGAATATCGTCAAAGAACACTAGAACTGATTTCCTCAACTGCTTGTTGAAGAGATGGTTCATACATGACTGGAAGGTGGCTGGAGCATTGGTAAGGCCAAAGGGCATCACCAGGAACTCATAATGCCCATAGTGACAATGGAAGGCGATCTTGTGTACATCCTCTGCTCGTACACGAATCTGATGATAGCCTGAACGAAGATCAATCTTAGAGAAGTAGATGGCTCCATGAAGCTCGTCCAACAACTCATCAATGCGCGGAATAGGGTATCTGTTCTTGATTGTCTTCTTGTTCAAGGCCCTGTAATCTATACACATCCGTAGAGTCCCATCCTTCTTCTTAACCAGAACTACAGAAGAAGCAAAGGGGCTAGAACTGGGGCGAATGAAACCCATATCTAACAGCTCATGAATAGTCTTCTCAATCTCATCCTTGTATGCCCTAGGATGACGATACGGGGTGGTGATTACTGGCTTAGCTCCATCCTCCATCTCTATCCCATGCTCAAACCCTCTATCCGGGGGTACACCAGGAGGTATGTCACCAAATACTCGGCCATGCCGATCCATCACTGTCTGTATGTCAACATGAAATGCTCTAGTATCCTGAGGAGTGGGTGTCTTGGATTTCACAAAACAACGTGTGGCCCAGAGCACATCATCATGTCTGATAATAGACTCCATCCTGCGAGAAGATACCTCCTTGGGTCCACCGTCAGAGGCTGCCCTCAAGATCACCTTCTTCCCGCCAGATAGGAACTCTAACTGCATGCGGTGGTGATCAATAATATATCTCCCAATACCCTGTAACCACTGCATACCCAAAATCACATCATAATCCTCTAAGGGTAGGATATAAAAGTCATCCGTCAGGGTAAAATCACCCATCTGAATGCTGAGCTGTGAGATCCTCCGAGTACAACCCAGCACTGCACCATCTGCAACCTTAACTCCAAAACCCTCGAACACCTCAGACTGTAATCCACGCCTCTCCACCAATTTCTAATCAATAAAATTGTGCGTGGCTCCTGTGTCAACCAAACTCATAACTCGCTGTCCCTGTAAGGTTCCTTTCAACCGAAAGGCATGGAACCTGGGATAACTGGATAGGGTAGCCATAGTCACTTTGGCTGCCGCCGATGAATCAGGGATGTCTATCTCTAGCTGGGGTCGCTCCTGAATAACCTCCTCAGGGCTGTCCTCAATGTCGGTGTCTGGTATCTCCTCATCCCCAAGCTCAGATGTGACCTCAACCAAGTGAACTCTGCCCTTACCCATACAGCGGTGTCCGGGCTCCCAAGGCTCCTTGCAGGAGAAGCATAATTTCTTCCTCCTCAAATCATTCCGTGACTCCTGATCCATCCTAGGAGGTCTAGCTAACTGTCCATCTCTGAACTGTGGAGTATTGGCCTTCTGAAAATGCCGTGATTCCCTGAATGGCCTCTTATCCGACTGATAAGTGGGAGTGGTGTCCAATCTCAAGGTCACATCAATGGCATCCTTAAGAGTGGCCGGCTGGAAGGCACGTACCAATCCCTTAAGCCTATCCTGTAACCCCTCAATGAATAACATCACGCTACGCCTCTGGGGCATATCAGGTACCATAACTGCAATACGCTGGAACTCATTAACATAAGCTTCAGCATGTCCTGTTTGTCTAAGATGTGCCAACTCCCTATAGTAGAGTTCCGTGTCCTTACGGTCAAACCGGGTAATGAGTCGTTCAGTGAACTCTGCATAGGAATGAATCAAGGCATGATCCTGGGTGACCAGTCCATGATGCCACCAATCATAGGCAACCCCATCTAAATGTAAGACAGCAAACTGGATAGCCTCACGCTCAGGCATGGGTCTCAAGGATAAATATATGTCCAGCTTGTGCACCCAAGCACGTGCACTCGTACTACCCGTACCATCATATGTAGCCAACGTGATCTTCCCAGTAGCTCTACTGAGGTCATAGTTCTGCTGCTGTGGTCTAGTGCCTCGGTCTCCTCTAAACCTGGTAGAATCTCTGCGCTGTGCACAATACTGTGGAAAAGGAAAGACATCCCGGACCTCAGGGGGTAAGGCTCTCCACTCAGCTGTAGCTGCCATGACTGAGTCCTGAAATTCCACCTCTGGTGGCTCTACCTGTGCTGGCCGTTCACCTGGTGCAAACTGAGGAAGTAAGGGTCTATCCCTGGCCTGTCCACACCTAGGGGAATGATGGGAACTCCTAGCTGATGCGTGTGACCTGTGACTATGCTGGCTTCCCGCCACTGATACTGATCTGCTCCGTCTGCCTCTATCTAACTCCAATCGTTCCAAGGCATCCTGTATCCTGTCAAGGGTCTGAGCAATCCTAGGCTGAGTGTTGATGAGGGTTCTCATCATCTCTCTCTCTTCCTCATCCTGATCTCTCCTGGCATTTCTCTGTTCTTCAGCCATTACTGGTTCCTCTGCTGTACCAATCCCAAGCTCGTTTTGGGCTGTCCTGCGTGTGTAATACCTGTCTGTATGCATAGAAAGCAAATCTCTAAACGCCACAGGCTGGCAGGTCAAAGGCTCTGATACCACTGAAAGATCCCTGATGGATCCCTTTGCTGAAATGAAGTGTTGTTTTTTGTGATTTAATTTGTTTTATGATTTTTATTATTTTTTTTTGTTTTCTTTCAGACTAGAGAGGAGATGCAGAAGGGGTTTCAGTTTTCTTGAGATGTGTATTTGCCAAGATGGCAAATGGAAATACATATAGCTGCAATCTCAAATAAAATAGACTAAAAATAAATAGTAACTGATAGAAAGATAACACATGAGAAATTGAGGCACATACCCATCAGATCTGTATTTTAATATTCAATGGAAGCCTGGTTTGCAACCCTACTTGCATACAAAGGCAATATTGGCCTAGAAGAGGCTATACATGCAACTGAGAATGAAGGATCTGAAGAATAAAGCTGATTTAGCACTGCTGCAAGCTTAGATCTGCAATAACATGCCCTGGAATCTGTCCAATGATGCACAAATGAAGACCCAGAGTAGGCCTCCCACAAACAAGAACTGGGTTGTCGTCCAATTCACCAAAATCCTTGAGAGTTTTCGTTCCCAAGAGTCTGAATGCTGCTGCCCCCTTCCACAGAGTTCAGAGCTGCCATGAAGCTTCAAAAGATATGCAAAAGATGCCTCCAAAAAGCACTTCAAAGTCACTTTATGCATTTCCCAAAGTGGGCGTCCACTTTAGGGTTCCAAAAGGGATCAAAAATAAGAATCTTTAAAAGATTCTTTTATTAATGAAGTCTTCACAAGTTGGGCGCCCAAGTTGAGGGCCCAACTTCATTATTAAAAGACCACTTTTTAAACACACCGTTGTGTCAACTAGGTGGGGGTCTTTTTAATAACTTATTAATATAAAGTGACATGTTATTTACTTTATTTTATTTATTTTTATTAAATATTAAAGCCACACTTTAATATTCAATAATTATTCCAATTCCATCACCTGGCCATCCTGAACTGAGAACTGCTGTAGCCCACGCCACTGGTGATGCCGCCACGTGTCATGCCAACTGACAGTGCCTCCCTAAAATGTAGGGATACCTCCTAAAAAATAGGAATTTGACCAAAACTCCAAAAATGCTCCTGGAGGTCCCCTGATGCCTCCTGGTCAACTCTCGGTCAAACCCTAAAAAATAGGAACCCTTCCTAAAAAATAGGAAACTGTCACAAACTGACTGGAAAGGCCTGTAAAGCTCTGTGCCAAGCTACACTGCCTCTGGATAGGTCCCCTAACCACTCTGCTGACCTACGGGAACCCGGATAATAGGTCAACTCTCATGTCTCTGCTAGACAGCGCTAAAGAGGGGACATGATCTGAGTCATAAGTAGGAAGGAATCCAAACAAAGCCAATAAACAATTCAGATATATATATATATATATAATCAGACTTGTAGCAGGAACTTAAGGAAATAAGGTACAAGGTAAGTACTCTTAAATCATTGATATTTTAATATAAATAATAAATATAGAGAACTAGGATAATGCAAGGTACAACAGTACCTTAGGAAATCTCAGCAACCTCTAAGGTAAGTAATGTCTTAATGTTGTTTATATGATTAGTAAATAAAAAATATAAACAATTCACTATATATATATAATATAATCTGGAATAGATCCATATGTCATACATCTCATTAGAATTACACAAGTCTATAAACAATAAATATATATAAATATATTAGGAAACTTGGTAAGAAATGACATAACCATCTCATCACTTCTATTTCCCATAACCATAGGAGAGGCGGTCTTGTTAGGGAAAGGCGAGGTAATTCCATCACGATGGATTGGAGAGAGTTTAACGCGCCCTAGACAAGGATGCTAGGGAGAGGCGGAGTAATTCCATTCCCAATCGCATTGGAGAGGGTTCAACGCGCCCTAGACAAATAATTCCCCATCCATGGTTAAGGAATCGAAGGGAGATGATATGGGAAGATGAACTTAGATTATTATTTCTATATTTCTCTATTACTTTATCCTTAAAGGAATGTTAGGTATTGTGGGGAGAGGCGGAGTAATTCCATCCGTATTAAGGCCCGTAAGCAGGGACATAGTTTCCCATAGGCTGGGTCAAGAGATGGTTTCAACGCGCCCTATCTATGTAAAGCCTAGTTCTATGAGGAAGAGTAATAAGGAAAATATGCATGATTGAATTATGGAACGTATTATAAAATAGTTATCAATAGCAAGTAACAATTAGGATTCAGGTTTAAGTGTTTCATCTAGAAAGGGGACATTACAGTGGTATCAGAGCAGTGATCCTGCCATCCTGTGAATAATAGTTAAATAAAAAAATAAAATATAAAAATATAAAAAAATAAAATAAAAGTAAAAAAAAAATTCAAAAAAAAAAGAATCAATGAAAATCATAGGTATGAATTTCATGAATTGCTGGAATAATGGTGTTTAATACATTGCTAAAATATTTTTTTTTTAAAATATATATATCTATAATGTAGCATTAAAAAAATTAAAATTTACTTACAAATATGTAATAAATAATGAGTAAATGAGATAAAGATAATTAAAAATAAAACAACTCTGAATAACAATAAATTATACTAAAAGAAATAGTAAAATAAAATAATTAAAATATAATTTATAAATAAATATATATTAAACATCTCTATTTAGTTCTTATAAGTAATATATTTCACAAAGTTATTTTCATCTATGGGTAACCTACGCCGAGTGAAATAAGTGAAAAAATAAATTAAAATATACGTAAACAATTAATGGTGTACATAAACCTCAAAGTTATTTTCATCTATGGGTAACCTACGGCGGGGTGAAATGAGTGAAAAAAAAAATTAACCCAAAGTATTTATGGTGTACATAAACCTTAATAAAATATAGTTATAAAATAATTTAGTAGGGTAAATCCAAATTTATAAATTATAATTTTATGGCACTATAGTTTATTAGCTATATTAATTTACATTTTTTTTATATTATTGGTGAATGTAATGTTATTTTATATAAGGGAAACCTAATAAATTATAATGTTATTAAATATTACTTTGCTTGAGGACAAGCAATCTTGAGTAGGGAGGGTTGTCATGTCCCTATAATGATTTCTAATTGAATCGTTTATTTAAATAATAAGTTAGCCTTATATAAACTAAATATATAATATATTTATTTAAAATATATTGTTAATATGTATTATTTAATAAATAATATTATTAATTTAATATAATATAAATATTATAAAATATATGAAATATATATATTTAATTAACTAGATATATTATAAATATAAGTATTTTAATATAATATTTATGTGAATAATTAATAAGATATATTATTATATATCAAAATAAATATTACGAAGAGTTTGGCTGACACCAGCGATCACATAAATAAATAATATATTATAAATATATCTAATAATATAAATACAAATATTATTATTATTATCTTATATTGTAATATAAATATAAATAATACAATATAAACCATATATCATTTATTATGATATAAATGATATAATATAAATAATATAAAATAAATAATATATCATTTATTATAATGATATAGTATAAATACAAATAATATAAATAAACATCTTTTAACCTATCCTCTTATGATAAGGGAGTTACGTATGGTTAGAACTAGTTTTACCACAAAAGGGAATTAATATAAAGTAATAAAAATAATAAGAGGGTAAGTATGTGGTAGCATAATAAGAGATGTGTCTTTTTAAACATATCCCTTGAAAGGGAAATAAATAAAGGTTGTGAGATAGAAGAAAAACATCATCGGAAGAAAATATAAAAAGAGTATCGGATAAATACATATAGATCTGCATTTTATATATATATTTTTCTGAGTCATAAGTAGGAAGGAATCCAAACAAAGCCAATAAACAATTCAAATATATATATATATATATATATATAATCAGACTTGTAGCAGGAACTTAAGGAAATAAGGTACAAGGTAAGTACTCTTAAATCATTGATATTTTAATATAAATAATAAATATAGAGAACTAGGATAATGCAAGGTACAACAGTACCTTAGGAAATCTCAGCAACCTCTAAGGTAAGTAATGTCTTAATGTTGTTTATATGATTAGTAAATAAAAAATATAAACAATTCACTATATATATATATATATATATATATAATATAATCTAGAATAGATCCATATGTCATACATCTCATTAGAATTACACAAGTCTATGAACAATAAATATATATAAATATATTAGGAAACTTTGTAAGAAATGACATAACCATCTCATCACTTCTATTTCCCATAACCATAGGAGAGGCGGTCTTGTTAGGGAAAGGCGAGGTAATTCCATCACGATGGATTGGAGAGGGTTTAACGCGCCCTAGACAAGGATGCTAGAGAGAAGCGGAGTAATTCCCTTCCCAATCGCATTGGAGAGGGTTCAACGCGCCCTAGACAAATAATTCCCCATCCATGGTTAAGGAATAGAAGGGAGATGATATGGGAAGATGAACTTAGATTATTACTTCTATATTTCTCTATTACTTTATCCTTAAAGGAATGTTAGGTATTGTGGGGAGAGGCGGAGTAATTCCATCCGTATTAAGGCCCGTAGGCTGGGACATAGTTTCCCATAGGCTGGGTCAAGAGATGGTTTCAACGCGCCCTATATATGTAAAGCCTAGTTCTATGAGGAAGAGTAATAAGGAAAATATGCATGATTGAATTATGGAACGTATTATAAAATAGTTATCAATAGCAAGTAACAATTAGGATTTAGGTTTAAGCGTTTCATCTAGAAAGGGGACATTACAAATAGAGTTAGATGAATGTGTGACAACTTCTAATTCATTGCAAAGCTTTTGTGATGGTCTCTCCTTTGTTCCATATGAGTTCTTCTAGTAGTGATACGGATTATTATGTCCATTTGCATGAAGTGTTATCTTTGATTTGTATGCATATACACATCTGATTCCATTTATCTTTTGCAGGTGTATTCCCCTCCTTGTAGGTCATGACTTTGTTGCCTAATGGAGTAGGCACCGATCTAGTTCGTGATTGGCCAAACATCATTTATTTAATCATCTTTGTTCTCTATAGATTAGGAGTAGATTAGAATTCTACATGCTTTCATGATTTAGTTATATAACTCAAGGATTATCCTAAGCGAATTCAAACAACTAAAATTGTTAGAGAATCAATATCATGCATGCCTATACCTTGTACTTGTGTATGAAATGTTAAGTGGAATCACTTGTGGGGATGTTGTACTGCTGTCATCTTTAGGTGCAAATGCAACGATGTAGTTATCAACTTAATAAGAGGTTTTCAAGCAATTAGTTGGTCTATGGCCTAGTGACAAATCTCGGGGCCAAGCGTACATTGGGTGTGGCTACTGCTGGTTTAGTCAAGATCACCATGCTCTATTAGATGTCCTATTAAGGATACCTCTAGGAAATACCCTCTAGGGTTTAGTTGAGCCCAAAGATGAAAGTGAGCCTACCCACTCACAAGAATTGGCCCATTCATGCCACTGTCTAATCACCTAACTCAAGGATTATCCTAAGCGAATTCAAACAACTAAGATTGTTAGAGAATCATGCCATGCATGCCTACACCTTGTCCTTGTGTACAAAATGTTAAGTGGAATCACTTGTGGGGATGTTGTACTGCTGTCATCTTTAGGTGCAAATGCAAGGATGTAGTTATCAACTTAATAAGAGGTTTTCAAGCAATTAGTTGGTCTATGGCCTAGTGACAAATCTCGGGGCCAAGTGTACATTGGGTGTGGCTACTGCTGGTTTAGTCAAGATCACCATGCTCTATTAGATGTCCTATTAAGGATACCTCTAGGACATACCCTCTAGGGTTTAGCTGAGCCCAAAGATGAAAGTGAGCCTAAGGTATTTTTCCTAGTTTTGTCGTCTTCCTGTGAAGTCCACTTTGATTTGACTTCAATATTGTGTTGAAATATACAACACAAATAGGGTCCTTTATAACACTCGTTAGCACAGTATTCGTAGGCTCCAAACCAAATATTTTAATATAAAAATGGATATTGACATGTGCGTGAAAAGATACGTAGGAGCTAAGTGTAAGGAATGGGAATAAGAAATGTGTATCAAGAAATTTTTGTGAGATGGGAGGGGAAATATGCAAAGAGTATGATGAAGATACCAAAAGGTAGAGGGTAGAGAAGGTGAAAGAAAGATAAAATGGGAATAATAGTTAAAATCTGAGTCTTAACATTATGAGTCTCATACAACTTAGAACGATTTCTGGTTAACTGTCATTGCATTGGGTTGGGTTGTATGCTTGAGTCATGAATAATAGATGTTCTCAATGCTGAATATAAAAAATATATAATTAGTGATTCTGTCTGCTTATAATTTCTAAGTGCTTACATTGCAATTGTTGGGTTGTGAGAAGGACTATAATGTCAATCATCTGAGTTTTTCATGTCATTTATAGCATGTTTGAGATTGTTTAGCCAGTAATCTTGCAATTTTTCTGAATTTTAAAGTCTATCTCATCTTTGTTGTCATTGTACATTGGGTTTCAAGGATTTGGCTGCCTAAAATAACTCTGTTGAAGGTACTCACACTTTACTCTCATGTCAATATCCATTTTTATATTGACATGAGAGTAAAAAGATAGGTAGGAGCTAAGTGTGAGGAATGGGGATGAGAACTGTGTATCAAGAAGTTTTTGTGAGATGGTGTAATGTCCCGTACCATGCAAGGAATTCATTTATGATATAGCCGACTCCATAAAAATAAAGCCGACCATTCTTGGGAAAGTTTTGGATATGTCTAGGACAGATTGGAGGGCAAAGTCAGGTGGGAAAACAATGCCAACACTTATGATTAAATTGCTGCAAATTATATTAGAGTTTGCGCCATCCATTCAAGGAAAGTTCGCTGCAATAACCTAAGAAAACATGTGCTCGAACACTGTTAACTATGTAGCAAATGAGGAAGATCGTTGGTATATTCAGGATGAAATCCTTATCAGCATGATATCCTAAGGCTGTGAGTAGTGAGAAGGTGCGCAAATACTCGAGAGACTAATCCAATGTAATGTGCAACAAAGATGCAGATCGCAGCATGCAGAATATCACTAAATCTGATTAATGACGTGTTCAGTTGAATAAGACATTCGTCCAAGTCAAGTAAGGCAAATCGCTAAGATCATAAACGAGTCGCAAGGAAAGAGATGAAAAGTGGCGCCAATATCATATGATTCGATGGAGATAATACTCAAGGCAAGTAACGTTAGTTTCATACTAGCAATTTGGAATAGAGCATATACAAATTAAAATTAAATTAGCAATTACCAAAGGGCAGCGGTTGTATGGAAGGGTTGTGACTCCTTCCAATGTGAAAGGTTGTGACTCCCTCATATATGAGACATAAAGGGAGGGTCGTTTGATTATGAAAAGGACATCAAGAAAAAGCAATGAAGGAAATCTGATTACATTGAAAAATATATCTGCACTTAGCAGACAGGGGCAGCATCAGCAGTCAATACATCTGTTTCTGAGAACACAGCAGTCTTATGTTTTACTTTTAATAGATATTGTGGTATGCTCTATCATGATTATGGTGTATAATAATATCTTTATGATTGTATAACCTCTATGATTCTAGATGTATTTAGTGTTTGTAATTCTCATCAAGCAACCATGAGGAGAGTGGGAAATACCGATAGGGTGAGCAGATACTAGATTCCTTTCTAAGTACCCCACTCCATGATGGATGGCCATGTGTCTGCCACTCGGAGCCAAGGGGGTGAGTGTCCGCCCTTGGGCTTAGAAAAGTAAATCTACAAGCCTCCTATTATAGTTTTTCCTTAATCTCTACATGGTTTGGTTGTTGGGATGGATTCAAGGAGTTTCAATCATAAGAGGGATGGATAAAGTAGCATGGATAAGGAAAGCAGATACAAGTTTATCCACTAAGTAGCCCACCCCATGTTGGATGCCTGCGTGTCTGCCACTTGGGGCCAAGAGGGATGGTATATCCACTCTTGGGCTTAGCATGGATAGCTTCAGGCAGACTTATCATGTTTCTCATCCAAGTCCTATTATGATTAAACTTCCACTGTGCATTATGGCTGATCTTCTATCATGTACTATAGATACTGTGCAGTTTATATAGATTTGAAGTAGTTATGTATCTTACATGGTTTAAATAGATAATATATTTATTATATATGTTTTGATCATATGAATTATATTTCCAATATTATCTAACATGATTGCAGGACCTAAACCAGGATTTATCTTGCTTAAAGCATTTAATTGGTAAGTTATAACCCTAACTATATTAAACTTGTGATTCTAGGGTGAGATTTAGGGCAATCCCAAAAAGGGAACATTACAGATGGGACAGGAAATATGCAGAGAGCTACGATGAAGATACCAGAAGGTAGAGGGTAGAGAAGGTGAAAGAAGGATAAGAAGTGAATGACAGTTAAAAGCTGAGTCTTGACATTATTAGTCTCATACAACTCAGAATGATTTCTGGTTAACTGTCATTGCATTGAACTGGATTGTATGCCTGGGTCATGAATATTAGATGTTCTGAATGCTGAATATAACAAATGTAATTAGTAATTCTGCCTGCTTATACTTTCTGAGTGCGTGCATTGCAATTGCTGGGTGTTGTGAGGACTATAATGTCAATCATCTGTGTTTTTCATGTCATTTATAGCATGTTTGAGATTGTTTAGCCGGTACGATTGTAATTTTTCTGAATTTAAAAGTCTGTCTCATCTTTGTTGTCATTGTACATTGGGTTTCAAGGATTTGGCTGCCTGAAACGACTGCCTGTTGAAGGTACTCAGTTTCAGGACTGCATCAGCCCCTGTGACCCTATTTTTTCAAAGGAGGACCATGCATCAGTTGATCAAGCTAATCATGTGGCGGAGCTTGTAGCGATGGGAGAGGAGGATTGAGCCCATGCAGCTAGAGATAAAGAAGTTGTCCAAGAGAATGATGCTACCTCTTCTACAAATAGAATGGCTGCTGCTGCTTCTTTGACATACTCAATTAGGCACAAGGTTCAACAGCCTGGAGCTAATGTTAGGAGGAGTCGCTCCTCTCAAACTTAATTTAATTTTTCTATGTATTTTTTTGCTAGTACCATGTACATGGATTTCTGAATACATTGTTTGTCTACCAAAAAAAAAAGTATATCAAAACATTTTTTCAATTGTATTAGAGTTCAAGTATGAAGTTTGTGGCATTTTCTACATATTTCATTGTCCACACATGTATGATAGATCTAATTGATTATTTTATGGGTCTATTTGAAGTTATTTTGATATGATGCAACATAATTAGTTCTTCTCTCAAAATTTGCATGGGACGACTCCTCTCTTGTGAAAAAGTAGAAATAACAATATTGGGATTTTATTATTCCTAGGCATGGGATGACTCCTCCTGTGATTAGGTGTAATACCCATGTTTCCAGGATTGCCAGAATCTGGTAACCAGTGTGTATGGGCTGCTCTAGAAACGTCTCTGCACCCATAAGTGTAGATTAACGTTTGGGCATGCCAGTGTGAGACCCGCGTAGGACCTTCTGCTTGAGTGAATGAGGAAGAGATTCAAATCTTGAGAGGGGTAGGGTATGTGCACTGCATAGTCTAAGCACGATCAGGTGAGCTAAATAGTCTTATATGCTGTAAGCTACCATGCAATATAAGCACAGTAAGTTGCACATTGTGTAAGGTATCATAAACCTTAAAGGTGCCTTTTCTGTCTTAGACCACAATCCCAAGCTCAAAAATATAAGCACAGTTAGGTGCACAATGTCTAAGGTATCGTAGACCTTTAAAATACCATTTCTTTTTAAGCCCACGATATCAAACTCAAAATTACAAAAGCCTACTGGTATACATCTCACTCAAAGAAGTGGAGCAATCACCAATCTGATGAAAGCATCTTATACTGGAATCAACTCTTTAATATCGTTTTTATGACGTGCAAGTATAATGGCATACAATGCAAGTATTCTGAACACCACCTTGGTACTTAATGTAAGAAATTTATATTCACAAACACACATAGAGACATTTATATTCAAAAATATTAAGGTACAGAACTTCAACAAACCTCTGTTTAAGCACTCCTCGGAATCCAGGAAGGTTGCTAGTATAGCACAGAATACCCACATCAGCTTCCTTTGCCATTGTTAATGGGTCTCCCCTACTGTCCTTCCTTTTGTTCCTCGGCTGAAAATACGCCAACCTAAAAACACCCAATACAAACGACAGCCTCGCTTTTGAGAAGGTTTAAAAATTGCAAAACCCAATAAATTGTTTAGGTTTAGTGATACGATATACAAATATTTTCAAAAACCCATGTTAAAAACGAGGAATACTGGTGATCATACCTTTGGTGTAGCCCGAAGTACTCAAAAGAAGTGTTCAAAAAGGGATGTGAAAGATGTCGGCTCTGGTTTAAACGCCGGAAGAAACGTTCAGTATAAGAAAGAATTGAATGGATACTAATGCACATAAAAAGCACATGTACCAACCGGGTGTAAAAATAGGTATGTTAGTAGTTGTTGTGGAGTAAAATGTTCACTCTTACCATTTTACACCCGGTTTAGCACCAAGTGGACCTAAAATAATTAATTCTTAATCTTGATGCACAAAACCCAAAAGATAACTTTGGGGTTGGCCTAAACACACTTATTAAGCTTACCCCAAAGTTTTTGGGGCTAAAGGACAAGGGCGTCCAGTGCCCTGGTCCCTCCTTTAGGTCGGGGCTAATTTAAGGTAATGTCAGCTTAGGACATCTATAATGCTTCCTCATGTCAGCTTCATTTGGTTTAATTCCCCGAGAATCAACGAGAATGCATATATAAGTAAGTTAGTTTATTCATTTGAACATCTCTCTCTCTCTCTCTCTCTCTCTCTCTTGGAAGCTCTCTATGGTGGATTATTATTGTTGTACTACCTTCTTGTAGGTCTTGTGAAGATCTCTCTAGTTCTATGGGCTACACCGACTTCTTGAGTCAAGTTGTGACGCCACATCAAGCAAGCTAGGGTTTCCATGCTTATGGTGACTCCTTTCCTTCATGCTTTATTACAGCATTCCATTCTACTTCAAATTTGCCTCTACCCTCCTAGGGCACACACTCTTTGATCTATTATCATTGCTATTGTGGAGGTGGAAACACCGTTGACGAACCTTGACTTAGGCAAGCTCCTAAATAGCACCAACCCTTCCTCTTCTTATGTGTGTGCAGGTCACATTTGAAGGAAGTAAACGACAACAGGTGACAAGAAGCAAGAAGACTGACATGTGAAGACATCCAGATCTAAAGATCTTATGGAACCCTAATTAGGTCTAGGGAGCCTAGCGGCCCTATCCCCCTTGTTTGGATGACCAAAACCTTCTGGAATCATATTCTCTCAACTTTGTTCAGCTCCTCCCTGCCACTGCTTTATGGGTTTCAACAGTTTCAAGTCTGTAACTCTTGTTTTCTCTATTTTAGACCTAAAAACCCTAGATTTGATAATTAGTCGTAAGATCTCTCTCCTTGGAAATAAAGGGACCAATCAAGAGACCTCTCAGCTCTCCTTTGAGGACTGTAGCTGAGTATTGAGTCTCTTTGACTTGTGTTCCAATGTTATGTGGAGAAAGATTGATTTAGGGCGATGCATATGTTAGCTTAGGTCTTTTCTCCTACATAACATTTTTGTGAATCCGACTCATCATACATTTGACAACTTTCTAATTTTTACATTAGATATGATTAGTATTGCATTAATTAATCATTTCCTAGTTGCATATTTTTCGTTTGCACTTCTTCATTATTAGGGTTTTCAAAAATATTACATTTTTAGAAAACCTAGCTAGTCTTGCACCTAGGGTTTATTAAGTAGAATCTTATTTCAAATCTTGGTGATGTTGATTAGTTGTTCAAATATGATTTAGCATTGATGTAGCACCTCACAATTATCATTTGTGTTTAAATTAAGAAGAAAGAGCATTCTTGCATCACTACATTTTGAATTAGGGAATAAGATCTAGGTTTGATGGTAAACCCTAGCTAGTCTTGCATTTAGTGGTTATTTTGAAATCTTATTTTCAAATATTTTTTATGTTGACTGATTGCTAAATCAAATTTGAGGTTGTTGTATCATATCATACTTTTCATATTTATTGAATTTAGAAAGCAAGAAAATCATACATCTATTTTCTCTTCTAAAATTTGAAAGCAAGAGCACAAGCAAAACTCTCTAATTGCATACCTCATTAGGCACTTGTGCATCTTCATCAAATCAAAGTTCACTAAATATTTGTTGCATTTAAGTGGAAAAATCATTTAGGCACTCCTTTTGCACATACGACACATCTTACATTTGCAAGACTTAGTTGTTGTGGTTACCAAGAATATCACATTTTTGGAAAACCCTGCTTCTCTTGCACTTGTAGGTCATTGATTGCAATCTTATTCTGATATTGGTTGTACTTGATTAATGAATAAATCTAAATGTACATTGTTGTTCCATATAATATTTGCATACAGTAGACAAGTCATTTCATCATGGCCTCTTCTAGTTGTTCCTCTTTGGAATCTTTGCATGCATATATTATATATTTTGAAAAAAATTCTAAATTCATTAATATTCATCTATATATCTTAGACCATATAGCATTCATGTATGATATTGATATTTTTATATGTTCTATATATGATATCCTTTGTTATATATTTGCTTTTGCTAGCTTCATGACTCTCGTGGGTGTGTATCCTTCGATATTAGAAGACTTTACTAAATTCATCTCCATGAATTGTCGTGAGAAAGATGATGGTGATAGTTCTTCTTCTACTTCTACTACAAGCCATGATAATTCTATGACTATTTACATTTATCTCCTCTCTAAAGCATATGATGTTTTGGATCCCTCTCCCAAAATCGTTCCCACTTGTGAGGATATTTTGGCGCAAGAGGAGACAATCATTAATACATTTCTTAACATAACTCTACCCTCTCTTCATTCTAATGCTCTCCCTTAAAAATATGAAGCATTAATGGATGAAGAGCCTTCTCTCACAAGGGATCCCCCACAGGTAGATGTTGAGTGTACTTTTTCCATGCTTTCTCCTAAATCTTGTATTTCTCAAAAAGATAACAATGTAAATTCCATCATCATCAATAGACCTATCCCACCCACTAAGGGGATGTTGGATAGGTGCATTAATGTTCAAAATATTCCTAAAGTCATTGTGCATGAGGCACATAATCTGCCTCCTTTCTCTAAACCTGTGATTACAATTCGAGGTGTTCCAAAACCATCTCGACCTCCTGGTTACATTCTCAACTTTGCAAAATAAATTTCTCAAAGGAATCAAGGTGTTCAAAATGTGTTGCAACAACCTCATTATCATGCGGTTGCTCACACACACAATACCCATAATAATGAGCAAAATAAGTAAGCACCGAGTGTGCCCACTTCTCTTCCACCTTCTCGACCTATTCTTCCTCGAGCACCTTGTCTTCCTCGACATATTGGTAGAGATCATGATATTGTTGACCAGCTCTACGCTATTCCAGCTAAGATTTCTCTATGGGAATTAATGCAAACATCACGTACATACCATGGAATGCTCCAAGAGGTTGTACAAAAGGTGATTGTTCCACCTTCTGTTAGACCAAATGATGTAGCATCTCTATTTAGTTGCAACATCAAATATCATTTTTCAACTTGAATTACCTCCCATAGAAGTTCAAAACCAATACGAGCCTCTTATGATATTCTTCATTATTAATAAAATGAGGATAAGATGCACTATGATTGATGGTGGGTCAGGTCTTAATGTTTGTGGCATAGACTTGTTACATAAACTCAATATTGATAGGTCTCTCATTAAACCAAATAAACTCAATATTTGTGGCTTTGATAAAGTTGGTACACAATCATTAGGTACTATCACCTTAAATGTTAAGGCCAGACCTATGACATTGCCTACCCTTATCTGTGTCATGCCTAATTCTCTCAAATAAAATCTTCTTCTTGGTAGACCGTTGATTCATGCCATGGGAGCAGTCCCGTCTATCCTTCATCGTTCAATAAAGTTTATTTTTTAGAATAAGCTCCATACAATTGAAGTTGATTTAGTTTCGAAAGGTTGCTCGCAAATAGAAGTGAGACATCAAATTCCTCTAAATAATTTGATCCCTTCTTTAACAAAAGTTGAACCACTACCCTACACTGCTAACAACAGTGATGGTTAGGATAGTGTCAGTCCTTCGAACGTGTTCTTAGGTGATGATCGAGGTTCATTAGATTTTACACCCATCTTCAAGAATGAATATAAAATTGCACTCACCATCACACCCAAAAACCTCGAAGGTACATGTTATTTCTTCAACACAATCTCCTACTCATAAAAAACTTAAGCTCAAAACTAATGACGATGGAACTTTTGATATTGATAAGGATCTGCTTTCTTCTGCAGAAATGGCATCCATCTGTGATATATCATTTCAATCTAAAAAGCTCTCAAATCTAATGGATCATCTTCTTCTAATGCATGTATTGGTAATGATGAGGTCCCTTTAGATTTGAACCCCCATGGGCTTGTTGAAACAAAGATTGACCCTCCTCACCATGATTAAAAAGAATGATGTTTCCACTTCTTCAACACATGATCACACTTCTCATTTCAACAAGGCTAATAATGCAATCTCTCCTCTTTCTTTGGATTTGGAGACATGTTATGGGCATGGATTCAAAATTCTTTCTAAACATGGATAGAATGGAAATGGGTTGGGATTCAAGGAACAAGGCATTAAGGAGCCCGTGGAACCAACACCGCACTTGTCTAAAGTAGGCATATATTTATGACCTTCTCCTACGTTCTCTCCACCATGTTTACTACAAAAAGGATTGCTTCCTAATCCATCTATATCTTCTATTCTATATCAACAAGAGTGTATTTTGTCAAGTCTACTCAAAGACTCCTTAATCACTCTTCCTCCTCCAACACACAAAAAGATTCTACAAAATAATCATTCAACACCTAATTACCATGCATATCATTGAGCGCTTGGCCATTCCACTAAGGAATGCCAAGCCTTGGGTGGCAAAATTCAACAACTTCGAACATGGTATGGCTCTAGCACTTTTCACCACGCTTGATGTAGTCCCTCCAGCATCTTGTCCTCAATCCATTTTATAATGAGCAAGTTGGGGGAGGACGATTTGTTAGGTCGACTCACTAGTGTGATCCATCCTTCTCATTTGTGTTATGCTTATACGTACTGTTATCCCCGTATTGTGATGTTTTTTTATTAATAGTTCTCCCTTGGTACCCTTGTTAGCACAAAGGTACAACGAGAAAGAACACCCTGTTTCATTTCTCTATATGTATCTTCATTCTTCTATATGTTGTGAAGTACAACTTCATTTATTTTCTTAGAATATTTACAATCTTTTCATTATTCAATTGTTGCTGTCATGTGATCTTTCTTCCATCATCTTCATATCTATGTGGCACCTTGTCGCAATGCTTGGAATCATACCATGACTACATAAGATATTGTGTATCTTGCGTGTAAGCATTGCCTTGGTTTGCTCATCTTGGGGGCAACCCCTTGTGGCGATGTAGCTTTTGAGAAAACATATCATTTGGGCATGTGCTTTTACAAAACTCTCATGCATGTTTTATATGTCTTCCTTATTCTACCTTAAAGGCAATTGCTCCCTAATGGAGTTAGCAATCACTTTAAGGTGGGGGCATATATTGTGCCATGAGCCTTACTCTCATCTTTCTATCAAACATTTATCAATTATCTTCATAGAATCTCCACTCTTAGAAAGGATTGTGGCACATTTAGGTTGAAGCTCCTTGCATGTTTGGGAGAAGAGTTAGAACCACCAACTTGAGTTTGGCTAGAGTACCTATGGGTATGGTTGCAAAGCCTTCTTATTCTACAAGGATTGGTTTAAACCCTCTTGCAGGAGGTGGGTTGTGTATTCCCTTGAGGGGAAACACTCCTCTTGATGTGAATTATTTGTATGATGTGTTGTATCCTCTTATGCTTCTTAATTCTAACTAATCCCTTCTTAGCATTCTTGTTATTGAATCTTGGGGAATGATGCATGGTGATTGAGACAACCTTTTAGATTGAGGTCTCTTTTGTCATTATGACTCAAGGTCTTCTATTATGTGCTTCTTGTGGTTGTCGTATGATGCATGTATTCTCCTCGTATATTCTTCTCATCTATGTATTCTTCATGCCTCATGTGTGCTTCACATGTATTCTCTATGTATTCCTTTTGTATGCCTCTTGAGTGCTTTGCATGTATTCCATGTGTGTTTCATGCGTATTCTATGTATACTTCGTGTATCGCATGTATACTTGGTGCATGGCGTGTATACTTTGTGTATTGCGTGTATACATTGTGATTTCTCAAGTGTATGCCTTGTCTTGTCTCATGTTTCTAAGTGCTTAATGTATGTAGTGTCTTATGTGTATGCAACTCTTCCAAATTCATAGAATCCTAAGCTTGGGAGCTTGATCACCCCTCAATTTTGGTGACATTCTATGACTTATATGTTTGTTGTGATTGAAATATGTCTCAGTCATACTTTAGTGCAAGTATGAGCATAAGATCATACCCACACTAAAGTGGGGCTAAATGTTATGGAGTAAAATGTTCGCCCTTGCCATTTTACACCTAGTTTAGCACATGGGTGGACCGAAAACAATTAATTCTTAATCTCGATGCACAAAACCTAAAAGATAACTTTGGGGCTAGCCTAAACACACTTAATTAAGCTTATCCTAGAGTTTTTGGGGCTAAACCTAGTCCCTCCTTTAGGCCGAGGCTAATTTAAGGTAATGTTGGCTTAGGACATCTCTAATGCTTCCTCATGTCAGCTTCATTTGGTTTAATTCCTTGAGAATCAACATGAATGCATATATAATCAAGTTAGTTTATTCATTTGAACATCTCTAAATTCTCTAAAGGATTCTCTCTCTCTCTCTCTCTCTCTCTCTCTCTCTCTCTCTCTCTCTCATGCTCTCTATTCTTCTCTACATGATCTTGGAAGCTATTTATGGTGGATTAATGCTATTGTACTTACTTCTTGCAGATCTTGTGAAGATCTCTCTAATTCTATGGGCTACACCAACTTCTTGAGAAAAGTCTTGATGCCACATCAAGCAAGCTAGGGTTTCTATGCTCATGGTGACTCCTTTCCTTCATGCCTTATTACAACATTCTGTTCTACTTAAGATTTGCCTCTGCCCTCCTAGGACATGCACTCTTTGATCTCTTATCATTGCTATTGTGGAGGTGGAAACACCATTCACGGAGCTTGACTTAGGCAAGCTCCTAAATAGCACCAACTCTTCCTCTTATTGGGTGTGTGTAGGTCGCATTTGGAGGAATCAAACGACAACAAGTGACAGGAAGCAGGAAGACTGACATATGAAGACATCCAGATCCAAAGATCTTGCAAAATCCTAATTTGGGTCTAGGGTGCCTAGCGCTCTTGTCCAGCTTGTTTGGATGACCAGAACCTTCTAGAATCATATTCTCTCAACTTTGTTTAGCTCCTCCCTAACACTGCTTTCTAGTTTTTCGACGGTTTCAGGTCTATAACTATTGTTTTCTCTATTTTAGCCCTAGAAACCCTAGATTTGATAATTAGTCATAAGATATCTCTTCTTGGAAATAAAGAGAGCAATCAAGAGACTTCTCAGCTCTCCTTTGAGGACTATAGCTAAGTATCCAGTCTCCTTGATTTGTGCTCCAATGTTATGTCGAGAAAGATTGATTTAGGGTGATGCATATGTTAGCCTAGGTCTCTTTTCCTACATAACGATAGCATCATCTCATGTCCCCTTTTCAGAAATAAAGAATTAATAATTTATCTTTTTAAGTGGGACCAATCACTTTTGGCCACTTAAATATTATTTGATTCCCATGTAATGTTTTAAAAATGTACTTTTTACACTTTATTTGTTACATCCCCAACTTACAACTAGACTTAACATTAACTTAGTATGATAATCAGGAGGATTAGACATAGTTAACTGATTTGATCTTGTGGAAATGTTTGATTTAACTCTTGATTATGAAAATTTATTAATGATGATTTGTTTTATAATTTGATTAAATTAAGTTATGAAACATGATGATGATACATTGATTATGATCTTGTGGTCCTGAGTGTGAACAGGAAAAATGAACATCCTTCGAACAAGGAAGGAGAGTATCATCCTGGAAGAATGGTTAGACGTTGTGAAAGCAAAGGGTCGAATAGCCATCTGAGTATCAACTTTTATGTCCTTCTTCACCGATCATAAGTTGGCATGTGTCATGCCTCTTTTCTTAGTTCTCTTGTCCTCTGAAAGTTGTTATGTCTTTGATGCCATTTAGACTAGTCGCGAAGACCAATTGATGTTCTTGAAGCATCATCTCATGTCAAGGAGACAATCATGTAGAGAGAGATGGAAGTCTCTCGTAATCTTTTGTTCTCGAGGATAATGTTCCTTAGTCTCTCGACTAAGGATGATAGTCGAATTCAGAGGAGAATCTCTCGACCGACATTCGACAATCTAGATGTGTTCTTTTGTGCTTCCTAGTATTTAATTTTAAATCCTATTAGTAAGGATTACAAACCCTATTATAGGTTAAATTGCCATGATAATAATAATCTTATTATCTCTTTTGTCATTTTATTCAATCTTAGTCGAATGCTTTTAATTTGATGTTGATCGGTTTAGTGAAGTGATGGAGAGTTTTAAGCTCGTCCACCTTCGAGCATGATGATAGATTGTAGCCACCTTATGAAGAACCGATCAGGTGGGGAAAGGTAGTTACCCTTTTTTTAGCATGTGAAGAGTCGGGAAAGGTTAGCGATCGGGAAGGGAATGCTTTGGAGGAAGTAGTTTTTTGGCTTTTGCTTTTGTTTTTCTTGGCTTTGGAGAGTAGAGAAATTAGTAGACAGATGGATTGGTTTTAGAGCTGAGTATAGTTGCAGGAGTCTCAAACTGGTACAACGACTCATTTGTTATAATTATTCAGGTATTACAAGGATGTAATCCTACTCCTCATTATCGATTTAAATGTATAAGCAAAGAACTATATTTTTAAAGATGAAGTTAATATTTTTAACTCAGAGACACAAGGCCAGTGAGGCTGTGCCAATGTTGTTTAAAATCTTTATCTTGTTGTAGCTTGAGGCTGTTACAACCAAGCATTTTTTTGGGGTTTCTAAGTGTTATCACCCACAGTGGCTCCAAGCCTTAAGACTGAGCATCCCAAATGTATCTTTATAACATGAATGAGCTCGTAGCCTTAATGGTTGAGCTATCATTACCAGCTTAATGTCAGTTGTTGAGCCAAGTTTTGAACCTATAGAAATCTTTATATACTTCTATAGGTCGTAAGGTTGATTATTTATCATTGAAACTCTTTTTAAGACTGTGTTTCATACTCAAGGCCACAAGGCTGAGTCATTTGAGAAGACTATATTCTTGCTCTAGGCCGTATGGTCGAGCCTTTGATAAGGAATTCTTTCTGTGTCGGTGCTAGGGTCACACGACTCGACTGTGATGCTTTTTACATCTTATACTTTGTAAGAATAACCAGAGCCTGAGCCATATTAGTTGGGTTGTTGTAAGACATGATAACTCACATCATTTATTGACATGGATAGAGTATAAAACTCTCGAGTGGAGCAAGAAATAACTCCTTGTCGATTATTATTATAAGATATTGATACAGTCTTGTGACTGTGGTATCAGTCACGAAGGCATTATCAATTCATGATATAGTCACCCGATTGTGATGATAGTCAGGGAGACATTCGAATAATAGTGTGTTTACAACACCACAATTGACACCAATTGAGCTATTTGAGAAGTTGATTGTGAAACACTTTCTGAGTTACCTTAATTATCCATATTATATACTTATATCCTCGAGTATAAAGGAGGAAGAACCTTTGTGAACATGGTCTCATTATGAAATCATTGAAATGAATTTATATAAGGATATTTATATAATTGTTATGAGTCTACATTTAAGACTTTTTGTTAATGTTATGAATTATGAATATTATACTTCTACTCTATTAAGAGCAGGGTATGCCTTGAGTACGTGTATACAATTTCATCATATGAGATTACTTGTTTCCAAAAATGTGAACCATATGTGGCCTAGGGGTCAAATGGTCAAACTAATGTGAAATGAATCAAACCATGTGGCGAGGAGTTGCTAGAATCTTGTAACCAACCTATGGAGGGAGTCAAATGTCCAAGCATGGATAATGATTCGAATTGATCCCACTCACACAAGACCTAAAGAATTGGGCGTTAAGAACATACTATAGGACATGACAACTCATAAGTTGAATTAGGGTGGTGGACATACGATAACGTTCATTGTGTAACGTATTTTTATGAAAAACTTTGGCCAAAGTAATGCATCTGTCTCTACATGCATTGTTGGTCCATAGTGTTCCAGATGGCCTAGAGTCTCCAGTAGTGTCATACAAGTTAGAGGGGATCTATAGTGTGTGACCGTGAGACATTGGGAAGGACACCGGATACTCAGATGGCTAACCTATTGGGTTCTAATGTCTAACCTTTCCGTGAAGGGTAGGGCCTCTTCCAGTTAGGAAGATGAGCGGGGGACCATAGGTCCGTGGTTGGAGGAAAAGCACTAGGATGATGCTCTCCTTCCCAAGCATGAGACAAACCGAGGCTTATGGAGACAGATGTCATTGGTTCCATATACAGTAATTGCATTTTGTGACTAGCTGGTCTATTGCGATGTAAAAACTTGATTATGATGCCTAGAGCATATATTGTATTTGATTAGTGATGGTTACTCACTAAAGATTGTAATGGTTTACTGGATTGTAAGTTATGTTATATCTTGATTTGAGTAACATGCTTAATTGATGGAAAATAATATGTTTCTTTTGGTTCAAGCTTTGATTATCTTTATCAATTCTTAATTAATGATTTGATTAAGTTACATGTTTAAGTTAAATCTTAACTATTATGGAAAGTGATGTTACATTATTCAAATGTAATTCAAAACTAGGACCTTTGAACGTAATTAAAAGTATTTAAATACTTGGAGGGAAAAGTAAACTAAAATAAAATAAATTAAAAGACAACTATAAAAAGAGGTCAAGGCACAAAACAAATCATCAGATTATGTCATTTTACTATTCTCCCCAGTGTAGAGTTTGATGTATTCAAGGATGAAAACCCTTGGTGTGCAAAAGATCAGAGGACAAAAACCCTTTGATTTCTATTACAGGCTTGAGGATGAAAACCCTCTAGATTATTAGGAGCAATTCTACTCAAGGATCACAATTGCGCCAGAGTGATTTGGATTTGCAAGTAAATTTTTATATTGGTGATATTGTTAGAGGTTGTAGATTTTTAGTTATGGTTTTGGTGATTTTTAGTTTGGTTTGAGTTTTTCAGATTTTTAGATTTCTAGAGTAGTGTGGTTTGCAAATCGTCAATATGTTTCAATTTTCCAATATAGCTTCCAGTGTGGAGTGATTTTAGTTTACCTCAGTATTCAGTTGGTGTGGTGTGAATATTTTCAGCTTCAGTAGAACATTTGTAAACTTTGTATGTTGACAAAGTTGATGCATTATATTTGAAGAAATCAATAAAATTGGTGTTCATATATGTGTGTGTATGTTTGTTTTCTAGTTATAAATATTTTATTCACATTTTTGCTTCTATACCATCCAAGGTATTGTCGTACCTTTTTATTTCCCTATCCACAACCTCTAGATATTGTGAAGGTTGTCACAACTCTATGGAAATTAGTACACATCAATAGGAGAGACTATTGCACATGTTATATGAACTATTGAGCATTGTTTGAAAAACGGTCGGAGCACCTTTCAAATGAATCGTAGCATTTGGGATGTAATTAAGCCTATCACACCTTTTATTAGGTTGCCATACAACTTGAACACATACTTGTGAGTTGTTGTTTGGGGTTTGTGGATAATGTAAGTTAGGGTCTTAGTTGTTCATTACAACATTTGTCATCATGTTCCAGTCTTCTGTATGAGTAGTAATTTCAATGTTACAATAAGGTTTATTATATTTATTTTTGGTGTTACTAGAATTTGGTAGATGTTATTTTGTGTTTATTCCAATATTACAAAATATAAAATATAAAATTCACAAAATCTAAAAGATCCTCAAAGGGGACGTTACAATGGTATCAAAGCATAAGATCTTGCCAGTCTGTAGGGTTAGATCTAACATTTTAATGTAGCAAAATGGGAACTCAGAGAGGGAAATCTATATATCAAATTTTGGACACCATTTGTGGCTTCTTAGAATGATAGGAGAAGAAATTACAACATAGTATGGAAGCTTATGAAGCTATTGGATAGAAAGGCAAGGAATAAAAAGAAGAACCATTTCAACATCACTCAAGAAACGATATGGACAAGTATCATGAAGAATATAATGCTCTAAGTCAAGCAATTCATAATGATTTATCCTTTGATGAGTTCCATGAATTAAAAGATGAAGAGGAGGCCAAGAAGAGGAAGTGGAAAGGGATTGATGAAGAAAGCAAAAGGGGTAGAATCAAAATCACAAGATGAAGCTAAGGAAGAAATTAGGAAGCAAGAAGAACAATCAAATTCAAATCCACAAGACATCGTTGAACATGAACAAAAGGGACCCAACATGTGAGTTGAAGGTAAAGATCCTTTATTACAAGAAGATGTTTTATTGATTTCTAGTAATTGCATGTGCCAACAAAACATTGATGAAGTCAAGGAGGAATAGGCATCACTTGTTGGATGTGAAGAGCTCAAGATGGCGAAAGATGCACCAAATCATGAACTATCCTTCGATCTTCTAAAGGGAGAGTCATTGCCATATGTGGTTGAATCTCAAAATAACTATATTGATATGCATGAAATGGAAGAAAAAGTTTATGTTGATTCCAACACTAAAATTCTAAAGATCACAAGGATGGTTGTCTCCCAAAGGCTCCTCATTCAACTAAAGAAGGTAAGCACTCTGACCACCCTCATAGCTTCAGCTCAAGAAATGGTAATGATAGCACAAATCTATTTTAGTTTTTCCATATGGAAGACATCCTAAGAAGGATAAAAGAGTGAAGAATACAATTGATAATAAAGGACATGGGGATCCTTTTGCTCAAAATTGCTTGCACATAATGGTGTTGGACTCAGGTGATATTTTACGATACATAAAGGGTAAAGTTTGTAATGAGTGCAATGATGAATTTCTAATAATTTGATCACCCCAAAAAAAAATAAGAAGAGAATTCAAATTAACCATAGATGAACATCAGAAAAAAATACTATTAAAGAGAATTCGGTTTAGTGGTTAAAACCCATGAATCAATTGCAAGGAATAATTCAATAAATTCATAGCATTCTAATTGGCTACATATCTAATATATGGTTAGAGAGGGTAATTGTCCAAGCTATGATTTTATCAACAAATGCAAGTGACATTGTGATTGGCAATGGTTCAAGAAGTAATGTGCAACATAAAGTTTGAATAGGAACTACACATAAATTAATGAATGTGGTGCATTAGCTAGATATCATGATTGAATTGCTTGGCACTCTCTCAACATGTAATGTCCCCATTTTGTGCATAATCAATTAGTGAACAATTAGCGTATTTCCTTATTTTCCCATAGGCTAATTGGTGGTGTAAGGGAGAACTCCAGCTTTCTTGGAGAGCACAAGATTGTTCTAACAATAGTTTTATCATGGCAGTGAGTTCAAGAGATCTTGATGAGTCCCACGTTTATTTCAGAATGCATTTCCATCCTTCTGGGAGCACTCCACACTTCTTGGAGAAGCAGGCTATTTTTAGATTGATGCCAAGTTGGTTTGGGTCATCATCCTTAGCTCTCTGGAGCAGTATGGTATGATTAGAAATTCATATTTGGTTTATCCATGTGTTTTCCACAACTTGGATGAAGAATTTAATTATTTAAGTGGTTATGACTTAAGCTGTCTAAAAAGGTTTAATTCAAAAAGGCAACTAGGTGTGTAACTATTCTTTGGAAAGGATTTTAAGTTGTGCATACTTGGGCGCTAGATACAAGGGGGGCTTTGCTCATGAAAAAGGATCATTATTTATATTTTATATTTTCAAAAAGGAGTTTGGAGGGAAATTAAAATGTAATATTATATTCACTCCATAATGTTATAAAAAGGGAGTCGGAGCTCATTTGTGAGTTTAGCCTTGATATGAATTTGCATTTGCTTATGGAGAGAACCTGAGTTCTTCTTGAATTTCTTAAGGACAAAAATCCTCTTGAGATTTCTAATTTCGAGGACAAAAACCCCCCTAGCTAGGCCTGGTGATTTCACTACATGAATCATAGTGGAGTTGCAATGGAGTTTGATGTTTTATAACTTGTTTGTTTGGAGTTTGGTGTGAGTTTTTATGATCATTTTTGGAGTTGTATTTCAATTTGTTAGTGATGATATCTTTTTGGAATTTGTGCTTTCCCAGTAGGTCGTACCATTGCCCAGGCACTATGTTTTTGATGAAACACAAGAATCTAAATCCCTCACTGGTTGTATTATCTATTCAGTCCTAAGCACATGGTTTTAATAAGTTTGTTTGCTATTTTAAAGGGATTTAAAGAGATTATTGCAGTTAGAAGCTGGTCGTACCATTTGGTACATGTTGTATCAACAACAGACAAGGGCGTGGGGTTTTAGGGGCTGAAATGCCTCACTTCCCTAAGGGTTTTTATGTTGTTTAGAGGTGCCCAACACTCCTCTACACATTAGAATTTGTCACATCTTGTTTTATGGACTATATTATTATTCTAAATTTGTGAACATTTTACTATGATTATTTTTACTTTGAGTAAGTTCCACGCGTGTGAAGGTAATTATCGTAATGCTATATTTGTGTGAATTGGAAAGTTGATTTAATATTAAATATTATTGATGTGATTATAATGTTTTGCTTTGGCTATGTTTTGGGGAACTAACTATTGATGTTGAGTTGAGTGTGAATGAATGCAGGTACTTGTCGAAGATGAGAACATGGTTGAGGTAGAGATGTTCTAGCCACTCAGCAAGAACTGTTTGGGATGGATAACCCTGACGCACTCACATAGTCTCATATCATATTGCATTTTATGGATTTAATATGCATTGTTGTCTGGGTAATGAATGTGCTTTATGTTTAATACTTAGAAAAATAATGAGTTTAATTGCTATAAAGTCCTTTTCGAATACATGATTTAGTTATAAATATTAAAGTTCTTTCGATTATATTTAAAATGGTGTATTTATATTATTAAATAATAAATAAATAAGTGTTTTTCTATTATTGTTTGAAAAATAATATCTATTTTAGATATAAAAAAATTATGTTTAAATAGATATTTATATTATTATTATTATTATTGCAAATACTTCTTGAGTTGATTAAGTATTTATGTTTTATTAAAAATAGATAAATTATATTAATATTATATTTAGAATCTAATTAAAAGAATTAAGAGATTTTTTTTTTGATTGGTAAAAGGCCGAGGCCATTAATATATAAAGTCAGTAATGAATTAAGAGAATTTAATGTCATGCAAATGACAAAAATACATAAGCTACTGTCATGCACAGAAATATTATTAATTTATTTTATTCTAATTTAAATAGAAATTTGAGAGCCTTTTTAATCGCAAATCGCATGCAAAAACGAGAGTAAAACTTTAGTTATTAAAAAACAGTTGAAAACTAAAAATAAGGGACACCAAGTTTAGGGCAATTTGGGAATAAAAACAAAAAGGTTAGCAGAAAGAAGGGATTGACTATTATTTTCAGAGGAACGACACATTTTTTTAAAGCAGAATAAGGACGATTTCCTTGCCAAGAACGGAAGGAATGCAGGGCAGTGATCGAAGCGCAGGTGACTATCTTTTTGCCATCGATGACTTAAAAGATCCGGGTATTATTCTTTTGTTTTTGCAAAGTTATGTATGTTATACTATTAAAACGTAGGTTGTGATTGTCTTCTTTCTAGTCTACGTTACATCTTTGGGTGGCCAGTTTTATGTTTTCCTTGCTATGATTTGAGACTCCCTGTCGTCAGCTACCTTATTCCCTGTGACCAAAATTGAATCGACCTTCTGTTGTGGTGTTTGGCCTCTTTATTTTTGCTCGACCTGCTATTCCTTAGCCTGTAGAAGAACTATCTTTCACTGCTGAGTATTTATTCAGGCCTGCATTTTCCAAAGTCCATCGTCATCAACCTCCTTGTCTGATCGATTTTAACATTGCCATCACCTAGAAGCTGGGCGGCTTGCTGTTCTTATTCGTTGTCTTTGCTTTTCTTTGTTTCCTGGTTTTATGCTGAGTGAAACACCCTCTTTTCTTGATCTTGATGCAATCGTTGAAACCATAGTTACCAGTTATCCGGATGTTGATAAATTATTCTCTAGCAGACTTAAATACTTATAGTTGTTATCTTCTTGTTTGCTATTAGAAATTGGTTTTTTGTTAGAAGTCGACCTCTACTTATTGATCAAACAATGTGAAAACAACTCTTAAACTTAGATGATAGTATTAGATTCTTGTGGCTACATTTCATCTATTTTATTGTTGTTCAAAGACCTATTTTAATTACTATCATTTGAGTGACAGTAATCCTGTTGTGAACTCTATTGTTCTTATTTTAAACTCTGTCACAGTTGTGACAGTAAGACTTTTGCTTGTTTCTTTAACTTCTTGTCATAGTTGTGACAGTAAGGTTGTTTAAATGATTTAGAAAACTTACTGCATTATGTATATTGAATGAAATAGTTCTTGTCACAGTTATGACAATAAGATTGTTAAATAACTTAGAATACTTATTACATTGCGAATTTTTGAATGAAATATGGACTTGGAAATTAAATCGATCTAGTAGTTTTATAGATGCATTTTGTGTAATCAAATGATGAGTCACTTGCTTGAAAAGTGTGTTTTCATGATTGATGTTTTGGAAAGGGAATTGGAGATGGACTATAGGAGAATATGGGTTGTTATTTATTTTATTTACTTATTGGGAAAAGAAAGTAGATTTTTAGATATGAGTGTTTTGGGTTACTTTTGGGCTAGGATGTCGAATGTAGATTATCAGAGATGGTTTTTCCTCTTTTTAGGAATTGAACCAGTGACTATTTTCAAATGTTTAGATCTAAATGAACAGTCGTTGAAAAAGATGAATATTTGTTTAGCAAAATTTATTGATATATATCTCTGCCACATCTCGTTGTGAGATAATTTGCATTTCATTATTTAGAATTGCATATTAGACATTAGGTTGCATCGGGTGTTCCCTCCTGCCAGTTGTTTCCAGGTAGCTAGACATTTCGTGCAGGGCTGGGTTTCCTTCGTGTTATGAAGGGATTTGGGGAAGTGTAATTGCTTCATGGTTGGATGGAAAAGCGCCTGAGCCATGTTCCCGTCTCTTGGCTCGCAGGAGAACCATTTGGGTTTGTGGTGATTGGAGAGTTGTTTGATTTATTATTTATACTTGTTGTACATGTTTATTGTATCTTGTAATTGTATACATTATGGCATGAAAGCCAATGGACTTTGTATATTATTTTATAGTGCTATCACCTAGATTGAGCACATGATTTTGTAAGATTTAATGACTTTTATTGAATCATATTTATGAGATTTAACTTTTACTTAAGATGTTGTAATTATGTGGATTATTTACTTTTGTGATGGTTTGAGTAGGTTATAGAATCAGTCTAGAGTTGGAATTTTAATTAGATTTATGACTTATATATGAGTCTACAAGTTGTTCTGAGTATTTTTCAGTGCTCCAATTTGAATCAAATCAGGGGTTTGAGAAAGCATAGAGTTTTTAGTGCATTTTTAGTGTGTTGAGAGTTGGATTTTGGCATCATTCATCAACTACAACATCAAAAATTTGATGGGTATGATTCCTTGTGAGGTTTACAATATTTTTTTAGTGTTTTATCTTCATGATAACATGCTATAGCAGTATACTTCAGACTGCATTAAAAAATAATCAGTTTATTTGCAACCTTCTAGACATTGTTATATTATATAATTGTTACAATAATATGTATTTGTAATCCCAGGATGGTAGTACTGCCATGGGCTATAATATCATGCATTTCATATTGTAAATTAGACGGTTTATGACCAATATTTATAGCATTTCATATCTCAACCCGTTTTGGCATGAACAAGCTTGCAAGCAATCAACCATTTTGGTCTGATCAAGCTGTAGACATTCTGCCAGTGGCTTGCATTACACACATCCACTGAATAAGCATTGAAAAGGTCAACTTTGTTGCCTTGTGTGTTCATTCTATTGCATCTCACACTTCATTGAAGAAGTGTAGCTATGGTCGACTTAGTCACCTCGTGCGATCATCTTGTGTTGCATTGACCACTCCACTGAACAAGCATAAATTATGGGCAACGTGGCCACCTAGTGGTTGCGTGAGAATTATATTGCATACTCTCTATAGCTGCATTGGATATTTTGTGTGAATCTAATGCACTATATGCTCTCAACTTGCCCATTTTAGGATATGGGTGATCAGAAGGTGTTGAGTAGATTGCATGCTAGCATCTTGTTTACATTTGTAACTTAAAAAAAACTAGGGTGGTTATTACACAACAAGATCAATTTCTAGGATTGGCAAAAAGAAGGTTAAAAGGTACTTGAGAAGCATGCAGGAAAGGGCAACTAGTACCCTTCACATAGAGGCTTCTAAATACAAACCCCTTGGCTCTTCATCTACTTGAGCAACTACTTACCTTTGATCGATTAATGTCATCTCCAACTTTTGGGAAAACACATGCCTTCCTTTTTGGTGTAATGCAGCTGGTTCCTTTTAGGTCATCCTAGACTCCTTTTGGTGGTGCTTGATCGCTTGTTCATGGATAAACTTAGAAATATTCTCTTGGTTGTGGCTAAATAGAACCATTGATGTTTGGTAACACTCACCAATCTATTTCTAGTTAGATGGCACCCTTTCCACCAGTAGCAATACCTCCTAACAGGGATATCCAATTAATCATGGAGGCATATAAAGACAAAGAAAGGAATCACAAATATAACTCTAAGCACCTCTTGCTTGGTTTGATCGATCCTTCAATGTGTGTTGGTGTGTCTAATATAATACGAGTAGAACTCGTGAATAATATGGAAGGTACGGGGAGTAGAGATCAGAAGAGGTTGTGGCCAAGATTGATATAAAATCTTCCACAATGGTTAAAGATGCAAGATGAAGTAATAATTGTTGATCCATAAAGACTCCAAACAACACAAACTAGCATCAAGCTATTGGAAAGACATTTTTGAGTAGACACCTAGAATCGGATTCTAAGATTGAGGAAAAAGAAAAAAGAGTCTCAACATTTTGAGGGACCGTAGAGGGATAATATCCCATCACTTCCACAAGTAATGCCCTATATCGCAATATAGTTTACTATGTTACAAAAATTCAAGTCGTTTGTTGCAAGATCTGCCAATTCAAAGATTATCTTCAATCAAGTCCATATTTGTTTTATGTGTGTGGAGAACCACCATTGAATCAATATTGTAATGTAGCAATTCAATTTGATGATCCTCGAAGCTATTAGGTTGTTGCAATCATGGATATAATTGATTTTTTAAGGTCATGATTTGTACTAATGGTAAAGCTTGTGGATATATTGAAGTTTGTTGGAGGGAATTGTGAACAAATATGTTATGGACCAATTCACCAAGATACATCATTGGGCTAGACTAGGCATGATGGCGACTAGTTGCTATGACATACCAAAAATTTATAAGTGTGTGTTTTATGGGGTGCTCCACCATTAGAGAATCTTCCATCATATTTGTTGCCAACACATGATAGTATTGTTAAAGGACCATTTCTTGTCAACTAGGCGTGCAATGTCATTGCATATGATGAAATAGATAGGTTGCAATTGCATAGGGTGTTATTTTTTGTCGAGGGTATATCAAACCTACCGGATTATGGTTCGACTAGCTATATAGATAGGCGATAGGGGCTAGCCCCCCTATTCGGCTATAGAGGTAGTGGCTTGGGATAGGGGGAGGTTATAGCCCCTCCCCGAGGTAGGGGCTCATTGGTTTGGTTATGATGCCCCCACCCCCTTTTTATAGTTCTAGAAAGTGGCCTTACCTTGCCCTACTAAATTATAGCCCTACCTCTATAGTGCAAGGGATGAGAATAGTGAATGGAATTCAGGATTTGGCCCAAACTAGTTGGTAGATTCGCATGCATTATGCACTCATTCACTACTTTATTCTCAACTACCCATAGAGAGTAAGGGCTCCCCTAGAACTAGAAAGCCTAGGGCCTTCTAATCAGAAGAAAGCCTAGGGACCCTTTTTTTTTATCCTTCAAGGTAGCGGGGGTGGGCCCCTCTTTTCTATTATTGTTAACCAACTATGGATATGAGGAGGGATCCCTGAGTGCCGAGGTCAACCTATCTCTAGAGCCACCCAATCTATCGCTGCCCACCTAGGGAGCATGGGAGCAACATTCAATTTGCATGTGTTGAGCATATAGATAGTGTTCATTTTAAGCCAAGATCAAACTCATTTTTTGAGTATGATTCTTTTTGATACAATAGACATTGAACTGACTAAACCATACACCAAACCCACTTGAGCCCAACCCTCTCCCCGAAGGCATTATATTCCACTTTTGCCATAAGAAACTATAGGGGATGGAATAGAAGCACACATCTAAAGTTGGTTCTATACTCAACTATAGATCAATAGTTTATCGATATGCCATATTCTATACATAACATGCCCCCCACCCCCAACAATTAAGATCAAGAAGGCCCCAAACCCCTCCCTCAAATTATAGTTATTGTTGATACATCGATCTTTCAACTATAATTCCCCTTCCAGGGAGCCCTCACATTTTGAGCTAACCCTATCTCCCCCAAACCAACCAAATTTGTTCCTCCCACCCACCAAAACTAATTGGAGGGGGCCTCTTTTCTATTATTGTGGGAAATATCGTCAATCTTGAAATAATATCCCATTGACATAATGTTGGGGTAATAGGAATGGGGAGTAATAGGACGATCTCCTTTATCAGGTGAGCCACACTATAGAAGACCAGGGACTAGGCATGAATGCTATGTATATTATCTAGGGTTTGGTTGGTGGCTGAACCAACTCAATGGCCTTGAGGTTGGAATTAATCCATCAACCCTTCAGGATGGATTGAAAGGAAAGGGATGGAAGTTATAGTTGTGCCCTCCCTATGAAGTCTTCAAGTTATTCACCATAGAATTGTTGTCTCTCATATTTGCACCCTTGCTGAGTTGTAAAACTTGGCAATCTGAAGAAACATGGGATCTTTCCAGGTCTGTGGGTCACCTATGATGGAAAGAACCTATGGAGAAGGCTGGCTTCCTAGCTGGTAATCACCTAAAATCTACTAGATTTGCAGAGGAAAAAGGAGACGGAATGCTTTTGAAAATGAAAGTTAAAACTGGAAAATTTGAAAATAAGGGTGATTCACCAAACTTGATAAGGTAAATGAAACTCAGACCTGCATACACTTGGCCACAGACAATAGAGACTAAACTTGCACAACCTATTACTGTATGTTTGCAAAAACACTTCACAAAGAGGCCTAACTGCATTAAAATCTTTAAAAGCAAGCTAGACTTCATAGTTTAAAGCCTTATAACACTCTAAGAAAGTTTGCAACCTGCATAAACACAGCTTCTACAGAAAAAAGGGTATTGAAACATAAGACAGTCACAAGGAAACAAAATACCTCACAAATGACCTGATCAAACACTTGATAACACCCAATACTACAAAACAAGAAGGCAAAATCTGACTATCAATGGTATCCAAGGAGTTCTCTATATTTCATATGCCAAAAAAGAGTTACAAAAACATGCTCAAACTGAGTAGAATTGCAGAAAAAATCACTAACTCCAGAATGTACATGGAAAGAACTCACTAAAAAGATTCAAATGAATGACTATATACTCTCCAAACAGCTGCAATGAGATAAAGATGAGCCATCTCCATTTTCGTGTATCTCATAAATGTGCCCAAAATATCTACCTAAAGTCTTCCAAAATGGGTTTCCAATGCAGAAATAGTCAAGGCATGCCATCAATAATCGTAAAAGCACCTGTAAATGTCTTTAAATGCCTTCAAATGATCTTTAAGGCCACTAAAAATAAGTCAAATCTCTCAATAACTCCTCAACCTGTTTGTCAACTCCACCCTGCAGCATCATAAATGTCTGATATTTACCAATAAATGACATAAATACACATATTTCTGCATTCATTTAACATTGACTAAGTGATTTATAATTACACCACCTTAGTTAATGTTTTACAATCCAAATTTATACAAACCTATGCAGAAAAATGGCAATTAGGACACAACATTTAATTTCCTGATTTGGCATAGTTTGGGGACCAATTAAACATTGTGAAAGGACGACAAACTAATTGACGAGACTTACTTTGCCATGTGTGATAATCTGCCTAATATTGCCTCTTTGCATTTTTATTACAAATGATAAAGTAATTCATAATTCATTACTTTATTGTTTGTTTACAACATTTAATCTGTTCCTAGATCATGCAAAAACGACAAAGCAAACATCCTCATAACTCCTAGGCAAAAAATCAACACAACTCCATACACTTACATATTCACTTCTCGCATCTCATAGCATCATATCACGCATCACAAGGCCATAACAAAACATCTCACAATTCCTAGCCATTCATACATTCATACCTATCTACCATCATGATGCGAGGTTCAATGCAATACATTTTAAGAATGACCTTTATGCCTCCCTATACACATCACCAAGTCTTACATATCTATCATCATGATCCACCTTGTGGTTATACCAAGACATGCCTTCTAACACATAAGGCACTCAGCCTATATGGGAAAAGGGTAACAAGGTTTTATGAAGAGGGACATCAAATACAAGGCATAAGACTTAAAGTCTTAGCCCACAAGGTCAAATAAATCATATATCATTTTTCCTTTTTTAAAGTTTGAACAAAGAATGCCAAAGGCACGTCGACCTATATGGGAAATGCGAACCCAAAAAACAAAAGGCACAAAAGAATGAAACAAAACATTTCATTGTTTGAAGCTTGCTGAGGGAACCTGGCCGCCACCACGCCAGTAGGGTTTGTGGGACAAAACTCCATTTTCTGTTCGATTTTGAGAACTCCCAGGCTGAGTTTTTGTGCAAGATGTAAGGTATTATGCTTTTCACAGAGATTTTGACTCCTAGTTGATTTGGCATGGATAATGCCACAATTTTTGACTACTTTTTGATGTATTTCTCTGGTTTTTGATATATCTTCTAGTCTTTTGCCTACCCGTGAACTTATGTATTGCATTTACTATGTTTTTGGCCGCCATTGGACGGTCAATTGAGGAAATATGAGGTTTTATCTCAGCAAAAGGAAGAAAAATAGAGGTAATTCATTTTGCTGTATATCTCTTCCTTTTATGAGATTTTCTTACAGCATTTCACCTTTTTGGGGTCGCAATTTTGAGGAAATTTGAGTATTTGCTTAAAATGAGTTAAAATCTTTAGATTTTTCCTATTTTTTTGCATTTTTTGGCTCCGAACGAGCCCCAACCTTGACAAACAATTGTAAAATGACATCTCTGTGTGTTCTGAATTCAAAATTTTGTATTTTCTCCTTGCTGCTGTAGCGTGAGGCTTCTCTATGTGGGTTTGCAAAGAAAATTTGTTTTTTCATTGTAATGGAAATGCTAGGGTTTGAATATTATCACTCCATTGGAAATATGATCAATCGATGCATATTCATCTAGCCTATGACTGTAGCCTTTATAACATGGAATAAAGATCATGCCCATTGGTGTAATCTTGGCCATGAATAATGAATCATGGTATAACCTGTTGATCATGAGCTTGTAGTTTAAATTTAGATGCTTAAATGTGTCCTTCATTGCTTCAATTATAGATTCATAACAATGAGCTGGTGGGTCCTGATTCATAATATGGAACTCTGACAGTGTAACCCCACATCTTTTGGCAATTTCTAAAATGGAATAATAAATCTTTTGAACTATAGTGTTTCTGCGTTCTTCATCAATATCTCTAGTGTCAATCTCTACATGTGCTTTACTTGGGATGCTATTAACTACTCCTGGGTGAATCTCCATGACACTTGTAGTCCCTACACTATCCACAGAGCTAGACTCCAAAACATGCTTTTCAACTGCCAGCGCCAACTCAGCAGCAGCCAGTCCTGCATCATTCTTGTAAGGCATCAACATAGCTCCAGCATGGCCTCCATTGCCTGTGAAGTCAACTCTAATGCTTGCAGGTGCAACAATCATTGTCATAATACCAATAGGAATACCTTCTTCCTCAAGAAGGGGGCCCTTCTCGATATGTAGCTCCACAAATCCAGCGTAAGCACCTTTTTCTAATGAAACACCATCTAAGTGCCCTAGAGCTCCATGATATGCTACAGAGTTTGCAGCTTCTGCAAATGATATATTCTGATTGTCAGCTAACCCTTTAAGTGCTTCCAAGAGTGTCCTGCTACCTGCCAATAACTGACTTCCAAGGTAGCTTATTCCGAAACGTGTAGGTTCCTTAGAAGTGAACATAATCACCTCCAGTGGTCTCTTTGGGTTGAAACCTAATCTTCTCAGCACATTAATATCCTCAGTAGCACCCAAAACCCCAACAACTCCATCATATTTCCCCGAGTATGAAATAGCATCAGTATGAGAACCAGTTGCTATAGCAGGTAATTCTGAATTGGTGCCTTCCCTGCTGTATACGCTCTGCTGTGGCATGATTTCATGAAAATATGAACATATTGTTCTTAAAAATCTACATTTTCTTTTGTTGGCTGTAGATTTGAGCTCGAAAAACTCCATCTTCTATGATTTTTGGAGGGTTCTGTGAGCATTTTTGAACTTGGAAAATCTTTTTGAATGAAGCTGTATATATTATTATGTTGTCATTTGATTCAACTTTATCAGTATTTCACTGTATATGAGGAAAAATGCTATCACTCTAGCTACAAATTCTCACTGTATTACCGAAACTTCTCATAGCATTCAAGCTTGGAAATGTTTTGTATCTCATTTTAGCATACACTTATACCATTTGGACTCTTTCTGTATGTCATAACTATTGATTTTCCTCACATTTGGTACTGTAGCTTCACCTTTCATACCTTTTGCATCAGTTATTCTTACATCAACTGCACCAGTTATATCTGTATTCTTTAGCATATTTTGCTCAATGGTGACTGATATTGTCCCTGTAAGAATTCCTTTTGTAAAGGTTTGGTATTTCTTTTGTGATGATCTCTGTACTCTTGGTTGGCTGTGACATCCATTGTAGCTCTACTCCTTACAACACTCAAAATACTATTGTTCTTCATGCACAGCAAAATGATAAGTACCCACTCCATTGCTTTGGGGTAATCGGTCATTCTTTAAGGATGCATATGGCTGTTGCATAACCTTTTCAAAATTCACATAGTCTTATAGCAATTAATCTGTATCTTTTGCATATCAAATAGAATCCTGCCACTCTTACATTGCTGTTATAATTGTCTCTTTTAATGCATAGCTGTTATGGCACTTGTGTTGTCATCCTTCTTGGCATTTGATAAGCTGTGCACTCTTTTACGCTTCAAGATGCAGTTGTGACAATATAGTGGCACTGCATGATGTTGATATAGCTCCTGTAGCTGTAGTATGACATAACACTGATATGGCTGTACCTTTCAGTTGCTAATTCATGATTTCACCCATGATGTGGCACGCTGATCTACTATTCCATTATTCATTCTTCAACACTTATTGCTGCTCTTTCATGACTGTATATGTATTAGACCAAAACTTCCATGTTGGCACAAGATAATGCACTTTTCATTAGTAATAAGGTGCTGTCATGTACTCATAAACATTTTCAATTGAAGAATTTGCAAAAATGATCTTTAATTGGATATATTTCATCATCTAAAAGGCTATCACAATATCACTCTTTTGTCTCTGAACTTCCTGAATGCATGAAAATGAGAAGACATACACATTATATTTGAAATTCACTCACTCAGATAATTGGGCAACGTTCTTGCTGATGTGTGGTTGTCACTCCATCATCTCTTGGTCTGTCAATCATAGATGAGCATTTGCTGCTCCAATCTATGATGCCCATTTAAAAATACCGCTGTCTCAAATAGCTTTTGCGGTTGTACCTCACTCTCTCTTTTCCTTCACAACTGTCTTTATCATGGTTGCCCCTGTGATTGCCTTCCTGTTGACTGTTTGCTGTTGTTGTGACAGCCATTCTCTAATGAAATTTCATGTTCTCATGACCTTTTGCTGCTAACCGTCTTCAAGGCTATTAGGACTGCTTAATGACAGTCATCTCATGATCGTTATTTCTGCCTTTTGACAGTCATTCCTGTAGACTGTTATGTGATTGTTCTATGACTGCTCTTTGATATTTTTGTATACACTTTGATTTCAATGCTCTTTAATGTCCATTGCTGATGACTGTTTCATGACTATATGTCCTTTTCACTATTTCTTTTGTTGACTGTTATTACTCTTGACAGCTATGATCTACTTTCTGAATATGCTCCTTGGGCTGTGCTTTTGCATTTGTATATTGCATTCTCTTTTGTTGGTTGTGACTTGAGCTGGGCTCAACCCTTGTGGGTGCCACATTTCCTCCACTCATAATGTAACCTGATGAATCAAACAGAAACATAATTACACCTATATCTGCACATGAAGCAAACATGTTAAGAAAAACAAGGACTTGCAATCAATATTCTTGATTTGTCTTCTCAAAGGTCCCTGTGACACTAACTAGTTACTACATCTGTAAAACAAATTGTATATTTATAGATGTATATCATATGATGTATGATGCCTCGTCATTGCTCTAACATCAGTTTTCCAAAACTTTATGTAGATAACTAGGGGTAGCAAGGAGATAGCAACTGGATGCGAGACACGCAGACAATACATGACAACACAAGACACGGCAAACATGATCAAGACTCGTCATTCAGGCAAGGACGAGTCACCCTATCTCATATGCATATTTATCTTTTAGTTCTTCTATAAATGTATAGTTTGTCTTTTCACTTGCAATGAAACAATTAGTCTCACAACTTGTGTGAGACCTTATACACTTATTTTTCAATACAAATTGCTAATCTTTTAAAAGGTTTGTACAATCTCTTAAATATGAAATACATCTAAATGCAACAATACACTGTGATCTTAATTTGTACCATATATGTACATGTATATAATGTAGCAGAAATAAAAATGTACCTTTCTCTCCCTCAAAAAATTGAAAAGTTCTACCTGATTGAGCTAGTAGTGAAATTTAGGTAACATCTTTGGCGACATTTTCTATATGTTTGCTTGCTAAACATCAGACCAGTTGCCTGAAGCCTAACCACTGGGCATAGAGTCACACATACTTGACAAAACTTGAAAAAACTTCTTTCCATTGCTGCAACTCACTTCTGACTGCCATCTCTTCTAATCCATCAGGTGCATGAGTATGGTTGGTGACAGTGAACAAACAAAAATCACTGTTACTAATGATATGCATCTACTTGATGGGTTAGAAGGGGATAATCAACAAGAATACCTCCTTCGTTACAGCCCTATGAGGACAGGTATGATGTGTGACAGTGAATACATGTATTCATTGTTTCCTATGATGGCTGTACCACATACAGCTGAAATACATTACAGTAGTTTCATCCTCACACATTACCAAACCCAGGAATAACTAACAATTGTGCAGAAATGCACTTAGGGAAATGAAATCTCCATCTAATCTATTGTACAATAGCACTTATTCATCAACAAAAACTTCATGCAATATGTACAAACATGAAAGATCCTACCTCATAAGCAATGTTTGAGGTGAATCCCATTGACTGGGATTGGCTCGATGTCACCATCCATCTTAGACAGCTGGAAAGCATTATGCTATTTGCATTCTGAAACAATATATGGCCCACTCCAAAAAGCGTCGAACTTAGAGTGCTCCCCGAGTTTGCTTTTCAATACATCCCATTTCAGCACTATGTCACCCTCCTAGAACGTTCTTGGAGATTCTTTTTTGTCAAAATACCTCTTCATTTGAGCTCGATGATGCTCTATGTTTCTCATGGCATCATTTCTAGTTTCTTCAAGCTCAACCAGTTGAGCCAGCCTAACTGTCATAGGGCCTTCTTCTAGCATGTCCAGCTGATTTACCAAATCAAGTGCTGGTAACTCAATTGTGATAGGAAGCCTTGCTTCCTTGCCATACACCAACATGAAAGGTGAATGCCCTATTGACCATTTTGTAGTAATTCTATCAGCCCGTAGTGCTGACTTTAACTGTGTATGCCAGGATCTCTAGTTGCCCTCCATGGTCTTCTTGATAATTCTGATCAAGTTCTTACTGGTGGAATCTGCTTGGCCGTTGCCTTGCGGATAGTAATTGGAGGATGTATTGAGATAAATGCCATTTTTTACAGCCAAATCAGAGATTCTGGAACCAACAAAAGCAAGGGCATTGTCTAAAATAATGGATTTAGGCACTCCAAATCTGATAACCAACTCTTGATAAAAATTTAGAACAACAGACTCATTAGCTTCCTTAAGTGCGAATGCTTCAGTTCACTTAGTGAAATAATCAGTGGCTGTAAGAACCCATTTATGGCCAGCACTGGATGAAGGGTTTATAACCCTGATAAAGTCTAATCCCCACCTCATAAAGGGTTGTTCCACCTGAAATGGCTGCAAAGGTAAGGCTGCCAACTTCTCCTTTTTGGCGACCAGAGCACATTCTTTGCATTTTTTGACCCATAAGTGTGCATCCTTAAATAAATTGGGCCAATAATAGCCACATTTCATCACCTTAAGAGCTGTTGCTCTAGGTGAAAAATGGCCTCCAGCTGACCCCTCATGAAATTCATGCAACACTTTTTCAACTTGGTTAGGTCCAATGCATCTCAACAATACTCCATTAAAATATTTCCTAAAAAGCAAGTCATTAATGAGCACATAAGGTATGGACTGCAATCTGAAATACCTTCATTTGGCTCTATCCAAGCCCTGAGGACACTCACTGGTCTGCAAGAAATGAACCATTTCTTGCACCCAATCAACAATAGGATCTGAAACAGCTGTTTGCTCTTGATCTTGCATTGATAGAATAGCTTCTTGATCATGTTCTTATTTGCTAATAACACCATTAGCAAGCCGTTCACACAGCCCTTTTCTCCTGACCAGCTTGGTAACCTTAATGTCCACATCATATTCCATTACCTTAGTCACCCAACCAGCTCTTTTATCACTGAGATCCTTACTTAGCAGAAATTCCTTCATGCTCGGATGAGCAACCATTAGATTAATCTTGTTACTCGACAACATGTGTTTAAACTTTTTTAAACTCCTTATAACAGCAAGTACATGTTTCTCAACAAAAGTCTACCTCAGCTCATAATCTTTCAACACTTGACTGAAAAAAGCTAAAGGCTGCTCCATTTCTAGCTCATTTTTCTGTACCAACATAGCAGAAATAGAATCAACATTACCATATGCATACAAAGTGAAATCCTTAGAAAAATCAGGATTTAGAAATGTAGGTGCAGCAGCCAAAGCCTCTTTAATCAGCTCAAAACTTCATTTTCCTTCTCTAGTCTAGCTAAAAGACACGTTCTTTCTCAACATAGCAGTTAGTGGATTTAACAAATCAGCAATATCAGGGATAAACCTCCTGACGAAGTTGATCCTACCAATGAAACTTTGTAGGCCTTTCTTGTGTGCTGGTAAGGGCAGAGCCAAAATTGCACTTATTCTCTCCAAGTCAATGGTGATGCCTTGTTTTGACACCACGTAACCAAGCAATCTGCCCTCATGGACAACAAACACACATTTTTTGGGATTAAGTGATATCCCAAACTCCCTACACCTCTCAAAAATCTACCTTAGGTGATTTAGATGATCTTTGGCTTCTTTAGAGAAAATAGTAATGTCGTCAAGGTAGACTAGGACGGTCTTGTACATCAGGCCTTGAAAGGCCATATCCATAGCCTTTTGAAAGGTTGCTCCAGCATTGGACAAATCGAAAGGCATCTTCCTGTAAGCCATAGTCCCCCATTTTGTGGTGAAGGTTGTTTTGTACTAGTCTTCCTCTCTTACTAAAATCTGATTGTAATTGGAATAGCCGTCTAGTAAGGAAAACCTCTCTGATCCTGAAACTACTTGGAGTATCTGCCCCATGGAAGGCAAAGGATGACGGTCTTTCAAGGAAGCTCTATTCAAGTCACGAAAGTCTACACACAACCTTATCTCCCCATTTTTCTTCCTAACGGGCACAAGGTTGGAAACCTACGAGGTGTGCTTGATAGGAAATATTATGCTACTCTCAATCAGCTTGTTTAGTTCCTTTTTCATGAGAGGCTCTAATTTAGGATTCAAAGGCCTCTATTTCTGCCTAACAGGCTCGGCATCAGGTTCCAGCTCAATAGTATGTTGACCAAGCTAGGGATCAAACCCCTTTAAATCACCATATTCCCATGCAAAAATGTCACTAAATTCTTGAAAAAGTTGAATAAATGCATGCTTTTCTTTTGTTGTACATACCTTGCCCAGTTTAACTAGTTTACCCTTAAAGATCTCAAATTCTTCATAGTGATCTTGCTGAACTTGGGTTTTGTAGCTTCATCATCAATGTTAAAAATGGACTCTAAGGTGACCAAACCCTTTGGCATCTTATTTTTCTTGAGCTGGATGATTTGGTCATCGTACTGGTGATGTAGATTCTCTTGGTTGGCATGAGAGAATTCAACTTCCTCTCTCAAGAAGTTTACAATCTGTTGATCACTATCAAACACCTGCCAATGTATGTTATTATCTGGCACAACAGGCCTAACAACAATCTTAATGTGCTGATTAGTCTTATCACTACTAATTTCCTTGGGAATGTCATATTCAGCCCCTATAGCAGCCAACCTATCAGCGTGTTTATTCTAATTTCTGGGTATGGATATCAAATTGAATGCATCAAATCCTTCCAAGAGATCCCATACTCTATGCTTGTAAGACTTAAGCAGATCAATTTTTGTGACATTAAGCTTTCTCACATGATTTACAACCAGTTCGTTGTCCTCATAAACTTTCAGACAGCCAATACCCCTTTGTCGTGCCCATTCCAAGCCTTGAATGAGAGCTTCGTATTCAACCACGTTGTTAGTGCAGCTGAAACAAAATCTAAAAGCTGAATAGTACCTCTCAGCCTTTAGGGAAACAAGCATGCATCCACCACCGGCACCCATTCTACTCCTTGAGCTGTCAAAAAATAGCTCCTAGACCTCATTATCTTGTTGTCCATCCTGTTATTCTGCACTTTTTTCAATGTTAGGCAGAAATAAATTAGCTTCGTGCATCATATACACACCCAAACCAACCTCTTCCAGGTGCTCACACGGCTCAACCCCTTGAGTTTGATCTGCCCATTCATCAAGAAGGACTTCTGGTATACCTTCAATCAGTGTACTGCCTTCTTGGACAGTGGGCTGCTCCATTTCTAACTCACTTGCAACCAAGTTGGCATTGATGGGGCATGCAGTGTAAGGCTCAATATGGTCTTTGGCAATGGGTTCTGACTTGATAGTCACCTTAGTGCCGTACCTAGTTCTGAACAACATATGAGACCAATCTGAGGATAGGTAACCTCCTATTTTTGCAGTAAAATCCCTTGACAAGCAAATGGCAAAATAAGGAGGTAATTCAATGACATATATGTCCTGCGGGATAGAGAAATTTGGACAGGCATGTAAAGTTAAACTTAGTCCCTTTATGACACCCACTGTATTAATAGCAGTTCCATCCAGTTGAACAACTCCCTTCTTTAATGGCTCATATTCAATGCCTAACTTGTCAACAATCTATTTGGGCATGACGAAACTGCTAGCACCTGAGTCAATCAAATAGTTATGAACTAAATGATCCCCTATGATCAAAGACACGTAAAATGGTGGGGGTTTGACCTCTGAAGCTTGTTGTTCTGCATTTTTTTCAATGTTACTTGTCAAATCAGCCTTAGACTTATCTATATCAGACTCTTGAGACAGTTTTAAATTTGATAAGGTCGATTGAAGCAAGTCCTTTTGGCCAGGGATACTCAGGGAATCCCACATAGACATGGATACATTTACTGTTTTCATATGCTCAAGGATATTGAAAGCAAATGTACTTGATTTACTTTTGGGGGAAACCACGTCACCTTGAGCACAAGTTGGCTGAACTGGTGGATTAAGCTGCTCCTTGCCTATCAAAGGCTAACCCTTTGATAGAACTTGAATTTTTTCAGCCTTTGATGGGTTAGAAACACCTTGACCCATGTTCGGCACTTGATGCCCATGAGTTTGAACTTTACCAGCTTGCTGCCCTTCATCAATAGCCCTTTTCTTGCTGCGTGTATTGTTTGCAACTGAAGAACCAACTTGGTTCATACCATAGAATTCTTCTCCTTGCCAGTTTAGGAGTGTTGTCTCATGTACCTGTTCTTCTTGCTACTGAACAGGAGGTTCTACAGGCACATTAGACTGCACTGCTGGACAATTCTGAACCATTAGAGCTTGGTTAATGACCCCATTGGCACATGTATTTTGGTTATGGCGCTGGTTACAAGGAAAGCACTAGTCATAGTCTTGAGCCAAATTGTTTTGCGTGGGCACAACTTCCTTCGAGGAACTAGCAGTGTTTGGATTGTAGGCTTGATAAGGTCTAGAATTAAAGGCTTGCCTTAGACCTTGATTATTAGGCTGATAAGGTGGCCTATTTGGCTGATTTTGCTGGTAATTGGACTAGAATGGGGGCTGATAAGGTCTAAAATTTTGACCTTACTGCCTCTTGAGGTTCCCTATCTCATTACCAAAAGATTGCAATAGTCCTTTGATCTCTTGTAACTCAAAGGATTGAGTTTGAACAACATTTTCTTGTTTATTGGGCTAAGTATTAGGTACTGGTAATGCTGGTGCAACAGGTATAACAACTATAGGAGGCACATGCATTAGCATTGGTGGCTGAATAGTAGGGAATATTGGCAAAGGAGGCCTATGGGCAATTTTACAAGCTTGTATGAGGCTATTCTCAGCTCTTATGGCTATAGCATAAGCTTCTGGTAAGGAATTGCCTCCCATAGATTGAATCATGATAGAAATATCGTTGTTCAAAGCTTTTAAATAATACAAGAAAGCATGATCAGTAGTAGGCCTTACCATTGGTGGGATTCTATCCCACGTCTTCTAGAAAGGGTGGTTGAAGTCTGACATAACTTCGTGAGGAGCCCTTTTAATTGTAGATAGTTGTTCCACCAATGATAGATGGTTTGATTTGTCTTCAAAGAAGCTGCACAACTCCTCTCCCAAACGATCCCATGAATCTATGGAATTCACCGGCAGGCTTCTAAACCACTGCAAAGCCTTCCGTTTGAGGGAAGCTGCTAATAACCTAATTGCAACATTCTCTTATGTCACATGACGGACAACACACAGGTTTGCAACATCTTTTATGTGTTCAGCCAAAGTAGTCTAATCTTCACCATTAAAATATGGTAAACTTTTCAAGGCATCTACAGGAATATCATCATGCTGAGCTAAATTCAGTGGGCTGCCTTGGTTGAATGCAACAAACGAATGATTTCTGGCTACAGGAATCATTGTAACTGGGATTCTTGGGACAATATGAGTTCCAACAGCAAGAGGAGTAGACTTGGCTCTCCTAGAATAGACACAAGTTTTCTTGGTTTTCTTAGCTATTATCCCTCTTCTCCTAGGTGGGGATAATTGCAAATACTCAAAAGACGAAGAACTGCTTCTGGTTTGTATTCTTTTCATAAATAGAAATATACTGATTTTGCTAAACCAAAGCTTAGGGTCGCTAGATATGCAGGTTTTAACCTCTTACAGGTCTGAAAATCACTAGTTGCACATCAAAACCAGTAATAAAAGGTAGTATTTGAACTATTTGTAATTCCACAATCCCACTGGGCATGCCAAAAATTGTTGTCTCTCATATTTGCACCCTTGCTAAGTTGTAAAACTTGGCAATCTGGAGAAACATGAGATCTTTCCAGGTTTGTGGGTCACCTATGATGGAAAGAACCTCCGGAGAAGGCCGGCTTCCTAGCTGGTAATCACCTAAAATCTACTAGATTTGTAGAGGAAAAAGGAGAAGGAATGCTTTTGAAAATGAAAGTTAAAACTGGAAAATTTGAAAATAAGGGTGATTCACCAAACTTGATAAGGTAAATGAAACTCAGACTTGCATACACTTGGCCACAAACAATAGAGACTAAACCTGCACAACCTATCACTATATGTTTGCAAAAACACTTCACAAAGAGGCCTAACTGCATTAAAATCTTTAAAAGGAAGCTAAACTTCACAGTTTAAAGCCTTATAACACTCTAAGACACAGTTTGCAACCTGCATAAACACAGCTTCTGCAGAAAAAAGGGTATTGAAACATAAGACAGTCACAAGGAAACAAAATACCTCACAAATGACCTGATCAAACACTTGATAACACCCAATACTGCAAAACAAGAAGGCAAAATTTGACTATCAATGGTATCCAAAGTGTTCTCTATATTTCATATGCCAAAAAAGAGTTACAAAAACGTGCTCAAACTGAGTAGGATTGCAGAAAAACTCACTAACTCCAGAATGTACATGGAAAGAACTCACTACAAAGAGTCAAATGAATGACTATATACTCTCCAAACAGCTGCAATGAGATAAAGATGAGCCATCTCCATTTTCGTGTATCTCATAAATGTGCCCAAAATATCTGCCTAAAGTCTTCTAAAATGGGTTTCCAATGTAGAAATAGTCAAGGCATGCCATCCAGCACCCGTAAATGTCTTTAAATGCCTTCAAATGATCTTTAAGGCCACTAAAAATAAGTCAAATCTCTCAATAACTCCTCAACTTGTTTGTCAACTTCACCCTGCAGCATCATAAATGTCTGATATTTCACAATAAATGACATAAATACACATATTTCTGCATTCATTTAACATTGACTAAGTGATTTATAATTACACCACCTTAGTTAATGTTTTGCAATCCAAATTCATGCAAACCTATACAGAAAAATGGCATTTAGGACACAACATTTAATTTCTCGATTTTGCATAGTTTGGGGACCAATTAAACATTGTGAAAGGACGACAAAGTAATCAACGAGACTTGCTTTGCCATGTGTGATAATCTGCCTAATATTGCCTCTTTGCATTTTTATTACAAATGATAAAGTAATTCATAATTCATCACTTTATTGTTTGTTTACAACGTTTAATCTGTTCCTATATCATGCAAAAATGACAAAGCAAACATCCTCAAAACTCCCAGGCAAAAAATCAACACGACTCCATACACTTGCATATTCACTTCTCGCATCTCATAGCATCATATCACGCGTCACAAGGCCATAACAAAACATCTCACAATTCCTAGCCATTCATACATTCATACCTATCTACCATCATGATGTGAGGTTCAATGCAATACATTTTAAGAATGACCCTTATGCCTCCCTATACACATCACCAAGTCTTACATATCTATCATCATGATCCACCTTGTGGTTATACCAAGAGATGCCTTCTAACACATAAGGCACTCGACCTATATGGGAAAAGGGTAACAAGGTTTTATGAAGAGGGACATCAAATACAAGGCATAAGACTTAAAGTCTTAGCCCACAAGGTTGAATAAATCATATATCATTTTTCCTTTTTTAAAGTTTAAACAAAGAATGCCAAAGGCACGTTGACCTATATGGGAAATACGAACCCTAAAAACAAAAGGCACAAAAGAATGAAACAAAACATTTCATTGTTTGAAGCTTGCTTAGGGAACTTGGCAGCAACCACGCCAGTAGGGTTTGTGGGACAAAACTCCATTTTCTGGTCGATTTTGAGAACTCCTAGGTCGATTTTTTGTGCAAGATGTAAGGTATTCTACTTTTCACAGAGATTTTGACTCCTAGTTGATTTTGTGTGGATAATACCACAATTTTTGACTGCTTTTTGATGTATTTCTCTAGTTTTTGATATATCTTCTAGTTTTTTGCCTGGCCGTAAACTTCTGTATTGCATTTGCTGTGTTTTTGGCCGCCATTAGAAGGTCGCTTGAGGAAATCTAAGGTTTTATCTCAGCAAAAGGAAGAAAAATAGAGGTAATTCATTTTTGTTGTATATCTCTTCCTTTTATGAGATTTTCTTACTGCATTTCGCCTTTCTGGGGTCGCGATTTTGAGGAAATCTGAGTATTTGCTTAAAATGAGTTAAAACCTTTAGATTTTTCCTATTTTTCTACATTTTTTTAGCTCCAAACGAGCCCCAGCCTTGACAAAAAACTTGTAAAATGACATCTCTGTGCGTTTTGAATTTGAAAATCTATATTTTCTCCTTGCTGCTGTAGCGTGAGGCTTCTCTATGTGGATTTGCAAAGAAAATTTGTTTTTTCATTGTAATGGAAATGCTAAGGTTTGAATATTATCACTCCATTGGAAATATGATCAATCGATGCATATTCATCTGGCCTATGACTGTAGCCTTTATAACATGGAATAAAGATCATGCCCATTGGTGTAATCCTCGCCATGAATAATGAATCATGGTATAACCTATTGATCATGAGATTGTAGTTTAAATTCAGATGCTTAGTTGTGTCCTTTCATTGCTTCAATTATAGATTCATAACAATGAGCTGGTGGGTCCTGATTTAGAATGTGGAACTCTGACAGTGTAACCCCACGTCTTTTGGTGATTTCTAAAGCGGAATGATAAATCTTTTGAACTATAGTGTTTCTGTGTTCTTCATCAATATCTCTAGTGTCATTCTCTACATGTGCTTTACTTGGGATGCTATTAACTGCTCCTGGGTGAATCTCCACGACACCTGTAGTCCCTACACTGTCCATAGAGCCAGACTCCAAAACATGCTTTTCAACTGCCAGCGCCAACTCAGCAGCAGCCAGTCCTGCATCATTCCTGTAAGGCATCAACACAGCTCCAGCATGGCCTCCATTGCCTATGAAGTCAACTCTAATGCTTGTAGGTGCAACAATCGTTGTCACAATACCAATAGGAATACCTTCTTCCTCAAGAAGGGGGCCTTGCTCAATATGCAGCTCCACTAATACAACGTAAGCACCTTTTTCTAATGAAACACCATCTGAGTGCCCTAGAGCTCCATGATATCTTGTAGACTTTGCAGCTTCTGCAAATGATATATTCTGATTGTCAACTAACCCTTTAAGTGTTTCCAAGAGTGCCCTGCTACCTGCCAATAACCGGCTTCCAAGGCAGCTTATTCCGAAACATGTAGGCTCCTTAGAAGTGAACATAATCACCTCCAGTGGTCTCTTTGGGTTGAAACCTAATCTTCTTAGCACATTGATAGCCTCAATAGCACCCAAAACCCCAACAACTCCATCATATTTCCCCGAGTATGGAATAGCATCAGTATGAGAACCAGTTGCTATAGCAGGTAATTCTGAATTGGTGCCTTCCCTGCTGTATATGCTCTGCTGTGGCATGATTTCATGAAAATCTGAACATATTGTTCTTGAAAATCTGCATTTTCTTTTGTTGGCTGTAGATTTGAGCTCGAAAAACTCAATCTTCTGTGATTTTTAGAGGGTTCTGTGAGCATTTTTGAACTTGGAAAATCTTTTTGAATGAAGTTGTATATATTATTCTACTATCATTTGATTCAACTTTATTAGTATTTCACTGTATATGAGGAAAAATGCTATCACTGTAGCTGCAAATTCTCACTATATTACTGAAACTTCTCATAGCATTCAAGCTTGGAAATGTTCTGTATCTCATTTTAGCATACACTTATACCATTTGGACTCTTTCTGTATGTCATAACTATTGATTTTCCTCACATTTGGTAGTGTAGCTTCACCTTCTGTACCTTTTGCATCAGTTATTCTTACATCAACTGCACCAGTTATATCTATATTCTTTAGCATATTTTGCTCAATGGTGACTGATATTGTCCCTGTAAGAATTCCTTTTGTAAAGGTTTGGTATTTCTTTTGTGATGATCTTTGTACTCCTAGTTGGCTGCGACATCCATTGTAGCTCTACTCCTTACAACACTCAAAATACAATTGTTCTTCATGCGCAGCAAAATGATAAGTACCCACTCCATTGCTTTGGGGTAATCAGTCATTCTTTAAGGATGCATATGGTTGTTGCATAACCTTTTCAACATTCACATAGTCTTATAGCAATTAATCTATATCTTTTGCATATCAAACAGAATCCCACCACTCTTACATTGCTGTTATAATTGTCTCTTTTAATGCATAGCTGTTATGGCACTTGTGTTGTCATCCTTCTTGGCATTTGATAAATTGTGCACTCTTTTACGCTTCAAGATGCAATTGTGACAATATAGTGGCACTACATGATGTTGATATAGCTCCTGTAGCTGTAGTATGACATAACACTGATATGGCTGTGCCTTTCAGTTGCCAATTCATGATTTCACCCATGATGTGGCACGCTGATCTGCTATTCCATTATTCATTCTTCAGTACTTATTGCTACTCTACCATGATTGTATATGTATTAGACCAAAACTACTATGTTGGCACAAGATAATGCACTTGTCATCAGTACAAAGGTGCTGTCATGTACTCATAAACATTTTCAATTGATGAATTTTAAAAAATTATCTTTAATTGGATATATTTCATCATCTGAAAGGGTATCACAATATCACTCTTTTGTCTTTGAACTTATTGAATGCATGAAAATGAGAAGACATACACACTATATTTGAAATTCACTCACTCTGATAATTGGGCAGCGTGCTTGCTGATGTGTGGTTGTCACTCCATCGTCTCTTGGACTGTCAATCATAGATGAGAATTTGTTGCTCCAATCTATGATGCCCATTTAAACATACCACTGTCTCAAATAGCTTTTGCGGCTGTACCTCACTCTCTCTTTTCCTTCACGACTGTCTTTATCATGGTTGCCCCTGTGATTGCCTTCCTACTGACTGTTTGTTGCTGCTGTGACAACCATTCTCTAATGAAAATTCATGTTCTCATGACCTTTTGTTGCTAACCATATTCAAGGCTATTAGGATTGCGTAATGACAGTCATCTCATGATTGTTATTTCTGCCTTTTGACAGTCATTCCTGTAGACTGTTATGTGATTGTTCTTTGACATTTTTTCATACACTTTAATTTCAATGCTCTTCAATGTCCATTTTTGATGACTATTTCATGATTGTATGTCTTTTTCACTATTCCTTTTGTTGTCTGTTATTTCTCTTGACAGTTGTGATCTGCTTTCTGAATATGCTCCTTGGGCTGTGCTTTTGCATTTGTATATTGCATTGTCTTTTGTTGGTTGTGACTTGAGCTGGGCTCAACCATTGTGGGAGCCATATTTCCTCCACTCATAATGTAACCTAATGAATCAAACAGAAACATAATTACACCTGTATCTACACATGAAGCAAACATGTTAAGAAAATTAAGGACTTGCAATCAATATTCTTGATTTGTCTTCTCAAAGGCCCCTGTGATACTAACTGGTTTACTGCATCTGAAAAACAAATTGTATATTTATAGATGTATATCATATGATGTATGATGCCTCGTCATTGCTCTAACATCAGTTTTCCAAAAATTTATGCAGATAACTAGGGGTAGCAAGGAGATAGCAGCTGGATATGGGACACGTAGACAATACAGGATGACACAAGACACGACAAACAGGATCAAGACTCGTCATTCAAGCAACGATGAGTCACCCTATCTCATATGCATATTTATCTTTTAGTTCTTCTATAAATGTATAGTTTGTCTTTTCACTTGCTATGAAACAGTTAGTCTCACGGCTTGTGTCAGACCCTATACACTTATTTTTTCAATACAAATTGCTAATCTTTTACAAGATTTGTACAATCTCTTAAATATGAAATACATCTGAATGCAACAATACACTGTGATCTTAATTTCTACCATATATGCACATGGATATAATGCAACAGAAATAAAAATGTACCTTTCTCTCCCTCAAAAAACTGAAAAGCTCTACCTGATTGAGCTAGTAGTGAAATTTAGGTAACAAGAATTTAATGGGTCGGAACCCAGAGATGGCTCGATTGACCGATTGATTCATTTATTTATGCCGATGAAGGGAATGTGTTACCAATGGTCAGGGTCGGTTGGAGTTCATGAGGCAATGAGTTGATGCAAACGAGGTGAGCTTTCTGAAGGTTGGTGGTTTGGAGCCTTTTAGCCTTCCCTTTAATTCTAGTTGGTGGATAAGGTTGGTGGTTTGGTCTATGAAACTCTTTTAAAGTTTGGCTCCCTACAATAACTATATTTTCTTAGGGGTCCCCTCTTTTCTACATTTAATTGACAAGGGTGAAATGTTAAATATCATACCCTAGACCACTTTTTCATCTATGGCAACGATCTACCTATTGCTGATCGAAGAGTGGAGAAATAGTTTGTGTGGGATACTCTTGTCCCCTATTAGATTATTACATTTCCACGAGTCTTCATGTTCTCATCCATTTGGTGAAATGGGTGGGAAGTCCTCTCAATCACTCCAATTTGATTCTTATCTACTTAGTTCTCATTAGGACTCATTCACAATCATTAATTATCTATTCCCACCCATCCAACTATATGGAGGGGGGTTGATCAAGATGAGAGTAGAGGAAAACAATAGAGTACTTTGGTCGGTTCAAACCAATACACTATTTAATGTTCCATCATGCCATGTGTCGACTCAAGCTTACCCAACATGTTTTCCATCTAGTCAATCCCTCCATTACATGGTAAGAGTAACCTCCCCATCTCGATTTGTATGGGAGAGAGATGGATGCCTGACATGGCGTATCTTAGGCATTTATTCAAACTAGTTAGTTATAGGGTCGGAGAAGGGTACTCCATTGTGGGGTTGGGTGGGAGGACTCTATGCGGTGGGTGGGAGGCCCCCTTTCCTATCATTGTTGGATCCCTTTCTAAAAAAAGTGGGGTTCATGGGAGGGTGAAGGTTGTTGGAAGGAATCAAAATACAATTCTTTTATCATGAGTCATTAATATTGGTAGGGGTCGACAAAGAAAGCCCAATTCCTTCGGTCAACTCAAAATTTGTATTTTGCTTTCGATCTGGATCACCTAAACCCAATAAATCATAGTGTTTAAACCTATGACAAGAATAGATGAAAGAGCTAGTTACACATATCAAGTATTTATTCATTGGGTTAGGGTTCAACATGTGTTTCTGGTGGTTCCTCTAATCCAAAATTTTTACACTGCTGAGTTTGGTGAGGAGTGTGTGAGCAAGTCCTATAAATGCACTGAGAAGTAGTTAATTCATTGGGTTGGAGAGCATGGGGTGAGTAAAAGGCCTGGGTAGATGATCAACAAGAAGTGCATGATCGTTCACTCTTTGGACTCAATTATATATTGAAGGGGCCACCTCCTTTGTAGTGCCCCTGCACTCACGCAACTACTACTAATGGTTTATCCATCTCACACGCATACGACTAAGTGGTGTATGGGAATGTCGGTCTCAGAAACATTCATTTAAGAAAGTACTTGCTAAGTAAGCTCTATTTATTTGTTGTCTGGATTCAGATATAGGCCCTAAGCCACCAACGAACAAATATTTCTTTATTCGTTAATGGGATGAAAGGTTGATTGAGATGCAAGAAGCAATATGGGGAATAGTAGATTCTAAAAGAAGAGGCATGTTCTACTCTATTATTGTACTAGCTGCCAATGTGCCTTTACCCAAATCAACTTGTACCTATGTGGTCAAGTTATTGCTATATGAAGACGACCTTACTTTAATGGCAAAACAACACATAGTCTGCAAGAACATCTAAAAGATCTAGAGCTATTTGTTAGGAAGTGGGGATGCAAGTGAATATTAGCAAAACCAAGGTCACGTTCTTTACTTTGAGAAGAATTGGGAGGTAAATAAATTTTGAGTTTGAAGGAAACTCCTTGCAAGTGGTAAATGAATACAAGTATCTAGGCCTTGATTTCTACAACAACCTTAGTTGGGAAACTTGTAGGACAAAAAGAATACAAGGGGGATGGAAAGCTTTATAACTACTTCAAAATAGATGTAGATCAACTAAGCTATGGTATTGGAAAAAAAAGAAGAAGAATCTATTTGGGATACGTGTTACGCCTGTGGTTTTCTATGGTTGCAAGGTTTGGGGAAACAACACCTTAGCTTCAAAATAGGGACAAATAGAAAGATTACAGAGGCACCTAATCACAAGCAACTTCAAAATAAAAAGCATTTTCCTGTATGAGATAGTCTTAGCTAAGGTTGGAGCCTTTCTAGTCAAAGTGGTGGCGCTAATATGATTATTAGGCTATTTGAAGAAAAATGAGAATATGGAGGGACATCACTAGCCCAAAATTACGATGGAGAACTTAACTAGAAGGAAGAGCACGTGGATGAAACAAAATGCCAAGTGGATGAACAAATGGGACATCAAAATGAAGGAGTTCCCAAACATAAGTGTGGAAATTAAAAGGAATGTAAGAGAGAAGTCAAAGCTATGATGGTCAAAATTGCTTGGGTGAAAAAGAGAATATTATGTTACATTTTAATCCCACATACGAACATGAGAAAAAGTACTACATGGGAGTAGATATAAATTAGAAAGATAAAATGCTAATAGTCCAACTAAGAACTGGTTCACACCATCTTAGGTGCAAAATAGGCAGGTGGAAAATACCCAAAGAGGAATAGACATATATGATTTGTCAGTTCTACTCATCGGGATTATTGGAGACAGAATGACACTACATCATGGAGTGTAAGGCATACAAGGACATATGGTTCAAATACATGTATATGCTAAAAATCAAATCTTTAACGACCTTGTTTGAAGAGTAGAAGCTACTAGAAACAAGTTACCTAATTAAAATCTATAACAGAAGAATCGGTATCAACAAAGAATTAGAAAACAACTAGCAATATTTTGTGTGGTTGTTGGTTGGTTTATTTGATTCAAGCATTTCAATTTTACTTATGGATCGCATAGATTGTCTGGTCATGTGGATGTCATTAAAAACTTTCTTTCGTTCATTCTATTAACTCGTATTTGTTTATTTGAGCCATTCGTATAATATATAATTGGTAGATGTATGCAGAACCTTTTTTTTTCAAACAGTGGCGGGTTGACAAACTATGGAATATCTTAGAAGAAGCTAGAAGGGAAGAGACATATGGGGAGAAGATGATGAATGAGTTAATGGTCTTTTCTTTCATAGACTCAAGTGGGTTGTTTCTGAGAATGCGGGGCTGGACAATTATCTTTGGGGGGCAGGGGTAGAGAGGAAGGTTGGATAGCTCATTGGTGGGATTTGCCCCCGGGAGGGAGGGAACTCGGGGGGAATGACACAAATATTAAATCCTAACACCTCTGATCTATCAATTTAGTTCCTGATTAAGTAGTCAAGAAATGCCATACCATATCAGTAGTTGGTTGTCCAAGGGTTTCATTGATTGAAGAGCATTGGTATTTGGAACCAATAATCACCAATGAGATTTCTATCAATGACCTAGCAGAGTGAGGTTGTGAGTGAGATTCATGAGCCCTTGTACATGTTCATTCGTCCCACCATAGAATCATCTATATCTTTATCCTCCCTCCCACTCCAATATAGTTCCCTGGTTCATCGCATCTTTCCTGAACCAAAAAAACCTAATTCTTCTTTATGTGATAGAAGGCCTGAACCAAGGGGGATAGGCATCAAGGAAACACCCAGATGACTAACTAATAGCTCACTTATATTCGTATGATAAACAAAACCATTACAAAAACTCTGACACGATGAATGGACGAGGGATGGACATGAGTGAGCCAAGCCTATGAGTCTGTATGAGGGATATGAATTAGAGAAATGATAACCATGTTAATGAATGGCCCTAAATTGAGAGAGGAATTACACAAAGGCATTGGGATCAGAGAAGCAACGTCGAAGAGGCTGAAATATTTAAGAGAAGAGTAGCATCGATACTTTAATCCATATGGGACCATCGAGTTCAATATGGGTAAGGTAGGCCCCACTCATTCACCAAGATGAATTGGAGCCTTCTTGTTCGCATTGATTCTACAACCTTCACCACTTGTAGCTAGCATGGGGTCATATCAAGAGTTGTAGTGAAACAAGCCTCCCTTTAATCAAGTAGTTATTGATGGGTACACATTCAAGGTTGTACGGGGTTGTAGTTGTTAAGCACTACCACATCCAAGGTTGTCGTCAATGAGCTAAGGTTGTCATTGAATGGTTGGTATTTGAGTGTTTTGTCATACTGTGGTAAAGGTTAACCTGTCATTCTATGCCCTTGACTAATGCTTTCGATTAGAAGAATCTACATGAGTATTGGGAGGGGGAAACCTGTAGGTTGTTGGAGATGCTTGCTTCCACTAGTCATGGATGTGGATGAGCAGATAATTGATCTTGAGATCAAGCATTGAATCAAGGACTTGGTGAATGGTAGACAAAGATCTCATAGATTTAATTTGTTAATCATCGATCGCATTAATCATATACAATGATAGGTTTGGGATCCCTCTAAATTTTTTAAGTTGAGAAAGAACGAGGGATATTGAAGGAAGGCTATGATTTGCTAAACATGGAGAAGAGTAGCAGTGGGAATGAAGCCTATGAAGGAATTGTGTTGACTAGGCTAAGCTGTATAAGAGAGGATCTGGTGGTGATTCATATAAGAGCGTAGGGGGCACCAATAGATGGATGGGTGGGTGAGTGGGAAGTCGAATCACATTTTATTTTGATATGTCAAGTTCAACCTCTGTTTAATTGCAATCAATTGGTAGATTGTATCATTATTGAGTCAAGGAAGGCCACTATTTTAGATGCCCCTCCACATATATAGGAATTAGATCCCATGGTGGAGGTTGTCCAGGCTAGAATAAATGTTGGGTTAGGTGTGACAAACATAAAGCGGTGACCATTGTTGGAACTTGGGTAATGGTCATTAGTTATGAGAGGGATATGTCTATGCCAAATTGTTCCAATTTTGGTTCAAGGTTTGGCTAGGTTACTAACTCATGACTAAAAAATCTAAAGCTTCTCATCTAGACAAGGGAGGAATTAGATGAAAATGGGCAATCTTCCCATTCCCTTCTCGCTAATCCCTCTATTTCCTCCAATGAGATTATTTGTGGGGTGTGTGGGAGGCAATAGTGTAGAGAGGGGATTCTCTATATTATTCAAAGATATTCATTAACAATTGAAAGGATGCAAATTTGATTGAGAAGGAAATGATTATAATGTCTTTCAACTACCACTACTTCCTATTCCCACCCACCCAACTTAACTATGTCCTCCCACCCACCCCAACTATAGTAGAAGTTGCCTCCCATCCACCCTACTTATCTCCTCCCACCCACCCCATAGAGTTTGGTCAGGAAGGGAGGGGCTAGTCGTGAGGAATCTTGTCGATTGGATAGATGGTTGCATTTTGGAGTCACATAAGAGCATGTGGTCATTCATTATAAGATTTATTCACTCTTATTTTCTAGTGATCACTAGGTCCTCCCATAACCATTCCTTGAAAGTAGAGCTGGAGCAAGTCCAATCATTCAGGTGGTTCTCTAGTCATCGACTTAGCTGATTATCTAAGGTTATGGAACAAAATATGTTTGTTCTTGGAATTTGGTCACCCTTTCCTCTATAGTTGGGGTGGGTGGGAGGCCCTTACTTTCCTCCCACCCAAGTAGGGAGCTAAAGGGCCAACCCTGGGGTTAAATAGGCCCTCCAATAGTTGGGTGGGTGGGAGGCTTTATCTTCCCCCCACCTCACTCCCTCCCACCCACAAACTTTGCTAATAAATCCATGGGGCATTGAGCTCCATCGAGTCCACCCAACCTTCATATGTATGTGGTTCCACCCTTGCCTCTCTCACTCTTACCTATGACTATGCCTATGATGCCTCTGTCCTAGTCTTGTTTACGCCGCCTCTGAAACCCTTGCCTTTGTCAATGGGATTGAATCAATAGGTTGATTGAAACATTTTCCTCTTCAGTTGGGAGTGTCAATTCAACCGCTTCAAATCGTGGTCGATAGGACAAAGCTTTCTCTCACCGTAAAGGGACTCCGTGACTCATTCAAAGTCAAGGATTTGAAAGATAGAGATGAAATGTCATGTAATATGTCATGCCACGTAGATTTTCAATATGACATGACATTTCTAGAGGAATATTTAAATGAATGGAATCCTTTAAGTTTGAGAAATAGACTTATTAACCCTTGACCATATATGCTAAATGAAGACGGTTTCAAACACGTTTACAAAATCCAGAAATAAAATGGTGTCATGTCTGATAATGTATCCACCTTGAGTTGACCCAGGTAGGAGTCTATGGAGCTTCTAACACAAGAACAAAATGAGAAAAAGATGTAAATGATTGTGAACTAATGAGGCCCTTGCAAGCAAGAGTTATAAATTCATTAAATATGTAGACAAGAAGAACCCTAGATTTAATCTTTGAGATGAAAGGCATAGCAGAGGAGGTGCTTGTGCTTAATAGTGGAGTTGCAGATGGGGAGGAATTGTCATTCTTTATTAAAGTGTTGCATTTATCAAGGAAAGGAATGCATGAACAATTGAATACATTACATGATTTTATTCCTGAGGGTGATAATAAAATATCAAAAAGAGATATAATTAATGCTTATGATGAAGTCACTTTACAGGGTTTGATATTAGCTACAATGGATGTAGGTCAAACTAATACAAAAATTAATATGCAAGGAGTTGTACCCCAATCCTTTCCAAATCCATCATAGGGACATAATAAACAACATCATTGTTTAGAGACCCCACCTCATAACGATAATAGATTGGCATAGAAAAAATGTGGTGGCAAATTCATAGGATATCCTTTGGCCTTGTGGGAGCTTGAAGATGTCCTCAAGCATTGGGAAGAAGGCACCATTCATCACCACATCAAAGGGGAGCATATGGTGAATTTTATTCATTCATTGCTTGATTCAAGTCAAAGGTGGGGAAGTGCAATCATGCATCTTATCACAAGTCTCCCAAAGGTTCGTACTTATGTTGTTATGTGGCATGCAAACTTCTTTGTTATTTTTTCTTGTGAGGTCAAAATAATTTTCAATGAGGTGATTAAATTACATGAGTTGTACAAAGATGTTTATGTTGGAGATAATAGATCCCACAATGCTTTTTGGTAAGAGTTGCCTCACTTGATAGATACAGTATCCAGATTGCATGGACATTACAACTTGATTTATGACATTGATATGATGACACTTGAGCATTTGAGCTTACAGATATTCCTTAGTGTTTTTTGGCAGGAGATGTTTCATTTGACAAGAACATGATCTAGACTCTATGGGCATTACAACATGATTCATCGCATCGGCACGATGATACTTGAGTATCTAGGCTTGCATTGCTTGAGGGAAAGAAAATTATGGGAAAGATGAACTATCATGTCCTCTTTTCAGAAATAAGAGTTAACAATATTTTTAAAATTGGGCCTGATCACTTTTGATCACTTAAAATATTATTTAGGTCTCATGTAATGTTTTAAAAGGTGTTTTTTACTCTTTATTTAAATGCAATTGAAAAGGGGGCCTTTGGATGTAATGAAAAGTATTTTTAAATACTTGGGGAAAAGTAAAGTAAAATAAATAAATTAAAATAAATTGGAAGGCCTCAAAAAGGCAACTATAAAAAGAGGTCAATGCACAAAGCAAATCATCGAATTATGTCATTTCACTATTCTTCCCAATTTAGAGTTTGATGCATTTAAGGATGAAAACCCTTGGTGTGTAGGTGATTGGTAGACAAAAAACCTTTGGTTTCCATTACAATATTGAGAATGAAAACCCTCTCACTCACTAGGCAATTATACTCAAGGATTGCAATTGTGCTAGAGTGATTTGGACTCACAAGCAAATTTTTACATCGATGATATTATTGGAGGTTGTAGATTTTTAGTTTGGGGTTTTGGTGCTTTTTAGTTTGGTTTGAGTTTTTAGATTTCTAGATTTCTAGAGTAGCGGTGTCCTTTACAAATTGTCTTTTAGTATAGCATCTAGTGTGGAGTGACTTTAGTTTGTCTCAGTATTCAATTGGTGTTGTGTGAGTATTTTAAGCTTCATTAGAAGATTTGTCTTTGTATCTTGACAGAGTTGATGCATTATATTTGAAGAAATCAATAAAATTGTTGTATACACACATGTGTTTATATACAGTGTGTGTTCTAATTATGAGTATTTTATTCAAATTATTACTTTTGTACCATTCAAGGTATTGTTGTGATGGTACCATGTAAAATGTTTTCCATAGTTTTAGTCTTTTGACATTATGATAGAAGGTTTGTGACTTAAAATTTTTACAAAAGAAGAATACTCTGAGCAATAATCCTCAAAGAGGCCCTAAGCCCTTGTGTTGTGTGTCCTAAAGATCTTTTTCTTTTAGTGTACAATTGGGGTCAACCACTTATCCCCTGTCACTTGGGCTTTTAATTTGTTTCCTTATGTTCCCTAGAATGCTATTTAACCAGCCCCTCGCCATACAGTCACCACCTCTGGCCTGTACCTAAAAAAATTCATTTTAGAATGACCAAGTGATCCCATGCGCCATTTTCATTCCTAATAAGACAAAGGTTGTTTTTAAAATTATACACCAAGGGTTGGGTACCGCTAACCCCTTTTGATAGGTGAAGTTAATTTGCACATTTCTGTTAGTTCGCCAACATCCAAACATGATTGTAAAAGACGTTCGTGGAACTACGGAATCGGTGCCAGCTGGTGAAGAATTATCTCCCATTACGATGAAATGAATGATTATGGGTCCCGTTTGAAATGTAAAGATTTTTTTAATGCCTCCGCCATTTTGCCAAGCTTTATTCAGAAGTCTCAGCTAGCATTTGTGGATGTGGCTGCTGCATTTGCAAGAAAAGATCCATCTGGAGAAAGGCATGTTCTGATGTTATGGTTTTCATCCCTTAGTCATTCCGTTGGATCATTAATCAATGTGCCTTACCGAACTGCAGAACGACATAAAACTGCCACGTAATAGGAATGGCATAATATATATGGCTTGTCCGTTCCAACCATTAATCAGGAAATATTGAGAAGTAAATTTTTGATTGGTTAGGTAAAATTAGTTGGACATGTCATGTATAATCAAGTTCTCAGGACCATCGTGGCCATCAAATCTCTACCAGTATCATACAATCCGACGGTCGATATTCAAATCTCCCAAAGTGAATGATCTTGCATATCTAGTTCACCCAAGATGAAGTGAAGGCAAATATGACTAATTCCAGTCCTAAATAAATGGTATTTATGTGACTCACATCTTGAATTCTTCTATACTTGTTGTTCTTAAAAACATTGAAATATTAGAGCATTGAAGCTGATAGCTGCTACCATATCTCTGGTGTCAAGTTCAGAGTGGCTATACGAAATAAATCGATGAGTTGTCTATTCCTCTTGTTGTACTTTGATTTTCCATTAGGACTTTTCTATTTCCTTCTGCTCATAAGAAAGTCTTCTGTGGTGTTAATTGAGCGAACCCCTGAACACCAAGAGAGAAAACCCTCACCCTAATTTCACCATTTGATAATGGCTCCACCTAAAGCCCAGGCTTCCTCCATTTCCCAAAAATGAGCCTTGCACGAAGACCTTGCTAAATAACTCCCTAGCTCCGGTGCACAGAGGATAAGAGTAACTGGCCCTGAAGGCAAAGACGAGTTGGTTGACAAGTTTACCGATAGTAGAGATGCGAAAATCCCTGTTCATGGTTGGTCATTATTTTACCACTAGTGGAGCAAGAGAAATGCTCATGCACCATTATCTAATGTATGGGAGAGTGATCTAGGAAAGCTAGTAGTTACTAATGTATTTGGGTATATTGAGTTATTCCAAGCCATGGCTACCCATTATGATGAGACATCTAAAGCAATTAGAAGCATGAAAGGGGGAGTACTGGTGGAAATTAGTAGAGAAACTATTGCCATGGTCTTTGGGCTAAACTTGGCTGCCTCACAGAGATTGATGCAAATAGATTCAAAGCCCTATATACAAAAGACAGAAGCAGTTACAGAACCATATATTTGCCTAGGTTCAGGGAAAAGGGACCAAATGGTAGATCAATAAGAATTCCCCAAAGTGAACAAGAGCCTTTTAAGCTAGACACTTTTGAAGGTTATTTTGCCAAAACCTACTATGCTCTCTATCAAGCATTAGGAGAAGACAAGAAAGAAATGATTCCCATTGATATTACTTATATGGCCACTGATATCCAGCATCCATCTTAGAATGTTCAATTTCACTTTGCTTCCTATTTAGTAAAACATATACATCAGGGGTTGGTGGACATAAAAAACAAGAAGGAGCCAATTAAATTCAGATGGTTTTCATTGTTCTGCCATATGTCCCTGTATCATGGAAAAATAAAGATGCTTTGGAACCCTAAATTAATGGTTAATCATATTGATAACATGGGAAATGTATTGCCTGTCCAGTGTTGGACTCGCATATGGGACAAGCATGATCCCAATTCTAGTTATAGATTCTTCAGAGATTATTTTATCGTCACAGTGTTAAGGTACTTTCAATCAGACATACCTAGGATTCCAGAACTGTTGTTAAATTTCCTTAGACCTACAGTGAGGGTCCCTCCTTTAGAAATTAAGCACAATTGGGGTGAATTCATCCCCCATTAGGAGGGCATGGTCTTTAGAATTTATGGTACCCCTGTCGGTCCTCACATTTTACCCAAGTATGTGCCATTAAGGATTGGTTTTTTGGAGGCAATTTGGCAATTGGCTGAATTAGAAAAAGCTCACCTGGCAGGACAAAAGAAGGGATCTTTCTTTCCTTTCTTAATAGTGTTTTCTGACTTTAGGATGAACAAGGAAGGATTTGCTAAACTGAATGATAAATTGTTGCCTTTTAAAATGAGACAGGAGAGGGCTAGGTTCTCTAATCCTTAAGGATACATAAACAACATTATAAGAGGTATCAACATGTCTTACATTCCCCATCAGGTTTTCTTTCCTGAGGATGTTATAAAAAATTCTCCTACTGATGAGGAAGTGAAAACAAAAAAAGCAAAATGGACAATATACATGAAATATGAAGAAGGAATAAAAAAGAAGAAGCCTTCTTACAAGGGACTTTTCCCAGAGGTTGATGACCCCATCAATAGGATTAAAAAGATTTTATCTCATATTGATGAATTAGCTGATATACAAAATAGTGAGTCTGCTCAGCTCCCCATAGAAGAAAGACCTTCATACCAGCCCCCTACTAGAGGTTTAATAAAATATACTTTCAAAAAGAGAGCCAGAAATGAAGAAGTCAAGGAACAAGCTCCACAAGATGTTCCACCAACTTAATTAACTCTCTCCCTTTTACCGCCTCCATAATCATCATCCCCTTCTATACCAATGACTGAGGAGGACTCTCTTCATGGAGAGGCTTCTCCAAAAGAAGGAAGGTTGAAATGAGTCCTTTAGTTGACTACCTTGATGATGAAGGAGAAATGGAAATAACTGAGGAAGAGATACAGCGTGAGATGTCATCCCCTAGCAGAAATGTGCCTAAAGAACTACCTTTGAATAGGATTTCTGATATTTCCATGAAGGGCAATGATGTTTTAGATGACATTAGGACTATAGCATGCAGGAATTTCATTAGTGATGATGATTTTTTCAATTCTAAGGGGTTCTCTAATTTCTTATGGAAGAGCAGAAAGAGTGAATATGAGAAAAGATTAGAAGAAGAAATGTCTCTCTCCTCAAGAAGCTCGTGAGCAGGTATCCATCAGGATACTCACACAAGTGAAAGAAGAGGTTAAGAACATTTCACCAGATCAGGGTAGACAAATGATTAGAGATAATGGATTCTTGTTACTCCCTGAGTAAACTTCAAACATATAATTTTGACATTGATTATATAAAGGGAAAAAAAATGTTGTTGTTGATGCCTTGTCCAAAAAACCAAAATTGTGCTTGATGTCTCACATTTTAGTTGATTGGAAGGCTAAAATTCTGTAGAATGTGACAAGAATGAGTTTACAACTAATGTTTTGGAAGGAAATTTGTTGGATGACAGATATGTTATGTTCAACAAACTCACATTTTAAATATATTGTTAAGGTTCAAACTATATTGTCTCCTACAGTTGTATCTTTTGTTATATTTTTGAATAAACTGGTCAAGTGTCAATATTATTCATCTTCAGAGTCTTTCCTGTGCAAGGATATCTATTCCAAAAGACTTTTACTCAAATAGTAGATTTAATGCTTCAAGGAAGATATTGAATATACTAGATGTATGCAAGGATAAGCAAGTACGATTAGTTTGATCTGATTTCAAGGTGTGGTGATGTAATGCATCGTTACAATATTCTTATAAGAGTTATGAATGCATGATTATGCTGAGTTCATTTATATTTGTTTTTCTTTGACTTTGTGACCCTAGATTTAGGCACTGATCTTTTGATGGTTACTGTCCTCATCTAAATCTCCCTGATCATTTCATATAAATCAAAGAACAGTTTTAATTTTTGTATTCATATTGATGATATTTTTGTTTACATGTTCCTCTGCAAAGAATTAAGTTGAAGCTTAAGAATCTAGCCCATTACTTTACTCTATCAGAAATTCTTTAAGCAATCTAGAAGGAACATATATGTTTCATAAACAGTGTTTTCGGGCAAGTATTTAGGGACCCCTTCCCATTTAAGTAGAACATTGTTTTCAAAAAGAGGAACACCCTCCTTGGTCTTACAAAGCCTAAAGTGCAGAGGAAAAGGGATTGAAACCCCATTTCCTGTTCATTGGCCAATCCCTCAAGGCAGATCAGTTATTAGAAATGGTTATTTTATAGATATGTTTTCTTGAGATCAAATTGGGAATTTAAAACAACCAACATGTTGTACATTTCTATTTCCCTGACTGTAGCCTCTAGATATTATGGAGGTTGTCGTACCTCTATAGAAATTAGTATGCAACAATAGGAGGGATTGTTGGATATGTTATATGAATTATTGAGTATTGTTTGGAACATTCGTACCACATTTCAAATGAATTGTAGCATTTCAGAGGTAATTAAGCTTCTTGTACCTTTTACTAGGTTGTTGTGCAAGTTTAATGTATACTTGTGAGTCAATGTTTGGGGTTTGTGGATAATATAAGTTAGGGTCTTGCTTGTTCATTAAAACATTTGTCATCATGTTTCAGTCTTTTGTATGAACAATGATTTCAATGTTACAAAATGGTTTATTATATTTATTTATCGTATTACTTAATGGCATTTGGTAGATGTTATTTTTTATTTATTCCAATATTACAAAATAAAAAAATTGCAAAATCTAGAAGACTCCCAAAGGGGACATTACACATACATAGTTGCAACATATAAAATGTTAATTTAGTGCCCAACATTATGATGAATTGATCTTTTTTGTTTCACTAATAATAGAGCAATAAATTTATATAAGATAAAAAGAAAAATAAAGAATCATTTAATATTAATGAAAATGTGCCATACACATCACAAAAACTATGAAATAATGAATCATTTCATATTCATGGAAACAAATTTGTAATAACTATGTGACATTATTTATCTTATTTAATAATTTTAATCTTGCTTCCTTAGCTTTGTGATTGGGAAGTTGTTTTTCCTTTTTCATCTTTTGATAGTGGACATTGTAAATGGTGGTAATATTCTTAGTCTTTCTAAGTACTTTACATGAGATATAGGCACAAATGTTAGCCCTATTCTTTCTCTTTTGTCTTGTGTCAAATTTGGCCATTAAAAGAGTCAAACCTTATGATTTATGTGTTGTCAATGCCCAAACCAACCATAGGGGTAGTTGGTTTGTACATCCCCTTTATATTTGTTTAATTAGAATTATATGTAGAATTTCATCTTCAAATGGTGTCCCTGAGTAACTATCAAACTCAGCCATAACATATGTCACTAGTGTTGGTGGGGCACTCCCAGATTTATATATTATAATTTGAATATACATCAGAACTATATTTACAAGACCTACTTCTATCTAGATATTGGAGCTTAACATGACCCTTGCATCCATAGCAATTAATAACTCCACATCAAGTTCATCATTTTAACCCCCTTTTGGGGCATTGGCACTGCCTACTTTAGTTGCAATGTTGCATGCAATAGGTTGTTTCAACAAATATAATTTTATTCTATTATGATTATGCAAATTATCATTTGTGACGAACAAATGAATACTATTGTCAAATTCTTCATTGGTGACTTTATCTATACCAATAAGGTTCCTGTCATAAATAACTTCCAATTATTAAAGTTTGGATTTCCATTTCTTAGATTTGTGATCAGTTGATGAAATATTTGTTGGTCTTGCTTTCTCTTTCATTTCTAAATATCTTATCCAACGTAACAATTGTTTTGAATTCTTCCCATAGTAGTTTAACACATTTGTTACTATCATATGGTGGTCTCACTAACAAGAGGTAGTTGTCCCAAATCTCCAACAAAAATCATAGATGTGCCTCTAAAACTCAAGTTTGGATTTTCAAGAAATGCTTGATGAAGTAAAGAGTTATGTTTTGAAGAAAATTTTGTCTAATGAATCTCATTTCTATTGGGATTAGCTATGGAGGTAGCTATCCCAAGATTAAGATGACTAAGAGCTAATCACAAGAATCAAAGAAGATCAACATGATAGAATAACAATCTATACAAAAATATATGTTCTTGATAGTACAATGAGAAGCCTTGGCTATATAGGCCAAGGTGAGACATATGAAAACATAGGATTTCCAAGACAAGTTTCATAATCCCATGACATGTGACAACTAGAGGATAAGATCACATGTGTACTAGAAACTTCTAGAAATATTCTGAGAGCCCTAAGTCAAATTAACATGTGAACATGTGTGAATAGGTCCTAACTAATAACTAGCTAGATAATGTCCTTTGTTCACACTATAAAGGGGAAACTAGATAGGAAATACCCCCATTCACACCAACATCCCCCTTAAGTGCAACTTCGAGAGGAACAAACAAATACAAAGATGCAAAGATGGGTCCTGACAACAAAGGCCTTATGAGGTACCCATGTACAAAAGGTCTCTCATAAATGGAGAAAAGGAGAAAACCTCATGGGGAGAACTTCTCCCCAAAAGAGAGAAAACATGAAAAGAAACCATATAAAAGTGAAGGAAGGAAGGAGGACTCAACATGACCCCTCAAGGACTACTTCTATCACAAAGCATGATAGATATCCCCCCATAGGAGAGAAAACATGAGAAGGACAAAGAAGCCTCCCTAAAAGATGTCTCGGAAAGATTAGTAACATGAAGATGAACATGAATAACTCCACTGAAGCACAAAAAAGATGCAAATAACTATCGAAGAACAAATGTTACATTGTTGAAGAACCTCCACTGAAATTAGGATGAAGATCATGAAAAAAGACACAAATATGCATGAGTGACCCCAATGAAACTAGTTGAACAATGTATAGATGCTCCACAAGGCAACAATCTGATAGTAAAAAATGTAGATGGAGCATCAATCTTTACGAGTGACCCTAATGACACTACTCAAGCAATGCATAGATGGTGAAATCAATCTAATCTACTGCAACAAGGCAATAATCTGGCAGTAAAAAATACACGTGCCAATAGTCTCAAGAACATTGATCATTTGAATAAGGTTAAAGGTTGCCTCCATAAATAGGAATGCATTAGTGTCTATATGGTATTGGTTCCACCTCATCAAAATGCATGGGTAACCAACTATTGCATTTGCCTAGCATATAGGAATAAAAACTAGATACATAGCTCACTCCAAGTGAAACCAAGGAAGCATTAGCACAAACATTATGTTACTGCCCCATAATATTGACAAGGGAGAGGTATGATAGCTCCACTAAAACCGTTTCATATTGTAGTGCAAGAGGTTGAAGAAGCAACATCAAAAGATACACAAAGTAGTACCTACAACTAGAACATGGTCACTTTCATGGATGTTGTTATAAAGGGTGTGTAAAGACAAGGCACGCTTGCATGAAGGTAGACAAGGTTGTGATTGCAAATAACAAAGTGCACACAAAAACCCCCCATGGCACTTTATAAATTAGTACAAGTATGAAAATGATATACCATGATGTGTAAGATCCCCAAACTACCAGTACAATATGTTGCACTTTATTTCAATGCATTTACAAATCAAAAGTGCATCCAATAGATGCTTACAATGTCTAAAATGACCACAAGATAATTATATATTTTTTCTAGAAGATGAGAGGAAAATGAGGGTGCTACTATGAAGTACATAACAAATATGCACTTTCAAAAAAGTTTGACCCAAAAAGGAGTCCATATGCAAAAGTTATGGCCCATCAAAGTCCCCAAAATGAGAACTGCACAACAAGATCACTGAGAAAATTAAAATTAAAAAAATATAAGTCCAATCTAAAAAATACCTACACCACTGCAAAGAGCACAAAATTTTACCCCATTTCAAAAAACAAAACACTAAAAGGACCTCCGTATGGCCAAGATAACATCGTCTAAAGATCAGGTGCAAAAATTAGAACTGCAATGGTGAGGGGGGAGAATAAATTTGAAAATGTTAATGACATCATCCTAATGAAATCATGACATAAGTAGTGTCCTAATGGAATATTCATCCATATTGTTAAAATATCCTCCCCGTCTACAAAATCACCCATGATTTTTTTTAAACTATCTAGAAAGTTGAATACTACTTATTGTAATGATAGAAACCGCCCTGATGTAGTGCCCCTCATTTCGGCTTTCTGACAGTTGTTAGTATTTCATTTATATTTAGAAATTTTGAGACATGTGGATGATAAATCACTTATTTATGCTTAGTTATGCTCATCGTGGATTATGGATTAGTGAGATAGTTGTTGATATTTTGTTATGATCATTATGATGACATTGTTGATGTTATAGTATATGTTGTGTTTTGACATGATCAGTTATTGGTTAAATGATTATGTAGATTACATGCTTTATGTGATCATTTGATATAATGATATCTGATTATTAATTAGAAATGTATATGTTATTTGTGATGCTTTTGGTGAAGGGATGGTGTGGTATTACTCATTATGAGCACCCTACTATGCTGCGATTCCCTATCACAGTGTGTTTGATTATATATATGTATATGCTCGTACACAACCCCTTGGTTTGATGCAGGTTGCAGGTTGTAGGTACCGACTCTACCTGAATTAGTAGGTATGGGCATGCCTTTACACCAATGGATAATGTGGATGGGAGATAACATGGGGTTCCCTCTATTAGCTAATGTCTTCAGTTTGTCATCATCCATGTATTTCTAGTCATGGGTGTAGTTATCGCTCAGTTGGTACTTATCCTCGAGTGTTGGTCATCCTTTGGTATGTGGTTGTTATTGTTTGTTTATTGTAGTTTAAGGTTCATTTTATTGAACTTAGTGACCAAGGTATTAAGTTGTTGATTATAGTCGTTTGGCTCATTTTATAGAATAAGTGATCTATGTGTATAGATGTGTTGATGTTTGATCATTTTGGTTATATAGTCAATGTGTATTTGTTGGAGATTTATTAATTGTTATAGTAACAATAATAATAATAAGTTTATATATATACATCAATATTAGTTATTTAATTAATGTAGAGAATTGAGAATATTAATTAGCTGATTTTTATATTAAACTAAATTAGTAGCTTTGAAAGCTAGCAATAATAATAATATTGTTAATATTTAGTACTTTATTGATTTTATCTGACATGTGAGATTTTAGTTTATTTTTCCATTAATTTATTGTTGAAGTGGGTTGTCAGAAATTTGAAAATTATTCCTATTAGTGGCATTATGAATGCAATTAATTTTGGATTGTGGATATCTGTAACAGAGAGAATGGTGATAGTGGGTATCAATTGTTTTGTCTATTTTGGTTTTGGAAAGATTATTTGAGGGGAGAGTTCTTAGAAAAGATAAAGAGAAATTTGGGGAAAAGAAGAGTAATTGGCAGAGGAAGAGAAGGGAGCAAGGGAGATCTACAGAATTTCTAGGTATGTATTAAACAAGATTTCTTCTGCTTGTCTGTATATGAAGCAAAGTCATGTATGTGAGTAGTCTGTGCAATTTTATGATTTGTCAAATTCTAGTTGAAGTGTGGTTCCCTGTGAATTATTCCAGACAATAGTAAATCCTTTTGAAAATCAGTGTCCATCTGCAATCAAATGCAAGTTTCTCCTGTCAATTGAAATGATTGATCAAGCTCTGCAACCTATTCTCTTTGTATGCTTGATGAGTATATATTCTTTTCTATAACCCCATTATTATTAATCTTGCCATTTGCATTCGCTTGAATATTCTCTTCAACCACCCATTGTGACATTTTAAGAGACCTTACTTTGAATCATCTTCACACCTATCTATCTTTCTTCACATCTATTCCTCTTGCTATTTCGCTGTCGTCGTATTCTCATATTGCCTATAGACACCTTAGTTAAATGAAATCTTTTGCCACTGGTAGAAATTAAATCATTTTCTATTGTTGCATTCTTGTGTCAAATTAAGAATGCCAGTTTCTTTTTATCAAAAGAAAACTCAACTTCTGCAATGTCGCCCTTGCTTGTGGAGATCAAAATTTGTTGCTAGGCCCAAACTATTTTCTTTCCAGTCATTGATCTGTTTATCAAACAAATTATATTTATCTATAATCTCTTGCCATTTGATGGGATTCTTTGAACACTTGCTGAAATAAGACTAATAAAGATGATTTCATTTTATCAAAACTCTTAAATATTTTCTTTTCCTCCAGCCTGCCTGGCTACATTGTACAACCTCCATATGCATTGAATCATGTCTGAAATGGCATTTGAAATTTTAGTTTTTACAGACCAAATGAAATTTAGGATAGGAGATATTAGAATTTCAACTTTTACACTTTAAAACTTATGCATATTCCTTCCCCTCAGGCGCTGCTGTACGGCTGTACGACGTTGGGGGTTCCTCCTGAGGTTGCCAGAAATTATGAATAATGCAATTGAATTTTAGTTTGTAATTTATGCATTTAAAACAATGAATTTTTTTTTACCTAAATTAAATTCCTCTGATCCTTGGCTCTTGGCTATGAAATTTGGTTGCCTGGTTTAGCTAGTTTCATCATTTTTCTTCCTTGCCCGAAAACTTAACTTATTGTTCAATATGAATTCTTTTGTAGATTGAATATGTAGATAGATATTTTAACCATTTTTAGCAATTTTGTCAATCAACAAAATCTCGAAGTTTAACTAGAGAAAACTTAGGGATTCTCATAGGTTGTAGATTTAGTTAATATGAAATAATGCATTAAGTTAGAAATAGAAATTATCTTTTTGTGTTGAGTTTAGGTAATTAATAATTTAACTATTCTTTGTAGTAATTTTTATATATAGAAAATAAAAAATTGTAGTTATAATATGGAGTTCTCACAAAATTAACAATAATTTAATGTGGACTTTAATTAAATTTCCTAGAAAGTTTTAAGTATTAGTTTAGAATCTAATTCTTGTTATATGAGTATCATATACAAAATTATTGTTTTATTTGGAAGATTGTTTTTAGAAAAGATTGTTGTTAAAAAATTAATAGTCATATAGAGGTAACATTAATGTTGGTTTGATACTAGAATCATTATTTTTGTTCAACTTGTTCTTGGAATCAATAGTATAGTTCAAATAATAGGATTATAAATGTATTTATTTAGAATAAAGTAAAAGTTAATAACATTCTAAGTTAGTCAATAATGTAAGCTAGATGACCTCTTTTAAATAGTTTTCAAATTTAGTTGTGTCGATATTGTTAATATGAATATTAATGTCATGTCATTTAAATTGTTTTAGATTCGAAGAAAAGCATGTAGAGGAATTATACTTTGCAATAGTTCATTAGGTTAGATTTCTTTTCATTTGGAATGGAATATTATTTTTACGAAATATTACTAGTTATTTATCTTGTTAAATAAATATATTTACTTGATCATTATAAAATTAGGGTTATAATGGTGAATAGTAGAAGTATAAATTATGTGTTAAGTGTTATATTAGAGCAATTGTTCATCAAATACCTTCTAGATAGTTAATAGTTTGATAGGGGGTAAATTGATTCATTTGATTTAATGTTTTTAATTAGTATTGTTAGAATAATAAATTGCTTTAAAAATTTTTATTTAAATTTATCTTTACTTGTATGTTATGAATATTGGTTTCCGATGAAGAGTTAGGATAAGAGATATTTGGTATTTTATTTTCATGGGTTCTATGGTTTGTGTTACCTATCCAGAGGCTTTGTTTGAGATTCTTGTTATGGGAGAAATTGCTTTGAATTTATTGATGATTTTGATTCCTTGTATTCTAGAGAGAGAAATTTGATTTTGTTCATTAAGTTTTGGACTTTTCCATACCTCATGTTATAATATTGGCTTGTCATGAGAGTTGGAGGTATGTCATGTGTGTCCTTGTGTATAGTACTTGATTGGGTTGGGTCAACTAGGTGCAGGTAGGGGAGTGGCTTCCAATGTGGGGCTAGCGCCCAAAGTGGTTGTCTGGGTAACCCATTAGAAGTGTTTAACAAGTGAAAACATAATAATTAACCTAGGGGGAAAGGGTAGATTTTCACACTAAGCAAGATAAATAGATTCCTCTCCCACACTTATAGTGCTAGTATAGGCTAAGGGTGGGATGAGAGCGAGTTTTGTTCCGCATGTGTTGACCTATGGGGCGGGCGTCTAGAGAGAGACTGTCAAGGTAACCATAGATGGGGGCCGACGTCTAGAGAGAGACAGTCAGGGTAACCCATGTAGAATCATGCGTTGACACTCCTATCTACGACACTCTGGCTTGCCTTGTTCTCTTGCCTCTGGATGTTGATTGTTGAGTTCAGTTATGTCCGCATGTGAAACCCGAGGTATTCCTGCTTTCAGTTAGTCCTTTTGTTCTTGCTTCTGTCAGGGACCTCATTGTTATCTCCTAGCTTGGGAGGTGGACCTCAGGGTTCCACATGGTCGGGTGGATGAGCTATAATCCATTGGTTCTTTGGCATCTTGGTTCATGTTCGTGGCAGATATGTCTTTTCTGTTCTAGTTTTGCATTTGCATTTGAAGATTTGTAATATGCTTCCAGAATTGTAAAGCCACGACTTATATTGTAATTTGATGTAATCAGTCAAGAAGCCTTGTAATTATGTAATCATGTATTTGATCTCATTTATACTTGTACACATTTTGTAAATGAAAAGATGTAATCTTCCTATGATGTAACAAAATTGCTAATGGACATCTATGATGTATTATGTTGTTAATGATCTATGTTTAAAATTATTTAATGCAGTTATGTTCCCTGGAGATGTTAGTTGATTAAATAGTTTAAATGATGTAACTAGTTGTTATTTTATCTAGTGATTAATGCAATTACTCGTTTAAAAAAAATGTGTTTTATTGCTTAGTTTAATCTAACTCTATAGGGTTGCATGACGGGGCATTACACCTTAGAGGGAGAATATACCTTTGGAGTATTCCGTAGAAAGCAATTTCAATAGTCGTTAGGCTGATTTGTGAAACCACCGATGGGTATTTGTGGACTGCTAGTTGTTTGGTGGTTCACAATGTTTAAAAGCTATTTGGAGGTGGTCAGAATGGGAATATACCCCTGGATTCCAATGCAAAAATAATACATGTGAACATTGTTGATATTTAGGTAGTTTGCAAGGACGGATGCCACATGGTACCTTGGTAGTGGGCTTATGAGTACTATGTATTAGGTGATACTTGTGACTGCAAGTACACCTGCAACAATAGTTAAACCACAAAATAAAGGTAAAACGCCACAGATAAAAAACTTATACCAATGAAAAAATAATAACCTAGCAGTTATGAAATTTGCCCATCAGATAAAACCAAGGATTCTACCGACACAATATGTTGATAATTGCAAGATTCCACTTGTGCAAAGGATATTCTTTGCAGTGTGATCCCTACAACTGGGAGGGAAAAATATTTTCTAAGGCCCTGGGCAAAGTGCTCCAAATTTGATGAATTGAGAATTAATCTTTAAGTTCTTAGGCCTTCTAAATATTATGGTAGGGTTAGATTTGACTCAAATTACTCAAAAAATACAACTACCTTCGAGATTTGGCAACCACCTCCCAACTTCAAACCCTTGTCGATTTGGCCTCCAATGTCCAATTTGAACGAAATAAAAGGCTAAACTAACTTTATTAAACACCCTGAACTCAATGATGAGCTCAGATTTGTACCAAAATAAACTTGTAATTAAAATTCACAAAGAAGAAACCCCTAAAATCTATTATTTATCTCAACCTTTTTATTCTCTAGGTCATCCAAGGATGCAAGAGAAGAGCACACTTAGTTTTAAGAAAGAAAAATAAATAGCAATCCTAGATCTTCTAGAAATGAACTAACTCTAGATAATCTCATGCTCTCATACCATGTTAGGATTAGCTATGGAGGTAATTATCCCAAGATCAAGATGTCTAAGAGCTAATGGCAAGAATCAAAGAAGATCAACATGATATAATAACAATCTATAAAAAATATATGTTGTTAATATTAAAATGAGAAGCCTTATTTACATAGGGCAAGGTGATGACATAGGACAACATGGGATTAGGACAAGTTTCATAATCCTAATACATGCGACAACTAGAGGATAAGATCACATGTGTACTATAAACTTCTAGAAAATTTCCTAGAGCCCTAAGTCAACTTAATATGTGAATATGTGTGAGTAACTCCTAACTAATAACTAGATAGATAATTTCCCTTGTTCACACTATAAAGGGGAAATTGGATAGGAAATACCCCTATTCACACCAACAATTTCATCATTCAATATTTATTTTATGTGGAAAATCTTCTCTCGAAAAGTTACATAGGTATTTTTCCTTCTAATTGAGCAAAATTTGTGATTAGGACTCAAAGTTGTAAATGGATGGTTAAGGCTCCAATATTGAATGTTGCAACTCCAATTGGTGCAAGTAATAGAATTGGATAAATTCCCTAGGAATGTTTCATCTTCAAGAGCTCAATGAATGACACCAATTAGATATGGTTTTCTTATTCTTGTTGTTCCTTAAATTATTGGGTATAATGACAAAGTATTTTGACCTTGATGATAATGTGTCATACTTACAACAAGTGCTCATTTTTGTTTAGAACTCAAGGTTCCATGTGAAACATATTTGGTGTTATCTCGTCATCTATGAGAAACCTATTATCTTTCATGGTGCTTATGAATTTTATTGTTTTATTTGTGTATTCTTCAACTTGATATTCATTAAAATAAAAATAAAGTCCATGGTGCTTGTCTATCGATTCTCTTCTTCCCAACATATCTATTTTAGTCACTTCCATAATTTGGCTGCATTATAGCCTAGATATGATTTTCCACTCATATTCTATTGTGCTTTGTTGAATAAATTGATTGTCTTCATTTTCAAATAACTATGATTTTCAACATCTCTTGGAATAGTCAATCACTCGACATGTCAAATATTATAATTGAATTACTCTCAATTTAATTTTATTGCATCATTATCAAGTCCAATATCTCATTCTATATCATGAAATGACTTAAAAAGTAACAAACCTAACCAATAAAAATCAACCCAAATATGTGATTCACATGCAAGGAAAGATCCACACCTTGGGAATATTCTCACGATAGCTACCATATTGTGTCTCTCATTTGTAATCTCTTTTTTCCTTGGATTAAATGTCTATGATTTAGTTGTGTCAATAAATTAAACACTTTCCATAGAAAAAGACATGTTCATGTATCCATAAATGAAAGAATTTGTATGTTCATCATAGTTATCTTCATCATTTTTAGCTACCTCAAGCAAAGAATTCAAATTGACAAATACTCTGCTATTCTCTACCAATGGGAGTTCCAACAACATGTGATATGTTTATTGTGCTCTAATGTCTCTTTCAAAAATTATTTCAATTAGAAGTCTCCTATATGATCTTTTTGCTAATTCATTGGGGTCTTCAATGTTTGCAAGCTACATCGACATTTGACGATAAGTTTCATAACTCTTCTCTAATTTTGTTACATACTCTACAATGTACTTGATTACAAAATGTTTGGAAAGAATGAGTTGCCAATCTACATAATTTACTCTTCACAATTGTAGTATGTAGTTGTTAGAAATCAAGGTAAACAACTATCAATGGAAAACATATTACAACTATAATTGTGTAGAACAAAAATGGAGATAGTATGAAATCACCACAAAGAAATAATGGAACTAAAGATCAAACACATAACACAGTGATTACGTGGAGAAACCCTTTCAGTAAAAAACTCTACACAAGAAGAGATGCACCAGTATGTATTAACTTCAAGAGAGTTTACAATACAACACTATCAATCTCCTCTTCTGTCTTCAATCCAACAACGCTTGTTTCTCTAGTCTCGACTCTCTACTACTACACAATCGTAATACAATATCCTCATAAAGGGGTTACCTTTTAGGGCAAGACAAGCCAACATAATCTCTATCATCAAATCTGTGACCTAATGATGAATGGTCCAAATTTACAATGAGAATATATATATAAAATGTGGCTTCTGGGGGTGTTGCCACCAGACCTCCATAGGGGCGCGTGGCCCCCGGACCCCCCGCCAGGGCGCCATCCCCCTATACCCCGTAGGGGGTAACCCCCTCTATAACTCCCCAGATAACCTACATCTGTTAGGTACTAGAATCAAACATGCGGCTGAAACAAGATTGCTACTTGGTGGATACTTCTTCCCTTATGGAATTTACAAACAACATTAGGAGTAATTAATTACATAGGATTTAAAAGGTTTATGGCACCTTAATCTTAACAGTAGTGATTGTGTGTATATTTACTCTATTATCATTTCTTGTAGGCTCAAAGTTTTTATCTATTATCTTTGAGTCTTGATATAATTTGCATTCCTCGATATTCAATGGCCATTAAGCATTATACCTATAAGAAACAATAACCCATTTTTAGTTCTTGGAACACACATTATGTTTGGTTTATGTACAACTACTTCAATGTTTGATAATCTTACATACAAACTATTTTTCATCTTTCCTTACATAGGCACACACCCTCTCTACACATTGTATGTCATTCTACATAATTAAGGAGCTCTTCATAGCCATTTTCCATAACCACCTATGTGAATTGTGTTGTATTTTAAAGACATGGATGTTGTGTAAATTTTTTTAATTCATAATATATAATAATTTATTATTTATAACAAAAAAATAAAAATATTGTATACAATGTAGATTTGATAAGGATTGATAACATACATGTATGTTTTGTTAATGTAGATCTTCTTAAGAGTTCTATGAATGAACAATAGAATGGAAGTATTTCTTAGACCTTTTTTGTTCAGGATCATTTTTGCAATCAAGGTTGTACATATTTGGTGCTCCACCTAACCATATGAATCCATGGACATGTGGTGAAACTCTATGTTACCATTCATATCTAAACCAATACTCTTTTACTTTTTTTTGTAGTATCTCCTTTCCACAAATTGTAAGTTGTAGGTGCATGTAGTGTACCAGCATATGAGTGTTAAGCACACACTTATACTGAGAGGGGGTAGTGAATCACTATAAGTTAATCTTTTACTTTCTAAAATTTACTATCCACAACAACAACATTCACAAGATCTAACAATTAAAAAGCACAAGATTTACATGGAAACCCTTTCAGGGAATAAAACCACAAAATAAAATTCTCTTACAAAATTTGTAGGCACCTACCTATTAGAGACACCAATCCCCACTGCTAAGCAATTTGTACGTACCATCCTACTAGAGACACCAATCCCCACTGGTAAGCACCAACTTAGCAAGAGACATCAATCTCTTCTTTTAGGAGGCACTGACCTCCAAAACTAGGTTCCACCTTCCAAATGTTGCTTCTTCAATGGATGATGGACATTTTGATCTTCTTCATCTTATTCACTCCATGATTACCCTCTCCTCATTAATCATAACATAAATATACATGATCACACATGCTTGGATGATATACTTTAATGCATATTCTCTCCTTATCTCTTCCACATATATATCCATCATATATCACTCATATACTCACTTGTATATGCTCCATGATTGATTGATATTTCATTTTTCTCCTCCTTGAATGTGTTGGTTCATTTCCCAACAGATACGGGAGGTTGCGTGAGCTGCCTCCCCTTCACTTCTGGTTCTGGCGCACCAAGGGGGGTATCCCTATAGCTAAAGATTTAACTTGACTCACCCAATGACACAAAGATTTAGCTTTACAATAACAGGCATAATACTCTCATGTGTGGACCAAGATTTACATGATAAATCACAAGTTTGGCAATGTTCTTGGACATATCTAACTGGTTGGGGATGAGAGTATGCAGGGGTCCTAATCCTACTCCTACAACTAACAGGATGGAACAATGAAAAGATTTGTATTTTATGATTGGAGTTATGGGATTTCCCTAGACCCTTTAAACGGACCAATTCCCAAACTAGTGCCTTATCAGGGCAACAAAGTCAAATCTATGAATGTAAATGTTTCCCTATGACAACATAAATTCATATCCAGAGGACTCAGATAAAATATTACTGTCTAACAACAATATGTCCAAGAAAAAGTATTACCTATGATCATACTTTGTAGATCCTATGATGCAATCCATTTTCCTTTGTATCTAATCAAAAGCCTATTTAACCACTCCTTGAGCAGACGCAAGAAATCATACACACAGTACAACAAGTATATACTGAAAAACTTGGAAGCCCTTGACAACCTTGTTTGAAAGGAAAACAAATAACATATAGGAGACAATCATAAACAATACACACACCAATTGTTTTTCATTTAGATTTAATTTGCATAGAAAGTCATCATATAGGAACTTATCAATTACAAAACAAGAAAGATTGATACACCAGATCAAGGACCGAATCTGCAACAAAAAATGCCTTTCAAAATGTGAACACTTGTGTTCAAGGTCAGGGCAGAAAACCCAAAAAAATATCCAAACCCCGTAGAATGGCCATGGATTCCTTTTTCAAGGAGCACACAAGCTTCCAGCCACCTACACACTGACAGACTTCATAAATGCAGAGATCATTCCCTCCAGATTTTCAATGAAACAAACGGATCCTCAATAAATTTAGGTCGCTAAAGCCATCAGATTCACCATAAAAGCCAGCTGCGCAAGCAACCTGGACCTTGAACAGGCAAGTAGATGTGATTTTTTTTATATCATCGTGCAGCATGGTAGTTGACTATGGAAAGAGTGCGCAAAAAGGTGCCAACAGAAAGTCATTTGAAACATTTATCCTCAATTGCAGGATCGGGCTCCATGCAAGCAAGATCGACAGTTGCAATCTTTCAAATTTGTGAGATCTAATTATCCCACATTCACCCTGCAGTGACCCCTTCAACACTTTATATACCAGACCGTGAGCATACTCAATGTCACACATTTTTCCCTGATGCGGCCCATGATCTACCCGCTAACAGCCTGTCGCTCCAACTCCTGCCGATGTCAAGACCCTATTGGTGTAACCCCAAGTTATCGAAGCGATATCTTTCACCTGCACTGATATCACCTGTCACACCGACTGTCAAACCCTTTGGCAAGACCCCAACTTGTCGGTGCATCCTAAAACTCCTCCGCCGACCACATTCCTCATGCCGAAGCCAAACTCCCATCGAGTAGACCAAAACAGTCGGCGAGACAACCCAAGACTTAGCCGATGGTTCAAACTACACCAATAGCAACTCCATCGGGAAGACACCACTCATCGCAGAGACAATGCCAAACTTTGCTGACAGACCAAAGTTAGGCCGAACACTTTACCCGTATCGGTGTGATCCAAACCATCGGGGCGACACCTCCATAGCACGCCGACACATAATATCATATCAATGGCACACCTGGCACACCTCGAACCACCTCATTAGCCAGCTCTCATTGGCAAACACCCTGCCAGTTCTCCTGATACACTGATATAACTCGATCGGCCAGAACACCCTTGTCGGCTCAATGCCTCGATATCTGCCTGATCTGTAATGTCACCCCGATAGCCACCTCCATTGGTGCAACCCCGACCGTCGGGGCAACCTCTCCACAACATGCCGACGAAGAGAGTTACGCCAACGACCACACATCATATATCCCTGTCATCATCGGCGATCGGCGGGAGACTGGACCTAGCTGCCGATAGCTATTGTTATAGCGATAAGACTCCTTCGACGCTTGTTTGAACCTCCATCGGCCTGTCGGTTAGAACACAAAATGGGCTGCCAATGAAGACTTTCATGCCATGCAAGGAACAAACTAATTTGAACAATGTGATCGCTGAGACAAAAGCCAACTCACGCTGATGCTCTTAGAACTTTTTTTTGAGTTTTTTATGTGAAGGGGCCTGCATATTTAAAAGCTTGAAACCTGAATATTCATGCAGGCACCAACAAAATGATCTCCATATATTTCTTATTTACTCCATCATTCTTTCTTTTTATATCTCCTTGAATGATCACCTTCTATATCTCATATCTTCATTGCCCTACTTAATTCTTCATATGTTCTCATTGAATGTTCTACTCTTATATACCTTGTCTCTCCCAAGGGACACACTATTTCTACATACCTTTTCACTATTCTTAACTAAATAATTAATAATATTAATTAACTTCTTTTGAGCGTTTTCCTTTATTCCTCCCCGCGACTTGAGTTAATCTCTATTAAGATGCACCACAATATAGCATAGAGATGAATGTAAAACCTTGCAGGTAATCACCCTATTGTAATTGATGAGTTGTTGGCAATATTGACTTCCTTTACATTTACCTAGCCCTTCATCTAAGAAATGCAATAAAACTTCACAAAAATAGCCACACACATTAGACAACTCTTTCGCACGTACATGATTGACATCAAGATTTGAGTCTCGTGAATGTTCCCCAATTATCATTCCATCATAAGTCTCTGTTCCTGGTGCAACAAATAGCATTCCACAGGCTTCCAAACTCATAAGTGAATATGCAATGACTATCCCTGAACTCATTGAAACCAGTGCCCCCTTCCTTACATTACCGAGAGGACTGTGATATTTTCCATAACTCTGAAATGTGTGATGCATGAAACTGGTACCATGTGTATCAGCACCAAACACACTTCAATATCCAACAAGGCCTCTGGAGGGACATATCAAAGACATTCTTGTGTGCACCTCAACTCCTGCACAAGGACCAATGTCTTATCAACTCCCCTTGCATGTTTGATAAAGCTTCCATTTCATTCCCACGATCGCTTCCATCACCAGTGTCATTTTCATCATCAGTTTCATCCAAAACCCATGCAGCCTGATACCCCGTGGAAGAGTCCTCTTCTTCAACTTCTTTTGCTTAGTACTCTTATTAGTTTCAACTAACTATTCTTTTGTTGTCCATGTTTGAAATGTAGTACATATGTCTTTGTCTCATTTTGAAAGAGATCAAATGCTATGACTAGTCACTTTTTATAACTATGCAATAGTTTTATGACTACATCAAGAGAAACTCCTTTAATGTGAAGTCAAACATAAGCACCAACACTAGCACAACCATCCAACTTTCCACTCTCAATTTCTTTTGCTTTTGCCAACATAGGCTTGTGTTTCAAATGCAAATATACAAGCATATTCTTTAGGCAAAGTCTTATTTGGATCATTCTCATCCTACTGTTAGGCTTTTGGAAATCTCTCTCATCAAGTTTAGTCTGACAAACATATCCACCACTCTCTTCTTCTTAAAGCTTTGTGATCCTCATTCCTAATATCTCTAATAGCATGCACTCTCTCACTCAACATCTTTATCACATTTTCTTCCTTCTCTCATTGTCTCAAGCCTTCTAGACTCTTTATCATCTTGACATTAATTCTCCTTTGACATCAATGACAATATTTCCAACAATCTCCCCCTTTGCCATTGATGGCAACCTTGCAAAGAAATAATCTGTGAATACTGCAAGAACAAAATTCTGCCCCTTGCTATAATTCTCCCCCTTTCTGTAACTATGCAATAGTTCTATGACTACATCAATAGGAACTCCTTTAATGTGAAGTCGAACATAAGCACCAACACTAGAACAACCATCCAAATTTCCACTATCAATTTCTTTTGCTTTTGCCAACACATGCTTGTGTGTCAAATGTAAATATCCAAGCAAGTTCTTTAGGCAAAGTCTTCTTTGGATCATTCTCATCCTACTGTCAGGCTTTTGGAAATCTCTCTCATCAATTTTAGTCTTACAAACATCTCCACCACTCTCTTCCTCTTAAAGCTTTGTAATCCTCGTTCCTACTATCTCTAATAGCATGTACTCTCTCACTAATAGCATCATTATCATGTTTTCTTCATTCTCTCATTGTCTCAAGACTTCTAGGATCTCTATCATCTTGACATTAATTCTTCTTTGACATCAGTGACAATATTTCCAACAATCTCCCCCTTTTTCATTGATGACAACCTTGCAAAGAAATAATCAGTTAATACTGTAAGAACATAATTCTCCCCCTTGTTGTAATTCTCCCCCTATCTATAACTCTCCCCCTTTGACATATGGAAAAGGGATGTTCATTACTATCATAAAAAATATTCATCATCTGATCTTTCTCTAAGTTGTCTTTTGGATGTATACCAAAGAATCCACGAAGCTGAAAGATAATGTAGTGATTATCTCCCCCTGGATTGGTGTCCTTCATTTTATGCATGAAATGCAGTTTGCACAAGCATATATTCCTTCTTCTGGTTATCTTTCTCTTGCTTCCTTTTCCAAACTTTTGTAGATTCTCCTTTTTGTTTAGCAAGGGCATCCATTTTCTTGTTCTATCTAGGAGATTTTATAAAACCACTTCTACAAAAACATGCTATATGACCATAGTTATTGCACTTATAACATATAATACCATTCTCTAATAAAGGAGCAAATGAATTGTAGTTTATATCTGAAAACCCATAATAACTTATGTTTTTATTCCATACATAATTATATCTCACACATGCTCTATAATTTGTTGCTTTATGACCAAAATGATTGCAGAAAAAGCAATAACCAAAAAATGAACCTTGGAACCTAGTCATATAAGACTATTTTGGAGGGAATGATCTTCTGAATATAATTTTTTTGATGGGAATGTTCTCACCTTTGTTGTCTCTATGAGGAGTGTTGGTTTTCTAAGGAATATTATTCTTTTTTATCTTCTTCGTAGCCAAGACCAATCTTAATAAATGTTGACCCTTGGCAATTGATAATATCATCCAACATTTTGATGCTCTTCTCAAATTTTAAGCTTCTTTTCAACTGGGTAGATATTTTCTCTAGTTCTTCCCTCAAGGAAACAATTTTAGATACTAGCTTCTCGCAGTTGTCTTCCTTTATCTTCAGTTGGGTTCTCACCTCCTCTTCTATCTTGTTTGCCTCTTCTAGTTGAATCTTTAGGCTGATGATGATTTTTTCTAATTCTTCAAGGCTTTGTGACATTTTTGTTTTTGAATCGCCATCTTCTTTTTCATGTTTTTCAAGGTGCAACTTTTATTTCAAATTATTTTTCTCAATCTTCTTAATCTTGCTAAAGGCACAAATTAGTTCTTCTTCAAGATCCACTTCTTCATTTTTGACATATTCTTCTTCTTCTAAATCCATCTTTTCTTTTCCTTCACTTGCCATGACATCACTCCTTGTTTCTATTGCCACGAAGAGAGTTTCTTCTTTGTCATTGTCTAAGATACTTTCATTGCTCTCCTCATATGAGCTACTATCACTTCTGGAATAGAGTATTTTCTTATGTTTATCGAAGTTCTTCTTTTCATATCTACTTTGTTTGTAGCTCTTTTTGTATTCATGATGTCTGCTCCCATTCTTCTTGTTATGATCTTCTTCATCATCACTGCTATCCTTTTCTGCATGTGGACATTTAGCAGCAAAATGTCCTATTTTTCCACAGTTAAAACATTTGAAAGGTAGCTTACCTTTGTATTTTCTAGATCCTTTCTTAAGATTTCTAACAAAATGAGCTTCCTTTACATATGATTCATTGCTGAAGCTATAGCTTGATTCAGGTTGTTTATTCTTCACCTTCTTTGAAGCTTTGAAGGTAGCTTCTCACTTTGATGACTTCTCTTTTTCAGTTCTCAATTCATATGCCATGAGGATCCCATGAAATTCATCCATAGTTAATTTATCGAGGTCCTTAATTTCTTCAATGGCTGAAACTTTTGTAGAAAATCTTAAGGGGAGAGACCTTAACACTTTTTGCACAATCCTTGAATCTTCTATCTTTTCACAAAGTAATCTAATGATGTTGACAATTTCATCCACATGAAGGAGATAGGATACAATATTTTCTTCGTCTTTCATTTTCAAGCTCTCGAATTATCTTCTATGAGTTTGGAGCTTAGCCTTCTTAACTTTTTCATCACCTTCATAAATGTTTTTAAGTTTGTCCTAGATTTCTTTTGCCGAGTCATAGTTCATTACCTTGACAAACTCTGATTCAGACAGACCACACAAGATACCATTGATGGATTTTGCATTATTTTCACTAGCCTTCTTTCCAACCTAATCCATTGATGGAGATGTTGGAGCTTTATAACCATTTTGGTGCAGTCAGGGATGGAGGGTCTTGAGAATGGACTTTCCAAACTTGTAGCTAGAGTAAACACAAAAAAAAAAACACAAGAAATAGAATGCAATAGAAGATTTATATGCTCAATATCTCAAACAATTATAATGCTTATAGACCAGTAACATGCGGGCTATAATCTGGCTTACAAGCCTACTTTCTTGGTTACAACATACATGAATGATAAGGCATTGAAGTGCCTCCATAAAAGAACTATCTTTCTATCTTATTGCTACATATCAACTATTGCCTTCCTAGTGCATCTAAGAAATGTATATATATCCTCTTCTAGCTCATAGAATGCTCCGCGTTGGCATCAAGAGGTATCAATCCCTAATGCAAGATGAAATGTGTAGGAAACATGTAGGTCAACCTACAACTCATGGTAATGCTCTGAAGATGAATGAAATATGTTATAGTTCTCAATGAAGGTCTATGTGGTCCTTTCCTGCCTTGTGTGATGTTCCATTAGGCTCCACAAGTCACAAGAATGCTCCACAAACCTTGTGTGATCAACTAAATGTTGATTTCTCTGTTTTGTTAAAACTAATGATCTTTTGGTAGCGATATCTCTACGTAGATGAATCCAAATCTCATGAAATTTGAGTATGATGTAGATGTCATAGTGTATAACCTAAATCCTACTCCATGAGCTCTGAAATAAAGATGTGGTAGAATGCGGTAAAAAATGCTGAAACTACAATAGACTGAACTACAACTGAAATGCCAAAAAGAAAAGAAAGCAAATATTTTTGGTTGATGTAAGATTGCTCTTCAACCTGGGATGCTCCTGCATCACATTCACTACTGATTGCCAAATATCAAAACCAAGAGCCATTAGATAAGTTTGCATCCTTATGCTCCAAAATGCATAATTTGTTCTATCAAACAATGGAGCTCTATTTGTGGAGAAACTTTTTTGACTAGCCATGTGTGCTCTCGAGATCTACCTTCCAATGGTTAGATTATTTTTGAAGGAATGTGCTCTGACACCAATTGTTAAGAACACACTTATATTGAGAGGGTAGGTGAATCAGTATAAGTTAATCTTTTACTTTCTAAAATTTACTATCCACAACAACATAATTCGCACAGGATCTAACAATTAAGAAGCACAAGATTTATGTGGAAACCCTTTCAAGGAATAAAACCACAAAATAAAATTCTCTTACAAAATTTGTAGGCACCTACCTACTGGAGACACCAATCCCCACTGCTAAGTACCAACTTAGCAAGAGACACCAATCTCTTCTTTTAAGAGGCACTGACCTCGAAACCAAGGTTCCACCTTCTAAATGTTGCTTCTTCAATGGATGATGGACATTTCAATCTTCTTCATCTTATTCACTCCATGATTCCCCTCTTCTCATTAATCATAACATAAATATATTTGATCATACATGCTTGGATGATATACTTTAATGCATACTCTCTCCTTATATTCTCCTTATCTCTTCCACATATATATCCTTCATATATATCTCATACTCACTCATATATGCTCCATGATTGATTGATATTTCATTTTTCTCCTCATTGAATGATCTCCATATATTTCTTATTTACTCCATCATTCTTTCTTTTTATATCTCCTTATATATCTTATATCTTCATTGCTCTACTTAATTCTTCATATGTTCTGATTGAATGTTCTACTCTTATATACCTTGTCTCTCCCAAGGGACACAATCTTTCTACATACCTTTTGACTATTCTTAACCAAATAATTACGAATATTAATTAACTTCTTTTGAGCGCTTTCCTTTATTCCTCCCTACAACTTGAGTTAATCTCTATTAAAATGTGCCACAATATAGCACAGAGATGAACGTAAAACCTCATAGGTAATCACCCTATTGCAATTGATGAGTTATTGGCAATATCAACATCCTTTACATTTACCCATCCCTTCATCTAAGAAATGCAATAAAACTTCCTAAAAGCAGCCATGCACATTAGACAACTCTTTTGCACATACAGGATTGACATCAAGATTCGAGTCTCATGAATGTTCCCCAATTATCATTCCATCATAAGTATGTAATGTAGGAAAAAGGAGAAGATGGGTTTGTTTAATGAGGTTGATAGTTAACTAGATCCTCCTTTCACTACATACATTCAAGGACATTAAATTGAGTTGAATCACAACTTTTGCAAGAGGACTCAACTGCAGGTTTGGTGTCACTTGGAATGATAAGGAAATTTAGAATTTGTTGATTAATTTGTTAAACCTTAATTTGATTATGCTTAAAACCCTAATTATGCAAAATCGTAAACAAACGGATGAAACCCGATAGATGCTCGCACATGAAGACACTAAATGCAGATCAGATACATACCAGATTTTGGATTTCAGAAGTTGGAAACTTTGGGGACAAAAGAGTGGGTACCCTTGTCTAATGTAGTGCTTTTTCCCATGGTCAAGAGCTAAATATGTTGCAGACTATACTCAGCTCAGATATTTCTGACACTACAAAATTGAAGCACAAAAGAGAAAGCACTCTTGTCTAATTAGGGATATTTTCTATCATTTTCTTCAGATCTGGAATCTTTATGCTCTGCACTTATCTCTTGCAACTCCTCTCCGCAAGATTTGACACCTGTAACCTGCAATCGCAAGAGAGGGGTTGGGGGTTGTGGTGTTTAGGAGCTTGCCTTGGTCAAGCCCTGGAATGGTATTAAAGCCTTCCAACACTATTGCTAGATAGAGAGTTTGTGTCCTTGGTGGACAGAGGCAAAAGCAAAAGATATGATAAATTGATTGAAACACAAAGTAGATATCAACTTGGTAGGTGTAAACCCTCATAGAGATGAAATTCCTTAAAATCACGAGGAGATGGATTGATGAAGCCAAATCTGTAACAAAACACATACAAACACAACACAATATTGATTTGCAACACAATGAAAGCCTTGAGTATCCTTAGCACAAGATCACAAGTTTGCATTATCCATCTCTAGTTAAAATGAAATCCTAAACATGTTTATATATGCATTCCTGCTAAACATTCGTAATTCAAATTTAATAGGCCAACAAAGGGAAACCTTTTAACGGTCACTTTGTCGACATTTAAAATTTAGGTTTCGATAAAATAGGTCTAGACTAGGGCATGGGCGCCCTTGTCCAAGGTCCTATTTTAGGACTTACTTAAGCTCAAGAGTGTCCCCTATGTCCTATTTGTCATGGGTTTCAAGGGATTTTGCTTCAAGATTCATTTTAACATGCATGATTAAATCTAAGGGACCCGAGAGCTAAACTTAGGAGGTAAAAGTCCTAGTGGACATTTTATGACATAACATTTGTATTTATGATCTTATGACCTATACATGCATTAAAGTATGGTTGAAAACACATCAAACATGCCAAACACTGGAAGCTAAGGCAGACACAAAGATTGAGGAACTATTCCTAGCCCCCAGTCTTAGGTAAGCACTAGAAAACACATTGCAGACACATAAAACACAGAGAATACAATAATAGGCAAACAAAACATGGAGAAGACAGTATTGGAGACACACAATTAAGATGAATACGTTGATATGGCATTGATATAACATTTTCATATTCATAATATGTATGCATGGAAATGAAATTGCAACACAAAACCCAAATGTAGGGGGGGACTCATTGCCACACCCTTTACACTACACCCGAGGGAAAACATGCCATACAAAACCCAAGTGTAGGGTAGACTTATTGCCACACCCTTTACATTACACTAGGAGGAAAACACACCATACAAAGCCCATGTGTAGGGGGGACTCATTGCCACACCCTTTACACTATGCTAGGGGGAAAACACATGGAAGACACATAGAAAACACAAGCGCCATATAGCATGCCATAGACATACTATACGTCTTAAACACGACAAACAAGGGCGATGGAAGGAGCTTATTGCTAAGCCCCACCATTTCAAACATGCTATAGGTACACCTGATAGTTGGGCTTATGCCACAACAATTGCCAAAGACACGCTTAAGGGAGGATAGTGTCAAGATCAAACCTTGCCTCCACAAAGGACTTTTTGTAATAAAAGGATGTGCACTAGCTCAAGTGATACACCATCCCGCCTTTCGCAAAAGGGCTTTTGAATAAAAGGATACATACTAGCTCAAGAGATACATTATCCCGCCTCATGCAGAGGGCTTCTTTGATAAAACGATATGCTATCCCGCCTCCCAGAGAGGGCTTACAAACACGCTTCGTTAGTACCAAAATCATCAGACAGATATCATTATTTATGCCCCCACCTTAATGTGGTTGATGTCATGTACTAATATCAAGCACGTTAAGGTAGAGAGAAAACACACAAGGAAACAAAAGCTTTCGCAAAGCCCATGCCCCCAAGGTGACATGTGCTTACGATCACCGAATGTTCCCACAAACACATTGATAAGATATGCTAAGATCAATAAAAAGAGATGTTAGAAATCTTACTCTAAGATAATAACCAAAGCAATGCATGAAAATAATCACATCAAGGACCAAGGCTATACTATGGGTTCGGAACCGAGTATAACCATTGGGCTATACTACAGATACCTCATAACTGAGTGTAGCAACAAGGTAAGATACCAATCAAAGTGTGCAAGAACATATTGAGTGGTTTGTAAAATGTTAGTCACAAGAAATCCCATAAGATGATACACTACACAGAATGATTCTACTAGTCAAGCATTAGATATATATAAATCAACCCCATCTTCATATATGGAATAGGTCCATTTTTGTTTTCTCACTGAAGGGACACGCGGTTCGTATCAGTATTTGTTTGTTTTCGTCATCCACCAACTAGGTAGAATCACTAGAAGAAGGTAAATAATAAAAGAGAGGAGAACAAGTGCCTTAGGAACACCACGTAGGAGGATGCCCCTAGGTCATCAACCGCAACGCTATGCCCCTAAGGCATGACCCACAACAATAAAACAGAGGAGAGAAGAAATAGAAGAATGATGATACAAATATAAGAATGGTCACAATAGAGGTGATCTCACGGTATCCTTGACCTTACAAGAGTATCAAGTGTCATTGTAGGAGGCCTGAACAACACATAACACATCACAGGGGAACACAACACGACACAATTCTAACATATATCTAGGAGGAGGCCACCCTTAAGAGCAATTAGAATAGGTGCTACAAGAGGGGGAAATACTTACCTTATTCAATGGGATATTTCTTGGTGGACAATCCTTGTTTATCAGCTTAGGATATCTCACATGTAGTTTTGGTCTTGAAATTGTTGATATTGTAGTAGCATTAGTACACTTATTCACCACCCTCTTAGGAGGTGGAAGAAGTGGTTTATTTTGAATGATCTCAACATCCAACTGGAAGGCATTTAATGTGAGAGACCTTTCCTCATCCACTAGTGTTGCATCTTTTGAAGAGAGAGCATAGGAATTAAGGGAAGGTAAGGTGTTGTGAGGATAATTGTTGGTCATTGTATCTTTAATGATGTTCAAAGAATATGTAAACAAAGGAGATGTATCCAAGGTTTTCACATCCTTAGTGATATCCAAGGGACTTGAACATTCAACCAAAGGAGGGAGATCAAGGATCTTCACTTCCTTAGTGATGACCAAAGTACTTGAATATTCAACTAAAGGAGGGAGATCAATAGGATGATCCATAGAGACTTCATGCACTATGATAGGGAGAGAATTTTTATCATTGTTAGATGAATGCTCATTATCTATCTATGGAATGTTCTTTATTGGAGAGGGTTGTTTATTCACCAATGCTTCATCTTGGCCAGAGAGAGCATTGTAATAAGGAGATGGTGGGAGCTCTTCATTCGCTAATGCTTCATCTTGGCCAGAGAGAGCATCAAAATAAAGAGATGTGGTGTGATATTAAGGGATATGTTAATGGATTTTTCCTCTTGTGCTAAAGTGTCCTCATAAGTGGGAACAACTTTGGGAGAGAGATCATAAGGTAGAACTAAGTTACCACCACATGTATTAGCAATAGGAGGCGTAGTGGAATGTCCAATAGAGATAAAGTTATCTAGGGCTTCATCTAACATATTGAAGTCATCACTACTAAATGATGCAACATATTTATTATCAATGAATTTAATAAGATCATCTAATATCGGAGGGTATGTTCCCATGAGATCTGTGAAACTATCAAAGTTAGATATATAACATAGGATTTCATATGTAGAATTCATGGAAATATCAACATCATAGATATATGCAATTTGTTTTAAGACTTGAGGATGTTCATGAGTAAATTTAGAAAAATTATCAATGTCTATAATGTATGCAAACAAAGATTCCAAAGATGAATAGCAAGAAGTATCCATGATGAATAGATTGAGGAAATTAGGTTTTTAAATAGTAAAACTCACAAATTTCACAATCAATCAAGTAAATAAGATTGAAATAGTGCTACACAACAAGGCAAGATAAGTTAGATTATTTCACACCAAAGCACTTGTTTGAGGGAAACGGGTACTAAAAAACACATGGAGTCCACAACAAACATAGTGGATAGGAGGAAAGAGTGCTACACAACAAAGCCCAATTGATGATTTTAAAGGTTTTGATCAAAAGATGTGAATGAGGTGTGTGAACAACTAGTGTTGAAATACACACTGCATAATTAAGAATATGCCAATTTTCACACAATGATATGAAATTATGCAAAATTTTCAAATGAAAAATGAATATATGCTTGGATACTAGTGCAATATCTAAAATGCAAGATATATAGGATGAATGCAATGAAACAACATCCATCTATGCTTGTTTATGCATCTAGAATGCTTAATTTTTTCACTTTTTTCAATGTAAATGGACAAAATATGTAATGAAATTAGGAAAATGATGAGGGGCATAAAATTAAGACCTTTTAATCAGTCCAAGAATGCAGTAAAATTTGTCACAACACACCAATCTTGCAATGGTAGATTAAAGATTAGCCAAAATGTAGTAAAAATGCACAGATTTTTGAAACCCTAATAGTGAAACTAAGGCATGAAAGTATGCAAAATGATGAAATTGATAGAATCTAATCAGATTTCATATGCAAAATAACTCATATCAGATTTGAAAATGGTTCTAAAATCCTATAATGTTGAATTCAAGTGAAAATTAAGGCAAGATGAATGAATATGCTTATTTTTGTTGAAATACGCAATGTGTAAATGCAAAATTTGAAATGTAAATGCAATTTAACATCCAATGATGAAACACTACAGTCAAAAATAAGATTTGAATGAGTGTGAAAATGAGTAATAAAATCTGAAATAAGATTTTAATTACAAACCCTAGCTTTTGAAATTACTAGGTTATATGAAAAATGTAAAATTTCAAGCAAAACCCTAGCAAATGAGAGATGCAAATGCAAGGTAAATGATCATGAAAATATGAAATGCTGCAATTTATCTCAAATCTAATATAAATATCAGAAATTCAAATGATTTAAATTATATGCAATGAAAACAGTGCAAATTATGTCTAAATGCAAGCCAGAATGCCTATTTTTTCAAAATTTTCAATTTTTATGCAAGATTTTCAAATGTATGATGATGAAAATGATATGTATGAATGCAAATATGATGTGTAACACTTAGAAAGGTGCAAAATTAAGCAAAAACATGGGTTCACCAAAATGTAATGTAGGAAAAAGGAGAAGATGGGTTTGTTTAATGAGGTTGATAGTTAATTAGATCCTCCTTGCAGTACATACATTCAAGGACATTGAACTGAGATGAATCACAACTTTTGCAAGAGGACTCAACTCTAGGTTTGGTGTCACTTAGAATGATAAGGAAATTTAGAATTTGTTGATTAATTTGTTAAACCTTAATCTGATTATACTTAAAACCCTAATTATGCAAAATCGTAAACAAACAGATGAAACCCGACAAATGCTCGCACTAGAAGACACTAAATGCAGATCAGATACATACCAAATTTCTGGTTCTAGAAGGTGGAAACTTTGGGGACAAAAGAGTGGGTGCCCTTATCAATGTAGTGCTTTTTTCAGAGGTCGGGAGCCAAATATGTTGCAGACTGTACTCAGCTCAGAGATTTCTGACACTGCAAAATTAAGGAACAAAAGAGCAAGCACCCTTGTCCAATTAGGGATATTTTCTATTGTTTTCATCAAATCTGGAATCTTTATGCTCTGCTCTAATCTCCTGCAACTCCCCCCGCAAGATCCGACACCTATAACCTGCAATCACAAGAGAGGGGTTAGGGGTTGTGGTGTTCAGGAGCTTGCCTCGAGCAAGCCCTAGAATGACATTCAAGCCTTCCAACATTGTTGTTGGATAGAGAGTGTGTGTCCTTGGTAGACAGAGTCAAAAGCAAATTATACGATAAATTTATTGAAACACAAAATAGATATCACCTTAGTAGGTGTAAACCCTCACGAAGATGAAGTTCCATCAAATCATGAGGAGATGGATTGGTGAAGCCAAATTTGCAACAAAACACATACAAACACAACACAATACTACTTCGTAACACAATGAAAGCCTTGAGTATCCTTAGCATAAGATCACAAGTTTACATTATCCATCTCTAGTTAAAATGAAGTCCTAAAATTATTTATATATGCATTCCCGCTAAACATTCGTAATTCAAATTGAATAGGTTGACAAAGGGAAACCTTTTAACAGTTACTTTGCTAACATTTAAAATTTGGGTCCTAACAAAATAGGTCTAGACTAGGGCATGGGCGCCCTTGTCCAGGATCCTATTTTAGGACTTAATTAAGCTCAAGAGTGTCTCCTAAGTCCTATTTGTCATGCATTTCGAGGGATTTTGCTCTGGGATTCATTTTTAATATGCATTATTAAATCTAAGGGACCCAGGAGCTAAACTTAGGAGGTAAAAGTCATAGGGGGACATTTTACGACATAACAAAGTCTATGTTCTTGGTGCAACAAATAGCATTCCATGGGCTTCCAAACTCATAATTGAATATGCAGTGATTGTCCCCGAATTCATTGAAACCAATGCCCCCTTCCTTACATTCCCAAGAGAGCCACAATGTTTTTCATTACTCTGAAATGTGTGATGCATGAAACCGGTACCATGTGTGTCAGCACTAAACACACTTCAATATCTAGCAAGTCCTCTGGAGGGACATATCGAATACATTCTTGTTTGCCCCTCAACTCCTGCACAAGGACCAATGTCTTATCAACTCCCCTCATGTGTGTGATAAAGCTTCCATTTCATCCTAATGATCACTTCCATCACTAATGTCATTTTCATCATCAATTTCATCCAAAATCCATGCAACATGATGCCCTATGGAAGAGTCCTCTTCTTCAACTTCTTTTGCTTGGTACTCTTATCAGCTTCATCTAACTCTTCTTTTGTTGTCCATGTCTGAAACGCAATACATATGTCTTTGTCTCATGTTGAAAGAGACCAAATGCTATGATTGGTCACTTTCTATAACTATGCAATAGTTTTCTGACTACATCAATAGGAACTCCTTTAATGTGAAGTCGAATATAAGCACCAACATTAGCACAACCATCCAAATTTCCACTATCAATTTATTTTTCTTTTGCCAACACATGCTTGTGTTGCAAGTGCAAATATACGAGCATATTCTTTAGGTAAAGACTCCTTTGGATCGTTCTCATCCTCCTCTCATGCTTTTGGAAATCTCTCTCGTCAAGTTTAGCCTTACAAACATCTCCACCACTATCTTCTTCTTGAAGCTTTGTGATCTTCATTCCTACTCTCTCTAATAACATGCACTCTCTCACTCATAGCATCTTTATCACATTTTTTCCTTCTCTCATTGTCTCAATCCTTCTAGGCTCTCTATCATCTTGATGTTAATTCTCATTTGACATCAATGACAATATTTCCAACAATGAGGATAATCAATAATATTTTGTTTTCTCCAAATTTGGGCTTCTTATTGATTTACTGGTGGTGTTAATGGCATTAGTGTGTATAGATCACACCAATACATATTAGTTGCACTCAAAGTGAAAAAAAAGGTGGGTGGGCCAATTTGATGAAGCATGCCATTTAATTCACCTTGAAATTTTGCCCAGTAAGACATTGTACCCCTCAAGGTGGTTCCAAATTGCATTAAATAGTCAACAAAGTGGGAGTGGTACACATTGTCCATATGCTCATGCAACTTGTTGATGGTGATTAACATATCTTGAGTGATTTTTTTCATGATGTCTCGTGATTATGTTCATCATGTGATATCTAAATCATGGGTGTCAGTTGAAACGGTGATCCCTATACCAAAACATATGTTTAACAAACTCACATGGATGTACTCATCTCAACCATGGTTCCATCCAATCACATCTTCCATCTAGAAACAATGATGGAAATGTCAAATTAATTAAGCCTAATATGACATATTCATTGATAGGAGATGCCCCAATCCTCAAGCAATCCATCAATGTTCTAGGATTTGTATTAGAGTTATTTACCCTTGCATGGATTAATTTCATCTCCGTTCAAGGGGCATTGAATGGCTTCAAGGCCATTGATGGTATATGATTAATGATATTTCCTTCATCCATCTCCATCATTGGACCTACAAATATATTTATTGAACTTACTTCTTTAGAATTAACATCAACATTAGCATTAAATCGATGATAGTACCTTTGAGCTTCTTTATAATTACATTCTTGTCTTTCTTGTCTTTTCGACTCAGTAAGTTGATCTTAACACATTTGTCTTTGTATTGTGCTTCTTAATACACATTGATCATCTCAAGATGTTAGTGCATGATGTCTTCGAATCATATCTGCATGTTCTTAATTTTGTAAATCTAATTCTTCAATTGTCAATTTGGCCATGCGTCTAATAATGCTTTCTATATCATTAATGTTTATTCTTTATTCCTCTCTTTCCACATCTATCATTTGTTGTCATTGTCGTCTTTGATATTCTCTTAGTTGCTTTCATTTTCAAAATTCAATCTTGGTTGAGCGATACCTACAAAATCTTTGAAAACAAATGGTTGTGATGTTTGTGTACTATTAATGTCCACACTTTATACTATTAAAAATAACATACATGCGAAGTAGAATAAATATTACTATATCCTTCATTTTTGAAAACATTGGAAAACAAATCCAACATACCAAGATTAACAAATAAATGTAGTAATAATTCTCCTTATATAAGAAATAAATAAAAATTAAGGCATAGATAAATAATCATGAAATGCATGTATTAAAATAGAAAATATTCTCTTATAGAAAATAAATCTAGTAATAATCCTATGTGTATTCTTAGTATTTTTGCATTTCAAATTAAATGATTAGACTTTCACCAATGTAAAATCATTTTGTATGATTTGATTTACTCTTGTCTACATGTAGGCTTTATTAGAACAATATACCAATAATTCAAATAAGTCCTAAAAATTTTGTAAAGAAAAATAATTTCAACATGTTAATGTGTTAATCATTAGGGTTAACACTTTTGTAATTTATGTAATTTACTTTTTAGTTTAGATAGTCATGTGGCAGTTATACTATTCTTCTGCCTGTATAAACAAGAATGTAATCTTCTTTTTAATATCAATAAAATTTATTATTTCACCTTCCTTTTAAATCTAGGCCTAATAGTGGTATCAAAGCGAGGGAAAGAAAATAGAGAAAAGAAGTTGACCAGTGATTGTTGCAAATCTTATCAATGCATGATTAGAAGAAATGCATGTCAAACTTCTTGGAATGAATCTACAATTTATATAAGCATAACTAATTGTTGTACTGAATGTTGGAATGCAAGCCAAACTCCCTATATTAAATGTTCCATGAACCTGAACAAAGTACTTGAAAATCTTTACTCCAGTTCAATGTGTCCCATATATATTCACTAGTACTTGTTTGCCTTTTTTGCATTCTCTTGATGAAATTCCAGCCAACATAGGGCATGACTTTATGTAATATTATAGAGTTGAGAGGTTTTAAGCTGAAGTAGAGAAGATCCTGGCAATGCAAGTTTCAAGCAACCCATTACAAGTTTAGAGAGCATCGTTCATCTCATGGTCTCATAATGGGTGGTTGAAAACAAAAGAGACCATTAAATTGCATTGAGATTCCTACACTACTTTTGTTATTGTTTATATCAACTTTTGAACATGATAGCCTCAGCAAGTTGTTCAATCCTTATGCCATCAAAGCGATTCATTGGTAAGATCTGACTGTGAAGATGTTGATTCATTCCAGCCATATTGGTCATATCTGCAAACTACGGTAATTCTTTCATAAGAAAGAAAAAGTTTTGTTATTTAAAGATTTGCATATGTTGTATTATACAGAGGAAAGGTCAAATAGCTACAATATTTATATTGGAGTTTTGATGGAGACTATCTATTAGATTTTCCATACTTCATATGTTTGAAGTCACTTTCATCAATTTACAGTGACATGAAATATACATAATAAAAATTATTGTTGGGTAAATGGTGTTGATTTAGAAAAATCAAATTTATAGCAGCAATAAGGGATATCTTTATATGGTGTGAAATTGGAGCTATCAAAGTTATAAGGTGTGTAAAACATAACAACCTTATATTGTGATGGTATATTGTCCCTGCAAATTCATGTAAGCACAAAAAATGAGGTAGAGTTGATATATGAATGTTGGAGACAATATAAACCCATGTTCATGCAATTTTGCAACCAATATGTATATTATTGAGAAAAAAACTCAATCGGTTACAAGATCAGTTGGGAGACACACAAAATAAATATGTAAAGGAGGATGTACCTTCTTCTATCACTTTAACATGTAACAAGTAGGTAAAACTAATGGTGTTGTGTCCCCTCTTGTGTCACATAAGCAAAATGTTGTGTCTAAGCCTATGGCTCAAAAATGCCACCAATCAAAGTCATAAAAGAAGAAACTCATTGATTCAAAATTTGTTACTTCATCAAAACCCATTATGAGAGTTTGGGAATGCAAAAAAATAAATAGGGGAAAATATGGCCTTGGTTATAAGGGTTTTGTTGGGTCTTATGTCCCAAAGTATTCTAAACCCATTAAATTTGTATCAAAAGGACATATGAATAAATTCATGGTGAGTCCTCACCCGTTGGTCAATCGAAAGCAATAAGTCCTAAGTCCAATAATGTCCAAATTTGTCTCATTGTGGACGTCAACGTCATATTTCTAGTAAATGCTTTGATCTACACCCTTGTACATCATGTGATTTGCATACTCATTCTACCAAACATTGTTATCTACAAGATCCACCTCTAAAGTCTATGAGGCATATGTATTTTGGTTGGATAGGTCATTCTAGATGGAGATCCAAGGTTGATTTGTTAATCAAAACTTACAAGAGAGTTTAGTCTATTATCAATGATGAAAATGTGCCTACTCATAGTAGTGATTCAATGTTCTCATCATAATTCTTCTAATGATGATGTCGATCTTATCAATCCTACATTAACTAGTGTTAATATTGATATTTATGAGATGCCAATTTGTATATTTGATAAGCTACCAGTTGTTGAGAAGATTGAATAATTGAATCTACTTCCCATAAAGAATGATTTTGCTAAGCAGTGTGACTGTACTGAGTATATTGGATACGCAACTTATGATGATGTTGGTCCTTAATAATGTATTCCAATTATTTGAGGCCATGGAGATTAATATGTTGCCTCTTGTTGATTTAGTATTATATGTTTTCTCTACTCCATCTAGGATACCAAATTCTTGGTATTTTCCTCTCATCCGCTAAGGGGAGAATCTTGTGTATGCCAGATTTGAGCCTAGAATTTAGAAATAGTTGGCACCTTGTAATTTATATTATTTTCAGTGATAATGTAGAGTTGTCCCAGATTGATTGTTGATGACTACTCATATTGGCCACTAAGGATTGGTCATTTTTCTTATTTGTAGTATGGACAAAACAAGTCCAAATTTGAGACCTGCCAAAGTAATAGGCTCAATTCAAACAAAAATTTGAGAATTTTCAAAGTGATAGGCTCAATTTAAACAAAATTTGAGACATGTCAAAGTAACAGGCTCAATTCAAACAAATTTGAGCCTTGTCAAGGCAACATGCTCAGTTTCAAAATTTGAACCTTGTCAAGGTAACAATGTTAGTTCAAACAAATTTGAGACCTGTCAAAGCAATAGGCTCATTCTTAATTTGAGATCTGTCACAGTAGCAGGCTTTTTCAAGAAGCTTCATATCAGCTAGTAGATATTCTCACCAAAGTGTTTGGTCGAGAGAAGTTTGAGCAATTCAAAATATTACTTGGTTTCATGATAACCCCTTCAAATTAAGGGGGGATGTTAACATGTTAATCATTAGGGTTAAAACTTTTGTAATTTATTTTTCACTTTAGATAGTTATGTGGCAATTATATTGTTCTTCTGCCTATATAAACAAGAATGTAATCTTCTTTTTAATATCAATAAAATTTATTATTTTGCCCTCCTTTTTAATCTGGGCCTAACAAAACACTTAACATAAAAATGTGGCATGCATATTATTTATTCTCCATAAAAAAATATATTACAATACTTTTTTCTATCATTATGACATTTTCTTTGTTCCTCTCTTTCCACATTTGTCATTTATTGTCATTACAATCTTCGATATTCCCTTTGATATTCTCTTTGTTGCTCTTGTTTTCAAAATGTTGTCTTGGTTGAGCCATGCCTACAAAATATTTGAAAACAAATGGTTGTGATGCTTGTGTACTATTAATGGCCACACTTTATACTAATAAAAATAACATACTAAGTAGGATATATATTACTATATTTTTATTTTTGAAAGTATTGTAAAACAAATCCACCAAGATCAACAAATAAATGTTGTAATAATTCTCCTTATATAAGAGATAAATAAGAATTAAGCCATAGATAAACAATCATGAAATGCATGTATTAAAATAAAAAATATGTTCTCATAGAAAATAAATCTAGTAATAATCCTATGTTATTTTTGGTATTTTTGAATTTGAAAGTAAATGATCAAACTTTCACCAATGTAAAATTATTTTATATGATTTAATTTTTTTTTGTCCACATGCGAGCTTTTTAGAATAATATACCGATAATTCAAATAAGTCTTAAAAAATTCTATAAATTAAAATAATTTCACCACTTAACATAAAAATGCGGCATATATATTATTTATTCTCTATAAAAAACATATTGCAAGTACTAAGCTCATAATAAAATACTTTGACATAAACATATCAAAACTTAAACATTTGATCTAATATTTGAGATGATATTTTTACTATCTTAACTTACTTCAATAATTAAAAAAAAAAAACTTAAACATTTTACGATATACATAATATATATGGCCAAAAGCAAAAGCCCTAACATTTTCTTCTCATTCTTTCATTTTCATTTATACCTTAATGGCCACCAAAGAAGGGCATGGGTGACAGGTTTCAATAAAAGTTCTACTTTGAATCTTCACACATTGAAATATATTACAAATTCTAAACTCATACTAAAATACTAAAACATAAATGTATCAACACTTAAACATTTTAATCTCTATTTACTTTAATATAAAAAAAACATAAACATTTTATAATATGCATAATATATGGCCAAAAGCAAAATCCCTAATGTTTTCTTCTCATTCATTCATTTTGATTTTCATTCTGCAAGTAATACTAGAATGACATCCAAAGAAGGGCATGGGAAACATGTTTCAATGAAAGTTCTATTTTTTTAATCCCCATACATTGAAAATAACATCTTTTAGAAGACAATATATTCACATTATTATTTTAATGATGGTTAGATATTAATGATCGGCTAATCTGGCATACAAATTTTGAATGGTTCCCAAGTTTTACATACTAGTAAAAGCATCTAAAGGTGTTATCAAATGGTTGACAAGCACACACACACACACACACACACATATATATATAGTCTATTGGCCAATCACTGCACATTTATGTTTTTCTTCAAAGTTATTTCATGTAGTGCTTGGCTGATAAGATTATTTATATGTGTGTCGATTGGTCATCTAATAACACTTTTAGGTGCTTTTACTAGTTTGATAACATCTTAACATTAATGATTCTCCTTTTATTTATGGTCACTAAATTAAAAGATCTCTAGAATAAAAAGGATAACTTATATTGTAGGAGTAATTGAACATTAGATATGTTTAATCATGTGTTGAGTCCTTTGATTTACCTCTAAACAAAGATGGAATTCAACTCTTATTTGGTTATTGTACATTGTGCACTCTAAGTAAAAGCATTTCAAAAAATTTGAAAACAAAAGATAATTAGTAAATTTATTTTGAGAATGGTTCGCTTATTTTAGGTTTACTCCAAACAAACACAATATATGGTGGGTGATGCATGTGAATGGAGGGGAAACCCTTTTATTTTTCTCATCACTTAAGATCCCAATAGAAGTTGAAAGCTTCACAAAGAAAGGAGACAAACCGTGTACCTTGTTTAACATTTTAAGGGTAACCCTATTGTCTTGGTGTTCACTAAAGTTGCACAAATTTCCAAACATATAAGGTGTGGATTAAATCCAAAGAGCTTTGAGTGTATTCCATGTATCTCAGAGTGCATGTACACTATCCCATTTAATATATTTGATAAGAAATTTTAACAACTCTAGGCAACTCCATTTTTTATTGATTCAAAACAGTTTGAATCTAATTAGATTTCGAATTTCCAAGATTATTAAGTAAATTAATTATGTTTTGGTCATCATGCAGGTATGAAAGAACCTTTTTGACCAACATTCTCAGGGGAAATAGGGTGTTTAGAAAGAGAAGTAGTGAAATTTATGTGGACATAAAAACAATACAATTCTTATTCTTATTTGGTTAGTCAAAAAGGTTTTTATTTGGTTAAGGGCCTGAATTTGATGGTTGTATGGCTGTATTTAAGCATTTTTGCCTATAAAATAGAATCAAAACTTTAGGAAGACTGTATCACATGAAAGTGGAGATTTTGGGCAAGCCATCAAAATTAATATAAGATTATTCTAATAAATATACTTAGCTTATATAATTTTATTTATAACAAAATATGTTTTAATGTTTGAAGGGTAACCTTGAATAAGTAACTGTAATAATTTTTTTACTTGATAAGCAAGATCAACCATCAAATTAGGTCCTTAGGCCTTGTTGGTTATTCTTTTTTACTAACCAAATAAGAAGAACAATTTGGGTTGAAGTTATAAGTAATAACTAACCACTTGAAGCATTAAATAATTTTGATTAAAAAATAATAAATGCTTTTGGTGGAGAACTTAAGCATTTTTTGTAATAGTTACCATGCAATCCTCATAATAAAATTTAAAGACAACCATCAATTAAAGGGCTATGTGATTTCTCCTAGCATTTATGTAATGACTGTTGAGCTAACTCCCTAAAAACAAGTGTTCAAAAAACACAAATACAAGAATCATGTAATGGAATAGAACCATTTTGTAATTCATCAAATAATAGAAATGACAATAAAAAAAATTCAAACAACAAAATTGGAAATAAAACTTTGCAAAGTAAACACAATGAGATTAAAGCTAAGATGCCAAAGCCTACTTATTTGAAGAAAAGATTCTAACTTGAAATGTACAAGTTGAGTTTTAATTTCTTTGCCAATGAACTTTCTTGATCTTACACAAAAATTAGTAAGGTTGTAAAATTAAATACTTTATATCAAAATTTTAGTATGTGATGCAGTGGCATCGTACTCCTATCAATTTTGGTTTTATTTTCTTTTGTAGTTTTGGTTTTTGTTTGCATTTCTTTGATTAATAAGTGGGAGATTCCTTATCTTATTTGTATAATCTTGTCACTTGTAAATCAAGGTTTAGCAAAGAAGTCTCCTATCGCCAGTCATTAGGGAAGTCAAGTCTAGTAAAGAAGTCTCCTATCACCGAGCGATAGAAACTCTATTAGTAGAGGACTTTTTAACTATTGACAGTTATATTCCATACCCGACTGTTTGGTTCACAATGGATGGTTAGGACAGTTTTGAGGGAAGATAAAAGGTCTGGAGAAGTCGACGGTTGAAGACAGATAGACGAAAATGAAGATACTTTGATCTCTGCAGGGGAGGTCGCCGGTTAGAAGAGAGACCAAGAGGGGAAATGAACGGAGCCTGTAGAGTGCGAGAAGACTGAAACAAAGAATCGTGGGTCAACAAGAAAGACACTGTAATAGGTAGAAGTGAATGGAATAAGAAGTTCTATGTTTTGTGGAATCAAGGGTGTCAATGTTCTTTCTGATTTCTGAATGAGATAATTATATTGCTCTGTTTCTTATGGAAGACTATTTCATTGCATCAATGAATTCTTGTCTTTAATTATTGATAGTATCTATTTGTATTGTAATTCCTCTCATTGATAGAATTTCATGTCTTAGAGTGCATATTGGAATGTGTATGATTTGGAAAAAGTGATCTTAAGTTTCTGTTCAGTCTGAAGGAATCTTCTGATCAAATACTGCACAAATGATTTATGAGAAATTATTAATTATGGCTTAGGAAAATTTGGAGTTTTATTATTGATTAAAATATTTCAAATAACACATGTAATTTGGGATTGTAGTAAGTTTATCTAATTATTAGTTATTGTATTTTCCTTATTTATCACATGTTCAGTTCTCTCATCTTAAAAACAAATTAAATCTCTGACAAACTTTTTTCCTTGAATCTCTATAGTCACATCCTGAGCATATCTCCCCATCTTTACTTCTTGACCATTTATAACATATCCAGAAGGCAGATCTAGTCTAGATTTCTAGAATTCTTGAGGAATGGTGTTGGTTTTAGCAAAGCTTCTAGAAGAACCAGAGTCAACAAATGTATCCATAGGAATTGGCTTATATCTTGGAAAATAGAAATTCATTCTTATGTACGTGCAATTTTTAGCCAAGTATAATGCATTAGCAGGTTCAGGTTTGCTAGAAGATTCTTCATCTGAATTATCTGAATTATCTCATTAATGTAAATTGAAGAAGAACACCTGGCTACACCTTCTATCCAGAGTAAACCTCCCCAGATGCCCACTAAGCTAACCTTCCATAAGCAGAAAGAACATATGATGCAGCACACAGAAGAATTAAAAGATTGGCTCCAAGAATTGAACCTAGAAGACATTGAACCAGTCTATATGGAAGAACCTGCTGCTGCCATGAACTCCAATACATCAGATAATGAGGTATACCTTGAAGAAGAAGGATCACAAGTATCAGGTGAAGAAAACCTTTTAGTTTCAGATAAGGATGAGGATAATCTGGTGTATGTTGATGAAGACATAGAAAATGGGGAAGAATATTATATGGCCAGCCCAGAATCAATGGAGAGTAGAATAGATATAGAAATGAAGGATGTTGTATCAGAAAATTCTAGACCTGAGCAATTAAGGGCCTATGCAACATCAGGATATATTTTAAATATTGACAAAATTATAGATCCTTTTGATGTTATTTGTAATTGGTGTGACACACTGGAAAATTTCTTTGATACAAGAGGGTCAGTCTGGAATGATGCAATAAGATTGATGTTTGGTAAGCTCATAAATTGGTGGAATTCCTTGCCTGATAACAGAATAATAACTACTAATCCTGAAACTGGAGAGGATTATGTAAAGGAAATGGATATGGGTAGGAATAACATTTTTGCAAAAGGATTTTCAATGCTCAAATTAATGTTAATAGGGCTATTTTCTGGTAATAGGAAAAATAAAATCCTTGAAGCTGAAAAAATTTTGTACTCTCTTCAGCTTAAAGATTTAGGCATGCTGCATAAATATAACCTTGTGTTTGAGAATTATATGATTGCAACCCACAAATTGCATGATCCAACAACAAAAAAGTATTACCTTAATTCTCTTCCATGTGGTCTAGGTGAATATGTAGAAGATTACATCATGACCAAATACAAATCCAAACTGGAAAACTATGGATTTGGAGAATTAAAGACATTGGCAATGTACAAGCTGGACAAAGGATGTCTCATGAAAGCCCTCAATGACAATAAGGAATAATACAATTCTTCTTGCAATATGAAAGATTATTGCAATTTGTCACCCATCAGTCAAATCAAGGATTTCAAGAAAGTTAGGAAATTCAGTAAATCTTGTGGAAAGCATTGCAGATGCAAGAAGTGCAAATGGTCCTATGACGATGACAACTTGGAAAAATCATTCCGTTATAAATGCCACAAGAAAAAATATAGGTTTGCACCTGTAAATAGAAATTCTTTCAGGAAAAGAAAACCTCCCAAGTTTTTGTTCAAGAGAAATAAGCATTTAGGAAATAAAACAATCAAGTGTTTTATTTGTAAAGGTCCACACTATGCCACTGACTGCCCTAAAAGGTTTAAATCTGACAATAAGCTTTATGCTCTGTTCTCTGAACAAGATGTACATAAGAATTGGGAGATTGTAAATAGTCTAGAAGCTTTGGCACATTTGGAAGATAGTCAATTTTTTGAGTTAGTTGAAGTATTACAAGAACAACTCTATATGGCACAAGATAAACATAAGAAGATTTATTCTTCTAGTTTAGATGAGGATCCTACTTTTGATTCAAGTTCTTCATATGATACTAGTACAGTCACCAAAGTAGTAAGAAAAGCCATAAACGATCTTGACTTCAAAATCAACATGGCTAAAGCCAAAGATCCTTACAGGATGCCTGACTCTCTCCAAAAACAACTTAGAGGACGTCGCGGTTCTACATCCTATTGCAACACTCAGAAAGAAGAAGTTTTGTCTCCTCCACCGTCTCGAAAATCTCATAGTTATGTTCATCCTAAAAGGAAATCTAAATCTCGCTCTCATCGATCTCCTTCCTCCAGCGCTCCCTTGAGACGATCTATTGACACTCTTTGTGTTAAAATTGACAAATGTCATGAAGAACTCACTATCTTGACTCGCCAGATTTCTCTACAACAAAAGGAACTTGCTAAACTCACTTCTACCATGGGGGAAATTCATGAAACTCTGTATAAAGTTGATAATTCAAATAATTCAGATGAAGAATCTTCTAGCAAACCTGAACCTGCTAATGCATTATACCTGGCTGAAAATTGCACGTACATAAGAATGAATTTCTATTTTCCAGGATATAAGCCAATTCCCATGGATGCATTTGTTGACTCTGGTTCTTCTAGAAGCTTTGCTAAAACCAACGCCATCCCTCAAGAATTCTGGAAATCTAGACCAGATCTACCTTCTGGATATGCTATAAATGGTCAAGAAGTAAAGATGGGGAGATATGCTCAGGATGTGACTATCGAGATTCAACAAAAAAAGTTTGTCACATATTTCATTGAGTTAGACGGACTTAGAGGTGATATATTGTTGGGATTCACATTTCTAACAAAATACCAGCCTTTTGTCTTAATAATTCATGAGATCTCACTTAGACACGAATATGGTCACTTTAAGATCCCTTCTTTAAAAATAGTCAATCACAAAATCACAAAGAAGGATGTCAAAATGAGCAGGAAAGAAAATATAAATCTTCAGATCCAGAAGCTATCATTATTGCTTGAACTTGTCAAAGAAAGATTTGAAAAGGATTGTTGCAGCATGAATCCATTACAGTTTTGGTCCAAAGAGCACGAGGAATGTGAGATCAAGGTAAAGCCAGAATGCCAATCTATCATTCCTTTTGAACCTGCATACTTGATGAGTCCAACTAAAGTCCAAGAAATGGATGAACACCTGAATGAACTACTAGAAGGTCACTTTATCAGAGACAACAAAAGCCCTTTCAGTTGTCCTGCTTTTTTGGTGAATAAGCGAGCAGAAAAGGAAAGAGGTAAGAAAAGATTCTGCATAAATTATAAACCTCTTAATGACATAATCCTTCCATTCAACTATCCTATTCCCTTTAGCACTGATTTGATTATGTGAGCAACTGCAAAAAGAATATTTTCTAATTTTGACTATAAGTTAGGTTTCTGGCAAATCAAGGTAAAAGAAGAGGATAGGTATAAGACAGCATTTTCAGTCCCTCAAGGTCTATATGAATGAAATGTCATGCCTTTTGGTTTAAAAATTGCTTCTGCTTATTTCCAAAGAAGAATGGATAAAGCCCTAAGAAGCTTAAAGGAATTTTGTGTTGTTTATATTGATGATATAATTGTATTCTCTGATAATGATACCCAGCATCTGAAGCATCTAGAAATGCTATATGATACTATCCGAAGTCATGTAATTTGTCTTTCAGCAAAAAAGATGGTAATTGGGCAAGAGGAAATTGATTTTCTTGGTTTGATCCTTCCTCAAGGACAAATAAAATTACAACCTCACATCTTGAAGCACATCAATGAGTTCCCTGATATTCTAATAGGTGTTAAGATGATTCAAAGATTTCTTGGTTGCTTAAATTATCTTTCTCCCTTTTACAATGGACTTGCCAAGGATAGGAAAAAGATCCAGAACCAGCTGAAAGAAGGTGCAGGCCCATGGATAGAAGAATTGACAGATATTGTGCAAAAAATCAAATAGAAGTGCCAGTATCTTCCTAAACTCCATTTACCTAAAGCAGATTTTCCTTTAATCCTTTATAATGATGCATCTGACGATGTTTGGGGTGTTGTTCTTATTTAGGAAATTCCCAAGAAGGAGACTCAAATTTGTGGCTATAGATCTGGCATTTTCACTGACACAGAAAGTAGATACACCATATATGAGAAAGAAATTCTTGTAGTTAAGAGGGGTATTCAGAAATTCAAGATTTTCTTAAAGCATGTTCTTTTCATTGTCAGAACCACTAGCCAACCAATGAGGTCTCTGCTAAGGAAAAAGCCTAATAAAGACTTGGCTCATGGACAAATTACAAGATGGTAACTAGATTTCATCAGTTATGACTTTGACATTGAATGGATCCAAGGTGAAAATAATCCTCTGGCAGATAGCTTAACCAGAGAAATGTCAAAGTTAGCAGAATCTGCCTGTATGTGGATAGAGCAAGGAGAGACACTTAGAAGGAAAGATGGAATAGAAGTATTTGAAAGCTTAGATGAAGATGGACATGCAATATGGGTTCCTCGGTTGCCACTAGAAATAATTACTCCAATACTTCATTTTCATTTTCTAAATAAATGGTTGCAGGAGTTGCGAAACCTAATTACATAAAGTTTTGATAAAGGTGTCTTAGATCCCCAGGATCAATTTGAATTTCTCCAAGCATTTGGTCTCGAAGATGCTAATATTGCCTTTTCTCTCAGAAATGGAATCACCATGGATATATGCATCACTTCTCTATTGCCCATGAATTGGACTATAAGGAACAAAAAGAATTTACTGAAGGTTGCCAAATTTGGGTTTATCAATAGCATAACTATTCTTCAATCAAAATTTGAAGATTATGCAGATATTTTCTTAGGATATAATGATAAGATATTACAACCAGATATGAAAGAATTATTTGATTATATCCAAGGGAATTTTGCCTGGGCAATTGAAGAAGGTATGACAGGACCATCAGGTTATCTTGTGCGTCCCCATAATTATTGCATTCCCAAAGTGGAATATTACCCCTTGACTCACAAATGGTTTGCCAAAGCAGTTGTCGAAGACATGGAGCCTTCACTTGATGCTGCCATCATTGTTGCTAGGACTGAGATGGACTTAGCCTTTCCGGAAGAAATTTAGAAGGTAATCTATACCTTTCACCAAAGACCAGATGATCTGGAGATAATCTTCAGACCTTTACCAAGGACATTGATGCCTCCAACAGAGTTAGGCTAGCACTTGGGCATGTCAATGCCATGACGTCAGCCACGTTAAGATTCTGACATTAGGATGCAACCCTGTTCAAAAAGAAAAATCCCCATATCTGCTTTTGGGTGTAAAGCAGGTCATCCTCACATACAGTGTGCTTGATGCGAATATCTTTATATCTTTTCACTGTTGTTAGTGTTTGCAGATATGACTGCTTAATAGCTATCCACTCCTACAATGATTGCTACGTGTCTTTTTGGTATGGTCAGACTTATAGATTAGTTTATAGTTTTGAAGTCCGCTTGTCTCTATAAATAAGTTTTCCTACCTCATTAGAGGCATCGAGGAATTGAGAGTTGAGAGTTTTAAGAAGTCTTAGATATCACAAGAGTATGCTCTTGTTCTGCGCATGATTGCGATCTGAACAATCAAAAATTGTGTAGAAAGGTCTGATAGTGTGATAATCCATATCGGTTATTACATCTATGCTTACATTGTAACCCACTTGAAAGATATAATAAAATTTTGCTTTAAATTGGTATCAGAGCCAAGTTTATGTTGATTGTTATATTTGTCTCGAGTGAGTTCAATTCCTGAAAGTTTTGCTAGTAGCATGTTGTAGTACCTGTGGAATTCGTTGTAAGACCTGTATTGAAGGCTGAAGGATAGCACCGTGTGAAGGGCTGTAAACTGACCAAAGTAGCAGGGAATATTGCGAAAGAGAATCAGTAAGTTATTATCTCACCAATGGCACTTAGACAATCAATGAATGTTAGTTCTGCCCTTTCTGAAGTCTTACATAATTATTTTCAAGATGGGAATGAACATGTTGTGGATGACAAAGTAAATTTTTAATTTCCTGATATTAATATCTCTACATTTTATCCAAAAAAAGGAATTAAAGCAAAAGTTTGTGATTCTGTTAGACAATATGAGATTAATCTTCTTGTCTCTGGTACTGGTATTTGTCCTATTTATCTTCCATTTTTGCTTCCTTATGATTTTTTTTGATGGAGAGAAAAGGGTTTCTTTCATGTAGACTTTCCCCATGTAGACATTATTGTTCATCCTCACTTTTGATTATAATATAAATGCTGAATTCTTCGCTACTCTTATAGACACTCGTTGTTGAGTTTGGGAACAAGCTGTTATTGCTCAGTTTAGAGGAATTCTCAATGTTGAGAAAGGTGATGGTGTCATTTCTGTTCAGCCTATCTTCACATTATCCCTTTCGAATAAATTTATTTCCTCTGCCTTTTGTCTACTCTTACAAGTCAAAGGCATATCCTTAATGCCTGGTTCTATGTATGCCACCATAGGAGGTCGTTGCATTTATCGCATCATGAATATAGTATCTCCGCCAGTCTCTTTGCCCACGGGGGTAGGTTTTCCACAAGGATCATCAAATCTTCTAGATTATGGTAGATTTATTGACCATACTGGCTTTGAGACAGGATTTCCCATAATTGAGCAACTGTTAGACAGACAAAAGCCTCAATTTGTTAACCTCCCAATACACAGAAATAGATTTTTTGATAGATCACTATTTCAATCAAGAAGAATAGCAAATATCACCCTATAGTCTGTTCCTGATCAAACAATATTGGAGCAACCACTCATTGATGAAACATAGTCAAAACCTCAGCCTTTAAGAAGAAGCTATTCTATGGCCCATGCATATCCCAGCACAAATCGCAAGCCATATGTTGATTATAATCCAGAAGAATGCTCTACTTCATCGACCAATTCTAAAAGGTTTCAGTCTTCCCAATCAGTAAATCCCTATCCATCTAGAGCCTCTTTTTGTTCTACATCAGACTTAAGTAATGATCCTGTCCTCATGGATAAACTAGTCAGATAGGTCAGCTCTAGACTACATCTAACTCCTAAACAAGGAGAAGATGAAGAAAGAATGGACAAAAAACAAAAAGGGATAAAGATCTCTAAAATGGGAGAACATGCTTGTATGATGAGAGAAACATTGCCTAGATATGGTTCTGAAAGAAGATCTAAACACACAGTTCAAGTAGATCCAATCACTACCTTAGATCTTGTCAGTTATACACCTGGTAGATGGCCTACTCAGGAAAGTTTTACTGTAGTTAATCTTGAAGAAAGGCTGTGGGGCAAGTATGAAGCAAGGCTTCACACAAAGGTGGGAACAAAGCAGAAGAATTCTGAGGCCCAGAGAAATTGGCAGGCTCAATGGATGTTATCAGCCTAAGAAAATATAGATGATATGGCTGTTGACATAAAACAAGGTATCAATAGAACTGTGTCAGTATATGACAACCTGCTCCAAGTCCAAAATATTGTATACAAACGAGAGACAAGTACTGCTATAGTAGATAAATAGTCAACTTCAATTTTGAATGATTTTGCTGGCTTGAATTACCAGTCAAAGAATATTCAGAATACTGTGACTAATATTAAAGCTACCACCCAAAGGCTAGAATCTATGTCTACCCAGATACATGATAGTGTAGCTACCTCAGAAGCCAGAAGAGATTGTCAGGCCCAAGAAAACAAAGTATTGTTAGAACATGTGGCCCGAAATCTAGAAAAGATTAGGAGATACACAAAGAAAATTAGAGTTTCCCAGAAAGGAAAAGATAGTTCTGAGGAGGAGTTTGAAGAAGCTAAGTCACAAAAATCTGAGACCAAAACAAGATCTAAGATACATAGAAGGAAGAGTATCCTCTTTGCAGAAGACCTTGAAGATATAATAATTATCCACAGATTTTTCTATGCATTGGTTGAACTTGCTAAACTCACTTCTGTAGTGGGGGAAATTCGTGAAACTTTATATAAAGCTATTAAGTCAGATAATTCAGATGAAGAATCTTCTAGTAAACCTGAACCTACTAATGCATTATACCTGGCTGAAAATTGCACGTACATAAGAATGAATTTCAGTTTTCCAGGATATAAGCCAATTCCTATGGATGCATTTGTTGACTCTGGTTCTTCTAGAAGCTTTGCTAAAAGCAACACCATTCCTCAAGAATTCTAGAAATCTAGACCAGGTCTGCATTCTGGATATGCTATAAATGGTCAAGAAGTAAAGATGGGGAGATATGCTCAGGATGTGACTATCGAGATTCAAGGAAAAAAGTTTGTCACAAATTTCATTGAGTTAGACGGACTTAGAGGTGACGTATTGTTGGGATTCACTTTTCTAACAAAATACTAGCCTTTTGTCTTAAGAATTAATGAGATCTCACTTAGACACGAAGATGGTCACATTAAGATCCCTTCTTTAAAAATAGTCAATCACAAAATCACAAAGAAGGATGTCAAAATGAGCAGGAAAGAAAATATAAATCTTCAGATCCAGAAGCTACCATTATTGCTTGAACTTGTCAAAGAAAGATTTGAAAAGGATTGTTGTAGCATGAATCCATTACAGTTTTGGTCTAAAGAGCACGAGGAATGTGAGATCAAGGTAAATCCAGAATGCCAATCTGTCATTCCTTTTGAACCTGCATACTTGATGAGCCCAACTGAAGTCCAAGAAATGGATGAACACCTGAATGAACTACTAGGTCATTTTATCAGAGACAGCAAAAGCCCTTTCAGTTGTCCTGCCTTTTTGGTGAGCAAGCGAGCAGAAAAGGAACGAGGTAAGAAAAGATTCTGCATAAATTATAAACCTCTTAATGACATAATCCTTCCATTCAACTATCCTATTCTCTTTAGCACTGATTTGATTATGAGAGCAGCTGCAAAAAGAATATTTTCTAAATTTGACTGCAAGTTAGGTTTCTGCAAAATCAAGGTAAAAGAAGAGGATAGGTATAAGACAACATTTTCCATCCCTCAAGGTCTATATGAATGGAATGTCATGCCTTTTGGTTTAAAAATTGCTCCTGCTTATTTCCAAAGAAGAATGGATAAAGCCCTAAGAAGCTTAAAGGAATTTTGTACTGTTTATATTGATGATATAATTGTATTCTCTGATAATGATACCCAGCATCTGAAGCATCTAGAAATCCTATATGATACTATCCGAGGTCATGGAATTTGTCTTTCAGCAAAAAAGATGGTAATTGGGCAAGAGGAAATTGATTTTCTTGGTTTGATCCTTTCTCAAGGACAAATAAAATTACAGCCTCACATCTTGAAGCACATCAATGAGTTCCCTGATATTTTGATAGGTGTTAAGATGATTCAAATATTTCTTGGTTGCTTAAATTATGTTTATCCCTTTTACAATGGACTTGCCAAGGACATGAAAAAGATCCAGAACTAGCTGAAAGAAGGTGCAGGCCCATGGATAGAAGAATTGACAGATATTGTGAAAAAAATCAAACAGAAGTGCCAGTATCTTCCTACAGTCCATTTACTTGAAGCAGATTTTCCTTTAATCCTTTATACTGATGCATCTAACGATGTTTGGGGTGATGTTCTTATTTAGGAAATTCCCAAGAAGGGGACTCAAATTTGTGGCTATAGATCTAGCATTTTCACTGACACGGAAAGCAGATACACCATATATGAGAAAGAAATTCTTGTTGTCAAGAAGGGTATTCAGAAATTCAATATTTTCTTAAAGCCCGTTCATTTCATTGTCAGAACCGATAGCCAACCAATGAGGTCTCTGCTAAGGAAAAAGCTGATAAAGACTTGGCTCATGGACAAATTGCAAGATGGTACCTAGATTTCACCAGTCACGACTTTGACATTGAATGGATCCAAGGTGAAAATAATCCTCTGGCAGATAGCTTAACCAGAGAAATGTCAAAGTTAGCAGAATCTGCCTGTATGTGGATAGAGCAAGGAGAGACACTTAGAAGGAAAGATAGAATAGAAGTATTTGAAAGCTTAGATGAAGATGGACATGCAATATGGGTTCCTCAGTTGCCACGAGAAATAATTACTCCAATACTTCATGTTCATTTTCTAAATAAATGGCTGCAGGAGTTGCGAAACCTAATTATAGAAAGTTTTGATAAAAGTGTCTTAGATCCCCAGGATCAATTTGAATTTCTCCAAGCATTTGGTCTCGAAGATGCTAATATTGCCTTTTCTCTCAGAAATGGAATCACCATGGATATATGCATCACTTCTCTATTGCCCATGAATTGGACTATAAGGAGCAAAAAGAATTTACTGAAGGTTGCCAAATTTGGGTTTATCAATAGCATAACAATTCTTCAATCAGAATTTGAAGATTATGCAGATATTTTCTTAGGATATAATGATAAGATATTACAACCAGATATGAAAGAATTATTTAATTATATCCAAGGGAATTTTGCCTGGGCAATTGAAGAAGGTATGACTAGACCATCGGGTTATCTTGTGAGTCCCCATAATTATTGCATTCCCAGAGTGGAATATTACCCCTTGACTCACAAATGGTTTGCCAAAGTAGTTGTCGAAGACATGGAGCCTTCACTTGATGCTGCCATCATTGCTGCTAGGACTGAGATGGACTTAGCCTTTCCAGAAGAAATTCAGAAGGTAATCTATACCTTTCACCAAAGACCAGATGATCTGGAGATAATCTTTAGACCTTTACCAAGGACATTGATGCCTCCAACAGAGTTAGGCTAGCACTTGGGCATGTCAGTGTCGTGACGTCGGCCACGTTAAGATTCCAACATCAGGATGCAACCTTGTTCAAAAAGCAAAATCCTCATATCTGCTTTTGGGTGTAAAGCAGGTTGTCCTCACATACGGTGTGCTTAATGCGAATATCTTTATATCTTTTCACTGTTGTTAGTGTTTGCGGATATGACTGCTTAAAAGCTATCCACTCCTACAGTGATTGCTATGTGTCTTTTTTGTATGGTCAGGCTTATAGATTAGTTTATAGTTTTGAAGTCCGCTTGTGTCTATAAATAAGTTTTCCTACCTCATTAGAGGCATCGGGGAATTGAGAGTTTAGAGTTTTAAGAAGTCTTAGATATCACAAGAGTATGCTCTTGTTTTGCGCGTGATTGCGATCTGAACAATCAGAAATTGTGTAGAAAGGTCTGATAGTGTGATAATCCATATCGGTTATTACACCTATGCTTAAATTGTAACCCACTTGAAAGATATAATAAAATTCCGCTTTAAATTGGTATCAGAGCCAAGTTTATGTTGATTGTTATATTTGTCTCGAGTGAGTTCAATTTCTAAAAGTTTTGCTAGTAGCATGTTGTAGTACCTGTGGAAGTCATTGTAAGACCCGTATTGAAGGCCGAAGGATAGCGCAATGTGAAGGTCTGTAAACCGACCAAAGTAGCAGGGAATATTGTGAAAGAGAATCAGTAAGTTATTATCTGACCAATGGCACTTAGACGATCAATGAATGCTAGTTCTACCCTTTCTGAAGTCTTACATAATTATTTTCATGATGGGAATGAACATGTTGTGGACGACAAAGGAATTTTTAAATTTCCTGATATTAAGATCTCTATATTTTATCCAGAAAAAGGAATTGAAGCAAAAGCTTGTGATTCTGTTAAACAATCTGAGATTAATATTCTTGTCTCTGGTACTGGTATTTGTCCTAATTATCTTCCATTTTTGCTTCCTGATGATGTTTCTCTATGGAGAGAAAAGGGTTTCTTTCATGTCCAATTTCCCCATGTAGACATTATTGTTCATCCTCACTTTAATTATAATATAAATGCTGAATTCTTCACTGCTCTGATAGATACTTGTTGTCGAGTTTGGGAACAAGCTATTATTGCTCAGTTTAGAGGAATTCTCAGTGCTGAGAAAGGTGATGGTGTCATTTCTGTTCAGCCGAACTTCACATTAACCCTTTCGGATAAATTTATTTCCTCTGCCTTTTGTCTACTCTTACAAGTCAAAGGCATATCCTTAATGCCTGGTTTTGTGTATGCCACCATAGGAGGTCGTTGTATTTATCGCACCATGAATATAGTATCTCCGCCAGTCTCTTTGCCCATGGGGGTAGGTTTTGCACAAGGATCATCAAATCTTATAGATTATGGTAGATTTATTAACCACACTGGCTTTGAGATAGGATTTTCCATAATTGAGCAACTGTTAGATAGACAAAAGCCTCAATTTGTTCACCTCCCAATACATAGAAATAGATTTTCTAATAGACCACTATTTCAGTCAAGAAGAGTAGCAAATATCACCCTACAATCTGTTCCTGATCAGACAATATTGGAGCAACCACTCATTGATGAAATACAGTCAAAACCTTGGCCTTTAAGAAGAAGCTATTCTATGGCCCATGCATATCCCAGCACAAATCGCAAGCCATATGTTGATTATAATCCAGAAGAATGCTCTACTTCATCAAGCAGTTCTAAAAGGTTTCAGTCTTCCCAATCAGTAAATCCCTATCCATCTAGAGCCTCTTTTTGTTCTACATCAAACTTAAGTAATGATCCTATCCTCATGGATAAACTAGTCAGAGAGGTCAGCTCTAGACTACATCTAACTCCTAAACAAGGAGAAGATGAATAAAGAATGGACAAAAAACAAAAAGGGATAAAGGTCTCTAAAATGGGAGAACATGCTTGTATGATGAGAGAAACATTACCTAGATATGGTTCTAAAAGAAGATCTAAACACACAATTCAAGTAGATCCAGTCACTGCCTTAGATCTTGTCAGTTATACACCTGGTAGATGGCCTACTTAGGAAAGTTTTACTGTAGTTAATCCTGAAGAAAGGCTATGGGGCAAGTATGAAGCAAGGCTTCACACAAAGGTGGGAACAAAGCAGAAGAATTCTGAGGCCCTGAGAAATTAGCAGGCTCAATGGATGTTATTAGCCCAAGAAAATATAGATGATATGGCTGTTGACATAAAACAAGGTATCAATAGAACTGTGTCAGTATATGACAACCTGCTCCAAGTACAGAATATTGTATATAAACTAGAGACTAGTACTGCTAGATTAGATAAATATTCAACTTCAATTTTGAATGATTTTGCTGGCTTGAATTACCAATCAAAGAATACTCAGAATACTGTGACTAATATTCAAGCTACCACCCAAAGGCTAGAATCTATGTCTACCCAGATACATGACAGTGTAGCTACCTCAGAAGCCATAAGAGATTCTCAGGCCCAGGAAAACAAAGTATTGTTACAACATGTGGCCTGAAATCTAGAAAAGATTAGGAGATACACAAAGAAAATCAGAGTTTCCCAGAAAGGAAAAGATAGTTCTGAGGAGGAGTTTGAAGAAGCCAAGTCACAAAAATCTGAGACCAAAACAAGACCTAAGATACAGAGAAGGAAGAGTATCCTCTTTGCAGAAGACCTTGAAGAAGAACACCTGGCTACACCTTCTATTCGAAGTAAAGCTCCCCAAATGCCCACTAAGCTAACCTTCCCTAAGGAGAAAGAACATATGATGTAGCACACAAAAGAATTAAATGATTGGCTCCAAGAATTGAACCTAGAAGACACTGAACCAGTCTATATGGAAGAACCTGTTGCCGCCATGAACTCCATTACATCAGATAATGAGGTATACCTTGAAGAAGAAGGATCACAAGTATCAGGTGAAGAAAACCTTTTAGTTTTAGATAAGGATGAGGATAATCTGGTGTATGTTGACAAAGACATAGAAAATTGGGAAGAATATTATATGGCCAGCCCAGAATCAATGGAGAGTAGAATAGATATAGAAATGAAGGATCCTGTATCAGAAAATTCCAGACCTAAGCAATTAAGGGCCTATGCAACATCAGAATATATTTTAAATATTGACAAAATTATAGATCCTTATGATGTTATTTGTACTTGGTGTGACACACTGGAAAATTTCTTTGATACAAGAGGGTCAGTCTAGAATGATGCTAGTAAAGTTCTGTATGCAGTAATATTGATGTCTGGTAAGCTCAGAAATTGGTGGAATTCCTTGCCCGATAATGGAATAATAACTACTAATCCTGAAACTGGAGAGGATTATGTAAAGGAAATGGATATGGGTAGGAATGACATTTCTATAGAAGGATTTTCAATGCTCAAATTAATGTTAATAGGGCTATTTTCTGGTAACAGGAAAAATAAAATTCTTAAAGCTAAAAAATTTTGTACTCTCTTTAGCTTAAAGATTTAGGCAAGCTGCATAAATATAACCTTGTGTTTGAGAATTATATGATTGCAGCCCATGAATTGCATGATCCAACAACAAAAAATTATTACCTTAATTCTCTTCCATGTGGTCTAAGTGAATATGTAGAAGATTACATCACGACCAAATACAAATCCAAAGCGGAAAACTATGGATTTGAAGAATTAAAGACATTGGCAACGTACAAGTTGGACAAAGGATGTCTCATGAAAGCCCTCAATGACAATAAGGAACAATACAATTCTTCTTGCAATATGAAAGATTATTGCAGTTTGCCACCCATCAATCAAATCAAGGATTTCAAGCAAGTTAGGAAATTCAGTAAATCTTGTGGAAAGCATTACAGATGCAAGAAGTGAAAATGGTCCTATGATGATGACAACTTGGAAAAATCATTCCGTCATAAATGCCACAAGAAAAAATATAGGTTTGCACCTGTAAATAGAAATTCTTTCAAGAAAAGAAAACCTCCCAAGTTTTTTTTCAAGAGAAATAATCATTCGGGAAATAAAACAATCAAGTGTTTTATTTGTAAAGGTCCACACTATGCCACTGACTGCCCTAAAAGGTTTAAATCTGACAATAAGCTCTATGCTCTGTTCTCTGAACAAGATGTACATAAGAATTGGGAGATTGTAAATAGACTAGAAGCTTTGGGTCATTTGGAAGATAGTCAATTTTTGAGTTAGTTGAAGTATTACCAGAACAGCTCTATATGGCATGAGATAAACATAAGAAGATTTATTCTTCTAGTTCATGTGAGGATCCTACTTCTGATTCAAGTTCTTCATATGATACTGGTACAGTCACCAAAGTAGTAAGAAAAGCCATAAAGGATCTTGACTTCAAAATCAGCATGGCTAAAGCCAAAGATCCTTACAAGATGCCTGGGTCTCTGGATGAAAGGAGGTCTACAGCCAAGCAACAGGTAAAAGATATTAGATCATGGGAAGTAGAGCGTGAGTCTCTCCAAAACCAACTCAGAGGACGTCGCGGTTCTACATCCTATTACAGGACTCAGAAAGAAGAAGTTTTGTCTCATCCACCGTCCCGAAAATCTCATAATTGTGTTCATCCTAAATGGAAATCAAAATCCCGCTCTCAACGATCTCCTTCCTCCAGTGCTCCCTTGGGATGATCTATTGACACTCTCTGTGTTAAAATTGACAGATGTCATGAAGAACTCACCATCTTGACTCGCTAGATTGCTCTACAACAAAAGGAACTTGCTAAACTCACTTCTATCCATAGTAAAGCTCCCCAGATGCCCACTAAGCTAACCTTCCCTAAGGAGAAATAACATATGATGCATTCGTTGTTCTGCTTAGGGAAGGTTAGCTTAGTGGGCAGCTGGGGAGCTTTACTCCGGATAGAAGGTGTAGCTAGGTGTTCTTCTTCTACTATAGGATGTACTCAAAAGCGATGTATTTGCTTTTGGAAAAGTAATCTTCCAACTCTTCACTAGAACAACTAAAAACAACAATTTATCTTCACCTCTTAATACTACCAAATCACTGGTGAAATTCACTAGAGTGGAAGAATTTATCATTTCAAGCCTCAATGGATAATATTCAGTTGTGGAAACCATAATCTAACTAAAATTTCACTATCTTGTACTAGCGAGGTAGCTAACCAGAGGTTGACCATTCACACAATGCTTCATAGGTTTGAAACAAAAATTTAATCAATAAATGTTGCCTGATTATTTTTATTCAAAATTTTAATATTTCATACTGATGGTATGCCTTGCTGATCACAAGATTCCTTCAAACTAAACAGAGACTCAAGATCACTTTTTCCAGATCGTACACATTCCAATATGCACTCTAAGACATGAAATTCTATCAATGAGAGGAATTACAATACAAACAGATACTATCAATGATTAAAGACAGGAATTCATTTATGCAATGAAACAGTCTTCCACAAGAAATAGAGCAATATAATTATCTCATTCAGAAATTAGAAAGAACATTGACACCCTTGATTCCACAAAACACAGAACTTCTTATTTCAATCACTTCTGCCTATTACAGTGTCTTTCTTGTCGACCCACAATTATTTGTTTTCAGTCTTCTCGCACTCTGCAGGCTCCCTTCGTTTCCCCTCTCGGTATCTCTTCTAATTGTTGACCTCCCCTATAGAGATCAAAGTATCTTCCTTTTTGTCCACCTGTCTTCAACCATCCACTTCTCTAGACCTTTCATCTTCCCTCAAAATTATCCTAACTGTCCATTGTGAACAAAACAGTTAGGTATGGAATATAACTGTCAGTAGTTAAAAAGTCCTCTGCGAATAGAGTTTTTGTCGCTCGGTGATAGGAGACTTCTTTACTAGACTTGACTTTCCTAATGACTGGTGACAAGAGACTTCTTTGCTAAACCTTGATTTATAAGTGACATGAGTATACAAAGAAGATAAGGAATCTCCCGCTTATTAATCAAAGAAATGCAAACAAAAACCAAAACTACAAAAGAGAATAAAACCAAAATTGAAAGGAGCACGATGCCCCTGCATCAGACTCCCCTGGGTAGAATGAATTCATGAGCTCCTGCTCATGAGATCTACCACTGAATGACCCTTTTGAATGATCTCATCCTTTGTGAGCCAGAAAGCATCTTCAATGGGATGATTGCTCCATTTGACGAGATATTTGTAATACTCATGATTACGGTTCATTTTTAGTAACTGCTTGTCTAAAATGCATTGAATCTGCTATGGAACAGAGACTGTTCCAGATTGTTCTTCTAGAGATAAAATTTTTGCTTCAGTTCCCTCTACTTCTGTATCCCCTTTATATGGATACAAATCTACCATGTTGAAAATAGGAGATATATTTGATCAACATACTTTTTGTATTGTTGATTGCTATCTTCTATGTTATGTTTCACCTTCTCTTGAATATCATGAATGACTTGAGCAAATTCTTCCCCATCTGCACTCCTCTTCTCCATTCTAGCAAGATCACAAAGTTCAAATACACCCCTTGGGTGCATATAATACACCACATAGAAAGGACTGACACCTGTGCTTCTATTTGGGGAATCGTTATATGCAAACTCAGCTTGTACAAACATGAGATCCCAATTTCTGGGTGAACCACCAACAAGACATCTTAACAAAATACCAAGGCTTTTATTGACAACTTCATTCTGACCATCCATTTGTCGATGATAAGCATAACTAAAGTTTAGATTCGTGCCCAATTTCCTCCATAGGGTCCTTCAAAAATGACCCACAAACTTAGTATCCCTGTTAGAAATTATGCTTCTTGGAATACCATGCAACCTTACAACCTCTTTAAAGAACAAATTGGCAATGTTAGTGGCATAACTAGTCTTCTTATAGGGTATAAAATGCACCATTTTCAAAAATCTATCTACCACAACAAAAATTGAATCATTGCCCCTTTGTGTACGAGGTAAACCCAAAACAAAATCCATACTTACGGAGTCCCAAGGCCTGGTTGGAACTAGTAATGGCTGATAGAGCCCAACATTTTGACTTCTTCCTTTAGCATGTTGACAAATTCTGCACCTTTCCACATATCTTTTCATATATGCCTTCATCTTTGGCCAATAATAATGAGTGTTCAACTATAGAAAAGTTTTATCCTGTCCAAAGTGACTAGAAAGACTACCACTATGCTTTTCCTTCATTAAATTATCTCTCATGGAGCCTCTAGGGATACACAACTTGTTTTTCTTAAACAATAAACCTTCTTGAATCATGTAATCAGTCCATGGCTCTCTATTTCTGCAAATAGGATCATTGCAAGCTACAAATGCTTCTCCAAAATCCGCATCCTTTGCATACAAATCTTTCAAACCTTCAAACCCCACACTGTTAGTTTGGATTTCACATAACAATAAACTCTTCCTACTTAAGGCATCAACAACTTTGTTCATTTGACCACTCCTGTGTTTCAAAACAAAGTTAAAACTCTAAATATACTCAACCCACTTAGCATGCCTCTGATTCAATTTATGTTGGTTGTTAATGAACTACAAAGCACGGTTATCCGTGTACACAATAAAATCCTTAGGTAATAGATAATGTCTCCATTTCTTGAGTGACTGAACCAAAGCATAAAACTTCAAATCATAAGAAGAATACTTCCTTTTTGCTTCATTTAATTTCTCACTAAAATATGCAACCGGTTTTCCCTCTTGACTTAAGACTGCCCCAATAGCCAAACCACTAGCATCACACTCTACTTGAAACACTTTATCAAAATCAAGCAAAGCAAGTATGGGCTATTCACTTAACTTCTTCTTAAGAAATCTAAAATTTTCTTCAACCTCTTTAGTCCAAACAAATGGTCTTTTATTCCCTTTAATAGTCTCCAATATAGGTGCTACTACATGACTGAAATTTCTGATAAACTTTCTATAAAAACTAGAAAGACCATGAAAACTCCTTGTCTCCATGACACTTCTTGGTGTTGGCTAATCAAGTGTGGCTTGAACCTTTTCCTTATCCATCTTCAACCCAACTTTCGACACCACAAAGCCCAAGTAAATCAGTTTAGTCTGCATAAACACACACTTTTTTAGATTCATCTGCAACTTCTCTTCATGCAGCCTCCTCATAACCTACCTCAAATGTTTTATATGCTCCTCTTTGGACCTGTTAAACACCAAAATGTCATCCAAATATACAATCACAGATTTACCAAGGAATGGTTTCAAAACCTCATTCATTAGTCTCATAAAAGTACTATGGGCATTAGACAATCCAAAAGGCATAACTAGCCACTCATACAACCCATCACTAGTCTTAAATGTTGTCTTCCATTCATCCCTGGCCTGATTCTTATTTTGTGATAGCCAATTTTCAAATCTATCTTAGAAAAATGCATAGATCCACTCAATCAATCCATTAAATCTTCAAATATAGGTATGGGAAACCCGTATCTTATTGTGATTTTATAAATTGCCCTTGAATTAGTACACATACGCCATTCTCCTCCTTTCTTCGGAACCAACACTGTAGGAACAACACAAGGGATTAGACTTCCCTTATCAATGCCTTCTTCAAAAGGTCCTCCACTTGCTTCCTTATCTCCTCGTTTTCCATAGGTGTTAACCTATAGGCAGCAGGCAGCGTTATTTGGAAGGCTAGCACTTGGAATCAAATCCATATGATGGATAATGCTTCTCATAGGAGACAAATCATTAGGTAAATCATATACAACAATAGCCATATTCTCATTCAAAATATCTTGTACTTCAATAAGCAAATCCTAGGTTTAAGAACCAAAGCAAATCCTACTTCCTCTTCTTTCAAATCATGAAGAAATTCCTTACCACTTACCATCATTACCTTACTATTGCTATTGTTGTTATCCTCTTCTTTCTCTCTTATGGGCAGTAAGGTATGCTTCTCTCCATTCTTCTCAATGGTATATGTATTATCCCATCCATCATGTACCACTTTCCTATCAAATTGCCACGGTCTTCCAAGCAAAACATGGCACACATCCATTGGCATTAGATCACATAAAACATAATCTTTATAACTACCAATCTAAAAATCAACATAGGCCTGCTCACTAACCAATATTTGATGACCTTTTTGTAACCAAGACACCTTGTATGGAGAGGGGTGTTTAATCCTTTTAAGATTTAACTTTTCTACCATCTCATTTGCAACAATATTATCTATGCTACCACTATCTATAATGAGCTTACAACATTTACCTTGTGACTTACACTTGGTTTTGAACAATGCTCTCCTTTGAATTGGCTCTTTCCTTTCTTTTTGTCGCTTCAACAACACCCACTTAAGCAATAAAGACTCACCTGATTCTAGTTCATCCTTGTGGTGTACTGGTGACCCCACACTCTCTTGATCAACATGTACAATCTGATTACTCCTCTCAAATTTTGAATGTCCTCCTTGTGATGATTCAGATCATTCCCATCTCTTGTGCCCATATTGATTGCACTTAAAACATTTTCTAGCAAATCCTTTGCCTTTACCTTGTGAGCCACCTCTTCCATACAACCTTCCCCCTCTGATTTGATAACCACCTCTATCATTATTGGCTGTCCCACTGGAATTTCCAGCCTCTTCTCCTTGATGATGTTGTAGTCCCCTACTTGTTTGTTGTCCCCTTCCTCTAAAACCTCTTCCTCTCTTCTTCTCTTGCAGACTTTGTTTTCTTTGCAAATTCTCCTCTGCCTTTAGGGCAAGTTGATAAGCCTCTTCTAGGCTCCTAGGGGACAAAAGACTCATTTCGTCTTGCAAACTATACTTGAGACCATTCACATATCAGGCTATTTTCTCTGCATTTTCCTCAGCATGCCTAGATCTGATTACTAACTTGTAGAATTCCTCCGTATAGTCTTTCACAAACATATCTTTCTGCTTCAAAATTTGCAATCTCTTAAAGAGATTAGTCTGATAATCACTGGAAAGAAATTTGGCCTTCAACTTGGCCACCATTCGATCCCAAGAGTTGACCTTTTCCTTATTTCTCCTTATCCTCTCACTTTGGACAAAGTCCCACCACATGGCAACATGGCCCTTCAATCTAGTGCAAGCAAACTTTACTCTCCTTTCCTCTGCTACACCCTCATATTCAAAATACTTATCCAAGTCATTGATCCAATCGATCAAGTCTTCACCATTGAGGCTTCTGGCATAAGTTGGCACCTATACCTTGGGTTTAGAACCCAGACTCATGACTGTCTTCAGCAATCTTTCATCAAATCCTTCTTGTTGATCCACCTATCCTTCCTCATTCTCTTCTCTCTGTTGTTCTTACTCCTCATCACTTACATCCTCATCATCAGGGTTCCTTGTTCTCTATGCCCTCTCTAGGGCTTCCATTCTTGCAATCAAATTCTGTAATAACTTAGGCTCATCGTGGTCTCTTTTGCCTCGGGCTCCTCCTCTGCCCATTCTTCTTGGAGGCATCTTGACCACTTACCAATAAGCTCTAATACCACTTGATGATATGCCTTGTTGATCAGAAGATTCCTTTAGAATAAACAGAGACTCAAGATCACTTTTTCTTTATGCGAAGAGTGTCCTTATTTTTCTTATTTGGACATTGACTGGCATAGTGACCCTTCTGATGGCAGCAAAAACATTTTATCTTGCTCAGATATTTCTTCTTCTCGCTCTTAGAAGAAGAACCTTCCATTTTCCCTTTATTGAACTTTTGCTTGCCCTTGCTTGCAAGAGCAAGATTTTCTTCGTCTTGACCCTTCTTTGTCTGATTTCCTTGATGAGCACCTTCATGGATCTCCTCTTGAAAAAAATCATCCCAAAGCCTCACCCAATCAAGTAGTTGATCTATGCCGACAACACACTTGACAAACACTTCCTAGTGATTCAAAAAATCATTCAAGGCTATACGCACCAACTCATCTTCATCAATCATCTCTCCAATAGTAGATAGCTCATCCTTGACCTGTGTCAGCTTGGACAAGTAAGAGGCAACACTCTCGCCTTTAGACATCTTGGTGTTATGCAATTTGTCCTTCAGCATCATCTTACGACTTTGATAGTTGCTCTAATAAAGTTTTCTAAGTGAATCCCCGAAATTTTATTATATCTTTCAAGTGGGTTACAATGTAAGCATAGGTGTAATAACCATTATGGATTATCACACTATCAAACCTTTCTACACAATTTCTGGTTGTTCAGATCGCAATCACGCACAGAACAAGAGCATACTCTTGTGATATCTAAGACTTCTTCTTAAAACTCTAAACTCTCAATTCCCCGATGCCTCTAATGAGGTAGGAAAACTTATTTATAGACCCAAGCGGACTTCAAAACTATAAACTAATCTATAAGTCTGACCATACGAAAAAGACACGTAGCAATCACTGTAGGAGTGGATAGCTTTTAAGCAGTCATATCCGCAAACACTAACAACAGTGAAAAGATATAAAGATATTCACATTAAGCACACCGTATGCGAGGACGACCTGCTTTACACCCAAAAGCAAATATGGGGATTTTGCTTTTTGAACAGGGTTGCATCCTGATGTTGGAATCTTAACGTGGCCGACGTCACGGCACTGACATGCCCAAGTGCTAGCCTAACTCTGTTGGAGGCATCAATGTCCTTCGTAAAGGTCTGAAGATTATCTCTAGATCATCTGGTCTTTGGTGAAAGATATAGATTACCTTCTCAATTTCTTCCAGAAAGGCTAAGTCCATCTCAGTCCTAGTAGCAATGATGGCAGGATCAAGTGAAGGCTCCATGTCTTCAACAACTACTTTGGCAAACCATTTGTGAGTCAAGGGGTAATATTCCACTCTGGGAATGCAATAATTATGGGGACTCACAAGATAACCCGATGGTCCAGTCATACCTTCTTCAATTACCCAGGCAAAATTCCCTTAGATATAATTAAAGAATTCTTTCATATCTGGTTGCAATATCTTATCATTATATCGTAAGAAAATATCTGCATAATCTTCAAACTCTGACTGAAGAATTGTTATGCTATTGATAAACCCAAATTTGGCAACCTTCAGTAAATTCTTTTTGTTCCTTACAGTCCAATTCATGGGCAATAGAGAAGTGATGCATATATCCATGGTGATTCCATTTCTGAGAGAAAAGGCAATATTAGCATCTTTGAGACCAAATGCTTGGAGAAATTCAAATTGATCCTGGGGATCTAAGACACCTTTATCAAAACTTTCTGTAATTAGGTTTTGCAACTCCTGCAGCCATTTATTTAGAAAATGAACATGAAGTATTGGAGTAATTATTTCTCGTGGCAACTGAGGAACCCATATTTCATGTCCATCTTCATCTGAGCTTTCAAATACTTCTATTCCATCTTTCCTTCTAAGTGTCTCTCCTTGCTCTATCCACATACAGGCAGATTCTGCTAACTTTGACATTTCTCTGGTTAAGCTATCTGCCAGAGGATTATTTTCACCTTGGATCCATTCAATGTCAAAGTCGTGACTGATGAAATCTAGGTACCATCTTGCATTTCGTCCATGAGCCAAGTCTTTATCAGGCTTTTTCCTTAGCAGAGACCTCATTGGTTGGCTATCGGTTCTGACAATGAAATGAACAGGATTTAAGAAAATCTTGAATTTCTGAATACCCTTCTTGAAAGCAAGAATTTCTTTCTCATATATAGTGTATCTGCTTTCTATGTCAGTGAAAATGCCAGATCTATAGCCACAAATTTGAGTCCCCTTCTTGGGAATTTCTTGAATAAGAACAACACCCCAAACATCGTCAGATGCATCAGTATAAAGGATTAAAGGAAAATCTGCTTCAGGTAAATGGAGTGTAGGAAGATACTGGCACTTCTGTTTGATTTTTTGCACAATATCTATCAATTCTTCTATCCATGGGCCTGCACCTTCTTTCAGCTGGCTTTGGATCTTTTTCCTATCCTTGGCAAGTCCATTGTAAAAGGGAGAAACATAATTTAAGCAACCAAGAAATCTTTGAATCTGCTTAACACCTATCAGAATATCAGGGAACTTGTTGATGTGCTTCAAGATGTGAGGTTGTAATTTTATTTGTCCTTGAGAAAGGATCAAACCAAAAAAATCAATTTCCTCTTGCCCAATTACCATCTTTTTTTGCTGAAAGACAAATTCCATGACTTCGGATAGTATCATATAGGATTTCTAGATGCTTCAGATGCTGGGTATCATTATCAGAGAATACAATTATATCATCAATATAAACATCACAAAATTCCTTTAAGCTTCTTAGGGCTTTATCCATTCTTTTTTGGAAATAAGCAGGAGCAGTTTTTAAACCAAAAGGCGTGACATTCCATTCATATAGACCTTGAGGGACTGAAAATGTTGTCTTATACCTATCCTCTTCTTTTACCTTGATTTGCCAGAAACCTGACTTACAGTCAAATTTAGAAAATATTCTTTTTGCAGCTGCTCTCATAATCAAATCAGTGCTAAAGGGAATAGGATAGTTGAATGGAAGGATTATGTCATTAAGAGGTTTATAATTTATGCAGAATCTTTTCTTACCTCTTTCCTTTTCTGCTCGCTTGTTCACCAAAAAGGCAGGACAACTAAAAGGGCTTTTGTTGTCTCTGATAAAATGACCTTCTAGTAGTTCATTCAGGTGTTCATCCATTTCTTGGACTTCAGTTGGACTCATCAAGTATGCAGCTTCAAAAGGAATGACAGATTGGCATTCTGGCTTTACCTTGATCTCACATTCCTCGTGCTCTTTAGACCAAAATTGTAATGGATTCATGCTGCAACAATCCTTTCAAATCTTTCTTTGACAGGTTCAAGCAATAATGGTAGCTTATGGATCTAAAGATTTATATTTTCTTTCCTGCTCATTTTGTCATCCTTCTTTGTGATTTTGTGATTGACTATTTTTAAACAAGGGATCTTAATGTCACCATCTTCATGTCTAAGTGAGATCTCATGAATTCTTAAGACAAAAGGCTGGTATTTTGTTAGAAATGTGAATCCCAACAATACGTCACCTCTAAGTCCGTCTAACTCAATGAAATTTGTGACAAACTTTTTTCGCTGAATCTTGATAGTCACATCCTGAGCATATCTCCCCATCTTTACTTCTTGACCATTTATAGCATATCCAGAAGGCAGATCTGGTCTAGATTTCTAGAATTCTTAAGGAATGGCGTTGGTTTTAGCAAAGCTTCTAGAAGAACTAGAGTCAACAAATGCATCCATAGGAATTGGCTTATATTCTGGAAAACAGAAATTCATTCTTATGTACGTGCAATTTTCAGCTAGGTATAATGCATTAGCAGGTTCAGGTTTGCTAGAAGATTCTTCATCTAAATTATCACAAGAAGTGAGTTTAGCTAATAAGATTACAGCCTCACAACAACAAAAAGTGAGTTTAGCTAGTGTGTTTAGCTAATAAAATTACAACCTCACAAGAAGTGAGTTTAGCTAATTCTCTAAATTGCATGATCCAACAACAAAAAAGTATTACCTTAATTCTCTTCCATGTGGTCTAGGTGAATATGTAGAAGATTACATCACGACCAAATACAAATTCAAAGTGGAAAACTATGGATTTGGAGAATTAAAGACATTGGCAATGTACAAGTTGGACAAAGGATGTCTCATGAAAGCCCTCAATGACAATAAGGAACAATACAATTCTTCTTGCAATATGAAAGATTATTTCAATTTGCCACCCATCAGTCAAATCAAGGATTTCAAGCAAGTTAGGAAATTCAGTAAATCTTTTGGAAAGCATTACAGATGCAAGAAGTGCAAATGGTCCTATGATGATGACAACTTGGAAAAATCATTCTGTCATAAACGCCACAAGAAAAAATATAGGTTTGCACCTATAAATAGAAATTCTTTCAGGAAAAGAAAACCTCCCAAGTTTTTGTCCAAGTTTTTGTTCAAGAGAAAACCTCCCTGAATCTCAATAGTCACATCTTGAGCATATCTCCCCATCTTTACTTCTTGACCATTTATAGCATATCCAGAAGGCAGATCTGGTCTAGATTTCCAGAATTCTTGAGGAATAGCGTTGGTTTTAGCAAAGCTTCTAGAAGAACCAGAGTCAACAAATGCATCCATAAGAATTGGCTTATATCTTGGAAAATAGAAATTCATTCTTATGTTCGTGCAATTTTTAGCTAGGTATAATGCATTAGCAAGTTCAGGTTTGCTAGAGGATTCTTCATCTAAATTATCAGCTTTATACAGAGTTTCACGAATTTCCCCCACTGCAGAAGTGAGTTTAGCAAGTTCCTTTTGTTGTACAGCAATCTGGCGAGTCAGGATGGTGAGTTCTTCATGACATCTGTCAATTTTAACACAGAGAGTGTCAATAGATCATCCCAAGGGAGTGCTGGAGGAAGGAGATCGATGAGAGTGGGATTTAGATTTCCATTTAGGATGAACATAACTATGAGATTTTCGGGACGGTGGAGGAGACAAAACTTCTTCTTTCTGAGTCTTGTAATAGGATGTAGAACCGCGACATCCTTTGAGTTGTTTTTGGAGAAAGTCACGCTGTGCTTCCCATGATCTAATCATCCAGAGACTTGGGCATCCTGTAAGGATCTTTGGCTTTAGCCATGCTGATTTTGAAGTCAAGATCCTTTATGGCTTTTCTTAGTACTTTGGTGACTGTACCAGTATCATTTGAAGAACTTGAATCAGAAGTAGGATCCTCATCTGAACTAGAATAATAAATCTTCTTATGTTTATCTCGTGCCATATAGAGTTGTTCTAGTAATACTTCAACTAACTCAAAAAATTGACTATCTTCCAAACGAGACAAAGCTTCTAGACTATTTACAATCTCCCAATTCTTATGTACATCTTGTTCAGAGAACAGAGCATAAAGCTTATTGTCAGATTTAAACCTTTTAGGGCAGTCAGTGGCATAGTGTGGACCTTTACAAATAAAACACTTGACTATTTTATTTCCTGAATGCTTATTTCTCTTGAACAAAAACTTTCCTGAGTAGGCCATTTACCAGGTATATAACTGACAAGATCTAAGGCAGTGATTGGATCTACTTGAACTGTGTGTTTAGATCTTCTTTCAGAACCATATCTAGGCAATGTTTCTCTCATCATACAAGCCTGTTCTCCCATTTTAGAGATCTTAATCCCTTTTTGTTTTTTGTCCGTTCTTTCTTTATCTTCTCCTTGTTTAGGAGTTAGATGTAGTCTAGAGCTGACCTGTTGATCTGGCCATGTAGAGGACGATGAGAAAAAAGTTGCAAGGAACATCAATGGACTCTATGTGGCTATCCAAGATGAGTTTAGTATGATCCAAGTGAGATCGGTAGAAGAAGCTTACTAGTGTGCCCTGAGAGCAAAGAAGAAGTTAGCTAGAAAGCAACAAAACAACTCCCAAGGAAGAGGAAGAGGAGAAATTGGTGAAGATAAAAGATAGCAGAATAGCACTTCCTGAAATGACAATTACAATCAAGATACAAGAGATAAAGAGATAATATAACCCTATTGGCGATGTTAACCGCATCGCTTAGACCCCCTAGTTGGTCTTCGTTGTGAATGGTATGCGCACGTTAACGCATTTCCCCGCATTTATCTGTCATGTTTACGCCTTAAGCGTAATGCCACCTAGCACGCTTACGCGTGCAAGGGGGTTTCTAGGGAAGCGTGGAATTTTTTTAACATTTTGTGTCATGACCACATGTCAAATGTGGACATGACACGTGTGATGCGTGTCGTGACCGCATGGGAAATGTGGGCATGACACTTTTGATTTCATTTGGATTAGATTATTTGATGATGGTAGGGTTAGGTTTTCATGGCTATGCTTGATCTTATTAACCTAATTTTTTACCTATCACATTTTGGCACGCCCAATGGGACCCATGTCCTTGGTAAAGGTTTGAAGATTATCTCCAGATCATCTAGTCTTTGGTGAAAGGTATAGATTGAAGTTGACTGTTTATCTAATCTAGCAGTACTAGTCTCTAGTTTATATACAATATTCTAGACTTGGAGCAGGTTGTCATATACTGACACAGTTCTATTGATGCCTTGTTTTATGTCAACAGCCATATCATCTATATTTTCTTGGGCTAATAACATCCATTGAGCTTGCCAATTTCTCTGGGCCTCAGAATTCTTCTGCTTTGTTCCCACCTTTGTGTGGAGCCTTGCTTCATACTTGCCCCACAACCTTTCTTCAGGATTAACTACAGTAAAACTTTCCTGAGTAGGCCATCTACCAGGTGTATAACTGACAAGATCTAAGGCAGTGACTGGATCTACTTGAACTGTGTGTTTAGATCTTCTTTCAGAACCATATCTAGGCAATGTTTCTTTCATCATACAAGCATGTTCTCCCATTTTAGAGATCTTTATCCCCTTTTTTTCTTGTCCGTTCTTTCTTCATATTCTCCTTGTTTAGGAGTTAGATGTAGTCTAGAGCTGACATGTCTGGCCCATGCATACCCTAGCACAAATCACAAGCCATATGTTGATTATAATCCAGAAGAATGCTCTGCTGAGACTGTAATCTATACCTTTCACCAAAGACCAGATGATCTAGAGATAATATTCAGAACTTTACCAAGGACATTGATGCCTCCAACAAAGTTAGGCTAGCACTTGGGCATGTCAGTGTCGTGACGTCGACCACGTTAAGATTCTAACATTAGGATGTAACCCTATTCAAAAAGCAAAATCCCCATATCTGCTTTTGGGTGTAAAGCAGGTTGTCCTCACATACGGTGTGCTTAATGTGAATATCTTTATATCTTTTCACTGTTGTTAGTGTTTGCGGATATGACTGCTTAACAACTATCCACTCCTACAGTGATTGCTACATGTCCTTTTTCGTATGGTCGAACTTACAGATTAGTTTATAGCTTTGAAGTCTGCTTGTGTCTATAAATAAGTTTTCCTACCTCATTAGAGGCATCGAGGAATTGAGAGTTTAGAGTTTTAAGAAGTCCTAGATATCACAAGAGTATGCTCTTGTTCTACGCGTGATTGCGATCTAAATAATCATAAATTGTGTAGAAAGGTCTGATAGTGTGATAACCCATATCGGTTATTAAACCTATGCTTACATTGTAACCCACTTGAAAGATATAATAAAATTCTGCTTTAAATTGGTATCACAAAGGTGGGAACAAAGCAGAAGAATTATGAGGCCCAAAGAAATTGGCAGGCTCAATGGATGTTATCAGCCCAAGAAAATATAGATGATATGGCTGTTGACATAAAACAAGGTATCAATAGAACTGTGTCAGTATATGACAACCTGCTTCAAGTCCAGAATATTGTATATAAACTAGAGACTAGTACTACTAGATTAGATAAACAGTCAACTTCAATTTTGAATGATTTTGCTGGCTTGAATTACCAGTCAAAGAATACTCAGAATACTGTAACTAATATTCAAGCTACCACCCAAAGGCTAGAATCTGTCTACCCAGATACATGATAGTGTAGCTACCTCATAAGCCAGAACAGATTCTCAGGCCCAAGAAAACAAAGTATTGTTAGAACATGTGGCCCGAAATCTAGAAAAGATTAGGAGATACACAAAGAAAATCAGAGTTTCCCAGAAAGGAAAAGATAGTTCTAAGGAGGAGTTTGAAGAAGCTAAGTCACAAAAATCTGAGACCAAAACAAGACCTAAGATACAGAGAAGGAAGAGTATCCTCTTTGCAGAAGACCTTGAAGAAGAACACCTGGCTACACCTTCTATCCGGAGTAAAGCTCCCCAGATGCCCACTAAGCTAACCTTCCCTAAAAGGTAGGACAATTGAAAGGGCTTTTGCTGTCTCTGATAAAATGACCTTCTAGTAGTTCATTTAGGTGTTTATCCATTTCTTGGACTTCAGTTGGACTCATCAAGTATACAGGTTCAAAAGGAATGACAGATTGGCATTTTGGCTTTTCCTTGATCTCACAGTCCTCGTGCTCTTTAGACCAAAACTGTAATGGATTCATGCTGCAACAATCCTTTTCAAATGTTTCTTTGACAGGTTCAAGCAATAATGGTAGCTTCTAGATCTAAAGATTTATATTTTCTTTCCTGCTCCTTTTGACATCCTTCTTTGTGATTTTATGATTGACTATTTTTAAAGAAGGGATCTTAATGTGACCATCTTCGTGCCTAAGTGAGATCTCATGAATTCTTAAGACAAAAGGCTAGTATTTTGTTAGAAATATGAATCCCAACAATACGTCACCTCTAAGTCCGTCTAACTCAATGAAATCTATGATAAACTTTTTTCCTTGAATCTCAATAGTCACATCCTGAGCATATCTCCCCATCTTTACTTCTTGACCATTTATAGCATATCCGGAAGGCATATCTGGTCTAGATTTCCAGAATTCTTGAGGAATGGCATTGGTTTTAGCAAAGCTTCTAGAAGAACTAGAGTCAACAAATTCATCCATAGGAATTGGCTTATATCCTGGAAATAGAAATTCATTCTTATGTACATGCAATTTTCAGCCAGGTATAATACATTAGCAGGTTCAGGTTTGCTAGAAGATTCTTGATCTGAATTATCAGCTTTATACAGAGTTTCACAAATTTCCCCCACTGCAGAAGTGAGTTTAGCAAGTTCCTTTTCTTGTAGAGCAATCTAGCGAGTCAAGATGGTGAGTTCTTCATGACATCTGTCAATTTTAACACAGAGAGTGTCAATAGATCATCCCAAGGGAGCGTTGGAGGAAGGAGATCGATGAGAGCGGTATTTAGATTTCCATTTATGATGAACATAACTATGAGATTTTCAGGATGGTGGAGGAGACAAAACTTCTTTCTGAATCCTGCAATAGGATGTAGAATCGCGACATCCTCTGAGTTATTTTTGGAGAAAGTCACGCTTTGCTTCCCATGATCTAATATCTTTTACCTGTTGCTTGGCTGCAGACCTCCTTTCATCCAGAGACCCAGGCATCCTGTAAGGATCTTTGGCTTTAGCCATGCTGATTTTGAAGTCAAGATCCTTTATGGCTTTTCTTACTATTTTGGTGACTGTACCGGTATCATCTGAAGAACTTGAATCAGAAGTAGGATCCTCATCTGAACTAGTAGAATAAATCTTCTTATGTTTATCTCGTGCCATATAGAGTTGTTCTGGTAATACTTCAACTAACTCAAAAAATTGACTATCTTCCAAATGACCCAAAGCTTCTAGACTATTTACAATCTCCCAATTCTTATGTACATCTTGTTCAGAGAACAGAGCATAAAGCTTATTGTCAGATTTAAACCTTTTAGAGCAGTTAGTGGCATAGTGTGGACCTTTACAAATAAAACACTTGACTGTTTTATTTCCTGGATGCTTATTTCTCTTGAACAAAAACTTGGGAGGTTTTCTTTTCCTGAAAGAATTTCTATTTACAGGTGCAAACCTATATTTTTTCTTGTGGCGTTTATGACAGAATGATTTTTCCAAGTTGTCATTGTCATAGGACCATTTGCACTTCGTGCATCTGCAAGGCTTTCCACAAGATTTGTTGAATTTCCTAACTTGCTTGAAATCCTTGATTTGACTGATGGGTGGCAAATTGCAATAATCTTTCATATTGCAAGAAGAATTGTATTGTTCCTTATTGTCATCGAGGGCTTTCATGAGACATCCTTTGTCCAACTTGTACATTGCCAATGTCTTTAATTCTCCAAATCCATAGTTTTCCACTTTGGATTTGTATTTGGTCGTGATGTAATCTTCTACATATTCACCTAGACCACATGGAAGAGAATTAAGGTAATACTTTTTTGTTGTTGGATCATGCAATTTGTGGGCAGCAATCATATAATTCTCAAACACAAGGTTATATTTATGCAGCTTGCCTAAATCTTTAAGCTGAAGAGAGTACAAAATTTTTTCAACTTCAAGAATTTTATTTTTCCTGTTACCAAAAAATAGCCCTATTAACATTAATTCGAGCATTGAAAATCCTTCTGCAGAAATGTCATTCCTACCCATATCCATTTCCTTTACATAATCCTCTCCAGTTTCAGGATTAGTAGTTATTATTCTGTTATCAGGCAAGGAATTCCACCAATTTATGAGCTTACCAGACATCAATCTTACTGCATAGAGAACTTTACTAGCATCATTCCAGACTGACCCTCTTGTATCAAAGAAATTTTCTAGTGTGTCACACCAAGTACAAATAACATCATAAGGATCTCTAATTTTGTCAATATTTAAAATATATCCTAATGTTGCATAGACCCTTAATTGCTCAAGTCTGGAATTTTCTGATACAACATCCTTCATTTCTATATCTATTCTACTCTCCATTGATTCTGGGCTGGCCATATAATATTCTTCCCAATTTTCTATGTCTTCATCAACATACACCAGATTATCCTCATCCTTATTTGAAACTAAAAGGTTTTCTTCACCTGATACTTGTGATCCTTCTTCTTCAAGGTATACCTCATTATCTGATGTATTGGAGTTCATGGCGGCAGCAGGTTCTTCCATATAGACTGGTTCAGTGTCTTCTAGGTTCAATTCTTGGAGCCAATCTTTTAATTCTTTTGTGTGTTGCATCATATGTTCTTTCTGCTTAGGGAAGGTCAGCTTAGTGGGCATCTGGGGAGCTTTACTCTGGATAGAAGGTGTAGCCAGGTGTTCTTCTTCAAGGTCTTTTGCAAAGAGGATACTCTTCCTTCTCTGTATCTTAGGTCTTGTTTTGGTCTCAGATTTTTGTGACTTAGCTTCTTCAAACTCCTCCTCAGAACTATCTTTTCCTTTCTAGGAAACTCTAATTTTCTTTGTGTATCTCCTAATCTTTTCTAGATTTCGGGCCACATGTTCTAACAATACTTTGTTTTCTTGGGCCTGAGAATCTCTTCTGGCTTCTGAGGTAGCTACACTGTCATGTATCTGGGTAGACATAGATTCTACCCTTTGGGTGGTAGCTTGAATATTAGTCACAGTATTCTGAGTATTCTTTGACTGGTAATTCAAGCCAGCAAAATCATTCAAAATTGAAGTTGACTGTTTATCTAATCTAGCAGTACTAGTCTCTAGTTTATATACAATATTTTGGACTTGGAGCAGGGTGTCATATACTGACACAGTTCTATTGATACCTTATTTTATGTCAACAGCCATATCATCTATATTTTCTTGGGCTGATAACATCCATTGAGCTTGCCAATTTCTTTGGGCCTCAGAATTCTTCTGCTTTGTTCTCACCTTTGTGTGAAGCCTTGCTTCATACTTGCCCCACAGCCTTTCTTCAGTATTAACTACAGTAAAACTTTCCTGAGTAGGCCATCTACCAGGTGTATAACTGACAAGATCCAAGGCAGTTACTAGATCTATTCAAACTGTGTGTTTAGATCTTCTTTCAGAACCATATCTAGGCAATGTTTCTCTCATCATACAAGCATGTTCTCCCATTTTAGAGATCTTTATCCCTTTTTGTTTTTTGTCTGTTCTTTTTTCATCTTCTCCTTGTTTAGGAGTTAGATGTAGTCTAGAGCTAACCTGTCTGACTAGTTTATCCACGAGGATAGGATGATTACTTAAGTATGATGTAGAACAAAAAGAGGTTCTAGATGGATAGGGATTTACTGATTGGGAATACTGAAACCTTTTAGAACTACTCGATGAAGTAGAGCATTCTTCTGGATTATAATCAACATATGGCTTGCGATTTGTGTTGGGATATGCATGGGCCATAGAATAGCTTGATGCTCATTAATTCTTGATGAAATGCAATGCAACTCCAATCCTTGGGCCAAATACTGCACAAATGATTTATGAGAAATTATTAATTATAGTTTAGGAAAATTTGGAGTTTTATTATTGATTAAAATATTTCAAATAACACATGTAATTTGGGATTGTAGTAAGTTTATCTAATTATTGGTTATTGTATTTTCCTTATTGTTGAGGAACATAATCAAAATCAAATGCTTGATCATAACTATTTTACATATGTTTGAGTACTAAGAATAGAATTTGAGAAAAAAACATTTCAACTAAATGTAATTAGTAACCCTAAAATTAATCCTTCATTACTTTTGTATCTAATACATAAGCTGAAGGGGCGGGGGCCCTGGCTCGATTGGCTAAAAATTCCTGTTGCGATAAAGAAGGTTATGAGGTCCAGTCTCCCCCCGTCCCTGTGGTACCGGAGGGCGTGTCATTCCAGTGTCACCGGTCACGTGAAAAAAGTTTACCAGGTGCATTGCAGTTTATAGGGGGGCTACCAGATTCCCGCAGTCTAAAAAAAAATTACGTAAGGTAAACAATACAATACTCTTTATTATAAAGCATGCTTATTTCTAGAATTGTTAACTTTGATTTTAAAACTAGTTTTTTAAAATAAAGTATGGAGATTGTTTAGATGTTAATACATCTAATTAAATAACTTAGTGTGTGTTTTTAAATAAAAAGGTTTCTCCACTAATATGTTGGGATGATTTTTTTAAAAAATATTTAAGCTATGAAGGTTAGATATAGGAACCATGTGAGAATAGATGTGTAAGACTTAAGAGTAAACTATATTTTACATGTGGTTTCCTCCTACTTACAAGCCTTTGTCTTTGTTATTAGTTTTGTTTTATTATATCGAATTACGCCAACAAATTATAGATTATATGCAGATGTTTAAGACAATATGCTTACAAACCATTAATACAAAGAGAAAGTCTAAAGGAGGATATAGAGAACCAACAAAGACAATACAATCAATAGACAAAAATAAACTCCTAAGGCTTCACTTCCACCAATTCTTGCACAACTAAAGAAGTGACACTTACAATCAATATAATAACTTTAAAAAATTTATACAACATATCAATCAATATAATTAATCAACTTCATGAAAGTAGATTAATGATGTTTATATAAAACATATCAATCAATATTCCTTTTATCTTTATATTTTTTATAAACACAATTTTCTTACCATTGCCTTATACAACCTGAATTGATTTTGTCTTAATGCTCTATGCATTTTGCAAAAATACCCGTTAGAATTATTATAATTCATAGTGTCCATGTTCACTTTATTTTTGAGGTTCAATATAATTAAAAGCATTCTTTTGTGGCCCAAACCACAGAGGGCAACCTTGAAAGTGCAACTACTTTAACTAACCTATGATTAAGAAAATTTAGCATAAAATTAGAGATTCACATTGTCAAATAAACACAGATAAATAGTCTAAATTCCCTAATCTCTCATAGGGGATAGGACCCAATAAGGCAAAGTTCCTGTGTGCCATATCCTTTTGCAAGGTGAGCGAACTCTAACATATCCTCTACCTGAAGCTGACCCACAGGTATGTGGAGACTTACAAAGTTTAGGCCTTCCTGCTTCTATGGGTGTGCACCAAGGTAACTCCTTCACTCCCATGATTTGTCCAACATGTCTTTTTTTGTTGCTTGTTTCAAAATTTCTCTTGGAATTCTCTTTACAACTTCTGAATGGAAATATTCTATTCCCTGCATTTTCATAGACTCAAAAAATTTAAAGGTCCTTGATCATTGATTCAGAGACTTATAATGCCAAAGTAAATGAACATAACATATTATACATCCTTTGTGTAATGCATATCTAAATATCAATGTTCTAGTTCATAAGCCCGTTTAAATGAACTCCCCAAATAAAAAGTAGTGTATCAAGTATAGGTCGTCACTTGGCAATATCTAAAAATATGGATTTCAGAAAGAATGGTTGTGACAAATTAATGGAAGATTAGATGAACTCTCCAAATAGAAAAGAGTATCAAATATTGATCATCATCAACATATATCTTGAAATATGGTTGTTAGATAGAATCCTTCCCTCAAATTAAAAGAGGACTTCAATTAGCTATATCTTAAGACATGGGCATCAAATAGAAGCTGATCTAATTGAATAGAGAACATCAAAGATGAATTTGTAAAAGATGTAGGACACTGGATATTTTGGGATACAATCACTCCATCAAATTTTCAAAGTTAATAGACTAGTACATATACATCTCAGTAGAGATCTGAAAAACACCAAGGTATCTAAAAGACTCAAGTTGTCACTCTTTTTATTTTAGTGGTCACTTGGTGAGAATTGTGGGTATGAAAACATAGGAATTGATTCACTTGTATATTAACCAAGATGCATTGTCACTATAGGTTCACTCATGTTTAGTTAGATTGCATTCCATGCCATTAATCCATGCAACATTTAGGAGAGTACCCCCACCCAAGATATAAGATTTCTCTTCAATTAAACTACTAATACAATGTAAGTCCATATGATAGTGAGGATAGAAATACTTCGTAAATTAGAGAAGCAAACAATTGTCAAGCATCTCTAGGGTAGTGTTAAAAAGAGAAAAGTCTTAAGACACATCAATCTTAAAAGAGGTAGAGGATGGTAATTGTCCAGAGTTGAAACAATTGAGGAAGTAAAAAGCTCAAAAGACATATTTCAAATTGAATACAATGGATACAGAAGAAAGTCAACTATAGATTTAAAAACATTCAAAAACATTGATAAACAGGTAATGACATTTAGAGAAATAGCTATCAAAAAGTTAACAAGGTTAGGAATGAATGATGTGATTTCAAAGCAATAGATATTAAACCAGTGTACCAATTCATCAATCAACATGAGTTTAGTAGGATAGTTGAGAAAAACAAGGGCTCCCTTGATTTGTCCATGGGATTCCATAAGAACGCATGAAAGCTTCAAGTATGTTTTTCATGGATTTACAATGTGCTTAACTCTAAATCCCTACTAATATATGAAACCAAACTAGATAAAGCTTTGTACAAATGTGAAGTATCATCCACAACTATAACACAAAGGCACCCAATCCCATTATTATATGCTCAAATTATCTCATAAAATAGATACACAAATTATAAGGGTTTAGAAATTAGGTTCAAAAAGTTAGTGCAAAAGTGGATGTAACACAATAATCTATCAATAGGGAATGATGATGGCCCATCTAAAAAAATCAGGACCAAAAATGACCTCTATAGCTCATAAATTGAGTTATTCTATTCTATAGCCTGAAAATTGCATTTTTTATATTTTTAACATTAGGATGTAATGTTGAGACACCTTACTTAACAAGTGTAGCACATTGGTGGTATACACACAAACCAAACATCCCTACATTGAAAGCACTATCAATATTAGTAGAAATCATATATTTGGTTGAAGATAGGGACTTAGACACCATCGCAGGGTACTACAACACTTCTAATCCATGCAAGCACTTAGATGAGTGCATTCAAGGGTGGGATGCACTAAGGAACATGATGAAAGGATTTACATATAGTTATCTTAGTGGACCCTAGCTCAAATTATTAAAACATGATACAATAACTAGGAGAATATAGCATAAACCAATAGCTAGACCATGCTGAAGGAATTTTTTATTAAAACCATTCTAGTTCTCATTTCCTAATAGAAAACTACATTATGTACTACAAATATGGTGGAGGTAATAACCCTACCTACAGAAGAGGTAAGGGTAAAATTTGGATAAAAAAAAGAGAAACATCATTACCACAAAAAGAACAAAGGTAGATGGAAAATGATTGAATTGATGGAGGAAGTCAAGGGAACATCTAAGAGGGTATATTACAAGGTAAAGAAAGGAGAAGAACCAAATTATGAGAAGAAAATCCAAAACTTTCAGAAGTATAGATCGAAGAAGAGGAGATAGAGTTAGTGGAAAAAAATAAAGAGAAATCCCAATATTTTCACCAACCCCTTGATATTTGGGAAGAAAACATAGCAATGAGGGGATACTAAAGACAGTGAATGTTGCATAGTACTACGAAGAAGAAGAAATGATGAATTTAGTTGAAGTATCAAAATAATATGAAGATATTTTTCTTATAACATTTACTAACCTAAAGGGAATCAAGAAGGAGCTGGGTGTAATGAAGATACAATTTTAAGAGAAGAAGTGAAATTGTAGAGATGAGTATTACTACCTGAATCCAAATGTAAAAGTTAAGGTAGAACAACTAGATAAAATGTTAGCAAGTGATGCTATCAAGCCAATTAAAGATGTAGAATGGATCATCCCCATGATCATCCAACACAAGAAGACATGTGAAATCAATATTTGTGTAGATTTTAGAGAATAGAATAAGACAAGTATACATAATCCCTTTCTGACTTTGTTTATAGAAGAAGTGCTGGAATCTATGGCACCTACAAAATTATACCTATTTATTGATTGTTTCTTCAGGTACCATCAATTCAAAATTCAAGAAGATGACCAGTCAAAAACAACCTCTTCTATTTAATGGGGATCATTTATGTACACTATAATGTTGTTTGGATTGAAAAATTCACTTGGAGCCTTTATTAGGATCATGGTCAATGCATTCAAAGATTTCATACATGATTTCTTAGAAGTTTATTTGGATCATTGGACTATCTATGGGTTGTTAAGAGACCATGTTCAAGTATTGAGGCTGATGTTTGAACAATGTAGGAGTGTAAGAATAGACTTTAATCTCAATAGGCCCATATCTCTAGCACCATTTGGTACACTATTGGGTCACATCATTTGCATGGAAGGCATGATAGTGGACCCATTGACAGTTGCTACAATCTTAAACTTACCTCCTCTCAAGAGTGTGACTAAAAAAAATATAGGATATATAAGATATCACTACACGTTTATATGAAATCATGTGACAATAATAGGACCAATAGAATAGAACTATTAAAGACAAATAACAATAAAAATTTTGAGTGGACAAGTTTGTGTCAACGAGCAATGTATGGTCTTATACGAACCATGTGGCATACATCAAACTACAACAATACTAACATAAGGTACTCTCATCATATCCTCCATCTTAGTAGGATAGTTTGGACAATCTGTAACAGATAACTTAGTCCTCATTATAACAAGAACACACAATGGTCTGCACGTTGCCATGCTAAATCTCTCCAACACTGTATTCACACACTTAATCTGGCCTAACCAAAGTTTTATGTTTGCTCCGTCCCTTTTGATTTCCATTCCCATAATGTACCTAGTTGCCCCTAAATCTTTCATTTCAAATTGTGCTAAAAGCTGACTTTAAATCAGAAATCAAACTTTTACCATTCCCAATTAACATGTTTAATAGAAAAAGGGGAAGATGCCCAAATGGTGTTTTTAAAGGGTTTGTGTTGATCCTCCTTTCACCACTAAACATTCAAGGACATTCAACCGAGTAGAGAACTCTGCTACATAGGGGAAGATTGGAATTGTGTGAATTTGTTGTTCAATTAAGTCCAATTATGCTCAAAACCCTAATTTCGTGAAATCGTAAACAAACGGACAAATTATAGAAAATGATCACACACAGAGATATCAAATGACAAACAAATACATACCAAATTTTGAAGTTCGGTGTGCAGAAAAGTGAGGGACTAATGAGCGAGCGCCCTAGTCCAATGTACCGATTTTTTTTTTCGAGATCTCTAAATAATGTTTGCAACATGTTCCCGCTGTCACAGAGATTTCTCTGCTTCAAAATCCAGAGGACTAATGAGTGGGCACCCAAGTCCAACCCCTAGTTTTCTTCTTAAATCTGCAATTACAACAGTCTGCACTATTCTCTTGCAACTCCACTTCTTTCACTTCTGAAACTTGTAACCTGCACTCACAGAAAAGTGGGTTGGGGGTTGTGGTGTTTAGAGGCTTGCCTTGATCAAGCCCCAGAGAGACATTCAAGTCTTCCGAACATCGTTGTCAGATAAAGAGTTTGTATCCCTGCGGGATAAAGGCAAAATCTAAATGATAAATGATAGAAAACACAATTGATATCACCTCGTAGTGTATATCTCATGGAAGGAAGATGCTCTTCATGCCATGAGAAGATGGATGTCAAATCTGCAAATACAAACACAATAACAACACAAAATATTGCTCTGCAACACAATGAATGCCTTGAATCACTTTCACATAAGTTTGTAGATCAAAATTGCCATCTAGTTTTCATCTAGTTTACAAATGAATCACTAATCATGCTTATATATGCAACTACAAAAATTCCCGCTAAGAATTTCATAATTCAAACTTAAGATGTTGGCATAGGACCTAATAACAGTCATAAAACTGACACCCAAAAATAGGCCTTGACCTAAAATAGGGCAGGACTAGGGCGCGGGTGCCTAAGTCCTCCCCCATATTTTAGGCATGATTCATGCTAAACACACCCCCTAGGTCCCATTTGCCATGAAACTTCAAGGTTTTCTCATCGGGAGTCACCATTAACATGCAAGATGACCTAAATGCATTGTAGAGGACCCGGGAGCTAAACCTTAAGAGGGTAAAGCCCCCAAGGGGACATTTTCTGACATAACATTTAGCCCCCACTTTAATGTATGTATAAATGTAAGGTCAATACATGCATTAAAGTATGGTCAACAAACATGCCAAGCATGAAGAAGACACGCCAATCACAATGAAGATAGTAACAAGCACACAAAACATGGAGAAGACAGTTACAGTCACGCAAAACACAGAGAATACAACATTGAAGATATGCAAAACATAGTGAATGCAGTGAACGTAGTGATTATTTTCCTTTCTTTTTCTCATATATAAGATGCAAAATATAAGTACAAGAAATGTAAACACACCACCCATAATGCAAGAGGGACTCATCGCCACCAATCCTTAAACTACATATGGGGCAACAGACACGCAAAACAAATATCAGAGTGCAGGAGGGACTCATTGCCACCAGTCTTTAAGACTGCACTTGAGAACAAACACGCCATACAAATCAAGCACGCCATACAAATTCCAAAGCATAGGAGGGACTCAATGCCATCGATCTTTAGACTATGCTTTAGAACAAACACGCCATACACACACACATGGAAGACATAGAGAAAACATGATAGACAAGCGATGGAAGAAACCTATTGCTAGGTTTGCAACCATCTCAGGCACATTACAGGTACACACCGATGATTGGGCTTTGCCACAACAATCTCTGAAGACATGCTTAAGGGTTAGGCTGGTCTCAGATTCGCTACCCACCTGCTAGGAAGACTTTTTGAAAATGACAGGATTGTGCAATCTCCTCGAGAAATACACCATCCCCAACTCGCACGGAGGGCTTAAAATAAAAAGGATATGCATGATATCCCGCCTCTACAGAGGGCTTAAGTGATTGCAATAGATTCAAGCTTTACAAACACATTTTGCTAGCATCTAAATTAGACAGCTTACCTTATATATGCCCCCACCTTAAGGTGGTTGATATCATGTGTTGATATCAAGCACGTTAAAGTAGGAAGAAAACACATAAGGGAACATGAGCTCTAGCAAAGCACATGCCCCCTGGAGGTGACATGTACCTTACGATCACCAAATGTTTCCACAAACACACAATTTCCTACAAGAAAAGGTGTTAGCATCCATATAATCATGATAAACAATAATGCATGTAATCATTCACATAGAGAGCCGAGGTTATACTACAGATTCAGAGACCGAGTATAACCGTGGGGCTATACCATAGAAATCTCAAAACCGAGTGTAACAAAGGCGAGATTCAAAGATAAACAATGTGCTCGGAGCAAATGTATTGTTATGTTTTGTAAGTGCGATAAGACAACATCAACATCACACGAAGTGATTCTACTAGCCAAGTGTCAAATAATATGTAACAACCCCATCGTCATGTATGGACTTGGTCCATTTTTTGATTTCTTACTGAAGGGACACTAGGTCCGTATCAGTATAACAAGTTTTCATCATCTGCCCATTAGATAGAACCACTAGAGGAAGAGAAGCAATAAATTAAGAGAGGGGAAATAAGTGCCTTAGGGACAGTCACGTAAAAGGGTGCCCCCAAGTCACCAACCACAACTCTATGTCCTTAAGACACAACACACAATAATAAAATTTGAGGAGAAGCATTATAGAAGAATGATGATACAAATAGAAGAAGGGTCACAAAAGAGGCAGTCTCCCAATATCCTTGACCTTACAAGAGATCAAGGGTCATCCTAGGAGGCCTAAACAACACATAACACATCACGGGGGAAGCACAACACGGAGGTAAAGGGTTAGAAGTACTTACCTGTAAGGACAACTGGACTAGCAATCATCACGGATCTTGATCTTTACTTTAATGGTTAAAGCTTTATCTCTTCTTCTCTCTTCCACAGTTTCATGAGTTTGTGAGGTTATCCTTGTAGGAAAGTTATCTATTAATGATGGTAGAGAGGGGATATCACGGTTTTCTGTGTTGGGTAAATGTGGTGGTGCAGGAACTTTTATAATACCCTTTCCAGTTGAGTGATGTTGTTGAGGAACCCGAAAAGTGCCCACTTCAGTGCATATATAGGGTGTTGGAATACCTTGGATTTGAGGGATAGTTCAATGTCATGTGAAATTTCACTGTTTTCCAAGGTATGTGAAGGTTCTGGTAAAGATGCATGATACATTTTTTTGTTTAAGATGTAGTTGAGAAGTTCTTGAACATCGGGTGGTAAATTTTTAGTTTCAGCAGGTTGAAGCAAATGTTGACAAAGGGAAGCTGCATCATCCAATGCTTCATCCTGGCTAGGGAGAGTAGGAAGGGATGGCAGAGTAGTGTTAAGGAATGTGTCAATGATATCTTCTTCTTGTGCCAAAATATCCTCACTAAGTGGGGTTATGTTGGGACAAGTCTCTTTGTTCGATGAATCACCTATTGCTATATCGTTCTCATAGGTTTCAGAAATAATGTCCATTATATCTACATGAAATGAAGGGAGAGAGGGAATGATGTTTTCACTACTACTCTCCCCATGGTTATTTTCAGAAATGAAATTAGTGATATTTTCCAAGATTGAAGGGAAAACACCCACGATAGTGAGAAAACTTTCAAAGTAGGCTATTGTTCGAAGGATATCATAGGTAGTGCTTACGGACATGTCAATACTATAGATGTACGCTATTTGATGCAAGACTTGAGGATGTTTATTAGTGAATTTGCAAAAAATATCATAATTCATAATGTAATTAATTAAATCTTCCAAAGATGAATGACGAGGATAATCCATGGTATATGAATGCAAAAGTATGTGTGAAAATGGCTTAAAATGCTTGATTTTTCAACTTTTTTCAATGCCAATAAGTCAAATAAGAGGCGTTGTAAGGAAATTGATCAGGGGAAGCAAATAATATGTCCAATATCAGTCCAATAAAGGAATAATATCCTTCACAACACACCTTTGATGCAAACCTATAATGATGACAAGTCAAAACCTAGTGAAAATACACTAAAATATGCAATTTCTCACCAATATTTAATGCAAAGGTCCAATGAAAAGGGTTTTGTAAAGAATTTGAGGAGGGTTAGCAGATTATAACCCTAATAAAATCCAATTAATGCAGAAAAATCCTTCACAACACGCCTATGATGCAATTCTAGAGAGACGATAAGGCAAAAATCGAGTGAAAAAGCAAGGTTTTCAAACCCTAGACATAAAATTTTGAAAGAAAACCACTATGATGCAACACTATAATTAGAAATAAGTCCTAATGAGTGTTTTTAAAGGGTAGTAAAATCTGAAACAAGATTTTGACTACAAACCCTAGTTAATGCAAAACTAGGTTATATGAAAAAATGCACAATTTCAAGCATTTTTTATCAATTTAAGCATGAAAATGAATGATGAATGAATAATTTATGTATTTTAAATCAGATCTGATGATAATGATAGAAATTTAATGAAATTAAATGCAAACTAATTAAAATTATTTGAAAATGCAAGCTAAAAATGCCAATTTTTTTTCAAATTTTTCATTTTTTTTGTAATTTTTCAAATGCAATAAGATGAACAATGAAATGAATGTAAATCTGAAGTACAACACTCAGCAAGGTGCAAAATTCATAAGAACATAGGTTCACCAAAATGTTTAGTATGGAAAAGGGGGAAGATGTCCAAATGGCGTTTTTAAAGTGTTTGTGTTGATCCTCCTTTCACCACTAAACATTCAAGGACATTCAACCAAGTAGAGAACTCTACTATAGATCTCATGTCACTTTGAACATAGGGGAAGATTAGAATTGTGTGAATTTGTTGTTCAATTAAGTCCAATTATGCTCAAAACCCTAATTTCATGAAATCGTAGACAAACGGACAAATTACGGAAAATGATCACACACAAAGATATCAAATGGCAACCAAATACATACTAGATTTTGAATTTCAGTGTGCAACAAAAGTTGGGGACTAATGAGCGGGCGCCCTAGTCTAGTGTACCAATTTTTGTCGGGATCTCTGAATAATGTTTGCAACCTGTTCCTGCTGTCACAGAGATTTCTTCGCTTTAGAATACAGAGGACTAATGAGTGGGCGTCCAAGTCCAAGCCCTAGTTTTCTTCTCAGAACTACAATTCTGACAATCTACACTACTCTCTTGCAGCTCTACTTCTTTCGCTTCTGAAACCTGTAACCTGCAATCACAAAAAAGTGGGTTGGGGGTTGTGGTGTTTAGAGGCTTGCCTCGGTTAAGCCTTAGAGAGACATTCAAGTCTTCTGAACACCGTTGTCAGATAAAGAGTGCGTATCCCTATGTGATAGAGGCAAAATCGAAATGATAAATGATATAAAACATAATTGATATCACCTTGTAGTGTAGATCTCATGGAAGGAAGAAGCTCTTCATGTCATGAGGAGATGGATGTCAAAGCTGCAAATACAAACACAATAACAACACAAAATACTGCTTTGCAACATAATGAATGCCTTGAATCACTTTCACATAAGCTTGTAGATCAAAATTACCATCTAGTTTCCATCTAGTTTACAAATGAATCACTAATCATGTTTATATATGCAACTACAAACATTCTTGCTAAGAGTTTCGTAATTCAAACTTAGGATGTCAGCATAGGACCTAATAACGGTCATAAAACTGACACCCAAAAATAGGCCCTGACCTAAAATAGGGCAAGACTAGGGCGCGGGTGCCCAAGTCCTCCCCCCTATTTCAGACAAGATTCATGCTAAACACACCCCTTAGGTCCCATTTGCCATGAAACTTCAGGGTTTTCTCATCAGGAGTCACCATTAACATGCAAGATGACCTAAATGCACTCTAAAGGACCTAGGAGCTAAACCTTAAGAAGGAAAAGCCCCCAAGGGGACATTTTCTGACATAACACAACATATCATCAACATATAATGCAATAATGAGAATGCGATCATTATCTATATTAAAATAAACACAACGATCTGATTTCAATCTTAGAAATCCCAAATTCAACACAAAGGCATCAAACTTTTGGTACTACATTCTAGGAGACTATTTCAAACCATACAAAGACTTAAATTTCAACTTGCAAACCAAATTCTCCGTACCTTTTTCAATGTAATGCTCTGGTTGTGACATGTAAATCTCTTCCTCCAAGTTACCATGAAGGAAAGTTGTCTGCACGTGGATCAGTTCAACTTCTAAATCGTATGTAGCAACAAGTGATAACAAAAATCTAATGGGTTTCAACATTGCAATAGGAGAGAAAATCTCACCATAATCTATTCCATCAACTTGGGAATGCCCCTTCGTAATGAACCTTGCCTTATACTTCTCAACACTGCCATCTAAACCAAATTTCTTCTTGAACACCCATTTACATCCAACAGGTTTACGTCCATTAGGCAAGGGCATCAGATCCCAAGTGTTATTTTGCTTCAATGCAACCATCTCTTCTTCCATGGCCTATTTCATGGAATTTGCATCACTCATTCCCATAGCCTTGTTGCATGTATGTGCTAACCGGTGTTGTCATTGATGTCAACATGATTGTGTTGTCATTGGTGTCAACTGTGTCTTCTAATATTGTTGATTGTTGCTTGGTCGAGTTGTCATGATGAGGTAATTTGAATGACTTGAGGAAGTGTTGATGATGCTAGCATATTGTTCATGTTGTTGAGTTTCTAAGTGCTTTTGAGAAACTTTGCTCTCCAAGTGGAAATAGTGTGTTGCAGAGTATTCTGGCTTGTAGGATACTATCTAAGAATTTGCTCCACATCTCTTTTGTGTTGAAGGCCGAAGTATGAGATTTGGATATGTTTTAGAGAAGTGTTTGAAGGTGCTAAATCTAGAATTTGGTGGTCCATATTGTTGTGCAGTAGAAGTTGTGTTCACTATTTTGAAGATTGTATTTGACAGAGTTTTTGAGTTGTGCAGAGGTGTCTAGGAGAAAGTATTTTGCTCTGCATTTCTCCGTAGAGTGGTTTCAGGTGATGCGGTTTTGGACATATGTTTATAATGTCCTTAGCTATCTTCATTCCAAAGGGTTTGTGATTTGGTGCTCCAGAAAGCAAGTTATTGAGTAGCAGAGCTTAGCATTGTTGATTGTAAGCTGTCTTCAAGTGAGATTTGTTGTCTTCGAGGGAAACTTGTTGTAGTTGGATTTGTTTGGTCCCAGGTGATTTTATGTTGTTCATGGATGTCTCCAGATCATGTTGAAGGATTGTACTTGGTCCGCAAGCTATGATTGTATTCTTGGAAGCATGTGTCTAAGTTTTCTTGGTGTTTGCACAAGTTTGGCCGACTTGAGTGTTAACACTCTTTGCGGATGTATTTCATGGATTGTAGAAGTGTGTTGAAGTGTGAAGATGTATTTGGGTCTGAGCTAAGCTGTGAAGTGTTCTTCCTTCATTCATTTGCTCCACAAGTTTGTTTAGGTCCAAACCTAATTTGAATTGTGTATGTTTGCCGACCTTGGAGACTATTCCAAAGGTTGTAGATTGTATTATCGACCTTGATGTATGTTCCAAGGTTGATGATTGGTATAAATAAATGCAATAAATCCATGTGTAGTATGTGTGGTGTGCGAAGATGAAAGTGTTTGTGTCGTAAGGCAATGAAGGTGATATGTATTGCACTTCATTGGAATTGAACTTAGGCATGTGGTAGATGCTATCTATCAATTCATGGCAGTGAGCCACCCCTCTTGGCATTGAGCCTATTGCAGTGAGCCCTTTGGTAGTGAGCCTCTTTTGTTATACGGTATTGTCACTACATTATATTGTGAGCTAACACTCACTGTGGTTTTTATGTGTTTAGAATTTTCTACGTAAAAATCTGGTGTTCTTATGTGTATGGTGTTGATGTTTTTAAGTTTTGATTCTATATTTCATGTTTAATCTTCATAATAGATTAAGAAGTTAAAGTAAGTGAATGTGAATGTGTTTTTGTTTAAGAGAATTTAAAGTTTGTGATACAACTGATTCACCACCCCATCAGCTGTCTTGTGCCTTCAACAATTGGTATCAGAGCAAGGTTCCTTGGAAGAGAGCTTAACAACTTGAGATAAATCTGGAATGGCACACAAGAGGGATGTTCTTCTATTTGATGGATCTTCAAAAGATGAATGCATGTCTGTCAGTAGTGAAGAACTCAAGGTTGCTCTTGAAGACCTAGAGAGGACTGAAGAAGAAATTAGAGATCCGAAGGAGAATGTTAAAGAAGTAGATGAGTGCAGAAAATTAAGAGAGAAAGTCAAGAAGTTCAAAGAAAGAAATAAGGAAGTCAGTAAACAATTGTGATCAACAAATGAAATCTTAGATGATCTGAAAGTACAAATTGAAGAAAAGGCAAAAGCTGAAGAAAATATAAATCTAATGGTGAAAGAGAAATCTGAAGAATGTGTAAAACTTGAAAAAGAAGTCGCAAACCTAAAGTCAGACTTGGAGAAGGCAAAGAGTTATGAAGAAAAGTTCTAGATAAGTTCTACAAAACTTGATGAGATGCTTGCTAGCCAGAAGAGCCTTGATGACAAAGAAGGCTTGGGATCTGAGAAAGATGAAAGTTCCAAAATTTTCCAAGTAATGAATGATGAGAACAAGAAGGACAAAGGTAAGCAGATCCAAAATCAAAGGAATGGACCTAGAAAACCGTCGGTCAGGCAACCGAATGCTTAAAGGTATCAATTTTTCAATGGTTATTGTCATTCATGAAATAAGTTTGGTCATAAGGCTACTCAATGTAGGAGCAAAATGAATCAAAATATTCCACCTTTCTCTGGTAAGTGTTTTACATGCAAGAGAGTTGGTCATAGAGCTAGTGAATGTAGAAGTCAGATAAGGAATGACTATAACAATGGAAGGAATGCTCAATCTTTCAATGGTAATTGCTTTACATGCAATAGATTTGAACATAAGGCTAACCAATGCAGATTTAGAATGAATGGAAGGAATAATAGTCAAAGGAATGTTGTGTGCTATAATTTCAATAGGCCTAGACATATTGTAAGATTCTGTAGAAATAGGAACATGAAGAAGGATAATCCGATAGAAAAGAAAAAACTAGTACAAAAGGTTGATCCGATAGAAACCAAGAAGGAGATGAACAAGATATGGATCAAGAAGGATGTCAATGAAGTCAAGGATGAGCCTGTATCAACATCCAGTGCAGATGTTTCCTCTGGGAACTAAGATTAGAGCTTTGGCTTAGGGGGAGCTTTAATGGAAATCTTGTCTCCCCTGCCAAAGAAATGGTGTCAATGCCTCAACACAAAGAGATAAAGTTAAGGATTAGCAACAAAAGCTTAAAACAGGTTGAAGATTATGACTGAAATGGATGAAGGTAAAGTTGTGCAAATTTGCTTGGTTGTGCAAGAAAACTTGATTAGGTAAGAAGACATGTTATGAATTTTGGATAAGAATTTGTATGGTAACCTCGAGCTACAGTGTTCCAGTAATTTGGTCTGCATTGGTTTGCTATTGAAGATATTACTCTACGGTTTGACATATGGTTATTGATAATTGGATACATCTACATCCAGAATTTTGTTTGATTTTGATGATTGAATTGAAAGAAAAGAGTAACAGAAGTTCAACTTAGAAAAACATAGTTGTTTTTAGTATAGAGGAGTGTTCATGTTGTTTGAAGGTGTTTAAGGATCTATAGATGAACTTAGAGGTGAATGGATATGAATCAGATGAGTCTCCAAGAAGTGAAGAAGAAAAGGCTAAAGAAAAGGAAGTACAGGTTGAAGAACAAGAAGCTCTGAAAAGACTCTGTAAAATTCCCAAGTATGTGCAAAAGCATCACTCTGAAGATCAGATCATTGGTGATAAGAGCAAAGGTGTATTAACAAGAATGAAAGTTGCTGAAGAACAGATAAATCTCTCTTTACTTTCAAAGGTTGAACATAAAGATAGTGACTGAAGCATCAACATTGGGTCATGGCAATGGAAGAAGAATTGATGCAAACTGAAAAGAACAAGATTTGGAACTTGCCCTCAGGCCTGCATATAAGAATGTGATTCGAACAAAGTGGGTTTTCAGAAACAAATTGAATGATAATGGAGAAATGGTAAGGATCAAGGCAAAACATGTGTATAAAGGCTACTCACAAGTGGAAGGAATAAGCTATGAAGAAACTTATGCTCCAGTGGCAAGACTGAAGGCCACTAGGTTATTCTTGAATTTTGCAGTACATAAGGATTTCAAAATATATCAAATGGATGTGAAGATTGCTTTCTCGAATGACAGAAGACATTGTTTTATCCTTGACTAATATTAGCTATATCTGAGGAGGAGTAGGTAGCAGTGACTGATGATAAGGGGAGTCTGCAGGTGAAATGTTGCAGACAAATGAATGTTAATCTAAGAAGATTATTGGCCATATATGTCGTCTTTGATATAAGTTGCATTATTTTCATAAGTTGTCATGAAGGTTGATAAAAGATGTGATGTTATGTTCCCAAAGAAGAAGGAAAGTTTTTGGTTGGATGTCATACCCTGATTTATGCAGAGTCAAGTCCAAGGTTTTTGAAGACAAGATATGTTAGTCCTGAGTGTTAGTATGTGAGGTCCTGAGGTCCTTTGAAATGAGAGTAAGAGTTGATACCGATTGGTGTGTACTCCTAAGGGGGAATATTTAGAGTAGCTAAGGACAGTGCAAGTATGTGTTGTATCATATTCAAGGGGAGAAAGCTTGAAGAAGGTGTGTCACTCTTTTCCATTGATGTCAAAGGGGGAGAGAGTTCATGTGAAAAACAAAAGAGAGAGTAATATGTATAAAAGAAAGGGGGATAATGAGATTAATGCAGAATTGTGTCATGATAGTTTTTCACATCATATGTTGCCATCAATGACAAAGGGAGAGATTGTTGCAAGTATGTGCTAACCGGTGTTGTTATTAATGTAAACATGATTATGTTGTCATTAGTGTCAACTGTGTCTTCTGATATTGCTGATTGTTGCTTGGTTGAGTTGTCATAATGAGATAATTTGAATGACTTGAAGAAGTGTTGATGATGCTAGCATATTGTTCATGTTGCTGAGTTTCCTAGTGCTTTTGAGAAAATTTGCTCTCCAAGTGGAAACAATGTGTTGCAGAGTATTCTGGCTTGCAGGATACTATCTGAGTTTTTGTTCTGCATCTCTTTTGTGTTGAAGATCGTGGTATGAGATTTGGATATGTTTTAGAGAAGTGTTTAAAGGTGCTAAATCTAGAATTTGGTGGTTTGGATCATTGTGCAGTAGAAGTTGTGTTCACTAGTTTGAAGAATGTATTTAACAGAGTTTCTGAGTTGTGTAAAGGTGTCTAGGAGAAAGTATTTTGCTCGACATTTATCGATAGAGTGGTTTCAGGTGATGTAGCTATGGACATGTCTTTATAATGTCCTTAGCTATCATTATTCCAAAGGATTTGTGGTTTGGTGCTCCGAAAAGCAATTTATTGAGTAGCAGATCTTAGTAGTGTTGATTGTAAGTTGTCTTCAAGTGAGATTTGTTGTCTTAAAGTGAAACTTGTCGTAGTTGGATTTGTTGGCTCCTAGATGATTTTATGTTGTTCATGGATGTCTCTAGATCATGTTGAAGGTTTGTGCTTGGTCTACAAGCTATGATTGTATTCTTGGAAGCATGTGTCTAAGTGTTCTTGGTGTTTGCACAAGTTTGGCCGACTTAGGCGTTAACACTCTTTGCAGATGTGTTCCGTGGATTGTAGAAGCATGTTGAAGCGATTGAAGATGTATTTGGGTCAGAGCTAATCTGTAAAGTGTTCTTCCTTCATTCATTTGCTCCACAAGTTTGTTTAGGTCCAAACCTAATTTGAATTGTGTATGTTTGTCGACCTTGGAGACTGTTCCAAAGGTTGTAGACTGTATTGCCGACCTTGATGTATGTTCCAAGGTTGATGATTGGTATAAATAAATGTAATAAATCTATGTGTAGTGTGTATGGTGTGCAAAGATGAAAGTGTTTGTGTCGTAAGGTAGCAAAGGTGATATGTATTGCACTTCATTAGAACTGAACTCAGGCATGTGGTAGATGCTATCATATCAGTTCATGGAAATGAGCCACCCCTTTGGTATAGAGCATCTTTTATTATTTGGTATTGTTACTACATTATATTGTGAGATAACACTCACCGCGGTTTTCCCTGTTTAGGGTTTTCCATGTAAAAATTTGGTGTTCATATGTGTATGGTGTTGATGTGTTTAAGTTTTGATTCTGCATTTCATGTTTAATCTTCATAATAGATTAAAAAGTTAAAGTAAGTGAATGTGAATGTGATTTTGTTTAAGAGAATTTAAAGTTTGTGAGACAACTGATTCACCCCCCTCTCAGTTGTCTTGTGCCTTCAACAAGCCTCCCTTAAGGTCCTAGGCTCATCATTGTTATAAATCAAATAAAAAATACAACTAGAATCATTTAATGAATATCCAGACCTATCAGGTTGCCACCTTATTTGAGTGGACCTCCTCAAAAGATGAGGTTGAAGTTCTTCTTCTTCTTATGAACTTTCATAGCTACTAGAGCTCTCCTCATCATCAGGTCCAACAGGTGTTTTTGGTTCAACTTTATTAGGGGTAGAAGGAAGCTGAACCGCATCCTCTTTCTTCTCTTCTTTTTTGGCTGCTGAAAAATGGAAGAGGGATTGAGTTCTTTGAAGATCACACTTCTACTACACAGAAACATTTCATCCATTGGATCCCAAAGCTTGTACACTTTCACATCGACACCATAACTAATGATGATACACTTCATTGCCTTGTTCTCCAACTTATACCTCTTCTCCCTAGGCACATGTGCATATGCCTCACAACCAATTACTTGAAGATGTCTCAATGAGGGATTTTTACTTGAACACACCTCCATAGGTGTCTTATCAACAAGCACTAAAGTAGGAGACTCAAGTTAACTAGGTAGCAAGCAATAGCAACAACTTCGGCCCAAACATTTTGTTCAAGGCCAGCTCCACTAACCATATTGCTAGCCCTCTCCATCAATGTCCTATTCATCCTCTCCGCAACTCCACTCTATTGAGGGGTTATGGAGTTGTCTTGTGCCTCTCAATCCCATGTTCTTTACAGAACTTATCAAAATCTATTGAATAAAACTCACCGCCATTGTTAGTCCTCAAACACCTAATCTTTTTATCCATCTGATTCTCAACAAGAGCCTTAAACTCTTTGAATCAACTAAAGACTTTAGATTTGCTTCTAAATAAATAAACCCATGTCCTTCTACTGTAATATCTATGAAAGTTACAAAGTAAACATATTTTGAAATTAAAGGAACAAATGTTCACAGGAATAAAAACATTAGAATGTATCAAGTCCAATACCCTTGAAGATTTATGATAACTGGAATAAAACTGAACATGGTTTTGTTTTCCATATATGTAATGTTTGAAAAAATTGAACTCAAGATCGCAATCATTTATCCCCTCAACGAGGTTTTTATTTTTAAGGGATCTAAGACCCTTATCACCAATGCGACCAAGTCTTTGGTGTCATAACATAGTTTTCTCAGCTGAGAGTTTCACCTATATAGAATGAGCACCCTTAGGTACCCAAAAAGCACGACCATCCAAATTAGATGCAACTATCCTCTTTATTGTTGGTTCCAATGGTGAGGATGAAGACTCTAAAGTTCTCTTCTTTGAAATAGAAGAACTATTGCAATGAACCATGCATGCATCCATCTTGAACAGAGTGTCAATCTGAACACCCTTAGCAAGCACCATAGCTCCTATAGTCATATTGCATCCTCCATTTGAGAAAATAACATGCACACCCACATTATTCAACTTACTTACAAATAATAGGTTCCGTGCCAAACCAGGGATATGTAGAACACCATTGATCCCCTTCACTTGTCCATCAATGAATTGAATCAATACTCTTCCATGAAAAATAATCTTCAGATAGAGTCATCACCCAGATACACCTTCCCACTGTCATATTATTCATACTTCATGAACTAACCCTGATGTGAGGTCATGTGAAAAGATGCACCAGACTCTATCAACCACACATCTTTTGATGCATGTGTTGCCAAGGCAATGACAGAAACTTCTCCATCATCCTAAGAGAATTTGTCAAAATCTGAATCATAGTTCTTCTTTTTCTTCTTCTCCTGCTTGCATTCCTTGCGAAAGTGACTGGGTTTGCCGCAATTCCAATGCAGTTCCTTGGACTTTCCAAGATACTTAGATCTCCCACTGGATTTAGATTTTCCTTTTTCTTGCTCCTTGTCCTTCTTCTTGCCTTTGTCTTTTAATCGACCACGAACTGCAAGACCTCCTTAGCCATTTTAGAAGATTTTCTCTGCATCTCTTTTGATAGTAATGGTGCAACCACTTCATTCATCTTGAAGGTGGTAGTGGTACTCCCAATGGCCATAACAAGGTGGTCACACAAATCTAACAAAGAACACATCAAAGTCATACACCAATCCTCCTCCATTTTCACACCAATGGAGCTCAACCGGGCAGCAAGCATGTTAAAACTATTCAAGTGATTTGTGAATGATCCTCCATCTTCATCCTTAAATAGTACAACTTATTCCTCATGAACAACTTATTTAGCATGGATTTAGCTTGATAAATCTAACCAAGTTTCTTCCACAGATTTGTAGTTGTAGCCTCTTCATGGACATTGAGTAACATGGAGTTAGCCAAACAGAGTCTCATAAGACCCTTAGCCTTTCAATCCATCAGATGCCGGTCTTCTTGTTTCATGTTCGATGGCATCTTTCTAGATATAGTAGTCCATAGGTCTCTATCAACCAACATGTCTTCCATCTTGAGTTTGCACAACTCAAAGTTGCCTCTGTTAAAATTTTCTATCTCTATCCTCCTTGATGTGCTCACCATATCTTTCCTACAATAAATATTTCAAAATCCTTTGGACAATCTCCCACTCAAACGAATATTTGTTCAAAAAAACCTCTACCCAAACTAGAACCAAAGTTGATCAGGCTCTGATACCAATTGAAAGGAAGCAAGGTATGTGGAGTACACTTCTTACACTGATCTAATGAGGAGAGTTGTACAATTTTTTATCCTATAACAATTACAGTAATGAGATTCACAATACAAGAAAGACATAAAACATCAAATGCAAGTACAAAATCTCATAACACAAGATATACGTGGAGAAACCCTTTTGGGTGAAAAACCCCACACTCCAAAGCACAGACGAATGTATTATTCTATAAACAATGAAGGTTACAACACACTTCTAGAGCCAAGCTTTTATAGGAGTTCACCTCTAATTATATTCTGGAGTAATTCCGGTAGCATAACAATACCCGCAAATGAACCATACAAACTACTCCAACAAGCACCTTAATTATAGAGAATATCGAGCACGAAGGAAGTAACACCTCTTAGCATGCAAATGACATTTGTACAATATTCCCTTACACCTCTTACAACCCTCCAAACTTGGATGCCCCAAATTTACCTGAAATAGGTGTGATAGATGCTCTTACATTGTCATAAAATCTGTAATATACGACAACACTTACGGTTGTAAGAGAATGCACCATAATTGACTAATAATAAATGATTCTCTTATAACTTGTCATAACCAAACTTGGGCGCTTATATTCCCCATGCAAGATGATTTGCAACACTTGTCCATCCTATCATAAAAATTGGTTCTTACGTGTCATAACTTGTCATAGGAATCCATCATAGAATATTGACTTACACATATTTCAAGATGCCAACACATGGCAAAGAATCTCTACCAAAATGTGGGATACCTACATTCCAATGTAGGAATAAATGCATCCTTGTCACCTTCCATGTCACCTACCAATGTGATGATAACTCACCGTGCCATGTCACACTAGATGACAAAATATGATGAGCAAGAAAATACAACTTAGGAATAAATTAAATATACATTAAATAAATTAATGCTATGAAATAACAAGGTTGAGACACCTTAATTCCCAACAGTGGATGCTCAAGGAAAACAATTGAAGTGGTATTAATGGAGCCAAGAGGAACTAAGAACCACCCAATTGCCTTTGCAAGTATGAAATTAACATCTAAAAAGAATTGAACAACTATCGAAAGGGAGGCATTGGTTGTGGTATATGTAATTCAAAAGTCCAAACTCTATTTTTATTCACTCCATTTATATTTCTATATAGATTATGAACCCTTGAAATATCTCATGAACATGCCACTAATCCAAGGAATAATTTTTAGATGGCTAATCTTGTTTCAAGAATTTAATTTCAAGATAATGGTGAATCCAAGAAAAGTCATTCAAGTACCTGACTATTTTATCTAGGATTGACACAAGGGAAGATCAAGATGAGTTTCATGGCACACGTCTATTCAAAGTCAATGCAGTACCCCAAGAACTTAAAGGCATTGCTGAACTATTAGCAACAAAGGAATTCCCATAGAAATTACAAAGGAGTAGAAGAAAAGATTGATGATGCAGTCTCTACTAGGTCACACATTAATTGAAGGACAAATGCATATTATTAATAAGAATGAACTAATCAGAATAGTAATATTAGAGCATGAGAGAGAGAACAATCATAGAGAAGCACAAGAAGGCATAAATCAAGTGTTCATAATTTAGGGGGTGGTATAGGGAAAAAGGTACTATTGGCTGGCCTATGGTGGCCAACACTCTTTTTAAATGTAAACAAATATACTAGGAAGCATGACATATGTCAAAGGGTAGGGAAACCTATAAGGGATGAGATGCCCTTGAAGCTAGTTTTGGTGCTCATTTCATTTGAAAAGTGGGAATTTGACTTTGTTGGTCCTACGAACCCTCCAACTCAAAGTCCCATGCATGATTTAATATAATTAGAATTGAATATCTGACCAGGTGGGCAGAAGTAGAAGTAACAAAAGATTGTACAACCAGAATTATCATAAAGTTTATAAATGAAAATATCACAATATGATTTGGATGCCCCTTAAGCATTACAATTGATCAAGGCAAGCACTTTGCAAATAAAACCATTGTAAAGATATTCGAAAGATTCTCGATATCACATAACATTTAAGTAGCCCTTAACATCCTCAAGCTAGTGGAGCTAGTGAAGCTTTTAACAAGATTGTAAGTGCCACACTAACTAAGATGTGTAATGAAAATACTTCATGTATTGGGATATAAAGATACCAACAATTCTTTAGACATACATAACAATAAATAAGAGATTAACAAAATTTTGTCCTCTTCAATTGACATACATGGGTTAGATGCAACATTACCTAGCCATTTACATGATACCAAATCTAAGGTTGGTCAGTGCATTTAGGTTGAATAAAAAAGCCTCCATCAAAGAAGTACAGGTTGAATTGGAGAAACTTGATGAGAAATGAATTATTGTAGTATATAATCAAATACAAGAGAAAAGGAGACAAAAAGCATAACTGATCAAAACATTAGAAAATCAAAACTTGGAACTTGGTGACATAGTCTTGATGTATGATATTAAGTTTAAAATGTTTGGGAAATTAAACATTCGATGGCTGAGGCCTTATAAGATTGATAGAATTTTGACTTCAACGACAATAAAACTTAAAACCCTACAAGTTGAATTATTAGATGGTTATGTTAATGGAGGTAGATTAAAAACATGTTATAATGGTGATTAAGGGATAGGCTTAGCATAAAACACATAGGTGTGATGACATGCCTTGTATTATATGTCATATAAATCATATATTAGGTGGTTTTTAGTATTACTCATTTTTAGACAGTTGACTGTACATGAAAGTTTGAGCAAATGATAGGAGGTAGTTGAGAATATTAATTACAATTTTTTCTTTGGAGCCTATATAAATGATTGAATCACACAAAAATTCTAAGTACACGAAATAAATTTTGTGTTGAGTGCTAAGGTGTTAAAGCTTTAGGATTTGATAGAAAAGTTGCAACAAAAGAACTCAAGGGTGAGAGGTGAATGTAGTGGGTCACAACAACTTCAAGTAGGCAAGTTATAGCTAGAATTAGTGATTGGGATTTGAAGGAGAGATTGGTCATAAAAAGGAATGTGCAATTAGAAATCTCAAATGTAACAAACTCTAGAGCCCAAATTAATAGATGTAAAATAAAATATGCATCCAAAGTACAAGAAATATCTATGGAAAATTATGGAGGTTGATAACCACATAATTTTTAGCGATAGTAGTGGATGTACTATATGCAAAAGTTATTCATAAGTATATATGTGTCAATCTAACATAGCTAGATCATAGTACATTCAAATAAAGAGACAAACCCTAGCTAGGGTAAATCCAAACATAGGGGACACATAGTACTTAGTATATCAAAGTGGCAGAATTGAAGTTAGATGTATGGGTTGGTTTACCCAACTTCAAATATGACCACCATTGAATGTGATTGGTGTTAAGTAGAATTGTCTTAGTTTTTGTATATCTAGACAAACCCTACTAGATTACAAAGAAAATTATTAGGGATGTGACAAGATTGCCATACAAGGGTGGGGTGTTTGCACAGAGGAATGTTGACAATAAGTAGGTGACAACATTAACACGAGCTACATTCGATGAGAGAAGTTTGGCAATAGATTAATATCACTAGAGTAAAATATGCCACAAAGGGGATTACATATAAAATTTACTATTCAAACAAGGATAATTCAACACAAGCATTATGATTGCATATGATATGGTGGAGAAAGTAAAATGATATGATTTGTGCAACATATTAAAAGAATGACTGCTAGACAACATTAAGCACACAAAGAACAATTGTCGCAAATTTAGGTGTGATTCTCTCATGATTTGTCAAACATAATTATTTTATGAGGAGATTACTAGGGATACCAAGGTACCATTAGGGGAAGGATAGATTCATATGAAGCCAAATCATGTCACATTAGGGCTTTCCAAACTCCATTAGACTATAAAAGTGCATATAACATGTTTTTCACCTCTTTTCAACAAGGAATGCAACAACATGAGAGGCTCTCATATGACATATTAAGGAAATATGCCACTCAAGTTACATTCACGGTAACCACATATCATCCACACTTAGAGGCAATGGAAACTATGATAGCTTGGGTATCCACACTACCATGTGAGGTTGTAAATGAGTTACCAGAGGATATAGTACAAACTTTATTGAAATTACCCAAGGACTGAAAGGCAGAGAGATTTAGAACAAACAAATAATTTATGGATAAGATATTTAAAGAGTCCAAGCAATGGGAAAATATCGAAAGAAGAAAGCAAAGATTGCAAAGCAAGAAGTATAAAAAAGGAGAGACCCAGAACCCCCACACATAATTGAGGTTACAAATTCACCACCTTCATGAGAAAGAGGAGAAATAGAGAAACATGTACCAAGAGGGTCACCTAGAATAGGTACAGAACCATCACAGTACTCCTAAACATTTAAATTAGAGATACCAAGACTAAAAGGTCACTAAAAAAAGAGGATTTATAGAAAAAATCACCACAATACGAAGTTAAGGGAAAAGAAGAAATAATGCCACCAAGAAAGGTAAGCAAAAAGGAAATGCTACTCGAATCCCCCATTAAAGCGGCTACAAAAGCACTTTTACAAATGAGTGATGAAAAGAGAAGGTTAGAAGCTGAGGCATATAAAACAAGGAAACTATTGAAAATAAAGGCCAAAAGGAAATTGGTTCAATATAGTGAAACATCTAAATGAGAGAAAGAAGAAGAAGGAGAAGAGAAGGAGAATGAAAAAGGGAAGAAGAAAGAAAGAAAAATTCTATCGAAAAAGGCAAAAATTAAAAAATCACCCATGCAACCACAAATAACTATAAGTAAAATGGAGAAAGAAAAAGAAAAAGAAAAAAATATTCAATGCCACTACCTTGTTACAAATCTCTATTTACTAAGGGGAAACTTGTGGAAATAGCAAATTTGCATCCCTCAATTTTCATAGTAAACAAAAATGTTATCCTCCAAGCAATACTTGACTTTATCTTTGCAAGTCCTTGCCCAATGACAAGTCCTTTTAGGTTTAGGCAATTTTTATTGCCTAATTTATCTTGGAGAGGGGCACGTCATCTTAGCTCCAATCACATCATGAAATATTCAAAGCATGCTACAATTAGTGATCAAACCTTTATTAAGGGTGCTTGAATGTTTCATAAGTTTGATTGTCCAATCACAAATTTACTTAATAATTCAAAGGGGAGGGGGTTAAAGTGGTGGTGATGAGAGCCTATGACTATAGGGAGGAGAGGAAGGTGGGGAAAGCTAGCAAGAGTCTATAGAAGAAGAGACATGAGATTACATATTTGATTAGTAACTTTTAAAGACAATCTTGATTTTTTCTCCTAGAACTTGCTAGGAACACCTTTTGAATTCATAACTAAGATTTCCTTTCATAAATCGTCAAAGTTAAACTTAATAAACTCTTTGAGAAGGGAAATTACACAACTTTAAACTTAACTAGTCCATTCTTACCAAACCTATTATCAACATAACCTCATCTCAAATATAAATTAATATTATTAAATTTCTTTTCAATTAAATGTATTTTCATCTAATAATGATAACCAAATGGAAATAAAATTCCACTACCTCCCCACCTCATCCATCACTATTAGGAATATTACATCATTCATAGCTAGGTTTTTTAGTCTTTAGGATACATATAATAATTATTTATTAGTTTGTTTATTGGTGATTATTTGTTATCATGTGATTATCTATGTAAAGGAGTTGTTATAAAAACTCTCCTATAAAATAGAATAAAATAAAATAACTTTTAACATCCAAGAAGCTAAAAATAGCCTATAATATGAAAAAGATAAATCTCCTATAAATATAATGTGTCTTATAAACCCTCTCAAAATTTTCTTTTGGCTTCTATAAACTCTGCCCAAAATCTTAATATGCCCAAAATCTTAATATGGTATCAAGGCACTGTATAATCCATGAGTATTGTGGAGAGAATGTTGTGTAATGTCAACCAAAAGTGGGAAACAAAGTGTGAGTGGTCGCCAGGTTTCTAGCACAGTCCTAGCGATAATCATAGCTGCAAGGTGCACATTGATATCAAGGACCTCTCCAGTGTAAGATTTGTGCCACTGGACTATATCAAATTTGCCGGATTGAATTCTACAGAATTGTCGGTCACAAGATTATAGGATTGCATAGACAACTACACGAACAACAACAATTATATGGGTTTTGCATGGAACGTGTGTCTATCAATTCGGCCAATTGGTGAACAATTGATGAACAGATATTGGTCTCTAGAAGCACACACAAGCATGTATTTGAAGGTTTGTGCAAGCAGGGAAGAAGCACATAACCCCTTTTATGGACTCTTCTCAGTAATCAAAAATGTTTGTCCATCTCTGATAAAGCTAGCGTTCCCCCAAAGGATTCAGACCACACAACATGAGATCTCGTCATAATCTGTTCCTTGTTTGGCACCGAGCTTTTGTGTGCATTTTTGAGAAAGTATTGGAGATTTAGAGACATAGCATGAATATTCACCTTGAATTTTATTGGAGGCCCCAAGAAGTTCACTTACGTAGAGTCAATCCACCGTCCTCATCTCATGAAGAAAGTGAAAACCCAAATGAAGCGTCGTGGATATGACCACTAGTGGGAGCGATATTATTATCTCCAATAAGACAAATATAATAATAATGAATCATATCATCATAATGATTACTCTACATAAGTATCATTTAATAGTTAAATAGTCAATAGCAATTTAATATCTCATTCACAACAAAAAATGGTAAATATTTGTCTTATTTTTATTTGTCAAAATTGACCTTTAAAGTTGTTAAGTGGATGATATTTAAGAATAGCCCATAATGATGCGGCTTTGCCGCTGAATCTCAACTTGAATGGGAAGACTTTATGAATGTGGAGGATTATCTCAATGACAAGGATCAATTCAATGTGTCCTATAAATTGAGCATGCTTTTTTTCAATGTGGATGTTGCTCATGTGGATGCTTTGTTGAGCAGCTAGGAGCTTAAGGACTGGCACCTCCACCAAGTATTGAAGGAGGTTATGCACGACCCCTATCGAGACATTGAGTTGAGTCATTTAAATTAGTAATTTCATTTTATTTAGTTTAACTTTTAAAGTCTATGTTTGTAGATTGAGTGTCCAATGATATCTTTTAGATTAAAGTTAAAAGTATTAATATTTTCATAATGGCAGGTTGTTATTATAATTTATTTTCTAATTATTTTGTAATGTTCTCTTCTCAGGGTTAGTCAGTTGGGTGACCATTAGCCTATTTCATGAGTTCCCGTAAGCTAACTGCTATGGGTAAGGGGACTGCATACTTCTTGGAGAGCACATGTTCAGTTCTTCTTGGTTTCTTTTTGTGGCATTGAGTTCAGTTGGTGTTGTGGATCATAGTGTTACTTTTTGAAGCATTTTCAGACCCCTGGTTTGTTTTCCAAACTTCTTGGAGAGCACGTCTGTTTATAGTAAGTGATCCCGTTGGCTCTAATCATCATCCCAAGTCTTTAGGATTATGTTGGTATGGTCAGAATTGCAAATTGCTTCATTTTGGGATTTTCTGTAAGTTGGGTGAATTATTAAGTCATTTGATTAATTATTCACTTAAGTTAACTAATGATGGAAATATTCAAAACTTAAGTGTAATAGCTCTTTGGAAAGGGGATGGACTATATTCTATGAGGGATTTGTAAAAGTGGACGCTAGGGTTGGGAAATAAAGGTTACTAAGAGGAGAACTGTTAAGCTTATTTTATTTCAAAAAAATAAAATACTTCTTTTTTCCCTTGAGTGCTTAAAGAGTCTATATAAGGAGATTTGGTGTCTCTTTTGAGGGGATGCTGAAGATTTCTCTTAATGTTATGCTGTCGAATTGAACCTGTGTGTTCTTCCTTTATCTCTTAAGGATGAAAACCCTCTTGTAGATTGCTACTTCTGGGGGTGAAAGATCCACCCTAGTTGGTTGTAGTGATTTCACACAGAAATCACACTTGCGTTGAAATAGATTTTGGTGTTTTCTAATGATTTTATTTGTGGAGTGTAGTTATGATTTGCAGAAGCTTATTTTGGAGATTGAAAATGGAGTTTTGGATTGTTTGTTTGTTTGTGTTGGGATATTCTTGGAGCTGGTCGTACAACCTCATGAGCAAGCCGCGACCCTAGCATAAGGGTGTGAGGTTTTAAGAGGAAACCACCCCTCTTTCTAGAGTTCTTTTTGTGGTTTTGGTGGTGCTAAAGGGTTAGCATACTAGTTGTTGCAGATTGGAAGTGGAGATCGCCATCTTTGGGGAGTTCTATTGATTTCATATGCTGATTTAGGATTTCTACAATGTTGTTTTTTATATCAGATCAACGAGTTCAGTATTTGTAGTGTTTTCAATGTGTTTTTAGAAAGTTTGAGGCATTCTTTCCTTCTGCAACACCTAGACTTCACTGGGTATGATTTAATGATGATTTGAAGGTTATTTAGTACCTTATTTATATTGACTTTTGGTTGCAGCAATGATTTGAATTGAAAATTAGAATTATTTGATGATGTCGTAGCTTCTATTTCTCACAGTGTTGATATTCTATTATTGCAATATTTTGTGTTGTAACTCATTGGATGGTAGTACCACAAGTGGGATTGTTTGCTTTCTTGTTACATGCTAGTCACCCCACTGAACAAGTCGATTTTATTGTAACAGGCTTCCCGCTGAATAAGTGGATGTGCCTTGCATTTATTGACATTATTCCCACTAAACAAGTGGATGTTCCCACTAAATAAGTGGATGATTGTGTTTATTTGAAATAGTTATTAGTTGTGTGAATCTGAGACATTGTATGCTCTCACCTTGCCTACTTGGGGAACTGGGTGATGATAAAGTGTTAAAGACACTGCATCATATAATTTCTCTTTGCTAAAAAAAAAATAGGGGTGGTTGTCACATATTTTTAGTGTATTATTAGTTTTTATAGAGATGTTTTGTGTCATAGTCCAAAAGTCAAATAAAATATTATATGTTGTCAAAACAGGTTAAAGTCAAGTTGTATTATTTTGTTTAGAATAGGGTCATTTTCACGAGATGTTAATTGGACAGTGTCATCAAAAGTATGTCTATCAAAATCTGAAAGTAAAAAAAAATATATTTTTTTCCTCGATTGTAATTGGACGCACTATCACTTGTATGCAATGTTCATCTTAAGGGGTTGCATTCTAAAACTGAGCTTCAAAGCTAAATTTGTTAAGTAGCAAACCTACTGGAGGACGAAGGTCCAAGAGGTTGGAGGACAAACAATGTCCTCTTGTTAGTCACTAGCGACGAGGCTATGAAATTGTATCAGTGGCAAAACTATTGTGCCAAAATGACTAAAGCCAAGATTAGTTCCCAAGTGGCAGCGATAAGAGTCTCATATCATTTGTGATTAAAGTGGCAGTGATCTATAATGATGGCTACATACACGACAACGAGGACTTAGTCCTCAAATCTTTTATGTTGTATTTGTGACTGGATGTGTTCGTCCTCAATCATAATTCTTGTGAGTAGATGTGTGTCCTTGTTTATAACTTTGATGTTGGATAGATGCGTTTGTCCCTATCCAAATTTGTAATATGACCTCAGGTGGAAGTGTTTGTCTCTATCCTTAGTTCCATGGGAAGAAGTGTTTGTCCCTATTCTTGGATAAAGTTTAATAAGGTCAATCCTGCTGAAGAAGCATAGTGAGATGAGTTCCACTATTGCTCATCATGGATAGATGTGTATGTCCCTATTCATACCTTGTGTTTTTGATGAACTACTGAACATGTTCATCAAATGTTGTTAGCCCACCTATCCCTGTTCGGATAATGATGTAATGGAGGTGTTACGAATATTACTTAATTCATATTCCCATAACTAAATTTGTTAGTCTTTAAGATACATATAATAATTATTTGTTAATTTATTAGGAATTTGTTTATTCCCGTGATTATTTATTACCCTATGATAATCTATATAAAGGAGTTGTTATAGGAACTGTCCTATTACTCCTATAAATATATAATATGTATTATTGAATATGAAAATAGAAACACAATAATATTATTCCATGTATAAAATTTTCTCTTTGGCTTCTATAAACTCTGCCCAAAATCTTAATAATCACAACCCTAAAAACATGAGCTCGCGTCCTTGTTCGGACATTCTCTAATTTAATTTTTAACATCTGTTCAAACTTTTCCCGCCATATTTCAACTTTTTTTAATTTTTACATGAATTAATCCTTTCTTCTACAATTAGCCACATAAACTAAATTATACATTCATTCTTCAATAAACTTTTCTTCGGTTCGGATTGTAGACAGCCATTCTGTTTTAAAGCAAATGCATTACACACTTCACACTTCATTGACAATCTCTCTTTGATTCATCCTTGAGAGTATCCCCAGATTGGGGCAATAACACTCTCATAAACCCATTTACTTAAAACCCTCGGTTTAAGATATGGACAGAGAAAGCGTATTGGAAGCAATTTATGAAGACGGTTCTTCAGGCAATGAGAATTTTTTGTCAGATGTCGAAATGGCGGATGCTTCTGAAGATGACCGCATCGAGGATGGGGAGGTTAGGAGTTCTGGGGGATTTGATTTTCAGGAAAATTTACCAGGTGTTCATCTTAACCTTTTCTTTCTTTCTTTTGAGTTTGGTATTTTTCAATTTTATTTATATTGCTATGTCTTTTATTTCTCGGTATATCTTTGGCGAAGTTATGGGTAGCTTTTTAATGCAGAGTGGGCTCATTTTGAAATGTATTTTTACAATTTGTAAACCTGGATCATGGCGGAGTCTACCTGGTTATCGTTACACCACAATCCGTTGTAGGCCGCCTTTTCTCTTGTCGATTTTCTTGCATAATCGAAGGGTTTTAATGCAACTGGGGTAAGTTTAGACCAATTTCTGTAAACTTGGGTTATGCCCTAGATACTTACTATTACACCACAACTTGGTCACATAACTACTATGAGCAAGGCCTTAAATTTGGCGGTCGACCCTGCCTGTCAAGCAATACTTTTGTGACGATCATTTATTCGAATTTGTCATATATATATATAAATTTTTTGACAGTTTAACTGAAATCTTGCATTTCATGTGATAATATGGCCATACGGCCATCGAATTTAGGCCCTGACTATGAGTTATGGTCTGCCTTGTTACAGTGACGGGATTTGAAGTTGAGTCACGCTTTTACTTGCTACTGTTACATGATATTCCCTTGGACTATGCTACTTTCAATTTCTTTGAAAAATAGTTATGGATGTTAATAATTTTTTTAGGTAACTATTGGTTGAATTATTGAGCTGTTTTAACTTTTAAGGTAAGCTTGGACCATGATCCCAAAACTTGTAAATGTGTGTTGCACTCAAATGTGTAAGGGGTTTTGACAATTATATATCATTTTGTTGGACTATAATAATTTCAATTGCTTTGAAAAAAGGTTATGAATCTTTCTATCCATGTTTTGGTAACTATTGGATAAATTAATGTGCTGCTTTTAAGGTGGAGTGGATTAAGCCTGGACAATGTGTGTTGCACTCAAATGTACCTAATAAACATGGGTCATGTTGAACTGTAATCCTTAAATTTTGAAGTCATGGCCTTGCCACATCCCTCGTAGAGTGACAAGTTAGTGTTGCTGTGAAGAAGATTAGAACTTGGGGCAAACTATTAGTCAGTTGTCCCATGGAGTGGGACCACTGTAGTTTTTTCTGCAAGTGCTACTGAGAAAGTTTTAAAGACCATTTGCAGCAATGCAGTCCCATGAAACATGAAATATCCCACCCTTACCAAAAGTTTTTACAGGGTTTTGCATTCAAATATAATTGTTGCAAATTTCTTTGAAATACCTATACGCAGAGCCTACCATTTTGAAAATGTATGGTTTATAAATTCTGAGTGCGTGCTGGAAGCTCCCAGCACTTCTTCTTTAGCACTTGCCCTGAGTTCAATTTTTTAGTGAAAGAATTTAATTTATCTTGTTCCCTGCCTTCCAATGTTTCATGGGACCACCTTTCCAAGAAAAATTGGAGTGGTAATCCTTTCCATGACTACAACTCCCTGAACATTTTAATCCACTTATTTCCCATGAATTTATTGTCAAATAAATCACAATCCTGACTATTTGAAGATGATGAAGCTACAATGGATATGATGGTAGAAAGTTTCACTGCTATTATACTCTTACCACGGTTTGGTTTCTAAGAATCTGTTTTTTGGAGCTCAGGATTTTTTGGCTGAGGTTTTTTTGTAGTTGTCTTTATAATGGAGTTTTGCTTTATGCAAATTTCTTGGAAGTACCTATATGCAGAACCTACCATTTTGAAAATGTATGGTTTATAAATTCTGAGTGCATGTTGGAAGCTCCCAGCCCTTCTTCCTTAACACTTGCCCCAAGTTGAAGTTTTTAGTGAAAGAATTTAAATTATCCTGTTCCCTGCCTTCCAATGTTTCTTGGGGCCACCTTTCCAAGAAAAATCGGAGTGGTAATCCTTTCCATGACTACATCTTTCTGAACATTTTTATCCACATATTTCCCATGAATTTACTGTCAAATTAATCACAATCCTGGCTATTTGAAGATGATGAAGCTATAATGGATATGATGGTAGAAAGTTTCACTGCCATTATACTCTTACCATGTTTTGGTTTCTAAGAATCTGTTTTTTGAAGCTCAGGATTTTTGGGCTGAGATTTTTTTGTGGTTGTCTTTATAATGGAGTTTTGATTTATGCAACCTTATGCTGTCCTGTACTAGTTTCTTGAATTATGCTGAGGGATTTGGGGAGTATCTAATGCCTTCTCATTTGCACCATAGTTTTGTGTGGCTGTGGCAACTCTAGTAACTCTTACCAGTCTATTAGGCTCAATATTTTGGTTCCTTTGGATTTGGCCTGCATTCCTGACAATCATTTTGGTGGCAATTGTTTTGGGACCTATATGAAATCCATAAGTTTGTTGTGTATATTTTTCTTCATGGGACAATCCCACATAAACTGATGCCCCAACATGTAATGTCCCCATTTCCGGCATGAAGCAGAGTTTGAGTTAGCCTATTCTTCATTCTTGTAGGCTAATTCATGTCGTAAGGGAATGTCTGGGTTGAGCTATGGGTCAGAACTAGGAATCTTGCTAGATGCTTGGAGAGTGGAAAGTTGTTTTTAGATGGCTCAACTATTTTTCTTTGGCATGGCGACTTGGGAAAATGACTTGATATATTTTTATGATATTTATTGATGGGTCATAAATATTTAATTAATTTTTCTTGAGGTGTAGTGACCCATTTGAGGTTTTTAGGTGGCCAAAAAAATAAATAAAATAATAATATTTTATTATTTTATTTTGAGCGCTCAAGGAGGGAGAAATAAAATACTATTTTAAATCAAATCTTTAATTTGATTTTGGTGCCCAAGTCATCTAGAGATGGTCGGCCTAATGAGAGGGAAAATAAAAGAGAAAATTATGTTTCTTGGTCGGCTATGGGAAGGAGTTGAACATGGTATAAATATAAGTCACTTGGAAGGCATTTGGATATCCAGAGTCTTATACATTTTGATTTGAGTTTATCTCTCTTTGGCTGCAACGAAAGTTGAGCAATGAACCAAGGACGAAAACCCTTGTTGTTCACGGTGAGTTGGACGAAAACCTAGCTCATCATGTGGTGGTTCCGTGATGGGGATCAATTTGTACTTCATTGTTGTTCATTGGTGGAGAAGAGCAAAATTGCATAACCAGATTTGCAGATCAGATTTGATAGAGTCATCATTTGGTGAGTTTTGCCTGTGTTTAAGCTTGAGTTCACCTTAGAGCTTGAGTGCCACCCTTTTGGAGAGGAGTGACCAGATTTTTGGGGGCGATTTGGGTGTTTGGAGGTTGAAAGGGTTTGAAGTATTTTCTGTTTTATTGCAGCAGCAATCAGATCTGATTCAGCCTTCATTGAGGAGTGAAATTGGTGCTTCGAGATGTCATTTGGTTAGGGTTTTCACCCTACATTGGAATGCACCTTGGGAGTGTTCGGAGGGTTGTTTGTGGCATCTTTTGACTACTTTGGAGCAGCAAACCCTAGCCGATCAGTTGCAGACCTGAAGCGCATCATTTAGAGCAGCCTTTGGAGTGGTTTGTGATCCATTGACATTAGGGTTTCAAGCCCTAGTTTGTGCACCACCACTTTGGAGGTCAATTCCATCATCATGAAGGTCATTTTGGCATGAATTTGGTATGTATAAACCTTAGGGTTTATAGCATATGTTAGCTGGGCTTTGTTTGGCATGTTTGCCATTTGCATTTGATGTACTTGAAGACATTACAATTCTGATTTATTACAGCAGACTTCTGATTTGAGTTTTCTAATATTTCGGCATCCATTTGGAGTTGAATCTATGTGTATTTCATTGTGTATTTTACCTATGGCAATGGCATGTATTTTGGCTTGTTGATTATGTTGTTCTTGACATGTTAAGTGGCTGTAATAAGTGTGTGATCAGATCTGAAACAAAAATCAGAAAATCAGAACTAGGGTTTGAATCAGAGTTCTAAATAAAATCAGAAATTTTGGCAAATACCCTAGGTGGGATATTTCACAACAATTCAATTCTGTAAACCAAATGCAAAGCCAAATTAGATCCGAATTTCATTCCCAATCGCAGACTTTAGTGGGCATGTTTATAAATATTTATAAAGAATGCTTGGTTTTGACAACTAACTGTACAATACTTATTATGTTTAGCTATAATCAGAGTGAGTTCCATTTATGTTAGTTGTATTCCAGTTAGATTTAAGCTTTATTTATATACAATGAGATCTGTCACAGAACAAACATAATTCATTATAATATCCAGTATAGATTAAAATTTAAAATTAGATGCCTCTATTGATCGCTGTAAGTAATAATATCCATAGGAGGGAAAGAGCTAATTCATGCCCTTTTTTGAAATTGCACAAAATGAAACACAGTGCTACAATAAACCCAACTTAGGTAGGAACAAAAGATGCATGGCTTGTAGCAAAGTCAATCACAACCTCACAGTTACCTGAGTCAGTTGGAACTATTTACCATAAACCAAATGGTCAGGGACTGTAATGTGCACAAACCCATTTCTTGAGAAAACAGAACTTTTTAGGCCATGGCTTGCTATAAGTGGCTATAAACTAAAAGAAAAATAAAAAAAGAAATTAAAAAATTGCCTATTAGCCGGTAACCATTTTAACATCTCTCCACAATGATTGTATGCTTGATTTGCCATTTGGATGTCTTCACTGAGATGGATTTCTGTTCAATGAGTCTCCTTCTGGGGTTGTTTCACAGATTTTCTCCTGTTTATTTCTAAGTTGCTGAATTGGAATCGAGCACGGATAGGGGGTATGGTATGCTAGTACAACAAAACAAATTTGGGCTGGGTATGTTTTCGGTATCTCCATACAAAAGCATATAAAAATCATAATTATATACATATTTGCAGCTTAAAAACAGGAACTAAGTTCAAAATACCATATGCCATGCATATGCTAAACAAAACATTGAACAACCATAAATATTACAAATATAGTATACTAATTCGATATAGACTTGTCAAACTCATGTCATGATAGATACTCATTGTTCAGTATTAAAATAATACAATCACTAATCAGTGTCATATGGGTCCTCATGAAGACCAACATCATCATCATCATCGACATTAATTGATGTAGGTAGATTAGAAGAACCACAAACAGCCCCATCACCACTCCCAGTAAAAGTATGCTGGTTATCAGACTCCTCAAAAAGTGAAGATTGTGTGGCAGCAGAAGCATCCAACCATAAAACCATTTAATGATTTAAATTTTTAAACTGTAAATGTACAAGAATGAAAACAAAATGCAATTTGCTGGTTATGTACATGCATTGCTTATTTTGAACTCTATTTGGAAGGTGAACAAATTCTGTAGCATCTAGGTTTGCAATTGCTTGAGGGCAAGCAATTTCGGGAAGGGAGGATTGTAATGTCCCCTTTTTCCGAGTGATCACCCATTGGAGTCGACTAGCCTATTTTATTCCCATAGGGTTAAGTCGGGATTTGTAAGGGAATAATATCATTAGTTAAATACTAAATAATCTTTGAGTCAATTCGGATTATTTATATTTAATTAATAAAATTGGACTTAGTTGTAAAGTGAAATGACTTTATTATTTATGAGTGCCCTTGGTAAATAAAGAAAAGGCAAAAAAGAAAATAAAATAGATTACCAAAGGGAGGTCGGCCAAGTGGGAAGAAGAAAATAAAATAAATAGCCAAAAGGAGGTCGGTTAGGAGGGAGGTTGGCCAAGAGGAGCTGGTCATTTGATGGCTATAAAAGGAGACACTTGGAAGTCATTTCAATAATCATTCACATTCACATCTTTTCATTGGGGATTTTCTCTTTTGGCTGCAACTTTGGTTCAACATATTCCAAGGATGAAAAGCCTTAGGAATATTGGTGGATTGGACAAAAATCCAATTCCATCTTGGAGGTGAATTCATATGGAGTTCATATTTGCACTTCATTGGAGATTTGGAAGGAAAGAAGGAGCTTCAAAGACATATTTGTTTCTGCAGAAACCCTAGGGCCAAATTGTGTGATTTGTGCCAAATACAATTTGGAGAGTGGAAGATATTTTCAGATTTTTAGATCAGCTTTGAGCGCCATCTTTTGGAGGTTTGAACATTGATTGTTGCTAGGGTTTTTAGCCCCCTAGGTTGAGCGCCAAGGAGGGCGACTTAATGTTTTGAGTTTGGATCCAAGCCTAGCCGCCGCCGCCGCCCTCATGCCTTTTGTCATCTTCGTGGAGAGCGCCACCCATTTGGAGGATTCACCCATCTAGGGTTTGCTGATTGACATCATTATTTGCCAATTTTGGTATGTATAAGCCTATGTTTAGGTCTGATTTGTAATAGCAGAAATCTGGGCTATGTTTGGGCATGTTTGAGCCTATACATTTGATGTAATTTCGATTCAGAATATTCTGATTTGTAGCAGCAGACTTTCATATTCAGAAATCAGAATTATTTGTCATTTTGTTTGCATTTGGATAATCTTATCTTGTGGTAGAGTTCATGGTTGATGTTATCATCATAAGGGTTCATTATTGGCATGTTTATTTGAGCTTTTGGCACTTGTATATTCACTGTCCACAACTATTTATAATTCAGAAATAAAAATCAGAATTCAGATCTAGGGTTTGAGAAGAAGAGAAATCAGAAATTTAGGGCAGATCTGATTAGGGGTCTTACAAAACTTCTCAAAGTTAGGATTGTTGAAGTCTCCATGTTTCAACTCACCCCATGTGGAAACTTCATCTTCAACTTCACTTACACATTCTTATCAAGCGGTCTTCTTGGAAGATTACCAACCACAAGGCTTGGCACATCCTCATGATATGTTTCCCAATCTTCAACAGGCTGAGGACCACACTCTATCTCATTCTTGACAACTTCACCTGGATCCCATATCCTGATATTGTCACAAGTTGTGTTTCTAAAATCAGGAAATATCTCAGTATCCATCACAAAGAATGGATTGTCAAAAGTTGACTCTGCATCCATTTCAAAGAGAGGGTTATAAATTTTTTGAATGTTATCCCTTTCCTCTTGCTCAAACCCATCTTGTTGATCCCATTTTGCACATGCAACTTTTGACTTCTTTAGAAAGGCTCCTAAATCAAATTCCTCTTGAAGACTATCAAGCTCATCAATTACTTGCTTGATTTCTTTAGCTCTTTCTTCATTCTCTAGCTCCTTGAAAAGTTTTGTACTAGCAAGCTGATCTTCTACCTCACATAGCTCCATTTGGGTACTTTTTAATATGACCCTTGTTGAATTGAGCTCAAGAGTAAGCTCATCAACCTTCCTCTCTTTTTCTTTATATGAACCAATGGCCTCTTTTGCAATCGTGATACCACAATCACGGTCTCTAATCAGATGCAAGTACTCCAATTTCACCATCTCCAAGGAATCTTTGATAGTTTGCAAATTTGAAGAAGTAACTTTACCCTCAATGCCTTTTTGTATGATGTCTTCAAGGATTTTATGTGAGCTGTCCAAACTTGTGAGGACTTGAATCTCCTTCTCATTTGTGACCAAGAGTTGATTCTTCAACACATGAAACTCTCTAGGTCCTTGATCAACCAAGTAACTTGGTTCTCCATGTAGCAAAGATCCAGAAATGTCTTCATTTGCAGGTGCACTATGATCTTCAAAATCAGCCTCCTCCTTTCAAATTCTTTGATCAAGTGATATAACAACATTATGCTCAAACCAAGAATCATAAATAGATGCTGATTTAAAATCTTTAACAAGCCCCCTTTCAACATGCTCTTCTATTAAATTAACGATGGCGGAGAAAAGTGGGGGAAGGAGCAGGGGTTCGAGCGGGAAATTGTTTGAACTGGTGCAGGATAGGAGTGATTTGGGCAATGATGGGGGAGAGACTGATGATGAGGACGGTGTCAAAGTTGATCCAGACAGCGCAGGAGGAGCTGAAGATTGGTTTGGGTCATCCGATGAGGGAGAGGACGTGCGTTTGCTCGACTTATGGCTCAAAGCCTGTAGGAGTGTCAGTTCTACTGCCTCCAAGAAGAACCGTGACACCTCCCATGTGGATTTTGGTGCTCTACAGGACACAAAGAAGGCGGTCGCTATTGGTATTGAGGGCCATGGTCTCTACAAAGGGTTTTTGCTTCCCTCCCATGCGTGAGTGGATGGTGTGCGTGAGGGGGCATCTTGCCCTGTGGTTAACACTGGTAGTTTTACTGATAAGGGAGGGATCTTGAGTGATCCCTATGTCTTTTCCAAGTAGGGTTTGGCTCCTTCCTGTTTGTCATGTCCCCATTTCTGGAGTGACTTCACATGGAGTTGATGAATGATTAGCCTATCATCCATTCCCGTAGGCTAATGCATGGGTAAGGGAATGAATTTCTAGTTTGAGCTTATTGCTACACATGGAGAACCGGAAAGTTGGTATGTGTCTATACACGGAGATTCGGAATGTTAGCTCAACTAGTATGTGATTAATGAAAAATGCAATATTGAAATTGTTTTTTTATTTTCGTTTGATGGATTTTATAAAATGGAATCTTTAATTGCATTTTCGATAATCAATTTCTATGGAGTTGTACATATGAATAAAGGTGATGTGTTCGCCAAGGAGTTATAGGTCTAGACCAAAATCAAATGCAAAGGATAAGGGATCGATTGGCATATATTGTTTTAGTATTTGAATTGCATTGTTCAAGGAGCCAACAGCTATCTAGAGGATCGCCCACTTTTGTAGAGCATTCACATTGGTCCAAGCGCCGAATTCCAACGCCATGATGCATTTGCCCATGCCTTGTGTTGAGCAATTGGTATTGAAAGAGGTTGGTTATTGGAATTTAATTATTGCATTTGACTCATAGCTAGCCGCCAAGCATGAAGGAAAGATATTTTAAATGCAATATTTATTTATTAAATATTTGCATTGGATCGATGGCACCATGAGGATGATTGGGTTTGTGAATATTTAATGACTGTATTTGGCTAGTTATTGAGTTTTGAAAGATTTTAAATGCTAAACGCCTATGATGAGGAGGTTCGCTCAATGCCAAGATGGATATTCATTGCAACAAAAATAAATTAAATGATTGCATATGATCGACTGTCGCCATTAGCAAGGGAAATTCAATGCAAAGAGAAGTTTGTAAATGACTGTTAGCTCCAATACATGGCCGTTGTCAAGTAGAGAAGGATTCCACTTCATAGAGGATCGATTCACTTGCAAGATAGATGTAGTTCATTTTAAACAATTAAAGATTGTTTTAAATGATAGCATTCATTGATGTCATTCATTTACTTTTGTTTAAGACTCTCAATTTTGATTGATGGATTCCAAACTTCATTCCAATTTGACAAAGAGAAGGGACGCCTATCCTTGGAGAGGATAAATAGAGCTCTTGAACTCCAATTTGCAACTAATGATCATTTGGTAAGCTTTTGCATTTTGTTCTTTTAGCTGGAAATTGCATTTTCTAGTTATTTTTCAAGGAGATGTTCCCTTGAATGTTGTGGTGATGTTCCCATGACAATTTGTGAGATGTTATCATTCAAATTTCATCATTGGAGTTGAATTTACAGGCTATTTGAAAGGATTTAAGGATTATTTGACATCATAATGGAACCCTTGGTGTATGGGAGTGACTACCGAGGTAGTTGATTGAGCTTAGAGTGAGAATTGAGTGACTTGCATATTTTACAAGGTTTGATTTCATATCAGCAAAGTTTGCTTTTTATGACAGCGAATTCTTTGGACAATGACAGGGTTTTTAAAGTGGATTTGACAAGGGCTTTCACATTTGAAGAGTTGCATTTTATAGAAAACCAAACTAGGCATCCATCGCTTGGGTTTGGAGGTGGTTTTCGTGAAGTTTTCATTGATACAACTTGGTTGAGCAAAATCATCACTTTCAGTAGTCATATCAGCCTACAAAAGTTTTATATCAGTCATATTCTTGTACTTTCAGGGCTGTTATAGCATCATTGGATAGCTATCTTTGTTCTAGAGTGTTTGGGCTTTGATCTTATGAAAGATTTGATGTATTTGGACATTTTATATGCATGCAATAAGGTCTGATATAAAATCAGACAGTGACTAAAAATCATATCAGCAACTTATCATTTTTGTATTTGACATTTGAAGGTTTCAAATAAGCAAGTATGATGTGGATTTGAAGTTCTATTATTGCTTTGTTCATTGGTGATGTTTCTTTGTTAATTTGTGCTAGGAATCTTATCTAAAAGTTGGCAAAAAATTTCAGTCATTCTAGAAGGGTATATTTCATTGTTCTCCTGGGTCAATGAAAGCGGGAGGCTCAGAAGAGCCTTTTGAGACTTCAGGCTTGTTGTCCTGCCCTAGCCAGATCGAGCCTTCCCCTGTTATGATGTAAGGGCAAGGTACTGAGGCAGTTCTTCTCAATCCGCTTGATTTTCCTACGATGGATGGTCCTAAAGTTGGAGAGAGTTATTCTACTTTGCAGGGTTAGGGTTTGCTGTCCGAGCCAGGTCCTTTGCCTGGGGCCTCGTTCTCTGCGGTTGCTTCTGGGGAGCCTTAGATTTACGTTCCTGACTTTGTTATTGATAGATCTGCTGCTTGGCTCTAGAGCTCTTTGGTTGGGAGATTCTATGATAATTGTCCCAATATCGACGTGGTCAAAAGGTGGGTGCTTCGAAGGTGGAAGATTAAGGGGCAGGTAGGGGTGATAGCTTTGCTGAATAACTTCTTCCTTTTTTCATTATCAAACCCAAAAGATAGTTCAAGGAGTTCAAGGATTCTTTTGGGCGGTCCCTAGTTCCTGGGGTAGAATGGACTGTTTTAAAAAATTTGGTCCCTTGGCTTCAACCTAGAGGAAGATTGCATCAACAAGTTTCTGGTCTGGGTTAGGTTGCCAGGGCTTCCTTTAGAATATCGGCATGAGGAGGTTTTTATGGGCATTGCCAATGCCTTTGGACAATACATTGCGGCGGATGCTGTTACTAAATTCAAGAGACGTTTGTTGCTTGCTAGATTTTGTGTTTTTGTGGAGATGGATAGGGTGATCCCTTCTCAAATTACTATATCCTCCAAGCTAGGTAATTGGGTGCAACAAATTGAATTTGAGAACTCTTCAGTCATATGTGATTGTTGTCTCAAAGTGGGTCATGTTGTTGTTGTTTGCCCGAGATTCAACATAAACCATTTCGTGTGGAGGAAAAGGAAGCAAGCATTTGATAGTGCTTGCAAAACCACTTATGAGGATGTGTTGAAGGAGACAAGTAGGGAGAAGGAGGACCCAAAAGCTATGATGAAGACTCCTTCGACAATGGTGTAGCAGCAGAAGGATTTCAGTTTTATGGACAAGTTGAAGGTGCGATGTGATATTGAGACCCGAGCGGACCTTTGGATTTTCATATTGCAGACACACATTTGAGTACCCACAGCTGGCGCAACTCAGACAAGCATCGACAATCAAACTATTGCAATAAGTTGAGGTTTAGGCTAACTTTGCACAATGACTTGCTAGCGACAAACCATCAAAAGTATTGTTGATGATGTTTTCTTGATAACAACAACATTAGAATAAAACACTAAGTGCTCTATCCTTTGTTGAACAAAGCGTCTCGAATGCTAAACTACGTGATCAAACAAGAACGCTCCAAGGTTCCTTGTACGTGATTTGCAACGGATAGCCTCGGTGGTATGATGTGATAATGCTGTTTATACAAAGGGACTTACGCAGAATTTATTCATCACTCCATTTAAATATGTACTCTTTCCTTGTGAAATGAAACTTCTTCTAATCAACTACAAAAAGAAAATGAAAAAGGAGAAGGGGTTAAGAAAGCTATTCCAATGACAATGATGTGATGAACGATGCTATGGTAGACAAATTCCCTTAGAAACCAAATTTCACTTCACCATGACAAGCAACAACTACATGAAATAGGTGCAATCTCCAAAGGATAAACCAAGGATTTTCATATTGTTGACACACTCCAAAGTACCCATAGCTGGCGCAACTCGAAGGAGCATCAACAATCGAACTATTTGCAAGATGTGGTTCAGGCTAACTTTACATGATGACTTACCATCGACAAGCCATCAAAAGTATGAACCAACGGGAATTTATCAAATATCACTGCATATATCCATTACATCAATGAACTCTATCTACTTTATCATCTAAGCTACTTGGAACCACATCTCAACCATCTTGGAGAATTAGAAACCATGGAAACATTCCTTGATCGTACAAGATCACCATGCGAACAACAACAATGAGCTTGTATTGATTTAAGAAGTGTTTTGTTTACAACAATCTCATATATCTCTTCAATGATTTTGAAGAGTTCTTTCTACTCTACTCCTATTGCCACAGTATCTACTCCTATTCTATCTTCTTCTAATGATTCTCTCTAATGTATCTTCTAATGTATCTCCCCTTTACAAATGAGAGAAGTGAGCCTTATATAGAGCTCAAGAATTACAATGAATGGCTCAGATTGATTTGTGAATCAACCGCCGAGATTGAGACAACAAGGCAGTTTGTTACAAAATTTGCTATTTTTAGAACATGAAAGAGGCAATGAAGGCATGTTTCCCAATGTGATAAGCATCTTTGGAGCATCTTTATGGTGGGCCCTCTTGAATGAATGACATGGCAGAATGCGATTGGTTGGATGACGTGTACGTGCCACCTCAGCATCTTCAAATGAACTAGTCTGGTTCATCTCATGTTCACTTTACTTAGAATATTTTCTTCTTGTTGTCTTGATGTAACTCATGGATTGCTTTGATGATCATGCTCATCTCTCATCTTGTGATGTTGTTCTTGTAGGACTTTGGATAGTTGCATGGACTCATGGAGTAGACTAGTGCCTGATGAGAGTTCTTGTTTGGCACATGATATGTGAGCTTCTGGATGATGACCTCTTTCAAGATGTGCATGGTGAAGTGACAACCTTCCATTGATCCTCGCCTCGAACAGATGATGCTCTTGATGATGAACTACACTTATAACCTTGATCATCTTAGACTAGCTCCCCTTCGCATGGCGTTGATGTCTTCCTCATCCAGACATACGAAGTCTTCGAAGTAAGATAAACTTGATGTTGGAGCTCTCCTCCATGTTGTGATGATGACAAACTTGAGCAACTTTCCTCCGCCTTCCAAACTTCTCATGTATGAGCTTTCGCCATTCACCTCCTTGGACCCTCCATCACCTACAAAAAGAAACATATCAAATTAAGACTTGATATAAAGGATTTTCAATAACAAAATACATTTATCTTATGCATGTGGGATCAAAAAATGTCATTTCAAAACATACCCTTTCGCGTGAAATCCATGCCTAAGTGCCTAGGCGGGTTTAGAGGTGATAGGCGAAGAGTGTGTTGTGGACAAGACCTTGTCTCGATGAAGGGCTCAAGGCCGCCTAGCATGGGCGGGTTTGAGGGAGGTGCGAGGATTTTTCATGACTTAGACAATTTTGGCTTGGTTTTTATAATTTAAGAGCTCCTTCACTTGCTTCTTTGATAATTTAACCTCCTTGCATGAGATGGACAACCTACATGCACGATGGTGGAAGTACTTGACAAGGTGGGTTTGGAGGTGATAGGTGGAGGATGTCATGTGAATGACATGATGTTATTTGAGTGAATGGTCCAAGGCCGCCTAGCATGGGCGGATTTGAGGGAGTTGTATGGATTTTTGCAAGACTTAGGCATTTTAGCTTGGTTTTGATGATCAAAGACATCTTCACTTACTGTTCATTCCTCTCCTCATGAAGACCTTTCTCTCCAACCCTTAAGACTTAGGCAATTTTGAGGTGTTTTTTGAAGTTGAAAGACACATCATGGATGCTAGGTGATGATCTTGTCCATCTGTCTTGGTGAAATCTGCCTAGAAAAGGTGGGTTTGGAGAGCTAGTAAGGATTTTGCCATGTGTACATCCTCTTAACCTTGACACTCTTCCTCCTCCTTCATGACTTAGTGATTTTTGAAACTTCCCTCTCCTTGAATGAATTTGCATGGATGTGAAGCATCATGGTGAATTAGGGAGTCATGATAGAGTAGTGGCAATGCTTAGACATTTGACTCCAGAATCACCTCTCTAGGCCGACCAAGTAGGGTGGGTTTGAGAGTAGGCCTTGGATTTTTCACACTTAGAAACTTTTCACTCTTATCAATTTGACTATCTCATCTCCTTGGTGTTATTTGCATCATTCTCATCAAACAAACTTACAACTTATGTTGTTCTTCACCCTGGGCGGCTTTAGAGACAGTGTTTGGAGTGCTTCATGTGGCAAATGATATAATCCACAAGGACCTCTTGAGGCCGCCTAGGTAGGGCGGCTTTAGAGGTGACCCTTGGATTTCAACTAAAAACTCATTTAATCCTTTTAAACCTTCAAGCTTCCATCAAAACTTCATGATCTCCTAATGCTTTGTGTTTGAAACACTTTAAAAACTTGATTACTTTCTCCTTGGGCGGAGTTGTAAGTGTTGTCTGGAGAGATCCATGTGGAGATGAAGACATCATCCATGCCCTCATGCCAAGGCTAAAGATTTGAAAAATGCAAGTAGATTGAATGATGAATTGATATTTACAAGAGAGCGAAAGCGCTCAATATATACAATGTACAAGACATAGATGAGCATTAACAAAATACGGCCGACATAGAAAAAATAAGGCCGACATAGAAAAAATACTAATACCCTCCCTTAATGCTCAATCTATCAACAACACCTATAGTCCCCCTGAAGGTTACAAATTTAGCAGAACCGAGGGGCTTGGTGAAGATATCTGCTGGCTGCTCCGAGGTAGGAACATACAGCAACTGAATGGATCCGTCTTCAACCAGCTGTCGAATGTAATGACAATGAGTTTCCACATGCTTGGTTCGTTCATGGAAGACCGGATTCTTGGCCAGTTTGAGCACGCCCTGATTATCACAGAACAAGGGAGTTGGACCTGCCTGAGGAACAGGCATATCCGCAAGCATCCGTCGAAGCCAAACTGCCTCACAACCTGCTTTAACTGCTCCCCGATACTCTGCTTCTGTCGAGGAGAGAGCCACTGCCTGCTGCTTCTTACTAGTCTAGGTGACAACACCAGATCCCAAACTAAACACATACCCAGCGGTAGACTTACGGTCATCAACAAAACCTGCCCAGTCTGAATCTGTGTAACCTCTGAGGATAGGATCAGAACTCTGAGTGTACAGAAGTCCATAATCAGGAGTGCCACTCACATAACGCAGCACACGCTTCGCTGCTGTCCAATGATCAGCTTTGGGGGCTGTCATGAAGCGTGAGATGTAGCTCACTGCAAAACTAATATCAGGTCTAGTAGCAGTAAGATAAATGAGGCTGCCTACTAGTTGCCTGAACAAAGATTCATCTACCACGGGTGAGGTGGACTGAGCTGACAATTTAAGCCCGGGTTCCATAGGAGTAGAGGCAGGTTTGCAATCCTGCATTCTGAACCTGTCCAGGAGGCTGCGAGCATACTTGGACTGAGAAAGAAAGATACTGTGCTCAGTCTGCCAAACCTCAACTCCTAGGCAATAATGCAACAAGCCCAAATCTGTCATATCAAAGGTACGGCACAAATCCTGTTTGATCTCAGCAATCAAATGTGCGGAACTGCCAGTAATGATTAAGTCATCCACATAGACAACCACAAGCAATATATCATTACCAGAAAGTTTGATATACAGATTTGAATCAGATGGACTTCGCTGAAAACCATTATCTGTCAAGTACTTATCTATTTTCATGTACCAAGCCCGAGGGGCTTGTTTCAGACCATAGAGTGCTTTGACGAGTCTACAGACTTTGTGTTCTTGACCAGCAACCTTAAAGCCTGGAGGTTGCGTCATGTAGACTTCTTCCTGCAAGTCGCCATTCAGAAAAGCACTCTTAACATCCATCTGATGGACTTTCCAACCAAACTGGGCTGCTAAGGCAAGGACAAGCCGGATGGTACTCATTTTGGCTGTAGGAGCAAAGGTCTCCTCATAGTCAATGCCTTTTGTCTGTGAGAACCCACGAGCAACAAGACGAGCCTTATACTTGTCGAGGGTTCCGTCAGCTTTGTATTTCACCTTGTACACCCATTTGCAGCTAATGGGTGTCTTCCCTGGAGGAAGATCAGAAAGTGCCCAAGTGTGATTCTTCTGAAGACTCTGGAACTCAGCTTCCATAGCCTGTTCCCACTCAGGTATACCTTTAGCCTTTGAGTATGTCTGAGGCTCAAAAACACCATTAATGTTAGCCATGAGAGCAAAATTGACTGTAGGCTGCTGTTTGCTCTTATTTCTGGAGGTTCTACTCTCAATGAGCTCACCATCTCGGAGATCACTAATGGTTTTAGCATACCATTTAGGCCGGAGAATAGAAGTGCTAACATCTGGAGGAGCTGGAAGAGGTTCAGGATCAGCAACAGGAGCAGCAGGAAGAGGATTATTCTCCGGAGGAAACTCAGGTAGTGCAGCATCAGGAACGGATTCTGCATCATCTCTTCCAGCAGGTGGATCTAGTGGAAGAAGAACACTGTGAAGCTGGTCCTCAGAATACTGCTCAGAAGAAGAAGACTGAAAAGGTCCTCTATCTTCATCAAAGACAACATCACGGCTGAAGATAAGACGATCAGTGGCAATATCGATCAGTCGGTAGGCCTTATGGTTGTCACTGTACCCTGTCATCATGAGCTTCTGACTCTTGGATTCCAACTTCGAGCGCTGAGCATCTGGAACCCAAACATATGCAAGAGAGCCAAAAACCTTCAGGTGGCTGATACTAGGCTTGCGACCAGACCAAACCTCTTCTGGAGTCTTCCCCTTAACAGCCTGAGTAGGAGAGCGATTAAGGAGATAGACGGCAGTAAAAACTGCTTCTGCCCAATACTTATTAGGAACACTCCGGTGCTGTAACATAGAACGAGCCATCTCAACAACGGTACGATTGCGACGCTCAACAACACTGTTTTGCTGCGGAGTGTAGGGTGTAGTCAACTGGCGTTTGATGCCATGGGTATCACAGAAGTCGGAGAATTCACCAGAACAAAATTCCCCCCCGTTATCTGTCCTAAGAGTGATGATGCTACAGCCAGACTCTTTTTCAACCAAGGACTTAAACTTCTGAAAGATACTAAATACATCTGATTTTTGTTTGAGAAAGTACACCCACATCTTTCTACTAAAATCATCAACAATTAGCAAGAAATATTTGCAACCAGTAACTGAAGATGTATTCATAGGACCACAAATATCAGCATGAAGTAACTGAAGTACCTTAGACGCACGCCAAGAATCTCCATCCTTGAAGGGAGTCCGATGTTGTTTGCCAGCTTGACAGGCGCCACATACTCCAAGATGCTGTGTCTGAATATCAGGTAGGCCAGAAACAAGTCCCTGCCGGGACAGCTGAGAGAGATAATGCATGTTGAGATGTCCATATCGCTGATGCCACAAAGTGCTGAGAGAAGAAACACGGGCTGCCATAGCTACTTTAGGAGAATCACCAGTGTCAATGAGCCGATAAAGGCCATGATCCTCCAGACCAACAGCAACAGTAAGACGGGTCTCTCGATCAATAATAGAGCACTTGTGAGCACTGAACACAACATCCAACTGAGGAGCATTCCTCATGATCTGACTCACGGAAAGCAGATTGAGTTCCATACCAGGAACGTAGTACACATTGAGGAAGATAAGGTTCCTTCCACCAGACTGTATCTGAACAGTGCCTCTGCCAACAACTGTGTACTCCTCACCTCCGCCAAAGATAACTGAATCACTGAAGGGAGAAAAGTTGGTAAACCAATCACGCCTGTGAGTAAAGTGACGTGACGCACCAGAATCGATGTACCAAGCAGAAGTCTTGACAGGATCTGAAGACCTTTTAGCCATAAAAGCGTAAAAGGCAGACTCCTTCTGCTCAAAAAGTTCAGCAACATGCGCCTTCTGGTGTGACCCTCCCTGCTTCTTCTGTTCAGAAGCTATCCTCTGACGGCAATCTTTCTTCATATGGCCAAATTTGTGACAGTAATTACACTGCACATTCTTCTTCTTAGGGTTGCCCTGAGGTTGAGTTGAACCGTTCGGCTGTGATGACTGAGATGACTGAAATTTGCTGTAATCCTTCTGAAAGGATTTAGCTGCAAATGCCTGTTCTGAAGAGGACGAGGAAGCACTGCTACCAAAATGCTGTTTCCAGCGATCCTGCTGTAGGAGTTTGTTGCATAATTCAGGGAACTTCAGATCAACATTCGTAGACGTAATGTTGAGAGTCTCGACAAAGTGCTCGTAGGATTTAGGTAGACTTTTGAGGGTGATGACTACCATATCCTCTTCCTCCATTTTTCGACCGATAGCCTCAAGCTGATCTCGAATGTCCTTAATCTTCGTGAGATGCTCCTGTAAGGACATACGTTCGTCCATCATGATGGAGAACAACTGATTCTTCAAAAAGAAAGCCCGACTTTTATCAGAGGTCTCATGAAGTTCTTTCAGGTGCTTCCAAATCTCAGCAGCTATCTTGCCTGAAGGAATCTGCGGCAACTGGTCATCTGTAACAGAAAGCTTAAGAAGCATGACAGCCTCTCTGTTACGATCATCAAACTTGTCCTGATCAGCACCAACGGTGGGAGGACGAGTTTCTTTTTCCAAAACCAATTCATCAAGGCGGCGGTACTCGAAAATAGTCATCATACGCTGCTTCCAGATATTATAATTTCTGCCATTAAATCGCTGACTGCCCTCCAGCATCAAGTTGGTCAAAGATGCCATTTGCACGTCTCCCAATGATAGAAAACTAAACAGCGTTGAACTAAGGAGCAGAACAAGATCAGGTACAAAATCCGAGACAGGTACGGTTGCACGGAAAACGAGGCACGAACTTCGAGGTACGGAAAAAAAATTGACAGGTACCCACGAAAGAGCTCGAAAAACCCAGAAGGAATCTGAGATCAGAAAAAAATTTCGACTGAAACTGGAGGGTCAAAACCCTAGTCAAAAAAAAATTTCCGTGCCCTAGGCACCCAGAAATTTTTGGAAAATGCAGATAATCAAAAGAATTTCGAAGTGATTGAGAGGGTCCACGGCCTTGTCTCTGTGCAAAAACGGAGGGCTGGCTGTATGCAAAAACACAGAGGCCAGAGTGTGGAAGAAAGTCGCAGTCGCGACTGGCAGAAAAAAAACGCCCGCGAAATGACTACCACAGTCGCGGCAAATACCAGAGGAAACGCCAACACCAGAAGGTCAACAGTCGCCGCGGCGGAAAAAGAAACCCTTCCAGGCGTGTATCTAATGACGATTCCGTTCCAACAGTCCACAAAACTTGACCTTCACTTCAGATAGGGTCCGGCCCTAAAACGACACGCAGAGAAGGAGGAGAAGACGCGACCTCCTAGCAAATGGCGATTCCATTCCAACTGTGATGCCCGCGAAAACAGAGGAAAAAAAAATGCCACACAAAAATCACGACTGCTGAAGCGACCTGGTAAACCCGCGACCACTGAAGCGAGAAACACTAACCAAAAATTTGAACTTCAAAGAATTTCGGCGCCCAAAAACGAACCGCTCTGATACCATAAAGATTTGAAAAATGCAAGTAGATTGAATGATGAATTGATATTTACAAGAGAGCGAAAGCGCTCAATATATACAATGTACAAGACATAGATGAGCATTAACAAAATACGGCCGACATAGAAAAAATAAGGCCGACATAGAAAAAATACTAATAAAGGCGGCCCAGGTAGGGCGGGTTGGAGAGTGACACTTGGAATGTTGCTTATAATCCACTTGACTTCACTCAAACTCATAAACCTTACTTGGAAATCATCATATCTCAGTGTTCTATGCATAAAAACCTCAAAATTTAACCATTTTTCTCCTAGGGCAGATTTGAGAGTACTGTCTGGACAATGTCACTTGGAACAAGACAAAGTCCATGAATGCACCTTGAGGCAGCTCAGACTGGGCGGGTTGGGATGCTACCCTTGGATTTACATACTTAGAAACATTTCATGCCCCTCAACTTGATCATCTCACCTTTTGAGTGTCACCTTCTTCATCCTTCATCAAGTAAACTTGCAAATTGTGCCATCTACATCCTTGAGCGGTCCTGGAGGCAGTATGTGGAGAGTTTCATGTGGGAAGAGACAGAGTCCAAGACCCCCTCTTGAGGCCGCCCAGGTAGGGCGGGTTTAGAGGTGACCTCTGGATTTTGACTTGGAATGCATTTAGTTCCTCCAAACTTGCAAACTTTGATTGGAATTTCATCATATCCTTGCAGTTTGCCCTCAACATCTTGCAAACTTAACCACTTTCCTCCTTGGGCGGATTTGGAGGCAATCTTTGGATAAAGTCTCCTGAAAGTGGTGACACTATCCAAGAGGACCTTGTGAGGCCGCACATGTTGGGCGGGTTGGGAAGTGATGCATGGAATTCACCTTGTAGTGCCTTTGATTCCATCAAACTCATGAAATATCGTTGGAGTTTCATCATTTCCCTGTCTTTTGTGCTTAAGACCTCGTAAATTTGATGTCTTTCTCCCTTGGGCGGGTTTGAGGGCAGTGTCTGGAGAGATCCTCCTGGTGATGACATTGTCCATGATCTCATGCCAAGGCTGCCTAGGTAGGGCAGGTTTAGACATGGAGTGAGGAATTTCTTGCCTTAGTCAAATTTTGGATTTTCCTGAATGGAAGTATATTGAAAATATGTTTATCTGACTTATACTTTAAATATTTATCAATATACTTCCAGGATGTTTGAGATAGGTCTTGGATCCATAGGATTTAACATGCAGATTCTAGATTTTTGAGGATCCACTAGATTTCAGACTTAGTCATTTTTTCAGGATTTTTAGGATATCAGATTTAGTCATTTTCAGGGTCTTAGTGACATGCATATAGACCTCTTGGCAAGAAACTGTTGAGACTTAGATACACAACACTATCAAAATCCTACAAGCTCAGAGAAAAACTAAACCTAAAGCAAAACGAGGACAAAAAGCAAGAAAAAAGAGGGGGTCCCCATTTGCAATGGGGCGATGTGTGATCACATCACAACAAGTATGAACCTAGGAATTCATCAAATATCTTAACAATACATTCACTATATCAATGAACTTTCTAATCTACTTTACTTGGAAACACATCTCAATCATCTTCAAGAAATAAGAAACCATGCAATGCTCCAAAACAACACAATTGTCACCAAGCTTCAATGAGAAATGTATTAATCTTGGAAGTGATTACAACAATTTCAAGTTCTCTCCAACAACTTGTGAAGAGCTTCCTCTACTCTATTCCTATTCTACTTGCCTACAACAACTCTTATCTAATGTATGATATGTACAAATGAGGTGAATGAGCCTTTTTATAGTCCTCAAAATACAATGAAGGGCCAAGATTGATTTCAGCAACCGATGGCCAAGATTTTGCCACATCAGCAATTAGTTACAACAATGAACTATTTTTAGTAAAAAGTAAAAGTTGACACAGCTCGTGTACATAAAAACCCAAAGGCAATGAAGGCATGTTTCCCAAGGTGATAAGCATGACATGTTGGAATCTTTGGGAATCTTCTAGATAGGGCGCCCTCTTTTTCTTGGACTTTGTTGCATGTACATTGAACATGGACAAGTGACATGGCGAGCTTTGATTGATCGATGATGTATAGACGCCACTTGAGCATTTCTTGAGCAAATTTGCTTGATTTTCAATATTTTTTCAACTTCTTGATGTTATTCCCAAATTGTATCTTCTTTCTTGGACGAGTTTTTGAACTTGAGTTTTCACTTTTGGAACTATTTCTTCTCAAATGTGGAATTTGGGAACTTGTCCTTGTTCTTCACTCCTTTTTGTTGTCTTTGTATTCCTTACATTTCTAGATGTAATTTGTGGATTTTCTTGATAATCTTGCTCATTCGACTAACTTTTATTGTGATGCTTGTGTAGGATTCTTGCTCTGGATTGTTGAAGTAGAGGGGATGATTTGGGCGTGAATTCCTGTAGTAGACCTCATGATGTTTGTTCTTGATCTTCTTCTGGTGGATGAAGTGGAAGGCTCTTGATTGTGGAAGTGATCTTCTGAATTTTCAGATGATGGAGCTTGCAAGATGGATGATGAAGTTCTTTCACTCTGAAAGCAGGATGATAATGAACTAGATGATATCTCGATGAAGTGCAATAGAGCTTTCTTCGTTCCGGTGACGGTGCCTTCTTGGGATACAAGGTGGATGAGCTTGATAATGTCTTGATCCTTTGGATACTCGTCTTCTTTGGTTAGGTAGCTCACCTTCGGATTCTCCAATATCTGCAAGATGAAAATTGACAAGTCATAGTATTTGATAACATGGAGTTAAGTTCATTAATACATGTGAGAAATTGAAAGATATCGTTGAATTTCACAAAATCTCCAAAACATGAGGGTGGATTTTATTGAAGGCAAAGTGAATGTCGGAATTTCCACTTGCTTGTGGAATTTGCGAAATTATGGCACAATTTCCAAGCTTGCATGGAATTTGTGAACTTTTCCTTAGCCCTTTTTATCTTTCAACCTTCTCTCAGTCTTTTGGTGTGGATCTTTTAGGCAATTGTAATGGATTTTTGCAATTTGATTTGGAATTTTTAATTTTGACCAAAATTATGAACACTTGCTTTAGCGCATTCACCTGGAATTTGCGATTTTTCATGATGTCTTCTAATGATTTTCAAAATGTTTTCAAATGAACTTCAAGAGTAATTTCAATATTTTGAAGTTTAATTTTGATTTTTGTGAGTTAAGATTGAAGTCTTACCTTAGGCGCAATTTTGACTTCCTCATGGTTTTTCGCAATTTTATAAGGATCATGGACAATCCTGGTCGCAAATTTACCTATCTCATGGATTTTCGCATTTTTAGCCTGCTTATGGATTTTATTCCTTAGCACAATTCCTTGAAGTCTAGGAATTTCACATTTTTTGGAAGATGATGGAAACTTTTACTTCGCCAGTTTAGGAAGATCAAGGATTTCGTACCTTTTCACATGCTAAGGATTGTTTTTTTTCATCGTCAATTTTCCTAACTTGTGGATTTTCAAGTCGCAAATTTGATAACCTCTAGGAATTTCACATTTTTTAGGAGGCTATGGATAATTTCTCATCGCATATTTCATAGACTCTTGGATAAATTCCTTTTCTTGCTATCTCAACCTTACCTTGGATGATTTTTGCACTTTTCTTGGAGTCAAGGATAAATCCATGAGCGCATGTTTTATAACATCATGGAATTTCACAATTTTAAGGGTCCTAAGGATTTCACAACTTCAAGCCTTTTGAGGATTTCGCAACTTCAAGCTTTTTGAGGATTTCACAACTTTAAGCTTTTCTTGGATAAATTTCTTCACGAATTCCTTGAAGTTGTGAATTTCACACCTTACCCATCCTTGAAATTTCAGACTTTTGGAGAGGTCATGGAATTTCCTTATCGCATTTTTATGACCTCTTGGAATTTCACAATTTTTGTGATGGCTTGGAATTTCGCATTTTCCTCATGAGCCTGGAATTTGTGATTTTTTCTTACTTAGCCATTTTTTTCAGTACCTGAAATCTTGTATATTTCAAAATGTATTTAAGTATATGTTTAGATATCTTTAACTATTTTGAAATATACTTTCAGGATGTTTGAGATAGGTCTTAGATCCATGGGATTTAAAATGTAGATTCTAGGTTTTTGAGGATCCACTAGATTTTAGACTTAGTCAGTTTTTCAGGGTTTCAGGACATCAGACTTTAGGACGTCAAACTTAGTCAATTTCAGGATTTCAAGGACATGCGTCAGGGTGAAGGCATATGGATTCCTCATTTTAATATCCATCCCTCAGGGAATTTCTTCAATCACTTCCTGGATATGAGCAAGAACTTGGCGAGACTTGGACAAATCAATACCACCAAACCTACGAACTCAAAGAAAACCAAAACACTAAAGCAAAACTAAGACAAAAAGTGAGAAAAAGGGTGGGTCCCCATTTGCAATGGGGCGATGTGTGAAAACATCACAACACGTTTGTTTTTCTAATTGTTTTGCTTGTGCTGTGTTGTTTGTTTGTCAGTGGTTCTGTTTAGTCTTGCTGGGCTTCATTGTTATATCTGTTATTTTGTACAAGGGTCTGGGCCCTTTCAAAATCCTTGTTTACCATAATCAAAAACATGCTTTTCTATTGAATTCACTGTAATATCTCCACAGTTGAGCTAAGTATTATTTTAGCACTTCATAAAGCAAATTCAATTGAGGGGAAAATGAAATCTTTAATTACATTTTCCATAATCTATTCTTATGGAGTTTAATATAGGTCAAAGCAAAATGCATCCTTCGCCAATCGATTTGGAGGGAAACACAATTCAAATTCAAATGAGCCTTCAAAAAGAGTAAGCGGTTATCATAGAAGGAGGGAGTTCAAATTCAAAATTGAATATCACTTACCCCAAGATAGCATCAACTACAAAGGCTTGGGATCATACTAATAGCCCCAACGGGTATGCTTAGGATCATGCGCCAAAAACAAAGGAGACTCAAACGGTTAGATGCAATTTCAAAAAGCACCTAGGGTCATGAGCCAACGGCTAGCTTATGAAGACAATTCATTGGTGTAAGATATTCACATTGGATCATGTGATAATTGGAAGCATTCACTCAGCCAAAAGTATTCGCCCAAGCCCCACAATCATGTGGGGGTTTCAAATGCATTCGCCCAAGGTAAGGGTCTAAATGCATTCGCCAAGGAAATGACACCTTCACCTATAAGGAGGAATTGGCCAAAGAAGGGGAAGCTTTAAATTAGATGCAATGGATAAGATCACTCAATTGCATTGAAGATGGAACCAACGGTCACAAAGGAGAGACTCACCAATGATGAAGGATAATGCATTTGTTGAGGACATAAGGAGGATTTGCTCATGGAGAAAAAGAAAAGCATTTAAACAATAATCAATGCCAATCACATTCGCCAAGGAAGATTCACCCTATGATACCAAAGCCCTTCAATGCACAAGAGGAAAAGAATAAATAGGAGATTTCGTCACGTCTCAAGGCATGACTGATTTGGTATGTTTTTCCTATTCATTACAAGCTTGAAGATTCCAATTTTCATGCTTTCTTGCAAGGAGATGTGCCCTTGCCAATAGGGAGATGATCCCCTATGAACTATGAGGTGATATTGTTTCTAATTTCACCATTGATTTCGAATTGCAGTTATTCATAGATATTGCAGGTGTTAGGAGAGATTGTGAGCATTGACATCATTGAAGATCCTTGCTTTGAAAGATTTGAATAATTCCCAGCTATTCACTCAAGCCTTGGATCACATCGTGGGATCTTGGAAAGGATTTGGTCATCATTTGAAGACATATTTCTTGCTGATCATATATCAGATATTTTGCAGCAGTCTTACAATCATTTGGAGCTGTCATATCAGCGATAATTGATGTTATTGTGGCTACATACAAAGCTGGAAGCAATTAGCTTTCATCCTCTAGTGCTGGGCTTTCATACGGCTACATTTGGAAGCCATCTTGTAATGTTCTAAAGACTGATTTGATTTCATGTATATGACTGTCATAGAGGACAGCGAACTCTGGTTTTGTATTGGCATCATTTGAATCAAAGAAATAAAGTAATTGGTTGTTGGGTTTCATTGATAAGTTGTGCTCATTTGAATGGTTTATGTGTTGCAAGTATTCTTAGTTAAGTTGCAATATAAAATTTCAGTATTAACCACCAAGGAACATTACATTCATCGAGAAGTCAAACTAGTGTACTTCTTGCATGGGAAATTCCCACTCCAGGTCTGAATTGTCATCACTGGAATGAAGTATATGCTCATTACTGATTGCTGATTTTAAAGCAATAGTGTCCTCAAAATTAGCATACTCTTTTTGAACCATCTTTCTTTCAACGTCCTTTTCGATTTTTAAATTAACTTCATTGGATCGGTCTAAGTAGTTATCAAAGGTTGCTGTCCTAAAATTTCCATCAAGTTCAATCCTATCATTTGTGGTTGCAAATCCATCAAAAAGATCATTTTGTACCTCTTCCATACATGCCTCTTCAATTAAGTCCTTTTCTTTGTCATAGGAAAGTTATGAATGTTTGTCTTTCTTGCATTTAGGCTCAACTTCAGAAATTTCTGTTGTTGTCTTCTCCAAATCAGCAAGCTCTTTCATTATCACACTTTCTCCCTTGGACTCATCATCATCATGCTGTCCCAATTCCGTGTAGTTGTCTTTAGAAGCCTTCATTTCTGATTCCCGATTAGTTGTGTCCTCCTCAAACTGCCTTGAGTGTTCTTCCTTCTGAAACTCAAGTTCTTCATATGATTTCCCTTCTTCTCTGCTCGAACATTTGTGGTTTGGTTCCCAAGATTCTTTACATGTGAAGCAAAGATTATTTCTTCTGAGCTCATTTCTGCTACCATCTTCTTTTCTTAGATACCTTTGTAACTCTTTCTTAAATTCAAGATCCTTGCACTCATTGTACAATTCTTCAATTTCAATTAAAGACTTTTCAATTGTAAACATCTTCCTATATTTTAAAACTCTGTTCGTCTGCAACTATCAAGGAATGGCTGAAATGAACATGCAGGTGATGCAAGTGCTGATACTAATATGCAACGCTAGAAAATCACACAACTGAAGATTTTCAGAGATAATCACTGTTGAAATTCTGACATGCAATTGAAAATCTGCAACAAGGGTTAGCTTCCCAACAGGTTGGCAAGATCACCAGCTTTGATACCACTGAAATGACCGCCCTAGAATTTTTTTCAATATTTGCAACTGATAATTGATAACAAGCAATGTCCTTAACACTTTTTGATCACCTAGTTCCTAGAGTGGATAAGGTGAGAGCATACGGTGTTCAGAATACACCTAACTTATTGAAATGCAACAACATGAAATGCCCTAATCAACTAAGCACACTACGTGGTAGAGCCGACCACATCTACACTTTTTCAGTGGAGTGTGCTTGATGCAATTCAAAAATTAAAGCACGCAAGGTGGCGAGGCTAGCCTAATCAACAACTTATTCAGTGGGATTGCGTGTAAGCCATTGACATAATTTCTAAGCTTGACTTAGACCAATATGGTTGATATGCCAACTTGTTCATGCCAAACGGGCTATTCATGAATGCTATAATGTATTGGCAGTAAACCATCCAATATTACAATATGAAATGCAAAGCATGAATGCAACCAATGGTACTACCATCCAGAGTTTACAAACATTGAATTATTGCAACTAAGGAAATATTACAAATATCAAAGGCTGCAATAATACTCTTCAAAGTTGATTGCAAATAGATTAACACTGCTGTAGCATATCACAAAAAGATTATATTGATATATCACTGCTGTAGCATAGAATCATGAAGAAATAACATGTAAACTTTGCAAAACATCACAAGAAGTTATACCCACAAAACTCTGATGCTGTAGATGAAGGATGAAGCCCAAACAATCACTGTAACAGCAGATATGCAGGTCTGATATGTATGAACAACAAAATGAAAATGCACAAAAACCCCACTAAATAACCTTGAACTTCTCACAACTGAAGATTTCCACTCCCAAACTCCTGTAATATGATGCCTTAGTGCTAGGCGCCTCCGAACAAGGTTATTGCTGCAAGAAAAGAGGGGTGATTTGTTCCCAAATCCTCATGTCTAGCCTCTAGCAACAAGATATGGCGGCTAGCAAAAAGGGGGTATGACTGACATTAATAACTCTTCACAACTTCCAACCAAAACATTAGTATTTTTCAAATTTGAAAACACAATCCAAAAGAGCAACAACTCACACCAAAAACAATATGCTTCTAAGACACATCAAAGTATTTACTTTCAACGACAAAATATTAAACTCCACTTTCAGCACAAGGACAATCTCTGTATGAAATTGCTCAAATTCCTTAGCATTCAACACAAAAGGCAATCTCTGTATAAAATTGCTCAAATATCTTCAACATTCAGCATCAATGGTGATTTTTGTATGAAACCATACCAGTCCAGCGAGCGAGGATTTTTCATCACCGAAACTAGAAATCTACAAAAGGGTTTTCGTCCTCAAGAGATGGAGAACACAAGTTCTCTCATTTTGCAGTAGCAAATATCAAATTCATCAACAACCCCAACAATGAGCCACAACTCTCCTTTTAAAGACACTTTTAGGGCGACAAGAGGAAATAAAATAATAATTTCACTTTTCTTTTAATTTCCTCCTCACATAAAAATAACCTTTTTTAATTGCTTGCTTTATGTCTCCCTTGCCTAACATTCCCTTTATGTGAGCATCAAATAATACTTTTCAACACCTTTTCGAAAAGCTATTACACTAAGTTGCTTTTAAAATTATTTCATAAAATTAAGCAACCTTATTGAAATAATTAAATAATTACTCATTAACTCACCCGACTTGTGGAAACCACTCAAACAGTATCGGAATCAAAATCTGACTATATTGGAATGATACTAATGATGAAGAATGATAATCGGAGCCAACCGGGTGACTTACTAAAAATAGACGTTCTCTCCAAGAAGTTTGGAGAACACATCGAAAGTCGGAAATCTCTTCTGAAAGTGTCATGAAGGTCTTTAAGACCAACTGAGCTTCTGCCAAGAACAATTGCCCCGCAAGATTGATCAAAGCTTCTCCAAGAACGTTGGAGTTCTCCTCAACTAACCAATTAGCCTTCGGAATACTTGAAAACTGGCTAAATGCGCACAAATCGGCTATGCGCCAAAAGGGGACATTACAACAAAGCTTTACATTTTTTTATCTATGTTCCACATGGACTGTTATTCCTCCACTACTAAATATGATCATTCTAAAAGGTATTCAATTAAATTGTTTTTTAATGGTCACTTTTTTGATTAGAATGTTTTAATAAATAGGAGATGACATGCACAAGATTGGATATGGCATGACATTCAAAGAGTAACCATACTATGCAATGAATAAATTTGCAACATATATTGTCTCCACTAAAGTGAATAAGTTTCATTTTGTTTTGTTTATGTACTTGACTTGAGGAGTCTGGGCTAGCAACGAAACCGAGTCTTGTTTTCATGTTGATTGAACTTAGAATTGAGCCTTAGTTAGTTTAAGCCACTAGCCAACTTGGCTTGTTTTCTTGTTGATTGAGCTCATAATTAAGTCTTAGTGAGTGTGAGCCAAACTTTGTTACTTTCATAATATCATTTTTCACCTTTTCCAAAAGAATGCTTGTAGAAATAGCAGAGGACATGGACAAGATTTGAAACGACATGGTATTCAAAGAACCTTTATGTGCAAGGAATGAATATTCAAAATAAATTGTCTCCACTGAAGTAGAAGTCTCCATGTTTGGGATTTTCATCATTTGTTCTCTTTGATTTAAGGAGCAAATATGGTTTGCTGACCTATGTTACTGGGTCCTACAATATAGTTCCTCATACTTGACAAATTTGATTTTGGTCCCGGTTATGGGTTGGGACGGCTTGGGGTTCGCTTAGGTTTTCCATGGCGCACTTAGGGTGGACCCATGCCAAAACTCAACTTTTTTTTAATTAAAAAAATGGTGAAGGCAATGATTTGTAGAGTAAGGATGATGGTAGAGCGGTGTTGGTGGTAGAGGGTGATGATGTTTACAAAGGAGAAGGTGTGGTCTTTGTGACAAACTATGCACAATAGAGTTGTGGCACAATCTCATGTATCACTTTTCTATTGCCTTGTGCTTGGCCTTCTCTTGCCATGATTCTGCTTGAGCATGTGTACTTTTGTGAATACTAAGCGACCTATAAATAAGTATTTCTTGGTTTTGTTTCGGAGAGTTGTGAAGGGGTTTGTAATTTTTTTACTCGTAGATTTTAAAGAGAAGGGATATTTTGTAGGTTCCTCTTTGTGTATAAAATTTGTAACTATTGTTTTGTGAGCGTGACATATTATGATTTCCTGCATCTATGTGAAAAGTGAATGTAAATCCTTTGTTAATTTTGATGGGATTTGATGGCTTTTAGTTTGGGTCATTTTTGTTGGATTTTGACCCTTAATTCGTTGCAAAGCCACTTTTGATGTGTATTTTTAAGGGGGGATTTGCTTTTTTGGATCTTTTAAATGATATATTTAGATGAGAATAAAATCCATTTTGCATTAATGTAGGTTAGATAAATAAATGCAATTAATAAGTACTAATTCAATTTAGATTAATTAGAATTGGGATAGATAATTGTAATAAATATACAAAAATTAAATGTGATGGATAGGGATATTTCTCAATAAAATTAATGATGGAAGAATGTTGCAAAAGTTGTGTTAAATCAATTCGCCATTGTCAAAAAATTGACATTGCAAAATGACCATTTCAGGTTCTATATTGTCTTAGAAAACTCTGTAGTTCTTTCTCGAGCATAGTGAATTTGATTCCGATTGGTGCAGACTTGATTTGCGACATACATTTTGATCTATATCATGCATAATCAATCTAATAAAATACGCATCTGAAACCCTGTTTTTTGTTTTCCATATCGCTGAACTTGTCTATGTGCACTCCAACTTGCGTCTCTAGTCACATAAGAAACCTAATTAGAATGAGGGGTGACAAGAAATTGGGATTTAACTCTTGAGTGTGCCGACTTAGACATGACTATTGCAAAACTTGCCAAAGTCTCTTTAGATGAGGCAACTTCTAGTTATGACATGGCTAGTGGGAGTGGCATTTCAGCTAATTGTGGTTCAAATGAAGTTGAACCAAATGTTGATTTTGATGCTCTTGTAATTTTTATTTTGTATTGATATTTTACAAATCAATGAATTATGAATTTATGAATATTTTCTTTTTTTGCAAATTATGAGGTATTTTATTTATTCGCAATTATGACTACTTTTTTTTATACATTCTTTATATATATATATATAATTATAAATTGCAGTTATTAAGAGTATTATTGTTTATATATATATATACGAACCCATACTCATACTCGGGGAAAAAAATGCTATACCGACGTACCTGTGCTCGTTCCTATACCAGGACTGGCAACTTAGGTTTGTTCTTTTTTAAATTGGAAAAGAGCTCAATCTTTTAACATGGTGAGGGCTAACTTTCGGTGAAGATTAACTCTGAGGTATCTTTTTGCTAACCTTCGGTGAAGATTAACTTTGAGGTATTTTTTTCTCAAATTCACCTTGGATGTGAACTTAATCTTGTCCATTGAGGTAGGATACACCCAGGGTTGAAGGTGGCATGCTACTCAGTATGTCTTTTGGGCACTTGGTCTGGGGCCTTGCTAAGAAAGCCCCATTGATTTACAGCTTAAGCATCTTCCCAAGATGCTAGTCTGTATTAAAATAATATTTAGTTATTTAATGGTCAATATAGTTTCCTATTAGATAGTTTCTAATTTTGTTCTTAGTTTAGCTTGTTTCTATCTGTTTGCTTTATTAGCTGTAGTTTCCTTGTGAAACTCATGCTTGTTATAGAAACTTCTTGTACTCTCTTTAAATAGAGTGTTGCTCTATGTTGTAATCATCTGATTCAGTAATATCATTCTGATTATTTCATAATATGGTATCAAAGCCCGGTTGAGCTCTCTGGTTTGTCTTCTCTAATGGCGTGGATCTGTAAATCACATTTTTTTGGGTCATGCTTCGCTCTGGCGACTTTTTAAAGGAAGTCGATTTTGTATGGTCCCGCCATTTATCTGGCGTTTGTTTTACCATACGACCCTTTGAAAATTGTGATTGACATTTGTAGTGGATCACGATTTCGGCGCCTATTTTGCTTTCCAGCGGCAGGATTTCTTTTCGTTTGATCGTTGTTTGAGGTGGGCGATTCTGTTCCTAGAGGTCACACGTCCTTCTGGATCGCGTTTTGTTCTCTGAGGCGGCTTTGTTAGCAGCGCCTCTGCCCTAATTGCGATCCGTTCGTGGTTCTATATAAGCGTTTAAAGGGCGTCGTCCTATGTTAGTCGCTGTGTTTGGCGGACTATGTTCCTTGTTGGCGCTTTCAAACTTCAGCCTTCTTGAGTCGTGTCTTTTGTGGTGTTGGCATTCTTTATCGAGTTTTTTGGACACGATTCTGTTGTTTCTTTGGGTGCCGTCTTAAGGAAATTGCCTGGGGCAAATTTTTTTTTTTTTTTTTTTTGGCGGTTTCTAAAGGCGAGCTTTTAGCCGCATTTTTTTTTTCATGTTTTAGGCCGCGTTTTTAGCGCGTGTAGTGGTCGTTCTTTAACCTTTTTTTGGAAATCACAATTTTTGGCGATCTTTTGGCTATTTTAGTCAATGTCTTTTTTGGAGGTTACGTGCTTTTAGCACCTTGCATTGGTTTGAAATCTGGCTAGGGTCATGGTTCTGTCTTCTACTAGCGGTCCCTGTCTAAGAGTTTTTGTAGTTAGCGCTCATCACTAGCGCTTAACTCTTCAGCTCTCGGTCAAGCTTTGACCCAGCTAGTCACACATCTGGACTAGCGACATGTTTTTTTGTCTTTGAATCTATGCCTCGAAATTTGTGTTCGGATTTTTGACCACGTATTTTTTCCGTACTCTCGGGATTTGAGCCTCGAAATCCGTGTTCGGATTTTTGAGCCTGTGTTTTCTATCTCGGGATTTGTACCTCGAAACTCATACTAGGGTTATGTTCTCTACCTCTGTCGGAAATCTGCCATGTTTTTTTGTGCCATCAACTTGTAATCCATTTTTTTGTGCCTTGAAAAATGTGAAAAATGGCATCATGGTCCAACATCATGTTGGAAGGCAGTCAGAAGTCCAACGGTAGCAAACTTTTTGATCATTGGCGTTTTGATAACAGTTTCTGCAGGATCTCGTCAGAGTTGGGTTCCTGTTCCGTAGCCCTTTGAAAGGGGTTCTGTTTTCTTGATTGGGGGCTTCCTTGTTTGGCAATTTTTTGCCTAGTTGCTACTTTTGGAGAGTTTGGTTTGCCTTTTCGCTGTGGTTTGCAGCTTTGAGGGCTTTTTTGATCTGTGCTTATAACGCTTAGCCTCTTCTCGTCACCAGTAGGACCAGCAATCAGCATTTGTGTTTGGCAGGTGGCCATTTTGTTTTTTCGGATTCCTCAGGGTTTGTGCCCTAAAATCTGTGCTCGGGTTTTTCTGTCTTGGGTTCTGTGCCCTCAATCTGCCTTTGTTTATGGTCAAGCGACCTGCAAATCTTGTCACATTTAGGGGGCATCTTGGTGTAGTTAGTAGATTGACCATTACGGGGGGTATTAAAATAATATTTAGTTATTTAATGGTCTATATAGTTTCCTATTAGATAGTTTCTAATTCTGTTCTTAGTTTAGCTTGTTTCTATCTATTTGCTTTATTAGTTGTAGTTCCCTTGTGAAACCCCTGTGCTCGTTATAGAAACTTCTTGTACTCTCTTTAAATATAGTGTTGCTCTATGTTGTAATCATCTGATTCAGTAATATCATTCTGATTATTTCATAATAGTCTGGTTTGTTACATATTTGTCTTATACCTAGAAACCATTTAGTTTTTCTCTTCGTCTCTTTGTGAGTTTTTAAAATATTTAATTAGACAGAGAGAAATGTGTATTAGTATTGACTACTAAATAGACTCATGTTTGGATTTTTTTATGAATTTAGTTTTTGAGAAACACATTTTATATTACTTCAGGGAACAAAGAGTTACATCAGCTAACAACAGGGTTACAAAGATAGCCCCCCTTAAAAGAAGTAATGCAGACACTGGAGTCTGTGCCCCTTAAGGCTGTTCTTCAACATTTCAAAGCAGCACTTGAATTTAGCCTTGAAAAGCACAGCCAAGTCCTGCTTGAAAAACCTCAACTAGAAGAGTCCTCATGAAAGGCATAACCTTGCACCTTGACTTCTACTGGAATCAAATATCAATCAACTATATTGTGTGCAGCCATAAAAATTTGCAACTGCTCTTGGTCCAAGAGTGCAACTACAGGGTCTCACCAAGAAAAGGGAGCTTTAAATAAATTTTTATATTCATCTTGAAATTATTCCCAAGATTTATGTCTGCATTGTAGTTCGAGGCAAGGATAGTAGTTATTTTTGTCATTTTAATATTTGGTGATTCATTATTTGTAAAATGACAATGTTCTCATTTTCTTGAAATTCTTATTCTTGATATCTTATTAATCCTTTGCTTTATCTATATGCAGAGAACGATTTAGAGAAAACCATAAGCAGTTCAAATCATGTTACTAAGGGCAGGCTTCACAATAAGAAAAAGTGCAGGAAAAACAGGAAGAATGCCAATACCATTGGCAACATTAACAGGTGCTTAAACTCTTTTTATAAAAGTCCCTTCTTTGTGCAATTCTAAACTAATGATGATAGTATTGTGTAATCAACAATCTGAAATAACTTAATAGGTTAATTGGTGCTGGTTTAACAGGTTTGTTATAGACACATGTCGGCGGCTAAAAGAGCCGAAGTCTTATCTTGTTTGGGAAGCAATTAGGAAACTTGGTGTTTCAGTTGTAAAAGATTTTGTAGAGGAGGTAATACATTTCTGAGTTGAAATTATTTTCTTAAGATCTCTTTTGTTTGACTGTATGATCGGTGCATCGTGTATGTTGATTAAACTTAGGTTATTAGTATTTGCTATATTCTATAGACAAGACACAGCTTTTTGTCACATTCTTTGATCTTTATCAATCAATATTTTTCCTGCTTTATTTATACTAGGCAAGAATACACATCAACAAAGCTGCTTCTAATTTGAACTTGTGACATGTTATGCTCCCTGCAGAAGTGAGAGAACGAAGGAAATTTTTTCTTTCTCCAGAGAAGTATTAGTTGTCTTTTGCAACAAATAGATGTTTTTTTCTTTTGTCTGATTCCAGCTCTCTCACATGGACATTTTGTCTATATACCAATTAGTGAATGTCAGATGTGTTTTGGTCAGAACATTTATACAGAGTAAAACAAAATGAGAATGCTTAGACAAGGTATAATGCTTATTCATTTATTTCTCCTCCAAGATTCTGCTGCCATATGCCTACATCTCTCTCCCTGGTGTTAGTGTTTTAATTTGTCCTTTTTAAGACAACTCAAACTGAAACAGCATGTTAGGAAATCCTCTCTTCAAATTTGCAGGGGAAGCTCCTTGATCTAATCTATTTGTAAAATTTAAAACAATAAACAAACTCACTACTTATACACATTGTACAATTTATCATCCAGGGTTTTGCATTAAAGCAAAAATACTTGAAAGCAAACTGAACCTACCTTTTTGATCTCAGAGGTTAGAGCACAAGACTCGAGAGCTCTTTATCTCATCATGAGGGTTTTCTGTTTATGCAGCTAACAATGACATGAATTGCAAACACATGCTTTCCATTGGTTGAAGCAGAGACCAATGGATTAACATCAACAAGATTAATTTAAACAAATAAACACTCTACTAACAATAGGAAATGAGATAAAAGATTGAAAAGAAGCAACTACCTAGAAGTATGCAAAGCTACTTCAAAGAACAAAGACAAGTGCTACACAAAGTTAAACATGGATCTTTTTATTACAAACTTATCAACTTCTCACATCCACAACACAATGATTCAAATTCAAAGTTTGAATGAAAACTTTCGCAGCATAAGTTTGACTTCAACTATCATTACAAATTATGTGCTCAAAACACTTATTCATAGGCTGTCAAGAGGTAGCTTTTAGAGATAAAATAATAATAAACTATTCCAATATAAGTGTCTTTTTAAAAGAATCTTATCCTTATCTATTGAAAAGAGGAAATATTTTTTTTTAAAGCAATCTAATCTTAAAATAATTAATAAAATAAATGCCTAATAATAAGCTTATATCTATCGTCTCTAAAAAATAGCAACTTTCGCTACTTGAGTTATTTTCAAAAATCTGAAATAGCTTTGACTTGTAAATTAGACCACATCTTCTAATCTTGGCGAATTTTTTCTCTAGAGCCAATGAAACTTGTCGAATGCTCCTTTCCAATTTGGACGCTCTAGAACTGAAAACTCTGTATTAAAACCTCTTCCATGTTGGTTGCCACAACAAACTTTTGTCAACTTTGAACCATAACAGCACTTGATCATTCCTTAGTTTGAACAAAAACTGCAGCACAAACATCCTGTCACCGTGAATATTTTAATCCAATTGAATGCTAAACTTGTTGATTTCTTTGATGTGATGAAAAACCCTAAACAAACAATGATTCCAAAACTTGTAAAACGATCATGAAATTGTCTTATTTGCAGTTTGGAGAGGCTGAAACCTTTGTCAAATTTGACCGATATATCTGCAACAGACAAGGGAAAAAGGACCTTGTTTTGTCCATAGAAGCAAATATCTTTCTTGAGAATTTCTCAACATACCAAAATATAAAGATATTTTCAATTTCTTGGGCTATTATCAAGAAAAAATGGGGAAAATATTGGGAACCAAAAAAGTATAGTAAAATTCAAAAAAAGAGAAATAATTGATGTTTTTAACATTTAAAGCCATTTAATTGCATGGAGACTGAAAGTGAAAGTAAATGAGAATGTACACCATGAATTTTGAAATATGGATTTTCTCATTAATTTTGAGATTGCTGATTATAGATAATTGTAATATAAATCTCCTTAACAATGTTAATACATAACTTTGCCAGAATGATAATGAACCCTTCACGCGATAAAACACAACTAAGGTAATACGACCTGTCAACCCTACTATTCTCCTTAATTATCAATTCCAAGCGACTAATCTATACACAAAATGGTAACTATATTTGACAACAACAGTCTCCCTAACCTTTTCAAATACCTCTAAGTTTACAGTTAGTGGCAGCAATCATGCCTGGCATTTCAGGACAGCAATGTCCTGTCTTAACAATGTTTCATGTTTATCATTTTGATCAGCAATATTTCCTATAATTTTGACAGCAGTATTGATGCCCATATTAATTGATAACAGTACTAATAATGATACTACTGATCACCATATTGATAAAAAATAATACAGATCACAATAATGACAGAATGCTACTGATCAATGATAACAAGAAGATTACTAATTGCAGAAGGATAGTTATGTTAAAAGACAATAATGATGATAACAATTTCAACTGGTATGACATTATTAACAACTGATATGTAATGATTAGAATTCCCTAACAATTACCTCAATAATACAACTATGTTTACAAATGATGTAACGACAACAATATCCTTTGATAAGTAGAAACGACAGCAAGTCAACAACAGCACTAACAACTGTGATTCAATAATAATGACAAGTCAAAGGTTAGCATAACCATTTAACAGTTTTATCTAGTGTTGAGTATGCTCACGAATTAGAAATAGTCACAGCAGGGTTCGCTGTTATCAAAGGCAACAATATAATCATTAATCACAATAACAACAGTAATGTTCCCTATTCACAAGGTTTTCAAACCTGATTATACCAAGTTTTTTCACAATTGTAGATAACTATGTTCATTTTTGAAATAACAACACTAGTAATTGCCATTGTCCCTTGGCAACAGATCTTGCTATTCAATGATGGCCGTTGGAAATCTTAACAACTACTTACACTCTTAAAGGTGTATAACCCATTTATAGAAGTTCTAGTGTATAATGCTTATATAGAGAAAATACTAATTTATTGTGATATTATGGTGATATATTGACAATAAAATATGCAAAATATTGGTAAAAATATTGGTCAAAATTGCAGTCAAAGATATTTTAGAAAATGTGGTATTTTCACAAAATGTTGTCAAACTTGACAAGAAAAGATATATTGGAACATATCATAATATTTTAAAGATATCTTCTTCAATGGTTACATCTACAACTGATATAGCCTGAAAAAACTCTTCCATGGACAGTGTTGCACACTTTTTGAACTGTTTTTTGTTTCTATTTCTGACTGAAAATAGAGCAGATATCAGGCTGGCAGCACTAAGGTGAAAACACTCTTTTTTGGTCATGTTTTAAGTGCTAAAACCTGTCATCCAACTTGAGCGTCACTTCCTAGTGGCATGAAATCACACCAAAGAAATTCAAAACATGGCATGGGCCAAGGCAAAAAAATGCTTTATTCATGTCTTTCAATTTAATCTTTGATTGGACACTATTCCTTAATTGATTTTCCACTTTTTTGAACATGAGCGCAACTTTTGTTGGTGTGAACAGGGTTATTTTCCTAACTGGTTTTACTCTTGGGTCTTTTTCACACTTAGTCACTTAAGTTTACTTAGGGCTTTATTAGGGCATTTCATTTTATGTCTCAAGTCATAAGATTAAGATACATCATAATTTTATGTTGTCTTATGTCCCACCTTGGCCCATATAACCAAGGGTTCTCATTGTACTACAGGCATTCTATTTGCATTTTTGATAGGAATATAGTTTATTCTTGTGATATTGATCTTCTGAGTTCTTTGTGCTTTCCATTAGGCCTCTAGATCTTGGGTGGCTATCTCTATAGTCAAATCTTACATGGTGTCAAAGCAAGTTGAGAGCCTTTGGTTAGTCTCTCGAGAGACTTTGGAGTGTAGATCTTGTATTTTCTTGAAGCATTAAGTATGCTCTTCTCTTGCATCCTTGGATGATCTTGTATTTTTCTTTTTTTGCGTCCCAGTTGGACATTGGAGCCCAAATTTGCAAGGGTTTGAAGTTAGGAAGTGGTTGCTAGATTTGGAGAGTAGCCGTATTTTTAGAGGATTTTGGGTCCAAATTGACCTTACCATTGCATTTAGAAGACCCCAAAATCTAAAGATTGACAGTCAAATCGTTAATTTTGAACACTTTTACCTCGTGCTCTTAGAAGATTTTTCAGCTCCTTGCAGGACGGATTGTACTTGCAGAATATTCTCTGTGGAAAAAATATTCCTTGCATAGTTCTGTGACAGGTACAGTTGGATTTTTGTAAATTAAAAATAATTTTTTTTGTCCTATTCTAAGTATTTCACAAATTTTTATAATAAAAAATCAAATGTTGTATGCAAGGTACTTATCTTATCCTGTAGGCTTGTTGTTAGAACTGCTTTAAGCATTGAAACAGTACTTGGGGCACCTTTTATGGCGCAAGGCCCCACTTGCCATCGTAGACTTTTAATGAGGCTTGCAGCCTCACTAGCCTGTGGCCTTTTGGCCACGTGGACTCCTAAGCCGTAGGTTGGCGGATCTCCTTGTTAGGCTTGACCCCTACACGTAGATCTCAACCAATGGCTATGTAGTTTGAAGATTTGACCAAATTTAACAGGATTTTTGGTGGAACTACCAGTTAAGTAGTGCCTCTAGTTCTAATAGAGATCTCCAACTTTAGCAATGGTTCTAATTTGAATGGTGACAACTATATCTGGCGAACCTTCAGATTTGGTGGTAGTTTTGCCAAATTTAGCAATGATATTGTGCTGATGTCAGCAGGTTCCTTCAAATGTATTGCCCCCTTCACCATTGCACTTTTGATTTCGCAGTTCAATTTTAGAGGTTGATATCTTGGGCTCACGATCTCCTTTTTTATAGCAATTTTTTTGATTTAGACTATTTTTTTGTGCTCTTCATGGTGGTGTAGGTTGTTTCAGATTTTGATATATGGATTTTCCAAAATTTGCAATTTGCTACAAGTGTTGTTGAACAAATCACGTTTTGGGAACTTTTGGTGCTTTATTTAGGCTCATACGGGCTCCTTTTTAGGTGCAATTTTTTTGAAAGTGCATAATTATTTGTGTATTTCACATTGGTGCTTTTGATTTGTATTCATTGTAATAAAAAATGTACATTTGATTGTGGCACCTTTCAACACTGACATGGGGGCACTTGAGCAGAGTTTAGAGTCATAATATATTTTGTTGGTTCTTCCCTCATATTCCTTTCACAAATGGGAAGATATCTTGCATACATATTTGGTTTTGTTTCTTCCTAAGGGGAGGAACATTGTTCGGCATTCTTGGATCATCTTTACAATTCATTGTTGAGCATCCACCATTAGTGCAGGAGATTCTTGATTGAGGGGGTGCTGCATGATCTCTCTTCTTCTCTCTTATGGGGGGGACTTTTTCCTCACATGGGCTTTTATCCTTCTCATACTTTGGAGAGCATCTTGTGTTTTCTCTCTTTTGGAGGGATTTTTTTCCTAGAGACTTTTCTCCCTTTCTCCAGTTGTTAGAGTCATTTGTACATGGGTACCTCATTAGGCCTTGTAGCCATGACCCATCTTTGCATGTTTTCTCTTTCCCCCTAAGTTATCACCTAAGTCCTATCTCTTTCCCTTCATCTGCTAGGTGCTGATCGTCTCTGCCATATTGAGTGCAGTTTTCCTATGGCATAGCCACTCTAATTTGGTGCCACTTCTTGACAATTTATAAATTTGGAATTCCTCTTTCAATGCTGGTGTGCTATCATAACCACTTTGCCACCTTAGGCGCCATTTCTGTGTGGCAGTGCCACATAAATTATGGGCCAACCTAAGACTTGTTCTTGCCATTTTCTACTAGGCAGAGATTCATAAGGTAATTGCCACCTCTAGAACATTTGGTGAAGTTTCCTCTTGGCATTGCCATTAAGCAATAGCACAAACTTTTGACCAAGTTGGACAGCTTAAACCTAATCACACTTTCTTCAGCACCTCTCCACTCTTCTTCATGCTTTGTCAGCTGAAACTTCTTGCATCTTTTCTTCTTGAGTGTGGCTGGTAAAACTGCTGCATCCATCCTGGTTCATCTCTGTCTGCTCTATTGTTTTCGAAGTTTAGAGCTTTGTTGAAATCATATTTTCCCTGCAAAATTATTAGTTTGGAAGGACCAAGGACAACACAACTTTGACAATCCTGACTGGAAGGACAATAATTGACATCGAGAATTTACTCAATCATTGTAATGTCTCCTCATTGAAATTAAAATTAGAACAAGATTAACCCAACACCCCTCATACATCTTCCGTGTCTTAAGTTGTTAAAATAGCTGATGCACGATATGCTGCAATAAATGCCATCCTGTGGAATGATGAGGTGGGGCAGTGGCTTGATTCACACAAGCCTTCATTAAATCAAGACAATGATAAACAATACAAGGAAATTCATATATTCAATAAAAACTGAAAACAGTGACAGTGATTTGTGATCATAGTGAATGTCGGAAGCTACAGGAGTCATCAAGTGTTACCCGACTGAACTTTCTGAAGCGGATTACAATTCAGACTTGTGATAAGCTGCAGACCATACAAGGGATTGATAAGGTGCCTGCTGTGGGAAGTATGCAACTTCAATATTGGAGCATTGCAGCAATATGGGATTGCATTTCCATGTTGAAGTACGTGCTGCAAGAGCTTCTTGTTTTGATTGGAGGAGCAGTAGATAGAGCGATATCAACGTTGAATCCTCATCTCTTTTCTGACACTGATGCAGTTATTTCAATAATTGGTACTTGCACAGGTGATAAATGGGAGAAAACAATATCGGAATTGAGTGCAGTCATCTTTTGCTGTGTGGTTGTGATTAATGATGGTTACACAGTCCAGCCGATAAATAGATACCTTGGAGAAGCTTATGATTTGAATTTGAAGTTGGAACACGCAAAATGGATAATTACCACCATAACTACCAACCAAGATAAAATAAGGAGTTACAGTTATATATTTGAAGATGTTCTTGTGGAGGGCATGGGCTGTTAAGAGAAAACCGAGTCATTCTTTGAAGACTTTTCAAGCCCTTGCCTCAGCCGCCACCTTTGGAGAGGTTTAGAACAAGTTTAAGGAAGCGCCCAAAGGAAGATTAATATTACACAAAACTAGAATTAAACAAAGATTAAGTTGTTAAGAATGGTCAACAGGCATTATGGAGAGTTATATCTATTCAAGAAAGAAGGTATATAAGAAAAATCCAAAAAGGAGGAGGCATAATGAATCAATTATGAAGACATAATAATATAATATCTATTTTCCTTGTGGAATCAAAAATTAAGATTCAGAAATCTGAGGACGAAAACCCTTAATTGCCATTGCTGAATTAGGGACGAAAACTCCTGATTTAGGCAGATCTAAAAGCACTTCAAAATAAACATACAAAGAGAAAACCATTGCAGTTTGGAGAAGATAAATAGCGGATACAAGGATAAGTTTATTTCTACAAAGAAATACATTCTAAATCTTAATTCTGAATTACATGAAACTATTGCAACAACTATTTTCAGACTGATTTCATGTTTACAATTATTATTGTAAGCTAAGGTTATTATATTTTAAGAAATAAGGAAATTCTAGAGCAGGACATTACAATCATTTCACAAAAGGAGGACTAATAACAGAGTTTTGTAGGTGTACCAACACCTGGAGCCTATAACTACTCTTCACCACCCCAAACTACTGGAAATTGGTCACCATTTCATGATTTCTGACAAACCCTCAACTTCTGAATCCCCTTCAACCACAAAGTGGAATGAAAAAGCCCTCTGTTGACACAAAAAGAATTCATCCAGTCATATCAAATCCATTGAAACCAATGTATATTTTGCGCTGGCCAACATTACTGACATCCTGAATGCTCTCTTGTAGCTAAGTTGGTGAATCGGAATTGGGTATGGTATGCTGGTATGGTGAATTTTTTTGAAGGGCTGGGTATGTTCTGAGCATGTTCATACAAAACCAATATAAAAATTATCAGTATATACATATTTGCAGCCTAAGCAAAGGAATTAAGTTCAGAATACCACATATCATGCATATGCTAAACAAAACTATCATAAGCATTATAAATTTGAAATACAAATATATTAATTCAATATCAATTTGTCAAACTTGAACGTCATGATAGATATTCATTGTTCATAAATATTAAGAATAAATAAACATTTATTTATTTAATAAATAGGAAACATTAATTAATTTTTTTTAATAAATTAAATTTTGAAATCCAAAAGGTAAAAATCATAAAAACATAATACAGTCAAATCCAGCAGCATAAAATGATGAATACCTATTTTATGACTATTTGTTCAGGCTGGTTTGAGCAGCAAGAGGGTGGAAATGTATTGCTCTCAGCTATGTCGACTGAGCAGCAGAGGGTGGGTTTTATTCTGAGACGTTTGAGCAGCAGAGGGTGGTTCTTGTTTTCTGTTTGTCACTATTCCTTTAGCTTTCACAGCTCTTTCCTTGTTCCTGCTGCTCATCAAACTCATGAAATGAGAAATTGTGTCGTTTAGGGTTTTTTGGGGGTCAATAAGTAAAAAGAATGTGTTGAAATCTTCACCCGCTTCTGGAATTGTGACAGAAATGCTTTTGAATTGTTACATCTAACCTGGAGTTGTCTGGGTTCGTTCCTTGCTGATTCCAAACAATTCTGACCCAAAAAGCAAAACCTAGCCAAATCCATAGGCGATTGGATTCAGAATCTGATTCTGGGACAAATTGTACCAAGAAATACCCTGTTTTCCTGCGAACTTGTTAACCTAGTTGAAAGCAATTGAGCTCCAAAGTAAGCATCAAAGGCAAACTGCAAAATCAACAACTTTGCAGCTTTCTGTTAAACAAACTCCAAGGCATAAAGGATAATCAACATGCCACTATCAACTGCCTCAACAAAGACAAAGAAGCCTTACAATACTCAGGTACTGCTATCAGAGTGTGCTTAACAATCGAGGCTCAGTGCTGAGAGGCTTTGAAGACCAACCAGAAATTCCAGCAGTTTTATATGCCCAAAAGGTTACCCAACACAAAGAATTTATCTTTCAATGAATCCACAGGCTCTGCAGAACAATGGACCATGCAGGTCAAGAAGCCAGGGGAGGGGCCCATGGGATGGGTTTGGAATAGTGGAGGGTGCTTGCTGCCCTCCATAATGGAAAAATAAATTGCAACCTCAAGAGAAACAATTCCTGAAGCTAAGGGTCACCTTCCTAGTCACATGTCTTTTGTTTGTCTGCTATGTTTAAACTTTTATGTCTGAGTCTGATTTTGTGACAGCAATAAGTGAAAACTAGATTAGAACATCTTTCTCTTGCTAAAACTTTCTGTTTTGTACTATTCGACTCCACCTCTTTATTGTTTTCTCTTTTTGGCACCTTTAAGATGGTGTCTGTAAATTTGTAATCATCCTTGACAAACTTTATGCTTGATCAGGGAATTTCGTAAATCTCTCACATATGTTAGGATATATACTTTTTCTTTATCACAAAAGAAAAAAGTCAAAAGAGGGTTGCACGAATAACTGTTCCTTGGTAATCAATTGGTGTAATTACTGATTGATTGAGATCTTAGAATGCACATGACATTCTCAATCCATAGACAATAAAGTAAAAACACCTTACCCGATTGCATTAAATTGGAATATAACACCGTACAGTAAAAGATTTCCATGATTCTTAAGATGTGTGATGATTCAATGCAATGGCTTTTTTTTAAAAATAATTTGCCATTTTTTTTATGTTATGATTCAAGGTAATAGAATTTGCTTTTTCTATGGTATACTGTCATGTAATTTGTTTTTTAAATGCATATTTTAAACATGTCTTCTGCCGAATTGGCTTTTCCAGATATACATCTTCAATACTCTTAAGAATCTAAAAGATGCATGAAAATTGAATTGTTACACCGTTGACTTTTTGCTAAGACATCAACTTTTATACGGAATGTTCCATACAGTGAACTTCAAATATGAAAACGTTGTGTTATGTCTGTAAAATATGAAAAATAGAATGGTAAATTATTACTTAAAATAATAATAATTTGAGTTGTTAGCATCTTATAAATAATATTTAGTGCCATATTATTATTATTTTTTGCCTTCTGTAAAACCAAAAATTATTATTCTCTAATAGTAATAGTAGAAATATAAAAATTCTATCAGATGAGGAATTTAAGTAGTTGAAAAATATGATGCTAAATACGGTTATTTAATAGTAATAGTAGCAATATAATAAATCTATTAGCCAAGGAATTGGAAACGATGTAAACTTCGATGTTAATAAAATGTATTGTGCTTTATTTGAACTGTGGATGTCTACCTGCCATTTTAAGCTACAAAGAATATGGGAAACATTGGAAATTTTTTGCAATAGGATTGATCGATTTGAGTAACCTTAGTTTTGATTCAGTCAGTGTTACTTTGTTCATCTTGAAAAAATATTCTTTTATATGGTGGCATGGCTAAACTGATATCTCTTTAGTGACCCCACAAGAACATTATCCTGCAGAATTATGATCCATGAGCTCGTACAATTAATTTGTGGAGCAATAACAGATCCTGACTTTTAAAAAAAAATACAGTTCTTGACATAAAACCTTCCTTTTGTAACTGTTATCCTTGAATTGAATGTGTATTTTTTTCAGGTGTTTACTGTTGAGTGTCGTGGAGGACAAATGACAGCTGACGGCAAGCGTCGCCGTACACCTGGAGGCATCCTCTGGAATATCTTGAAATTGCAAGAGCCGGAAGCATATAAGGAAATAATGCTGAAAGGCAAGGACTTTGAGGTATGTCGGTAGATTTGAAAAGGAGAAAAGTTGCAAGCTATTGCAAACAAAATGTGTTTTTGATTTAATCTAGAGAAAGTTACTTTCCACACTAGTCTGCCTTTCTACAGCAGAAACACATTATAAGGGAAATCTTTCTGAAATGTTTTTTAATTGATCACTCCTTAACTCTTACAAAGTCTTCTGGAGAGACTTTGGCTTCTTGAAGGCAAGTTGTATTTGTACATTGCAAAAGGGAGAGTAGGCTTGAAATCAAAATATTGCTTATTGTAGAAGTTGTATTTGTAGGTTTTAAGGCACATTGTATTTGTAAATTGCAAAATGGAGAGTAGGCTTGATTAGTCTTTTGGGATTACTGGGTCATCTGATTTGCTATGATACATTTTTACATTGAAAACATCAGTTGAAGTTTATTTTTGCCGCTGTTTTACAGGAAAGAAAGGTTTGGATGTTTTTTTCTAGATGAATGCCTTATTATCAATTGATAGTCATTTACGTGCTACTTTTCTTATGCTGCAGAAGGAACTCAGAAAAGAAAATAGTAAACGGTACGATCGAGAAGTGGGTGGGCAACCAAATAGCAAACGATATAGAATGGGTTCAGATGATCTGGGCAGAAATGGTGGAGAGCAAATCACCGAGAGTATGCATAGGCATTTCTCTGAGCCATGCAAGGACAGGAAGTCTGAGAATAGTCTGCAAGAAAAATCTTCGCAAGATCCTATGGTTAAGGCATGGGCGGATGGCATAAGAACAAGTAACATAACCTGTGGAAATGGTTGTAGGGTTGACAATCGTCAACAGACCATACTTTCAGAGAAGGTGAAATTGCCTGTCAAAGATAGGATCCGCGTACCTGTGAGTTATGATGATTTAGTTGATAACACACAATGAACTTACGAAAGAGGAAAATGGGCATTCGTAGAAGGCTATATTATGATAGTTGCATTTAGTGATGAGAATTTTTTTGAGGCGGCATACGAAATATTTTTTATGCTTCAACTGCTGTTGGCTATTACTTCCCAATAATGTTTTTCAGCATCCACTCCCTTGGTTTTCAGGAAAATGCTGAAAGGCATAAGTGTTCTGGTTTAAAGTGTCCACTTGTATTTACTAAAATCTGGAAGCACAGATGTAAAACTTTAAACTAGAGTTCAGGACAATAAGAAATATAGGAAGGGAAAATGATGTGTTTGCTGACATTCGGGTAAACATAAACCTCTTTGGCAGCTTTGAATAGGCAATTATAAGTCATTTTTATTTGGTAATTCTGTAAAAATAATTATGCAAAGCCGGGTATCCTGTGTAAGAGTTTTCTTTATTTGTGGGTGTGCCAAAAGGATTTTTTTTTTTGGTTTGGATTTATGGTGATTAGGTTTGCCTTTATGCATTAATTAGTGTATAAAATGATATATATTTTGTAAATAGATGTTGGTAATTAACCTTATGTGAGTCCTATCTCATCTCCACACATTTTAAGTTTATGAATTCACATGTCAAATCTACCATTTGTTACCTGATTTAATGTTTCGGATTCTAAATTTTTGAGTTAGATCGTGCTACTTTGAAATCGGACGGTGTTTTTCAGAGTAGTCCAAGGGGTTGGTTTACTTTTGGGCATGCTACATTTGCTCTTCTTTTCTTTTTTGGACACATTTGGCATGGTGCTAGAACTCTATTCAGAGATGTTTTCGCTGGTATTGATCCGGATTTGGATGCTCAAGTAGAATTTGGGGCATTCCAAAAACTGGGAGATCCAACTACTAAAAGACAAGTGGTATAAGATGGTATTGCTCCGCTCGTTAATAAATATTGAGAGATTTCATCTCAGTAATCAAAATCTTTTCATTCCACCTTTTTTATGGAAAATGTTGTAATTAGTACGAAAGTTATGTCTATAATTGTAAACTACGATCGAATCTATGGAAGCATTGGTTTATACATTCCTTTTGGTGTTGACCTTAGGGATCATTTTTTTCGCTATTTTCTTCCGAGAACCCCCCAAAGTTCCGGATAGAGGGGGAAAATAATTTTCTATTTTTCAAATCTTCTCTAATAAAAAAATGACCTTCCCGATCGGGAAGGTCATTTTTTTTCAACTAGTCCTCGTGCTCTTCAAAAGGATCTTGAAGTTGTTCAGAAGGTTGCCCAAAGGCGGTGTATAGGGCATAACCAGTAAAGCTAACAAGCAAACAAGATATGGAGATAGCGACTAAGGTTGCAGTTTCCATTGGTAGGTAATCCTATGTATGTATATATACATAATAGTATACAAAGTTAATTAGATCTCAACCAATACTATTGTTTTTATGGCTACACAGACCATTGATGATACTTCAAGAATCGGACCAATACGAACTAGTGTAGGAAATTATTTAAAACCACTTAATACAGAATCTGGTAAAGTTGCTCCCGGATGGGGAACTACTCCTTTTATGGGTGTTGCAATGGCTCTATTTGCAGTATTCTTATCTATTATCTTGGAAATTTATAATTCTTCCATTTTATTAGACAGAATTCTAGTTAGTTGGGTCTAGAAAAAATAGAAAATCCGTCCGGATCCCGAGTTCATCCAAAAGAAAAAGAACTAAGGAAGGAAAGATTTTGAATAGCTTTCATTTTTAGGTTATTACATTCTGGTAGTTTGATCGTGTAATTACTTTTTTTATCTAAGGATTTTTGGAATTATGGGTGACATATAAAAAAAAAATTGAGCTATTACAATTTCTACGCCAAATTACATCGAAAGTTTTAATTGTAGATGTGGACAATTCGGAAAATAAAAATTTTGAAAATGGACTAAGTAGTGTTTTTTTACCCGGAGAACTCGTTGAATTATCACGAGTACAAAGAATGGATCGTGCTCTAGAAAAAACAATCAACTATCAAACCATTTTATTGGGAATGACAAGGGCATCTCTGAATACTCAAAGTTTTCTGTTAGAAGCGAGTTTTCAGGAAACTGCTCGGGTCCTAGCCAAATCTGCTCTTCAAGGTCGTATTGATTGGTTGAAGGGCTTGAAGGAAAATGTTATTCTCGGGGGAATGATACCTGTCGGTACTGGATTCAACCGTTTGGGAAAAGGCAACAAAATACATTAAATCAAAAAATAGAGGAAAATGTTTGAGGAAAACAAGGATTTTGAAAATATTGAAACAAAGGAAAACAAAGATTTTGAAAATATTGAAACACAGGAAAACAAAGATTCTGAAAATATTGAAACAAAAACCATAGAAGACAGATTCAATCCGGAACGTTTTAAGCATTTGTGGCTTTTGTGCGAAAATTGTTTCTTTCTTCATTATAAGAAATCGTTACTAGAACAAAAAGGTGTTTGTTCAGAATGTGGAGCAACTCTGCCAATTACTAGTTCAGAACGAATTGACCTATTAATTGATAATGACACTTGGTGTCCTATGGACGTTAATTTCTCTACTATAGATCTTTTAGATAAAAAACATACAACGTTTGACATCACAATGGTTCGAAAGGTCTCAATTTTAATGTACAAAGTCCTTTATCACAAATACTTTTACTTTGAATTTTTTCAAGATTCTGATGTTGAAACATTGAAAACATTAGTAGCATACAGCAATACTCTTGTTACTATCCTTAGAGTTGTACTAGAAAATAAAATCATAAAATATTTGAATTTAGATTCGAAAGAAACTATTAAGATACTGCAAGACATTATTGGTACAGGTTTGAAAACAGTTCAATTTATACTTCTTGCAATACGTAACAGAATGCAAGATGAAATAAAAAGGTTTTCGATTTTTAAGAAAGCATTGCAAGAGCAGCAAATGTCTCTTCTGTTGCCTCCTTATCTGGAAGATAGAGATGGGAAGAATTACGGGTCTAAAATGAAAATAATGGATCTAGAAGTACAAAAAATCGCGCTTAATATTGAAGAAGCCCTAGCTTTGAATATACTCTATAATTTCAGTAAATAGTTAGTAAACTTAAAAAATCAATTACTTTCACAAGATAAGTTCTTGAAAGTAGTGGCGGTAAACTTAGTGAAAATGGAACTTTGTTTTATGAAAAGAATATGCCTAGCTTCAAATTGAAATTGAAGGATTCATTAAGCTTTCCAATTAAGAGCTTCTCTAGAAAGAGAGTTGCGTTTACTTCCATTTTTGGAAGTCATAATTGGACGAGGATAAAGATAGAGTCCAATTCTACATGTCAATGTCAACAACAATGAAAATTGGAGTAGGAGGAAAATCTGTTGGTTTTATAGATCGTGAGGGTTCGAGTCCCCCTATCCCCAGACTTATTTATCAAAAAGGTCTGTTTTATTTTCTTTTTTATTCATTAGGTGTGTTAATAAGAACACTTCATCACAAAAAAAGTTTGAATTGTATGATCAACTTGTGTCTGCTTCTGTATATACACATCTTTGTATATGTATATAACATATATTTATGTTTTTATTTGCGTCGTTGCTTCTACTCTTTCAAATGGTTTCTTTTACCCTTTTTGTTTTTAGTTGACAGGAGTTTGGTTACTGTGCTAGTACGATGCACAGGGGAACAACCGGGATAGCTCAGTTGGTAGAGCAGAGGACTGAAAATCCTTGTGTCACCAGTTCAAATCTGGTTCCTGGCATGTATACTTTTCAATAGTAGATCTTATTCTACTATATATTTTATAGATTCAATACAGTGATTCTATGTGATTGAATCAATAGGGAGTTCGCCCAAGTTATTTCAAAGGGTGTCGTAGAAAATCACTACTTGAAATAGCTCGAGCTAGAGAGCTATTTTTTCTATTTAACCCTATTAATCATAATTTTTCCGGATGAATTGTTAACTATCTAATAGGCCTAATTCTACCCTTCTCTTTACCAGAGATTAATATTAATAGAATAATGATAAAAATCAATATTTTCGCAGAACTATAGTTTTCCTTGCGATGGTCCGAGACGGGGTGGTATTTCCGCCTGGGGTGCATGCAATGTTGAATACCATTGCGCAGAACAATAATCAATTCATTGTTCTAACAGAACCATTAACAGAACCATTAATATGATGATAATCATCACCATCATCACCAAACGGAAACATGAGTCCGTCTATGCCGATTTGGTCGATAAGACCAATCTCTATCGCCTCATCTGGTAGCAAATAAAAATCTCTCTAATAGCAGAGAGATTGTGTCATAATTTTGATTTGTTGTTCTTATATAAGTATGGATAACATACGACCGCAATTCGTTCAGATACTCTGAATCGAAGCCTGAATCCTTTGCATCGGAGCGACGATCATAAGGAGACATATGGGGTTGGTGGAGCATAATTGTAGAGTTTTCGGTTATTGCCCGTTTAGTAATAGTCACATATTTGAACCTCGAACGTTACATTCAAATTCATAAATTGGGGAGATGCTTCCCTCCCTTACTAACCATATGAGTCAACTAAACCATGAATTATTTTGAATTACACATTTGGCTAGTGTATTTAAGGACTAACCCTATTTCATTTGAATCATTGAGGAATTAACAAGTACAATCTAGAGAGCATAAAAAAAAATGAATCTAGTAGGATATTATTACATCAGAGCATTGCATCTTTATCTTAGGAGCATATTGTATACTTGCCATATGGAGTCATAACATCTCCATTGGTTGTGTTATACAACATGCAACCTATGCCTAACATGCTATTTCTAAATTTTTGGAAAGGAGATGGAGTTTGACACCTCCACCACTTATTGAAGTAGCCAACCAAGTCCACATAATAACATCAATAGTAAATACTTGGTAAGTTCTTTTCAATTACTTAAAGTAGAAGGTGAACAACTTATCAACCACCCTCACCTTGCAATTTCTAAAAACCAAAGTAATTATAATGGTTCACTAGGTAGCAACACATGCACCTTTGCCAACTTTTGTTTTAGTAACTACACCTAGTTCCATTGCTACCATTAATAAAGATAACCATAAATAACATCCTTGCCACAACCTTTAAAAAATATGCCTTAATTAATGATGTAAAATAAACACAATTTTTTGCCCTCCATGATATGTAACCCTTGCCCAACAACTCATTCACATTTTCTTTCACAAGCAAGGGCAAGGAACCCAGACACCTACATACTTAATCACGGTAGACAAGAAAGCTCACAAGACAACATGCAAAAAAATAATCTTGCCAAGTCATAATTGAGCAAACTAAAGTTGAGAGCAAAAGTCTTTGCTAACCATGTACCTTTCAAGAGCTTTAAAGGGATAAAAAATCTTAACTTGATCATAAACATCTTGCACTGCACACTAGATAGGGTAAAGAAGCATGTGAAGCATAAATCCTCAAAATTCCTAGGTCCAAACATGTATCCATCAATATGCAACCATCAAACCTTTTATGAGTTTATTTTAGGGAAGGTAGATAAAGCTAGACATAGGTTAATTGCTTACAGAAGTAGCTAAACAAATTTAACATAAAGAATATCCCACTAGATATTAGCCATATCTTTTTGGAAAGTGTCATTGATATGTGAGAAAGCTCTATTGGCCCCAAAACTTACATGAAATTGTGAATGGATGACAAGCAATAGACACCTCATAAGTGAAAAGAAACAACAACAAGCTTGATGGGTACTTATGCTTTATAAATGTAAATAAGAAAAGTAAAAAAAATGATAAAAAATATACATTAAATTGTTCATTTCATTTTTTGATACATTCACATGTAGCACAATTGTTGCAACACCATGCCTTCACTACCGGACTATGGAAAAGTCCACAACCTATGACTAAATTATAGAACACCCTAATAAATTGAAACAAGGGATATATTGAGGTAACCCACAAAGTCACAATGAAACACAATAACCAAACATACAAAAGTGATTTGTTCCAATGTTCCAAAGTGTTTTCACTCTTAGACATTTGATGAGCATATGCCTCTACAATGAAGCATATCCTACCTGACAAAAACTAGCATACAAGACTTTTTGTGTAACAAAAATTCATTTGCATCCCCTTATTTTATATTTCCCTCATGGCCTTACATGTGTACATTGACATTTTATACACTCAATATTGTAACTATGCATTAACAACTAATCATGAATGTTAAATGACAACATATCTACCTATCTAAGGCTATAAAGATATCTATGATTCCTTGTTTTTACTTTAAGCATTCCATTGTTGAGCCACTATAGTAATTGTCACACAAGCAATATACAACAAATAGGAATATAAATAAATGCTTTTTTTCTTCTATTAATCAAAATAAGAACAATTCTCTTTAAGAAATTGTGAAGAAAATACATCAACTAAAAATCGTTCTTCCAAAACTATTACAAACTATCTTCCATCTTCTCTTAGCCTTCTCCAACACTTCCACTTAATCAAACTTTAGAACGAGGAACATTTTCTTTTACCCTTTCTATTTGTAGTTGCTTAATCAATTCTTGACTCTAGTGTTAGATTCTATTTAGCATAAAATTTGATATTGAATAGTTTATTATTTTGATTATGATAAGTTGGTTTTAAAGGGACCATAAACCCTACACAAGCCTCAGGTTTTGATAGATCCTTGAAACATTACAAAGCTATAGCCAAGCATCCCATGTGAACAACACAACCCCAATACAAATGCAAATTCAGTGCTAGAACAACAACCCTAGATCAGTCAATAGTCAAAGGTTGACACTGTGGTCACAAAGGTATCGTAGAAGGTTGGTTAGATTCCCTTTAGCATAGTTGATCATATGAAAAAGACTAACTTGAGTGTCACTATGTGGGATGCCCTGTTAATCCCAGCTCAAAGGAAATTACTTTAGGAAGCCCTAACAAGCTTCAGTGAGCCTGCTATGGAGACAACAAAAGAAAAGGCAGCCATCCCAGCAAACCTGTGCCAACCAAAAGAGGAGGTGCTGAGCACAAGAAAAAACAATAAGCCCCCTCCCTTCTATGTTTCCCTAATCATTGGCAACAAATTGTTTCATAATTGCATGATAGATTCTGGGGTAGGTACTTCTGTTATGCAAAAAAATATAGCTGATCGATTAGGCATAGAATACGAGCCTGTGAGTAAGGGGGTAGTACAATTAGATGGCACTGTTGTTAAAACAGTAGGTGTAGTCAAAGATTTAAAGCTCAACTCTGTTTCACAAGACATCCCAGTCATCAATCTCCCTACATACTTTGGCATATGCCTATCTAGGGATTTCATTGCCAAAATAGGTGGGTATCTATCTTTTGATTGGCCCCACATGTTATTTAGAATAAGATATGGTACTAAGGTGACCATTAAGGCTAAGCCTATTGCCAATGGCCATGTAGAGCCCTATTCCCCTAACCCTATTGCACAATCCATGAGTTAGAGGAGGATGACAACAATAGGCATGAGGCTGCCACACCTATGGAGGGGATCCGTGATATACTTCTTGATGAGTGGGCAAACTATTTTCAGTTTGATACTCCTGACCATATAGAAGACACAGTGATGGGTACTTATTGTATCCATGATGAGGATGCCTTTATCCCCAATCTTGTGAAGCCAAAATAGATCCAAGTGGGATATGGCAGTTGTATTTTGATGGCTCCAGGAGTAAAAATGGAGTAGGTGCTGGGGTTGTGTTAATTTCACCCCAAAAGGAAAATTATTTCTCTACTTGTCAGACTACAGTTTAGTTGTACCAATAACATAGTTGAATATGAAGCCTTATTTCAGGGTATGCAGTTGGCACAAAAGAGGGGAGTAAAAGTTTTACAAGCATTTGGTGACAGTGAGCTGGTTGTTCACCAAATTAGATCATTAAGCGCTTCAAGGAATGACTTGTTAAGTCATATAAGCACAGGGTTTGAGCCCTGATTAAAGACTTTGATGCCTTCAATATCTAGACAGTGCCCAGACAAAGAAACAAAGATGTTGATAGGCTGGCTACAATTGGTGTCGAGTTTGACATTCCCCAGAATGTCAAACAAAACTCAGATCAACATGTGAAGATTGTTGGCAAGCTTGCTGTGCCTGATAATGTGATAAGATGGCAAGTATTAGAGTGACTTGCAAATTGTAAATTTCTTGCAAGATGAGGTAGAACTTGTTGCCAATAATCAGTCCAAGTTGTAGGAGTAGTATGGTGACCAGGTGATCTAGCGGAAGACCAATAAATTGCCTAGGGTATTAGTCACTTTAGAGAACATATTTGGTGTTGATGATCAACCTAAAAGGGAAAAGATGAACATGACAGTCAAACAAGAAGACTATGAATTTAATGATTTGACTGCCTAGGATTATAGGGATCTAAAATGCTTTGACCTTGGTTTAATCCAACATACCATTGATTTAGACCCCAATGCAAAACCTATCCGACAAAAGCAAAGACCCGTCAACCCTAAAATTGAGCCATTAATGAGGAAAGAGTTGTCCAAACTCATAGAGGCAAAAATTATCTATCCAATTAAACATTTCTTTTGGGTGGCCAGCCTAGTTCCAATTAGAAAAAAAAGGGAAAATCAAATTGTGTGTGGACTTTAGAGACCTAAACAGGGCATCCCTTAAAGACTACTATCCACTCCCTTCCATGGAGAAAAGCCTCCAAACAGTAGCAGGAGTTGAAAGGTTTTCACTCCTTGATAGATACTTACGCTATAACCAGATTCTGGTAAAAGAATCAGACCAATACAAGACAACCTTTACCACCAAGTGGGGTACATTGGCTTATCAAAAGATGCCATTTGGGTTGATCAATGCTGGGGAAACCTTCTAAAGAGCAATGGATTTGGCCTTCAAAGCCCTGATTAATGATATTATTTTAGTGTATCTTGATGATTTGACTGTTTATTCTAAGCATGCAGTTGACCACCTAGGTCATTTGAGAAAAGTATTTGAAAGATGCAGAGAATATGGTGTTATATTGAATCCAAAGAAATGTGTGTTTGCTGTCCCGGAAGGCAAATTGTTGGGACATGTAGTTTCAAAAGAAGGGTTGAACCATTGATCCAGAAAGAACCAGTGCCATTCTGTCTCTTCCCCTTCCCAGTCAGAAGAAGGGCCTGCAAAGATTCATGGACAAGATTAACATTGTGAGGAGGTTCATACCTAATTTTTCTTGAATAGCAAAACCCCTCACCGCCATGCTTAAGAAAAATGTTGCCTTCACATTGTCAAAAGAAGGTAGGGATAGTTTTGAAGATGTCAAACAAGCCATTGCACAGGCTCCCATGCTGGTAAACCCAAATTATGAAAAGGATTTTATCCTTTATGCCTTTGGAGGCAAAGAGGGCATATCAACAATTTTAACACATCAGAATGAAGAGAAATTGGAACAACCAATTGCTTTCTTCAGCCAACCTCTCAAAGAATATGAGCTGAGGTATGATTTTATTGAGAAGCAGGTGTTTGTTGTGGTGAAAGCACTCAAAAGGTTCAGGCATATGGTTTCAAACAACAAGATATAGTTGATGGTGAACCACCCTAGCATGAAATAATTCCTTTTGCGAAGAGATGTCAATGAAAAGAGAGCTGGGTGGATTATGAATGTAATGGAGTATGATATAAAAATCAACATCACCAAGCTGGTGTGAGGCAAAGGCCTGTGTGAGCAAATAGCCGTAGATTTTGAAGATAGAAGCGACATTGTATGTGTTCTTGGGTAGGCACAGCTAGTTGGTTTCCACGCTGCAACTGACTGGTACCATGATATGTCACATTTCTATAGTCAAGTAGATGCACATATGGACTGGATCAAGCCAAAGGAGGTATTTCAAACTTTAGTCCATCCTCTATGTTCTTGTTGATGGTGTCTTGTTTAGGAAAGACATCAATGGAGTTTTTCTTAGATGCATTGTAGAAGATCAGACCTCAAGGGTGAATTTCACAATGGCCCTGCTGGTGACCATTATTCACAAGAACAACTACTGTAAAGATCATGAGGGCTGGTTATTACTAACCCAATTTATTCAGAGATGCTCACAGATGGGCAAGAAGCTGTAAAGAATGTGCATTATTTGTAGGTAAACAAAGGTTGGTTGCTTTTCCCTTGCACCCAATTCAAACTAATAAGCCATTTGCCCAATGGGGTTTAGACTTCATTGGAATGATCAATCCACCCTCCAGTGTTGGTCACAAGTGGATTTTAATAGCCTTTGTAGGCACAAAGATCAGTGCGTGGGTAAGTGCTTAACTATGGGATTTACTTGAAGACATCATCTAATTACTATCCCTAAGGGAATGGCTTGGATGAATTTACAAACAAAACCTGATCACAATCATCAAGAGGACAGTGGATGATAATTAGAGAACTTGGCATTCCAAGTTGAAGACAACTCTTTGGGCTGATAGAATCACTCCCAAGAGAGCCATAGGCAATTCCCCTTTCATGCTTCTCTATGGAAGGGAAGTAAAAGTTCCATTATCATTAGAGTTGCCTTCCCTTGAATTGGCACAACAATTGGAACTGCTAGAGAGTGATGCCATGATAGTCGGGTTTGCTGAGCTAATGGAGCTTGAAGAAAAAAGAGATCCTGCCATGAAGACTCTTGAGGCTCACCAAGATCATGTCAAAAGAACTTTTGATAGAAAATCAACTAGCAGAACATTTAGTGAGGGAAATTTGGTGTTGAAATGGGATGCAGACATAGCTAAAATTGGGAGACATTCAAAATTTGATACCATGTGGAGTGGTCCTTATATAATTACCAACTACAAACATGCCAATGCATTTCAACTGTCCAAGCTGAATGGAGAGGTTCTGCTAATCCCAGCCAATGGGATTCATCTCAAACCTTGCGTTTAGCATGGTTGTGGGATCTTTTAAATATGTTAGGTTTCCCTTCAATAAGTGCCCTTACACTCTGTTGCATTCTCATTAGGAGGATGTTTGCTGTAACATACACTGTCGGATAGGGTTTTTGTGCCAAAGTTTTTTGCCTTCTTTGAGTGATATTGACTGTTGTTCTGGTTTAGGGTTTATGTGTATGTTTGCATGTAATGTTTTTGCATTGAAACCATAGAATACAAAGCATATAACAAGAACCCATAAAAACTATGATAGATATGATCAAAATATCAAAGACCCAGTTCGTATTATGCATAAATATGAATTACAATAAGATACCCATTTTGAGTTCTCCAACTTCATACATCTGCCGTATATGGGCCAACAACATGCACATGAGAAATCACATCAAATCAATCAATAATGAAGGAATATTGATCAACAACAGTTACACATAAACTCTATGATCCAAATCGACCCCAATAATGAGAGGAAACTCCAAATCAAACCCTGAATGTATGCCTCCTAATGGTACGACCAAGGCTAATATAGTACGGCCTACTGTAGAGTGTGTTGTAGTAATAGGAAGCTCTAATATGAACTAAATACTCTCAAAACCCTCTGCAATCTGGTCACCTATGTTGTAGAGTCCAATGCTACAATGGCAGGAGAGGAAGACACTCCCAAATTCTGCCAAAAACAACTCCAATGTGGTACGACTCTAGATGGAAATGTATGGCCAACAAGAGGAAAATGACAGCAGCTGGAAAGTCCTCCAGAAACACACAAATTTGTCCTTCATCTATTCATTCTCAGCTGTATACAAAATTTGCATAGAAAGTATTCAATATCTGCCCCAAAACTTTAGTAAAATGTATCAATCTGAAGCCCAAATGAAGCCCTTGAATGAGACCTCCAACATCCTTCTTGATGCTTTCTTCCAAGCACGAAGAAGGTGGCTCTAAAGATGTTTTTGTCTCAACAGAATCAAGTACAAACCCTTAAAGACAAAGCTTCAAGCAATGCACGACAATGTCCAATTTGCAAGTGAGTGAATAATCCCAAATGAGCTCCATACTTTTCTTTTTACTCCCTTGCTTCCCAACGCCCAAGGAGGATTATTTTATTAATTTATTTTATTGCATTAAGTCTCTTATTCCACTGCTGTTGGTTATAGGATAGACAACTGAGAGGGGGGGGGTGAATCATTTGTTTCCAAAAACTTCTATTCCTTAATTTCTTAAAGCCTTCTTATATTTCAATAGTATAATAATGATCATGGAAGCATAATACAATAACTCAAAAATAGAAACACATTCAACACATATGACACCAAGATTTTAACATGGAAAACCCGGTTAAGGGAAAAACCACGGGGTGACTAACCCAAGATTGTATTCTCTGTTAAAAGAATAAGAAGAACAAAATGGCACTTGCCAATTAGGGCTCGCTGCCTAAGCACACTGCTCACAAGAGGCCCACTGCCTATAGGAGACACACTGTCTACAGAATAATATAAATATTACATACTTGAACTGGAGATTAGCATCTTCACCATGCTTGAGATAGTTCCATTTAAGCTCAATACCTCTGCTCTGCTTTTTCGCTCCTCTTCTCTATCACTTTCTCATCATTACCCCATATATACTTTTAAATGACTTCACAAATCTTATTTATACATGACATTGACTTTGAAATGATCATCAAAGTCGGCACAACACATACTTTATTTTATTACAGAGCAATTACAAAAAAACAACTTGACTTGTTACAAAAACTTCATGCACGCCACTACCTTGTCAGCCATGTATATTTGGGACTTGAATCTTCTTCGAGAAACATGCCATGCTTCGCAAAACATCTTCAAGATCATCCACAACATGCGTAAAACATCTGTTCGGCCAAGATTAGGAGGAACACCATCACCCGAAGGTAAATCTTCAATTACAAGCTCAATCTTCAATGCGGACCACCAACACAAACTAGACACAATCTAGAGACCCCCACAAGCTTGCCTGAATCACCAAGAACATCCACACCACTTCTACTTATTGAAATCATTCGCATCTTCATCCGGAACCTTAAGAACATAGCCGATCATCACTGTCACATTAGAATAATTGCTTACAGACCTCTAGACCTCAAACTAATTGAGTTGTAAATTTGCATTGGCTTCCCAAACATGCCACCAGATCCGCAGAACAAGATATTACATTTGTGGATCTCACCAGACCTATTTGTGCCACTTTGTCACCTCTGGACAACTGCCAGAACCGATTTTACTCTCATGGCCATAACTCCTCCACATTTTCATGCGGACCTCTCAAATCTTGAACGGATCATCTTCAGACACAAATATACAAACCCTTTGATGCACATATTTTAATTTTCAACTGACTGGAATCTTTACTTTATAGAACTTCATTGTCTTCACTATTCTTCTCTGTTTCTGATAGGGCTAATTTTCTCAATATCCTCAGCACACAGCTCATCCAAAACTTGACATCAATGCAACAGGAGTATGTTGACATCAATGACAACACTAGTTAGGCCTATACTTACAACACTAGCAACCTCACTTTAAGTCATAACTTATATTTTATAAAGTAAAGTCGCTTAAGCCATGTATATATTATAAGTTAAATATTCAATTTAATTTATACATCGACAAATAATACTCTGGCCATATCAAAACCACAAACCAAGTGCTAGGTGCATCCAATTTGGCAATGCTATAAATGGAAAGTTAGTCCACACTGCCCGTGAACCCTCCTGCCTGACTTAATAAATAATAAGTCCTAGTGAATTGATCCAATTAGGCTCCCTAACTAATGCCATTAGCCTACGGGAACCTGGTAATAGGCTAATCTCCTCATCCAACTGTCTGGACTAAGTAGGGGACATTACATTTGCTTTATCTTGTTTTTTGGAGGCAGTGTTCAATTTTGTGTTGGTTTGGCCAACCCCTGTTCTTGTTGCTGTTCCCTCTGACTCTGTGCCCAATGGATTGATAAGGCCTTTGTATCCCAATGTTTAGTAGGCAAACACCTCTGCATAGTCACTAAAATGTTATCCTATTTTTTCTTCTAGCCAAATAGCCTAAGGATCTATGAATTCTCACTGTTTTCACCTTTTGAAATGTAAGGAAAAGGACCCCAAAATGACTAAGTTTAGAAAATCCTAAGTTTTCCTTGTGTTTTCAGCATTTTTAGAGTTTCATAGTTCGGGCTTCTCCTCTTCGTCATGCCATGTCTGTCGGCGTTGAGCTTTGCCTTGGTCACTTATTATTCGCCTAAGTCTTTTGGGTGCTAGAGTTCGGGGGTTCTCTCTTCCTTGTTCTTTCTGGTGGAAGCAGGAACATGGAAGGTCCACTCCCTCAAGCCTGATGAGTTCAATATTCCTAAGTATTTTAGGCGCTAGGAGTCAGAGGTTTCATCTTTTATCTTCTTTTATGGAAGGTGGAAGGAGGAAGGCCTAGTGTTTGAACTCTGCCGAACTATTTCAACTAAGTTATTCTGCTAGTGGAGGTCAGGGTTTTATTTCTTCTTCCTCTTTCTTGTAGAAGCCAAAAGGCTGAAGGCTCGAGGGCTGATCTTCGACCACTTCTCAAAAAGTAAAAGATAAAGGAGAACTTTATCGACAAAGTTGAAGGTTTGAAAACTTCTTGGTTCGTCAATCGATGAATTCACTGATAAATCAAATAATTTGGCTAAGTTGAAGATAAGGTTGGTTCGTGAAGAGAATTTACAAATAGGGCGAAAAGATGATGAAGAGCAGCTAGTTGGTGAATTGGCAAAAAGAAAAACCCACCAACCAATTCATGATTTTCAAATTTTGCCGATAAGGCGATAAGGCAGGCCAAGTTTGCAAAAGTGGAAATTTGCCGATAAGGCGAAAAAGAGACAGGCCGTAGGCCTAATAGTTTGTCGATTGACAATTTTGTAGACAAAGGGACATGGGTGAGGATGAAGGAAAGAATAGTTCGTTGAATGAAGATTTCACCGATAAGGCAAAAATGAAGGCAAAAGATCAAACATAAGAGAGAAGTCGACGAATAGAAAAAAATTCAAACTCACTGGAAGGTTCGTGATTTCTAAAGTTCGTCGATAAGGTGATTTGCCAATAAATGGGCCAAAAGAAGGAATGGAGAAATAAAGGTGCCATGAACATAATTAAACTATGAAATATTTTGAAGTGTTGTAAAATCTTGAAGGACACGATTATCTACATCACGCCACTGTTGCAGAAGGAATTTAATACCTAAAATACAAATGTTGTAGAAAGGTCAAATTTAGGTGGTTGAAACAGTTAAAATCTTCACTCTGATTGTACAAAGAAGGGACAAAATGAATTTACAGGTACATAGAAGGATTTCATACCTTTCTTCTTCAATGCGTCAGGTACCCATGCGTGCGAGCGATCTTCTTCTACCATTTCACATACCTGATAGGGCATGGCTACCGTCCCATTCTACAAGTCTTTTGACAGGCTTCTGGGCCAAATTCAATACAACGTGGGTGCCTAGGCAAGGTAGTTGACTAATTTTCAGTGCCTATTGCTGCAAAATGGATTCAAAAGCTATATATACATGTAAAAAAAGATGTAATTGGGTTGTTGTTGGTTAGCTTTTCTTCTGGGCTATTATACCAGGCTGATAGTTTGTTATCACAGGCCTTGTAATGAATTTGCAAGAACCAATCATATCTGATGCATTGTGCTCAATGTTGAGCCTTTGATGTCTCTGATAATGGTTCACCAATAAATGTAGATGGTTATTTTGTGTATACTCCTATGCAACAAGTTATCTTCCTTTTGTAATGACTATTTAACCTTCATGATCAATATAATTACTAACATTTTGCCTCTTTTATGCTTTTTCTCTGTGTTTATTTGAAATATGTGACTCATTCTGTGGATAAAACAATCCCTCTATTAGTTACAGTTTTCTATTTGAGCCTCTGTTAAAGCTGTAAGTCTGTGTGAGTCTCTTTTAGTATTTGAGGTCATTGTTGTGTTATGTCAGTCCCAACTAACACCCCTAAATCTTGGTGTATCTCCTTCCCTTTGATTTCAGTCTACTTCTCCCTTTTTTCTTAGTAATCATTAGTATAGGTTTAGTCAATTGCTCTAAACCTTAAGTTCAAAAAGAGGAACCATCCTTCTTTGGAGGTATGATCTCATTTGCAAGGTCCCACACCTTGAGATCATTCCTATGTTTCACTGAATTTGTTGAAACTGCCAAAAGCTTCAACACAGGGTGCAAATTTGAGTGATAAAAGGCACCTAAGATGTAATTGGAACAATTAATTTATAATTTTGACTCCCTAGATTCTTGACATTAGTTGCCATATGCATTCATGAAGGAAGTGGAGCAAAATGATGACAGTTACTATTTTATGACTTTGGACTCATTTAAGAAAATTTCACAATTCTTGGTATTAGGATTGAGAAATGGAAACTTATTATGAAGCTTGAGTCGACAACTCCATCTTGGAGCGCTATATTTGAGGATATAGGAGTAACTTTGTCTTAGATGCTATAATGGTTAAATTTCTATTTGGAGACTCAGTGATTGAGTTCATGTGAAGTCAATGTAAAGTTATATCATTTACTATTCTTGAAAGATACTTTATGAGTTTGGTGTGAGATTTTGTGCAACATATTGTTGTCATATTTTGCCTAGGCCCAAAATAGCCCCAAAACCCCATCTTCTTCCATCAAATATATTCGATCTGAGAAAGTCTAAATGGAAGAAGTCTCCCTTCAAAAATCTTGAAAAATTTCTAAGTCCTTTGCCTTGTTGTATCTTCAGTTGGCAAAGTTTGAGGTTCACGAACCTCTTGGTTCATCAACGGGCAGGTTCGATGACAGACATATTTCTTGACAGGCCAATTCAGAGGAAGAAAAGGAGCAAGGTGGGAAAAATATTAACTCAGGAGAGAAGTTTTGCCTTATCGGTAAAATATTGGTTTTGCGAACCTTAGGTTCGCTGATCAGCGAATTCACCGACTTAGGAAGAAAAGGAAGCAGCTAAGTTGGAGGCAAAAGGAGAAAAGTTTAAGCGCTTATTGAAAAACTTATTGATTCATGAACTGAAAGGTTCACCGACCAAGTAAGTAGTTCGTCGGTTGGTCAATTCGATGATAGGGAAACCTGCCAGCCAAGGCACAAAAGACAAAGACATCAAGTGTTTGCCTTTGTCAACAAGGTTAAGGTTTGGCGAACCTTAAGTTCGCCGATTGGCAGGTTCGTCGATCGACAACTTTGCCGACAAAGGAACAAAAGCAAAGGCAGGGTAGGTTTGCGAAAGGTGAAATTCACCGGTAAGGCAGAAAATGATAGAAAAGAAAGGAAGAAGATGAAGCAAGAAGGAAATTGGTTTGTAAAAGAGAAAGTTCACCGATAAGGCGAAAAACAAAGCAAACCGAAGACCGAACGAAGGAGCTTATTGGGAGGTCGGGGAATCGGTAAGATGGCAAACTTGCTGACAAGTTCATGATTTTTAGGATTCGCCAATAAGGCGACTAGCAAGCCAAAGACATGGAGATGAAGAAATGAATAAGGCCCGATGGTTTATGAGAGAGATTTCTCCAACCAAAGGAAATACAAGCCAAGTTCACAGAGAAGAAATTTTGTTGATAACATAGAATATAGGCTAGAAAAGTGAAAATCAATGAGAATTAAAGCATGTAATATGATGTTGTACTTTAGAATATTTTAAAGAAATTTAAAATCTTTTAAAGTGTTGTAAAAGCTTTTCAAAGGCGCGACTTTTTTGAATGCCCTAAAAATGCGCTTCCATAGGTGGCACCATTGTTGCAGATTGATGCCATGCAAGTGGTTGGCACAGTGCAAACCTTCAATGCACAAGTACTAGAAATGAATGAGGATGAAGTATCCTGCAAACCATGCTTCTACAGGTCCTTTCAAGAACAAAATTAGTGCGCCAAATATGGGCGGCCATCTAGGCTGCGAATTTTTTAACACACCAAACATGGACATTTTTCCAATTTGTAGGTTCTGACATGGCCTCTAGGCTAGATTTTAATGCAGTATGTGCGACTGGGCATAACGTGTTGACTAATTTTCAATGCCAAGGTTTGCGCAATGATTTGTAAAAGTTATATATGCATCTGTAAAAGATGTATTTTATGTTGGTTGGTCGTTGGGTCATTATTCAGATTGAAGCGCTTGATGCTTGATCTTGACCTCATGATATTTCCTAGAACCAAATGAATCTAATCGATTATGTCCTCTTCTGGGCCTCTCTGTCTTCATTTCTAGTTCAACAATGAGGGGAAAATTATCATTCTGTGTCTTCCCGATTTGTATTTAGCTCTTCTATCTTTGTAATGGCTATTTAGCCTCTGTGATTAATATAAGCAACTGATTCTGCCTCTCTCATTTTTTTTCATTGTGTGTCCTTGAATGCTTTTTACTTATCTTTTGGATGAAGCGGTCCCTTTATAAGTTCTAGTATTCTATTTTGACATCTGTTAGAGAACAAATGAATCTATGTTGGTTTATTCAACCTTTGAATCATTACTGTGTTATGTAAGCTCCAAGTAAACATACTAAATCTTGGTGCATCGCCCCCTTTTAATTTATGTTCCTTCTCTCCCTTTTCTCTAGTGATCGCTAGCATAGGTTTAGTCAAATCCTCTAGACCTTAAGTCCAGAAAGAGGAACCAACCTTGTTTGGAGGTATGATCTCATTTACAAGGTCCCACACCTTGAGATCATTCCCATGTTACACTGAATTTGTTGGAACTGCCAAAAACTTCAACAATAGGGTGCAAATTCAGGTGATAATAGTTCTAGCACGCCCATTGGGACCCTCTTCTCCAAGTAAGTCCTAAACTAAGAAGGTTTGGTGTTGTTCTTAGTTCATGTGTAGCTGTGAAAGAATTCAACAAGAACCATGGTGACTCTACTGAACAAATCTAATGGTGCGACTAGTTCAAGTGCTTAAAGCTCCATCAAAGATCAGAGTTCAGTGATGCTCTTATTTTTTTCCAGCCTTTAGGGTTCTCAAATCATGAGGTGACTCTCTTTTGGTATGTTCACAGTCTCCAAAAGTAGACTCGTTACCCTTATTTTCAAAGAATATATTGATGCATCTCTTCTTTTCAATGCTCTAGTATGTCATGCTATTATGGAAGTCATGGCCTTTTCCCTCCATCAAGAATAGGTTTCCATACACCCATCATAACATTCACACCACTGTCATGGCTCTGCCAAGAAACAAAATCTTGTGGCCTTCAATGGTGAAAGCCCTCTCAACCAAGTGCACAATATGATGATATCTTAGTTTCATCTCTAAAGGCTATTCCCTTTTTCATTGGTGAAAATTCCACTACCCCTGTCGAGCACATCCAAGACATTGCCAATGTATGCTCTGTTCACAATGTTACCCAAAATAATGTCGTGGTAAGGCTCCTTGCTTCTTCCTTGAAAGGAAAGGCTCTCCAGTGGTACAAGGAGTCACTTGCAAATTCAATTCATGAATGGGATGAGTTAGGAGATAAGCTCTGTTAGTGTTTTGAAGATAACGGTGATCATTTGTCCCTGATAGAGCAACTGACCACTATTAAAAGGGCTCCCAATGAATTCATGGTGGATTTTAATTTCAGGTTTCAAAAGACTTGGTATAGAATTTCACCATTGGTGAGGCCTTCCCCTAATGTTTCCTTCTTGTATTATTTGAGATCCCTGAATAGTGATATCGCTATCATGATCCAGTCTTTGGGAGGAAATGTGTTACCTGATGATTATAAGGTAGCTATTAGGGAAGGAATTTGTTTGATTATGCCTGGAAAGATTGCTCCCAGGCCCTCAATGTCATTATTTCTAGAGGCCCTAGTCCTTCAGTGAATTATGGCACCAATTCCTACAATTTATGTGCCATACCAAGCTCCCAATCAACCCTATCAACCTAGCGAGCAACCTTGTTAGGGGAATAGTCAAAGACAAAATCAACTGAGCTATGTTAGGCCCTTGAACTCCATAAACTCAGTCACCACAAACACATCATGAATACTTGTTCCAATTTAGAACAACTTGACTCAGGGTTATGTAATGTCCCCATTTTCAAGTTCTCTTGCATTGTAGTTGGCAGTGACCTTTTGGGTGTGTGTCAACTTTAACAGAGGGGTTATTTGATGTTACCAGTGAGCTCAGATGGTCTAGAGGATTCACATGTCACTTTTCAAAGTTATTTCTGACTTCTAGTGTGCTCTCCGAGAATCTTGGAGAGGCATCTATTTATAGTAAGTCACCCGGTTGGCTCCATTTATCATTATTCTTCATCGAGATCACCCCAGTGCAGTCAGTTTTGAATTTTGATGCATTCCGATAGTTTTTGCAAAATGGGTGTATTAATGGCTTTATTTTATTTATTTTACTAAGGTCGCCAAATATTATTTGAAATATTTAAAAAGCACCTTAGTGTTATAGCTTGTTAGAATCAAGATGAAATGTTTTAAATCTTGGATGCATAAAACAGGAACCTTGCATGTCAAATTATCATTATTTTAATAAAAATGTTTTTTTGGAGCTAAAAGAGAGTTTAAATTAAAAAGTGAATTTTAAAATATAAGCTTCTAGACAGTTCAGCAGAAAAGTATAAAAGGAGGTTTTGTGAGCTCATTTGGGACATTCAAAAGTTTGTTTATTTCTCTTTAAAGTTTTGGAGGTTTGTGCCTGTGGCCAAACTCTTACTAGCGGGATGAAAACCCCAATGATTCCTTGGTTGATTGGATGAAAACCCAATTCAACCCACTTGGTAGATTCACTTAGGCTTCACAGCTGCGCATATTGATTTGGAGTTTGAGGAGTTCTTGTGCCAAAAAGAGATATTCTTCATAGGATTCAAATATTTGTATTTACAGGAGGGATTGCTTGATATTTTTTTTGAAGAGTATATTGAAGAATACACAGAGGGTTTAATTCCAATATCCAAGCACCTAAGGATGAAGGGTCTTCATGAGGGCAACATTAAGCATTATCAACCCCTTATTTGGTAGAGCGACCACCTTTAGAGCAACATTTTCCTAGCCGCAACCCTAGGAAGGGAGCAACACATGGAAAGTGCCTAGCCGTGGTTTTCAAGGAGGGAAAAATAAAGGATTTAGATACGCAATATTAGTATGGGAAGTTGATCAACTAGTTTGGTATCAATGTAACACATAGCCTAAAGATTATGAAGTGAGACGTCATCCTTGACATGGTTGTTTACTACAATAGTTTGTGGAAGGTGCAATCAATATATGCAAGCTTATATATATATTAGTACTGGTATTGCTACTATATCTGTATTTCCTAAACATCATCACCCCTTCAATGATGAATATCATTCACATATATGTCTTGTTGTTGGAATAAAATTGTATGCTTGTTATATAATGCCCAAATGATGATGATTTACGAGATAATAAGCTGCTGTTATTTAAAGCACTCTGTTGTAGCATACCACAAATGAATCATGTAGCTGTTAATACTCAGAAATCTTCAAGGTAGACCCAATGTATGCAAAAAAATTGATATATATTAAGCTGCTGTTATTTAAAGCACTCTGTTGTAGCATACCACAAATGAATCATGTAGCTGATAATACTCAGAAATCTTATTATCTTGTAAATCATCATCATTTGGGCATTATATAACAAGCATACAATTTTATTCCAACAACAAGACATATATGTGAATGATATTCATCATTGAAGGGGTGATGATGTTCAGGAAATACATATATAGTAGCAATACCAGTACTCGTAAAGGCAACTACAACATTGAAATATTGTTATTTGGAGGTGATTGGAGGTATGAAATAAGCATATTTCTCATATTTTTATGCACAACACTCTTGTATCAAGCTACAATAGTACATATTTGCATGACATCGACATACGGTTTTTGTGGGTTATCATTATTTGATACTATACCACCGCTGTTGTAAAATCTGATTATGTAATAGCAAACATATCTTTTGAAGATCAATATATTGCTAGAGTTTGAGGTTAGATTGTTGTTTCTTTATGCATGTAAGTGCTTGATGAAATGTTAATGCTAAATCTATGCATTTTGGGTTTAGATATTGAATGTCTATTGTCATAACCTGCACTTTGAATGATCACATAACCAAAAACATATTGAAGTACATTGAAAATAATTACTATGCAAGTGTTTGACAGATTGCCAACGTGATTTCATATGTGGGTTTTGGAAAAAAATGTTTTGAAAACTAGGGTGGGACACTATAGGTTATGAGTGGTGCTATCCATGTAGTCCATCAGTGGTTCCAAGGCAGCAGATTAGACCTAGTCAGTAGGCTATGGTGGGACAAAGGCAAATACAAGCTGAATTTGTGTTTTTGAATTGGCAAGAGCATGAGGGCAATCCTATCTTGGGGGAGGAAGCATCTAAAGCAACAGATTTACAGCAACATGAGGGTAGTGAGAATAATGTCAAGTTGTTGCATGTTGAGGCCAAGTATGACAACAAAGTTCCATCTTATGAAGGAGAGCATATACGCAGCCCTATACTGAAGAGTGCATAGGAATTGGAGGAGGCTCATTTCTGGGATGAGATTGATGTTTGTTTCTCAAATCTAGATAGTAAATCAACTCCTCTTAGTGAGGTAGATCTTGAACAAATTGAGGAGGCAATCATTCTTCCAATTGATGTGCAGGAGTCAGAGCATTCAAACCAACGAGAAAGGAAATAAACAAAGCAAAGGCATGATATCAACTTTGTTGATTTGCGTGCGATCTCAAAGGGATGTCGTATAAGGCATTTGGCCCAGTTGTAAACATATGAGGAAGAGTCCCCATCTGTCATGCTTGCTTCGAAGTATGAGGTTGAGCGTTAAGAAGGGCTAGATCAGCCGATTTATCCACTTCCAAGCAACTATATTTCCAATCCGTGCAAGTGGATAGGTGAGTTTTTCTTTGTCCTTGGGGAAGCATTTCACCACTTTGTTGTATGCTCATCCCTTCCCCACCTCCTTTTCATTGTCCACAAACATGTGAAGCATTGTAAATTGTTGAGAAAGGTTAGTTATTTTGAAAAACTAGTTAATGGATTTGTTTAAGGTCATTTCTAGTTGGTTAGTTTAGGTTTAGAGTAGGTCCGATTTCTGTTTTAGGTTTCCCTTCCTCCAAGTGCTCTTGCATAGGCAACATTCTCATTAGGAGATGGTTTGCCTTGTTGTTGGTTTTGTTTTCTTTTCTGGAGGCAGTTTTCAGTTCTGTATGGTCATGTTGCTGCAGTCTCCCTTTTGACTTTGTGCCCAATGGATTGTATAAGGCCACTGGATCCCTGTGTTTAGCAAACAAACACCCCTGCATAGTCACCAAAATGTTGTATATTTTTGCCTTGGCCCAAAATAGCCCAAAAATCCCATCTTCTTCCATCTCAAGGTGTGAGCCATCTTGAGCCTCTGTCATCAATGATGGGCTAAGCATTTTGTCCATCTGAACTCATTAGTTCAATGTCGGGTGAGGGGTCCCTACCTTATCTATTTGGACTCCCGAGCAAATTGGGATGCTTCCACGGTGGGTTGACTTCCCACCCAATGTTTGACAATTGGATTTTAGAGCGCATGGAGGGTGTAGCAGTGGTTACTAGCATAGCTTATTGAGATAGGGTCTTCTAACACTAAATTCAACCTGTGACACGTATAGTTGATCAAGAGGTGTGCATGCATCTGTCTTTTGTCTTTACGTCTGTTCGTTCTCTGCTTGTGCTTTTTTATAGGAAAATATACTAGCAATTGGACCCATAGGTTCAATGGGCACACTGATAATTAGGGTTATTACGTTATTGAGGACTTGCAATTGAATTGGCCTCCTTAATCTGTGTATGGTCAAACTTGCAAAAGAATAATATTATGTTGTCCCACAAAAATATGAATGAATCATAATTGAAATGATTTAGGAGAAGAAAGAGAAAAAATATTCCAACATAAAGAAAATGTCTTTGCTCCAAATATATGAAAAGATATGCATGAAGCATGTCCATAGCAAGTTGGAGATAAATAAGGTGCCCCCAAAATATTCTAAATTTGAGGTGGAGAGGGTGGAGACCAAGCCACAAACATACATATTAAATTTAAAATGCAACTTAACCAAATGCCACACTACACAAAGGCTATACCAAATTTAAATTCCAAGAAAAATGCATTGCAAATAGCATCATGACCACATGTAAATCAATCAAAGTGCTTAAGATCCAATTAACAATATTATTATTTAATTCAATTTTAATTTTTAGTTTGATTTATACACTTTATTTATAGAAATTTTAGTAGCCTCCTTGTGCTTTCTCCACTCACTTAAAATGTTTTTACATGGAGCATCTAGATAATGATATTTTGAAGCCCAATCTTGCTTGTTCCTTAAGCCAATTCATTTCTATGTCCATCAATTTAATTAGCCTGCAAGAAAGGTTTAAAAAATAAGTACCATGTCTTTTAACAAAATCAATTTTTATTCTTAGGTGTTGAGTAGCAAAGTAGTTTTAAAAACATGTATAATGTATCCTAATTGCTCCTTAGTATCGTAGATGAGCACATATCTCTTGTGTGTTTGAACAACTTGCTCTAGCTTAGATGTTGTTTTTGTATATACATGAATTTTGTGCACTTCCTGTAGACAACCACCAATATATCATGTCACGCAAAATGACAACTACTTGGAACACAAATATTTGCATAGATTGTGATTTGTTTTGTATAAATTCTCGACAAGGTATTCTAATAATCTATATGAAACAAACAGGTACATAAAAAGGTAAAAAGTTTGAATTATATACTATGTTTAGATAGTCTCAACAATATTATTTTTTTAGGGTAATCTAATAATTTAATTGGAGGAAATATTTTTATATAGGTATATGTTTACTAAGCATATTTTAAAGAGGCGTACCTTTTATGGACTTTTGAACTATTCATCTAAAAAAAGATGCGACTTTCAATTTGTTCCTAATCAACTATTGAGCTTCGTACAGTGTCAGTCTCGAAACAGTGATCTCCTTTCTAGTGCGGGTATAGGACAATCATCAGAGAAATCTAAGCCGCTCCTGTTAAAGGCATTCCCCTCTGGAAGGAATTGAGCTCGTAGTACAGTCCTGACTGGAAATCAACCATCTGTTCGGTGTCTACGTGGTGGACAACCATAGGGATCTAAACCGAACATGCTTTTTATCATGTCGATTTGACAAGGAGATTTGGTGGATTAGCCTTGTGGGGTAGAGTGTGTTTTATTTATTTTCCTTATCAATTCCTCTTGCATTCCAACATATGTTTAAGTGCACAATGAATGTTTTCAAATACCATGATATAAAAACATATTATGTTCAATAGACATGCATTTAATCTATCAATTATTATATGTTTCACTATTCATCTAAAAAAAGATGGACTTTCAATTGCTCCATTTTAAACTTATTATGTTTAATTGTGATGGATGTGAAAATTTAGAGGGGTATGATATAACCCTTGTGATATTAGATTCATCTTCAATATTTTTTTATGATTAAATTGATTGAAACTCTAGCTGCCATGACCTTGTTGACTAATGCTCATATACTTTGTATCATCTTTCATATTATTGAAGATTTAACTGTGTAAATTACATACGTTAACAAAAATTTACAATGATTATAAAATTATGGGCGTGCCCATTGAACCTATGGGTCCAATTGCTAGTTTTATTACTACCCAAAGTCACCCCCAAAGTTGCCCTTTTCAAATTTAATTATGGAGCTCAACCCTTGTTAAATCAAAGTCAAACAATTGATAATGTAGTTAGCGAGCTATATGGATTGAATCAAATACAAATCATGTGTATTAGAAATAAAATTCCAATGGGCACACAAGCAAGTCAAAGAACTAATCTTCGACGTGCTGGACCTGGAGATATAAGATTTAGACTTATTAATTTAATAGAAAAAGTCGCACGTACTCTTGGGTGCAACGCTTCTAAAATTATACATGACTGCCAAAACTGGCATTTTCACGGTTGTTACATGTTTTTGTTAAAGACGGTACAAGCAAGAAAAATATCTCTGCATTGATCATACATGAAAAGAGCAGAAACTATCAATGATTAATAACATATACATACACCTATTTGAAATCTGAAGGATACTATATACATGTTTTGATTGAATCAAAGCCCATTTTGAATCTTTTATTGTGGCTGTTTGTTTATTTGTTTTGGATGGAGAAAGAAGATGAAGCAATTCCCATCTTGTTGGAGCTGAAAGATCAGAGAAAAACAGAAACAGATATTGCAAGCAGCAGCAGTAGCAGTTACAATGATATTGAGAATGAGTTCACACCAGACAGGCATTTGGGTGGATGGAAGTATGCTAGTCCATGGGAAGTTGTCAAACATTTTTGGCAATGGTTTGCAGTGTTGAGAGAAGCATTCGGCGGTCCATTTCTGGGTGTTGTTATGATTGTATATGGTGTAAGCCAAGGTTATGGAGAGACAGTGAAGGGCCTTGCAACTAATTATTATTGGAGAGATGTGCAGAAGATGCAGCCTGCTTCTACACAAGCTTTTATGGTATGCATTTTGCTTTTACTGCTCTGCTCTTCATTTTACAGCTGTTTTGAGTTGCAGCAGTGTATAAGATCTTAATCAAGACAATCAAACAAAGTTGGGGAATTTATTCTAAAACTGGGTTCCAAATGGTCTATATAGACAGCCTTTATCAAGTAAAGGCATGGCCACTACAGGGGCTAATATTTCCGAATCACTGAGGAGGTGAAAGTGGCTGCAGGAGCAAATAGAAGCCTATATTTCTGTGGGATTTTTACCCACTCGTAATAACTTATCACTTGGATAACCAATTTTCACGAGTAATATTTCTTATATTATTTTTTTTCTTTTACAATTTTACAATTTTTTTATTCTGGTGTGTTAGGGGCTGCAGGAACAAATAGAGGCCTATATTTTTCTAGGGTTTTTAGCCACGTGTATTAAGATAACTTGGATAACCAATTTTCATGGGTAATCATTTCTTATATGATTTTTAAGTCTTTATTCTTTTGTGGTGATTGGGGAAATTGGGAGCTTAGCCACCTTTCAGAAGGTGCTAGAAGGCAGGGCAAGCCCCCTTATAACACTAGGCTAGGTTTAGATGCTCTACTCAAGCTTCACAATCTAATTCGAGACTTGAAGTCAGATTGGCTGGCAGGCCAATGCACCGTGTGGCCCAACCAACAAAGCTGACCCTTGGGGGTTTTTCTTCTATGATTTTTATTTCATGTATATTAATTTATATATTAATATCCTTGGAAGACCAAAATTTGTCCATGGGACTGAAAGAAATACAATGTAGAGAAGACAAGGGGAGTGCAGAGGCACATTCTAAGAAAAATACAAAACAAAAAATAAACAACACAACAAAGGAAAGCATGAACTAAAAATGATTCTTGAAGGACTTAGGTAGCATTTGTGACATTCAAGATCACGAAAAAATGCATGATGGGTGTGAGGCCATGGGGGTTACTAGGTTTGTGATGCTTGATATATCTACAATATAAACATGGAAACTGGCTAGAATAACTCTTCCTATTGAAGCGGGAGGGCCGGAAATAGGAAGTAATCAATCTTGTATGAGCCCCTATATTAGATGTGCCTCTTGAAAGTCATTGACAAAGGTCAAAATCTCTTGCAAGAAGAGAGTAAGACATTTCTAGCCCACATAAGCCATGAGTGCCTCGAAAGAACCAAGCAAAGCCTTGAAGAGAGAAAAAATGTCCTTTGATTCATAATAGGAAGAGCATTGGAATACAAAATGTTCCTTGGTCTCTAGTTCCAAGGAGTATATTTGGCAAATATGACTCTCCTAAGGAATATGGTGTTTTATCTCAATGCAAAGCTAGTGGCACAAAACTCTAAGTTGGAGGCAGATGATTCCATTAGTGAACTGGAGATAGAATAGTGATGAAATTCTGAAGTGATTCTTTAGGTGCAACCCATATAGATTGGAGGTGTGCTTTGTAAATCTCAATAAGAATACCCTTGTTTATCATCCCCTTGAAGAGATTGGGAGAATGAATTGAAAAGCTCTGTTGCCGTGGTTTAGCAATATCAAGCTTGATGAGGCGCAACAAGGAGGAAGCTCTTGCATACCAACAAGACCCAAGCCCATGATTTGCCGGTGCCATAGAAGATCTAAGAGCAAGAGAAGGATACCTAAGATGGCTAATCTAGTGAAATATCCCAACTAGGGTTTTATCCAAATTTTTTGAATTTTCAAATTTCAAACTTGAAACCCTAGATCTGAATTCTGATTTTTTTGTTTCAGATCTAAACATACACTTATATCATCCAATTATCATGCCAAATGCATCATAAACAACATGCCAAAATGTACAATCAAACCCTAGTTGAATTACACAAGATCCACACTAGGGAGATAGCAAAATGAAGGATAAACCAAATCAGAACACTGTTGCTATAAAATCAGATTGTTGAAAGTTGCAATTACATCAAAATCATGGCTCTAACATGGCCAAGATATATCCACAATGAAGCTGCTACAAAAATCAGATATTTTGCATACCAATTTGGTGACAAGATCTCCTTCCAAGGTGAGCGAACCCCTTCAAATTCAGATCTGCATTTATTAATGGATGTCTTCAATGGAATCTCTATGCTAATCGGTGATAACAACTCCTATATGCTGTTCACCTCCTCCAATTTGATGGCTATGCTGATTGGCCTCCTCTCTTGATGGTAAGATGCAATCCAATGATCAAATGTAGGCCCAAGCTTGGGCGAATTCCTCCAAAGTCCAGCGCACCCTAGAAAATGTTATGATGCAAGGTTGGTGGCGGCTGTTAGGGTTTATATCAGATCTGCAACCTAGCTGGAAACCCTCACAAAATCAGCGCATTAATGAAGAATATCTCCTTCAACACTTGACACTCAATGCAAGAAGAGGTTCTCCCTCAAATCGGTGCTCCAAGTAATGCAAAGGATGTTCAAAGTCTTCAACAAAGGTCTTCAATAAATGGCGCCACAAATCTGCTATGAAAGATGTATCTTGAATGCTCAAACAATCTTCAAATTCTCCAATGAAGTACAAGTGTGAACTCCGTATGAATCCACCTGCGTGATGCAACTGGGTTTTCGTCAATTCCACCTTCTTCCAGAAGGGTTTTCATCCGTGGAAAGACCTGCAATAAAATTGCCAATACAAAATACCAAAGATGCCAAAAGTTCCGGATGGGTGAAATGAAGCTCTGACAACCTTCTTTTATACTATAGCCAATTCCTCCACTTTAGCGGACCAAGGGTGTTTTGAAATTACTTTTCCCTCCAAGAGTTTGTTGCCCAACTTTAAAGCAAATTCAAATTAAAGATTTGAATTAAAAGGAGCCGACAAAGCTTTTTCAAACATTCCTTTTTTAACCCACAGTAGGGCTGACCAATTTGGGCGCCCAAAACAAGAATAGAATATTATTTTTCTTGCTCAATAAAATATCACTAGCTGGCCGACTTAATTGAGCGCTCAAAACCAATAAATAATATTTTATTTATTTATTTTAATTACCCAAGAATGGGTCATCCCACTTCAAGAGTAATTATTTTATTATTTTTGGCCTTCCGATAATTAATGCAAAAATACATTAATTCATCTCCCACAATCGCCAAAGCTAGAAAAATTAGTTGAGCCTCATAAAACAACTTTCCAAATTTCCATAGCTCAACCACTGCATTCCCTCAAATCACAAATTAGCCTATGGGAATGAGGATAGGCTAACTCAAATGCCTGTTAGTTGATCATGCCAGAAATGGGGATATTAAATCTAGGAGGTGGCCACTAGTCTCAATTTGTTTATCATAGTCACCATATGGAATAATATTGAAGTAATGAGAAGAGCTGTGCCAAATTCTGCAAAGATGATGGCTTGAGGGACCCAACTCTTAGCATGAATATGTTTAGATAGCATTATAACTAATACTGTTGGTATCCAACTTCAATCCAAAGCCTGAAGGTATGGGCCCCAAATCTCTCAACCATTCAAGAGGGTAGGTGTGACCAGTGAGTGAGTGAAATGACCAAATTAAAATTACCGTCAAATCTTGGATTACAAAATAGTCATTTATATTGGTATTCAAGCCTAACCATCAAGCCTTCCCATATCCAATTTTTTCTGCATTTAAGATTACTAAATGTTTGATATACTTCTTGTTTAACATGCTGCCTAATGACCACTACCTTTCCATTTCTAAAAATTTCTATTTATTTCCAAATTTCAATTTCTGCTCAGCAGTCTTTATCCTCTTACTATAACCAAGATGCATATCAACATAGCTATTTATCAGATTTCAGATCACTGATAGAGACCTCTTCCTGATTGCATATTTCAGACTTTCAGATCAATACAAATTTGCTTCAAAATTCTGCAGTTTAAGTTTCTGCTTACAAAATTCTGTTGTCATAATTTACAATCATTTTTGTACTGCCTAATTCTGATTTCTTTTTTAATTTTTGAAATTTTAGAGTTTTGATTTCTAAATTCAACATTTATTCAGCTGCGCATCGGGGTTCTGACAATCCTTCTTGATTAATATTGGCTCGGCCCTCCAGTCCCTAATACACTTATATATCTGGCACCCAAATCTTTTGCTGTCTAGATTCCTGATTCAGTTTCTGCTGTCAATTTTGTACTGTTTAGATTTTTTTTCCCCTTATAATCTTCAGTCAATTAATTGGTATCAATTTCTGTTGTCAATTGTTGATTTTATTTTGAGTTTCAAGTTTCTTGCTTGTTAAAGTGTACATAGCCTAATAACAACAAATTTTAGTATTAGATCTAGTTTCAGGTCCTTGTGAATTAAGCTTCCTATTTGTGACTTTGTTCTTGTAACAATAGCAGCATGTTAGTTTGTATTTGTTTTGTATCATTGTGCTTTGTATCCTTTCATTTTTATTTTATGGATAATTCAACAAGGCCTTAAAGTGCCATCCAAAACCCTGACTTGGTGCAGTTGCTCACCCGAGAGCTATGCAATTGATGGCAACAACAAGGGGCATCTCATCTCCAACTTATGCAGCAGATGATGAGCATTTTCCAATTATTATGAAACCTCCATAGAACCATACAATATCTCAATAATGGTTTTGCTTAGCAACTTGACTTCATCCACACAACCAAGCTCATTTCCTTCATCTTCTACAGTTGTCAAGGAAATGGATGATTGTCCTTTCCCACCATGTCTATGAAAGTTAAAAATTTACTTCCTAATGTCTAGGGTTTCTGTTTTTTTCAACTTTTCTATTGTATTATTGCATTAGACAAACCAGATGTATCTATTCGAATGAAATAGTAAATACACATAGCAATAGATATTTCTGATCTAAATTTAAAACAGATAATACTAGAGCTGCTACAGGAACTTAAAATTGATCTAAGCTATGGAAAAACTGAGAGTAAGGTTAGAAAAAACATGTCTGGACATAAATTTGATGCTGGAAATGGGCTTTAGAAGGCTGGAGGAAGGTTCCAGCGAAGTTTCAAGAGATTTTGATGTTATTGAACACTAGCACTGAAGATGTGCATTGCAGTCCATGCCACTGTCCTGCCCTGGGGCACGCTTGTCTTGCCCTGGGGCACTTGGTGACCTTGACAGACGCTGGTGTCCTTTGCTCCATTTGTTCTAAAACTTTCTGAGACTGCTCGCCTTAATTTTTTGAACCCTGTTCTTTTAGAATCCTGAAAACACTTGTATATTGAGAGATCTAACTTGCAAAAGTCTAAAGGGCACAAAACATTGGTTAGTGCTATTAGAAAATTGCCTCAATCAGCCTATTTGACATATTTCAACCTCTACGATAACGCATAAAGATTGGGAGTGTTTGATCCCTAAGTGTGGGTGTTTGTGGTGTGTGTTTGTGCAATGGAGGAGATGGGGAAATTGAAATCTCTAGTGTGCCAAGGGGCTGAATCTATAGAGATTTTCAGATCTGCAACAAGGGTTTGGTGAGAGGGAATCTCTACAATAATGGAGGATTTGTGTGGGAGAATTGAGGGAGAAAACCCTAGTGGGTGTAGGAGGGGATTTGGAGTAAGCAATGGATTCTAGGATGAGGAGAAAAGATGCAGATCAAGGAAGGGCTTTAACAATGGAGGATTTGCAGATTTGCAGCCATGGAGGAATGTAGGTTGATGGGGGAATTCTGAAAACTTAGTATAAACACCTTAGAGGAAGATTTTGGAAGAGCATGCAAGAGTATGAGTGAATGAGAAAGAGAGTGTGAGAGAGCTAATTAGGGTTTTTAGACGTCTACATAGAGGGTTTTAGGTCAAAGTATTTGTTACGGCAAACAACTTAGTAAGGTAGGATTTTAGAGTTTCAAAGGAGGCAAATTCAAATTTTGAATTGGACACTAGTGCCCAAGGGGTGCTGGTGTCCTTCACGAATTAGGACCTAAGCCTTTAGGGATAGCTTGGCAACAACTTGGAACAACTAGTTTGATTTGCATGGCACACTAGAGATGGGTTATCAAGCTAGGAAACAATCAAAATGAGTCCTAAAATATGACTAGGCAATGACACCAAAATGAGTGCAAAAAGTAAGGTGAAAGTGTAATGTCCCCATTTCCGGAGTGATCACCTAGCGAGGAGTGAGTTACCCTATTCACCATTCCCGTAGGCTAATTCATATGATAAGGGAATGTCTTGGTTGAGCTTGGTTATATGGAGGCTTGGAAAAGAGAATATTGCTATAGGCTTGGAACTTGGAAAGTTGGTTTTCAGTGGCTCAACTATTTTTTATTGATGAAGCAATGTTGGCTAATGACTTTTGGTATTTTATAATTTTTGTGGTAGTTATGGAAAAGTCAAAAATGATATTAAAATTAGCCAAGGAGAAAAGAGACCCAATTGGAGGAAAAAGAAAATTAGAAAATATGGGAAAATATGGGAAAAAAATGGAAAATAAAATAAAAGGAAAAAATATAATATTTTATTAATTAAAATTATATTATTTTCCCACAAGTGGCGCCCAAGTCAAAAAGGTGAAATAAAACAATATATTAATATCTTATCTCTCCAAGAGGCCGTCCAAGTTGAAATAATAAAATAATATTATTTTATTATTTTTATAATCCTCCCATGAGGTCGTCCAAGTTGTGGAATTAAAAAGAAAATTAAATAAAAATATTTGGCTATGACGGTGGACTTCAAAAAATATAAAATTATGTTTGATATGGGCACCCAAGAGGAGAAAAATAAAAGGAGGTCATTTGAGGTCATTTTTCATCAATTGAGTATTTGACATTTTTACATCTTGGAGAGTTTCTCTTGGCTGCAACTTTGTTTCAGCGTGTTCTAAGAACGAAAAACCTTAGATCTTGGTGGTTTGGATGAAAACCCATCCCACTATGAGAGATGGATTCACCTAGGATCCATTATTGAGCTTAATTTGCAGGTTTTTGAAGGATTTGAAGCTTCAACCAGCTAGGGTTTGGAAGAAGACTTTGTATTCAACTAGGGTTTGAAGTTATTTTGGAGGTTGAAGGCATATTTATTCAGATTTGAAGGATAATAAGGTGTATTTTCATCATTTGCATCCATGGCTAGGGTTTAGTATTGATTCATCATCATTTGGTGGCTTCTTTGTTGGAGAATTTCATTTTCTTGCACTTAGAAAATTATACGAGACTGCTGCAATTTCATATCAGACCAAGGAAGTGAGGGTTTGGAGGAGATATTGGTCATAATTTGGCATATAAACCCTAGCTATCCAATCTAAGGAGAGCGCTAGCTTTTGGAGGGTTTTGGAGGTTCATTCGCCTCATTTTTGGGCATCTTTTGGCTTCATTTTGTGATCAGATTTATGATCAGACCTCTGCAGGTTTGAAAACATGGTTGGACAGCTTGCTTTAGTCATTTTTGTCTTTGGACTTCATCATACTTGGCTTTGCTACAATTGGAGATTGATGTCATTGCATGTTTGGGAGTGATTTGTGGATCATTGGATCCCATTTGTATGCTTTTATAAGTCTGATTTTATAATCAGTCCTTGACTGTTTGTAATCGGTCATCATCTCATGAATATAATTAGCAAGCTTCATTATTTGGGTATGCTAAATTGAGTCATCTACTTCATATCTTTAATTTGAAATGGTTTTGCTACATCTATTTGGTGTTGTTTGAATGTTATTTACTTTTCCATTATCATATTTGTTGTCATATTTTGCCTAGGTCAAAATAGCTTAAAAATCCCTCCTTTCATCAGAGAATTCCGATTTGAGAAAGGCAAAATGGAAGGAGTTTTTTGCTTAAAAAAATCCCAAAAAATTTCCAAGTGTTTTGCCCTTTCTTTTGCCTTAGTCGACAAAATTTTGGTTTGGTGAACCCTTTGGTTCGCTGATTCACCGGTTTGCCGACTAAGGAGTGCGTAGGCAGCAAAACGGCTAAAGCAAAGTAGGCAAAGGGAAGGTTGAGGCAAAACAAAACCAAAGACAAAGGGCGCGCTTTGTCGGCAGAGTTGAAGGTTTGCAAACCTCTTGGTTCGCCGATCAGCGAATTCGCCGACCAAGCAAGGCAAGGCGGTGGAAAGCGGGCGAAGGCATTGGTTCGTGGAAATGAAGATTTGCCGACAGGGCGAAAGGTAAAGCTAAGGCAAGGAAGAAAAGGCTCTATCGACGAATCGGCGAAAACTTGAACTCGCCAAACGGTTCGTGTTTTCCAAGGTTCACCGATAAGGCAATTTGCCGACTGAAGGAAAGAGAGAAGTCGGCCAAGGCATTGGTTGGCGAAAAGGAGATTTCGCCAACTGAAGGAAAAGCTAAGCAGCGAAGGAGGATTGGTTCGCCAAATGAGAAATTTGCCGATAAAGCGAAAAGGTGATGAAGGACGGCCAGTCGAGGAATTGACTAAAGAACAAACTTGCCAATAGGTTTGTAAAAGTGGAAATTCGTCGATAAGGCGACGTAGAGGTCAAGTTCGCCAAATGGAAGGTTTGCCGATAAGGCAAAATAGAAGATGATGCAAAAGGCAAAATGGTTAGTGAAATGGAAGGTTTGCCAATAAGGCAAAATGAAAGACTAGGAGGAAGAGATAGTTCGTGAAAGTGGAACTTTGCCGATAAGGTAAAAAAGAGAAGTAAGAAGACAACCAAGTTCGTGAAGGACAGTTCTGGCCGACCAAAGAAAAAATCAAAGGGCAGAGGAAGGTTCAGTTCGTGAAAGAGATATTTTGCCGATAAAGCAAAATAAAAGGCCAGAAAAGGGAAAATCAATGATGTATGATGCTTTAGAATATTTAAAGCAATTTAAATATTTTAAAGTGTTGTAAAAGCTTGAAGGACATAATTTTCTGCTGTTGCAGAAGAGATTTAATATCTGAAGTACAAATATTGCAGAAAAGTCAGAATCGAGTAGTTGAAACAGTTAAATCCTTCAATGTGACTGTACAAGAAGGGACAAAATGGACTTTGCTGGGGCAAGAATGTAATATCCCTAATGGATATTGGACTGAAATTTCTCTTGACTGTCCTGATTTATCTTTATTAGATTTCTTGCAACTGTTTAAAAACTTAAAACCACAATAAATTGATCAATGCAAATTATCATTAACAATTGAACAAGTAAATGACTGCACTTTATTATAGTCTTCAATGGGAATGATTACATAAGATAACTTGCTGTTTTGTACATCAGTCCATCTCTGACCTTATATCAGATTTATTACAAGGTATAAATGAACAAGAAAGATACTATAAAACTTTGCCAATCAATACCCAGTATATGAATGATGACAGCCAAGACCAAATATGAGTGTATGCTGCTTGTAGGTATCCTTCAATCACTGCTGCACCTTCATCATGTATGCTGTTACAAACAATGTCACTGCTGTAGCTATCTTCTATGCCCAGATTTTAAATGAATGCCTCCAATATGCCAATGATGAGCCTTTCAAGCTAGCAGTGGATCCAAACACTTCAAATCTTCAAAGTCTTCACTGTTATGATCCTGTTATATCTGCTATGAAATAGTCACAAAGACTGCTAGGGTATGACTGCAGATAACTTCAAACTCTTCAACAATGCAGAACTACAATGATCTTCAATGAAATCAATAAACTCAACAAGTCTTGAAACAAATCTTCAACAATTTTCTAATAACAGTCTCCAATAAGCTCTATGATGAATACTAATTGCATGCATCTCTCAAAACGGGAATGGAGCCATCACCAAACCCTAGTTATCAAGGGATCATCACTTTGATTGGACTGAAATTTGTCTTCAGCCAAGAGATAAACTCAATATGCAAAAACCAAGTCAAAAACATGATTTCAAATGACTCCTAGTTGCTCCTTATAAAGCCCTCACTCCAAATAGGTCTGGCCTAACTTTATTAAATGAGTGTTTTTGTGTACACAATCACTTATTAAATGATGGTTTTTATGTACACAATCACTTGATGGTTTTTGTGTACACAATCACTTAACTTTATTAAATGATTGTTTATGTGTACACAATCACTTAACTTTATTAAATGATTGTTCTTGTGGACACAATAACACTTTATTTTATAAAGTGTTTTAAATTGACTCAAGTAACTTAATAAAATATTAATTTTATAAAGCAATTAAAAATACTTTATAAAATTAATTTACAATTAGAACCTTTTTAAGTTACTTGCAAAAATTGGGGACATTACAATGAAAGGATTTCAGACCTTCCCCTTTTAATGTGCCTGATACCCCTGCGTGTGGGTAATCTTCTTTGCAGAGTTGTAGGCTTGTCAGAAGCATGGTTACTGTCCCATTTTGCAGATCTTCTGACAGGGCCTCTGGGCCAGAATTGAATGCATCATGGGTGAACAAATCAAATCGATTGACCATAATTCAACGCCTATTGTTGCACGATGAATTCAAAATGCTATATATATACTGTGAGAAAGATGTTTTTTGTGGTTAGCTGTTCTTTGAGTTGAAATGCTGGCCAGATAATTTGTTGTCACAAACCTTGTAGTGCATTTGCAAGAACCAGTCAGATTTGATACGTTGTGCTCGAAGTTGAGCCTTCGATGTCTCTGAGTATGGTTCATCAATGAATGTAAATGGCTATTCTGTGTCTACCTTTTCTGTAACAAATCGTCTATCTTTTATAATGGTTATTTGATCTCTGTGATTAATACAAGCAATTGATTCTGCCTCTCTCATTTTCTTGTACTTTGAATGTTGTTCATTTATTCTGCGGATAAAACGGTCCCTCAATAAATTTTAGCATTATGTTTTGGCCTCTGTTAAAGATTGGATTAGTGTGTGTTAGTTTATTCAGCCTTTGAAATCACTATTGTGTTATGTTAGTTCTAGCTAAACATCCTAAATCTAGTGCATCACCATTTCCTTTTTTGCATTCCTTCTATCCATTTTCCCTTGGTAAGTATTAGCATTAGATTTAGCTAGCATTCTCTGAGCCTTAAGCTCAGAAAGAGGAACCAGCGTTCTCTGGAGGTTTGGTCTCAACCGCAAGGTCCCACACCTTGAGACCAATCCCATGTTACTCTTAAATTGTTGGAACTATCCAAGCTTCAACAAAAGGGTGCAATTTCAGGTGATAACAGTTTTTGGCATGCCCGGTGGGACAAAGTTTGAAGCTAAGAAGTTTGGTGTTGTTCTTAGCCTATTGCAGTCTTCGCAACATCTTTCAAGCACCTGGTAAATCGACCCCACCTTGGTGATAACAGTTTTTGGGATGCCCGGTGGGACCAGTTGGCCAACCATCCTTGATATTTCTTCCATTCATTTTACTTACTTTATTTCCTTTTTCTCTCTCCTTGGTCGCTCATCTCTAGGGCAAATTATTTTATTTATTTTGAATTCACCAATAAGCTCATAAAAAATATACAATGTCATCTCACATCATCAATTTGCCCTACTAAATTGATTAAATATAATATTTAATCAATTAGGTCATTCCCTTAGCCCTCCGACTTAGCCTATGGGAATAGGATAGGCTAACCAACTCCATTAGGTGATCACTTGGAAAATGGGGACATTACATAAGCCAACAATGGATAACAACCTAATGAAGTTGGCACAGAACATTTATTAATAATGTATAACTGTCTACACATAGCTTCGTCTTTGTTGTAATTTGATAGAACCCCCTCAACATTTTGAATTTCTAGGTGATACCTACATATAGAACTTTAAAAAAAGAGCATCTATCTGCACTTCTACTCTCCTCAATCCTCTGTAGCCTGCATCCTCCTAGGACTGTTCAGTCATGTACTCTTAGCCTGGACCATTCTCCTGATATTTTCATTACACTCTGTATTGGCTGTTTCATGGTGATAGAACAGAATTCTGGCCCTTCTACTTCTTACTGTGATACAGAATAGAGCCTTATTCTCCATGGGATCTCTTCTTTTGGCTTTGTCAACAGTTCTTTGATTACAAACCTTCCTCTCAGAGGTGTATTATTGTTATATGATAGGCCGTTTGTATTCAATATGCTGGCTGGACGTTTATGTTGTTGATTGATTTCTTGTACCCTGATTCCTTAGTGAAATATAAGACAGACAATGTCTTACCTTTGTCTCCAGTCTGGTAATCTGATTATATCCAAGTTTAATCGTGTTAGCTAATGTGATGAATATTTAGGGAGTCAATAATTGGTGGATGAGTACTAGTCTTTCACAACAAAAGTATTTAGAGTGAATAGAATAAATATATGATTGAATATTTTTTCTGGTTCAATAGCATTTTTTGTTGGATAGGGAAATGAGGCTCAAGTGGTTCCTTCTATATGTGAAATAGAAAAAATCCCAAGGCAAGGGCTGCACTTACGATTGTTTCAGGTGAACAAAACCATCACCAAAATTTCAATAAAAAACCTTTGAATGTGTATCGATAGTTTTACTACAACGAAGCTCAGCAAAATTTCCAGAGTTCCTAAAAATTAATCAAAATGGCAAATTAAGGACTGAGGAGAGAACTACAAAATAATCATCTTATACAACTGGTTTATAATTCAATACTGAAGATGACAAAATCTCTTAAATTGGAAATGTTCTAGAAGGGCAGAAAAAACTCATCCAAGAGACTAGAGCAGGATCATGAATGCAAGGCATAAAAGAAGAGCAGGACCATGAATGTGACTGGACCATGGTACTTATTTCATTGTCATCAAAGAAGGGCAGGACATGAATGCAGAGCCATCCATCAACCTTCAAACCATCCTTTGTATCTGTTAAACAAGCCCAAAAAAGAGAAGAAAGGACTGAGAGAAGTAATGAAAGTCAAATTGATATGGAGTTCTATCATAAACTGCAGGTCTGGGAACTACTGAATACAAAGCAGATAATTCACACTCATAACAAGGGGGCATATGAAAGAAGTACCTCAATCTATCTTTAAATTGATTACACTTAACTATACTTGCAATGTCTGCTGGAATGGTGACATGACTGACCGCACATGCATACACCAACGGGGATATGTTACTTCAGGCTTAAGTAGATTTGAGATCTATGCCTTTGCCTTCTATCATGTCAATGAACTGAACATTCTTCAGTTTGATGCGAGTCTTGTGCCTGTTTCTAGCCACCTCTTCTTCTAATTCGCCCCTTTGCTCCCCACCCCCACAGACAGTTGCAGAATTACATGTGAATGTTTCAAGATTGATAGGGAGTAAGGCTACTCTGTAATCACAAGAAAGTCATCTGCCTTGTCAGCTCACAATAACAGTGATCAAAACTGAGATACTCAAACCTATCCAAAAGGGCAAATGCCTTCTCAAAGATACTTTGAAGACACCAGCTTGTGATGTTTTTGGATCACATGGGTTTGCTAATGATATGGAACTTCCCTTCAACCTCAATAGAATTATAGTTCATTTGAAGAGAAATCTTGAGGCCAAGTACAAGAGCCATGGCATCTACTTCATTGTTGTGGCCCTTGAGAAGGCCCTAAGAGTTTGCAGATAAGAGCGAACCCTTCTTATCCACAAGGAGACCGCCTGCTCTTGCTAGACCTGGATTTCCTTTTGCTTCGCCATCATAGTAAGACTTAGCATATCCCCGGCAAAGAGCAGATTCAGTGGTCTTTTTCTTTCTTTTATTATTTGAAATTTTATGCTAGAAGTAAGATTACACACCTTAATTTTATTTGTCTCACAATTCTCGTGTGTTCTAAATATACTAGACTTGCACAAAGAATGTCCTGTTAAAGCAGATTATCTATTTGGTTTTGTTTGGCAGGCTTTTTCAAGTATACCATGGGACATAAAGCCAATCTACGGTCTCATCACAGACACTTTTCCTATTGCTGGGTATAGTCACCTCTTTTCTTGTGTTCTGCAATGATATACTTTATGCCTTCTCATTGCTGTTGCTATGTGCTCATTTTCATGGGATATTTCATATTAGTGAAGCTTTATTTTAAGATGAGGAACAAATTTCATTTATTTTTGAATTATACAGGCTTTGATGTATGTCAATATGACTGCAGACAGTTCAATGGGATCTCACTGTCTTTGTCCATTATGATGTATAAAATAACATTACTGTTTCTATTCTTACTTCTGTAAATCAACATTTATCTCATCATTGATTGCAAGCTTTGGATTACTTTTATAATTTCCTACAAGGAGTTTTACATGATAATGGTTAGATTTATTGTGGATTCTTAGGTATCGAAGGTGGCCATATTTAGCTATATGTGGAATTGCTGGGTGCCTTTGTCTCTGGGCCCTTGCTTTCTTCAACGTAACACCTTGGGTGGCTACCTTTTTGATGGCTGCAGTAGCTATGTGTACTGCATTTCCAGATGTTGTGGCAGATGCCGCAGTTGCACAGCGCAGTAAAACCACTCCTAAACTTGCAAGTGATTTACAAGTATGAATTTTGTGTAAATGTATCTAGTCTTTGCCTCATGCTCTTTCTTTGGAATTATATTTTACTGTACCTCTAGAAGGAGAGGCCTTTGACCAATTGAACCTTTATAATAAATAAGAAATGCTGGCCAGGTATGAATTTAACATCATTGGATTTTCTAGTAAATTACAACATGCTTCTAAGTTTTAACTATTTCTAATTTTTTTCTGGCGCCTTTAGATTGGCATTGTAACATGAAGATGAAAGTCTCCTTTAGGCAAATACACTTTATAACCTACATATATTTAACTGCTGTTAATATCATGTCTCGAATCATAGGCTAGGTTTTCTACAAGTTCCTTTTTATGGTAGGACAAATATTTGTAAAATAACAGGGCTACAACGGGTCAAGTTTAGATAGGGCACATTTAATGAGCTGAATTTTCTGCTTATTTAATATCAAACTGTAGTTTATCTTAACAGGTTTGATTGATAAATATTGAATGCGAACTTTTGGGGCAACCGTTTCTAAATTTAATTTCGTAGATATCTGTGGTTTTATTTAGGATTAATATTTTAGCCCTTTCTAGTAATCTGCTCCTCTGCTACTTCTGATGAATTTTTGAATTAAGCACATGCTGTCAAATTGAATGGCATTGACATTATTTATTTGAAAGCATGCATCTTATTTTTTGGAGCATAAATCAATGAGGTGCATAGTGGAATAGAAAAGCTAGCAAACCTCGTGCTAAGAATTCAAAATGAGACCCTCACCCAATAGAAGCAAAATATTTAACATATTGGCTCTTCCTCTAATCCAAATAGACTTTGGCCTTTGTGTAATATCCTGAATAGGATATTTACTAAATTAACTATGTAGAAATGAACTCTGATACCACTGTAAGAACCCTGTCTTATCTAATCTGAATTTTTTCCTTTTTTGGTCTGAAATTTTCTGATTTATTTTGCTTGCAATATACTTAGGGTTTTTTGGTTTTTAACAATGGGTTTGCAATATCATGAAGATTGAAAGGTTGCAAACATGCATGAAATGAACATGAAACATTGATATTATGCAATCAAACAACTCACATAAACATAGATGAACATACCCGGCATAGAAAGCTTATCTTCTTTATTGAATTGAGAGCTGATTACATATGATGATGGCTGGAAATTACAATCAGTCAAGTCTGATTTGAATTTGAGACCTTCGAATGCATCCAAAAGTGCCAAAATATGAGTCCAAACCCTAGCCGTATGAATGGAAGATGAAACCCTATGAAATATTGATGAAATAACCAACAATGTATGACTGAAAAGCAATTGTAGCAGACCAATCTGAGGTCTGATATGACTGTTATAAACCCTGTAACAGCTGATGCAAAGTCTGATCACAAACCCTAGTCAAATAAAGTGCAAAAACTCCTCCAATTTGGATCGCTATAGGCTAGAATTGAAGCGATTTGATCCTAGAATGATGTAAAACCCTTATTCCTTCCAAATGAGCTGATCAAACCCTCAAACATATAGCTGATATGAACCTGATAAAGTCTGATATGAATTTCCAGCAAGCTGTATGATGTGAAAACACTCAAATATGCCTCCAAAATGATGCACCAAGATGCCAAACTGAAGCGACGAGACTCTAGGAGCAAAATATCATAAATTTATAACCTGATCTGCCTTATTCTTCAATGAACCTGCAATTAATTCTTTCAAACCCTAGCTGAAACTAAAATGCTCATGAAACTCAAGAAGTTTGAAGCCATGTCTTCACATAAAATCCTCCGGTTAAGCACAATGATGAACTCCATATGAATTCATCTCTCATGGTGGATTGGGATCATCTCCAAACCACAATAATTCAAGGGAACGCCACCTTGAACAAACTGAAAATCACTTTCAGCCAAGAGCAAATACTCAAAATGCAAAGTTAACCAAATGATCAAGATGTCAAAAAATGATGCCAAAGGCCTCCTTTTATACTTTTTTCCTTGGGCGACCCAATTAGACAAAATATAAACAATTTTCAAGTCCACCGTCAATATCAAATCTTTAATTTGATATTTTATTAAATATTTTCTCCTCATCCACTTTGGACACCAATCCATAAAATAATAAAATAATATTATTTTATTATTTTTTACCTTTTCTCCCTAGGCTCCGATTTTCTTGGCAAAATAATATATTTTTTTATTTTTCTTCTCTCCTTGAGCACCGATTTTGCCCAATAAAATAATATTTTAATATCATTTTATTTTTCTTTTTTCCTTGGCTTTGATTTTCTTGGATTAAAAATAATAAAATATAATATAATATTATATTTTATTTTCTCCTTCAATATTCCCAATTCCAATTTTTAAGTTATCCAACTTTCATTTTTTCCATCCTTCAGTTTTGCCTTGGCATATTATTTTTGGCTTCATAAAAAACATTATATAACATTGCTAGCCAAAAATACAAATAAAATAGAGTGTTGAGCCAACTTTCTAGTTTCCAAGCCAACTTTCTAGTTTCCAAGCCTTCAAGGTCTTAGCTCAACCAGAAATCATTCCCTTACCAATAGAGTTAGCCTATGGGAATGGTGAATAGGCCAACAAACTCCTCCATAGGTGATCACTCCAGAAATAGGGACATGACACTTTGAAACTTGGGTCACAAGTTGAATTTTTCTTCGCAAATAGGCTTCTGGTTTCTTGTGTAACTTGCAAACTGAAGGCTGAGAACTTTCTGATTCTAGAACACTTATTGAACCATTAGCTATGTAATATCCCCAATGGGATCTGCTTTAAAATTTTGGAATTAAATTTCTGAATTCTGCCATAATTTTCTTCACTTCAGATTTCTGCTCAAAACCTTAAATTCTGATTTATTTTTTTGCACTTTTCTGATTTACCCTAAACCCGAGGACTGAATTCTGATTTTATATTCAGAAGCATAAACTTATAAGCAACCAATAAACATGCTCCAAACTTCCATAAAACATATGCCAAACATGTAGAAACATCAACAAAGATATCCACCATGAAAACCAACCATCCAAAGGCCAAACATGTGCAAAACAAATCTGATTTCTGATTAAACAAGTCTGTTGCTCCAAAGCTGGATATGCTGATTTGGAATTAGACTAAATTCATGGGCTCAAACAATACAAACATAGCCCAGATTTCTGCTCTATAATGTTCAACCTAAATTAGGTTTATACATACCATGGAATAGCAAATATGACTCACAATAATGAAGTCGCCCTCCTAGGGACGTAGTGCTCAACCTAGGGCATGAACCCTAGTCAATCTTTGTCCAAAAACTCCTCCAACGGTGGCTCTCAAATTTGCTCCGAAAATGATCTTCAAATGCTGCTCCAAAATGATGTGGCTTGAATGCTTAAAATCTTCAAATTCCAATGAAGTGCAAGTGTGAACGCCTTGTGAATTCACCTCCAAGATGAGATTGGGCTTTTGTCCAATCCACCTAATATTCTCAAGGGTTTTCGTTCTTGGAATATGTTACCCTAAAGTGCAGCCAAGAGTAAAACTCCTGTAATGTCCTCATTTTTGGAATGGTCGCCATTGGAGAATGGAGGAGCTGGTTTCCACACTCCGAGGATTTTGGATGAAAAAATCGAGGTTTTGGAGATGGCTTATCATATTTTTCGAGGATGTTGATATATGCCTTTCACTTGATATCTTTCCTTTCCATGAGAGCAGCCCATGTTGAGGCATTGTGAGTATGGAGATTTGCTCATTGTGGAGAGGGATTCGTTTTCATGTTGATGCCTCCTTGGATAAGTAATTGTTGATCTTGTATGTACGCCGGCTTGGAGAAGGACATCTTTGATGCTTATGAAGAAACAAAGAAATAAAATAATAATAATCCCTTGGCGCTTGGAAATAAAATGATAAAATCATATTCTTTGAGTCTCTTGGGCGCCAAAATCACTTGTTGCTGGTTGACCCTCTTAATGAGAGAAAATAATAAATAAAAAACACTAAAAGTGTCTAGGTCGGCCCTAATTGAGAGGGCAAAAGTGATGTATAAATATGAAATCATTTCAAGGCATTTTGGGCATCATTCAAGTCATTCATTCATTCACATTTGGGAGTTTATCTCTTGGAGAAGGTCTTGGGATGAAAACCTCAAGCACCTTGGAGGAGTTGGATGAAAACCTAGCTCTTCATTTGAGGATTCCGTGACGGGGATCCACTTGCACTTCATCATCTTCTTGGGCAGAATTCATATCAGCTTTGAGAGCATTCATTGATGGCTACTTCATGGCAAATTGTCTAGGGTTTCACCCTAGGATTGGAGCGAATTATCCTTGAGGAGGAGCGACTTGCATATTGAGGTGTTTTATGGAGATTTTTAGCTGCTAGGGTTAGGGTTACAGCAAATTTCTGCTACAGCAGATTTGCAACCCCATTCGCCTATGGTTGAAGGTTATTTCATGCATAATTTGGTATGTAGAACATTGTTATTTATCTCTGCTCTGTGGCTGGGCATGTTGGCTGTTTGCCCTAGCCCATTTATGTAATTAGAGACTCCATTAAATCTGATTTGTAACAGCAGACTTCTAAATTATATTTCAGTCATTTGTGGTTGCCATTTGAAGTGGTTTAGTTGCATATTGTGTGGTGGAATTCAAATATGATATTGGAAATATTGTTGACAATGATATTATGGTGATTTGGCATATTTTATGAAAGTTGTATACAATTGTTTAAGTCTGATTTTTAGAGCAGAAGTTAGGGTTAGGGCAGACAACTAAAGTGCTGAAAATTAGGGCAGAATTCAAAAAATTCATTTGAAAACCTGTGAATCCAAAATTGTTCATAATTTCCCCATCTGGGATATTACAACTCCAAATGCAAAGTTGTGATGTGAATGAATGATGGAATGACCTCAAAACATTCCTTGTTTATAGTCATCTTCTTCTTCTCCAAGCTAGGCCAACCTCCTCTTGCCATTTCCTTTTTATTTATTTTTATTTCTTCCTCCCTAGGGCCGACCTCCCTTTGGGCACCAAGCGTAAAGGAATAGTCTTATTTAATTTTTTTTATTATTTATCCTTCCTTTCTCCAAGATGAGTGCTCCACTTAGGGCACTTAACATTTCATCCTTTGACCTTAAACTAGGTTGTCCACCTCCAAAGGGAATTTATCTTGATTTATTGTATTTTTCCTTGGCCTCATAAAAATACCAAAAGCATATCCATCCATTATTTCTCTTTCCCTTAATTCCTTTTTCTCTCTCCTTGGTCGCTCATCATTAGGGCAATTTATTTCAATTACTTTGACTTCTCCAATAAATCCACAAAAATATACAAAATCATCCCTTATGATCATTTTCCCCTACAAAATTGGCTAAGTATGAAATATCGCCAACTAGAGTATTCCCTTAGCCCTCCGGCTTAGCCTACGAGAATGGAATAGGCTAGCCAACTCTGCTAGGTGATCACTCGGAAAATGGGGACATTACAGTCCTCCCCGAAATTGCTTGCCCACAAGCAATTGCAACCTTGGATACTACAAAACATCCTCAGTGGTAAGCCTCTCCATCCAATCACGTACTCTGTGATCAACCTACTCCTCAATCTGTGGCTGTATCTCCCATAGTGAATATGAAGAACGATATGCAACATGAGCACCGATGGCCAGCAATGAGACAAAACCAGCCATACACACTCAAGCCCAAATTGGCTCCATTCCCCAAATTCTAAAATTCTGCTCCAAGCAATTGCAACCCTAGATACTACAAAACATCCTCAAGTGGTAAGCCTCTCCATCCAATCACATACTCTGTGATCATCCTACTCCTCAATCTGTGGCTATATCTCCCGTAGTGAATATGAAGAATGATATGCAACATGAGCTCTGATGGCCAACAATGAGACAAAACCAGCCATACACACTCAAACCCAAATTGGCTTCATTCCCCAAATTCTGAAATTCTGCTCCTCCTCCATGCAATCTGCCTGTGTAGCTGTAGGAACAAGAACTCCATATCATCAACCACAAATGCCATCAACTCTCTCCCTTCAAAGGCTCTGCTATCCACAAATGTTGTCTATCAAAAACAAAGCATCATATATGTCCAAAGGTCTGAAGAGTGCCATACCCACCAACAAATGATATATGATATGATCTCTGAAGCACAACTACCTGCACCATACCATCCGCTGCTCCACTTTGATATAAACATCACTCAACCAAAGGTTGTGAAGCAACTCACCAAGATCCCTGTGAAGAAGTGTACCAAACACACCAATTCTTGGATCCCAAATTATCACACCCACACCAACTGAATGTGAAGAGAGAGATGTCTTTCATCGTCTCATCATCACCAACTATCCATCTAAATCTAAATGATCTCATATGGATGTGAAAAATGTCCATCACAGGTGCATAGAAAAACATGCCAATCCATACTAGGCTGCTGATATAAATTAGAACAGCACCAAGAAAACTGAAAATCATAACTATGATGGTGTCAAAAGTACCTCTACTGTCATAGGATGATCGGATCTCATCACAATACAAGTCCTCAACACTGTAGTAGCAATCCCAAACTCTCCAATCCATCCGAACGGCTACCATCATCAATGTATACCCTGAAGACTCCATGATCAGTGAAGTAGAACAGCCATCAACCACCAAGGTGTGAGCTGGAACCCAATGAATTAGGGCTGAAAAATCTCTGCTCTCATACTCTACTTCATGTCTTGGACTATAGTCCAACTAAAACTCATCATTTCCAAGCACATGCCACTCAAAATCAAATGCCTCAAGCACTGAAATTAGGACAGCCTCATGTTCCATCAAGGAATCATCATCATGACGGTATTGTGTCAAAACACAAGTAGACTTGAGACCATGGATGCGGTTGGAGCATTCTTGACGTGTTTTCTTACGCCTTGGTGTTTATTTTTGTTAAACAAACCTTTACATGCACTTTTATATTCCTAGATGCGCTTTGCTAGCTCCCTTCGTGTCTAGCCTCTCTTTGGCGCGCCTGTCGACTCCTCGGCGCATTTTCCTAGATCAAGGAGCGCCAATCATGCCCCTGGTGCGCTTCATGCTTCTAGGCACGCTACGCAACTCCCTAGCGTGTCTAGATGATACCTGGTGCGCGTTGATCTTCAAAAACATCTCCTTACTTAGGATGCCTTGTTCATTTGATAATTGATTTTGCCTCAATAGTATTCTCCTTTTTTCAAACCTGCGGAGTTAGTAATCTTGACAATATACAAGAGGCAACAAGAGCATGTGAACATTCAGACTTTTGGAACGAAGATAGGGTAAAGACGAAAATTTTCGTATGGGTACAACAAGTGCCAAGCTCCATATTTTTTTGTTGCTCTTCTTGCCTTTTCTGTTTGTGAACAAAAGACACATTTTCATAGAAGCTTCATTTTCATCCTTTGAAGAAGTCATAAATTTTCATTTTAAACTTTTTTTTTTTTTTTTTTGCATTATATTTAAATTTTAAACTATTTTTTTGTGAATCAGATTTCTAACCTCATGGTCCCATGAACTACTTGCTGCTTATTTTTTAGAGAAACAGGTAGTCTCATGGTTTTTTTTCTAATCATTATGTATAATATGGAATCTTCTCCTAAAATGGTGGAGCAACTACAGTTTAGGAATTAGGATTTTAGCTGCATGTAAATAGTGGGGACTGGAAATATGCAGCCACTCCTACCTTCCTTTTTTCGCATTTTCCTCCAAATTTTACTTCAAAACATGTCTGCACATTTAAATGAAAACAAATAGATTCACTGCACATTTGCATTAAAACAAATATGTACAAATAAGCAGAAAAATATAAAAATCGTGGGACCACTAACTCAAAAAAATGTCTAAGCAGCTGCATGGAACCCTGTTGTAAGACCTGTAAATTGTTTTCTCTTTCTGATCATTGCCATTTGAAATCACTAATAATCAATGATTGCTTTATGCTTAAAAATGCTTAACCTATTGGTATGGGAAAAAGAGACTCCTACAAGAACAAGTTACAAATATAAAAAAGACGAATTGTGCATGCAAAGCTTATAGGCTATGGACTATTAGCAAATAAATGAAAAAATTCATAAAATAATTATAAAAATGTCTATAAGACCAGCGGATCAAGGGATTTACAATTCGAGCAATTTAAGATATGGTCCACAGCTCAATGAAATCAGATATCAAGCTTCACTGTTGCACTGATGATAAAATATGTACTTCAAAACTTATTATCTATTTTTACATCATACAGAGCTTGTCTTGGGGGAGTTTGGCAGTTGGTGGTCTATTTGGATGTGGAGTTTCTGGGGCAGCAGTACATGGTTGGGGACCACAAGGTTCTTATCTGTTAGTTTCGATTGCACCACTTATGCTTATAGTTGCAGCATTGAGCCTTCCAGAAATTCGTTTGCCAAAGAAAATGTTCAATTTTCACTTTGAAGCACTGATGCACACTCTTCGAATTTTCAGACAAACTGTGTGTGATCCTATTCTTTGGAGACCTGCACTCTACATTTACCTTTCACAGGTTTCTATTTTAATCAGTAACTTCTGCTTACAAGCATTTTGATAAAATGAATTCCATTTTCTCATGTTGTATAAGCCTCTTTAGATTTCATTTACACATTAGGATTTGAACAAAAAGTCTGCATCTTTTCTCTAGCACTAGTGTTATTTTTATGGGCCCTTTTCATATTTGGTATTATGGCTTATTTTTTAATATTTCAATAAATTTACTTTATCTATATTTTCTGATTCCTATTTCAGGGTTCTTTGTGCCCAGATATATCTGAGGCCATGTTTTACTGGCTTACAGATCCTGTGGCAGGTCCTGGCTTCAGCGAAGAATTTATGGGACTTACAAGCGCAGTGGGCTATATGGCCATGTTTATTGGTGTAGCCAGTTACAATTGTTGGTTCCGGTATCACACGTTCAGGAAAATGTTCCTCTGGTCTCAGGTAACTTCTGTTTCTTCATTCAAATATCTGATTTTTACCATTAGTCTCAGGTCTAATACTCAAAGAATATGTAGTTGTCATGTTGTGATTTATAAAATCATGATTGCAAACTCTCCACAGAGAAGATATCGCTCATATTTTGGGAAGAAAGAAAAATAGAAATTATATGAATTTTTACAAATGACAAAAGGTCAGTGGAACTTGAAAGTACAATCAGCTATAAAAGGAAGTCCTCGGGTGAAACGGACCCTAGGTCTTAAAAAGTAAATGCTAAGAAACATAACTGAAGGGGTAAATGTCACTGTAAACCTAAAAGGCTAAATATAACTGCAAGTAATCATGTGAGGGTAACTGCAAGTAATCATGTGAGGGAAGGATCCTTCAATGAAATGGAACAAGGAGCTGAACAAGTGGTGCAGGAGCACCTTCATATCAGGGTTTATTTGATCTTTGATTTGTTTAATGGGGTCCTTGAGACCACTAAATGGTTGTAATGAGGCTTTAAGTCATGCTTGTAATGGACTATGTCCAAATTACTAGAATCTACTATTGTTAGGTTATTGGTCCTAGGTAGGACAGTCTTGTAGTCATAGGGAGTCATTTGAATTTTAATGTTTATACAAGTTAGTCATTTAAAAATTCATGTTGTAAGCCTTTAAAGGCATGCCAAGGGTTATGTGGAAGATTAGAACCTTGCCAAAGATTAATCCAAATGTTTCAAAAAGCAAGATTAAACCAAAACAACCGGTGGAAGAAGACAAGTTTCTAAAAACAGTTTTAAAGCTGCAGTTACAAAATCATGAAGAATTCGATGGTTTAGGAGTTATAGGGAATTCCAAACATTTTGATGCATTGTATAAGGCTTATTTTAAGCCAAGGAAAGTTGTAATATGCAGATCATTCGAAGGAATAGAAAGAAAGAACAAAAAAGATAACTGTTTTGCTGTTTTTCCTGATTTTCTGTGTTTTTGTTACTGTTCATCTGCCGTAATCGCGACTGTACGGATGTATTATTGCCCAAGCTTATAATGGATGGAAAGAGCTTTGAAGTACCTTCGATTTGAGTCTGGTTTGGTGTCTTGGAAATGAACTAGGTGAAAGATATTGCCGTTTTCCCAAAAACTGTTTTTTTAGAGTTGCTGTTCATTTCTGAAATTTACTGTTTTTCTGCATTATTCCGTACCTGTACGGAATTTTCGTGGCACAAGTGTGTAGTGGGTGGATGGAGGATTGAACTAGGTTGTGTTTAAGTCTTGTTTGGTGTCTTTATATTAAGTAATAAGGGAGAAATCGCTGTTCTTTTGGAGGCTGCTCCAAACTCTGCTGTTCCTTTGAAAACCTCACTGTTTTCTGCAAATAACAGTACCTGTATGGCCTGGTAGTGGATGAAGCTTGTGTTGGTTGGTTAGTAGGGGAAGTTATCTATCCTTTACAAGTTATTTGGAGGTTTGAAACCAAGTTAGGAGGGACGAACCGTTGGTTTTCCATTGACTGTCCAAAACCTGATTTGAGGTATCTCTGAGCAGCCCAATGGGTATTCCTTCTTGTTATTGATTTTTCCTTGTTTCCAATCAATGGAGGGGGATGTGAAATAGTTGTCCATGGTCTTGTGAAGGTTTCAGGGGCAAGAGATTGGGTATGGTGAGTGTGGGCATGAGAAAAGACCCCTGCAGATTCATGTGTTAGAGGAAGAGAGGAGGACAGCAGTCTGTCAAGAAGGTAATAGTTTTGTTCATCATGTTTTTTATTTTGTCATTGAAGGCAATTAAGTGTTAGGTATATTGTTGAGTTGGTTGGTTATTTGGAATTGGAATTGTGTCAATGGAGATCACCCCAAGGAGGGTACCCTTACTGTCTCCTTAGAGATAGAAGTGTGTGGCTGTCTTGAATAAACAGTATTGTAGATTGCTATCTTGCATAGTGGTTGGTTAGAGTTTGGATTGGAGTCTTGGTTGGTGAGAGGAGTCCTGAAGTCCCTCACTTTGGTTTATGAACAAGTGTAGTTATGAATAAGAATCCTGCCTTATGTGAAGGTTAATCTCTGTCAAGAAGGAAAACTGTGAACTTTGAGAGAATGGTTCCATTGAAGTTTTGAACCATGAAATTGCTGACCATGATGCTCTGCATCAACAAGAACAAAGCTAGAGACCAAGATCAGAAATTGGCATTGTCAGATGTTTATAGCAATGCTCAGGCTAGAAAAACCAACAACATCATGATCCACTACCAGAAGACAAAAAATGTAGGATTTGATAATGTCCACTAGTGATTTTCTTTTTCAAAGGGGGGCCTGAGTAGAAGATATGAGAAAGCAAGGTACTCCTAGGGAACTATAGTGCAATTTTTTGCACTACGATTTCAAACTTTTCTCCCCACTACGTTTTATCCCTGTTTACCCATTCTCCCAACTCTGCAACTGTTGGTGCCTTAGCATTGATAGATAATTCAACTAAGGTTCCCTTTTCGTTCCCAATCGAGCCTTATTGTTCCCTTGTTTTGTGTTCATGGCTCCTTGTGTTAATATCTGATTTGAGACATCTTTATATGGCCATATCCTGTGCCCTTGTGCTTTAATCCTTCCTCGGGCAGTGATTGTTATTCAAATCTTTCACGCTACGGCCAAGCCCCAAGTTCTTGTTCATGGTTGGCCCTTCTTTTTTATTGTTAGTGTGAGCATTTGCCAATAGGCGTTGTCAATAAAAAGGCTTTAAGATTTGCAAAACTTATATTTGAATAAGCTTAGAAAGGTATGATGTCAACAATAACCATGTGGTGAGTTCCTCCAATCCGCAAGGGTTGACATTGTTATTAGGAAAAGGCTATCCAGCCCCAGAAAAAAGCATGGGGGCATGGATGCCGGATGCCATACCATACATCTGTACTTACACTTGTTGGAAATCATTAAAGTGTTGGAAATTATAAAATTATGATTTCCAACAAGTACATATGTATGGTATGGCATCTGGCATCCATGCCCCCATGCTTTTTCTGGGGCTAGATAGCCTTTTCCATGTTATTACTCTCATGTTGTTGCACTAGCCATCTGATCACCAACTTAGAATAATGACATCCTTCATATATTTTTGTAATTTCAATTTGCACTATTTTTATGAACTTCACTTTCCATCTCTAAGTTTGCAACAAGAACCTACACTGTACTAAATCATTCTCCAAATCTGCCTCCTTTTTTCATAGGTCATCAATTGTTCTCTGCATTTCTACTTCTGCCTGCCCTTTCTTTGCTAAAATGGCTTCTAGAACAGCCTTTCTCTCTTATATACAACTCATCGTGATGTCTTTTAAACCAAGATTCCATGATTCTATGTCATTGATGTCATTTAGAAATTCATTTCCTCCAATTGATCTTTTCTTTTGCATGGGCTTCACCCGCTCAATCTTATTTTCAAAATATTATCAGCTTCATAATAGCCCCCTTCACCAGTAGGATGTTTTTACCAAATCAACCTGATTTTACGGTTGTCAAGAACTGCAGCTATTTTACCAGACCAAAAGCAACTCTCATAACACAAGTCTACCAGATTTCCAACTTGTCACTCTGCTTTGCCAAACAATGCAAAGTGATGGAAAATGAAAGTGAATAACTCACACAAAACTCATGGTATTTGCAACATCTCAAATTTTTATTGGTAGCTTCATTGCTAACTGGGAATAGTTTTGTCTTGGTCTGATTTTAAAAAGAAAAACTCTTTATCTTTTTGACCTGATTGCCACTCTTTTTTGGCTGACTGGGAGTGGGAATAGTTATAAGTGCACTTTTCTGAGCTGTTCTTTTTTTTTTTGGCTAACTTTTCACCTCTTTTTTACTTGGGCGCAGTTTCCTTGAGGCTATAGCAATTTTTTTAAAAGATACAAAAGCACTTAAAAAGTGCACTTTGATTTGGAGACACTTTTTAAGAGTTGGCTACAGTTTTAATATATTGACAAAACTTTATAAAACCTGCCTCCAGCCCCAAGCGCAATTTATTTGATTTCATCGCACTTTTTAGAAAACTCAAAACCATATAAAATAGGGGAGAGAACCCAGTAGTTTTTGATAAGATAAGTGGCAAAAAAAGGTGCCGATCCCATGACAAAACAACCAACAGAGGCTCACCAAAACTCGAACAGTTTAGAACAAACCATTAAAGTTTTTGCATCATAACAAAAAGACTAAAGATCCAGGAATTAAACAAAAGACTTAAGAAACTAGACACCACAGAAACAGCAGACCGACCATGGACCGATAGCAGAGTAGCACCAAGCCTCCAAAGGCTATGTGAACATCTTGTCCCAGTCATCGACGAGAAACTAGAGCACGTCCTCGTACTCCATCTTTTTGTTTGTCTTCTCTTGCCCCTTGAGAACCACCTTCTGGAGAGCCACCAGTGTCGTGGCGGACCTGTGCATGACTCTGGCTGAAAATTTGGCTAAGGTGTTAAACTTCTGCTCCAGACGAGTCATCCTAGCCTCCAGAGTATCTTTAGCCTTGTCCTTTTTGTTTTTAGCACCTTTTTTCTTCTTGCCAGTCCCTTTTTTCTTTTTCTCTGAGCTGTCAATATCCGAACCCTACACATTAAAATCTGGGAAATTGCTGGGGCCCTCTTCACCAGCTTCCAGCACCTCAATCTTGTTACCTTTGTTAACCGAAACATCACCACCCATCTGTTCAGTCTCCTCCACCATCGTGTCCATCTTGATGTTGGCCTCAGACCTTGACCCCTGCAGCTCAGCAGAACCCTTCCTATTATCATCCTCGAAGTCTACTTCTTCCTGCATTTCCACAACAACCCCTTTGTTCGTCTCCACAGGCTGGTCCTCTTCCTGCATCTCCTCTACATCCTCCTTCACCGTCACAGCAGCTTTCTCCTTGGGCATGGAGGCCGGTTTAGCGGCAAGCCTAGACGACCTCCTGGTAGTAGGCATACGAGTTTTGCTGTTAGTGGGGGTGTAGACCTCATCCTCAGCACTGTCTGAATCCCCAGTATCTTCATCAGTGCTAATCCTCAACCACCAGGGTAGCCTTAGCGGTCTTATTCTCACTGACAATGTCATAATCTTCTTCTAGGGTTCCCCTCTTCTTCTTACTGGATAGGGAAGGGCTACCTTGGGGGAATTTTCTTTTGGTCGAGGTTGTAGCCGGAGAGGTGGGGGTGAGATCTTCAGTGGTGGGTTCGGGGCTTTTGGACACTGAGGGTTTTTTTTTGCCATTTTTCAAGGACTTGGCATAGGATTCAGGAGTAACTTCAGTAATAACGACTGGGCCTTCCATCACCAGGGTAGGATTATGCGGCTGAGACTCAATCTTGATGGGAGTGGGGGCTTTTGGGGGACAGAGGGCAAGATGGAACTTATACAGCCTCATGATTAGGCCTTGATGAAGCGGAACTCGGGCTTACTGGGGTCAAGGGCATGTTGCTCTTTAGCCGTTGCAATGGAGGTTTCTAAGGAAGAAAGTAGATAGAAGGGGAAACTGATATGCCTACTATGCCTAAAGTGATTTAGTAGAGCGAAATGATAATGAAAGAACCTCCTGAACCTCCCCTCTAAGGTAAAATACTTCATAATCATGAAACATACCTCGTCCCATGGCGGAGGTAAGAGTTGACGGTCAAAACCCCCTTGCAAGCTGTTCAGAACCTCCCCTTTGTTGAGAAAAAGCTTCATTCCTTCTAGATCTGACACCTTGCTCTTCCTAGGGTACTTCATGCCATCAGTTGAGCACCCTAATTTCACGCCTTTCAAAATCATACATGGCAATTTTGAATCACTCCAAAAATTTTACAATAGCTTATTTCACAATGTAATATCCCTTGCCACTTTTGAACTCAATATGCTGATATAAAGCTCAAGGAATATTGTCAAACACTTGGCATACAAAGTCTGAACTTGCTGTTATGAATTTTCTGATTGTCTTCTTTGAGTTCATAGGCTACTAATGATGTTATTGAATGCTTCTATCAATGCAAATACTCTAACAAAACATTAAGGAACTTGATACACATAGTCGATATGTCTGAGATATTGAAGTAGCACTTGTTGATAATGAAACCCCACTAAAAATGGTGAAATAGCCCCTCTATGTGTGAAGTCACCTCTACCTTTGCCTGGCAATATTTTAGATAAATAAATGCAGCAATAAAACTCCACTTCTTGGCACCTGAAATGATCGGTAGGACCAAAGGATCAAAATGCAACAATACCCAGAACCATAGGATGCTTCAATGATGAGATATGAACAAAAATGTCTTGCCAATGGCACCCTTGCTGTAGTATATCAGTCCTCAAAATTAATTAATTGCAGTCTTGAACCTCCAATTTGCCCTTGAAATGATTGTCTCGGCAAAAGGAATTAATTGCTCAAATACCCAGAACGATTTGATACTTCAGCAGTGCATAATGGGCAAATATCCATGTCTCACATAGGCTGTTCAAACCCCATAACAACAGACTGATGTAAAATTGCAGACCTCAGAAAACCCTTCCAAGGACTGAAAATAAACTCTAATTAAAAATATGTAAATCCTCTAATGTAGCATAGATTGGACCCCTGAAGTGAAGCCCACAATGAAGCAATAATTCAGCTGATATTTCACAACCTCAAAATTGCATAACCAATTGGGAGTTTTCGTTCCTGATGGTTGGAAAAATGGCAGATCCCTAGCTGGACTCACCACCAAACAAACTTAAGTCAAATATCCAATTTTTCATGTCCAAGAATGAGCCCATAAGATCCTTTTATTCTTTTCTTGGGGAAGCTCACACACTTTCTTGTCAATGTGGGATAAAAGATATACTATATATTTGCACTTTATTATAATATTATAATATAACATTAAAATATATAAAGTGCAAAACATAATGTCAAAACATAACATGAGGTTTCCCAAATTAGAAACATTTGTAATAACATAGCAGAACCTCCATATAATCACCAAATCCATGAAAGAAAGCCAACCGCTGATCGGGTAACTGCCAAGAAGACCCTTTAATCAAACCGTGTTAGCCTACGAGAGCCAGGAATAGGCTAAACCCTCTGCGAATTGATGCTCATGAAAATGGGGACATTATAGTCCACCCTCCCTGAAATTGCTTGTCCCCAAGCAATCTCAACTGCCAAGAAAACTCTACTCCACCTAGATCCCAAATGACTTTGTAGAGTGCCCGGAAAGATACCGAATCATGCTCAGCACTGTTGTGAACAACTGTAATGACAAAAAGCAATCTACCAAACAAAATGATTCCTGGATCCCAATACAATCTGTACTCACATCCATCTGCCAAACCTCCTGGATGTGATAATTAATCAAGCCATCATACCTACTAACACCATAACCATCCTGTAACCATGTATCCGTATGAAATCTCTGTGATATAGAAGTAGCAATCCCTAGCGGATTCATATCAGCATGATGGATAGCTGATTGCTGTCCCTGCAAGTAATTCCCCATACATCACTGAGTTGGGTACTTGCAGGCTCTAGTTCCATCTTCTGTAGATGGCAACTCTTCATCCCACAATGGCTGGTATAAGCCCCCCGTCAATCCACATCGATGCATCAACCAATCATCTGCATGTGAACTAAAAGAAAGGTGATGAACTCTCCTCACTATGTAGTCATGGTAAAAAGCACAAACCTCCGTCAGTAGTTGACCATCATAGTCCTGCTTTGTATCACATGACATGGAACTAACCTTAGGGGAATCAAGTGTATTTTCAGATTCATCCCTCATTTGAATGAGGAGTCTCCTAATGTGATCTATCCCCTTTTGCCTTGCCATGTTGGAGAGATTGACCCTTCCTTTTATGTTTTGAAGATGCTGTCTCGCATTGGTAGCCACTAATCTAGCCTCCTTGGCCCTTTGTGACCACATATCGCATAAATTTTGTGTCCTTTCCACATCCTTCCAAGTCTGATATAAAAAATCAGAATGCTCATGACTTGTATTCATCCCACAAATCCCATTTTTAACCCCCCATTTTGATGTGCCGTATATAAACAATTCCATGGTCTTATCATTCTCATGTTGAAGAAGTGTTTTCTCATGATGAAGTAATGAAATGTGGCTGCTGTCATCAGTATAACTGGCATATTCTTCAGGCTTCACAATTGCATTTTTATTGAAATTTTCAAGCCCATCACTTACACTTTGTGAACCAACACTTGTAGACTCATATTCACAAGTTCTCCCATATGTAAGAGTAGCAATCTCATAAGAATGAGGAAGAATATCACTGTCCCAATTCAGATCTTTGGAATATTTTTTTACATTGTAGTCATCAAACACCACCAAGTTTTGATTTATCTCATCTTCTCTTCTAGGAATAGCTGCTATAAAGGACTGATTTTCTGAATTATGAGAGGAGAGATTATGCCTCCTCAAAAGTAGACAAAGGTCTGCGATCCCTCTATCTTGATCTTTCACCAATTGGACAGCCCTATCCCTATCTCTAACCATTTTTAGATAGTCTTCTTTTATCAACTCCAAAGCTTCTTTGAAAGAAGGCAAATGTGTATGAGGAATGCCATGTCCCATTCCTTTTTGTCTTTCTTCTCTTTGAGCTGTCCAAATGAGGTCTTCTAGGTGTTTGTAAGTGCTATCCATTCTTGACAAAGCATGAATTATTCCATCTTCCTTCACCACCATTTGAACTTGCAAATCTTTCCAAACCAAGGGCTTTTGTTCCAACTGTCCTTGGCTGCCATAGTCTGATTTTTCATGATCATCCAAAGAGTCCATACCATTGCTACCCATATCATTAGCATGCTCTATGCTGGCCTCCAATGTAGAAGTCTCAAGTGAAGCTTCTTGCAAAGATGATGTAGACAAGTCATTCCCCATGGCTGCCCTCATATCCTCTTGAGTCAAATCAGCAGGTCTAACAAAGTCATCATATAGATTTCTGCATATATGTGAAGTATCTTTATCCTTATGTTGTTCAACCAATCTCCTTAACAACTCATGTGCCATGGGTGACACATCTTGCTCACCTTTCCAAAAAGCCCATAAGTCATTTGTCATAGCATCATCCTCATACAAAACTGAAGACATGATGGATTGCATTGAAGTAATCACGGTGCTAGGATGAACCTCATCAATAACATTCCAAAATATATGAAACATCCTGCGAATGACATCTACACAATCCATGGATAACATAATGTTTTCAAATCCGAACATTGCAAATATTTCAAGTAGTTTTACCCTCTTAGAAAAATAAGGGTTCTTGATGTCATCCAAACCTTTGAAGCTTGCCACCATGATCTGAAGTACTTCTTTCATAATATGGCTGTTATAAGGATCATTAGGAGCTGTTATCCTCATAATTTCACTAATGCTTGAGATAGCTGCAAGTTTTATCACCTCATCATGATGTCTCATAAGTTGTGGCTTAACCAAAGAACTTACCGGTGGACTTATAGCAAGTTGCATTGTTTGAGATAGATCTTGTTCAACTTTGTATAAACAAGCCTCTGCCTCCTCCAAAGTACTTAGAAGAACCTCCTTTTGCTGAGATGGATGTTCTAATTTCTTCCCTGCCCTGTAAATTCTTTCTTCCAAATCTCTTTCACTTGTTGAAGCCATGCTTGTATCTGAAACTCAAGTTTTGAATGACCCAATCAGGCTGGCAGGAAACCGCTCTGATACCACTGTAATATCTCTTGCCACTTTTGAACTCAATATGCTGATATAAAGCTCAAGGAATATTGTCAAACACTTGGCATACAAAGTCTGAACCTGCTGTTATGAATTTTCTGATTGTCTTCTTTGAGTTCATAGGCTACTAATGATGTTATTGAATGCTTCTAACAATGCAAATACTCTAACAAAACATTAAGGAACCTGATACACATAGTCGATATGCCTGAGATATTGAAGTAGCACTTGTTGATGATGAAACCCCACTAAAAATGGTGAAATAGCCCCTCTATGTGTGAAGTCACCCCTACCTTTGCCTGGCAATATTTTAGATAAATAAATGCAGCAATAAAACTCCACTTCTTGGCACCTGAAATGATCGGTAGGACCAAAGGATCAAAATGCAACAATACCCAAAACCATAGGATGCTTCAATGATGAGATATGAACAAAAATGTCTTGCCAATGGCACCCTTGCTGTAATATATCAGTCCTCAAAATTAATTAATTGCAGTCTTGAACCTCCTCCAATTTGCCCTTGAAATGATTGTCTCGGCAAAAGGAATTAATTGCTCAAATACCTAGAACAATTTGATACTTCAGCAGTGCACAATGAGCAAATATCCATGTCTCACATAGGCTGTTCAAAACCCATAACAACAGACTGATGTAAAATTGCAGACCTCAGAAAATCCTTCCAAGGACTGAAAATAAACTCTAATTAAAAATATGTAAATCCTCTAATGTAGCACAGATTGGACCCCTGAAGTGAAGCCCACAATGAAGCAATAATTCAGCTGATATTTCACAACCTCAAAATTGCATAACCAATTGGGAGTTTTTGTTCCTGATGGCTGGAAAAATGGCAGATCCCTAGCTGGACTCACCACCAAACAAACTTAAGTCAAATATCCAATTCTTCATGTCCAAGAATGAGCCCATAAGATCCTTTTATTCTTTTCTTGGGGAAGCTCACACACTTTCTTGTCAATGTGGGATAAAAGATATACTTTATATCTACACTTTATTATAATATTATAATATAACATTAAAATATATAAAGTGCAAAACATAATGTCAAAACATAACATGAGGTTTCCCAAATTAGAAACATTTGTAATAACATAGTAGAACCTCAATATAATCACCAAATCCATGAAAGGAAGCCAACCGTTGATCGGGTAACTACTAAGAAGACCCTCTAATCAAACCGTATTAGCCTACGAGAGCCAGGAATAGGCTAAACCCTCTGCGAACTGATGCTCATAAAAATGGGGACATTACAGTCCGTCCTCCCTGAAATTGCTTGTCCCCAAGCAATCTCAGCTGCCAAGAAAACTCTACTCCACCTAGATCCCAAATGACTCTGTAGAGTGCTCGGAAAGATGCTGAATCATGCTTAGCACTGTTGTGAACAACTGTAATGACAAAAAGCAATCTACCAAACAAAATGATTCCTGGATCCCAATACAATCTGTACTCACATCCATCTGCCAAACCTCCTGGATGTGATAACTAATCAAGCCATCATACCTACTAACACCATAACCATCCTGTAACCATGTATCCGTATGAAATCTCTGTGATATAGAAGTAGCAATCCCTAGCGGATTCGTATCAGCATGATGGATAGCTGACTGTTGTCCCTGCACGTAATTCCCCATACACCACTGAGTCGGGTACTTGCAGGCTCTAGTTCCATCTTCTGTAGATGGCAACTCTTCATCCCACAATGGCTGGTATAAGCCCCCCGTCAATCCACATCGATGCATCAACCAATCATCTGCATGTGAACTAAAAGAAAGGTGATGAACTCTCCTCACTATGTAGTCATGGTAAAAAGCACCAACCTCCGTCAGTAGTTGACCATCATAGTCCTGCTTTGTATCACCTGACATGGAACTAACCTTAGGGGAATCAAGTGTATTTTCAGATTCATCCCTCATTTGAATGAGGAGTCTCCTAATGTGATCTATCCCCTTTTGCCTTGCCATGTTGGAGAGATTGACCCTTCCTTTTATGTTTTGAAGATGTTGTCTCACATTGGCAGCCACTAATCTAGCCTCCTTGGCCCTTTGTGACCACATATCGCATAAATTTTGTGTCCTTTCCACATCCTTCCAAGTCTGATATAAAAAATCAGAATGCTCATGACTTGTATTCATCCCACAAATCCCATTTTTAACCCCCCATTTTGATGTGCCGTCTATAAACAATTCCATGGTCTTATCATTCTCATGTTGAAGAAGTGTTTTCTCATGATGAAGTAACGAAATGTGGCTGCTGTCATCAGTATACCTGTCATATTCTTCAGGCTTCACAAGTGCATTTTTATTGAAATTTTCAAGCCCATCACTTACACTTTGTGAACCAACACTTGTAGACTCATCTTCACAAGTTCTCCCATAAGTAAGAGTAGCAATCTCATTAGAATGAGGAAGAATATCACTGTCGCAATTCAGATCTTTGGAATCTTCTTTTACATTGTAGTCATCAAACACCAAGTTTTGATTTATCTCATCTTCTTTTCTAGGAATAGCTGCTATAAAGGACTGATTTTCTGAATTATGAGAGGAGAGATTATGCCTACTTAAAAGTAGACAAAGGTCTGCGATCCCTCTATCTTGATCTTTCACCAACTGGACAGCCCTATCCCTATCTCTAACCATTTGTAGATAGTCTTCTTTTATCAACTCCAAAGCTTCTTTGAAAGAATGCAAATGTGTATGAGGAATGACATGTCCCATTCCTTTTTGTCTTTCTTCTCTTTGAGCTGTCCAAATGAGGTCTTCTAGGTGTTTGTAAGTGCTATCCATTCTTGACAAAGCATGAATTATTCCATCTTCCTTCACCACCATTTGAACTTGTAAATCTTCCCAAACCAAGGGCTTTTGTTCCAACTGTCCTTGGCTGCCATAGTCTGATTTTTCATGATCATCCAAAGAGTCCATACCATTGCTACCCATATCATTAGCATGCTCTATGCTGGCCTCCAATGTAGAAGTCTCAAGTGAAGCTTCTTGCAAAGATGATGTAGACAAGTCATTCCCCATGGCTGCCCTCATATCCTCTTGAGTCAAATCAGCAGGTCTAACAAAGTCATCATATAGATTTCTCCATATATGTGAAGTATCTTTATCTTTATGTTGTTCAACCAATCTCCTTAACAACTCATGTGCCATGGGTGACACATCTTACTCACCTTTCCAAAAAGCCTATAAGTCATTTGTCATAGCATCATCCTCATACAAAACTGAAGACATGATGGATTGCATTGAAATAATCATGGTGCTAGGATGAACCTAATCAATAACATTCCAAAATATATGAAACATCTTGCGAATGACATCTACACAATCGATGGATAACAGAATGTTTTCAAATCCGAACGTTGCAAATATTTCAAGTAGTTTTACCCTCTTAGAAAAATAAGGGTTCTTGATGTCATCCAAACCTTTGAAGCTTGCCACCATGATTTGAAGTACTTCTTTCATAATATGGCTGTTATAAGGATCATTAGGAGCTGTTATCCTCATAATTTCACTAATGCATGAGATAGCTGCAAGTTTTATCACCTCATCATGATGTCTCATAAGTTGTGGCTTAACCAAAGAACTTACCAATGGACTTATATCAAGTTGCATTGTTTGAGATGGATCTTGTTCAACTTTGCATAAACAAGCCTCTAGCTCCTCCAAAGTACTTAGAAGAACCTCCTTTTGCTGAGATGGATGTTCTAATTTCTTCCCTGCCCTGTAAATTCTTTCTTCCAAATCTCTTTCACTTGTTGAAGCCATGCTTGTATCTGAAACTCAAGTTTTGAATGACCCAATTAGGTTGGCAGGAAACCGCTCTGATACCACTGTAATATCCCTTGCCACTTTTGAACTCAATATGCTGATATAAAGCTCAAGGAATATTGTCAAACGCTTGGCATACAAAGTCTGAACCTGCTGTTATGAATTTTCTGATTGTCTTCTTTGAGTTCATAGGCTACTAATGATGTTATTGAATGCTTCTAACAATGCAAATACTCTAACAAAACATTAAGGAACCTGATACACATAGTCGATATGCCTGAGATATTGAAGTAGCACTTGTTGATGATGAAACCCCACTAAAAATGGTGAAATAGCCCCTCTATGTGTGAAGTCACCCCTACCCTTGCTTGGCAATATTTTAGATAAATAAATGCAGCAATAAAACTCCACTTCTTGGCACCTGAAATGATCAGTAGGACTAAATGATCAAAATGCAACAATACCCAGAACCATAGGATGCTTCAATGATAAGATATGAACAAAAATGTCTTGCCAATGGCACCCTTGCTGTAGTATATTAGTCCTCAAAATTAATTAATTGCAGTCTTGAACCTCCTCCAATTTGCCCTTGAAATGATTGTCTCGGCAAAAGGAATTAATTGCTCAAATACCTAGAACGTTTTGATACTTCAGCAATGCACAATGAGCAAATATCCATGTCTCACATAGGCTATTCAAACCCCATAACCGCAGACTGATGTAAAATTGCAGACCTCAGAAAACCCTTCCAAGGACTGAAAATAAACTCTAATTAAAAATATGTAAATCCTCCAATGTAGCACAGATTGGACCCCTGAAGTGAAGCCCACAACGAAGCAATAATTCCGCTGATATTTCACAACCTCAAAATTGCATAACCAATTGGGAGTTTTCGTTCCCGATGGCTGGAAAAATGGCAGATCCCTAGCTGAACTCACCACCAAACAAACTTAAGTCAAATATCCAATTCTTCATGTCCAAGAATGAGCCCATAAGATCCTTTTATTCTTTTCTTGGGGAAGCTCACACACTTTCTTGTCAATGTGGAATAAAAGATATACTTTATATTTGCACTTTATTATAATATTATAATATAACATTAAAATATATAAAGTGCAAAACATAATGTCAAAACATAACATGAGGTTTCCCAAATTTGAAACATTTGTAATAACATAGCAGAACCTCCATATAATCACCAAATCCATGAAAGAAAGCCAACCGCTGATCAGGTAACTGCCAAGAAGACCCTCTAATCAAACCGTATTAGCCTACAAGAGCCAGGAATAGGCTAAACCCTCTGCAAACTGATGCTCATGAAAATGGGGACATTACAAGCAAGGCCCCTGCTTATAACTAAGGTTTCAGGGCCACATCATCAAATATGATGCCACATTAGCATGCTTTTTGTTGAGGTGTGAAATAGTTCCCCCAAAAAAAGGTGGACCAATAGGTGTGCATTAAGTAATGTTTTGGTGGTGGGCTGATATGACATCACATGATTGGTTGCTTTTTAAATCGAAAGGGCACATTTCATTCAATTATTAGTACTTATAATCAACACTAAAACCTTAAAGTCACAACTACTAGTGCTAATCTTTTAAAAATATTAAGCCTTAAATACACAAATACTATCTCAGCCATTGAAACTGTCTCTCCTATTGGTTCTTTTCCCTATGCACTCTTCTTGACTTTGGCTGCATCTGTGATGATTTGTTGATGTCACCTTGTCTTTTTCTACTCCTTGCAAATTGGTGGTTCAAATTACTGCAATTTTTCTATCTTCTCCTTGCTGATTGCTGCTTTTTCTAAACTGCAGCTTGTTTGTTTTTATTTGCTGACTTTGGCAAATGTTTTGATTTTATCCTTACTCCCCACAAGCTGCCAAATTTTGGGGCAGCTTTTTTCTTTTTTCTTTTGGTTTGGCCACAACTTTCTCTAAGAGGTAAGGAAGGGGTCCCATGGAGTTGTTAGAGGATCTATTTTTGTGGAGCAAGAGGTCCTATGGAACCCAAAAAAAAATTGCTATGGTATAAATTAGAAACTTTTCCTCCAAAATAGGAGCAGCTATTTTTTAGGTAGTTGATTTTGAGATGGTGCATTTGAGGTGGGGCTGAAACTTTCCTCTTCCTGCTTAGGGATTTTTCTACCAGTTTTTAGATTCTCTCCATTTAATTTAGGAAATATTTTGGAGGGAAAAATTTTTATTTGATGATTTTTAATCTTTTTATTTGTGGGTCTTAAAACATCTCTGTTAAATCAATTGCCAACTAAAAACCTCATGAGACCACCAACTTCCATAAATTTCGGAACTTAAAGTTTTAAGCCTACTTGCAACTACAAAATTCATGGGACCGCTTGTTTTAAAATGCTCCTAGAAAATTTTAACAACACTGCTGAGATAATTTGGGAAGCCCCCTCCATGGAACCACAACCTAAAGTAAGCATTTTATAAAGAGGTGGCTACCTTTATTTTTTATATTTTATATTTTTAATAATAATTATTAAATAATAATAATTTTTTTTTAATAACTAAAGTGAGGGTGTGGGCCCTCCTTTTTTTATTAACTAAAAGAAAGGAAAGAACATTTTTCTTAACAAAAGGGTCAATTGTAATAGGAACCCGATCTGATTACAATACATTGTTATTTGTCACTTCGGACATAAACAAAATCTACCATTGTCTCTAACTAAACAAAATTGTTGACCAATTAAACCTTCTTCATAGGCCTGTTTTGACAAAATGGCCTAGTAACTATGTTCACGACTGTTGATAACAATTATGTTAGAAATTAATCTTTACTTAGTGAAGATTATATTATATTTTTGTATTTTATTAATTTGATGTTTTATCCCCACATGTCGAATAACACCTCTGCAAGAATAATCTATATTTTAGTAGATTCCTCCTTAAGAGGAAACACGTGGCACACACCTTATGCAAGGTGGCATATGGGAGTTACACATAACGCCATTCTTCACCTCTATTTAAGAGGTGTCTCCTCTCTTTCTGCACATAATCTCTTCACGGATATCTTCTTATTCTTCTTCTTCATCTTCTCATTTCTTTCATTGAGAAGCTTCTCAACATCTCTGTAATCTCTCTTTTTTGGCTTCTTGCCACTTGCATATACACAGGGGGTTTTTCTTTGTTTTTCCCCCTTCACAATCTTTGTCTTGGTCTCCTTGGTGCAATCTGCAATCTGGTATTTCTCTTGTGTTTTGTTTTATTTACTTTGCATGTTTGATTAGTGCTATTTGATCCTACAATTTCCCTTTTCAAATTACATTTTACATATATATAAACTACGCCTCAACCTAGTATAGTTGTAGGATAAAATATATTGTAACAAACTAGATATTAGAAACTAATAGAACTACTTGAGCATGAACTAGTCAAAGAACCTCAGCATCTGCCTTCAAGGCTATAAGAGCCATCCTCCATCTTCACCAAAAATGCTCTGTGTCTAAGGAAGTCAATGGCCTTCTCTGCTTTGGCAACCGAAAATAGTTCTTGTGAAAGATTATTTTTGATAGGACAAAGAAGGTCGGCCATGTTTACAGTTGGTCGATAGCCTTCTATCTAGCATCTCTCTTGCAAGAAGTGTTGGATGGCAGATACCTCCTTCACCATAGCTACCATACGAGTCTCCACCACACGAACCATGTGCACCAATGTGAGTCCTCTGAATTCGAAACCCAAGCATGGCAATGATATGAGCCTCTTTGCATTAGCATTGTCTATGGCTGCCTCTAAACCCATGTGAAACTTCTCCCATATGTAAAATTTTCTGAGTGCTTTCGCCATCTCCTTGTCTCTTGTGATCTTGAGTATGTTGTGGACAAACGTTGAAGCTATCTTCGAATTCACTCTATGTCAAACCACACTTTTTGTATAATCCCACCCAAGAATTTCTATCATGGCATCTCAAACATCTTCGTGGAAGAAAAAAACCTTCTTCAGCCGAGATGGGGTGATCTCCCCAAGGAAAGCCATTTGCCGAACGATCGCCCCAAGAATAATCTACATTGTGGTAGGTTGCAGAGTGCAGAGTAGCTTGATATGTGATGAATGAGCCCGCTGATGTGTGAAATAAATCCAAAGTGCCCTGCAATAATTATCACGTCACCTCTAGCGGTGATCCCTAGGTACTTCCATCAGTTTAGGTTGAGGCTTGCCTCACTCTCTTTTAATCCACATGCCGCCAATCCTGTTCATCTCCTGCAATGATTAGATACTATAATTGCCTCTGTCTCGTCAGCACCCCAGTTGGAAAGATAATTGACCGCCATGTTTTCTTCCCGGTAGCAATGGAAGATTGTGAATTCTTCCAAAATATCTAAGATTGTTATTATTTCTTTCATCATATTTTGAATTTTCCAATTTAGGGAGGCCCTCTTCTTTAGACTTTGTAAAATGATTTGTGAGTCGCCCTCAATGATCACCTTATGTTGGGGATAGGATTTGAGCAACTGTAGACCTAGTAGGGGGGCCTCTTCATTGTTTGTGCCTAGTGATCGTTATGCTGCCTTGATTAGACTGCCCTTAAGAGTCTGATTATGCAATCCGTCCCTAAGGGGCATGGGTTGCTTCTAGAGGCTCCATCGAAGTTCATTTTCTAGAAATTTGGTAGAGGAGGAATCCACTTGACTCCAAATTGATCGTTAGTTGCGGAATTTGATGTGGCTAGCCCATTAACGGGGAATTAAATAATAATAAATAATATTAACAATTAATTTTAAAATATTTTTTGTTTTTAAAATTTTAATAATAGTTTTAATTTAAGATAATTAATAATCAATAATTATTTTTAATTAATAATTAGAATTAAAATCCACAGACAATTCACAATATTAGATTTTGACATGATGACATGTAATTTGACAGAAAATATTGCTGACACAATTGATCGTTAAATTGGTAACATACCATGAGTAATCTGATAATACAATTGAATTTTGGATTGGGTACAACATGCTCATATGGGTGCAAGTTTATGTGAGGTAAAACTTGAACATCAACAAAAACCTCGAGCCATGGTGACTCCTAGGCCCTTGACAATTGTTAGTGTTTTCATTTGTCCTTTGTAAGGCAACACCAAACAAAACAATGTGTGAGGATAAACCTCTAACTTTTAATTTATACATGCAATGACTTTGAGAAAAGAATAAAATATTGGCTCAACATCCATCGTACAGCTAAGTCTTTAGACATTGCATAAGTGGGCTTATGATTCCACTAAGGTTTCACATAACTAATATTAGTGTTCCAGCTTTGGCATCTTACCTAGACTACATGTGATTTGCAAAACTGAAAAACATTTAACATGTATACTATGAAATCCTTTATTTGTGGCGCACCTGTACACGGAGACGTTTGGAGTGTACTCAGCTTGATGGACAATGCTGAAGATAATTTTGATATAAGCGCTGCAATATGCTTTGTTGCCTCTCATTTAACTTTCTACCTTTCTGCTCTCAAAATGTAGTAGCTACCAACCAAGTCTCGTCGCATATTTCTAGGATGAGGCAAGTGGGTGTGTGCCGTAGCTAAAACGTCTAATTTAGCCGAAGTTGTCCATCTAATTTCTCTATTCCATATTTGTCCAAGCATTCAGAGAGGCCCCAAAGGAAGAGATGAATGGATTTGTGTTGGTAGCAATGCAATACATCAATAAACAATAAAAATCATAATAATTATGATGGACGTTGTCAGGTGTGGACTATTATACAGACGGAGCAGTCATTTGTCCCTCTTGGAACATTTCCTACTTCTTTAAATAATATACACATTACATATCCAAAATCTGTAATGTCTACATATAAATTGCCTTGCACGGGGATGTGACATTAAAGGACACGAAAGTTTTAAGGACTGTGTTTAGATTGGGTTCACAGAAATGTATGTTTTGCAACTACTTTAGGCACAAATGATTTAGTTCATTTCATGTTTATAGAAAATTTGGAAGCCTGATAACAAAATGAATATTCATGATACTCTCTAAGCAACCAATTTAGAATCTTCCTTTGTGTATAAGAACTTTTTTGGTATTTTTGTTCATGTTGATTTGTGATTGTTTTTTCTCACACACCGAAATCTTAACACATATATGGTATATCAAAATGGAATTTTGGAGAAATTACTAAACAAATGCTCTAAAATATTTATTTAAGCTATATGAAAAAGCTTAGAATACAGCCAGTTTGGATTGAAAATTTTGAAAAAATATAGTTTTAAATTTCAGATTTTACACTTGTTTTAAGTTGTATGTTAATTTCAATTTATTAGAAATAATGTTGTAGTTGGTAGGGCTTACATATAAATGTAAGACGATGTTGTTTACAATAAAAAAAAACATTTGTAGAAGTTCATGTAGTGAAATGAATTTTGGAGCAAAGTGCCAGAGGGGTGCAGGAAAAATTGCAGAAAGTTGTTTTCGATGAAATAATTTCAGGAAAATACTAGTATCTATCCTTAGATTATGTGACTTTTTTGAAGGCATCATTTGATTAATAATCTATTTAATAGCATACCGAGTTAACCATTGACAAGATGAGACAGCTTGTACGCGGGTAATTTTTCTGCAATGCATTTCACTGTTGGCCTATTTTGGTCCTTTGTGGATATTAGTAAAATTTCTCTCTTTCTTTCTGTTGAGTTTACTGCAAGGTTTTTGTCATATCTTGCATAGTTTTGTATATCATCTTGCGATTCATCTGAAGTCCATATCCAGAGAAACACTTCTTTTGGGGAATGTTGTCATAATTCTGATTTCTGTTAGAATTGGATTTTTCAGTTTGAATCTCTAATTTTAAAGTCTGGTATTGCCCTTTATTTCGTGTAAATTACTGATCAGTAATCATGTCATCTCCAATGCAGGTAGCATCTTCATTTATTGGGCTTCTTGACATCATTCTTGTCTCAAGGATGAATCTTAGAATGCATATTCCAGATCAAGCTTTTGTTTTAGGTGATGAAGCTCTATCGGATGCTCTATCCAGGCTAAAGATAATGCCCTTGCTTGTATTATCTGCCCAGCTTTGCCCCACTGGTATTGAGGGCACTGTGTTTGCTTTCCTGATGTCAGTTTCCAACTTTGGGAATACATGTGGTTCTTGGTTTGGTGCACTTTTGCTTAAGTGGCTTCACGTCCAGAAGGATGACTATAGCAGACTTTGGTTGGCAGTGCTTATCCGAAGCCTCTTGAGACTGTCTCCCCTCATGTTTCTTTTTCTTGTACCAGACTGTACAGTGGAAAACATCAAGCCACCAAGCATTGTGCTATCAAATGATTTACAAATGGAAGAAACTACAAAGGATATTGATTTCAGCACGCAAGTCTAATGAGTGTATGGCATTTATTGCACACAATAATAATTTACAGAGTGCCATTAGCTGCAGTGTTTAGCTTCATGGAGGAGAGAAATTCAAGGATGGAACATGATTGTTAGAATGCATGGTTGAGTTGGGCTGCCAGGATGCAGCATGTAATGGGATTTTAAAATCCATTGAGCGCTAGTAAAAAGACGATGAAAGTTATGATTATTGACAATATGCATCTCCATTACAAAATGACAGATATATTATGAAGACTTGGACTGGTTCAAGACAATGGAGGGGACTCCTTGAAGTATTGAGTTATCACCATGCCAAGACGAATAACTTATATTGTAACTTATACTTCAAGGTAGCCCATATTAGCTACATATTCTTTAGCTACTTTTAGCTAGCCCATATTCTGAGGCCTTATGTAGATATTAGCCACATATTCTTTATTCATTTATTTAAATAATTAGCTCTTTATTTACTCCAATCCATCTCTATATATGTTTGTGATTGAATGTTTCATTTTTGAATTTTTCATTTGTGCACGTTGCCTCTAATATCACGGTATGGTATAAGATCTAATGGGTGCTTGTAAGTGGTCCTCTTCTTGCTTTATATAGACTATCCTTCATGATTGAAAATATTTCATATGTTAAGGTGGGGTATATATGAATATCTATAAGACAACATATCCTTAATACAACTATGAATGTAATTTCTTGGCAATCACTGTTGATGATGTTGATTGTTTCTCTTTTAATTCTCAACCTTTGTGATTTATGGATTATCAAGGCCCATGCCATTTTAAGGGGAAGTTGGCATCACCCACCTCAAGTTATTGGGATGATTGGGATTCTTTAATACAACTATGAATGTGATTCCTTGGCAATCAATGTAGTTGATGTTGATTGTCTCTCTTTCAATTGTCAAACTTTGTGATTTTTATAGATTGTTAAGGCCCATGTCATTTTAAGGGGAAGTTGACATCACCCACCTCAAGCTATTGGGATGATTGGGATGTGATTTGGCTACACAGGGTCCCAATGTGGTCCTATGTAATGTTTAAATTTTACCATGACAAAGAAGATAATTTTGTTAGTCGCATAATATACTCGTCATATTTAGTTATGTTTTGGTTGTGATCGGTGAGGTTGTTACCTCCCGACAGTTGTAGTCGTTGGCAACGGTTGGCCATCCAGGCAACCATCGGCCTCCTTTATATACTCATCATATCATTGTATTGGGGATGGTTCAGTTTTTGATATCATTGTATGGGCGAATTCTGAGATAATATACATGAGTTATGTTATGAGTTCGCAATGAATGGTTATGATGTTATTTTACTTTCAGTTCATATACATTTTGTTTACTTTGTAGGTTCTATTAGACTCAATAGGCAGTCAACATTTTGGCGACGTTGCCTATTCGGAATCGGGTTGAAGGATGACGAGTTCAATAGTCGGTGATAATTTGAATAGTCAATGACGAGTGGAGTAGTCGGTGACAAGTTGAATAGTCGGTGACAAGTTGAGTGGACGGTTACTATGGCGTTATAATGGGTCAGCCGAGTGAAGAACCATGACCCACTGAAGAGATAGAAGAGCAACGCCGGAAAGAAGAAAGTGATAGAGAAGAAAATGACCGAGAAGATGACTTGACACAAGGCCTTGTACATCTGTGGAGCGTGTCGGTGAGACAACATGTAAGGAATGAAGCCCATCGCAAAGAAATACTAGGAGAGATAATCTGGGAAAATCTAGAAGTGAACAAGGAAGTCAATAATCTCCTCACTCGTCTTTCGAGACTCTTGGCAAGGAACTATCTAATATTGCAAGACCTACACGAAGAAAGAGAAAGGGAGAAACATCGTTAACAGATACTACAAAGGTACAAGGAATGTGCGAAACGAGAAGAGGAAGAGCGCGACACTAATCAATGTCGCACACCATACAACTAATGCCCTTATATTGGAATAAGTACAAACAACCAGGAAGCGGTCAAGAAACACTTGAGTACGAAACACGGAGATCATTGAGAATACAAGAACAATGGGAAATAAGGAGATTGAAAAGAATCACTGAAGAAACAGAAAGGTTATTACCTGAGAGCGAGAGCCCATTGAGCAGACGTACCAAAAGTAAAAGTGTTAGCCAGAATTGTAGTCGGGATGAGAATAAAGTTCCTAACATACGACAAAACACAAATGTTTGGCAACATACGAACAAGGAGTGGGAGGAATTAGCAAGGCAATTAACACTCCCAGACGAGATAGAAGATCTTGTCAACTAGGTGGGCAACTCAACCAACGAGTGGGAAGAGCAATCATGGCAGGACTTGTAAGCACAAAAATCACACACTGCCTTCACGAGGACCCCTATGATGATTCAAATCCTTGTCACATACATGTAAGCGTGAAAATAAATCCTTTGAGCAGCAGGCCTCTTGATGACGTGTCCTCTTTTCTTGTCTTGTGTTGTTTTTTCCTTGTCGATTTCTCTCCCTCCCTATTTGTGACGCTTTTCGACACTTGTTGCGACTCTTGTCGACTTGCGTTTTCTGGTTTTTGACTTTGATTCTAAGCCTTGTGAGTGTCTTGTAGGTGATTTTTCACCTCTCCCCTTTGTTTTTCCTCTTGTGCACCTCATAGAAGCCTTCTAGAGGTCCCCCGATCCATCTCCCACTGATAGTTTTCATTTTTGACCAACCAATCCAAATCTCCCCCTATCCCCTGGAGATCCTGCGGACGCAAGTGGAGATTTGGATTCTTTCACATGACTGACTTGTTTCTTGATGCAGAACTCATCCTTTTCTTCTCTTCTACCATCTCCCAGCTTGTTTTTCTGCATCTGACCCTATCCAGCCTGGATCTTCTCCGAACGACCCATGGTTGCCCAGGGGCAACCCTACTGGCAAAAGGGGTGACCTTGCCATTTCTGGACCCGCGGAAAAACTCAAGTTTCTCTCATTTTTACTTCATTTTCGCCCGTTTTTTTTTCTATTTGCATGATTTTTGATCCTTGATATAGAGTTAACTATTTCATGCACCCACACATGCATAATTAGCTCTATTTGATCTCAAATTAACTCTTTAATCAATCTCATGCATTCCCTCACCTCCATTTCCTCTTTAGTGATATGCTATCATTGCTTTATCACTCTCTAATCAGTTGAGTTCACTGGATAATCAACCTTTTTAACTCCCCAATCTATTCTTGTTAACTCATCAATCAAATGAGTTAACTCTTCAATCAATCCCTTCTTCTAAACCTATAAATACCCTCCTCCCCCAAGCACAAAGGGAGGCAAATTCATTGTGCACATAGCTCTTGCCAAATTTTGCTCTCCAACTTAGCATTCAAACGATCTTACAGGACAAAGGTGCCTTTTGCTTTTATTGTTCAACCAAGTAGCGTCACATTGCTTCATTCTATGCCATTGTGCTCAATCCAATCTCTCATTGAGCTCATACAAGCTTCATCAAAGCTTCTTTTTGCTTCCTTGGGTCATTTTGTTGTCAAGAGGATCACCTGCTGCCACATAAGGATTCGAGGTTGCCTATTACAAGGATTGTTGAGGGTAGTGGAGTTAACAAATCTTCATTTCTCTCAGGTTCCTTCATTGTTTTCATTGCTTTCATAGTAATTAGATAATCAAATTTGCTCTTGGGAATAGTAAAACATTTTTTTTTTCTTGATAGTTAGATCTTGCATGTTAGATTAATCGCTTTCATATTTCTAGATCTGCATTGTTAGAAGAAGCATTTTCCCTTTTCTTAGATTAAATTGCATTCAAAATATTGAAAACACAAAAAAAAACATAGGTTAACATTGCATTGAAAAAGCCATATAGGATTGCATACATATTTCCTTTTCATAAATTAGAAGCACTTTTATTTCCAAAATAATCTGAAAAATACCAAAAAGAACGTTTTTGCATATCATTTTAGTTTGCATGCATATAGAGACATTAGAATAGACAAAACTGCAAACCCTCAATTCCATCACGAGGTAATCACTGTTCAAACGATTCCAAACGAACCCTTGATTTCATCACAAGGTACAAGCAAAGTCAAAACATAAACCCTAGGTCAAAACCCTAGATCTGGTTAAGGTTAGTAATCATACGACTTCCTCTCTTATGATTCACAAATGTGCTTAGGAGTGAGAGGAGAGTGGGTGAGGGCTATCTATGATGAGATCGAGGAGATCCATCCATGACCACAACAACAGACGTTTGTTCTACCACAAGGAGACCCATTTATCCTCTTGTTGTTAGAAGAAACTAGACAACGACAGATACAACAAGAATTCTTACAATGCCTACAAAGAGAAGAGGTCATCAACGAAAACAACCGTTCACCCACCCAAAGGTGGAATTTAAGGAATCCAAACAGAAGAAGAGAAACCCTTCGGGTCATAGGGTTATCTCAACTACAACAGCAATTGAGCGAAACATACAATAAAGCACACAATAACAAAGGCCACAGAACTTGCCGACCCCTCTTCGTGAAGTCCAGCTCTCCAACGAGCTAGACCCCCGCCGTGTCTTGCATCCTCTCAACTGGCTAATTCCATGTGAGTGAGAGTGACGTGGCAAATTGCCCTGTGGCAAGGAGGGAAAGGGTTTGTGTGCGTGCCGAAATCCAACCTGACAACCCCAGGCAACCGAAGTCATGATTTTGAGCATACATATTTTGGTGAACTTGACGTGAAGAGCAAAAACTTTTGTTTGTGTTCTTCACGTTCCCATTATTTGGATCTCATAGAAAACTGCAAAACATTCTTCATAGCTGCTTTCGCCGCTTTAGCTTCTATCACTTACAATCGTCCATTCCATTTATTCTGTGGTGTCTATGGCACCCCCGAATATGACGGAACCTGACTTAAACCAAGGGAACATTCCCTCAAGGGAACCAGAAACTCCCTCATTTGATAGGTGTGTGCCGCCACATCCTGACGCACCAATCACCAACTGTTATGATTATGAAGATTCTGACTATGAGCAAGATCAAAGGGAATCTAGGCGCTCACTATCGTTCAACAACCCAGCTTGGGAGAGCAATCCGACCATACCAAATGCGCCGCATAAAGCAAGAAGGGTGAGGTCAGAAATACATCGACTAGAGCAACCTTACACAAGTACATCGAATACTCACCTTGATGAAGAGGTGAGAAGGTTGGAAAGGCGTCTACAAGAAACCAAAGATACTCAAGAGGCATTGAGGATTGCCTTAGAAGAAGAACAAAAAGAAAACGTTGCACGTGAGGAAGCCCATCACTATGAAAATAGTCGAAGAGAACATCCTAGAAATGAAGAAACCCATAGAGCTGCAACTCTTGCAGATTTGATCGCAACTCTAGTGCAAAGAATCAGAATCCTGGAAGCAGAGCAAGCTGCTCCAAAAAGAAGACTCAAGTCTCATGAACAGGACTAGGGGCATCTCAAAATCCCCCTTACCTCAATTACTATTCGCGACATGCTAGTAATGACGCCTGTCTGAATCGAAACCCTCCTATTCAGAACAATCCAACGATGGGTTATCAAAAACTGCCTACAAGGTTATTATTAACAACCCCGCAATCTCGGAGTGCCTTCTTAGGAACGTATCTTGAATATTTGAAAGAGCCTCTAGACCAAAACATAAGAAATGTGCAACTACCTCGGCCATTGCCAGATCTCCCAAAGTTAAAAGGAGAAGGAGATCCCAATTCACACATTAAAGCCTACACTACAGCTATAAGAGAACTCCTCCCTTGGGATGGGGTTGTAGCAAAAATTTTCCCAAAAATGCTTGAAGGCATTGCCTTGGATTGGTATTATTGTCTCCTAGAAGCTTTGATCCATTCATTTAGACAACTCATCAGAGAGTTTGTCATTGTGTTTGACATGAACAAACTCGTGAAAATAGGGATTAGAGAATTCCTTACAATGAAACAAGAACCGAATGAATTCGTAGCACATTTTGTCACCCAATGAAGGCAAGTCCTCTATTCTTCAACCAGTGCTCCAAACATGGACCATCGAGAACTATGCGACCTCTTCTTGCATGCTCTTAACAAAGACATGAGAGAAGATGTTTAGAAACTGCCATACAAGTCCTATGAAGAGGCATTGGAAAGTGCATTAAGAATTGATCAAGCTACCATCGAAAGTGGTCGAAAAGTCTATGGTTCAAACGGAAAGCTAACAAAGGAAGACACAGGAAACAATTCCTCTATCGTCAAAATCCTCAAAAATAATAGGAGTGCAACCACATATGGGGTGACAGATCAACCCCCAGTCAAAAGGATAAAAGATGATTACAATGGGAGAGATTATTATCCTCCTAACGTAAATGCCATAGATCGACCTAGAAACAATGGGTACTATCCTCGGGATAACTACCAAAGCTGGAACCGCAACAGAAATGGCAACGAGAATGATGGAAGATATGAAAGACCCCCGTATGAATTCAACCACGTTTGCTCTTTTCACAAAACCAGGGGGCATAGCACGGAATCTTGTAGAGAGTATAACAGGTTCATAGCAAGACTACCGGAAGACCAACAACGTTTGTTTATAGAAATGTTCTTAAACCCATAGGAGGTCACCCCAGATGACAAAGATACAAGACAAAATCAAGCTCCAATAACGCCACAAAATGCAAATATAAGAATTTATCAGGATCGATTCCCCACACACAAGGATACATAAACAACCAATCAAAACACAGTAGCTCAGAGTAGTAACCCCGAAATCCCACCACAGCTAGGACAAAAAGGAGAAACTAGGTTGATGGGATTGGTTGAGATTATGCACAATGAAGAACAAGAGGAAGATCATGAGGAAGAAAATGAGCAAGTAGAAGCACACGAAGGTACCATTTCAGTAGTAGAGCCGATGCCAACTCTGATTGGACCTTATGAGCTCATAGAAGACTTAAAGAAAACGTATGCATACATTTCGTTCATTGACTTGCTTAGGAACTCCCCCTCAAATCGTTCCACATTGCTACAAGCAATAGGCCTAAAATATCTTGACCAAATCACACCACCGCCTAGTGAACAAATCAACCATGTGGACTACGATCTCAGCCCACACCAAACTTAGAACTTAAAGATCCTGGGTTCTTCTTCGACTTACAACAGATGCCCTCTGAGGCAGAGTTAACAAAGAAAGGAGACCCTGCACTATATCTTCAAGTGTGGATCTATGACATGTGCATCAAACGAACATTAATCGATGATGAAGTTGCAATGAATATAGTTCCTTTCTCCCTCTTAGAGAGAATGGGCTATGTACATACCAACATTACCGCTTCAAGAGACACTCTAAGTGGGTATGATAATTTGAAAGCAGCCACCAAAGGAAAGATTACCCTTCCAGTGACTTTGGGACCCAAAACCATTCCAACCACTTTCTATGTTATAGATAAGGACACAAGATATAACTTGATCCTTGGGAGGCCATGGATACACATGATGAAGGCTATGTCGTCTACACTATTTCAAGAAGTCTGCTTTTTACACTTAGGGAAAGTGTATGTCGCACAAGGAGATCCAAAGCCTTTCAGCATGTTAAAGTCAAATACGTCAAACAAATGCATAGGTATTCCCATAGACTATGAGCTCCCTACCAACAAGTTAACCATCCTGAATACTACACCTCAGTCGATGTGTGTCAAATGGATGGAAACTCCAGAAAAGACCATAAACACCACAGAAATCAAAACTCTAGAGAATGGGCCACTACCAAAGCAAAGGGAAATGGTTTCCAAAGACAAATGATGAAATTATGGAGTTGATCGAATGGGATGGACCACTCCAATTCCCATTAGAAATACTCATGATCGATGTCCAAGAGGCCTACAAACTCTTTCCTTGCATAGGGGAGAAGCCTCATAGAACGAAAGGACCAGTCTTTCAGACCACCACATTAGATCTGAGAAATGTAGACCCACATGCTTTCTTAGATGTAGAGGAAGACATGACAGAAGGTTACACACCGTTATCACCACTAAGCGAATCACGTGTCCCCGAGAAACCAGAAGAAACAAAATCATATGAACCTCTCACACCAACAGGGGATTCGTATCAACCAATAATGCCCATGGAGGAGGCACATTCTATTGATAATGAATCAACCAATGTTATAGGAGTGCTATCTAAGATGTTTTTGGTATCACATCCACAAGAAAAACCAAACACCTCCTCCTCGGTTCAGTCAAATGAACTCGATGAATGGGAAGCACCTCAGGTACAAATAGAAATAGTTGAAAGACCCCCTAACGAGTGTTGGGTCTCAAAAATGCAGGTTGTAGAGTCTAAGGGGATGCCAAGCCCTATGGTCAAATCTACAACGTTTTTGAGCCAATGACTGGAGTTTGACCTTAATGATCAATTTCTCCCTGCGCTTTAGGTCCTGCTACAACCTAGGCGGGTGAACCTTTGATTATCAAAGCAGGTTGTATGATTAAATCTATGTTGGTTTGCTGCTAGTTTATCCAATTACAATGGCATGCTTGTAAATCAGATAAAATATTGTAAACTATTTCTAAAGAAAGCAAATGATTTAATCTAAATTCTAACAAAAATAAATAACAAATAACATGAAATGAATCTAAACTATAACAATAAAACAATGTAAATATTTTAATTATAAGATGAATCAATAGTTAGACTGGTGCTTTGTCCATTCGGGCAACGGAGTCAGGATGTCAAAAACAAATAACTTGTATCAGGTAATAACTCGATCTGATTGGCACATACAACAGTTTGCAACTTGTACAAACGTGCAAGGAAGAAATTATTAACTCATTCTTAATAATCCAAAGGACATAATTGAATTAAATGCAAAATATTAAAAGGATTTTAATCTTTCTGGAAAGAACCAATTGAATTTTGCAAAATAATAAATCAAATCAACTTTGGAGACAAATTAATAACCCTAATCAATTAATCGTACTTAGTAATCCATTCAACATTCTAAGATTACTATAATTGATGAGAAAGGATTTAATTCTCTCTGAGAAACCAATCAAATCAACTATACTGGATTAGCAAATGTAATCAGACAATTTGAACATATCCTTAACACATTCAAATTGAATAATCAGAAAATGAATGACATGGAGATAATTAAATTGATTGAATTTAAAAACAACAAACAGATGATACCGTCACAATGTATTTCGAATTCGAATCCTCAACAACGTTGCCTCAGAATGTATCATGCACCATAGCCTTTCTCAGAATGAAATTTGCATAGAAGGATCAAATTGGCCTCAGATTGCATCAAATCCAACCTAATCTAATCCTAAAATGTTTGAATTGTCTTTTGTAAAAATATCTAATTCTAACCTAATTCTAACCTGTTATTCCGGGTCCTAGGATCTCTATTTAAAGAGATGCAACAAGCCTCAGACCCGTTACATTCATTTTGGTGACGGTTAATAATTGGTTGAACCAACCATAAGAACTGACTTTATTTATTACAATAAATTAAATGACTTGATTTGCAACATTCACAATCATCTGAGGCTGGAATTAGATATTTAATCTTCCATGACGAGGTCATTTAACCACCGGTTGAGAACCACTTCATTGCATTCAACACAACCCTAATCCTGCAAAGAAAACAAATTTATTCATTAGATAAACAACATATAAACATATAATTTGCATTTAGGCGAACCTTAGGACCTGTGTCATGAGGTATCATTTCCTTGTTTCGGTATATTTTATCGTTGACGTGTATTTAGGGTTTTCTATCGCCGATTATCACTTTATCATACCCAAATGTTTTAATAATAAATTTCTTCAACATCCTGTTTAGGGCTGCAATACTTTAAAAAAAAAGACTTTGGAATGACTATTCAATTCGTTATGGGAAAAATAAAACATTAATTGGTTGCTTTTGCCAGATTAAATATTTTAAATTAATCTTCGTCATTTTTTATGATAAAATATTTTAATCCCATGCCTTATTAATGTTTACTTAATTTCTCACTTACATTCTCCCGCACACTTTTTCACTTTTATTTGGCAAAATTAAATCACTTGAGTGAAAAGAATTACTGCTCCTAGGTGAAATGCCAAATAAAATCACTTGAGTGAAAACAATTACTGATCCTCGGTGAAATTTTTTATCAGCCTTTGTATGTTCTTCTAAAAATATTTTCTAGGTAAAAATTATTACCTTTTGAATTAATCCCTTCAAGATCTTATTTCAGGATGAAAAAAAATGTCAAAATCTTGTGTTAGATCGGGTTTAATCTCCTGAAAACAATTCACCTCCGAATGAAAACAATTTGATTTTAAATTACCAAAATTTAAAGTTACTGTTAATTCTACCCATCACTCAGTCCCGTGTTTGCTTTTATTTACACTTGTCACTGCTACCCATATTGCATCAATCCACCAGAGTAAAGCTTTCTTCAGCCGGGTTTCATATCTGCGAAAAGTAAAACAGTTTGTCCAAAACTTAAATAGTGCTTTCTGGTTATCAAGAGCAAGGGTCCCTACCACTTTAGTAACATCCTCAACAAATCTTTCAGAATATTCCAGAGACGAATGATAGAGAGTTTTGTCATCGGGACCTAACCTATTCCAGATATGATGTGCCATAACTGGTACCCACATTCTCAGAAGAGAAAATCGGAAAGACTTGGGAACAATTATAGCCCCATTTGCCAAACCCTTGGTAAATCTGTCCACTGAAATTTGTAGTAGATAATCTGAGAATGATCTGGAAAAAGTAAAAGTAATGTTGTAGTAGTAGTGTGACATTTTGGGACTGTTGTTCATTAATATGTCATCTAGTAGTTAATCTTCGACAAACATTTTCAATGTAGTTTCAAATATTCCAAAATTGAAAAGCTTAGTAACGTTTAATAGCCACAACAGATTCTCACAAGCCAAATCCCTTATCTCAGTATCACTGTACTCATACTTAATACTCTCAATTTGGTGGCTAAATCCATTTAGAATTGTGTCTTTACATACATCTTGCATAACGGGAAATGCATTGTCTTGGAAATTTCCAATCAGGTGTTGCTCGATTGTAAGCTGCATATTCTTCAGAGGTATTATAGAGGATTCTTTTTTGATATAATAGTAAACATTTGTGGCAATTTCTTTTTTAAGAGCTCTAACTCCCCACTAAATGATGAGTTAGAGATTCCAAGCCTGACAGATAAATCAGCAGAAACACTTACTTGTGGAGATGACAGAAAAGACTTGATTTTGAGTGTTTGTTGGTGAATCCATGGAACTATTTCTATCTCCTATCCCAGAACCATTTCGTCTACTTCTATTAATCAATGTTCTTCGCGCTGCTCCTAATCTATCTATCGGGAGAAAATACCCAAACCTTTGGCATAACCTTCGTTCCTCAGTAACAAGTGACTCAGAGATATTAGCTAGAACAGCCTCTGGAGACGTCAAGAAAACCTCAGCACGAAGATCAGGGGGAGTGTAGCAAGTATTGAAGCACTATCCATATCAATAGGTTGTCCTTCAAACTGGCGAGACTGGAGCAATCTCTGAGCACGCTGCTGTACAAGAACTTCTGCTTGTATGTCTGGAGGAAGTGCTACAAGAAATTATGGATCAATCTCATTAGTATTTGGTGGATCATTATTCACAGTTTGTTCCAGTTTATCTTCATGCTGTTAATTTTGATGAGAAGTTCGCAATTTTTCTAAATTTCCACCTCTTCGAAAATGGTAAACATAGACATACCATGTAGACTATCCTAGTACCTAGCTCAAATGGTGTAACATGTTGTGGATTCCATGATAGAAAGTCACTCTATCTCATAGCTACCAGATTCGGACTCAGCATAGATTCGGCAGACTAGATTTGGAGTCAGACAACACACAAACTCGGCCTAGACTCAGCAAATTGAAAAAGCCATGAAATATAGAGATTTTTTTAATGAATTAAGGTTTTCTATGTACTCTTCTCTTTTCTTGTGTGGAGGTGTTATTGAAAAGGCCAGCTTGGGAATGGAACATTACTACAGATTATGTAGTATTATTGCTATTGCACTAATCCGTGCTTTAGCTTGGGCAGTAGCTACCTGTGCAATTGTTGCAGGATTTATAGCACTGTGCCCTTGACTAGGCAAATGAGGAATTGGTGCCCGAGTCGCTCAAGCAGCCATTCCACGCCTAGCAAGCACACTATTCATAAGTGGAGGACGACCCATCATTTCTGCTGGAGCTACACCTGTCCCTAGTATACCAGCATCACTACCTGGAAGATCATGATCATGCAATGCTTGGCCAACATCGTATGATAGAGATTTTTTTTTTTACATCTGACCTAGCATTTCTCCACAATGTAAAGAAATGCCACTTAGTGATTTCGAGATAATTATTTAACATATGTGAAAGATACGCTAGATATTCTGAAATTGAATGTGTGGAGCTTATTTAGAATCATTTAAAATAACTTTCATTAAATTTATTCTTAACTATTAGTCTTTAGGGTTATGTATAAAGCCACTATTCATATATGAGTAACAAGATAGACGAGAGAAGAGAGCAGCAGATAATAAATGAAAACTAATTATATCAAGTAGTCCACACAGGTACGGTATCTTGTTTATAAGTTTTTAATTCTATTATCGAACTAAACACCTATAACTTCTTGAATAGATGTTAACCAACCAACATGTAATGTTGGGTTACTAGCATTTAATGTGACCTGACACTTGGACACCAAATTAATAATGTTGAGTGTTATAATACTAACAGGGGAGAGATGAAGTCTAATCCAAGCCATAACAATAGTAGGAATGCTTTCTGTGGAGTTAAAGGTAGGATTCCAATGTTTTATTAGAGAGTAATATACTATTTATATATCAGCGACATCACTGAAAGATAGTATAAATTAGCTTCAGATGAAAAAACAAGTGTAATATCCCTTGGGCATAATTATGATGAGCTACACTTAGGGATTTTCAATAAGAAGCAATCTAGTCCTTCAAAAAATTTATTCAGGTAAAGAACTATGAATCTGTGAATTAGAATCCTTGAATTGGATCTCCATAGCACAAAAAACTTCCTCCAAATGATTTTGAATCCTGGTTGCTGCAGATATAAGATAGCTACCATAAAAGGTTTGAATAAGGGATCAGATGCACCATTATTTTATGAACATGCTATCTCAAAAGGTGCAGCAGATAATCTGTAGATGCTAAAGAGTTCGCACTGAAACAATCACTTTATATGATTGGAATTCTCTTCAATGTTGACTTTCTTTTGGTGTTAGCTTCACAATTTTTCTCTAACATGACATAATTGTTGAGAATTCTTTCTATTTCCATTTCACATTTAATGCAACAATCACTATTATGAGCCTACAGATTGAACCATGTATTTGCATTCTCATAAGCAAAGTCTTAATAATCAAGCAATCAAATGATTCCACCACACTCATGCACCTTTTTGTAGAAGATACGACTGTTGAAAATACCAATCTTGCATGTGCCAACACAATTTCTCTATTGTCTTAGTTGAGATGGATTTTTAACAATATTGATGAATCTCATTTCAACTTCTGATACTGCTGCATTTGTGAGTGCACACACAAGTACTTTGAATGCCTTATGGACTAAGATGGAGAGAGGTGAAATCAACATTGAGGTCTTTCCTATTCTCTGAGGACCCTGGATTAGATTTATATCAGAAGAAAAATTAGATTTATTGGCATTAACTGCTTAGAATACAACATGAGCTTGAGAATCACTAAAGTTATGGGGCATGAAGTGCTTGCTTCTGAATTTCTCAAAACCATCTTTTTTCACTTTTACTTCTTTTTTTTTCTTCACTCTTGAATGAGTATGCAAAGCATTCCATATTTTCCACATGATATAATACTACTAAGATAGAAAGCAAAGAATTTAGTTTCTATATCGTAATTTGTTGCTGAAAAAGGGTGTCTACACTACACATATACCTTTGCCTTCACCATCATTGTCAATTTTCCATTTGTACATCTCTCTTGAATCATTCTTGACTCTGTTGTAACCAACCAATGCTTTTCCAAATCAAGAAAACAACACAAATATAACTTGTGGCCTTTGCGCGATGCATATGACTAAAGAATTCTGCATATGACTGATATTTCATTTTAGTCAAAAAGTTTCAGAGCACCAGATTTATGAAATTTTTAGGTGCTACACTCAAGTTAATCATCATGAGATCTTAAAAAGTTTTGAAAAATTTGACTGGAAATTTCCAGTTCCAACAACGAGGATGAAGAGAGCGAAGGTATCTTCCATAGAGAATGGAAGATGAGAGTGACAGTCGGTGTCGATGACCCTGTCTTTTTTAAACTTCCAAAAAGTTATATTAGGTATACCATGGATCTAAGACCAGAACCCAATGGGAGGACAAGCATAAGTTTTGTTCCCCCCAATGAGCAGAGGGAACCACAAACTCCTCTTGAATTATTCCAACTCTTGCAAAGAATCCAAGAGAGACTTGACATAAAAGTTTACATGCAAGAACAGTTTGACCTATTAGTAGAGCTATTAAATTGTGATGGGGTTCTATATTGGACTCCTCATCAACATGCTTTTCGAGACTTACTACGTCTCACGATACTGAGAGAAACCACCGAGTTGGTAGCAATTGATTCAAGTGATAAATTGTACCGAATAGAACTCGTCCTAAGAAGAGGTAGCACGAAAACAAGAAAAGGAGATGAGAAAGAGCCTTTTCGCAAGACTGGAAAGGTCCTTACATGGTTAAGGAAGACGTCGGAAATGGTGCCTATTTCTTGTGCACAATGGAGGGAGAGGCATTTGGCGAAACAATCAATGCCTTTCACCTCAAGAAATATTATGTCTAAAAGACCAAAAAAATCATAAAAACATAAAATACAAAAAATTAAAAAAATCAAAAGTATCAAAAACAATTTGTTTCTTGTATTTCTGCACCATTCTGTTCATCTTGCATTACAGTTTGTGACTTGCTCTTGTATTATTTTCCCTTTAGTAAGGAGTCTAATGTTGCCCAGATATACGTTATCCTTTTAGGACCTAGAGATCCCCATTTTTTACAACCGTCATTATCCCCCTACATTCCCAGTGATTTTAATCAAAACCTAGCTCTTAGCTTTACACTGATCCCAGTCTTAATGAGTCAAGATGTTAGGTCTAAACAAAGTCAGTATTCAAACCTACAGTGTTTAGAGGAAGCTTGCAAGTAGACCTTCCCAATTCTTCCCTAGTAGTAGAGAAGTCCAACCAGATTACAAAAACTTTAGGTGGCGCTCAACCCCTTATCTTTCTTGGCTAAAAATGTCAGGAAGATCAAAACTCTGAAGGAAGCAATCTAAGATACGAGTGAATAAAAAAAATGAGTGGTCAAAATAAGAGTGTCAAAAAGTGAGAATTGAGAGATCAAAATTATTGCATAGCAAAAGTTCCAAAAAGCATTCATTTCTGGAAAAGTCAAGTGGAAAAAACCTTTAAAAAGAGAGAGAAAAGCAAAAAAAGAAAGAGATATACAAAAAAAGAGTGAAAGAGAGAAGATTGTTGAATGTCCATACTCTTGGGTGGAGATTAGTCTAAGCTCAAAGCCTCAAGGGTGACATTCTAATAGAGAAAGAAAGGTATTAAGCACACACACACACTAGCTGAGCAAAACCGTAGAGTCTAGTAGTCTCTAGGATCATCTTCTACCAAGGGACCCTTGTCCTTTCCCATTTATCCTTTACCCCAGGTCTACTTTTCTTGCCATCTATGATCTAAGTCTAGCAAACACCTATAAAATTTGCTACTTGTTTGAAGTTGAAAGCTTATCAATTTGTCTTATCTATATAAGGATCAGTTTTTAGCCTTTAGTGAAGTCTAGAAATCAGAAACACTCCATATTCATTTCCACTCCCCACTTGAGTTTCTCTAAGTCCTATCTCACAGCCTTGAATAGGTCTCTTATATCGGGACAACCCGCAATCCCCTAAATCAAAAATTGTATTTAAGAGTAGTCATTTTGTTTGTTCCACATTGCATTCATGCCAAAAATTAAAAAAAGAGTCTCAAAACAATAAAGTCAAGTGTCATATCTCATGACATTTAGTAAGTGCTATAGTTTCATTTACAACATTTCTTGTGTTCTTGCATTATCATATCGTAAACTGCATATCATATATATATCCCACAAAACTACAAAAATATGTCATTGTTGTCATACTTGCATTTATTAAAAGAGTTGAAAAGGTCAAACATAATCAAAAAGTTTGTAAAAGCTTCCAAACATGCACAAGAGATGAGTATAGAATTCGACAAGAGAAAAACCATAGAAAAAGATATACTTCCATAGATACATCCGAAGTTTACATGTACAATGGTATCAAAGAACTAAGACAAAATACTCTCAAGAAAAGTAGAGGCTCCCCATGCAAGGGGGCACAAATTTCAAGAAAAGCAAGTCAAGGACGGTTCCCTCCAACAGAACCCTCGGGGCTTCGGCTCCTTCATCTACGAGTACCACTCGTCACTCCATGAGATCTGTGAGAATGATGTGTTTTGTTGCGGGCATGCAACTGTGAAGGCCCCGCCATACTAGTATTAGAATGCCCAAAATTAAGGCAAGTCATCTCTCAAAGCACTTTGTTCTCACCTTGAAGCGTGTCGACCTAGGTCTTCAACTCTGTAATCATCTAACACCCATGGTAGATAGGAGTAAAAATATCAGTGTGTCGTCCCGTGGTAGGGGGCACACCAGGATCATCCAAAAAATGATCATGGGTCATCCTAGTAAAGGGAAAGGTCATTCCAACATTAACCTCACGAACCAAGTCCCTCCAGTATTTGACATTGCCTGAAATGCCAAATCAAGACAAGACCAAGTCAGTGCCACATGAAAAGAGAAAGGACAAAGTTAAACGAAAACAAATAGACAAAACATACATGGATCTCCAGGCTGCCAGTCAGGGTCAAGCTGACGCATCACCTCATTTGAATGAGGAGGTCGAGGAACAACAGAAGTACCCTCGGAGATGTCAGGAACCTCATCTGGAACACCAATGTCATCAAAATCCTCATCCTCGAGAGGGACCTCATTTGACGAATCTTCACTATCAGGGACATAGTCCTCGTCAGTGGACTCTGAGTCAACTATCACAACCAGAGATCAAGAAGGAGTCCCTCTCCCTCCCCTCCATCCTCCTCTAGAAACCCTAGTGATAAAGACACGTGGAGTCAAAGGTGTCCAAACAACGTTCCTCTGACTGATCTCCCCCATCTCTTGAACGGTCCTGTAACAAGTAGACACTGGGGGCAAGTCCTCAGGGACATCTTCGCCGAACTGTTGCGAAACACAGTCTACCCGATGAGCCTCAACCTGACCATTACGGTCTGTGATCTCTGAAACCTCAATGCAGTACACTTTCATCTTGTCATCACGGGCCCAAGCCCCCTCAATGTCATGATAAGGGTTAGAAATCATGTCATCATCAGTAAGGGTAGCAATAGTGGGAAGAGTAGCATTAAAATGACCAATATGTGCCCACCTCGCTGCTCTCGGTAGTCTTCTGTCCGGAAGATGAATGAGCTTATGATAATGCCTCATATGCTCAAAAATGCATGTCATAATCAGAGAAGAGATAGAGCCCCTCTCCGAGAGATATGATAAAAATCTCTGTAGACCATCGCTAGGATATCAGGTCCCCATGCATAAACTATGCCTTCCTGTAATCCTTGAATAATGGGTGCCCAACAGCATCTCAAATGAGCCGAGGCCTTGTCTCCTAATAGCCTCGAAGCAATCAAGACAATCAAAAACCTCCTCAGAAGTGGAATGCAAAGACGTAGCACAGATGTAAGCTGAACTCCTGTCTGGTCCCTAGGGTGATTAACCCCCCATAAAAGCAGCCCAAGAAGCCTTATCCTCAAAAGACTCGCTAACATGAAGAAATAGAGGTTGTCCCCTCACAAGAACCCCAAGTATATGGTATACATCATAAAGAGTGATAGTCCACTTTCCTGAAATCTGTGGGAACCTAAATGTGTTCCTGTCTGCATCCCAATAAGTCAAGATATCACAGCATATCTGGGATACAGGATGGATCACGGGAACATGGCAAACTATGGCAAGACCTGCCCTCTTCAGTATGGCACGATCCTTTGTACTCAATGAAGCAAACATCCCTGAGAGCCACCCTTTCTCTCGACAGGCATTCCATCAAATATGCATCTCCTGCAAAATCAAAAGAGAATTTCAAATTAGATCTCATAAACTCGCAAAAATCCCTAAAAATCGTAAAACTGTAGAAAACCTTACACAAAAATCATATAAACCTTCAAAATTGCAATAAACAGATAGATTTAGTGACAAAATCATGTCAGATCAGAGTAAAATAAGTGGTAAATAACTTCAAATGAAGTCAGAAATCAGTCCAACAGGGTCACCCCCTGGGCGACCCTGGTGTTTTTCAGGATCTCCCCGGGCAACCCTGTTGTCAAATAGAATCTCCCCGGGTGACCCTGTTGTCAAACAGGATCTCCCCCAAGTGACCCTACCTGACAAAAGGGGCAACCCTAGGAGCAAGCCTCTTGAGCAAAAATCACTCTAATAAACCTCTTTTCTCGGCCGATTTCAGAAAACAAAGGACCAATATTGCTCTAAACGACGAGATGAATACAATGCGACAGGAAAAATCACCAAAAATAGACAATTTTAAGAGATTTTTTGCAAAATATAACCTAGGGTTTGGAGAAGAGTTTTTCACTGATTACATACTCGATTCTTTGCTGCTGAAGAAGAGGTGGCTATCTTTGCAATCTCCTTGACGATACCTCTCTTTCGACTGCTCACACGAACGATTACGTCACTGTTTCACACCGATCTCACAATCTGGCTCTCTTTGTTTGCCCATAGCTTAGTTTCATTTATGCATTTTAGATTAGTTCTTTGCTTTTATGCATTTGTTTTGTGCATTGTTTTGCATGCTTTCATACCTATAGGTTCGAACTGACAAAAGCAAGCAACTAAGTCAAACTCAAACGATCAATGGTAAGTTTGTCATTTCAGTTTTCATTATTCATTTTGATACATTTAAATATCAGACTAATACTAGTTATTGCAGGTACACATTGCGGCAAAAATTCACATGTAAGGCCTAGTTCAGGAACGGTACCTACCTTTCATGTAGACTACCATCCCTGAGGGGGAAATTATGTAAGCACAAAAATCACGCACTGCCTCCACATGGACCCTTATGATGATTCAAATCATTGTCAGGTACATGTAAGCGTGAAAATAAATCCTTTGAGCAGTAGGCCTCTTGATGACGTGTCCTTTTTTCTTATCTTGTGTTGTTTCTTCCTTGTTGATTTCTCTCCCTCCCTGTTTGTGACGCTTTTCGACACTTGTTGCGACACTTGTCAACTTGCGTTTTCTAGTTTTTGACTTTGATCCTAAGCCTTGTGAGTGTCTTGTAGGTGAGTTTTCACCTCTCCCCTTTGTTTTTCCTCTTGTGGACCTCATAGAAGTCTTTTAGAGGTCCCTCGATCCATCTCCCACTGACAGTTTTCATTTTAGACCAACCAATCCAAATCTCCCCCTATTATTTCCAGATCTCCCCTGGAGATCCTGCAGACGCAAGTGGAGATTTGGATTCTTCCACATGACTGACTTGTTTCTTGATGCAGAACTCATATTTTCTTCTCTTCTACCATCTCCCAGCATGTTTTTCTGCATCTGACCCTATCCATCTCGGATCTACCCCGGGTGACCCATGGTTGCCCAGGGGTGACCCTGCCATTTTTTGACTCACGGAAAAACTCGAGTTTCTCTCTCATTGTTGCTCTATTTTCACCCGTTTTTCTTTCTGTTTGCATGATTTTTGATCCTTGATATAGAGTTAACTATTTCATGCACCCACACATGCATAATTAGCTCTATTTGATCTCAAATTAACTCTCTAATCAATCTCATGCATTCCCTCACCTCCATTTCCTCTTCAGTGATATGCTATCATTATTTCATCACTCTCTAATCAACTGAGTTCACTGGGTAATCAACCTTGTTAACTCCCCAATCTATTCTTGTTAACTCATCAATCAAATGAGTTAACTCTTCAATCAATCCCTTCTTCTAAACCTATAAATACCCCCCTCCCCCAAGCATAAAGGGAGGCAAATTCATTGTGCACACAGCTCTTGCCAAATTTTGCTCTCCAACTTAGCATTCAAATGCTCTTACAGGATGAAGGTGCCTTTTGCTTTTATTGTTCAACCAAGTAGTGTCACGCTGCTTCATTCTATGCCATTATGCTCAATCCAAGCTCTCATCAAGCTCATACAAGATTCATCAAAGCTTCTTTTTGCTTCCTTGGGTCATTTTGTTGTCAAGAGGATCACCTGCTACCACATAAGGATTTGAGGTTGCCCATTACAAGGATTGCTGAGGGTAGTGGAGTCAACAAATCTTCATTTCTCTCAGGTTCCTTCATTGTTTTCATTTCTTTCATAGTAATTAGATAATCAAATTTTCTCTTGGGAACAGTAAAACATTGAATTTTCCTTGATAGTTAGATCTTGCATTTTAGATTAATCGCTTTCATATTTCTAGATCTACATTGTTAGAAGAAGCGTTTTCCCTTTTCTTAGATTAAATTGCATTCAAAATATCGAAAAGACAAAAAAAAAACATAGGTTAACATTGCATTGAAAAAGTCATATAGGATTGCATACATATTTCCTTTTCATAGATTAGAAGCACTTCTATTTTCAAAATACTCTGAAAAATACCAAAAAGAACATTTTTGCATATCATTTTAGTTTGCATGCATATAGAGACATTAGTGTTGTGACCTCATCACACATCGCCCCATTGCAAATGGGGACCCCCCCAATTTTTTGCTTTCTCGCTTCGTTTCGCTTTAAAGTTTGGTTTTGGTCTGAGCTTGTAGGGTTTTGGTAGTGTTGTTTTGCCCATGTCTTCACAGTTTCTTGCCAAGAGGTCTGTATGCCTTCATCCTGATGCATGTCATTGAGACCCTGAAAATGACTAAGTCTGATATCTTGAAAATCCTGAAAAAATGACTAAGTCTGAAATCTGGTGGATCCTCAAAAATCTAGAATCTGCATGCTAAATCCTATGGATCCAGGACCTATCTCAAATATCCTGGAAGTATATTGATAAATATTTAAAGTATAAGAAATTCAATATCTGACTTATACTTAAACATATTTTCAATATACTTCCATTCAGGAAATCCAAAATTTGACTAAGGCAAGAAATCCAAGGGTACTGTCCAAACCCGCCCAGACTGGGCGGCCTCACAAGGTCCTCTTGGACAGTGTCTTCACCATCAGGAGAGCTTGTCCAGACAACACCTTCAAACCCGCCCAGGGAAAGTTAGGATGTTTTTACGAGTTTTTGCTGATTGAAGGAAGTTGGGGAGTGATGATGGAGTCTAAAACTAAGATTTTGATGAAACTTCCATGCCTCACCTCCAAACCCGCCCAGACTGGGCGGCCTTGGCATGAGGTCATGGACTCAGCCTCTTGCACATGCATTTGTCCAAACAGAACCATCAAATCCGCCCTAGGAGAAAATGGTTAAGTTTAGAAGGTTTTCAAGCACAAGGCACTGAGAAATGATGAATTTCAAGCAAGGTTTGCAAGTTGGAGGGAAGTTAAGTAGTTTACAAGCAACATTCCATGCATCATCTCCAAACCAAGCATTACTTAAACTCCTCACAACAAGGATGAAATAATTGGAAAGAACGATAAAAGATCACTAAGCCTGATGTCCTGATGTCCTGAAATCCTGAAAATTGGCTAAGTCTGAAATCTGGTGGATCCTCCAAAATCTAGAATTTGCATGTTAAATCCTATGGATCCTAGACCCATCTCAAACATCCTGGAAGTATATTGATAAATATTTAAAGTATAAGAAATTCAATATCTGACTTATACTTAAACATATTTTCAATATACTTCCATTCAGGACATTTCTGATATGGCGACGATACTTGCATTCCAAGCACACCTTCTAAACCCGCCCTACTTGGGCGGCCTTGGCATGGGGTCTTGGATTCAAGGTTGTGATCACACACTTTCTCCATACACTGCCTCCAAATCCGCCTTAGGGAGAGAATTTTCAAACTTTAAAAGAGATTTTGAGTGAGTTCATGACAAAATCCAAGGGTGGTATCCCAACCCGCCCAGCTTGGGCGGCTTCAAGAGGCCTTTGTGGATGATGTTGCCTAACACATGACACTCTCCAGACAACAGTTCCAACCCCGCCCTAGGAGAGAAATGTGCAAATTTTGAAGTATGTCAACACAAAACATAAAGATGATAAAAGTTGATGGGAAACTTGAAGGATTTAAAGGCACCAAGTGTCTTTTCAATGCAAAATCCAAGGGGTACCCTCAAACCCGCCCTACCTGGGCGGCCTCAAGAGGGGGTCTTGGACTTTGTTCCTTGCCACATGAAACTCTCCACCTGCTGCCTCCAGAACCACTCAGGGGTGTAAATGGTTCAATTTGCAAAGTTGTTTGGTCAAGGATGAAGGAAGATACATTCAGAGAGTGAGATTATCAAAATGGATATGAATGAAATGTTTCAAGTATGGAAATCCAGAGGTCATGTCCTAACCCGCCCATTCTGGGCGGTTTCACAAGGTCATCATGGACGATGTCTCCTGCCACATAAAATTCTCCAGATAATGCTCCTAAAACCGCCCTAGAGAAAAATGGTTAAGTGTTGAGGTTGTCATGTCCAAAACACTAAGGTATGGTGAACTACAAGTAAGGTTTATGAGTTTGAGTGAAGTCAAGTGAATGATGGGCAATATTCCGAGTGTCAATCTTGAACCCGCCCTATCTGGGCGGCTTTAGCATGGTCACATGGACATTGTCATCACTACCACATGATACTCTCCAGACAGTGCTTCCAATCCCGCCCTAGGTGAGATTGTGTAAAATTCAAAGTGTTTCAATACAAAACATCAGAAGGTGATCATGATTGATGTAAATTTGAAGGTTTTAGAGTGCTTTAGGAGTCAAAATCCAAGGGCTACCCTCAACCCCGCCCTACTTGGGCGGCCTCCAGAGGGTTTTATGGACAACTTTACCTCCTCTACATAAAACTCTCCAGACAGTGTTTCCAAACCCGCCCTTGGAGGAAGTATTGAGTTTTGAAGACTTTAACCACAAAGCATTGGAATATCATGAAGTTTGAATGAAATACTTGGAGGTTTGAATACATCAAGTTAGTTTTAAGGCAAAATCCAAAGGACACCCTTAAACCCGCCCTTCCTGAGCGGCCTCAAGGGGTCTTTGTGGATTCCATCACCAAACACATGAAATCCGCCATGCACTCTCTCTAGGACCGCTCAGGATGAAAGATAACACACTATTAGGTTTGTTTGATCAAGGTATGCCAAGGAGAGGTAAGTCGGAGTCAAGCTCAAGGGGTGAGAAGTTCTTAAGTGCCAAAATCCATGCTACATCCTCAAACCCGCCCTACCTGGGCGGCCTCAAGAGCCCCAGGTGGACAACTTCACCTCCTTTCACATGAAATTCTCCATGCACTACCTCCAAAGCCGCCCTAGGACAAAATAGATCAAATTGGTTGAATGTTTCAAAAGCCAAGCATAAACCATTAGAAGGTGATGGAATTTAAGAAAAACATGAAGGTTTGAATGCATCAAATGAGTTTCAAGCCAAAATCCACACTACACCCTCAAACCCGCCCTACCTGGGCGGCCTCAAGGGGTGTCTGTGGATAATGTCACCTTTCACATGATTTTCTCCACCTAACATGCCTAAACCCGCCCAAGGTGAAGAATGACATAAGTTGCAAGGTTAAGACTATGATAAGTGGAAATCCTTAAGGGTGGATAAGGACAAGTTTGAAAGGAGATCATCAAGGTTAGGAAAAGATGTTGTAGACAGTGAATCCACACCATGTGCCCAAACCCGCCCTTCCTAGGCAGATTTAGACCCCACACATGGAGAATGTCATCTCATGTTTCCACATGAAATTATCCACATTCACCTTCCAAACCCGCCCATGCTGGGCGGTCTGAGCATGAAGACATGGAAAATGTCTCAAAAACATTAATTTTATCTCTTTCTAGGCCGACCTTATCACCCTAGGCCGACCTACCTCAGGTAAGGGTGAAGTTTAGTATTTAAGAAGGTTTAAAACTGCATTTTAAATCAAATTCAAATCCAATATTAATTCTGATTTTTACAGCAGAGCAGCAAGGAGCAGCAGCAGATTCCAAGGAAAAGGTTAAAGTTCACAAATTTTTTCAAGTCAAGTTTTCCAAATTTCTGATTTTTTAGAAAATCTGCTTTTTCTAAGGTATGTTTTTTTTGAAATTCATTGTTTTTTTTATCCCACATGCATAAGGAGATAGGGTAAATAGTAAAAAATTCATATTTCAAGAGGTCACATCAGCCTAGTGACATGTGTTGTCTTATCTTGTAGGAAGAGGTAGAGGATGAATGCGAAAGAAAGGCAAGCCTTGATTAAGAGCGACAAGCAAGGAGTCATGCCTGAGACGAAGATCATGTCCAAGTGGAGGAACGTGAGTGACACTAACTTGGGTCACATCGACATGGAGGAGATCAAGAGGGAGCTCTACAAACCAACTCACTCCAAGGTCATCCATGAGATGCTTCGCAATGGGATCGTCCAAGCCGCTTGTTTTCCGCCAGCCTTGCCAAGTGCCGAGCTTATGTGGGAGTGTGCTGATCACTACAACCAAGAGACTAGATGCATTGAGACATCCAATGGAGAAGTCTTAGCTCACTTGAGGAGGGAGGCCATCGCCGAAACATTCAACATCCCGAAGCATAGGAAGGTCACCGTCTACACTCGAGAGCAAACTCAAAGGGTGTTTGAAGGAGCGATAAGTAAGTGTAAGCATGAGATAAACGTCAATTGGGTAAAGCAACCAAGGAGCCATCATAGCAAATTGCCGAAGAAACTTCATAAATCAGATTTCATCACGGAGTATGGCTACATGGTGATCTTCTTGAACAGAATCATGGGTTGTCAACAATCGTCAACATTTGATGCGTGGATGTTCGTATTCATGCAAGAAATCGTCAAAGGTGAAGTGATGATTGATTGGGCCGGCATCATAAGCAACAATATTCATGAGCAGATGATCAAGCTGAAGGAGACTAAGTCCTTCTACATGAGCTCCTATGTCATCTATATCCTCGCAATGTGTGGAAAGTATGATGGATTGAATTGCAAAGGTGACATAGGTTATGGCCCCGAACAATTCAGTGTGTATGATTGCTACCCGCAGTTGCAGCTAAAGTCTATCGCCCATTACAGGCGTGTGAATGATGCATTCTTCATGTTCATCGTAAGGAAGCTTCAAGGAAACATGCATGAGAGGTTATCGAAGGATGCAAAGAGATTGATTGGCAAATATGGACGATGGTACATCCAATTTCCGAAGTTCACCTACTTGAGGATCCAAGGATTTTCATCTTATCCTTACCGCTTGCCGAGGTATCCTACCGACAAGATGGTACTACTAGAGGTGACGAGACAACTGTTGGCTTGGGACAAAATTCAGAAAGATAAGAAGAAAGCCGGAATCAATTTTTCGATAGCAGTTGGAAAGTTGGAAACTTGCCCAACACTGCAAGCTGCACAGCATTCAGAATATGAACTTCAATCTTACAATCTTGTGCTTCATGACACGAATCGAGATCACTTTGATCCATTTAACACGATTCGGAAGGCATTTGGGAAGAGGTTTAGACACCGAGAGCACCAAGAAGATCATTGGGCAGATGCGGATGATGATGAGCATATCAGAGAGAAGAGGTGTTCCAGAATGGCTTGGGATTTGGTGAGGTCTTGTAATATAATGCCTATTCCTGATCAGTTAGAAGAAACTGAGAAGTTTTTTGTGCAAAAGATGTTTGACAAGGAAGGACCTATCATTATTAATTGGGCTGAGAGAGAAAATGGTCATGACGATTGGATACAGCGAGTTATACAGATCACCAAGAAGTATGTAGATCGTCAAGTGAAGAAGCTCGAGAATGCAAACAAGGACTTGACCTATGACTTGATGGGAGGGACCGACTCGCAGCAATCACAAGAGGTGGATGATAGTGAATCTAGCAGCGAACATCACAGTGAGTCTAGTGGATATAGCATAAGCTCCAGAGAAGAAGCTCAACCTGGTAAGAGGAAGCGTCTGGATGACTCACATGGAGAAAGTAGTCGAAAGAAGACAAAGTTGAGTTCACAACATGAGGTTAGTACTTCTTCCAGGCAAGAAGGTGGTCCTTCTCAAGATATGAATGTGACATCGGTAGTGGAGAATGAAGGAGGAAACCAAGGAGCTCCACAGACATTGGATCAAGCACACATGCATGAGGTTCTAGCTGAAGAAGTTCGATCGAGTCCCTCCAAAGATCAAGAAGCTGAAATGGATATACACATTGAACCGTCTGATGAGGAAGCATCGTCACCAGAATTAGAAGTTGAAACTCAAGAACAAGATGTTCAGGAAGATTTGTCTGCCTTGCCAGAATGGTTGAGGAAGAGAGTACAGGAAACTTCAATCGTGGAAGTAGCGCCAGAGGTCAATATACAAGAGTTATTAGGTAGAACCAAGCGAGACAAAGGAAAGGAGAAGGCGACTAGATTCTCCAAGATTACAAGAGACAGTTCTGGGTCCAGGAAAGTGCATATTGCAACGCCCAGGGTAGAGAAAACAATTGATGATATTGCTCCTGAAGATTACGACGTGACCACTTTGGATTTGGGACCAACAACAGAAGAGCAAGAGTTTGAAGAGTTGGAGGAGTCAGTTTCTGTGGTCAGAGAAAGATTGAAGCGTGAAAGGGAAAGAGGAGATCGATTGGAGAAAGAAAACCTCGCCTTCAAGCAGTATATCCAGCAATTGATGGATCCAATTCGACAGCGTGAAGGGACGTCTACTCCACCTCCCATGCTTTCACAAGAATCTGTTGCTCAGTTGGAAGGTATGAAATCGCAGTCCCAAGAATTGAAAAGCTGGATAGGAAGAGTCAGAAATCAAATAGATACATTCATTGATAAGCTCATCCAAAAGTATGAAACCGTTGCTCAGTTGTTGGAAAGACTTCAAGCAATTTCAGTAGTATGTTCCCAATTCGATGCTGTCAAAAGAGAATATATGCCACACTTGGAAGATTTGATGAACACTCCACTGTCAGCATTGATAGAGGAAGGAGTAGTTGAAGAGGGTTCATCGTATGATTTCTCTACTTGGTACTTCACTATGGACATAAGAGATCAGCTTTTTGACAAGGTTAAAATGGATTGTGTTCGAGTGGATAGTGTGCTCCAGAGAGCTCATAATAAGATAGTTGGTGTAATGGATGATATGTGTGTACTTTCAGGAGAGGTTGCGTTCCATGACGTGAAGAATTACCTACATTCTCATTACTTCAACTCTATTCACTTCATTTCTGGTGAACAGCTGAACAACATCTACTCCTTGATCTCACTTGTTGGTGGTAAGCAGGTTGGTCTAGCAGAGTGGGAGAGGACAATTGATGAGCATACACGAGATGTGAAGAAGGCAGAAGGAACCATTCGGAACGCGCCAAGTGTACCAGTTGCTGACATGGCGAAGGTTGTTCCAAAGTTCGTGGCATTGGTTGAAAAGAATAAACATAAGAAATAAATGCCACGTTGGCGGTCCACACAGGCGCCAAGGTGTCACCTTGGAAAACGTGCCTTTATTGCTTCTTGTATATCTCTAATAATAGAAAGTTGTTATAACCACCTTTGATGTGGCATGATCTGGGCCATCGAATCCAAATTGATCCTGGCCATTCATTGTATTTTGAAGGCTATATAAGCCTCATTCTTCTTCATTTTGCATAATGAGTTTTGAGCAAATTAGAGCTGTTGCTAAGACATTGCTGAGATTAATACAAGTTCATTGTTGAGCTATTCATGGTGATATTGTGTTCTCTTTGCAAGTTGCATGGTTGCTAAGTACTCACTCGCATTCAATGTTTTAACTTAGTTTATTTCTTTCAAAGTTTGTTTGCTTTAGTTTGTAGAAGTTATTGTCTTTCGATTACTTAATGAAATCTCCATATGTTCATACCTTTTATGATTTGTCGCCGGCAAGTTGTAGTGTAAGGTTAGTCTGAACACATCACAAGCTTCACTTCAATTGTTTATTGAACAATTTGAAAACCTTTAGCTTATCCTTAGAAGATTGCATCACCTTTGTGGAGTTGTTGCCTCATGGCGAAGCAAAGCGTGGTTGAGATTTCCAGGAATTGATGATAATAGCTTGCACTTAGATTAGATATTCTTTCTAAACCCAGTCTTTTGTATTTTTTTTGAAAAAACATTGTTAAGAGTAGGACTAAGAGCTGAATTGCCATATCATAAGTTTATCATAGCGTCTAGCCTTGAAGCGATTGTTACAACCTGTGCGAGTGTAAACGGTATTTTCCTGCCGTTGAACACCAAAGTGTAAGTCCCTTTGTACGAAACAGCAAATCACATTTTTGCCAAACAAGCTATCCTAAGTCGAGAGTTGAAGATAAGGAACCTTGGAGTCTACTCAGTTGATCACAAAGTTTAGCATCTGGGTGATTTTGTTCAAGAGAGGATAAAATACGCGAGTATTTTATGCTGCGTTGTCTGTGCAAGGAAAACACATCAACAAAAAAAACATAGGTTAACATTGCATTGAAAAAGTCATATAGGATTGCATACATATTTCCTTTTCATAGATTAGAAGCACTTCTATTTTCAAAATACTCTGAAAAATACCAAAAAGAACATTTTTGCATATCATTTTAGTTTGCATGCATATAGAGACATTAGAATAGACAAAATTGCAAACCCTCAATTCCATTACGAGGTAATCACTATTCAAATGATTCCAAACAAACCCCTGATTTCATCACAAGGTACAAACAAAGTAAAAACATAAACCCTAGGTCAAAACGCTAGATCTGGTTAAGGTTAGTAATCATACGACTTCCTCTCTTCTAATTCATGAATGTGCTTAGGAGTGAGAGGAGAGTGGGTGAGGGCTATCTGTGACGAGATTGAGGAGATCCATCCACGACCACAACAATAGACATTTGTTCTACCACAAGGAGACCCATTTGTCCTCTTGTTGTTAGAAGAAACTAGACAACGATAAATATAACAAGAATTCTTACAATGCCTACTCAGACAAGAGGCCATCAACGAAAACAACCGTTCACCCACCCAAAGGTGGAATTTAAGGAATCCAAACAGAAGAGGAGAAACCAGTGACCCTTCGAGTCATAGGGTTATCTCAACTATAACAAAAATTGAGCTTAATATAGAACAAAGCACACAACAACAAAAGCCACATAACTTGCCAACCCCTCTCCATGAAGTCCAGCTCTCCAATGAGCCATACCCCCGTCGTGTCTCGCCTCCTCTCGACTGGATAATTCGACATGAGTGATGTGGCAGAACGCCCCGTGGCAAGGAGGGAAAGGGTCCGTGTGTGTGCCGAAATCTGACCTGACATCCCTAGGCAATCGGAGTCACGATTTTGAGTGTACAGGACTCGCCCTTGGAGATAAATGAAGACATTACTCGATGGGTTGAGGAGTTGTAGATCAATGAGTGTGAGCCTATAACTTTGGGACTAGAGGAGCACAGGAAAAACCCTACGGGTAACAAGAGCTTGTGGTTTTTTGAGGAAGGAGGAGTAGAGGACACCTGCGTGGCCGAGAATGCGTGGACAACATCGCGACGTACGAGTCAAAACTCTCTGACTAGAAACCAAATAGTAAAGTTGTGCCAAGGAGGAAAAATCGTGACTCCGTCGGTCAGTCCAATTGTAGAGAGGCAAAAGCTGCCAAAATTTCTTAGAAATGGATCAGAGGATCCAATCAGACATTGTAAAACTTGTGAAACTATATGGGTGGCAAATGGGCAGGACGACATGTCCTACTGGTTGCGGGCATATCCAGCAACTTTAAGGGGTATAGCCATATATTGGTATACCAAATTGGAGGCAAGTTCCAAAGCTAGTTGGAGCACAATGAAAAAATCCTTTGAATAAGAATTCAAATTACTCAAGGATGATAATGAGATAGTGGCAGAAATTTATAACACAAAACAAGGAAAGCAGGAGAACGTATGAGCCTATAATCATAGGCTGAAGGAACTCCTTGTGAAATTGGAAAAAGAACCTGCTAATGGTTTGAAAAAAAAGATGGTTCATTGGAGGGTTGATTCCCTCTTTGAGGAAGACAATGAAAGTACTACCCCCATCATCATACGCTAAGGCATATAACGGGGCAATGGACATTGAAAGTGAAGAGAAGATGTCATTGCATGGAAAGAAGAAATCAAATGAAAGCTCAGATGAGAGTAGTGATGATGAATTCAAAACTATACAAGCACTCTGTTGATGATGTTTTTGTGACAACAACAATAGAATAAAACACCAAGTGCTCTATCCTCTCTTGAATAAAGTCTCTTAAAGGATAAGCTATGTAATCCAATGAGACAAATTCAAGGTTCCTTATTTGTGATTTGCAATGGATAGACTCAGTGATTTGATGTGATCTTGCTAATAATCACAAAGGGACATACGCTAAATTCCTTCTTCTTCACGAACATGGATGAAATTCCTTACTCCTTGGATGTGAATGAATGGAACTTCTTCAATCAAACTTATTAGAAAATGCAAAAGAGAGAGGGTTAAGAGATATCTATTCTAAGGTCAATGAAATAATGAATCAAGTCAAGATAGACAAATTCCTCATGAAACCAAACTCCGCTTCACCATGAGAACCAACAATTACATAGAGTCAGTGCAATCTTCTAAGGTCATTCAAGGATTTTCAAATTGTAAACCTTTATCCAAACACCCACAATTGGTGCAGTTTGAACAAGTACTCACAATCGAACTAAAGCAAACATGGTTCACGCTAACTTTGCAAAATGACTTATCATTGACAAATTATGAAAAGTATGAACTAAGAAGGAATACATCAAATATCTTTGCATAAACTCATTACACCAGTGAACTTCTTATCTACTATCTAAGCTACTTGGAAATATTTCTCAATCACATTCGAGAAATTAGAAACCATGCGAACATTCCCTAATCACACAAAATCACCATAAAAAATCAACAATGAGCTTGTATTGATCCAGGAAGTATTTTTACAACAATTTCACAATATCTCTTCAATGACTTCAAAGAGCTTCCTCTACTCTAATTGCTATCCTACTATCCTACAACAACTCTAATATCTATCTATTACAAATGAGGCGAATGAGCCTTTTTATAGTCCTCAAAGTACAATGAAGGGCCAAGATTGATTTTGGAATCAATGGCCAAGATTTTGCCACTTCAACAATTAGTTACAACAACTTGCTATTTTTAGCAAAGAGTAAAAGTTGACACAACTTGTGTACATAAAAACCCATAGGCAATGAAGGCATGTTCCCTAATGTGATAAGCTTGAAGTGGAATCTTTGAAGCATCTTCCACATGGACGTCCTCTTTGGCTTCTTGTCTATTGTATATTCATTGAACTTGGACAGGTGATGTGGCCGGATGGGATTGAACTGGTGACGTGCACATGCCACCTCAACATCTTGCAAACTGGTTTGATCTTTCTCTGTGTTCACATTGTTCAGAATATTTTCCCAAATTGTATTATCTTTCTTGGAATAGTCTTCAAACTTGGATTTTCACCTCTGGAATTTAACTTCTCGAACTTGAAAATTTGGGATCTTGATCAAATTTTCCTTGTTGTCTTTCATGCCTTAGTGTAATTTATGGATTTCTTGGCATACATGCTCATTCTCATTTTTGTGAAATTCGTGTTCTTATGCAGGATTTTGGCTCTAGACTTTTGAAGTAGAGGATATCGTGTGCGTGAATTTCTGGAATAGATTTCATGATGGATGTTTTGTTCTTGTGATGTTGGATTCTTGGACATGCAAGGTAGATTGATGTTCATCTCCGGTGATGAAACCTTGATGCAATGAAGTGCATTTCTTCCACCCTGGCGATGAAGTCTTTCCTTGTGGATGAAACTTGATAACATCTCCTTCATGTGGAATCTCCTTCGATGAAGTCTTCTCCCTTGAATGCTTTGGATCTTCCTTGAAGTGACCTCTTAGCAAGTGCCTATCTCACCTCTGGATTCTTTGATATCTGCAAAATAGAATATTACAAGTCATAGTATTTGATCATGAGAAATTAAAAGTTATTCATTGCAAAATATCAACTAATAGATCATGAAGCAAGGACAACATGATTTAAACTCAATTTCTTCTCCGTGAGGCCGACTTGCTTTTGACTTGGGCGAATTTTGGTTTGCAAGGGGTAACTCCAAGAGGGGTGCATTCTCCTCATGTAGCTGGATTTTGTGCCTATCTAGGGCACATTCTCCTTGTATACAAGGATTTTCCACCTTTTTGGTACTTGGACTTTTGTTTTCACCTTCAACTTCTCTCTCCTTAGCGAATTTTCTTCAAGAGTTTTGCATTGATTTTCCTAAAATTTGAAGGAATTTTACTTAACTTGAGCATACTTTCCCTCATTGGAAAGAACTTCACACTAGGTGCATTCTCCCTTTGCATGAGGAATTTCCACTTTTTTGGGAAGAAATTCCATGTGTGCATGGAATTTGCGCTTCTAACACTTGGCCAATTTTTCAATTTTCTTTGATGATTTTCATAATTTCTCTTCAAATTTGCAAAGATTTTGGAGAAATTTTCAAATTTTCCAAGGATTGAGTACCTATTTTCTCTGGGTGGGATTTCCACATGGTCAAGGAATTTGCGCTTTTCTAGGGCACATTCTCCCTCCATGCATGGAATTTGCACTCAAGGTCTAAGACTTTAATTTTTTTGCCAGATTTTGAAATGTCCTAGGTGGAAGTATATTTAAAAGTATATTCCTATACTTTAAATATTTTGAAATATACTTCCAGGATGTTTGAGATAGGTCCCAGATCCATGACATTTAACATGCAAATTCTAGATTTCTTAGGATCCACTAGATTTCAGACTTAGTCAGTTTTCAGGATCTCAGAACATCAGACTTCAGGACATCAGAGTTAGTCCATTTCGAGACTTCAAGACATGATTTTCCTTCATTTTCTCCTTGATTGAATCACTTGATACATTTCATGTTGTCCAGGAGAAACACTATCCAATTTGTGGAGGAGAGTTAATCTAATGACACTTCCTAAAATCCCTGACAAGCTCAAAATTATGAAAAAAGGGGGTCTCCATTTGTAATGGGGTGATGTGTGATTAGGTCGCAACACACTCTGGAAAGACATGATAAGAATGATGGAGTTCAAAGAAAAAAAAATTGGAAAAGAAAGCAAAGAACTCTGATGCACAGAATGTAATATCGAGGGTCATGTCAAGGCAAACTACCCTAAGATGTTCTACAACATATGTCAGGTGATGGGGCATTCCATTAAAGAGTGCCCATATAACTTGAAAATGAGGAGCACCCAAGTGCTCTTCACACAAGGCGAACAATCTACCCCATCGACTACACGGCTGAAGCAAAACAATCAGAATGCATCACCAAGCAGGTACCAAAACAACCAAAGAGGAAATAATATGTTCAATAACAGCAGTGGGGGGAGAAGCTACATACAATATAATGCAAAAGGATGGCCAATGATCCAATGTCATCAATGTAGTGAATAGGGGCACTTTGCAAGGGAATGCCAGAGCAATAACCAAAACAAAGTGAACATATTATGCAAATGGTGTGGGCCCAGTGATCATGAAGATAATGACTGCTTGAAGCAAAAGGGTACTATCAACTTGATCAACATAGAAGAAGAAGAGTGTGAAGTCTTTTTCATCACCTGAGCACAAGCAAAGAAAGAAATCTATCACAATCCTCGAATTGAGAAGGAAAGACTCTGTGATGCAAGAAAAGAAGTTGAAAATGCCATGGAGACAGAACGAAGGTATTCAAATAAATAGACAAGGACAGCCACTCAGTCAGAGTTTGATAGAAATATTGCAAGTCAGGTGCTGCAAACCACGATTCCAATACAGATGGCCAATCTCCTACAAAGTATGCCGCAATTGAGGATGGAAATATCTAATGTCGTGGAAGAAAAACCAACCGAGAGAAAAGATGAAGAGGATGTCATAGTAAAACCACCACCTTATAGCGAGCAATTTTTCAACCCAAGGTTGCTGGCAATCAATATAGGAAAGAAACTAGTCGTGGTACATATGGAAATTCTTGGGAGGAACTTGACAAGCACTATAGTCGATGTGGGCTGCGGGGTGAATGTTCTACCTGAGGAGACCTAAAAAAGCCTTAGGAAACCCACCTTGTAGCCACAAAACTTCCAGTTAGTGGGAGTCAACTAGCATGGAATCAAAGCGCTGGGAGTGCTAATGGCTCAAAAGGTAAAGATCAGCACTCAACAATTTTTATTGAATTTTGTAGTCATTATAGAACACAATACAACACATATGATGCACTACTTGGTCGAGGGTGGCTAATAGCCGCCAAGGCCAACCATAACTAGAAGAGGAATACATTGTTAATAGAGAATAAGGGTAAAAAGTTTGTGATTGACCTTAGAACTCAGACTGTCAGTGAAGAAATGTCATCTGATCCTGATTCAGATAGAGGAGAAACATCTACCAGAGAGGGAAGAGGGCCTATGGAGCCCAATGATGAAGGGATATTGAAATTACAGGAGTCTTGTAAAGATGAGACAAGCTCATTCAGTGGGCTTTTCCATTGGCAGATGGAAGAATATGAGGTTTTTCAACCAGAATGCAATATGATTCAAATAAGAGAAATTGGAGAGAGTTCTCAGTCAACAAGTGAAGCACTCAGCAACTCTTGACCGATGAGTGAAGCACTCAGGAGCTCTTGGCCGACAAGTGAAGCATTGCTGAAAAGTAAAACACTTGACGAAGAGAATTCTAGATAGATAAGTGAAACACTCGGCAAAAGGAAATCTCGGCTAGCAAGTGGTCAAACACTTGGCAAGAAAGATTCTCAGTTGACAAGTTACAATCTTGAGGAAGATAATACTCAATCAAGAACAACTCAGACCTTTCCAACAGCATATGAAGAATACATAGAGGGAGATGTTGAAATAGATAGTACATCGGCACATAAATTTGAAACAGAGAAGGTCATCATGATATAGAACCCTCGACAAGGAAAGTCAACCTGGGAGAGGAAAGCAACCCTTAAGTGATTTTGGTAGGAGATGACTAGGATCCAGTACTTAAGGTAGCTTCATTCAAGATCTTCATGGAGTATAAAGATGTGTTTGCTTGGACTTATAAGGACTTGAAAGGGATATCTCCAGAGTTATGTGTCCATAGAATACCATTGGCACCAGGAGCAAGACTAGTGAGAAAAAAGACCTTATCAGATGAATAAAAACTATGCAGCAAAGCTCCAAGAAGAAATAGAAAAGATGTTAGAAACTGACGTAATCTTCAAAGTAGAGACGAGTGAATGGTTATCCCCAATTGTCATCTCACTCAAAAAAGAAGGAAGGAAAATTAGAATATGTGTGGACTTCAGGTGCCTAAATGTAGTAACCATCAAGGACCCATTTCCAATCCCGTTCACAAATTCAATTCTCAAAGAAGTGGTTGGACATGAAATTTATTCATTTATGGATGGTTTCTCTGGCTACAACCATATTAGCATAGCTGAAGAGGACAAGTTAAAGACTACATTTGTGCTAGATGATGGAGTATATGCCTACAACATAATGTCGTTTGGGCTATGTAATGCTTTAGACACCTTCCAGAGAATAATTCTTCATATTTTTGACAAGATGTCAGTAGGGAATTTCAAGGCTTTTCTTGATGACTAGTCAATCTTTAGTGACCAACAAATCCATCTGAAAACCCTCACTGAGTGCATAGAGCATTGTAGATCGGTGAGGCTAGCCCTGAACCTGAAAAAGTGTCGATTCATGGTACCATAGGGCAAACTGCTTGGACACAAAGTCTGCAAGGTAGGATTAAAAATGGATCCAGATAAGGGTTATTGTACAAATGGAGGCACCAGGAGATGCCACACATGTCAAGTCCTTTCTCGGCCATGTTGGCTATTATCGACGGTTCATAAAGAATTTTGCACAAATTTCCTACCCGCTCAACATGCTCACCAAGAAGGGAGTGACATTCATTTGGTCGGATGGGCAAGAAAAAGCCTTTAATGAATTAAAGACACGGCTGATTAGCTTACCCATACTTGCCTACCTGAACTGGGACAAAGAATTCCATGTGCATGTCGATGCTTCCAATTTTGCAATCAGGGCTACATTGGCACAAGTTGGGCTGCAAGGACTCGACCACCCAATGTTCTTTGTCAATCGGCTACTCTCCAATGCATAACGTAACTGTAGTACAATGGAGAGGGAAGCATTGGGAATGGTCTATGTGGTGAAAAAATTTAGCCACTATTTATTGGCAACACCCTTCACTTTCTTCATAGATCATTAGGCACTGATGTATCTCCTAAATAAGCCAATCATAGAAGGACGCATCAGTAGATGGTTATTACTCCTGCAAGAATTCACATTCACAATAGTGGCATGCCCGAGAAAAAGCCATGTAATAGCAAACCAACTCTCTAAGATTAAGTCAGGAGAACCACCGGAAGGGGTAAATGAAGATTTTTGGATGCGCATCTATTGCAGATTGTTGCTTTAATACCACTATGGTATGAAGATATTGGTGAGTACCTATCCATGTCAACATTTCCTAGAGATATGTTTCCAAGCAAGAGGAGGAAGCTGGAACAAAAAAGTAACATTCCAGTTAATAAATGGACCCCTGTATAAAATGGGGCCAGATCACATACTTTGAAGATGTTTGATGAGTGAGGAAAGAGGAGTATTATAAGAATCTCATGAAGGGTTGGTCGGCGGGCATATGGGACCAGATGCCACAGCGAGAAAAGTTTTGCTGGCAGGATTATGGTGGCCAACACTACATACAGATGTTCGAGAGTGGGTGGTAAGGTGTGATACATGCCAAAGAGATTACATTCCATTGTCACCTTCGCAAACCCAGGAGCTATTCCAGAGATGGGGATTTGATTTCATAGGGCCATTGAAAGTCAACCAACTCCATTGGTGTTGATACATATAGTGGCAACTGAGTACCTAACAAAATGGGTAGAGGCTCAGGCCTGTGAAGACAACACAACATTGAGTACTGCCAAGTTCATATATAAATTGATAGTCACAAGGTATGGAATTCCCATCCAGCTAACAAGTGACCGCAGGGACATTTCGTCAACCACGTAATTCAGCTTATGACGATGGAGTTTAAAATATTTCACACATTGTTAAGTCCTTATTATCCAAGAGTAAATAGATAGGCAAAGGCAACAAATAAAATACTAGTTTCGGTCATTCACAAATCATGTGGCATTGAAGGGATAGATTGGGAAGAGAAGCCACCAATAGTACTATGGGCCTACTATATGACTTACAAGGTGACGACAGGACATACGCCCTTTCAATTGATGTATGGTCAAGAGGTCGTAGTACCAACAAAGTACTTGGTTCCAAGTTTACGAATAGCAGTAGAGAACTGATTGGGTGACACTGAAAGCCTAAAGGAGAGGCTATTTCAATTAAATAAACTTGACGAACGACGAGTCTTGGCTCAGTGGTTGACGGAGGCAATGCAAAAATGCCGCAAGTATTAGCATGATAAACATCTCCAGAGAATGAACTTTTGACAGGGACTATTAGTCCTCAAGTACAACAGTTGTGATGAGATTAAGCCCGATAGGTTCAAGGTGTGGTGGTTAGGACCGTTTCGAGTATGGGAAGTACTGGAAAATGGGTCAATAAAATTGGAAAACTTGGATGGCACAATGATCAAAGATACAGTAAGTAGATCTAAGCTTAAGATTTATAAACACAGACAGGAATTAATTTCGATCACTTTCATGGAGTTTGGAAAGGTATCTATATATGAACCAAGCGAGTGGGGATTTGTTGGAGTAGAACAACATTCTGTAGGAATAGACATGAATGAAAGCATAGACAGGGTATTCTTTCCAAGTATGAATCCAGATGAAGTTACAGGCTTGTATGCGCCACCAGGGTACTTCATGAAGTTGTACAATTACTAGAGATCCTATATGTCGTACGCAGGAATGAGAACGGGAGTGGTTGAAGATGTTGGGCCATGGGAAGTAGAAGAGGACAAAAGTATAGGTGATGATGACTAGGTTCAAGAAGATCAATGTATGACAGAAACATTTGCATTCTTATTGCCCAGAGAGATTGTCCCACCAAGGTATCTAGCGAAAACTATATTTTTTATAGAACGTTCAGCCTATGATGATGAACTTTGGTAAAGGAGTGAAAGGAATTTACCTGAAGGGGCACCTCGAAGTGCACCACTTCCCAGAAGCCGGATATGGAAAGAAGTGTACAAAACTAGACAGTTAACAGTTGACAAGGATGGGAAAACAGTTCGATGGGTCCAAGAACCGAAAGGATTGAAGTTAATCGACGTTGGTTAATTACACAAAGGTATGGGCCAATTAGAATTAGTTGATCAAATTTTTTAGTTAGAGGAAATCGACCAATGTTGTTTTAATGACTACTTATGGAAGACATATGAAGATTGCATTTTCTGCCACATGATGGAAATCTAGGTTGTAGGGGAAGATGGAAAAGAAGAAGAAAATATGGAGAGGGAAAAATTATGGCAAGAAGTGGACTTTGCAAAATTAGAAAATACTCACTCCTCGAAAGTAAAATTAGAGTAATTTTTTTTGGAAAATAGAAAAATCGGAAAAAAAACAAATTGGGAAAAAAATGAAGAAAAAAAGAAAAAATAAATAAAGAAAAAGTATAAAGGGGTTTTATGACCCCCCATTTTATCCCACTTTTCGTACGACTACTAACGAAATCATTCCATCATCGTACGAAGAGACTGACAAACCTACAGAGACTGTCGTATGAGTCTCCCAAACTCAATGCCATACAAGTTAAAGGTCATCGTACGAGTAGGATTTTGTATGAGTGGGGTGAATATCAGGCTCTGTCATATAAGTTAGATTCTACCACCTTTGCCTTCAACCGTACGACATCACTTTCGCATTGTCCACACATTGTTGATGACTGGTTTCCGTACGAGATCCTTGTTGTGTGAGGGGAAGAAGCTATTTTTAATGTCGTACATGTAAGTTCCCTAGATCATGCACCTCTACATTCACAAGTTGGAAGACCGATGTATGAGTAAGGTCTCCAAATTGTCGATGTCGTAGGAGTAAGGGATCATCATACGAGTTCAGGGACTTATTGTCGTGCGCTAATTTCTTCCTCAGTCATACACGAATCAACGTTGTAATTGATAGTACAAGGGAAAAACAGTCTTGTGATAAGCGACTTCATTTGTGAGTAAGAAAAGTAAAGTGTAGCAAGCAGTGCAAGATTTAGGAAAATAATAATGGCAGGGAAAATAATCAAGGAATTACTTGTGAAGTATAGACCGAAGGTTGCCATTGACACTGCAGTGCAAAAGAAATAACAACCACTGAAAGGGAAAACCAAAGAGAAGCACAGGGCAAATTCATTACAATGGGAGAGTTTGATGGCATCAAAATGTAGGACATGGTGGACAGATCACGCTGTTGACCATTTGCTCAAGGTAGCTCTTTAGAAAGCTCAGGTTGACAAGGTGATTCAAATTCCTTATTTTAATTTCAGAGATTTTGAAACCCTTTTGAGAAGCATGGTTGCTAATTTTAATGTACGTTCTCAACAAACAATTATTAAGTACATGAATACATCAGTTAAAATTACGTTCAGACCTAAGGACTTTGAGAGGGTTTTGGGTATCCATTGTCATGGCTTCACGGTTGCTAAACAAAAAGTGTCACCAAGTCAAAGGGAAGCCACACTCGAGAAGATATGTAGAATTGATCTAAGTGATAAGGAGAAGGGAAAATTGAGGGTTATAGGTAACCAAGGGTTGCGTCAGGACCAGCGAGCCACTGATCAGTGGAAATGTGTAATGGATGTAATTCAGGGCAGATTGATAGGAGCCACCCGCTCCTCTGATATCTTTCTTTGGATGACTGACTACATGGTAAGTCTCAGCGAGGGAACCTTGTATAACTAGGTGGCAGTATTATCCGAAAGGATACATGAGTTCATGAAGATGATGTACAAATCCTTTTACATGACACAACATGCTATTGCTATACTCCTCAATGCCATTTACACAGAGGTATCTTCACTGGAAGGAGGACCATTCCATCCTGACAAGGAGCATGGCCCTTCTTGGCCTACGATTTTTAGATGGACGAATTTGCGGGCCCCAGTGTGGGGTGGAAAAGGGGAAGAGCCTAAGACAGTCAGTAGGAAGAGGAAAGCACCAACAACAACAAAATCATCCTCCGAGGCTTCCCATAGTGCAGATAGGTGAGATTGCACTATTGAGTGATGTGCCATCACATACTACTATTGCCACTCAGTCGAGTGTTAATCTAGTACCTTGGGGGGAGATAAGGATGTCGATGAGTGAGGATCTAGTTACTCTTCCAATTGAGGACATCACTCAACATACTAGGTGGTCACTAGAGAACTCAGCATAGGTTGATAGTTGGCTGCAGTTATTGGGAGCTCCCCTCTAGATTACAAACATCCCTCATGTGCATCCTCTATGGGAATTACCAGAGTTGGCTAATGAGCCTGCAGTTATTATGCCACTACCGACTACTTAGGTGTAGAGAGTAGAGGTAGCACTAGTTCCTACCCAAGCACAATGGGTAGACATGGTATAGATATTGCCAAGGGGTCCTTTGGTTGAGCAAGCCCGTACACTTAATCCAATCATGATAGAGGGTGGCTCTCCAGTAGGAGAGATGTAGGATAGGCTTTAGGAGACCTGAGAGTCTAGACAAAATGACTTTCTAGATATTCAGACCTGGCAAGGAGGATCCACTTGGAATGATTCTGAGATATGTACATGATCTTGAACCAATAGGGGTGATTATTAGTGAGGTGGTGAATATTATTAGATGAATCAATAATAGACATTCCCCCTTAGTTCTACAGGAGGCCCGAAGGATAGAAAAATTTGGTATGGACTCTAAAACTGAGTTTGCACACATTTTCAAGGCTAAATGGTGGTTGAGCATAGACACACACGAGATGCATGTTGCTTGGAGGCCAGATAGGATTGCTCTTAGATTTGGAGGTAGGGATAGTCATGTGCTAGCCTATACCATTGAGGATCACTTCTAGGCACTCTTCTATCAATGTGAGGAAGAACTAGAGAATCATGTTGCAGCCATAGAGAAAATTGAAGAAGCTGCCCAAGTTTGTAAGAAACTTTGAGAGGCTACGAACGATCAAACCATCCAGTATCAGAGGCAGGTTGCTTAGCAAGATGAGTTGACGGAGTTGGAGAAACATAAGGTGATAGCACAAGAGTCTGCTTTGGAGGACAGAGCTAGGGAGCTTGCAGCTAAGGAGAAGGAACTAGGTGACCTCCTACACACTCATGAGCTAACGAAGAAGGAGTTGGTTGATCTTGCCAGTACACATGCAAATACTAAATAGGAGTTGGTGGACCTCCAGGCTATACATGAGAGAACCAAAAAGCAGTTGGAGGAGGCAGTTCATATGGTTAGGGTGAAAAGGTAGAGGGAGGTTGTAGCAACTCACCATCTTTGGGAACATACTGATGAGGTTTATTGTAATGTCCCTTTTCACAAATCAAAATTTCTCAACCTGGTTCACAAATTTCAACTTGCAAAAAGAGCACATTAGTACACTAAATCCTTGGATATTTGAAATATTCAAAAACATAGAATATTGTAATTATAATTTCTATGATCAACATCAATTATCATTTCATATCTTATTTCATATTCTTATGATCACTATCAATTCACATTCTTTAAGACTATCTTATAGTCCTTTTCATTAAGTATTTCACATGTTCTTTCTTAAGTTCTCTTTTCTCATATTTCACTTTCTTTACCATGACAATTCACATGCTCTATTATTTAGTCATAATCTCTATCAATATATATTTCATACTTTCTAACTCTTTCTCATGTGTTACTCATTAACACCATATGGGAGAGATGAGATGAGATTTTCCACTATCCACCATGGGGCTCTAATATCTCCTATCCTTAGACTCAAGTAGTACCCTTAGTACTCTTAGAGTTAAGGCCTCTATGAGACTCCTTGGTACTCTTATGATGCCTTGCATCATGGTAACCAAGGCCACGAAATCACAATCCTTTGTACTATGGGTACCTTATACCACATGTGACAAAGGCCTCTATGTGATTAATATCCTTTGCACTATGGGTACCTTATACCACATGTGACAAAGGCCTCTAAATACCCATGAATGGCCTCTTAGGCATTTCATTCTCATGCTTTCCCATATGAAGGTAATGGATGCATCATGTGACTGTTTGCATATAAAATCAAGTTCTAAGAATATTAACATGCAAAAGAAATGTTAAATATGGAAAAGGAAATATCAATGTTGCAATCATACCTGAATATTACAAGATTATAAGAGGAATGAGCATTAACACATACCTTTCAATGGTTGTCTTACTCTTACCTTTTCATATTTCTTTGTTCCTATCTTCTCGAATGCAAAATATATATATATATATATATATATATATATATATATATATATATATATATATATATATATATATATATATAATTATGATTCTATGAAACTTTGATCCATTCTTGGTATGATGCTGATCTATATAGGGAGAGCATATTCTATAGGCCCCGAATTGCACCCTGGCTGGAGCGCATCATTCAGAGACACCAACTAGCAGGTTTGTAGGATAAAGAAGCGCTCTACATCTGTTCGCCTTGGATCTGGATATCAGACATAGCTGAGAGAATGGAATCGTCTTCATTAGACATATTTATATCATATTTGGAGGCCACTTCCATTTGTAACTCATCATCTTTGAGTTCGCTGAACTTGGATCAAATTGCCATCAATCTAAAAGTTCGTACTACACTACAACAATGCTCAGCAACTATCATTGTATATCTCTTTGGGCAGTGAATCAAGTTTGAAGACCAACAGCATCATTGTAAGAGTAGCAATCAACATAGGGACTATTTGAGTAGACAATATAGCATTGGCCATGTGCATTTATAGCTAAAGTAATCAACATTAAGGATCAGTGATCAAGTTGTGACTCCAATTGCCATCATTGAGGACTTGATTGTAATTCTTATCGATGTTTGATGATGCTGATATGATTCGATGAGTAGAGGATGAGGATCTTATTCCTTTTTCCATGCTCGGATTGATTACTTGATTGTTGAATGATGATATGCTGGTATGAAGGTGGATGGATTGTTATTCCTATTTCACTCATGAGATATCCCTTTCATATCCTCTTTCGAATACCAATATAGACCTTCGTGGCTATGTGAGGGGATGTGTTCCTTTCCCAAAGGTGACGTTTGTCTTATAGTAACCGCACCTTTTAATTTCTTTTATATTTTGATGATTGTTATATAAAGTGATGTATGTTTGTCTTAGGTCAACCACTTATATTGTCTTCCACTGAATGTATCCTATGCCCTTTACTCAACGTGGGAATTAATCATGTGGGCCCAAGGGTCGATCACTATATTAACAATTATTATATTTCTAGAATTATATTATAATAATAATAATTTATTTATTAATATTTATAGATTAATATAACATATCTTGTTTGTGAATATATATATATATATTATATAATAATATTATTTAATATTATTCATTAAATATTATATAATAATAATATACACAATTATTTCTTTTATCGACTAAATATCACTTTTCATGAAAGCAACTAAACAATGTCTTAATATTGGGTCATGACATTTATCAGTTGCACCAGTTGGTCTCCTAGCAGCAGCAACAACAGACTTCAACATCAGTTCCATCAACGATAGCCCCATCAGCATCTACTCCTCCACGGATGTCTACTTCCCTTCCACCTACTTCTCAGTAGTCTAGCTTATGGGTTTTTGTGAGTTTTTGTATCCTAGTCGTCTAGAAGATGACTAAACGTTTGGGGGGATAATGTTAGTCGCACAATATAATTTTTGTATTTAGTTATGTTTTGGTTGTGATTAGTGAGGTTGTTACCTCTCGACAATTTTAGTCATTGGTGACAGTTGGCCATCTAGGCAAGTGTCGACCTCCTTTATATACTCATCATATCATTGTATTGAGGACGGTTCAATTTTTTATATCATTGTATGGGCAAATTCTGAGATAATATACATATGAGTTCTATTATGAGTTCGCAATGAATGTTTATGATGTTATTTTACTTTCAATTCATAAACATTATGGTTATTCTATATGTTCTATTAGACTTAATATGCAGTAAACAAATTTCTGGTAATTCATTCACTTGTGTATACAATAGCTTGAATTTCTTTTAGTGCACACCATTGACAAGACTTGCTTCTTCCCATAAATTTTAACTAAACGTAACTCATTGCACAATGTACACAATACCATTTGCATCAAGTTCTTCATCCTTTAAATTTGAGGACGATCTACCCCTTAGTCACTCTACATTGCATCTTCTAATAGGCATTCCCAATCATTTTTCAATCTTCTACAAAGTTATGTGAATAAAGAATTAAGAAAACTTGATATTCCCAATGTATGGGTTTCCTACATGGAATTGGTATTGATATAAATCATTTTCCTTCTAATACCTTCTATATAATTATTTTCCACATGTTGAAAAGAGACATTCATAGAGGAGTTAAAACCTAGTGCTCCAGCATGGAAGAGTGACTCCCCTTTTGAGATGCTCTTACACACTTCCCAAAATAGGTAGTATATGACATTCTTATAAGTCTACTTCGTAACCCCCTCTTACATGTTATCTACATCTATCATAGCCACTTGGAAAAGTGTTAGACTATGTCATATATGAAATCATCTAACTTCCCTATGCACAACAAACTATTTGTGAAAGGCCCAACATTACAATGCATGTAATATTAAATAATTATAATTATTCCTATGACTTTGCAATGTGGTACAACACCTAATCCTAACAATAGTTGTCTTTAAACATTCTAATATTAAAATAAGATTTTCAAAAGTAATTTCTTGAGCATGGACCACTATGTTTTAAGAGCCATATGTTGGAGTCCTAATGTCACTCCCAAGGAAGTTGTTAAATATACTCCTAATGGGCTGAAAATTCCAACATCCCTCCTCATATACATTTCCTTCTTCCTTATGCCTTGAAACCTCTAGTTAAAGTCCTACAAATTGAGGAAACTAAATATATCCTAATACACTTGAATGTAAAGGTTTTTATGTCTATCAAGATAGACATTAATTTCATGAGGTTATGTGTTATCAATTTGAGAAAATATCCTCCAATACAATATTAAGCTATTGGGTGGGCTTAATTCATGTTTTTATGTAAATGCAATGGGCATTTGTAGAAATATAGTCCTCTTAGAAACCCCTTAAAATTGACTATAGCTTTGGAACTACCCATCCCTCAATAAATAATGAATATATTAATAAAAATGAAGAAAATAGAATGGAAATTGATTAGTGTGCTAAAGTGTCTAAAACTAATGAGGTAATAGACCCTAAAAAATCTTTAACTTGGTCCCAAGTTCCTCCTTTTCTTTGGAAAGCTATTAATCTTATTTTTTTGGATAAAAGGCACCAATGCCTAAACTATATTATACTCATAGTTACATCAACTAGATATTGAGGCCCATTTCTAGAACATCAACTTCTCACACATGATCATAAACAAAAAATAGGTGGTAGAATACATATAGCTTTTATATCACCTAATACATATAAATGACATCAATCCTTAATAGAGCTATAGAGCTATAGATGAGAACAAAAGACCCCATGAGTTTAAACAACACTAGTTGCAGGATCATCAACCTAGTTAAAAAAACCATCCACATCCTCTTCAATGACATTAAGATTAGGGACCTCGCCATCTTGGTTTGTAGGAAAATGTGGTTCATGTGTCAATAACAAGCTTATAGCATGAAAGTACTCCTAAACTTGATCTGCTAGCTGAGAGTCGAGTTCATGTTGATGAGCATGAAGTGCATTATCCACAATAAATTCACATTGGAATTGGAGGCCATGTTTCACAGCATTGTAGGTGCATATTACCACTGAATTCCTCTATAGATCCTTGTGGGAAAACAGTCCCCCAACCAACCCCCTCCCAGTGAACAAGTCATAGCCTCTCATTGCCTCATAGAGGATTTTCTCAAAGATAAAGTGATCTTGAACAAAGTCTGTAACATTTTTTTTGTAGAAGACTTGGATTTTGAAGCAAATCCATACAATTAGATAGAAATAATGATAATACCTGAGAGGGATAAAGGATTCTAGGTGAACTCTAAAGAATTTCCTTTCTCTTTAAGAATTGCATCGCCTCCTCTACCATAGGGCAATCAAACTCAAAAATCTTTGCTAGCATCTTAGAATTGAAAGCTCCATATTTAGGGGTATCCTATTTTTGAATAGGGATATTGATTCACTTATTCCTTGGTTGGCTCTCCATCTTAGAAGGATAAGTAAAATGACATTTGCCAAGGGTATAAATAGAAAATGGCTTCTATGATTCAATGTATCTTACAACACACATAAGTGAAGCACATCATCCACACTTAGCTTAACAGGGAGGAGATAATTTACTTCACAAACTTTAGAAACATGGAAGATAATTTACTTCGCACACTTCAATAGTATGAAAGGCACTGAATAATGATGATACTTTCACATCTCTCTAGTTGGGCAGGTGAGTTGTTGATGCATCTAAACACATTAGAAATAAAGCCCTTTAAATAATTATTGCATTAGAACAAAGTGGGAAATGTGCCTGCAACCAAAAAGAAAGATATTAGTATATAAAAACATCCCTATAGAGGGGGTTGATGTTTCTCATTTTCCATGATGACATGGATGGTTGGGAATTGCTTTATTATGTAGTCATCCAACTCAATTAAACCCTATTGTTGATCGCATGCTAAATTAGCAAGATTGTTTGCTAGTTTATTTCCCTCTCTTAAGCAATGGTGGAATGCATAAAACTCAAATTGATCCAAAATCTGCCAAACCTTCTAAAAAAATATACCTGATTTGCCAATTGTTAGGTGATTTAATCTTAATAACATTAATAATGTTGAGAGAGTCGCCTTCAATACTGATTTTTTTAAAAAATCTTTTTTACCAATTTCAAGCCTGCTAAGAGAGCTTGTGCTTGTGCTTTGTTGATTGTCCCAATTGATAGTTTTATGGCTAAATCATTTAGCACTTCTCCTTTCAAATTTTGAATTACACAACCAACCCCTGAAACACCTAGGCTTCCTCTTAAAGCACCATCAAAATTCACCTTGACCAAGGAAGAAATAGGAGGGATCTAGGTCACTTTATTCCTATCAACTTTCTTTGAAGTTTGAAAGCAACCAAAAGGGGGCAATTTCAAATATTTACATTGTGTCAAAATATTTGAATCCAAAGAGAAGAAAGTTAACTTGGTAGATCTAGATTTTAGTACTTGTGCCATAACCACTTCAGATATTGATTTTTCCAAATGACTAGTTACTTCTTCAAAACTGGATATCTCTTTTCTAAAAATTCTCCTATTCCTTTCGAGCCAAATATTCCAAATCAAGAGTGAAGGAGAAACCAGCCAGATTGGAGAGACTTGGTTGAATCTTTGTAAAGCAAAGGCATAGTAGCTCAAATTTAAGCTCAACCATCTCCAACAATTATAAGTAAAGGGGCAAGAAAGTAGTAAATGATCTGAATCTTCTTCAACCTCTTCGTGCATAAGAGATAGTTGAAAGGTTCTAAAATTCGTAGCTTGGCTAATTTGGAGCTAGTAAAAAAATATTTATTTAACATCAGCCAAGTAAAGGTTCTTGCCTTTAGCAATCATGCTTCATTCCAGCAAAATTTGTAAGGCCAGTCATCTTTCAAACTAGAACCAGAAAGGATTAAATATTTATATCCCTATTTGACACTATATTGTTTAGACTTTGATGGTGCCCATATAAGCTGATCAGATTGAGGTGAGTAGAGAATTTTCCTTCTCTGCAAAATAGATTGCAATAAGGTTTTTTTTTTCTTGTGGGATAGGGCAATCTTGAAGATCCTTCCACTTGACTCTATTAAAAAATGAATCACTTACCACAGTAAAGAAGTCCTTAACCTTTTCACCCCAAAGTTGTTTTAGCACTATTTTATCTTCCGATAAAGAGTTCAAATTACCAATAGGAGGTTGCCCATTCCATGCATCATCCCATAAGGAATCTTTTTTACCATTGTGAACTATCCATGAAAGGTGTGGTAATATAATTCTCTACATTTTAGTATGAAATTCCACATTTTGGACCCCCCTCTATGGGTTTGAGATTGTGAAAATTCTATCAGGGGCATTAGAATTCAGGTATTTAGCTTGCATGATCTTACAACATTTAGTTTGTTGCTTTGAGAAGAGATTGCATGCTAGTTTAGCCCCTAAAGCCAAATTAGCCAAATATTATATATTAATAATATTATTTATATGTATAAAATATTAATGCATACGTAATTATCTCTACTCAAATTGACTAAACACTATATTTCACGAAAGCGATTTCATCGTCTTTTATCATGATGTTTAAATCTTTAATTTAAACAATGCCTTAATATCGGGACATCACAGTCTACCCCACTCAAGATTGCTTGTCCTCAAGCAATCACAATTAGGAGAAATTGTCAAGATCTAAATCAATCTTTATGAGGAATTGTTGTTAGTATTCCTGTCTTAATCTAATTGCGAATGTTTACCTTTCTTAAGACAAGTTTCCTTTTGTTACCAAAAGACATCTTGACGTTTGACCTCGAAATTGGTCTTTGGGTGGAACGAGTTTTTTTTCCATTACCTTGCACTTTTCATCTTGATGTGTTGAGACGAAGTCATGGTTTTGATTCAGAATGAACATTATTATGAACATGCTTTAGTGAAGAGAAAATTATTGTGATTCCATGAAAGAGAATTTGTGACCAAAGAATACTTGAAAGGTCTAATGAAAGACAAATGTATAGGTAAGCATTTATTTGATGTTTTGAATAACAACGATGTGATGCAAGTATCATAGATGAAGATGTGGTTTTAGACAATGAAAATATTTTCAATGCTAAAGAAGATTTTGAGAGTATTGAGATTCCAAGATTCCAATGGATGATGAAGACATCTTGAAAATTTGGAGAGATGAATCTAATGATGTTGTAGAGAAGGTAGATTCAAGTAAGACTTTGATTATTTCACAAATCGTAGGAGTGTTTAATAATTGATGATAAGATAGTGTGGAGACAATCAATGATGGATAAGATTATTAGAAGAGAGAAGATCCATGTTGTCAAAGGGAGTATATGTGAGACACGAAGGATGAAACAATTTAGTAAGTGTATTAGAATTGAAGGAAATGTAGTTGATGAAGGATACAATCAAGAATTTGAATTTGATTTTCGTAATTAAATCTGCATTGTCTGTTATAGATCTACATGCTCCATTTCCTTATAGTTTTATTTCTAACTCCTTGCTATAAATTAACTCTCATCAAAGAACCTTAGTCATTTATTGTTCTCAAATTCTAATTTTTCATAATTTTAACCATCTTTGATCCCCAGGCTAACAAGACCAAATCTTTGATACCACTTGTAATGTCCCCTCTTAGGATATTCTTGATTTCTTAACCTGCACACAAGAATAACTACTAGAAAGGGAAATTAGCAATGCTAACGATCAATAAATTAGAATATAGTAATGAAATCAATACATCATAACATAATTAATGATATAGAACAAATAATATTTAGTTCAACATATAGTTATCCAATCCTCAAGCTAATCCTATGATGGGGCCCATAGGAATACTTGCAAGTTAGAGCATGATGGAGGGCACACTTCCTACCTATCACCTCTTATGTCCACCTTGGCGGCACACCCTACCAAGATCAAGTTCCAGACTCAAGAGTGTGATGGAAGGAACACTTCCTACCCATCACATCTTGACAAGAGCATGATGGAGGGCACACTTCCCACCTATCATCTCTTAATGAGGGCATGATGGAGGGCATTCTTCCTACCTATCATCTCTCGTGGACTGGAAGGACCAACATTCCTACTTGCCTCTATACCCTTATGCAACCCAACATAGTTTGCTTGTAATTGAATAAGACAATTAGATATAAGTACGTCTTGATCAATAAATATAGTTCATTTCAGGGATGGCAATATATCCTCTTGTTGTGCCACAATTGTTTATATGACTTGATTGATTGATAATTCCAATCTGCTACTATATATATGTGAGGATGACTGGTTTATATTTTTGTATGCTCCCTCTTTCTTATGCAGATTTGAATATTAATTTAGATATATATCTTTTATTCAGACATCTATTCTTCTTCCTCTTAAATTAGAATATGTTTACTCTTCTTAATTCAGAATATATTTATTCTTCTTCCTTACTGTCCTCTAACTCCCAATTCATCTCATTCTTTATACCTCATTCATACCTTTTCATTTGAAGAGACACACTAATTCGTGCCTCCTTCTTAATCATTATCTTCATGATAATTATCATCAATATACTAAATGTTGAGAATGACGCATGTCTCAACCTGTAGAACTATCCTCAAAGTTAACTATATCAACTTGAGTGCATGAAGGAGGCTTTTCACATGCAATGCGTTTGCATGTATGTAGTTAGCGGTGGATCCTTTCACGGAGGTGGTTGCATTGTTTAGTAACTATCGTCAATAATGAGAAAAGTCTATGTTACCATGCGTTGAGTTTGACTCATGTTAATACTTAGGTTTGTTTGAGATATTGCATGTTGTAATGCCATCTCTTCGATGATACTTCATTAAAAATTCTATGCCTTAGTTTTTTTAGCAGAGTGAAGTTGAGAATTTTTGGAGACACCGTTATGCTGCCAAAATTATCCCAGATTTTTGTTGAAGATTGGTGAACACCTCGAGAAGCTTAGTGTTGATATTGTATTGTAATTGTTTGTTACTGATAATACAAAGTATTGTGCTTTTGGTGTGTGGGGTTTTTACCTAGAAAGGTTTTCCCCACATAAATATGTGCATTATGATGATTATTATTTTATGCATGTGTATTTGAATGTGTTTCTTTCACTATAACAATTTAAGGATTTGTATGAATTTGCACTATCTCCCCCACATAGATTAGTGTTGGAAGAGTTGTTCCACACCTATGCTTCCTTTCAATCTGCCTTGTTATATGGATCACAACTTTCCTTAATAGAGCGTTGTCTTTTTTTCCCATTGTTGCTTCTCATATCATATTATATGGTGCTCCCTTACCAAATAGGGATCGTTGTTTTGGTATAATCATCTATATGCCAATGTTTGAATATTAATGAGAATAATTTATAATATATTCGTTGTTGTTAAAGGTAATCGCTACCAATATGAATCGCAACCCTTCATTACTTATTCATCGCTACATGTCTTTAAATAAGAATCACTACCTTAGTATAAGTTTTGCATTATTATATTAATAATTATATTTATAATAATATTTAATTTAATATTTATTTCTATATAATTTAATAATATATTTATAGTATTATATTTTAATAATATTTAGATTGTTATTATTTATATTTATAAATATAATAATATATTCTTGTTAATATATTATATTTTAATTATATTAAAATATAATAATATTATTTAATATAATATTATTTATTTGTTTATGATATATGGGTGTGGGCCCTCATCCCACGGCTTATCCATATATATATAATTTATTAAATATTATATTTTAATTATATTAAAATGTTTATATAATAATGACCTCCTTGTCTTAGTACTAACTCGAAAATGAGCTTGTTGCCGAAGTTTCCAGTGGCTTGGGTTTCAAACTCATTCGTAGTGTTGGAGGAGAATAACCACGCAGCGGACAAGGGTTCTGATGATCATGCTTTCAGAGACCTCAACTTTATTTCTCATGGCCTAGGGCGGCCAAATCCATATGAATATGGTGGTCATTGCGTCGAGAGGAAGATCATTGCGCAAAGGCTGGCCTCAGAGATCCCATGGTGGGGGAAGGAGAAATTTTGGGTAGAGAAAGGTTTTGAGGTGTAGGGCAAACAAAAAGAGGGCACTCAGGCAAGATCAGGCCCGCAACCCAAGGCAAGAGTAGGTGCAAATTCTATAAAGGATCCACTCTTCCCCAATTCTGTAATCGACAAAGACCGTGTTTCTTTGGTCAAACCTCTACAAAATGCAACAGATAATCCAATCGTCGAGTTTGGTGATGTGCTTGGAAGGGAAGTCAAAGAAAATGAAAAATTCTTTATTGAAGGGCTTAATTGGGTGATTTCTCAAGTTCTGGAAGCCTAGTTGTTTAGCACAAGTGGATCATCGATACCTGGGGTCTAATTCTGAAAGAGGATCTCTAAATTTACCCCTGTAGCTGAGGTTTTTTCATTGTCATCTTTAATAATATCCAGGACAGGAAGACTGCACTTTGTGTTTATAAGTGGAGCTACAACAAACATCTTCTTATGCTCAAACCCTAGCACCCTAAATTTAATCCAAATTTTGAATCTTTTGCGGTTACTCCTACCTGGATCTGACTTCTAAACCTCCCGCTTTAGTTTTGGTTTGAAGATTGTTTTGAAGCTATAGGCAACAAGCTGGGAAAATTTCTACTTGTGGACAAAAGCTCCTTTTATTTCTACCACACTACCTTCGCTCGTATTCTAGTGGATATTAATACCAGCAAAGACCTTCCGATTGAGATCTCTTTAAAAACAATGAATTACAATTGGAGCTAGATTTTGGATTATGAGAGCCTTCCATTTAGATGCCATAGATGCTTCAGCACTAGCCACATAGCAGCAAAGTGCCTCAAACTTAAGTTTGATAGTCATGCATCTTGGTGGAAAGATTCCTCAGTTCATCACTACTCTGTGGAAAAAAAGGCTTCCTCACAGTCACATGATTGCAAAGAAAATTCATCTACAGAGGTAAAGAAATCTCCTTCATCCCCCACTCTTGAGGTGAGAAGTGCTCACATTTCAGACAGGGAAGATACTAAATCAGGAAACAAACTTCCTTTCCCATCAGAGAATACAAAATCACCAGGTATTGCAGATCTTATTGACTCAGGCAACAAGTTTATTTCACCTTCAAGAGTGAAGGTTTCAGAGGAAACATCTATTCCAAAAGAGGATTTCGGGGAGGACAAGAGCTGGAGAGAGGTAAAACGGAAAAAGAAAATTACTAAAAGTGAGAAATGCAGCATGAATCAGCGTGCTTATGCAAAAATGATTAAGCAAGATTATAGCTCTTAGGAAGCCTGGGTTTACAAATGGGGTGTCTAGAATGTAGAAGTTTCAAATTCATAATTTGTGTTTGAGCCCGTTCTTTAATGGGCTGTCAGGGTTTGTTCATGATTGTCTTTGGATTGATGCAAGCATTACCGCTTGCTTATTGGAACCCTTTTCTTAGGGCATGCACTTGGCTTTATTTTATTTTTATATATTATAAATTAAATCTTACCAAGCAAAAAAAAATATTTATATAATAATATTATTTAATATTATTTATTAAATATTATATACTAATAGTATTATTTATATGTAAATTAAATATTAATACATACGTAATTATCTCTATTCAAATTGACTAAACACTATATTTCACGAAAGTGATTTCACCGTCTTTTATCATGGTGTTTAAATCTTTAATTTAAACAATGCCTTAATATCGGGACATCACAGGATCCTTGCACCTCTGTTATGTTCTGTTGTACATAATTTGTCCCAAGAAATCAAAGCAATTTTATTTTCTTTCTTAGCATTACCTTTCCAACGAAAGTTCCTAAGCCTCTTCTCAATATCATGGATAACCCCTTTAGGCAATTTTAGAAGATACATTATATAGATTGGAATTGTTGATAGCACTACCTTTATTATAGTGATTCTACCAGCTAGGGTCAGCCAATGATCCTTCCAAGAGGAAACTCTATTTTGTATGGGCAAAGAAATATCTCCAAAAGCCTTTTTTATTTGCACCTATGAATAGTGGAATCCCCAAGTACTGACAAGGGAGGACATTTGGCCTAAAACCCAAAATTGTAGTAATATGAACTTGGAGAGGAGGATTTATGTTACAAAAAAAAGGTTTTTGATTTTTCTAGATTAATCACTTGTCTTGATGCTTGACCATAAAGATTTAAGATCCTTTTAATATTCCTAGTTTCCATAACAAAAGGATATACAAATAACAAAGTATCGTCATCAAAAAGAGCATGTGTAATGGAAAATGGGAGTCTAGGAATAGAAATACATCTCTAACTCTAAATTTTGTTCTGATTAGAGATGGTTCTACTAAGATCTTTAGCCATTATAATGAAGAGAAAAGGAGAGAGAGAGAGAGAGGGTCTCCCTATCTCACTCCTTGAGAGGAGTGAAAAAACTAGTAGGGAAACCATTAAATAGCACTGAAAACTTAAACTTGAAATGCAAGATAGAATCCATTTACACGATTTTTGAGAAAAGCCAATTTTTTTAAGAACTTGAATAAGGAACTCCTATCTAACTTTGTCATATGATTTCATCATATCCAACTTAATGACCATGGTAGGAAGTTTATTTGTATGAATGGAATGCATAACTTCATGAGCTATCAAAGTTCCTTCAGATGTTTCTTTTTCCGGAACAAAACTGCCTTGCTCTTCTAAGATGATTTGAGGGATGATAGTATCTAATCTCATAGTAAATATTTTATACAAAGTATTACATAATGAAATTGGCCTAAATTCTGAAAAATAAGAGGGGGAGCTAGTTTTTGGAATTAAGGAAATGTATGTTGCATTCATCTCCTTCGAAATAGTTCTATTCCTCCTAGACTCTTCAACTGCCAGCCAAACATCCCTACCAACAAACTCCCAACACTTCTAAAAGAAGAGGGTTGTGAAGCAATCAGGCTATGGAGTTTTATCAGGTGATAAAGAAATCTTACCTCTTCTAAAATAAATCCCTTTAAGAGACCTCTATTATCCTCATTAGTTACAACCGTTGGAATATTATCTAAGATTTGGCAAGATGAGGAAGCTAAAGTTGTATCCATCTAAGATTGTAGTTTGGATAATACATTTAAAAATAAATCCAATACCTCCTTTTGAATTTCCTGCTAATCAATGAGAATTTGCCCTGTACTAGATTTGATAGCAAAGATAGTATTCATTTGCTTTATGATCTTTGTAGATGCATGGAAGAACTTTGTGTATCTATCACCCTCTTTTAACCATAACTCACATGATTTCTTCCTCCAATAGATCTCTCCTCGGGCTAATAATTCTTCTAACTTCCCTTGTAATTTATTTTGAAGATCAAATGATTCCTTATTCATCCCAAACTATATGATGTAATCATTGAGGTCCTATAAAAGTTTTTGAGTTTCTTCTTTTTGTACAAAGATGTTTTTGAAATGTTGCTCATTCCAAAATCTGATTTTATGTTTGATGAATTGTAATTTTGTACAAATCTGAAACATCCTGGAGCCTACTGTGAATGGAGCATTCTCCCACCAATTCCTATGCAAGGGAATAAACTGGTTATCTTGAAAGCACATGGCCTCATTTATTTGAAGTAAGATTTATGGGAATTTAGGTGCACGTCTTTTCTACTAACTCCAACAAGATAGGAAAGTGGTCTAGACAAGAAAATGGAAAAATTGATGTGTGAGAAAAATTGTCATCAGAGAACTAATTAGCGGAGAATAAGAACCCATCTAACCTTTCTGCTATAATCAACTTTCTTTCCTTTCAATTCAGTAGTATTAATTAGTTCCTGCTACTATTCTAGAGTCAAGACATGCTCTTCTCGAAGACTTTCTTCTTCCTCCTCAAAGGGAACATTCCCAACTATATCTTGACTTTTGTCAACTTCTTCTCTTTCCTCTTCTTTCTGAGGACTTTGCCTCCCCTCAGATTGTTGTTCTTCAATCGACTCTTGTTCAAACACCTCTTCATTGAGGTGTTCTTGTTCAACATGTTCTGTTGTGGTCTTCTCTTCCTGAGACCTATCTTGCTTATGTTGTTCATGCTCTATTTGCTTAGTCTTAGGTTGCTGCTTAGAAGTAGAAGGTGGAAATACCACAATACCAAATGTTTCTTGTTGCATTTTTGTTTCGACTATTTGCTCCCTTCACCCGAGTGTTGGCCAATTGTAGCTCTTGGAGGAATGATTTGAGAAAAATGTTTAACTCTTAAGCGGGATGTTATTCATGCGGCTCCTTCTTTATACATCATGGAAGTTTCATCAAACTTCTCCTTTACAACTTTGAACACATCTTCTGGAGAAGCAGTGTTAATAAAGACTCCACTCTTTGTAGTTTTGGGAGGCTTTGCCTATGATTTCTGTCTCTTGTTGGCTGGTGATCTTGAAGTAGAAGACTCGTCTTTGCCTTGTTTCCTATTATGTGGAGCAGGTGGCACGAACCCCGAACCCCATTCCTCCTTGACACACTTCGACACTCAGCCCAAACACTGGGCCCCAACCCCGTTCCCCAAAACTAGGCTCGAACGACATCCCCCAGAGCTTGTCCCAATTACGTTCCCTACAATGGGCCTCGCCCCCTTTCCTAAACAACGATGCCCACTGACATTGGCGAAGTGGTACGAGTCAACCTCTGGACAGGCCTCAGTGCACTAGTTAACAACGTCCAACGGCGCATGTCGCCGACCATGTTTTTGAAATGTTGGCTTACCCCTCGACCGCCCAAGCCCCCTTAGGTCTAACAAGTCCCTCGGGCCAGGTCACCCATTTACCCAAGTCCCCCGGTCTCCAGAGTCGTTCAGTTGGCCCAACTTGCCAAGCAAGCCCCCCGTCCTGAATTTTATGGGAACCCCATCCAATTGAATTATCTGGAAACCCCACCGGACTTGATTTTGAGGATACCCCGCCGGACCAGATTTTACAAAAACCGCACTAGACCAGATTTTGTGGAAACCCCATCAGACCAGATTTTACGGAAACCCCACCAGACCAGATTTTACGGAAACCCCACCGGACCAGTTCTTGTGGAAACCCCACCGGACCAGATTTTATGAAAACCCCACCGGACCAGGCTTTGTGGAAACCCCACCGTACCAAATTTTACGAAACCCGACCGGACCAGATTTTATGAGAACCCCAGGTCCCCTAACAGCAGGCCTCGACTCCACTCCGTAATGGCTTTCCCCAACACTCGCCCTGAAACGCGTTCACTGACGATGCTCCCCAACATTAGGCCTCGACCTCGCACTCCGACAACATTCCCCAATGCTAAGCATGAGCCTCGAACCCCTTTCCTCCTTGACACACCCCGACACTGGGCCAAAACACCCTTCCCCGTTGACTTCCCCAACAGTGGGCCCCAACCCCGTTCCCCAAAACGGGGCTTGAACAACATCCCCCAGAGCTTGTCCCAATTGCATTCCTTACAATGGGCCTCGCCCCCTTTCCTAAACAATGACACCCACTGACGTTGGTGAAGTGGCACGAGTCAACCTCTGGACAGGCCTCATCTGCACTAGCTAACGACGTCCAACAGCGCATGTCGCCGACCATGTTTTGAAATGTTGGCTTACCCCTGGGCCGTCCAAGCCCCCTTAGGTCGAACAAGTCCCTCGGGCCAGGTCACCCATTCACCCAAGTCCCCCCGGTCTCCAGAGTTGTCGAGATGGCCCAACTTGCCAAGCTCCCCCGTCCTAAATTTTACGGGAACCCCATCGACTTGAATTATCTGGAAACCCCACCAGACTTGATTTTGAGGATACCCCGCCGGACCAGATTTTACAGAAACCGCACTATACCAGATTTTATGGAAACCCCACCGGACCAGATTTATGGAAACGCCACCGGACCAGTTCTTGTGGAAACCACACCGGACCAGATCTTTCGAAAACCCCTAAACCCTAAAACCCTAAACCTTAAAACCCTAAACCCAAAACCCAAAACCCTAAACCCAAAACCCTAAACCCAAAACCCTAAAACCCTAAACCCAAAACCCTAAACCCTAAACCCTAAAACCCTAAACCCTAACCACTAAAGTCCTAACCCCTGAACCCTGAACCCTGAACCCTGAACCCTGAACCCTAAAACCCTGAACCCTGAACCCTAAACCCTAACCCCTAAAACCCTAAACCCCTAAAACCCTAAACCATAAAACCCTAACCCCTGAGCCCTAACCCCTGAACCCTGACCCCTGAACCCTGAACCCTGAAACCCTGAAACCCTGAACCTTGAAACCCTAACCCCTGAACCCCTGACCCCTGAACCCCTGAACCCTGAACCCCTGAACCCTGAAACCCGGAACCCTGAATCCTGGAACCCTGAACCCGAACCCTGAACCCGGAACCTTGAACACTGAACCCTGAACCCTGAAACCCTAAACCCTGAAACCCGAACCCTGAAACCCTGAACCTTGAAACCCTGAAACCCTGAAACCCTGAACCCTAAACCCTGAACCCTGAACCTTGAAACCCTGAACCCTAAACACTGAACCTTGAACCCTGAAACCCTGAACCCTGAAACACCGAACCTTGAAACCCCGAACCCTCAAACCCCGAACCCCGAACCCCGAACCCTAAACCCTGAACCCTGAACCCTGGAACCCTGAAACCTGAACCCTGAACCCTGAACCCTGGAACCCTGAACCCCGAACCCTGAACCCCGAACCCTGGAACCCCGAACCCTAAACCACCAACCCTGGAACCCTAAACAAGATTTCTGTCTCTTGTTGGCTGGTGATCTTGAAGTAGAAGACTCGTCTTTGCCTTGTTTCCTATTATGTGGAGCAGGTGGCACAAAATTGCGTAGCCTTATGTTTATCCAAGTTATACTTCAAAGACAAAACAAAAGAAATGAAAACGAAAGGACGCTCCCACCTGCATAGCCATACCCGCAAAATGTCTCCTACCAATCTTGACTGATAGCAAACTTCATTGAGTGTTTCTATGTGCTTAACTTGGTTGATTAACAAGTGAGAGAGTGATAAAAGGAAGTATAAAGGAGAAGAAACAAGGCAAAATGCCTTTAATACTCGACACAACACAAAGGGATGCAGCCATTAATATGGTAGGTGGTCAGGGCGTAGGGACAAAATTAGATTTTGAACCCTGGCCAAAAGATAGCCAAAAGGTCGATTGGGACCCGAGACCCCGCTGGGGCCAAAAGGATGCGAGATGCGGGGTGAAAAGAGGAAGTTGGATTAAGAGTCCAACAGACCTCAGAAACCCTGAGGTCAAAAGACCAATGAGGCCCGAGTTCCTGATTAGATTGACAGACAGAGTCCTGGGAACCAAAATTGGCATGGGAACCCGAAAGCCCGGAAGTAAAAGAACTTTCGGCCTCAAACAAAAAAGGTTTCAAAAACACAAGTTTTGAAGCAAAGAAAATTCCCAAGGGGGAAAACTAAAAGGTGAAAGATGATCTAAGGATCACAACAAGATAGACAAACAAATGAAAACATCAAAAAGGACAAAAGGGGGTCCCAACCTGAGATAAAAGGTGGGGGGAGGTATGCAGGGCATAATACCTTCCTCCCCACTTATCCACAATGTAAAACATAGGAGCATTATAGCTATGCACTATAGATGGTACTATCTTCCTTGGAATAGTGGTGAAGATAAATTCCTCTTCTCTATTATTAATGATAACAAAAAGATCTTCAATCCACAATAGAGTCCCTTCAGAGATAGGTGGTACAAATATGTTCTCCTTATTATAATCCAATAGACTAATTTCCCTCTTTTGTATGAGCTTACATGAACTAATGAGAGTTTTGTGGGGTGATGCTACATATGTTCCCTCCAATGCATACCACAATAAGAAGATTCGAATTTCGATATCATTGTCATTTCTCACAGTAGCTAGGAATCTTTCACAAGTTACTCCTTGTTTACAAATTTATATTCTCACATGCCATCCTCTCTTAGGTGGTTGATGTATGCTATGAAACAATATACTTTGCTTAATCCAAGCGTTATAAAAACTTTTCCCATTCATATATTTGGCATTATGTGTATCTTTCCATAGCCATTGCGAAACACTTATATTAGAAAGAGCACATGTAATCTCCTCTGAAGATTTTGACCTTGAAAAATAATATGAAAGATTGGCTTGATCACATTGAATGGGATCATATGTTGTCATGATTTTGTGCTCTCTCATTTCATTTTTACCAACGATCTTGGGTAATGAATACAAACTCATGATTTTCATCCAAAATGGTAACGAAATGTTGTGTCCTCCGTCATGATAAATTATGGGTGTGTTGTGAATACCAGGATCCCACTCCTTTGTGCGAAGCCAATTTTGTATTTGAGTAAAAGGATCTAGGTGTCCTTGACTGTAGGTAGTATCTTTCACTCTTTTCCCATGCTTAAAGTATTTTCCATTATGACCAAACTATTGCAAGGATATAATGTAAAGTGAATCTATACTATTATCTTCTTTTTCATGTTTTGAATTGGATTTGTAAGAATGATTGGAATACATCCCTTCATTTAGTATGAAACACCTCAAAGTAACTCTCTCTATTTTATCTTCAAGTGTGGTGGAATGATAATTTGGTGATTGCATCCATTGTTCTTTTATGTCTAGGTGGGTTTCTCCTAGACCCATCATGTGCAAGTAAAAAGTCTCCTTCCCATGCCTACCAACTAACCCATCAACAAACTTATTAGTCTTGGAACCAAAGAGTTTGAATGTTTCCTGGTCAATCTTCATGTAGGGAGTGTGTATTATCATGGAGTTTTCTGAATAAACTTGCAATTCTCCCTCATGGGGGTCAATCTTAGACAAATCATTCCTCACCCCAGCATAACTAATATCTTGCACATCATCACCACATGATTTAATTGTTTCCATACCTTGCAAATTATTATTACATGGTTCAATTATTTCCAAACCTGAAATTTGGATGGATGTTTCTTGGACACCCTCACTTGCAAAAGTGAATTTGTTGATATATCTTCAACATCTTCATTGTTATTACTTAAAATCCATGTATTATAGCTAACCAAAGTGTTCTTCTCAATTGCATATTCATTTATCTTGCTACTTTGTATATCCATCAATGGCTTGCTATTTTGAACTTTGAAAGATGGAGCATGATTTGAGGCATCTTCCTTTAACTTGAATTCTTCACATCCCTCAAGTTGAGCCCCTTTTGTCATACCTTCATTGATATTTTGGTGATGCATGTCATTATTAGAAATCAATAAAACATCTTTTCCAAAGAATTTTTATCAACTTCCTTCATCAATTCCTTCTTTTTCTCTCTTTTGAATATCTCCAAATATTCTTCATAGGTAACATTAGCTTTATAAATAACAGACTCTAGTTCATATTTATAGTAGGCAGTAAGCTTGCACTTATCTATTTCCAGTTGATCCTCTACTGCCCTTTGAACATGATCATCTTTCTGTGTTCTCCTAAATGAATTCAGGATTCTAAGGCTACTATAGTATTGCTCCAAAAGTTGTTGTCTCTTTGCATGTGTCGGATCTATGTCTTCTTTCTTTGGTAAGAACTTAGGTCACCAATCCATGTTCTTTCTCCTAAGTTTCTTCTCACTCATGTGTCCATTGTTAGCTTTCGATGATTCATAGGCGGGCAGTAATTCCTGCTCTGATACCAATTGTAATATCCCTTTCTAGGATCCTCTTATTTTTTCCTTAAAACAATAATCCCAATTGAAAATGATAATTGTATTATGTTTATAAATATTGCTTTATCTAAAATTATGAATTTTATCATAATATTCAGATTTATAACTTATGAAATAATTCTGAAAATAGAACTTATCTTTATTTTCTACTATGATTTTCCTTTAAATTTGCATCTATTCTCCTTGAATGATTGTTTCTAATGTCTATCCAAGTTAGGGGTTTTCACCCACCAACTTGTTAACAGAAGTTAAGGAGTTTTGTTCTACCCATCCAAATTTTTTAAAGTATAATGCAAATTCATATGTGTCATTGGTCAAATCCGAAACATGGCCTAGTCAAAATCCAAAATTTCTTCCTCATCATATCGTCATGTTGTTGCGTCATCATCAAGTCCAAAATGTCATGTTGCGCCAAGTGTCAATATTCACATGTTATTTTCATCGTGTCTGGTTTGTCCTTAAATTGTAAACGTTTGTGGTTTGTCTTGTAAATTTTAATGTGTTGATTAATAATTAATGATTTATTATTAATTATTTATTAATAATATTAAAATTAATTTTGTCATTTGACGGGACAAAGCACCCTGCGGATGATGAAAGCTTGTGGTGATAAGGTGAAGTTAAGAAAATGATTATGGCATCGGCAGTTATCAGTACCTCATTCCATTTTGGCACGAGAGAACTGCACCTTCATTTCATTCAAGAGGAGGATAAATCAATGCCATGTATGGGGATTTGCCAAGCTTTGTTGGCACACAATCTGGCACATACTCCTCATAAATGGTCAAAGCACCCCAATGGTTTTATAACCATCTTTAGCAGAAGATAATCCCTCATTCCCTTGGCATACATTACAGAGAGCATCTATGGATACCCCAGTAAGATTAGTAGGTAAGAAGAGCCAAATGGCTTTCCTTGGCATGGTTTCTGACCTCTGGCTCACAAGGATCATGAAAACCAGTCATCCCTTGGCAGTTGCAATGACCAAAAGGATTCTGGGCAAAGATTTCTTTTAGGCTAGGGACCATTACAGAGTAAATACGAACATTTCCTCCTACTTCGTTGCTAGACCTTGGTGAGGAGAAACCTATGGTTATCCATCTTGCAAGGAAGCTCTTCAAGCCCAAGTTGTTAGGCGGTTTGGAGGAAGCCGTCGAGATGGCCAAGTCGGGGTTAGGTTTCCCGTGCGTCTGTGACTATGAAAAGTGTTTGGTAGGGGTGGCAGTTATTGTGGATTCTATTTCTGGGCAACTTCGTCGAAACCACTCTGATTGAACACCGTGAGAGGGCAGAGGAGGGGTGCATCTTCCTGGAGCGCTTCTGCAACCTTGTGCAACCTTTTGAAGTGCAATGGATTTACAAATTTGCAGACCTGGTTTGAGCGGAAGAAGAGGTGGTGGATTTAGACTAAATCCCATATTCAATCAGGTTTCTTTTTTGTAGTTTCAAAATCTACGGCGGCCATGTTACTTTTACTTTTCTGCTTCTGCTAATGAATGTAAATACTATTAAGCAGGTGTCTAGTTCGGGGGCTAGGTCTCCATTGAAATTTGATATAGTAATGGAATGTCTATGCAATGATATTGGCCCTATGTGGCTTTTTGGTTTTAGGCCCTGCGTGGCCATTTTGAATTATTACTAGTCTGGGTAGGGGATTGCAAATTTGAAAAAGCCATGGCGGCTCATACAGTGTAATTTTTTTGATACTTCTATATAATCCAATATATCTTATAAAAAAAAAATGTCATTATTATTATCAAAACCAAAAAATTAAAAATTATAAAATATATAATTACTAATAATTTATTATTAGTTATAATTGTTTTTAAAAATAATAATTAAAAAATCCAAAAAATATATATAAAACAAAATTATTGTTTTTATTAATAATTGTTATTAATTTAATAGTTATTATTTAAAATGATAATTTTAAAAATCAAATAAAAATTATAAAACTTAGTATTATTTTAATAATTGTTATTAATAATAACATTATTATTAATAGTTATTAAAAATAATAATTTTAAAAATCAAAATGCAAAAATAGATGAGATTTTAAATCACTTAAGTTATGAAACTTGGGCATCATGGTCTATTTGACCGGTTTTGCCATTTTAAACTCTAAAATTTATTGGACCGCATACCTTGACTTGTTAAATTTTTATATACCATATATGTGACTCTTTAAATTATTAGTAAACCTTAAAATTTAATTATAAGCAAATATAATATAATATTCTTAGTTATAATATATATCATTTTTTTTGTTATAAAAATATAAATAATGTTTTATTTTATAATGTTTATCAGCTTTATCTTGAATATATATTAAATTAGAATGTTTATTTCAATAAATTTTAAAAATTACAAAAAAAATCTTTATATTGCTTTTTATTTTTAAAAATCAATTTAGAAAATAATCTTTGCTTTCTCTATAGAATAATTCATTTCTAATTTCTAATTTGTAATTTATTTCTAATTTCTAATTTACTTCAAGCGCTGCTCTTAAGGTATGACCAAAAACTTATTGCTTTGTTATTTTTTTGAAATACTCTTTAAATGATTGCAATTTGCTCCAATATGTTTCTATGGCTCCTCCTCCTCCTCCTCCCTAAAATTAAAAAATTCATACTTTTATAACTGTTATTAGAGTAATCTACACAAATAAAGCTTCAGTTTAAAACTGGCGACCAATAGAAACAACTTTCTTAAACTTGTAAGACAATTTTTAAATCTGCACAACTGCAATTTAGAGTAGATAAAGTTTCATAGGTCTCATGCAGGCACACAAAAAGGATAATAATAACTATAGTTGCTACAGCACGGTGGGAACAAAAAGAAGCACATTGATGGGAGAAAGTACAACATTGGCAAGGGACTGGGGGAAACTACTACATACAACAGGGAGAAAACATATGATGGCACAAGACACATAGCAAGAGCATATTGATTGTTGCTTTTTTTTTTAACTTACATTTTAATATAAAAAAAGTCACTCAAACATTTTTTTGACAATTTCTATGACAGGTAGGGGTGACCATCAAATTCCAAACCTGTTAGGCATCTTTACGGTAAAAAATCAAATCAAAATTAAAAATAAAATGTGAAGCCCTTGTTGAAAGTTTCATGCGCCTTCATATGCTTATACAAAATCAAACGCTCATGCAAATTAAAAATAGTGATTAAAAAATCCAAAGGCATGCAAAGAAGGTATTAAATATAGAAAATCAAATGCCTAAATGTTAAAAATCAAAGCAAATAATGAAAGGCGCTACACTCCTTATATAAGGAGATTATTTTAAAAATCAAAGTGCTTATGTGCGCATGAAGGAGAAAAATAGATTAATCAAAGCTCATAAATATAATTCCAAACGCGCCTCTCAAAAGGGTATGCATTAATATTAAAATAAATCAAAGACTTAAAAAATTATAGAATAGAATAGTTTTTAACATTCATAATTCAGGGCTTAAATTTGACAGTCAACTTTGACTGTCAAGTAAATTTTTCGTGACAGTTCTATTTACTAGCACTTGTACCTATAGGAGGTTCAAGAAATAAGCCATAGGAACAACGATGAGTATAGATTTTCTGGCATGAATTCATAGCGTGAGACAATTCCAAGCACTATAATGCTCACATATAAAAGCTTATCAGCTAAATAGTGCCTTTAAAATACTATGACATAAATTCGTATAATATAAATTATAAAAACCAAATATATATCATCATAATTCTATATAAATTTTGACAGTTTGTCCAAAATCTTTCCTTTCATATGATACAATCTTTTCAAAATTTCAGTTGTATTTTACAACTAAAATATCTAAATACAGTTATACAACTGTCAACTTTAAGCCCTGCATGAGGCTAAAAATAGTCTATCAGACAGCCAACCCAGTGAAGTTTGTTTTTGTCTTTCTATTTTACTTTTGTGCAAAGATATTATGAGCTCTCCCATCTTCACCAAAGAGCCCTCTACAAAAAGATGATGCAAAGAGGCTGCTACCAGGGTGTCTGCATATTTTACTCTGATGTTAGTGTAAGCGTCACATTCTAAAACAAAATGTTTTCTGATTCCACTATCCCAGAAGTGTAGAAAGCACACTCTCTCTTCCCACACTTCTTTGTGTCTCTTCCTGATTCAACACGCCATAGATCAGGGAATCGCGGGCTTAGTGAAGGAGAATTTGAGACATCCACGGAGAAGATTTTTCACGCCTACACAAGGTTTCTGACACTTCAGAGGAAGAGACAAAGGACGCCATTTCAAGCTCTCAGCAAAGATCATGATGCCTGCACAAAGAGTTCAAAACATGGAAGAGGATATTAGAAGCGTTTGGGCAAAAGAAGAACAGAGAAGGACGCGTTTACAGATGGTGTTCTGCTCAAAGATCAAAGTCTCAACGCTTCTACAGAGGAAAATTGTCTCTTCATCAGATCTCTCATGCACACTAATCTCAAAAAGAAAAGATTTGAAGCAGTGGCCTCTTGTTCAAATTTCTCATGCACCCTACTAAGAAAGTCACATAGAGCGACTCATGATTTCCACACCTCATTCCAGTTATCAGGCAAAGGTTTGTAAAAGAGTAATGGTCGTTTCCTTCATAAAGGCGCCGCATGGAGATAAATAAGGTATCGGGCCTCTATCAGAAACAAGGCACTCAAGATTCAAACTTTCATTCATCATTTGAGACATCTCCAGGTAGCGGTCAATTTCAAATACAGGCAGAAGTAAAAATAAGGATAAGGAATTTCATTTTGAGGAGGAATAAGCACTTTTTTTAGGCAAAACTCACGCCTCACAAAGGCAAAGTGTTTCAGGCAAGAAATAAAGCATTTGCAAAAAGTTCAGCGCGCCATGGAAAAGGCGCACGCTTCACTTCAAAATCACGCTAGAACAAAGGGAAATCGCGCCATGGGCAGGAAGGAGCTCCATTTAACTTCACCAAATGCGCCAGAGTATGGGGATAGGCGCGGTTTGAGGATTTCAATGCAGCAATTTGTGCCTTATTCGCCTTCCAGGCACCCAGCTCAGCATCCAAGCGATTTCATCAAATATCCAAATGCCCAGCAGTTTAGAGAAATCCAGGTCGTGCTTCACCATCAATGAAAAAATTGTTGGTGTTGGAAATAAGCCACACCCGGACCGACGATGGACTGATCTACGAGGGGCCAGTAGCTCAGTGGTAGAGCACTCCAGCAGCGAATGGAAGGTCCTAGGTTCGAGTCCTAGCTGGTCCATGTCTCAATATGGTATCAGAGCTAGGCCTAGGCTAGGAGCCCCATGCACACAAGAGGTGTGGCTTAAGGGGGGGTGTTGTGTTGGAAATAAGCCACACCCGGACCGACGATGGACTGGTCCAAGAGGGGCCAGTAGCTTAGTGGTAGAGCACTCCAGCAGCAAATGGAAGGTCCTAGGTTCAAGTCCTAGTTGGTCCATGTCTCAACAGAAATCACGCCCAGTCCCAGCATTCATAATGCTCAATCAGCTGCTAAATAAAGCACTTGTTGGTGGTCTATGTAGCATGCTAAGGAAGAGCAGAGGCTGGATCAGAAGTCAAGCACAAGTCTCAAACCTTTACCCAGAAAAAAAAAAAAAAAAAACACGATAGCAGATCAATCTGGTAGAAGAAGTAGTCCAAATCAGCACAAATCGCACCAACAAAAGGAAGGCATCATCAACAAGAAAATAGTGAAATTCGTTGTGGAGTCACAAGTCTGTAAAGGAGAACATTCAAATGCGTCATACAGGGGCAAGCACCAAAGTTGAAGAAGACCACGTCATGGACAAGAAAGGAAAAACTCCAGTTTGCTCAACATCTCACGCCGCTTCAACTCCAGTTGTCATTCACAAGGAAAAAAGCATGTCTATTTTCAAAGGCGCACTCATATAGAAAGGTTTAAAACTTTTAAAAAATTAAAAATTATAACTCTAGTTCAAATGTGATGCCTTCTTTCATGCAGAAAACATGCATTTAAAAGGGAAGATAATGATGGAGTTCGAATGAACGAGTTTTAATAACGTCCACGAGACCAAATAGTCTAAGGGACCAAGCACCAACACACTAAGACCTCAACAAGTTCCTTTCGATGTCTTCTCTTCTCTTATGAATTTTGATCAAGAGACGGGTAGTGTTGTGAAGCCTCTTTTCCTCAAATAACTCACTGAGATTGCCAACATTCATGTCATTATCATACTACATGCGGATATCCTTGTATGCCTCGCAGTCCGTGACGAAGTGCCGCTCAGTTTCAACCACTATTTTACTGCAGAAAATGCAGGTCCTATCTTCCCACCTTTCCTTGGGAACCATCCATCTACCAGTTTCGCACCTAAGATGGTGCGAACTGGTCCTCAACTGAGCAACTAAGATCTTAGCCTTACCTTTCAGATCGATACATAAGTAGGCTTTATCCCCATGCTCCCTCATGGGATTGAACTCTTTAATATAATGCACTTTTTCTGCCCAATCTGATTCGTCCACATGGCAGTCCTGAATTTTTCTAACACAAACCTTTTTATTTCCTCTTTGGTGTTAGGAAATTCATGTAACTTAATGTCCCATCTTCCTAGCCACTTGATGTTTTGCTTCATCCAAGTCTTTTTCATCCGATCTAACACCTCGTCCACCGTTATATTGGGCCACTGATGATTCCCCATGTTTTCAACCTTTTTTAGGTAACTTAGTAAACTGATGATTCCCCGTGTTTTCAACCTTTTTTAGGTAACTTAGTAACCGAGTTATCACTGTTGCCTCCATCGAGTAAGCATTGGCTTTAGCCAAAAAGATCTCATACAGAACTATAGCTTTGACTTTCAGACTACTAGTGATGAGATGTTTTGAATTCTTTCCAATTGTCTCCACCTGTGATTCGACATGCTGCTCCCCCAAACCTCACATCCATATAGGACAACTGGCGTGACCAATAGCCCAAAAAGGGTTTTCTTGGTTTTCCAATCCTAAAGTTCTGCTTTCCTACACCTATTCTGGAGAAGGTAAGAGGCTCTCCATCCTCCTTGTATCCTTTTCGCTCTGCAGGTTTCCCAATTGAGTCTATTGTGAAAAATAATGCCAAGGTACTTGTATTCTTCAACAATTTCCAACGGGTTGCCTTCAAAAATAAAACTAATTTATTGTTGCTTCCTTTTTAGAGAGAAGATCATGACTTTAGTCTTGCTAATGTTCATTTGCATCCCGACATCTTGACAAAAGAGCTCTAAGGCCCTCAAATGACCCCTCAAACCATGAGTTGTTTTAGCAATAAGAATAAGATCATCCGCATATAAAAGCAACTTTACCACAAAACCAGCCAACTGGATACCTCCTCCTTCAGTTTTCTCTAACCATTCCTCAAGTTTGTCGATATAAAGACTAAACAAAGTGGGAGAAAGAGGACAACCCTACTTGAACCCATTGTTGCTACCAAAGCACTCAGACATGTCTTCTCTAGTTCTGATTTTTGCTCTAACAAGCTCATAAAATTTGTGAATAGCAGCACTATACTCATCAGGAACCCCAAGGTCTTCCATCCTTTTCCAAAGTTTGTCCCTGGGGACCGTGTCAAAAGCTTTTTTAAAGTCCACGAAGCAACAAAAAGCTTCTTCGCCTTGGGTGTCCCAAGCTTTTCAATCAAGTGCCTAAGAGTAATGCAATGATCAATGGTAGAGTGTCTTGGCCTAAAGCCAGCCTGGCCTTTAGCCCTTTTCCCTTCCTTTTTTGCCCAACTACTAATTATGCGCTCTACCAAGCTCCCAAATAGCTTACCAAGAAGAGGGTTGACCATGATAGTACGATAGTTAGATGGATTATTGATATCCCCACTCTTGAAGAGAGGAATAACGACACTAGTCATCCACTCCTTAGGAAAGCTCTCCTGTGTGACCTCATTAAAAATTATTTTGATGTGAGGACCCAAGTGTTCAACTCCCTATTTTAAGAATTCAGCCTGTAGCCCATCAATGTCTTTGCCAATTTCTTTATTACCTACTTGATGTCCTCAATTGAAAATAGCTCGATTGACGTACTAATAATGGGAGAAGAAGCTTCCTCCTATTCATGTTCATAAAGTAGTTTCGCGTAGTCTAACCATTGATTCTCCATGATATTATTTTCTATTTGTTTCCTCTCTTGCTGCAACTCCCTCCAAAAGCCTTTGGGGTTGTGCTTACCCAACACTATTAACTCCGTCCTTAAGATAACAAAACTTTCTTTCTTTGTTTGTCTTGTTCTCTTTGTATAATCTGTTAGCCGCTTTGCACTCTTCATCAAACCACGGGTTAACCGAGAAAGTGTTTGAGATACCTTTTCGAGGCCTAGATTTCTTGCAAACTTTTAAAGCCTTTTGAATCAATAGGACCAACAAACTGCTGCCAATGTGTTTCCTTGATTCATTGATTTCCTTAAACCCAAAACTATTTTTAGTCATCTCAAGGTGCTGGCCAAGGGCAACAGCAAAAAGTTCCTGATTTTTCTGATTCAAAATGATTTTACCTTGCAGATGGGTTCTCTCTGGCTTGTGTTGAATCTGTCTTTCACTCTTCTTGTTTGTGAGAAAGCCAAACTTAACTCGGAGAGGCAAATGGTCTGATTTCAACTCCATAGGATAGTCCCCTATATCAAACTCCAGCAACCTAGCAGTCAAATTTTGAGAGCATATTACATAATCAACCACACTTTGACCATTGTATGTTTTGCAAGTGATACCTCCAAATCTTGGCCAAGATCTTTTTCCGTTACATATAACCATGCCACACAAACTACATAGCCCCAGAAGTTCTGCTCCAAAATGTGTCACATTGCCATTTCTGTCTTGTGACATTCTTTTCCAAACTTGGTCCCTACTCTCTTCAAGCCATAAGGGATTGCTATCACCTCCTTCTCCTCCCATTTGAAGAGATTGATTATTAGTTGTTCTAGCATTAAAATCCCCTATTAGGACAACTTCCCCTGTGGTGCTAAAAATAGATATATCTTTCTTTAAAGCTGCATATGGGTCTTCACTGTCCAAATTTCTCTTTTTGTAGAACTTTGACCCTTTCGGGGCAAAGTAGCAAGCAACCAACCTGATTATATCCTCATTGTCTGTTATTTTCAACCAAATGTACTGCTTATTGGGATCCTCTTTTTCTAATTTCACGGTTCCTTCCCAAACATTTCTAATTAGCACTGTGACCCCCCTGTGACCTTTACCTGTCTCTATACCTTCTTTCCATACTGAGATTTTCTTGTACCCTTCAAAGTCTGGGACTTTGCACCCATGATGCTCATGTGTTTCGGTTAGAATAATAATTTCTTTCCCTTCCGCTATGGGCCCCAACCCCAGTCCTCTTCTCCATGGATACCCTCTGCAATTCCAACTTACCATGTACATATACTCTCGTGGGGCCCCGAATCCTTATTTGTTGCATGGAAAACGCTCGCTAATTTGAGCTTTTCCATTTTTCAGCCATGCCCATTTTCCTCCCTCTCTTACTATTTTCACTTTCTCCCACTCCTTTCTTTAATCTTCTTGTTGTGCAAATGTTAAGTCTTCATCTAAGAAAATGTGAGTGCCTTTAAGCAACCCCCTATTCCTTAGAATTGTGTTCTTATCGCCTATGTTTCTCAAGACAACTCTCACATGCCTATTCCTACCTTCTTCTGTTTTTTTTTCAATCCTATTTTCTTGTTGGATAGTGCCCGCCCATTCCAATTTTTCCTTAAGAAAGTCTCTTGCTAAGATATTGGTTCTTTCCTTCTCACCAAAATCCCTCAAACCTTTGATGATAAGATTTACCTCCTTGTCTTGTTTATTCTTTTCCTCTTTTATATGTCTCTTTACTTGTTTCTCAATGATTTATTTTTGCTCGTGTTGGTCCACCAACAACTTGGGCCCAAGATTTTGCCTCTTCTAGTTGATCTCTTAGCTTTTTTTCTTTTATTTCCATGTTTGCTAGAGTTGTTTGAATCTCTTCTAGTTGTGATATGTCACTTTCTTTCCCTGTTTCTGGTTTTTCTTTTGTTGATTTAGTTTTCTCTAATTCCAGTTTTAAATAGACCAGCTCTTGTTGTCCCCTTTACATGTTATTTTTTAGAGTTGCTGCTTGTTCTTTAAGTAGCTTGTTTTCTCTTTCGAGGTTCCAGCTGGTTTCCAAAATTTCCTTTATCTTAGTCTTTTCAAGTTGCCCTTTCGCTTCTATCTTCTCCAACCTTTGTCTCATGCTCATAAGCTCGCTTACATATAGTTCTGATGACCACAATAGCGGTGTAGACGTAGGGCTGTACGGTCCTATAGGGCCTTGAAACCCATCTACCCCTTCTCCTTTAACTATTATGACCACTTCAGTTTTGTCTGGGTTTGACTCCAGTTCTTCATGGAGCACAGAATCCACATTCTCAATTCTATTGTCTTTATCTTGCTCGATTTGTTCTCCTTCTGATAGGTTCATTTTGAATGTGGTGTTTGCAAGGTTTCTCACTGTTTTGGGTAATATTATAACAAGATTTTTACTGAGTTTTTGTCTCCACTTACGGATCTGTCTGCACCTTAAAATCCCCTTATATTGTTTTGCATTCACGAATACCAACTTTCTGCTCACCTTGATTGTTTTATCGTGTTGGTGCACTAGTGAGAGAGGGCCCCCTATCCCAGTTAAACTCCCACCATGTTAGGTTGAATCTGTAGGTCCGTTTGTTAATTGCAAAGTCTGGTTCCAGGGGATGCTTAAACCCTCATGATATAGCACCCTAACTACAGACCTTGTTAGCTATATTTGGGGACTGCTTGTCTCCCTTGTGAAAAATGTGGAATACTTCACTGGACCTAGGGTTTGCAAGTTTTTATTTTCTTCTGAAAAAGGTTTTTTCCCTGTCACAATGCCTTGTGTGACCAACTCAAGGTGGTCCTTGATTTGTTTCTTTTTGTTTACCATTTTGTTTTGAAATGCTCGCTTGCAGAAGAGGGTGCAATAAAAAAGAAACAAACAATGGTGACAGTGGAAGAAGAAACTGCGAGAAAAATTGGAGTGTGGGGCTAACCTGTTCCCTAGTAGTCGACAAGCCGGTCCCACTGAAGACAAACTCGGGTCCCTTACTTTTCTCTAGCAAATCTCTCGAAACGGAGCCTGAAATCCTGGAACCCGAGCCTTGTGCAAGCTGCTTGCTAAATTGAACCCTAAAATCCACCGTTCTTGTGCACATCATTCCTATGCCCATCATTCCTGTGCTTGTTCCTCAAGTGATCAATGTTTCATGTCGACAGACATTAAAAAAATACTTTAGTTGCATGTTTTAGTTTTAGTTCAAGTGGAGTTGTTTTATTTGTAATAAAATTGCATTTTCATGCAATCAATTAGACTCTGGTTAGGGTTTAGTTCATTTCCAATGCGATTGTTTTGCAAGTAGTATAAATAAGTGCTTTTGCACAAGCACGGGGGAGATTTTTTTTATTCTAGAATTCAGACTTAGATCTAGATTTCAGCATTCAAGAGCTTTAGAGTTAGTCTTTTTCAGTATTTTGTATCCAGATGTCAAAATTGTGTTCAATCAATGAATGAAAAGCAATGGCAATTCTCATGCCCGTCTTACACTGAAGTTGTTATTTGTCAGATGTTCATATGATTGTGAGTTTGTATTCATTCAATGGAATTTACTATGCCTGTTTTGCTTCTAAGTATCCATTGATGTGTGTTTTCTTTGTGTTGAGGATGAAATCACAGATTTGTATTATTTTTGCCTTCGTCATTATATGGTGTTATTTTGTCCAATCAATCCAAAATTGTGTACTTGTTTTACTCAGCCTTTGAATTTAACTGAGTAGTGCAAGCGTGTAGCCTAGGTTTTGTTTAAGTAAAAAAACATAAAAATCTTTGCTTCGTTGTTGAATGTGCGTCTCTGTCTTTCTGCACGTTGCAAAAACCCAAAAAAATTGTAAAGTTTCTAGTTAAGTTTCATTTTACATGGAGCTTCCCCTTCTAATTCGAAGAGCGGTTCTACTGCACATTTGTCCATTTTTCTTTCTCACCAAAAGGTGCGAAATTAAACGCTAACAAGTTTTGTCTTTAAATGTCTCTATTTACCTTGGAGGGGCTTAGTCCTCTTTAGCTGTAATATTCACTTGTAATAATTCATAATATTGATGCATTTCTCATTGAATGGTCTCCCCTTTTATATCTAATTGCTTCATCAGTCACAACTCTTCTCACACCCATTGACTTTTGATAATTATAATTATAACTTTAATTTAATTACTTTTTACTCCCATTCGCAATATAGCTTAAGCGCTACTCTTTTGTTTCCTTTAATTGTCTTCTTCTATCATGCGACTTCCTTTATGTTATAATAATAGGTATTAATTTATGGCCCCCGTCTCTTGCTGGGATGGTAGAAACTTCATGACAACCTCTCCAAACGGCTCTACTTAAATATCATCCACTTCAATGGTCTAACATCAATAGCAATTTTACAGCTCATTTATAACAAAAAATGTTAAATATTTGTCCTATTTTATTGGCCAAAATTAACTTTTCACTATTGAAGTGGATAATATTTAAAAACAGCCTCTCCAAACTGTTAAGACCAGCAGAGTGCACATTATTCTCAAGTCATGATCTCCTTAATGGATGGAATATGCACAGTGAGCCCTTTATCTTGAAGGCACGATTTGTGTAACTCTCAATCTTCACTAGATGGTATATATTATCCACTGTTTCCCTTTGTGCTATGACTAGATCAGTATGGCACGTAGATTTGTTGCGCCAATGTAGGGAGGTATCACCAATTTGTTTGACGACTGCCAATGAGAGGTCTCCCTTGGTTGTGATCACAGCTATGCACTGTCACTTAGGATATCACCTTAGACCCACTGTAAAGCTTAGCAATTTGGATGAATAACCTCTCCCAATTGTGATCACCAAGGCACATTGAATTTCGGGAATAAGCTTGATGCTCCTAATAATGTAACGCCTTTAGACCTGCAATTGGCGAAGATCCAAGTAATCTTGAAACTAGCACTCCAGTAGTCATCTCAGAATATGCAAGCAAGGGGGTTTCCTTTTGACATATTTCCAGTGTGAAAATGCAAAAGCTGAGTTGTATGATAAACTCTAGTTGGTGCTATAATACCCCTTAAGCAACTGACTTTATTTTTAAAACGAGACATTACAGTCTGCCCTGTCTAAGATTGCTTGTCCTCAAGCAATGACACACTAGGATGTTCCTGGGGTTACCACGATCCCAAACCAACCTTGAAGACTTGTAATTTCAATACATTGATCCGCAAAACATTATATTTGAAAGTTCTTAATTCCAAAGAATAACATCTAATTTTTCATCTTTCTTTAGGATCACATACTCCACATGTCTTGTTCAGATGCCGAGCAATACAGGATGCTTGTGTTACTCGACTACCACACAAGTCTTTGGTGTCACTGCTATAAAAGGAATTTCTATTATCCCAGTTTTAATCTCTCTATTAAGGTCCCAATCCCTAGATTTTCTACTTGAAAAAAAACTTTTAGGGATGATTTTGGAAAGCTCCTAAAAGATTGGTTTGTCAATGGCACTAAATTTTTTAGTTTATATTAATTCTTTCCATGTGTGCCATTGTTCTAGCTCTTGATTCCAAGGACCTCCCAAGTAGAAATGACCTTTGCTAATATTTTCCCAAACTAGCCACATGGGTAATAGAATATTTCGTGATGCTAAATCCCAAGCATCATGTGGTCCTTCATATTGCCAATGGAAATAACTAAGAATACCTAGGCAATCTTAAGTCTCTTAAGTTGTGTCAAACTGAAGAGATTGAAATCCTTTCTCTCATTTTTATAGGTTTTGACCTACAAGTGTCTTGAAGTTTATGATTGTGCCATACAATATCTATGTCAGTTGTGCCTCCATGTCCTTGGTTGTGAAGTGTTTTATCTTATGCATATTCTCTAGTTGTTCCTTTTCCTTGTACATACATGTTTGTTTTGTTTCCCCTCATTCTTTGTCTCTTTTGGACTTTTGGTCTTCTCTCAGAGATAGCTAGTTTATTTCTATGCCTACAAGGGGAACACATCCCCAACTAGAGCCAATGTTGGGACCTAATTTAATTTTTCAAATTTTTCTAGGTATGATGCTCCCTTGTTGCCTTATCCCTATTTTTCTCATCATTTATTACTAATTTGAGAAATATTTAATGGGCCTCTTTTGGTCAAAAATATACGTGATGTTCATTTCCTTCCCCTATGTTTTGGCCTTATGTCAAAGATTGTAAATTAAAAAAAAATCTATATCTAGGGTGTATGGTTCAGTGGAGAATGCAAGGGATGAGTCAACAATCACCATCAATGCTATAGTTCAGTGCTTATTCATTGTAGATCCACATGTAAGACCAAGTGTTGAGAACAAAAACAAGTATGGGTGCCTCAACATCATTAATGCAGGCTCTAGCTATTGTAGGTAAACAAATAGGTATCAAGGCTACTCTTAATGTGTGGGAGGACATTTTAGCTACTCCAAATCATCAAACATCATTTCCAAGAATAATTTCACTGCAAGTACAGATGTGCTATCAAGTTTAATGTTGTGATTTATAGAAGATCCCAAGAGTTCTGATGGATTGCTAGAATGTATTATGATAAAGTTCTATATATGCCAGACTTGAAGTTGTAAATAGGGTTGGTCGTTGAACCAATTCTGTGATTGCAAATGATTCAAGTTGATTCTAGGGCACCAAATAATGAATTTCCAACTCTGCAAATGATGAAATATGTTTGTAAGTCAAGGGGTGGAGTAGTCCAGTTGGGGTTTTCTTGCAAATATATGTCTCCATGGTAGGTTGTATTATTTTAGGAGGTACTTACATATCGATACGCTAAAGGTGAGGAAGAGAATAAACGCATGTGGGCATTACATTCTTCACACCTTAAAACTTGAATTGGCCTTTGAAATGGACCTAGTCATTCATAAAGCATCTAAATAATCATATAAACTATATTTAGTTACCAACAAATGCAATAATTAAAATTACAAATATGCTCAAAATTTGGAAAAACACATTTACCTTGGACAAAACCCGATTTGGGTCAAAAACTCGTCTAGGAAGCAAATACTTCTCTTTTCACTATGTAAAGAGAAATTATGACGAGTTTAAAAAGGCCAATATAACCTCAACAAGCCCCAATATCACTTAAGAGCTTTGTGCCACTCAATCTCACATTCCCCAATTACAAAATAGACTTAAAAAATTAACGATGCTTAAGAATGGCTCTACGTACACACCATCAACCAAAGTGTCTAAGGTCTCTTTCAAACATGGAGAAGGTAGTTAAGACCTCTCATCAACTTCCCAAAGATTAGAAGATGAAAGATCAAATGCTAAAAGGGGAGATAAATCATTTGGCATTCCAATTACCAATTTGTTGCCCATATAGAGATGTGTTCACTATTTTACTGGTAAAACATTCACCACTATGTGACAAATTCACCAGGGCAAATGAAGAGTTCACTAGTGGTGAATACAAGTTCATCAAGGTGAACACGTGTTCAAGTTACCCACACAATTAGAGAATTCATCATTCTTGCATTTTTAGGTTTGTAACTTTGACTAGATGTATTTTAGGGGAGTCTCGTACCATCTCTGACCTAGATCAATCCTTTCCACATTCCCTACATACTAGTTTGGGGACAAATTCACATGTTAAACAACTCAACTACACCCCAATGAGTTGGTAAAACCATGACTTTGTTGGTCTTACACACAAAAGACACACATTTATGGATCACACCTACCCCATTAGGAGGCTTTTGGTCTCCAAAAGCTTGAAACTAGTGAAGAAAAGTTGACAATCCCTTCAATCCACTAAGGGCTTTCTTGTCTTGCTCCAAAATGTAGACATCACCCAAGTCTCAATGTCTTTTTACCTCTAAGTGACTTTCTACTCCTTGCACCAATAAAGCTCCATTCTAGCCCCTTCAATCGAAGGATCAAACTTTGAATTCATGAATTTGCCACTTGTATTAATTAAACATTTCCCCTTTGGAGAACTACACACTACAACCTTGGACTTGCCTTTATGTACATTTAGGAAATACTCCTTCAAGACCAATCTACATTGGTTCTTCCTACAAAAATAGATAACATCCCTCTCATACAAATATGGACTCCCAAAGATCACACTATAATGTCAATAGGGAACACATCATAGACAACCTCATCAACAAAACCCAAATAATACCCAAAATGAATCTTCCATTGCTTTGTGACTCTCAACTTCACATTGTCTTTTAACCAACCTAAGGAGTAAGGATGAGGACGATTCACCACTTTCAAACCTAACTCTTAACTATTTTGTAAGAAATTAGATTCGATTAAGAGCCCGAATCAAACTTTTTATGTGTGGCTTGAAGTTTTATGTGAAATAACTTAGTAAGCTCTTGTTCATTCTGATCCTTTCCACTCACCAAAAAAGCTCCTTTATTTAGCATGGCACAAGAAATGCTATCATTCACATTCGAATCACATTCTATCTCCTTGCCCTTGTTTATCAAAAAAAGTTTTTTTATGTTTCTCCTTCTTCAACCAAGAGGGTACTAATTTGGGATGCAAATTCCAACATTTATCTTCCTCGTGCCCATCTTTATCACAATGAGAATAATGTAACTTGCTCTTACCTTTTATTTTTTACCTTTTCCATGGAATTACAACTCTTCTTACCTTTGCCTTTGGTCCCTAGTCAAGTTGTTGACCACAGGGTTAACTTTGGACCCATGGACTTGACCTTTTCAAAATTATATTTAAAAATTCACATTTAAGTTGACTCTCACCAAGATTTTCCCTCCAAGGGCCAACTGAGTACATTATTACATGATTTATTGCCATGTCCTTGTATTTAAAGGTATTCACTACATTTATTTTACGTCTTCTAACTTTGAGAGCTTATTCACATATCATTCAAATTTCACACTTTGATTGGTGCACTAAAAATAATATAGATATACATGAGCATTCCTAGAAGCATTTGCATGACTCAAGAGTGTTGTCCTCAATCATTCCTCTCTTATTTTCCAGTGGGTTGACCTTGGAGAACATGTCCCCATGTGATATAATGACAACTCACTTTAGATATTTTTAAATACCACAAGCCCTTAAATATCAGAAAAGAGCAGAGCAAGAGGAGGTTTGTTAGGTGAGCAAAAGAGCATAATTCTACATCAAGCAAGGATGAGTTTGGATTGAGAGGACTAGGTTGAGATTGTAAACCTATACCAGACCTACAAATTTGTCCTCTAACAAAGCACTGACCTAGCATAGTATCCAAGGTGTTTGTTTGATAACAAAGTCACACTTTCTAAAAAGAAGCACAAGTTATTTCACAATCTTCATTAAAAACCACATTCTTTTGTCATTGAGCTAACTACTACTATCCTCCTATTTCTTTATTTAAATATAACAAACCCACTTAAGAAGTCACACTTTCTAAAAAGAAGCACAAGATATTTCACAATCTTCATTAAAAACCACATTCTTTAGTCATCGAGCTAACTACTAGTATCCTCCTATTTCTTTATTTAAAAATAACAAACACAATTATCAAAATTCCATTTATTAATTAATCCAAGTTGATTTATATTTATTTGCATACATCTTATTAAATTAATTTAAACTAAGCTTATGGGAAGGTAATTTCCTTTACATTATAAACCATAAAATACCAACATATTGTGCACATAAAACTTTCAAATTTCAACTCCAATATTCTATAAAAAAATATTATTTGATCTTCCTACCTGTTGGATGCTGCTACCCGTTGGAGGCTGTTGCGATTTTTCAGCTCCTTTGCTACCTAAAGAAGGTGGAAGACATGGATAATCAATGTTGGCCTAATTTGGTGGTGGAGGAAATGTTAGATCGTAGGAAAAAGACATGGATGAAGCAGAACAACAAGTGGAACTGAACAAATGGGATATTAATTTACAGGATTGTCCTAAAAACAAAGCTGAAATTAAACAGTTTGTGATGGAAAAATTTAGGACTACCATGTGGACTAAACAACTAGGTCGAAAAAAATTGCATTATGTTAAGGAGTTCAACACCTCGTGGGAGCACGGGGAAAAGGCCTACTTGCATGCCGCTATTAAGGGTAAAGCTAGACTTCTAATTCCGTAGTTGAGGACCGGTTCTCACCATCTAAGGTGCAAAACTGGTAGATGAACAGTTCCCAAGGAAGTTTGAGAAGATAGGATTTGCACGTTCTGCAGCAAAAGGGTAGTCGAAACTGAATGGCACTTCATCTTTGAATGCGCTGCATATGAAGATATTCGCATGCAATATAGAAACAACTTGAAAGGGAAAGTTTAAATGCGCTATTTGAGGATGCAAAGCTTCACGTTACGACAGATTTCTTGGTTAAGTTACATAATAGAAAAGTTGACATTGAAAAAAATTTGAAACTATCTTAGGGCTGTGGCTCATGGTCCCATAGGCTTTTTTTGGCCTAGTGAACGTCATTAAAATTCTTTCATTTCATTTCAATATGGAGTATAAAATACCACTCTTAAATACAAAGTGCTTAACAGAGATACATAATGTTGAATGTACGCTGATATGCAAACTTAAACCAAGGTTCGAGACAATCGGCACAACTTTTCCCCAAAACTCCCACAAAAGTATTCCAACATATTTTAATATATATATATATTCCAACATATTTAAATTGATTTGGAAAATCAGTGAATTTAATACACACGGCCTTCCGAATAAGAAATCGAAAAAGGCCGCTTGTTTCTCCAATATATTTGGCGTCTGCTTTCCTCCGAGCATGCTCTACGTGCCATATTAGCTGCAACAGGTTCTCCTCGGACCAGGTGGGGCTTGTAGTAATTGCAGAAATCAGGGATGAAATTTTCAATAATTCAGAGATTGCCGAGCAAATTCAATCGGCAGTGAGGCAACTTTACCCTTGAGGTAACTTGCGTTTCAGAATGACGGTTTTAAACAAATTTTCTAGTTCAAAACAGGGAAAATAATTGTATCTAAAAGTTCGCAGTTCCAGTGATTCTAGAGTTTGTCAGTAACCCAAAAAAAACATAGCAAAATTTAAGATTATATTTCCTTCCCACCACTTCCTTCTGCATTAATGCAATTTTCATTGAATTGAATAGGGACATCTGTTCTTTTACATACAGGTAAATCTCAACAATGTAAGGTGTAGATTCAGTTTGTTCAGCTGGGCAGTTTCAGAAGTGCCTCAGATTATTACCAACCCGAAGAATGGATCCACAGAGGGTGTCTTCCTTGTCTTTCCATGACATGGGTTGTAGGGTAAGCAAGCAGTCAACCCCTTTCAATCAAGTGCTCACACATCTTTTTAAAATGCCCATTCACTAGTGTTTACTGATGGTAGTGTTTGAAGATTATTGGTCTATGTGCTTCCAGAAGATAAAATTCAATATAATTTCTGTTTAATCTGATTTTCAATTAACAATATTTCAGAGACCTATTTAATCTTATTGGCTGCTGGCTGGAACCAGCAATTGAAGTCTTTCCTGGCCCTGCACCTACAAGATATGATTATTGTTATTTTTTTAATTCTTGGTTTTTAAAAGATAATAATAATTATTGCATAGTTTAGAGTTTCAGCTGCTATTGCTCGATTGTCTGCTTTGTACTTATTTATCCTAAGTTCTTTTGTTATTTATCGTCATTACATATGTATAATCTTTTATCAACAGTGCTATTCTTCCAAAATGTAGTGCTACTGCTTTCTGGCAAGTGAATATTAGCCTCAGTCTTTAGAGCAGTGATTTTTTTAGGAGTGTTTTGTGATAAGTGTTCATATGTCTGTTCCGAAATTAACTAAAACATATTAATGTCATTGATATTGGTAAAACATTTCTAAAATTTGGGTTTTATTATGTATAAAATTGTAGTTTTCTGAGAGGAACCTAGATGTGCATCTCAAAACCATTGTCTATATCTCACTAACATTTCTTATTTTTCTGTCTATGCTACTAGCAACACAATTATATATGGCACTGGTAAGAACAGTTTCCAATGATTCAAAGAAAAAAAAGATTATATAGGTCAAAGCATAATAGGGAGATTCAAGTCCCAAATGTATTTTATATCTTCCCAATCTTATCTATTGTTATTATGTGCTGCAGCTGTATACAGTTACTACAATAGCTCTAGTTTGCTAGATCATATATTATAATGACATTTCCAAGTGGTGGAAAGTGAGGAAAGCAAAGTTCCAATCTAAGGTTGTGATATTGAATGAATTATTCCATTTCTTACACTGTATCATTAAATAATAAATAGATATTCAAAATTGTTGTAGTAGATTTTAAAGTGAAGGATAATGTAATTTTTACTTGTCGAGCATCAAATTCAACAAATCTCAAAATGTGAGCAAAATGATTATAAAAAGGCAGTGTAATGTCCCTATTTTTGGCATGATCACCAAACAGAGAATGGAGTTAGCCGATAATCCTTCCCGTAGGCTAATTCATCAAAAGAAGGGAATATTCCGGTTGAGCTAAGGCTTGGAAAAGATAATGTTGTTCAGAGGCTTAGAGAATGGAACGTTGGTTTACACAGCTCAGCTAATTTTCATTACACTGGCGAAGATGGGAAAATAAATTAATGTAATTTTTTACATTAATTATCAAAGGAGAAAAAATAATAAAATATTGATATTGGGCAAATCAATTGAAGGTGGTGGAAATAAATTAATATTAATATTATTTAATGAGTGCGCCCAAGTTGGGAAAAAATAAATTAAATAATTGGAGTGCCCAATTTGTGGGAAGAAAATGAATTAAATAAAATATTATTTTTTTGGTGTGGAGTACTCACCTTGGAGAAAGAAAAGGAAAATAATAATATTTTATTCTTTGGATCTTGGCGCCCACCTTGGGAGAAGAATAATTAATAAAATAATATTATTTTATTAACTTGGGCGGCCTTTGGAGAATTAAAATAATAAAATATTGGCTCTTTGGCCGACAAGAAGGGAAAAGTAATTTAAGTCTTTAATTTGAATTTGTCGGCCTATTTCGAAGGAGAAAGAAGATCCAAGTATAAATTGAGGTTGACGGAGCTCATTTGGCATCATGAATCTTTTGGCAACTTTCGCAATTATGCTTGGCAATTGTTTTGCTTGATCTTCTAAGGACGAAAACCCTTGTGGAGTTGTGTGTTGGACGAAAACCCAATCACACTTGGAGGTGGATTCATATGGAGTTCACATTTGCACTTCATCGTAGATTTGCTTGAGCTTCATCGATTCATCTTTTGAATATTGGTCAGAGACCATTGTTGAAGATTTGCATTGAAGGTTTTGGTTGAAGATACTCTGCATTTGTTGAAGATCAATTGTAGCCGATTTGAGGGAAGACCATTTGCACTTGAGCGTCAATTTGAAGAGTAATATCCATTTGTTCAAGTGCCGATTGCAAGGAAGGGTTTCAGTCTTGTTGCATCACAACCATGGTAAAAGGAGGATCATTCACAGCTGTTCATTCTCAGATTTGGAACCAGCATTATAACCCTAGCTGCCGATTCCTTACATTACGGATATTTTGCATAATACATTGGGATCGCTGCATATTGGAGTCTGATCGGCCCTGTCTAGAGATTGCATTTGATGGTAACAACATTAATTAAGGCAGCGATCAGCACTGAGGAGATTCGCTCAGCCCTAGAGGGAGTTCGATTAGCAATTGGAGGTTTCTACATTGAAGATTCACATTCAGCAGGAAGCCGATTTGCTACAGCAGATTGCCATCACCATTTGCATTGTACTTAGACTCAAATTGGTATGTTGACATCCATTGTTTATCTCTGAATTGTAACAACATCTTGACATTTGTAATTGGCTATCATTAAGCCATCCATATGATGTAATTGAAATCTTGAAGCAAGCTGAAATTCATGACAGCAGTGATCTAACTGATGTTATCATTATCATTTAGATTTTTATGTGTAATGCATGATGCAATTTTTTTCAAAGTAGTTAGATGTATGTTTGGCATATGCTACTCTATATTTCATGTTGTTGAAGACAAATCGAAGGTGCAAACAAGAAAATCAGAATTTCTGTCCTAGGGTTTGGTTTTTGAAATTGCAAGATTCAGAAAATTATATGCAAACCTAGAACGGGACATTACAGTGGTATCAGAGCTTGGATCCTGCCAACCTGTTGGGTACATTGGGTAATTGATGAAAGTCAGGACTTATTCCAATAGCATTCTTGTGTATGAGATTTGTAGTTAGATCCACCTTCATTAGTTGCGATTTGACTCGATCTTATCCGGGTGTTACGTGTGAAAAGTTTGACCTAGTCGGAGTTGTGAATCATGGATTCCAAAGTTGATAATGATATATTGAATGGTTATGAAGATTTCCTGGCACTTCCGCAAGAAGTTAGAAATGATCTATCTTTTAGTTGCTACTTGGCATGTTGGACAGGCAGAAAGAGGCAAACACAAGCACGAAAGCTTAAGAAGCATCATGAGAATCCAAGTGTTGAAGACATCTTGAATGGTTTTACTCAAATAAGGCGAAATCTTATGTAGTCACAAAGGAGTTTAGCTCGTAGCTTGCAGCAGTATGAAGACTCCCTATCAAGGCAATCTAGGCACTATAGCAACTCATCCGCATCTACAAATGAAATATCCAGAAGTCTTTATGATGAGTTTGACAAGGAGAATGGTGAATCAACAGTCATTGATTAGGCTACAGACAGACAACATGCTAGAACAACCGTTGAAGAAGAATTGAAGAAGAGCATGTTGAAATTGTTCCAGTGGTAAACGAAGTGCTTCCTAGTAATCAACCACATGAAGACATGAGTTCTACCAATGATCCATTCCTTGAGCATAGCATTGCCGCATTATCTCTACAACATAGTGACAAGGAAGGTGGTGAGCAAATTGAATTGGGTATGATGGATCAATACCCTAGTACATGGCATGATGGAAATGTTCAAGTTGGGATTGAAGAAAAGGATGAAGATGGCTGCGTGGAAAAGAACATTATTTCAGACTTGAAAGAGGATCTTCTTCATCAAGAAGAATTCAAGGAGATTGCCGGATATGATGTAGTTCTAGCTTCAAAGCAGAAAGGTGATGAAGACGATGACAAATCAGAAAAACAGTCATCTATGGTCGTCACACCTATGAGGTGGTTTTCACGAGAAAAGGCAGATTTCAGTTAAGAGATGGATGTTACAACTTTTGGGATAGTCACTGAGGGTATGTATGAAAGGATGTTTGCGGGACAAGGCTACAAACAAGGTTTGTCATTCCATCGTAAGCTCAATGATTCTTATTTTATACACATGATCACATTTGATGACTACCTATTGAGGGTGTATGAGAGACATTTATTTGAAGAGCTGATCATAAAGACTAAGGGCTGGTCTAGTAAGAAGATCCTACAATTTGATAATGTGTGGTTTGTCATGAACATTACATCTTGAAATTGGTCTGAAACTATGGGATTCACATACAAGGATGAACCAATGATGTTGAGAGCTAGTTATAAGGATGCAACGCCTAATGAAGATGAAGTTGTTCTCACATGTTTTCAGCAGGATAAGGATTCACGTCTTGCACCAATCAATAAGGAGCACATGTGCCTTTATAATGTTCACAAGGTAGAAGGATTTGCTGTCACAAAATGTGCAAAATCAGTTGTGAATGGTGGCAACTCATAAATTTTAGTATACAGTGAACAAGGAGGGTTGGATAGGAATGATTTGGCATTACAAGATGTAGCTGTTCAGCTATTGAGGAGGCTTCGGATGTAGAGGACTCTACTCATTACTTTGATGGTGATCCTTTGAGCACACATGTTGAAGACCTAGCTTTCACACATGAGGGTAGTAGAGAGGTTGTCATGATGGAGGCTGATTTGGAGATGCATGGTCATGAAGGCAAACCAGAAATGTTGCATGAAGGTTTTGAGTCTCATAAGACACATCACTTGGAAGGGCAATCGAAGGCAAATGATGATCAGATTGTGGCAGCCCTAACTCACTTTGATGATATCCATAAGATGATTGCAGATTTGTGTTGGAAGGCACTAATGGATCATGAAGGTTTTGAAGGTGGTATATCTCTTGATGACTTGCACAAACTCAAGAAGGCTTTGGTGGTTGTGAAATCAAACTACCTACACTTACTTGTTGATAGAGATCATCTCCTCACACTTGGTGAGATATACTCGAATGCTTTGAGAAGAAAGGAAGATGAGGTTGACAAGCTCACCCTTGAGCTTGAGGATACAATGGATTCTTTGAGGAGCACTCAAGGGTTCTTCAAGAATCGAAAGAGCATGAGAATAAGCTTTGTTGGAAGATGACAAAGAATGAAGACATGGAGGAAGGACGTGAAGGGTCCTATGATGAAGACATGAAGAGAAAAGTGACAAATACCCCTGATGACTCAGTTTACAGCCATGAGACAAATGTTATGGCACATGACACACTTGGCTTTCATTTGGAGACAATTGACTTTCAGTTGGAATCACCTTTGGGGTCTACACTTGTAGGAAAACATGAAGACAAGGGAGAGGATGCGATTGAAGAGCTTGAGGATGGCACGATAAGGTTTGACAGCGGGTCTGATTTTTTGATGCATGACAGCAGTCCTATTCCTTCATTCATAACAGCCACTTCCAAGGTTGGCACTTGTGATTGGGATGTGAAACATAATGAAGGTATTGAAGCTTCCAGCCACAAGAAGTTTGAATTTGTTCATCATACCTTGGAGATGTCAAAAGAACTCAAGACTTGTGTGATGGTTGGCTACGAAGAGCAAAGGAGGCTAAGATGTTGACTACCCAAGCAAAACAACACTTGCAAGAGGTCAAGGAATGTTGTAATCAGCTAGATCAAGCAAAGAGGCAAAGGGAGTCACACCTTAGATCTCTATTTCTTCTAAGGGAAGAATGCGTAGTGGTAGTGCACTCAAAGAAGAAGTCCCTTGAGGAGAGCAAGTAAGAAGGGTATGCAGAAGACACTTTGGAAAAGTATGAAAGCTGTTCGGATTTTCTGATTTGGAACAGTGGTCTTTGGGATTTGCATAATCCTACTCAAGAGAATGACAGTAAGAAGATTTCTTCTATTTTTGGCACTCATTTGGGAGACAAACATGAGGTCTTATATGTGTGTCCAAGACACAAGAGGACCAAGTTAGTACCGCATGTCAAGGCAGAGGCAAAGAAGATTCAGGACATGTGGCATATGAGGAATGAGCCTTGTACGGTGGAGCAATCAGGTTTGAGGTATGATTCAGAATTCTTTGTTTGTTCACAGAGTTTGCTTTATGGGTACTTGGTGTCACTTCTTTTGGAGTGCCATTTGAATGGTCACATCAGAGACTTTGAATAGTTTTGATTAAGTCTTTATGTCATTGTATTTGTCCATATTCAAGGATTAAGATACTTATTAATATTCTACTTTGCAAAAATGAGATGTAATTATTTGATTAGATTCACTTTTCTTGAGCTCATTTGTGCTATTTTAAATGATTTATTTGAATTAAAAGATCTGTGAGTTGCTAATGCCAATAACTACTTTATTCAAGTTGTAATTAGTGATCATGCCCTATGGTATACTGGAAGCATATAAAAATTATTGAATTTAGAATGCTCGTCTTGCTATACCATTGTGTTTGTCTTTGAGACGCTGTTGCATAGATGGATAACTCTGAAAGCACTGACTAAATGAGCATCTACTTTTCTGGGGATTTAGTGTAAGGAACATGCAGTTAAGTCCCTGAGGACTTTTCTGGATTTTCATGATTCCTTGATTGCTGCTACGACATCTATTTTATTAAGGCATCAAATTGCTTTGAGCACAAGTATTCAAATTATTGTAAATAGACACTAAATGTTCATGGCCAATAACCATCAAAACACTCTTGCATATAGTTTTTGCCCATAATCAAGCTTGAAGACCTATATACGAAGATCCTATAGCAGGTCCCCGATATGATGGCCACCCTTACACTAGATCTTTTAGATGTCTTTCACTGTATCTCCTTAACAAATTTGGATGTGTCAAAATCTTGGACAATTCCACGAAGATTCCATTTTCTTAAATCTGTTTAAAATTTTAGTGAATTGTTTAGTTTATAACATATTTAGTTCACATACAAAAATATTCATAAAAACAAAACAGAGTGTATGGACAAATCATACACAACAAATTATGCATCGCATTTAACTGTGCATGCACCATTGGAAACTATAGCAATAATGTCACACATTTTGTGGTTTTTATAGTATTGCAATACACCAATGCATCTTTGGCAGGGACTGCAGCTGCTCCATGGTCCTTGTTAGTTACATTGTGGATCTTCACTTCCAACTCTTTTGTAGACCTAGAAATTTTCAGATTTGAATTTCCCAAACTATTTAAATGATAACCCTTAGCTTTTTGACACCATGTAGTGATTTTAGAAGCAGCATAGGTGAACTAAAGATGAATATATCCTTTCACAAATGGAAGTAAAAATGGATTGGAGGAAATGAATAATGTTATAGAAAATAAATGTCCCATAGGGTTCTCATATTAATATGGTAACAAATATCTCAAACTATATAAGTATGCTCCTGCCGGGTGTCATCAGGAATTTTCTCCTGAGAATATTAATCCTTGTCATATTCCTTTGTAGACCAAGAATATTTCTGGTTTGGATTTCCAGAATTATATAAATAGTATCACTCCTACCTCAGCTGCTCTGCAGCCCTTGTTAGTTAATTTGTGGATCTTCACTTCCAACTCTTTTGTAGATCTAGAATTTTCAGATTCGAACTTCCGAACCATATAAATAATAATGCTTAGCTTTTTGACACTATGTAGTGATTTTAGAAGCAGCATAGGTGAATTAAAGATGAAGATGAATATAACCTTTCACAAATGGAAGTAAAAATGGATTGGAGGAAGTGATAATGTTTTAGAAACTAAATGTCTCATAGGATTCTCATATTAAAATGTTAATAAATATCTTAAACTATATAAGCATGCTCCTGCCGGGTGTCATCAGGAACATTTTCCTGAGAATATTAATCCTTGTCATATTCCTTTGTGGGCTAAGAATATTTCTGGTTCAAACTTCCATAATTATACAAGTAGGAGCACTCCTACTTCACCATCAACTTTGGGTACATAATTTTAGAAGTGCTACTCACAAATTGAAAATGAATACATCAAACCAGACAGATATTTATGTAACAATGGATTTGAACAAATGAATAAAATAAAATTTATTTCATGAAGAATCAGCTCTAATACTGTTTTATGATTTTGAAGGCATCATGAACAAATAAAAGATCAATACATTCAATCACAAATAGATGTAAAGATGGATTAGATGAAATGAAGAGCTATAATGCAGGTACAACAAATAATGAATATACAGACCACAAAGAGGCGCTATCTTATCTCTGTAAGACCTCGTCTATATAAGATCTCATCCCCAAGAATCTGTCAATCCTTTCTATGCAACTTGGTAATGATTACATACTGGAAATTGTTCATGCAAATATACATGAATCTTGCATAAATTATTGTTTAACCACATTGCATTATAATAACTCAATATTTCTAACAGTTACCCCAATGCCAAGCTCACCTTTGAATGAAATGTTTTTGTCCAAGCCTTGGCAATTACAACTTTCTATCACATCTTAATGGAGATGCATGATTGTCAACAGTTAAAATTTATGCTGTCTTCTTACATGTCTTGGATGGGTGTAATAAGCCTCCTGTATCCTGCATCACCGGCTTCCAATCTGGCTAGGTAGTCTGAAAATTGTGTTTGATTATTGAATTTCCATTCCTCCATAAGGCCAAATATTGCAGGTAATAGAACTTTGACAACAACAGGTGCAAGTCATGTATTGACACTAATTTGAATCATGTACAGTGACCTTATCAAAGAGCTCATTATCCTTTGCAGCTTCCATTGTTTGTGAGTCATTTGATAGAGAAATGCACGGGGGCTTGATGTTTTCTACTGTGCAGTCTGGAACAAGAAAGAGAAACAAGAGGGGAGACAGTCTCATCAGGCTGCGGATAAGCACTGCTAACCAAAGTTTGCTGTAGTCATCCTTTTGGACATGGAGCCACTTAAGCAGAAGTGCACCAAACCAATAGCCACATGTATGTCCAAAGTTGGACACTGACATCAAGAAAGCAAAGACGGTGGCCTCAATACCTGTGGGGCAAAGTTGGGAAGATAGTACAAGCATTGGCATTATCTGGATCTTGGATATAGCATCAGTCAAAGCTTCATCACCTAAAACAAAAGCTTGATCTGGAATATGCATCTTAAGATTCATTCTGGAGACAAGAATAATGTCAAGAAGCCCGATAAATGCAGATACTACCTGCATTGTAGATAATATGGATATTAATCAGCAAAATACATGACATAAATGGCAATTCCATCAATCCTTGTGACTGTCTGAAGTAAGAGCTTCAAACAAAGTTTCTGATCTAAAAGGAATAATGATTATGAAAGCCGTCTACAAAATAATTCACTCTAGTTGCCAGTATAGTTTTAAGATGAATTAAAAATAAAAATTGATTGCAAAAATATGTAGGATATGATTATAACCCAACATTAAGATCAATAGAAAGAACAAAATAAGTTATAATGTTCACAGACAACCAAATTAGGGACTCAAAAGTATAGCCAGTCACAATAGCAAGGTGGAGTGTAAATGAAATCCAACATCTAAAAGAAAACAGAGGCTATGAACAAAAAGCACACATCAAAAGATTAGAACTAGGGGTCGTGAACCCAAATGGTTAAACCCTAAGCAAGATAGAAAATATGTTATATTTGACAAATATTATGAATAATCAAGTGAAAGGGAGAACCCTCGCTAAAGAAGATGAAGTGATGGAGACCATGGCTAGAGGTCAATGGTGGCTATAATCTGTTAGAATGCAGAATAAAAAAATGTATTACAGAAAAAATGCTGATGCATCAGCACTTTCGTTTTATCAAATAGTTAGCTCATCATGTCATTAAATAGAATTTGATTCTATTGTTTCCAGGAAGAAAATCAAATGCTCTAGAGACATTTTTTTCCTAATTCCCTAGTAAAAAACATTGCATGAAGACCAACACTTTGCAAGGTTTCTTGCATGCAAATTCAGCATTCAACTTACTCAAGAATGTAAAATCTGCAATTTAAAACTATGTTTCAGAACTTAGTTTTTTGATCTTTGAACTATACAAACATTTTGCACCTCCATTTAATAATTTCTCCATAATCCATTTTGCCATATCATCCTTAGCAAATGAAGAGTAAGGATGGCTATATTGCTAAAATATCGGGCACTACTCAGAGTATTCTAAGTTCTTCAACATTGTTTTGAGTATTTGACCACCTCAGGGAACTCAGAGTTTTAGGATAGTCCAATGATGCAAGCAAAGGTTATTCTATTTTTCTAAACCGCACGAGTATATAAAGATCTACAAGCTATTTCATGAGTTTGGAATTAGGTACCTAGCTCTATAGGATGAAGGTTGAATCCTTTAATGTGGGGTATACATCAATGTCAAAAGTTTCCTTGGGAATGGGCTAGAATATTTACCATGATACAAAGAGAGGCAAAATTTCTCTCAATAAAGATAGCTCCCACATGAACTAGAGTTGGGTCTCGTAAACCCTTTAACAAGAGAAATAGAGGAAGGCAAGAAAGTTGGAAAACCAACACAAAATATATGAAGATTACCAAGCAAGGAGATATAAGACTAGGGGTTCCCTGAAAGATCTGATTCTAGTATACAGAGAGGATATATAAATCAGAGGGAATACTAGCTCTTAAGGATGACCAAGGGGCCCTCATAGAAGAACAACAAATTCAACAGATCTTCGAAGACCATTTTCAGACAATTTTTTACCCTTGTGGGGCAAGGAGCCTGTATGAGATACTTCTTTTGATCTAATTAAACATGTAGTACAAAAGTGATGTAGAAGAGAGTCTTTCTAGAGAGTTGAGAATAGTTTGAATCGGAAGCAAATATGAAGGAAATGAAGAGCAGCAGGTAACTAGAGCTGGATGGTATTGTAGTGATACTTTATAAGAACATGTGGAATGAGATTGGATTGGATTATTATACATGTGCAAGGAAGCTCTCAAAATGAAAGAACCACTGAATTGACTAATGCAAGTCTGGTCAAACACATTCTAGAAAGTTCCAAATGACAAATGTTGGGGTCAACGACCTTTGCACTGTTTCATGTTTCTTTGAAAACTGTTAGGTTTAGGTGATTCAATATGGATTTTGTAGGAAAAACAGAAGCTTGAAATTCTTCTACATGAAATGTGTTAAAGAGATATTGTTTGTAGGGTGTAGGGCATCATCAAAAGGAAACATTGGATACATTGAAAGTCTTCTCCCCAATCATAGCAAACTCACTTTGAAATCAAACTCCTCCCTTAAAAAATGTTCGCAATCAATGAAGGGACATGTACCATGTTTGAATAATTTTAAAGGTTTGGTTTTGAGTGGACAGTGGACACAGACCATGGAAAATCATGTGAATTTGAGTCAATGGTCTAAAACAAATTAAGTTCATCATTCAATTTTCAGCCACGTGATGATTCTTCTTAGAGCCTAAAGAATTGAAGTAGTTGAGCCATTAGTTGGGAGAAGAATATTTTGTAACTGACATGTTTAACTTTCCATTAATGACCCAGTAATTTACAAATTAGTCTTTAAATCATTATCACGGCCATTTTTGAAGGTAGGGAAAAGGGCAATCAGAATAAAAAAGGAAACCTCTGTAGGAGTTCTTGTAATTGGGGATTACAATTCAATTGTTCATGTTTACTGCCAAACTGTAATACTGCCAATTGCAATATAAATGGAATATAGCAGTACATACCATATTGTAGATGAAAATCAATGAATACTTTATTTCAGGGTAGTGCTTGTACAATCCGAATGTAGACCAGAGAGGATCGTGTACCAAATCAGATTGCCCTTCCTTGACAATGAGAAGCTTATTTAAAGCACCCAGCAGTTGCCAAATAGAACACAACCGTCGACAACCACTTACAACCAACTCCTAACAACTACCCACAAGTTCACAAGTAATTGATACATAGTCAGGTATAAACATATTAACTAAATGTTACAAAGCCATTTTATGCTAATTACTAATTAGAGTTCCAAAGTGAAGGACCGCATAATGCTTGGAATTTAGCATCAAGACCTATTCTCTTACGCTTAGTTTGGGAAATTATTAGCAAAGAAAGGTCATTTCTACTAGGGAGGTCCTTGCAATCAAAAGCTATAACAATGGCATGCATGAAGAGAATTAATACAAACTCAAAAATTTAGTGCCACTGACAAACCAATCTTCTAGGAGCTTGCCAAAATTATCCCTATTAGTTCTCTTTCAAGGAGCAAATCCAAGGATTGGGACCATAATGGAGAGATTAAAACTGGAATAATAGAAATTCCTTTATAGTAGTGATACCAAAGACTTGTGTGATGGTGGAGCAACACAAGCATCCTCTATTGCTCAACATTGGAACAAAACATGTGGAGTATGTGGTCCTAAAGAAAGATGGAAAAATAGATGTCACTCTTCGGAAATTAAGAACTTTCAAATGCAATGTTTTGTGGTGGCTAGTGCTTCACTGAAGTTTGTGGAGAAAACATGAGCGAGTAATGCTGGCATCTCTGACTTTGTATTTCTTATAGGAAAGAATAATAGATAAACTTTGCTTTCTAGACATTACCCTTTTAAGTGACTTTTTTTTGGCATGGTTGCAGGCATATTCCAATTACTTATTCATCGCTCCTTTTGTTGGCGAGATCCGCTATTAGGGAATACCTTGATGATTAGGGACAGTTGCAGAAAGCCATGGTGTACAATAAGTTTGCTATCAATTTTCTTTGGAAGAGAAGATGCAACTTTTCATGAGGAAGATTCTCTTGTCCGCCTTGTAAAGTCGAAAATGTTTAGAAGGGATCAGGCTATGTACGAAAGACAGAATTAATTATGAAGACGTCATCCCATAGAGCAAAAGTGCAAATGTTAATGTTTCTAGGTTTCATGGCAGAGTATTTTCCTTTTCACTTTATTGTTTTTTATATAAAAATAAGAGATTTATTGAAAATAAAATACCGAGATTACAGAGAAAACAGCCCTAGAGAAAATAGGGAGTATAGAAAAACCAGTCTACAAAGGATAGATAACCAGAGCATTGAAGAGTTGCCCACCAAATGAATCAGTAAGACCTAGCTTCATTGTTTACTAGATTTTCTTTTTGCTTTGATTGTGGAGTCTAGAGTGGATTGCTTGCTAGCAGCTATGTTCTAGGAAGTCTCTTTGGATCTAATTTTGACATTCTTCTTTCTTCCTTTAGCCTTTTGGCTAATGACATGAGAAGCAATGGACTCATCTTCTTCTGCCATTATACCATCATTGAGGGCTAATGCTAAACATTCTTCTTCAGCTATGACTTTAGTAGATAATGTCTCCTTTCCAACAGATAATAGCTTCTTTTTAGGATATGTCATCTCTTTAGACTCCTTGTCCACCGAGACACCTAAAATTTCTATAGGAGCCATATCCTGGGACAAGACAAAGAAGGGGTTGCTGGAAAGGGGATCATTAATAGAAGTATCTGGATTTTCTTTTTGTTTGTTGCTTTTCCTTTTAGGTTACTGAAAGACTTCATTTTTGGCTCTCTTTTTGTTGGGTAGATTTAGGCTTTTTAGGACAATTTCTTTGGAAATGCCCATGCTCACGACATAAATTACATTTAAAAGAAATATGTTCATAATCAATTTTCTGGGAGAAAATCTTATCTTTCAATTTCAGATTGATGGGCTCAGGAAACCCATTAAGGAGATCAACTTCCACACAAATATGTGCAACATAATAATTCTTCTCTTTGAGCTAAGGCAATGTCTTGTATGCCTGAATAACATTGCCTATTGTCTGAAGGGCTTCATCATTCCTTAAAAAACAAGGGGGGAAGGGGAGTCTTGCCCAAACCGGCACTCCTGAGGGAGTTTCTTCAGTTAGATCAAAATTAGTAGACCAGTGATTTAGATACAAGCCATAGGTGCTCTTAAACCAAGGACCACTACGAAAAATTGGGTCTTCCTTCTCTTTGACTGAGAAGGAAGCAATGAAAAAACCCCTCCCACACATTGAAATATCTCTGTCCCTTTGAATCTTTGACCTCCTTACCCTGTTCACCCAGTGTTCCAAAGATTTGTAAGAGGGCCAAGCACTAGTAAACTTGCCCACCCAAGCCAGTTCTTGAAGACTAGTAAGCAAAATGGTAGTCTCCCCAAACAGAATATCTATTGTAGGATCTCATCCCAACAACAGACCATTTGAATTTTTCCGATATCATTTAGAATGGGAAGATCTGTAGCAGTAGAGGCAATCAAATTCTTAGAAGGATTCAACTTTGTACCCAATACAGCAGCTGCATCATGGTAAGATTGAGGAGCCATAAGGGTGAATCAACTACTAGAATCCAGGTGGTGCATGCAGCACAGAAGATCCCACAACCAGAAGAGGAGAACTAAAGTGATCAAGTATCAGACAAAGGCGAGGGGCTGAAGCAGAACCAGGCGGCCATGGGCTTGCTGCCCAAACCCTAGTGCAGCATTTTTACAAGAGCCTATTTTCGGAGGATATCCCGTTCTCTTTTTCCCTCTTCACTTTATTGTTCAACCAATGCAAATCTTGTGTTCCTTTATGTAATATAAGCTGCATTAGTTAAGGAAAAAAAACTAGTTATGGCTACATGCAATCCATTATTCAAGGGTGTTTGATATGTTGCTCTTCTTGTTCATTTCTTCATCCTAAAAGACAAGTGAGGTCTTTTTCATGGAAAGTTTATGGTCTTATTTTTGTACATCACAAGAGGACAATTGTTCATTCTTTATCAGCATTAGACATGAAACTTCAGGTAGAAATCAGAAATTTGAATAAAGGAATAGAAGATACCCTAGGCCAAAGAAACATTTTCCTCAAAGTGTGATGCTGGAGCCAACGATTGTAACCAAAAACACCAATAATCATCGCCACCTTTCCAACTGCACTTACAACACCCATAAATTCTTCACCAAAACCAGGACCTGCCATGGGATCTGTAAGCCAGAAAAACATGGCCTCAGAAATATCTGGGCACAAGGAACCCTGCAAAAAGGAATCAGAAAATATAGAATAAGCATATATTGAAATTTTAAAAAATAGGCCATAAAACCAAACTATGAAAAGGTAATAACACATAAGCAATGATATTAATGCCAAAGATAAAGGACAGTCTTTTTTATTAAATCCTACTGTGGATAAGAAATCTGGCGAGCCACTTCTTACAAAATGAGAAAATGGAAGATTCAGTTATTAAGAATCTAATATCCAGCACTTCTTGATTTGAAAAAAACCTGCGAAAGGTAAATGTAGATTGCAGGCCTCCAAAGGACCGGATCTTGCAGAGTTTTCCCAAAAAGCTGAAGAGTATGCATCAGTGCTTTGAATTGAAAATTAAGTACTGTCTTTGGCAAATGACGTTCTGGAAGGGCCAATGCTGAAACAATAAGCAGAAGTGGTGCAACCGAAATTAATAGATAAGAATGTTGTGGTCCCAAGCCATGTACTGCTGCTCCAGAAACCCCACATCCAACTAAACCCCCAGCTGCCAAACTCCCCAAAGCTAAGCTCTGCATGATGTAACAAACACAAAATAAGTCTTGAAGTATACTTTTAACCTACAATATATTCATAGAAATTGCATCTCTTATTTTATTGAGCTCTAGAGTCTAGACCACAGTCTTCTCTTGCTCATAGAGTCCAATACCTTGACTACTTGGACTTCCATTTCACTTTGGAAAGACAAGAACTATTTTAGTCATGGATCTTTATTTTAAAGATTGTTCTCATTTCTTATTCAAATCTATTCTGTTAGGCCAAATAATCCATAAGATTTATGGATTTTATTCTACACGTCAGGTTTGGCATTGTGAGAGTCCCTTCTCAGCCTGTGCACCTCCAAACCTCGCATTTGAATCTGAAGGTCTATGTCAACTGTCTTTGCATGACAGGCATTCGAACAAGCATCCCTTAATGAGTATGTTACACGAAAAAACATGGAAATATGAAAAAGTGGAACCAAACTCATTGCAGCTATTATTGTAAATTTGCAACTGTGAATTTCAAGAACATGTAAAAATAGTGGCCTCTGCCCCATGGTAGCACATTGAGCTAGAAAATTAGGAGAATCTGTCAAGAGTTAACAACACTCAAATTTTACTGCGCCTCTGCCTCAACACTAGGAAAACTCTATCTGTTAGGTCGTTTGTGCAGCAGATTCCCTTATGCCAGGATTCGTTACATCATATCTACACATCTATGACATGCTAGTCAATTGAAAGCACTTAATTTATGATCCAAGATGATTGAATTCTCCTTATGCTTAGGTCATTATTAAACTAGGTCATTATTAAAACTTGTGTGGCTCCCCACACCCACTTGTAGGATCTAGCAATGTGCTTACAAAGCAGGTCTTTAGAACTTAAAATCATATCAATGTGTAGGCTAACATGATCCATTTACAAAAAGAACAGGAGTTGCATCTGAATTTTTCCAGTCTATACAATGTTGATTTACAGAAACACCTAATCTATCACTGTGAAGTTCTGCATGCAAGCAAGGGGCCCAAAAGGAAGATTCCAATGTCATGAACCTATAGCAAATAGTTAAATAAATACTCGAAAAGTAGAAAGATCTGTTTCTCCAATATCTAAGTTCCTTGAATAACCAGAAGTCTATTATGAAGAAATATTGACTTGCCGTCCATGGTTCAGATTCCAAGATCCATTATATATAGGAGCAAGAGCTGCAATGATGGGTCTTTTGCCTATGTCAGTTGAGGGCCTAAATATGAATGCTAAGTTTACAAGTTCTATTCCATTACATGCTTTTGCTATTTAATGCTGCAATATATGATGCATGATTTTCAAAAGATAAAGAAAAACCAAATGTTATTCAATTTTAAATTCCATGTTTCATTCAACAGTTCATAAGTGGCAGCATAAGATGCATTTACTAAAAATGTTTGAAATGTTAAATCATAAATAAAATCACAAAAATGAAGGAAATTACATGTGAAAACAGTTTCTATGACAATTTCAGTTTCAGTACTAGCTAATCAATCTTACTATTTTAAACCACAGCTGGATACTGAATAAGAAAATTCAGCTCATTAAATGTATATCCTATTTGAGCTTATAAATTGTAGTCCTCCAATTTTTTTTTTTGGAGCTTGAAAAGAAAAGCTTACGTTACAAATAAATACATGATTTATATAAAACTGGGTGCATATTTCCAGGGTGTAATTTATATAGCTATAATGAAACAATGATTTTATATATCTAGATTCTATGGCATAGTTATCTGGCGACGTGGGGGTATGAATATTGATACAGGGATAGGATGGTGTTAAAATTAGGATATATGGATAAATGAATAAGGATATGGCTATGTTATATGATAAAGGGTATAAATTGTATCGCTGTAATGAATCCTTTGAAATGCATGTTTACCCTGCCAATGAAAAAAAGGTGCCAGAAAAAACATAAAACTCCTACAGTTTTATTCTTGATACGTATTAGTGATGCTGTAATGCATACCCGACCAACATTATATAATGGTTTGAATGCTCAAAGGCATCTGCTTCTAGAGTTTAAAAAAATTAAAAAAAAAACGCTATCGTAAGAAAAGAATCTCCTTTTAGAGTTAAAGAAAAACACTAGTGTAAGGAAAGAATGTAAGAGAAAGACAGTACATTACACGAATTTCATACTTGTAAATCACTTGAAAGTGTGGGAGCAATTTTACTGCACTTTGTAAGTGCAGCATCTGCCACAACATCTGGAAACGCATTACATAGAGCAACTGCAGCCATCAAGAAGGCAGCTGTCCATGGTGTTAGCTTAAGGAAAGCAAGTGCCCAAAGACAAAGGAACCCAGCAATTCCACATATGACTAAATATGGCCACCTTTGGTACCTGAGATTTCATGGTAAAACAGCAAGATTCCATTGAATCATATCTAATCATACCCAAATACATTTCAGCCTGTGTAATCTAAAATAATTGAACTTTATTTCTCATCTTTGAATAAAGCTTCATTTATGTCCTAGGAAAATGGTCGTGGAGATACAGTAGTAAGAAGAAATGAAGTGTACCATTGCAGAACGCAACAGAACATACCCAGCAATGGGAAACGTGTCAGTGATGAGCCCATAGATTGGTTTTATGTCCCATGGTATACTTGATAAAGCCTGCCAAACAAAACCATAGAGATAATCGTCCACATCCTTTTAGCTTCTTGATAAAAAATTAGTATATGAAGATGACACAAGAATTATAAGACAAGACAAGACTTGCAGCATATTGGTTGTGACTGTAATATATGCAAAAATGTGAGCACTCACACGGTTTAAAATTGCACATAGCATATGAAATAAGGGCATCATTGTATCAGAAAATGTATTCAATCAAAATGTATCTCAAAGAAAGGTTTAGAGGTTAAGCCGCAAAGCTTATATCAGTGTTTGACTACCTAATGATTACTACACACTAGCTAAAGAGGATCAAAAGTCAGATTAACTTAGATTACCAAGCTGGAGACAATCGGCAAACAATCTCTTATAAATGTTTCGATAAGGATATGAGCAACCCATTAACAGCATTAGCTTTCAGCCAGTCAGTTGACTACAAGCAGCAGTTTTGGTTCAGTTTTCAAGTTCTCATGGCTTGAATAACTTCTAGTTCTTCGTGGAATATGGGGTGCCCATGTTCAGCGTCATTCATTTTCTTACTTTTATAGGCAATAAGCTTACGATTTTTTAATGTAAGGACTCTTAAGAGTAACTGCCATTCTCAGCATCGATTGTAATCAGTTTTGTTGGGTTAAGTAATGTTTCAATTGGTACTTCTAGTAGTCACTTATAGGTTTTTGGAACGCTCAAGCCTATGGTTAGATACTTTTTCTTCATATAATTTGTTTTTCTTACATTTTGTATCATTATGACATGATTCTTCCATGTTCTATAATGTTGTTTTTGAAAATCCAGTTATATCCTAAAATTATGCCATAGTTTCTCATTGGAATTGATGTCAAAATCCAGTAGATTACTATATTGTTGGAATGGTATTTTGTGTAGGTTCCTTTTTTCTTATCGTGCTCTTTCTACTCCAGATTTGTAAACTGACTCAAAACTTGCAGTTGGAACTTGGAGATGAACACAACTCACTAGACCATGCCTTGGGAAGATACCAAGAAGCCATTTTAGCCGATTTAAACATGCAACATATTGGCTGATTTTGAAATGGTGTGCCAAATTATTAAGGAATTGGTCCCATGGAGTGTGCTTCAGGAACTATTTTCGTGGAGCGGGGGTCTTATGATACTTTTTTTTTGCTAAGGATAAATTAGAATCTTGTCTTGGAATATGGGAGTTCTAACTTTTTAGATTTTAGATTTTTAGGGGGTGTCTTTAGGGTTGGGCAGGAAATTTCTCCACCAGCTTAAAAGATTTTGTTGCCACATGTCATTTATCTACAATTTTTAGATTCCTGCCAATAAATTCAAGGATTATTTTTGGAGAGAATTTTTTTAGCTTCCGAAAAAATTCAGCCAAATTTTTTAGCATTCACCATTGCTAAAAAAAATCATGAGACTACCAACTTCCTAAATTTTCAGAGCTTAAAATTTTAAGCTTGCCCATGGCTATAAAATACATGGGACCACCTGCTTGTGAAAGCTCCTAAAAATTTTCAGCAGCACTTGCTGAAATGTTTTAGGAAGCCTCCTCCCTCCATGGGACCACTATCTAATGCAATTCTGATTTGTTAAGGGGTTTGACAAAAACCACATTATTTGTGGTACACCACTTTAAATCATTATACCGAATAAAAATGGGTGTTCTGCTAGAAAAAAAATATAAAATTAAGAGTACAGCAGAAGAAATGAGTACCATGAAAGATTGCGTATAAGCTGGCTGCATCTTCTGCACATCTTTCCAATAATAATTAGTTACAAGGCTCTTCATTGCCTCTGCAAAGCCTCGAGTTACACCATAAAAAATCATAACAAACCCAACAAAAGGACCTCCAAATGCATCCTTCATTATTGCAATCCATTTCAAAAATTGCATTACAACTTCCAATGGACTGCTCCATCCAACTCCTTTACTATGCCCCTCTGATGTTAATTCATCCTCATTGTCACTGTCACTGTTGCTGCTGATTACAACATCCGTTTCTGTTTTTGTCTGGGGTTGCAGCTCTAATAAAATGGGAACTGCCTCATCTTCTTTCTCCATCCAAAACAAACAAACAGCCACAAATTTTTTTTGTTGGCTCGGATTGAATTAAAACATCGGTCACTCACATTCATAGCTTCTGTTTCTATTTAACAGAATCAGGATCAGAATGCATTCTTCTTTATCTGAGAAAAAAAATGTTTAAATTTTAAAACAAATGTTTCGAGAAACTGTCAACAATTAAAAATATTGTGCACACGTTTATAGTTACATTCAAGCAATCTTTTGACTTTTTAAACTTCATTTTCTTAATTTTTACTACGCACGCAGATCAAGTTGACCTTTCAGAATTTTTTTTGAGTTTTGATTTTTCTATTTCACGTACCACGTTGTCAAGTTGATGATTCCTTAATCTCGTTTCATTTAATTAACGAGTCGAGCTCATAGTGCTTGTGACTGCTTATACAATATACAAATATTATTTTTTATTATTCCTTACCATGTTACCCGTGCTTTTAACTATTATTAGAATTGTTTTCTAAGTGTAACATTGAGATTCTCATAATCACAATCACAATTACTTGAGTATTTATATTTCCTCTGAATTGAATTAAAATAGTGGATGTGCTTTTTAATTGTATATATATATATATATATTTAAATAAAATTTAATTAAAATATTTAAGTAGAAGAAATTATATACAATTTTACCTAAATGTTTTAGGGTAAGATTAATTAGTTAATATTGATAGATAAATAACATTAGGATTAATAGTAGACATGATATTTCCACAGTCCATGATATAAGTGTAGAGCTTCTAGAACCACTGTGTATTGCTTTTTTTTGCATCGATGTTTTGGATCACACTCCCTGATCCGTAATCAAGACGAAAAGAAGAGAATGAAAATGAAGTACACAGAGAAGGTTTAATAAAGAGAGAGAGAGAGGAGGGTGGGGCACATAGTAGGATTAATAGTTAGGATTTTTTTGGGGATGAATTAGACTATATATTAAATTGAAGTTAGAGAATATAGTCAATCTTCAAAAAATAGTTAAACTGCGAGGTAGTCAATCTTCAAAAAATAGTTAAACTGAGAGACTAAGTTTCAAAAAAGTAGTGGCCCTAAAAAGAAAATAGCCATATAAGCCATGACCCCCAAAAGGATAATAATTGTCTAAGACCATTTATTAATAGTTAGGATTGATTATGACACCGAAATAAATGTTTGGGATTTAAATAATGAATACGAGTACATAGCTCTTAGTTTGATCTTCACTAGGCTTCATTAGATTTCCCAATTGATTCATCCTTGTGCTAGAAATTAGGGTCTATTAGAGAATTGCATATGTATGAGTGGATTTTTTGTTTGATTATACTAGTCACTTCCATGATTGCAAAATTGTTTTGTATGACTACATAATCAATCGTGCAACTTGTGGATTAGAACTTTTTATGAGGATCAAAATTTTAATTGTGGAACTTTGTAAGTTTCAAGTCTAAAACCTACTTGCCTTGATTTATGTAACTTGCATAAAAATGGTGATGTGGAAAAAAGGAGTTTGCTAGACTAGGAAATATTCTCCCTTATTTCAAACTTGTAGGATATCGATTTAACGATTTTATACAAAGATCAAAGACAATAAGCATTCATGCAATATCTCTAGAATGTTGATGCCACATGATAATACTTTGATTCTACTAGATGTTTGCAAGAGGTGTTCTTTCAATGCACTAGATGCTAGATTATAGATGTTCAAATGAATTAGGGTTAATTCTTAAATACAACTCCAAAGGTGTACGTAAAATGTTACACATTTCAAGTCAGCGCATGATGACTAGATAAAGCGAAGGAAGTGGGCCTAAGATTCAAATTCAAATTTTAAAACTTTTGGGTTCATTTCGAAACATTATGGAAAAATTGAGGATTAGAACCAATTCCTTGAAATGAGTGCAAATGGAATTAGATAAGGTTTAGGTTATGTGCGAACTTTTAGTGAGAAAACAAACTGTTAGTATGCACAAGAGAACTGAGAGGGGGGTTGAATCAGTTGTATGTTAAAACTTCAAACCCTCAAAGCAATTTCAAATTTCATCCACTTATAATGCATTAGCAAGATGTAAACATATGAAGCATCAATGCAAACACACAAGAACACTAGGTTTACGTGGAAAATCCAATAAGGGAAAAACCATTGTGAGGATTAGCTCACATATATATGAATAACACCACCAAAAATCAATAGGCTCATTGCCAAGGGCTCACTGCCCAAAAGAGAGAAGAACGAAGAATATTGTTACAGAGAGATTCACTATCTCAAAGTAACAGGAGAAATCCACCACTGCAACTGCTTGTCATCCGCAACCTTTGGCTTATTGCCTCTAGTAACTTCTGGCACACTTAAATGTAGACACCTTCTACTCACTGCATTTTGGAGTCATTTCATTTAATTGCAACTAGTTGAGCTTGTCACTTGCTTCATGGAAATAGGGACAATATACAAATATTATTTTTTATTATGTCTTACCATGTTACCCGTGCTTTTTAACTATTATTAGAATTATTTTCTAAGTGTTACATTAAGATTCTCATAATCACACTATTACTAGAGTATTTATATTTCCTCTGAATTAAAATAGTGGATGTGTTTTTTAATTGTATAAATTATTATTTTTTAAATAAAATTTAATTAAAATATTTAAGTGGGAGAAAATATATACAATTTAACCTAAATGTTTTAGGATAAAATTAATTAGTTACTATTGATAGATAAATAACATTAGGATTAATAGTTAGGATTTTTTGGGATGAATTAGACTATATATTAAACTAAAGTTAGAGAATATAGTCAATCTTCAAAAAAGAGTTAAATTAAGAGACTAAGTTTCAAGAAAGTAGTGGCCCTAAAAAGAAAATAGCCATAGAAGCCATGACCTCCAAAAGGATAACAATTGTCTAAGACCATTTATTAATAGTTAGGATTGATTATGACACTGAAATAAATGTTTGGGATTTAAATAATGAATACGAGTACATAGCTCTTAGTTTGATCTTCACTAGACTTCATTAGATTTCCCAATTGATTCATCCTTGTGCTAGAAATTAGGGTCTATTAGATAATTGCATATGTATGAGTGATTTTTTTGTTTGATCATACGAATCACTTCCATGATTGCAAAATTGTTTTGTATGACTACATAATCAATTGTACAACTTGTGGATTAGAACTTTTTATGCAGATCTAAATTCTAATTGTGGAACTTTGTAAGTTTCAAGTCTAAAACCTACTTGCCTTGATTTATGTAACCCGCATAAAAATGGTGATGTGGAAAAAAGGAGTTTGCTAGATTAGGAAATATTCTACCTTTTTTCAAACTCGTAGGATATTGATTTAACGATTTTGTACGAAGATCAAAGACAACAAGCATTCATGCATTATCTCTAGAATGTTGATGTTGGCAATATGTGTTGTCATTGATGTCAACACTTATAGAGTGAGGTCAACAGTCAGTTTGTGATGATGATATACTAGTGAGATACATAGATATAGTGGTGTTGCTGATATTTAGGGTTGTTGATGTTCAATGTTGCTCCTGAGGTTCATAGTGAGTTGCCGATGTTCATGGTTGGATGTCATGTCTGGATTAATGTCAAGACAAGGTGTATTAAGCATGCTTGAGGTTAGCAAAGCAGTGAGATGCAGTGATGTTCCTAATGTTCATGGTTGGATGTCATGTCCTGAATAGTGTTAAGTCAAGTTGTTGGTCAACAAAGATGTTTTCATGATGATATATTAAGATGGGAATTAGAAGCACAAAGATGAATGATGAAATATTAAAATGGGAATTAGAAGCACAAAGATGAATGATGAAATATTAAGATGCAAATTAGAAACACTAAAATGAATGATGACACATTAAGCTATGTTGAGGATGAAAAGATGTTGCTGATGACCTGTGGCATGTTGTATGACTCTTTCTATTGTTCCTAAGGATGTATATGCTGTTATATGAAGGTTTTGGCCTCCGGAAGTAGGTGAAGGTTTTTGCTGCAGAGAATTCCCTGAAAAGACTGTCTGGTAAAATGCTCTGCATTCCTTCGCATTTGAAGATATGGTCATGCGGTTCAGAAGTTAAGTTTAGTATGATGTAAAGGTGCTAAATCCAAAGTTTCAGGTCATTTGTCCCTTCGCAGTAAAAGTTATGAGCGACAAAGTTTCAGTCTGTGCTCTAGCAGAATCAAGTGATGATAAAGATTGTTTGGAATGCTCTGCATTTCTCCGTAGTGATAGATATGGCTATGCGGTTTTGAGGATATGTTCACAGAAGTGTATGAGTGCATCCATATGAGTTTCAGGTGTTTTGGAGGTCCGCAAGCTTAGCTTTCAAATGATAGTTGTGATTGAGATTGTTCCAGATGCCTAGTTGTTCTCAGGACATATGCTGATGATGTGTGCCAGCTTGTTGTGGCTTGAAATGATACATTGACTGATGGAAGATGGTTCTGATTATCTTGTGTGTCTCAAATTGCTCCACAAGGTGTTTTTTTGTTCTCTTCAGAATTGGTTGTAGTTCGGAATGATGATATTGCTAGGATATGCCTCTGTCTAGTTGACTGAAGAATGTCAAAGTTATGCACCACAAAGTTCTTGATGTGCGGAGTTTAGGAAGTGTTTGAAGATGATGTATAGGTCCTGCCGACTCACTTAGAAGAAGAACAAGCAATGTTTATGCATTCATGAGTATCACTAAGATTGTGAAGACCGATGTGCTACATGTTTCATCTTTTCTTGCTTAAGGGCGACCTATTTCAAACTTGTGAAGCATGTGGATGTTATTCCTTGAAGAATGATGCTATGAATGATGTTTAGGACCGAACTAAGCATGTATTGTGATCCGCAAGGTGCGTGTTTCCTTTTGGAGGAGCGTGTAGTTCATGATAAGGCTTGCCCTATGCATGTTTCATATTGTGTGATATCTGGTCGACTTGTAAAATGTAATATTCTTGTTGTATTGGCCGACTTGTAATGAAATCAATGTAAAGTCATGCATATATTGTAAAGCTAGTTGGTCTAGGTGAGGCATGATTGCGAAGGTGAAAATATGAATGTATAAAGAGCAGAGTATGAATATCACATGCATTATGATGTGCGACTGGAGGAGAAAGAGAAGAAGAGTTAAAGACTGTCCTAATTCATCTTGAAGATATTTTGTGACAGGAGGGAAGTAAAGAGTGCACCTAACTGATCCAATCATCAAAAGAAAGTGGTAAGAGGCAGAATTGCAATCATCAAAGGTGTGAGCTTCAATGTCAGTTTTCAAACAATAGAAGGACAGTCATGCTGTAATCTTTCCTGAGTTCATTCTCAATTCAGGGAATAGTTGCTTCCTTGGGTTATAGCCCTAAAAGAAAGTTAGCAGGGAGTTGTAGCTTCCTTGGGATTGACCCTAAATCAAAGTCTTCAGAGAGTAGTAGGTTCCTTGGGTTGTATCCCTAAGACAAAGTTAGTAGGGAGTAGTAGCTTCCTTGGGTTGTAGCCCTAAAACAAAGTTGTAATTTTGAGCTTCATATATTGTGAATTAATCCTTATTATGGTTTTTCCCTTCTTGGGTTTTCCACGTATATTTGGTGTTATGTGTTGATGTGCATTATGTTAATATTTCATGTTTATGTTGATGTTGTAATGATTAAGTTTTAATTTGCTCGGGACGATTTAAAGTTTGTTTAGATACTAATTCACCCCCCCACTCAGTATTCTGGTGTGTTCAACAATTGGTATCAAAGCCAAGTTACTTAGAAGAAGCTTAACCACTTGAGGAAGGTCCGGGATGGCTAATAATGGATCTCTCAAGGTACCTATGTTTGATGGAACAAATTATTCCTTTTGGAAGCTAAGGATGGAAAACTATCTATCTTATCTAGGGTATGGCATTTGACAATCAGTCAAGAAGGTCTACACTATTCTTGCTAATGATCCTACAGATGCAGATGAGATTAAGTTGTATGATAACAATGCCAAGGCAAAGAATGCTATCATGACTGGGCTAGCTAATTCAAAACTTGTGAAGGTAATGGGTTGTACAACTGCTCAGGATGTTTGGAACAAACTTAAAAGTATTTATGGAGTTAGTAAAGTGAAGCAAGCCAAGATGAAAATTTTTAAGAGCAAATTTGAAACCCTGAGGATGACATAAGATGAAGACATTGTTGGTTACATGCTTCGAGTGGATGAAATAATCAATGGCATCAGATGTCTTGGTGGGGAAGTAAAAGAAGATGAGATTGTGAAGAAGGTTTCGAGAACTCTTCCTAAATCTTATAGCCATAAGGGATTTGCCATTGAGGAAACTCGGGATTTGGACAAATATACAATAGATCAATTGTTTGGCTCACTCACAACCTTTAAAATGAGAGAACTTGACAAAGGTGCTCCAAAGATGGAAGCAACATTCAAAGCAAGTAAGAAGACAAAAGATGAAGCAACTAATCAAGATGATGAATTGGATGAGGTAGAAGCAAACTTTGTAAGAACACTGAAGAAAGGCACAGACAAATACATAGGTAAGTTATCTTTCAAATGTTTTAATTATGGAAAGATTGGTCATTTTGCTTCTAAATGTCCTCTTAAAGATTCAAGGGGTAGTAACAAGAGAGACAAGTTCAAAAGAACCTTGTATTCCATAAAGAGTAGTTGTTCTTTAGAAGATGAGGATCATGATGATTCAAATGGTGAAACACTTTTCGTGGCCTTGAGTGTTGGTGATAAAAAGGATGATATTGAAAAATATGTAAAGACGGATACCCTACAAGCTGACCAAAACAATGATAGATCAATGGTTGTGTGGACTGCCTTTTATGCAAAAGAAGCCATGGCTTGGGTAATTGACAGTGGTTGCTCTAATCATATGATTGGTGATAAGGAGAAGTTGATCAGCCTTGAGAAGTGGAATGGTGGAGTTGATAAGTTTGGTGGTGATGAGTCAACACAAATCTGTGGAAAGGGTGCTATAACTATTAATGGGAAGAACAAGATTGAGGATGTTCTCTATGTCAAAGGACTAAAGCATAATCTTCTCAGTGTTAGTTAGATGTGTAGTAAAGGATACAATCTTACCTTTCATGCCAAAGGTTGTGAAATCATGAAGGCAGGGTCTGGAAAATTAGTTACAGAAGGCATCAAGTCATATGGTGATATCTATCATCTGAAGGAGGTAAATGGAAAAACATGCTTATTGGCTCAATCTAGTGAGTGTTGGCTATGACACAAGCGAATGGGACACACCAACTTCAACAATATGATAAAGATCAACTCTATTCATGCGGTGAGAGATATGCCCAAGATAACCAATCCTGCAAATACATTATGCAGGGAATGTCAAATGGGAAAGCAAAAAAAGACAAGTTTCAAGAGCAAGGAGCACTCTTCTTCAATGTCATTAGAGCTAATTCATACTGACCTATGTGGCCCTACAAGAGTAAAGAGTCAACACGGTGAAAGGTATTTCATGTTACTTATTGATGATTATTCTAGAATGACTTGGGTTACTTTCTTAAGAGAAAAGTCAGATGCCTTTGACAAGTTTAAAGTTTTCAAAGCTATGGTTGAGAATGAAATGGATACTTAGATCAAATGTTTAAGGTCTAATAGAAGTGGTGAGTTTAATTCAAATGAATTTGATAAGTTTTGTGAAGATCATGGTATTAGGAGACATCTGTCAGCTCCTAGGACCCCTCAGTAAAATGGGCTAGTGGAAAAAAAGAATAGGACTGTGCAAGAGATGGCTAGGGCAATGTTGAAGGATGCAGATTTGCTTGACATGTACTAAAAGGAAGCAGTTCACAATGCCGTCTATTTGACTAACAGAGTACAGTTAAGGGTTAATAGCACTAAGACCCCTTACGAGATATGGTATGGAAGACCTACTGTCAGATACTTCAGGATCTTTGGCAGCAAATGCTATATTGGAAGAAATGAAGAAGACCTAGGAAAGTTTGATTCAAGAAGTGATGAAGGGATCTTTCTTGGTTACTCAACCAGAAGCAAGGCCTATAGATGCTACAACAAGAGATTGGGAAAGATGATTGAAAGCACAAATGTTAAAGTAGATGAAGACTTGTATCAGATCTCACAAGAATTAGAGGACTCTAAATATGATATCTTTCCATGCATTGAAGATGAAGTAGAAGAAGGGAAAGATGAAAGGGAACTAGAATCAGAGCAGATACCCAAGACTAGCAAAGTATGTTCAGAAGAACCATTCAACAGATTAGATCATTAGGGACAAGAATAAAGGTGTGTTGACTAGGAGAAGTTTTGCAAAAGCATATGAGCAAGTGAACTTGTGTTTATTATCAAAGGTAGAACCCAAAACCTTTGTTGATACTAGCAAAGATGATGGATGGATGAAAGCAATGAAAGAAGAATTGGATTAGATAGAGAAGAATCAGACATGGGAATTGGTTCCTAGACCAGCCAACAAGAATGTCATAGGAACAAAGTGGGTGTTCTGGAACAAGCTGAATGAAGAAGGTGAATTTGTGAGGGACAAAGCAAGATTGGTGTGTAAGGGCTATTCTCAAGTTGAAGACATTGATTTTGAGGAGACATATGCTTAGGCAGCCAGGATGGAGGTAATTAGGATGTTTCTTGCCCTTGCTACTCATAAAAACTTTAAGGTTTATTAGATGGATGTCAAGTCAGCTTTCTTGAATGGTGATCTAGAGGAAGAAGTCTACATTGAGCAACCAGATGGTTTTCATATATCAAAAGATTCGAATATGGTGTGCAGACTCAAAAAGGCATTGTATGGTCTCAAGCAAGCACCTCAAGCTTGGTACGCTAGATTGGATAAATACTTACTTTTGCAAGGCTTAAAGAAAGGTACTACAGATAACAATCTTTACATCAAGGAAGGAGATATGATATTGATAGTTGCAGTATATGTTGATGACATCATTTTTGGTGGAGATGATGATATGTGTAAGATGTTTGTAGAGGAGATGCAAAAAGAGTTTGAGATGTCTATGATTGGTGAGATGTCTTTCTTCCTTGGACTTCAAATTGCTCAGCTAGATGATGGTATCTTTATTTCTCAGGCTAAGTATGTTAGAGAGATGTTGAAGAAGTTTGGTATGGAGGATTCAAAACCAGTGAGTACTTTTATGGTCACTGGATGTCACTTGAGCAAGGATGATGAGTCTCTGGAGGTTGATCAGACTTCCTATAGATCTATTATTGGAGGATTGTTGTACTTGACTACTTCTAGACCTAATATCATGCATGTAGTATGTGTGGTTGCCATATATCAATTTAACCCCAAGCAAACACATGAGAAGGCAGTGAAAAAAATATTTAGATAATTGAAGGGAACTCTAGATTATGGCTTATGGTATCCAAGAGGTAATGATTTTGATTTGAGTGCCTACACTGATGCTGATTGGGCTAGTTGTGTTGATGATAGAAGAAGTACAAGTGGTGGTGCTTTCTTTTCAGGAAGCAGATTGGTTTCATGGTAGAGCAAGAAACATGATTCAGTGTTATTATCATTGCAGAGGTAGAGTATAGTGCAACAACATCCTGTTGTTTACAAGTGTTGTGGATGAAGCAAACCCTGAAGGATATCAAGGTATTGTATGATGAGCCTATTCCTATTTTGTGTGATAATACAAGTGCTATCAACATTTCCAAGAATCTAGTGATGCATTCTAGAACGAAGCATATAGCAATCAGGTATCACTTTTTGAGAGTGAAGGTTGCAGATAAGGAAGTAAAGATGGAATATGTTCCAACAAATGATCAAATTGTAGATATTTTCACAAAGGCTCTTGCAAATGATACTTTTGAAGATCTCTGGTAGAGGTTAGGGCTAATTGCCCCTCCTTGCTAGATGCATAGTGGTGCATTTGTCTAGGGGGAGTTCATGCTATATCTTTTTCTTGGATTGATGATGGCTACCTCTCAGGGGGAACAAGTAGTTGTGGTTGTTGACAAAGGGGGCCTTGAAGAAGGAGAAGAGAGGAAAAATGTGCACCTTAGGAGACGAGTTTGTGCCCTGAGGGGAAGAAGCAATTGCCCTTTGTCCTTGATGTCAAAGGGGGAGAGAGAAATATATATCTAAGGTGGAGTATGTGTTACCATCAATGACAAAGGGGCAGATTGTTGGCAATACGTGTTGTCATTGATACCAACACTTAGAGTGAGGTCAACACTCAGTTTGTGATGATGATATACTAGTGAGATACATAGATATAGTGGTGTTGCTGATGTTTAGGGTTGTTGATGTTTAGTGTTGCTCCTGAGGTTCATAGTGGGTTACTGATGTTCATGGTTGGATGTCATGCCCGGATTAATGTCAAGACAAGGTGTATTGAGCATGCTTGAGGTCATTAAAGTAATGAGATGCAATGATGTTCCTAATGTTCATGGTTGGATGTCATGTCTTGATCAATGTCAAGTCAAGTTGTTGGTCAACAAAGATGTTTTCATGATGAGATATTGTGATGGGAATTAGAAGCACAAAGATGAATAATGAAATCTTACAATGGGAATTAGAAGCACAAAGACGAAATATTAAGATGGGAATTAGAAGCACTAAAATGAATGATGACACATTAAGCTATGCTGAGGATGAAAAAATGTTGCCGATGGCTTGTGGCATGTTGTATGACTCTTTCTATTGTTCCTAAGGATGTATATGCTGTTATATGAAGGTTTTGGCCTCTGGAAGTAGGTGAAGGTTTCTTCTTCAAAGAATTGCCTAAAAAGACTGTTTGGTAAAATGCTTTGTATTCCACCTCATTTGAAGATATGGTCATGTGGTTCAAAAGTTAAGTTCAGTATGATGTAAAAGTGCTAAATCCGAAGTTTTAGGTCATTTGCCCCTCTGCAGTAAAGGTTATGAGAGATAGAGTTCCAATCTGTGCTCTGGCAGAATCAAGTGATGATAAAGACTATTTGGAATGCTCCACATTTCTTTGCAGTGATAGATATGACTGTGATTTTGAGGATATGTTCACAGAAGTGTATGAGTGCATTCATATGAGTTTCAGGTGTTTTGGAGGTCCGCAAGCTTAGCTTTTAAATGATAGTTGTGATTGAGATTGTTCCGGATGCCTAGTTATTCTTAGGACATATGCTAATTATGTGCACCAACTTGCTGTGGCTTGAAATGATACATTGACTGATGGAAGATGGTCCTGATGATCTTGTGTTGTCTCCAATTGCTTTGCAAGGTGTTTTTTTTGCTCTCTCAGGAATTGGTTGTGGTCCGGAATGATGATATTGCTAGGATATGCCTCTGTCTGGTTGACTGAAGAATGTCAATGGTATGCACCACAAAGTTCTTGATGTGCGGAGTTTAGGAAGTGTCTGAAGATGATGTATAGGTCTTGCCGACTCACTTAGAAGAAGAACAAGCAATGTTTATGCATTTATGAATACCGCCAAGATTGTGAAGACCGATGTGCTACATGTTTCATCTTTTCTTGCTTAAGGGCAACCTATTTCAAACTTGTGAAGTGTGCAAATGTTATTCCTTAAAGAATGATGCCGTGAATGATGTTTAGGACCGGACTAAGCATGTATTGGGATCTGCAAGGCATGTGTTTCCTTTTGGAGTAGCGTGTAGTTCATGATAGGGCTTGTGGGCTATGCATGTTTCATGTTATGTGATCTCTGGCCGACGTGTAAAACGTAATATTCTTGTTGTATTGGCCGAATTGTAATGAAATCAATGTAATGCCATGTATATTGTGTAAAGCTAGTTGGTCTAGGTGAGGCATGATTGTGAAGATGAAAATATGAATGTATAAAGAACAGAGTACATATCATATCACATACATTATGATGTCTGACTTAAGGAGAAAGAGCATAAGTGTTAAAGGCTGTCCTTATTCAACTTGAAGATATTTTTGTGACAGGAGGTAAGTAAAGAGTGCATAACTGATCCATTAATCGGAGGAAAGTGTAAAGTGGCAGAACTGCAATCATCAAGGTGTGAGCTTCAATGTTAGTTTTCATATGGTAGGACTGTCATGCTATAATCTTTCTTGAGTTCATTCTCAGTTCAGGGAGTAGTTGCTTCGTTGGGTTGTAGCCCTAAAACAAAGTCAATAGGGAGTAGTAGCTTCCTTGGGTTATAGCCCTAAAACAAAGTCAGCAAGGAGTAGTAGCTTCGTTGGGTTGTAGTGAACAAAGTTGTAATTTTGAGCTTCATTTATTGTGATTTATTCCTCACTGTGGTTTTTCCCTTGGGTTTTCCACATATATCTGGTGTTATGTGTTGATGTGCATTGTGTTAATCTTTCATGTTTATGTTGATGCTGTAATGATTAAGTTTTAATCTGCTCCGGAGGATTTGAAGTTTGTTTAGATATTGATTCACCCCCCCTCTCAGTATCCTAGTGTGTTCAATAGTTGATGCCACATGATAATACTTTGATTCTCCTAGATGTTTGCAAGATGTGTTCTTTCAATGCACTAGATTCTAGATTATAGATTTTCAAATGAATTAGGGTTAATTCTTAAATACAATTGCAAAGATGTAAGTAAAATGTTACACATTTCAAGTCAACACATAATGGCTAGATAAAGGGAAGGAAGTGGGCCTAAGATTCAAATTCAAATTTTAAAACTTTTGGGTTCATTTCCACACATTATGGAAAAATTGAGGATCAGAACCAATTCCTTGAAATGAGCACAAATGGAACTAGATAAGTTTAGGTTATGTGCCAACTTTTCCTCATAAAACAAACCACTTGTATATTTTTCATTGAATAAGGGACAATCGGGACAAAGTGATCCCAAAATGAAAGGTGGAAGTGAAGGTATGCAATTTTTACCATTTCATTATGTCTCCATTTTGACTTGCATGTGATTTATTATGAAAATGTCAAAGATAAACAAGATACCAACATGAAATTTATTTAGACACTTGTAAAAAAAATAGAGATAAGGATATGGATATCATTTTTTGGTATGTGCTCCCTTATAAAATGCTTCGTCTTGAAAACATGCAAGTACCAAAGAAAATGATCTAATGAGTAGCACCTGACAAGTATTCTAAAAGATATGCATAAACATAACTACTAACTATCTATGAATAAAAAAATAGGATATTGCCTAAGGGTAGCTAATAAAGTTTGCCAAGGGACAATTTACATAAGAAAACTTTGGCTCAATGATAGCAGGATATTGCCATGGGGTAGCTAGTAAGGTGGTACCAAGCAATAGCTATAGGATAACACCCATGACACTTGATAGGGTATTGCTTGTACCAATTATAGTAACACGGTTCCACTTAGAACTAAATGACCATGGGATAGGCACCCAAAACTATATTCATCAAAGGATAATAGTGCCATGATAAGCTCCCCTCTAATTAGCTTTGCATATAATGGATGCAAGTAAATTGGAGGAAAGGAGAAGAAAATTATAAATTGATGTGATCATGTAAACCTAATGTGTAGGAATGCAAGAAGATGGTCACTATGTGACAAGCATGTAATCCATGGAATATAAGATGTGATCTTGATAACTTGTAGAATGATGGGAAGGTGCCCCCACCATTGCCCCCAATTAGGGTCTTAAATCAAATGCAATAACCATGAATGCTAGGTAAGGATATTTTAAGCAAAAACAAGTGTGATATCATCATGTGATGACTGTTAGGAAAATCTATAATAATCTTATAGTGTATGATCATAAGATGCAAATATTGTTAGCATAAACATGAGCTAATAAGACTAGCATAAGATACAAGCATGGTAATCATGGAAGATTCTATAATTAGCACAAGAAAATATCATGTTAGTGGAATGTGTGATCAAGAATGCTAATAACAATCATTAGAATCATAAGGATAATCATGTAAGTGTATCTTACAATCATAAGAATAATGTATCATCATTACTGCATAAATGTGGTGAAAGCCATGAAGGATATGCCTCATGGGTATGGACCAGAAATGATATACCTGTTACCTAAATTCCACTACGACTCATTCAGGTAGAGTTTTGATTCAAAACTTATAAGGTACATCTCATCTGGTCCTTCATACATTATATTCAAGTACATAAATGAAATAATTCAGGAGATTATGTTTATTAGTTTACTACATTTATCCAAGTGCATGTAACATAAGAAGGGTTTATCCAAAACTTTTTCCAAAAAATAAATAATCTTTATTGAATGTAAAATGTTCATTATCTCACACAAGCCGTGAGGTTAACTGTCTTATTCAATGAAATAGAAGAACAATCTATACATGAATAAGTAAATATAAGTAATGTGCATGTAAGGTCAGAGGCCAGTCATTACCTGAGAATGACTGGTTCTAGTTTTGGCATGTTGTCTTGTCACCCCGAGTTGTCTTTGTCCTTCCTACCTTCATGTCGTCCTTGGTTCCTGCATCTGGCAAAAACAGTGGTGTTAGAGCAATGCTCTAAGCAATGAATGGTCCCAAACCATACATGAACAAGATACCATACATGTATAAACTAATCCTCAATTGCATTAAACAAGAAATGTATACCTTGGATGTCCTAGAGAAGAATCAGTCATCAAACACATCCAAAACATGCATTTATTTTTTAACAAGTTTGCTTCATGTGCAGATATAGGTGTAATTATGTTTCTATTTGATTCATTAGATTACATTATGAGTGGATGAAATGTGGCTCCCAAAAGGGTTGAGCCTAGCTCATAGTCCTTACAGAACATTTCATATGCAATATACAAATGCAAGACAGATTGCCAGGGAGATAGGGACAGTCATCTCATTGACGGTAGCATCAGATAGTTCAAAATAGTTAAATGATTGTCCAAGAGAGCCATCTGTTAGAGATAAACTAGAAACATCTTGTGCTTAGAATGATTGCATGCTAACAACAGTCAATAGTCTCCGAGTGCAGCAAATCAAGTACTAGGAATAGCAAGGTGATATTGAGGTGCAGTAATAACAACATATAAGTGGGACAACAATAATAACTTGCCAATAGTGCAATGTGTGAAAGGAAGGAAGAGATCCAGTATGAGAGTTTAAAGGACACATTATGAGGGTGCATCATAAATGAAATGATGGCAGTCAGTGAAGAAAAATAGTATGACAGTTACACAAAGAAAACTATATGTTTGGACAACAAGGCATCACATTCTTTGAGCTTCTGCAGAGCCATTCAAGTTGTGATTTAAGACTTACACATCTCACAGTGTATTGGAAAGCCAATGAGACAAGAGAAGACCTTGAGCAAAAGGTAGAAATCACAAAGGATATATAATCTAGAGCTACAGGAGAACAAAGATTTATTCTTAGAACCATTCAATAGCAGAGCAATCAAATGGCAAAGAATGTTTAAAACTATCATGAAGAAATATCATATCAAACACACCATGAAGACAATCATCAGCTATAAGAGGACAGTCCTAGAATAACTTGTCATCATTTACAGTCATGGGGGATACTGTCAAGACACAGAGGTAGATAAAATGTATGAGACAAGGATCCAGAGAGCAGTGATAAGTGGTATCACTAGTGTAAGGGACAGTCAACGAATCGACAGAGCAATCACCTGTGAAGAGGCTAGTAAAGACACTGAAGAAGTATTTATATGCAGGGATAATACGTTTGCTGCCAAGTAGAGTACAATCTGTCATGGACTGTTATTGTGAAATTCACCATAAACAGTGATAACAAGGGCTGGTGACAGTCATAAACAACAAAGATGATCATGGAGGACGATCACACAGTTGTATATGCAAGAACTTATCATCTCCTTTAGTTATCTTCCTTTTAAATGCATACACGACCCATACAAATTCAAACCATGATCAAATACAGCTATATACTGATGAAATAATGGAACCACATGTAGCTACAAACTTCTTATGCCAATTGGAATATCAATGCAAGATACAAACTCATATGATACAAAATATACATACAATGGAGCGGCAATGGAGCAACAGTCTTATTACTATGTTGTAGACGAAAGCAATCATTCAGAAATGCATAGGACTCTCATAGATAGAAAAAGTAGTCATATAGTGATAGCTACAGCTAATAATGACGGTCATGGAGATAGAAGACAAAAGTAAACGCATTCCATATTTCATTTTTATCCATGTTCTAATGAAATCTGGGTTTTAGAACCCAATGACAGATACAGAGAAATATTTTTGAGTGAGATCAATCAATGACCAAAGTATATAGAGATAGAAAATGAAATGTTTTGTCAATGGAACAGCTACAGGAAGCAAATGATAAGCTACAACTACATCCAGAATGTAATAAAAATAGTCCAAAATATATTTTCTTCATACAAGTCAAACCCCACATTATTTTACACAGAGATCAAATGCAGAGAAGTGAGGAGTTTTTAAGCTTATAGGAGGTTTGTATTTTGCAAAAAAAACTCAGAAATGAAGGACAATATTGTTGTATTATATTCAGCACCAGAAAAATTCTCATGTTATGCAATTGACAGGGCATGCCAACTTAACTTCTCGAGGTGAATGTGTAGAGACAGCTGAAAGCTTATTGTTTATCATCAAAGATGTTGCAAATACAACAAATGAGATTTCCAAATGGAACCAAAGGGTTAACTATTTAGATATGCAATAAATAATGCCATGTGTCTAGGAGATACAGGATTGATTTGAGTCATATATAAAGGCCATAGTGTTAGCCTAAATGCATGTCATGCCACTTCACAAGGCCAAGGTCTCATCAAAAGAAAGATCGAATATCACAAAATAGGACAGGAGCTATCATTTTGTTGTGCATGAAGAACATATACAGATAGACAATCATATAAAAGTGACTCATATGCTGCAGAATAGTAATCATTACAAGAAGACTTCACAAGAAGACATCATTCATGTACATGAATTAACAACAAGCATATCAAGAGGAACAATGCATGGAGCAACACTTGCAAGAAGAATTGAAAAGGATTTCTTCAATATAGAGTCCTAGAAGCCATGAAAGACAACATAAAACACCCATATGAAACAACAATCATCATAGAATGTAGAGGCAACTATGTTTTTTGTTGCAAGATAGAAGTATGGTAACAGTCTCTGCTCAGCATCATATGGAATGTAATAAAGGTTATTATCTCAAGCTGTTAAATCTAGAGATATCTGTAACATAAATAGTGCCATAGGTTTTTGTATCAATATTCACAAGGCTTGATGCATTAGTCTCAATCAATAATGAGGGTTCTACACTACGAATGTAGTTTTGACTCCAGTTATCATGATGGATTGTGACAATGTTAGGGGTTTGTGGAGAGAATAGAGTATATAATCCTTTTAAATAAATGCCTTACACATATAGAGTTCAGCTAATAGCAAGCTATAGAGGAAAATGAGGTTTTCTCAAGCTCGTTTTGAGCCAAGAATGCAGGTGTAGAAGGAAAAATCTAAAGTTTTCAACTCTTTTGAAGAATAAAATACTCAGAAACCCCTCAAATCGCTCTTCAACACAGTGGATATATAGAAAATACAAAAAATGAATGTTGCGGCCAGAGACAGTGCGTATCAACAATGAAGACAAAGAAAAAACCAAAAAAAATGCTAGGTTTTTCAAGATCTGGAGTTTTTTTGTAGACTCAGAAATATACTGAAACCCATTTTGTATGCCATAGAGGCCGCGGTCTATAATAAGACAAGGCATTTCTCTTTCTCATGATAGTTGAACCCATTGGAGTTTCAAGCAAAAAATGGTAGGAGTAGGAGGAAAATTGAAAGCTTTAAACTCATTTCAAACAAATATACTCAGATACCTCAAAATCATGCCTCAGAAAGGTGGAATACAAAGTAAAATGTAGGAAATGAAGAGGGATCGCCATAATAAACGACTTACCTTCTTTCTGTCCGATGCTGGTGTAGAAAATCACATAGTTTTCCCTCAGTCGACCTTCTAGATTGACCTCAAACACCGTCAAAAGCAGTACAGGTGGTGGCCATGACAGAAAACAGCAAAAAATGCATCAAAACCAGTAAAAACGCGACCATGGAGGCCCAAAATCAACACCAAAAGTCAGCTTCAAAGAGTCCAAACCTCAGAGAATATAAAATACCTTGCATTTTTCTCAGAAGGTCAGCCAAAATCCTCCCTAAATCGACATAAATGATGCAAATTGGGAGTCCAAACCCCAGTCATGGTGGTGTGGCAGCGAGAGGAGGAAGGTGAAACACAATGCAAATGATATATTTTTAGGTTTTTTCCTCCTTTTGGGTCGAATAGACCTAATCTCCATTTGTATTCAATTGTTTTTTTTTTGACTTTTGATTTGCAAAATCATTGCAATCCATTAGGCGACGTGGTCAAAACTTGAAGTCTTTAAAACTTAGTGATAATACATCATGTGGCCGTGAGACCTTTTTCTGCCTTTTGGTCTTTTTCAAAGGCAATAAACATTGTGAAGACATAGGGTCGAATGTCTTATTTTGCTAAGGCATATCATGATGTAGTCATAAGGTGGATGAAGTGATGCACATAAGGCATTGTAATGTGTATAGGGAGGCATAAGGATCAGTTTAAAATATGTTGCATTAGACCTATATAAAGCATATGATCATGATGATGTATGTTAAAAAATGTATGAATTGCTAGGAGTTATAAGGTATGTTGACATAGCTATGAGATGCGAGAGGTAGTGCAAGTGTATGTGGAGTCGTGTCATTTTGCCTAGGAGCTATGAAGACGTTTTTATGTCATTTTTGCATAAGCTAGAAATAGATTAAATATTGTAAACAAATGACAAAGTAATCAACATGAATTACTTTTATCATTTGTAATAAAAATGCAAAGAGGTAATATTAGGCAGATTTATTACACATGGCAAAGTAAGTCTCGTCGATTACTTTGTCGTCCTTTAACAATATTTAATTTGTCCCTAAATCATACAAAATCGGGAAGTTAAATATTTGTGTCCTAAATGCCATTATTTTCTGCATGGAATTGTAATAATTTTGGAATGTAAAACATTAACTAAGTGGTGTAATTATAAATCACTTAGTCAATGTTAAATAAATGCAGAAATAATGTGTATTAATGTCATTTATTGTGAAAAATATCAGACATTTATGATGCTGCAGGGTGAGTTTGACAAACAGGTTGAGGAGTTATTGCACAAATTTGACTTGTTTCAGTGGTCTTAAAGAGCATTTAAAGGCATTTAAAGACATTTTCTGGAGCTTTTATGATTAGTGATGACATGCCTTGACTATTTCTGCATTGGAAACCCATTTTGGAGGACTTTTAACAGATATTTTGGAGACATTTATGAGATGCATGAAAATGGAGATGGTCATTGCAGTTATTTGTAGAGTATATAGTCATTCATTTGACTCTTTGTAAGGGGTTCTTTTCCATGTACATTTTGGAGTTAGTGATTTTTTCTGCAATCCTACTTAGTTTGAGCATGTTTTTGTAACTCTTTTTGGCATATGAAATACAGAGAACACCTTGGATACCATTGATAGTCAGATTTTGCCTTCTTATTTTTGCAGTATTGGGTATTATCAAGTGTTTGATCAGGTCATTTGTGAAGTATTTTTGTTTCCTTGTGACTTTGTCTTATGTTTCAATACCCTTTTCTACAGAAGTTGTGTTTATGTAGGTTGTAAACTATGTTTTAAAGTGTTAAAAGGACTTTAAACTGTGAAGTTAGCTTCTTTTTAAAGATTTTAATGCATTTATGCCTCTTTGTGAAGTGTTTTTTGCAAACATACAGTAATAGGTTGTGCAGGTTTAGTTTCTGTTGTCTGTAGCCAAGTGTATGCAAGTTTGAGTTTCATTAACCATATCAAGTTTGGTGAATCACACTTATTTTCACATTTTCCAGTTTTTAACTTTCATTTACAAAAGCATTCCTTTTCCCTTTTCCTTTGCAAATCTAGTAGATTCTAAGTGATAACCAGCTAGGAAGCCGGCCTTCTCCAGAGGTTCTTTCCATCATAGGTGATCCACAGACCTGGAAAGATCCCATGTTTCTCCAGATTGCCAAGTTTTACAACTTAGCAAGGGTGGAAATCTGAGAAACAACAATGCCAATATTTGTAACATGTAGGCTTAGTTTGGATCAATATTTCATTGTGATTCATACTTGTAAAATGCTTTCAAAAGTTGTGTACTTGTGTAAAAAATAGTAATAAGGTATGCCATGTGTGACAATATGATACATCTACCTCATTTTGGAAAAGTAAACATTGTAATAAATGTTCGTGTAGAAAATATCTCTCAAACTTTTTAATACCATATCTCATGTGGAAGTTACCACAATACCTAGATAGAACTTTCTCAAGTACGTGTTAGATGAGATCAAGGGGTGAATCAATGGGGATTTCATAGTAGATCCTCAAATTTAAATCCTCAATGAGATCATGTGTCAAAATTGAGTAATATGGCATTCAAGTATGGATGGGATGTAAATTTGATTAATATACCACAACTCTGTATATGGCATGGGGCAAAAATTTCCAAGCATGTCCTTATTAGCCCTTGCCTAGGTAGGTACTGTAGCGATCAATATTTCCTTTTACCTTTAACTAGTTATTTTAAATGGTACCTTCAATCCAATGAAAAATAATAATTTTGTATACAATTTTCTACCATAATGCTTACATCATGAAAGATGCCCATATTTTAACAAAATGACAAAAAATACTATTTATGTTGAATACTATTGGCTAAAGTAATTTGAGATCAAGCTAAGGGAACATGTATAGATTAAGAGGATTATTAGAATCATTACCTTCTCGTAAATCTTTAAAACAAAATTCTAAACACTTTGGTGCCATTCAAATTGTATGGTAACAAATATTATATTGGCCCAAAATTTTGGTAGAAAATGATATTATCACAACTGAATGAGCAAAGGCACAAATTATATGTGTAAAAACCTAACAGAAATTCTAATTTTGATGTATATGCATTGTTTCTTCATCTAGCATGTTTTTGCTCCCTTCACATATCAAGAAACTATTTATGACTAATTGATAGTAAGTATGAGAGTTTTAGCACAATATCACGAACCAAGTGTTGTCTCTCAGATTTGCACCCTTGCTGAGTCATAAAACTTGGCAATCTGGAGAAACATGGGATCTTTCCAGGTCAGTGGGTCACCTGTGATGGAAAAAACCTTCGGAGAAGGCCGGCTTCCTAGCTGGTAATCACCTAAAATCTATTGGATTTACAAAGGAAAAAAGAAGGAATGCTTTTAAAAATGAAAGTTAAAACTGGAAAATTTGAAAATAAGGGTGATTCACCAAACTTGATAAGGTAAATGAAACTTAGACCTGCATACACTTGGCCACAGACAATAGAAACTAAAACTGCACAACCTATCATTGTATGTTTGCAAAAACACTTCACAAAGAGGCCTAACTGCATTAAAATCTTTAAAAGGAAGATAAACTTCACAGTTTAAAGCCTTATAACACTATAAGACACAGTTTGCAACCTGCATAAACATAGCTTTTGTAGAAAAAGGGTATTGAAACATAAGACAGTCACAAGGAAATAAATTACCTCAAAAATGACCTGATCAAACACTTGATAACACCCAATACTGCAAAACAAGAAGGCAAAATCTAATTGTCAATGGTATCCAAGGTGTTCTCTGTATTTCATATGCCCAAAGAGTTACAAAAACATGCTCAAACTGAGTAGGATTGCAGAAAAAATCTCTAACTCCAAAATGTACATGGAAAAGAACTGCCTACAAAGAGGCAAATGAATGACTATATACTCTCCAAACAGCTGCCATAAGATAAGGATGAGCCATCTCCATTTTTGTGTATCTCATAAATGTGCCCAAAATATCTGCTAAAAGTCCTCCAAAAAGGGTCTTTAAAGCAGAAACAGTCAAGGCATGCCATCAGTAATCATAAAAGCACCTGTAAATGTCTTTAAATGCCTTCAAATGATCTTTAAGGCCACTGAAAATAAGTCAAATCTCTCAATAACTCCTCAACCTATTTGTCAACTTCACCTTGTAGCATCATAAATGTCTGATATTTCACAATAAATGACATAAATACACATATTTCTGCATTCATTTAACATTGACTAAGTGATTTATAATTACACCAACTTAGTTAATGTTTTACAATTCCAAAATTATTACAAACCTATACAGAAAAATGGCATTTAGGACACAACATTTAATTTCCTGATTTTGCATAGTTTGGGGACCAATTAAATGTAGTGAAAGGATGACAAAGTAATCAACAAGACTTACTTTGCCATTTGTGATAATTTCCCTAATTTTGCCTCTTTGCATTTTATTACAAATGATAAAGTAATTCATAACTAATCACTTTATCGTTTGTTTACAACATTTAATCCATCTCTAGATTATGCAAAAAATGACATAGAAAACATCCATAGCTCCTAGGCAAAATGAAATGACTCCACATACACTCGCACCACTTAGTTAATGTTTGCGTCATTACTTGCATCTCTCTCCATGGTCTTGATACAAACATCATGCCGTATTACATTGGTCATTTATCACACATTACAAGGCATCCTTATGACTCTATATGCAATATTTACAACGCCTTACTTATATCATGCACACTCACCTTATGGCCTCAACACCAAATGTTTTTATACATCACTTACCTTTTATACCACCTTATATCTCCTAACGCACATCACCATGCCTTATATGCATCACTTCACCCACCTTGTAACTCCCTCATGATATGCCTTAGCAAAAAATACCCTCAGCCTTGTGTTATTCATAATGCATATCATGAGTTTGAAAGAGAAACAAAAGGCAGAAAAAATGCCTCACAGCCCCCTTGTATCATCACTAGGTTTTTAAAGACTTGCAAAAGTCTTTACCACGACATGAATAGATGTCAATGATTTTAATTTTAAATCAAAAACCAAAACACACGAATGAAAATTAGGTCTATTTGACCAAAAGGAAGAAAACCTAAAACATATCATTTGCATTTTCATTTAACCTTTCTCCTGTTGTTGCTGCGCCGCCATGACTGGGGTTTGTGAAGGCAAAAATGGATGAATATGGGGTGATTTTGAGTGTTTTCCTGCGACTTTGAGAGCAAAACGCAAGGTAAGTTGTACATAGCTAAGATTCTGACCTTTTGAAGTTAGTTCTGGGCAGATTTGGGCCTCTGAGGTCGCATTTTTTTACTGGTTTTTTATGCATTTTTTGCTATTTTCTGATGGCCGACCCTCTTGTATTGCATTCGCGGTGTTTGAGGCCACTACCAGAAGGTTTGTTTGAGGGAGAAACTATGATTTTACACAGCAAACTACAGAATAATAGAGGTAATTCGTTCTACTGTTAATCTTCCTTCATTTTCTGAGTTTTTAGAGAATTTTTTGCCTTTGCCGAAGCATGATTTCATGAAAATCTGCATTTTCTTTTGTTGGCTGTAGCAAAAGGCTCGAAAAAATTCATAGTTTTTACGCTGTATCTGGAAATTTAGGACAACTTCCTCTCTAGCATTGATAGAAAACTTTAAATAACATTCCTGTGCATTCTAAGCTAGAAAATCCACATTTTCTTCTTGCTATTGTAGCGTGAGGCTCCTCTATGTGGGTTTGCAAAGAAAATTTGTTTTCACTGTCTTATAGAAATGCTAAAAAAAAAATGAAGGAAACCCTATGGTTTCGAAAACATTTTTCTCTATCTTTTACTTCATAAATGAAGACTATGTATTCTTTAGTCTGTAGACACAGGGATCGCATGCTCGGCCCCTGTAGCAACATACAACCTTTAATATGCATTTTTCTCTTGTTGGCTATAGCAAGATGCTTGAAACTCCATTTTTTTTGTGACTTTCAGAGGGTTCTATATATTCTTGCTTGAAAATCTATATTTCTTTTCGCTGGCTGTGATAGAAAACTCGAAAAAACCTTATTTTTAATGACTTTCGGAGGGTTTTGTGAGCATTTTTAACTTGGAAAGTCTGTATTTGTTTCTTGCCGTTGAACATGAGGCTTGGAAAACTCCATTTTCTGTGACTTTTTTCACTGTTTCTGTGAATTCTTGCTTGAAAATTGCATTTTACCTGTATATTGTGACTTGAGGCTCAATTTGGAGCATTTCTGTGCACTCTGTTCAAGAAAATTTGCTCTTTTCCCCACTATTCATAACCACACCTGTGAAGTTGTTTAGTGATGGATTCAATGGTGATAGGACTGAAAGGTGTGGCATGACCAACAATGCCACTTGAAGCAATTATTTTTGATAAGGCACATTCAAAGAGTTGTCCAGGTGTTTGTCTTGAAGGAAATGCATGCAGATTTATGATAAGATCTGGAACAATGCCTTCTATTGTAAAAGGCATATTTTCTTGCTCTTCTATAAATCCTACAATTCCTTTTTGACCGTGCATATTGGAAAACTTATCTCCAAGTGATGGAGTTCTTGCTTCTCTTAACCTTACCCTTGCAAACCTTCTTCCATCATCATTATTTGCCATTAAAACTTGATCAACCCTCCCTCTTTTAGTATGCTTTAACTTGAGGCTGAAATTTGCATCGGAGGGTTGCAAACTCACCTTTTTAATTAATATGTTCCCACTATATAGGTCTGAACCAATAAAAGGTAATCCATCATCATCAAGCTTATCTACTCTTAGGTTTTCTGTGTTTGGCTTTTCCAAAATCTACCCCGATCTTTGATGAACTTTTAGAGTCACTGTCATCATGGTCTGTCTCTTTGTTTTCATAGGGCTCTGCCATGTAGATCCTTACCTCTGCATATGAATAAGCTCTTCTATTGCCCAGAAACCCCCTGGACTTCTCTTGGATACCTCCTATGAATCTTCTATCCTCCTGCTACTATCTCTACTCACTAACTTGTTGTCTTCAATGTTTTTTGCATGTTGTGTCTCTGTTAAAAGAAACATTGTCTTGACTGCCCTCTGCTCCTTCTACCTGTGCTCAACCTTCTTCAGGGTTGTTCTCATGTTTAGCATTGTTTTAAAACTTCTGACACCATCATACTTGACAATCTATTTTGCTTTGGTGTTCAATATGACTGTGGGACTTAGTCAATATGACTGCTCTTAAGACAAGCTTTATAGACAAAACTCAGGGCAAAAAATGAAGTAACACTCTTCACTGATATTTGGCCTACTCTCTATTATACAGTCATGTGGAAGTATTTTGTGATTATGCATATGTGAAATAATTATGATTGTTTTCCTATTTTGCTTAGCATAATCTTTTCCTCTGTCAAGTCTTAAACTGGGCTACTCTTAGAATACATGTAGACCTGAGCTGTAAGCTCATGTTTCATTATTCCATAGACCCCTTAGGGTTTCTAAGATATCTATCTCTTGAAGGATATGTTTTAGTCATATGCTTTGTCTGGATAAGCTCTTGCTTGGTTTACAAAGCTTCTCTGCCTCTATCTCACATCATCTAGGTCTGTACATAGAGTCTATACAGATTTCTTTATGAGTCTTAACTCTTGAGACACTTTCACCTTTCCATGATAGTGACTACTTAAGAAAGATGGTGGAAATCCTATTAACAATGTTGCATAGAGATAAGAATGATGGATGACTTTTAATATGACTGTGTTTTCTCTATTTATAGTCCTCAAAATACAGGACCTTCATATACCCACTCACTGTTCTTGCTTCATAACAGTTATTGATGTTTGTTTGTCCTTCATCACTATAATAATCATAAATGATCCCCTTATTGACTGTTAGCACAGTCTTTACCTTCACTGCTACAAGATTGCTCTTAAGATATGATTGTTCCTTTGCCAACAAAACACTTTGTCTATTGTCTTCTATTTGCATTTGCATACATTGCAATCTAGCTGACCTTTTGTGCTAGATTTCTCCACTGAACCAAGGAAATAAAGGTGATAACTGTAAAGTAGCTTATGAAAATGCCCTTGTACTGGTACTCAATGAAATAACATGAGTTTGCAACCTTCATAAATAGTATCTTAGGCCTTAACATACTTAGTAACAACATTGTGGTCATTATCACCTTCCTCCTCTTTGCATCACCTATTTTCTTCATAGATATAATATTAAAATATAATAGGATGAGGAATGACTACTTTGATGACTTTGATCCTGTGTAGAAGCATATGCAGACTACAATTCAAACCTTCTTGCCTAGTCTGACCAAGAATTGCTATTTAGTAAATACATAATCCAATGTGTACATATAATCCACATTTCACTTTGACTGAAGTACTCTTTCATTGACTGTCTTGGTATTTGGCATATGGTGACTATTCTCTCACATTATTTTATGCACTAAACAATACCCTCATGCTGTCTTCATGCTGGTGGCTGCTCTTGGTATCATAGGTGGCAATAATTTGACAGAGGTGACTAGAGATGACTGTTCTTTGCAACTTGACTGTCCCATCTTCTAGGCAACCTCTCAATGATGTATATGGTTGTTGTCACTCTGTGTTTTGATTGCTCATTGTGGACAATCCTTTCATGACTGTTATGCCTCCTCTCTTTATGTCATCAATGTGATGTCTTCATGAGTCATATATAACAATCACAAATGACTGCTGCATTTCATTTCGTACTGCTACTTGATGAACCGTTATTTACTTCCATACTAGTAGACAACGAGAACTCTAATTTTTTATGACTGTCCTGGAATGTTTGGACTATACATTGTATTCTGTTCCTTTTATGGATATTGCTGCTCCTTTGTACTACATGATTGTTCTCCATTTCTTGTGACAGTCTTCTGTTCCATTATATGCTATGACAACACTTATTGCTGTTCATCTCTTCATTTAATTGGGCAGCGTGCTTGCTGATGTGTGGTCGTTACTCCATCCTCTCTTTTCCTTCATGAATGTCTTTATCATGGCTATGCATGTGATTGCCTTATTGCTGACTGTTATTGCTCTTGACAGCTGTGGTCTGCCTTCTGAATATGCTCCTTGGACTATGCTTTTTCATTTGTATATTGCATTCTCTTTTGTTGGTTGTGACTTGAGCTGGGCTCAACCCTTATGGGAGCCACATTTCCTCCACTCATAATGTAACCTGATGAATCAAACAGAAACATAGTTACGTTACACCTGTATCTGCACATGAAACAAACATGTTAAGAAAAATAAGGACTTGCAATCAATATTCTTGATTTGCCTTCTCAAAGGTCTCTATGACACTAATTTGTTTACTGCATCTGAAAAACAAATTGTATATTTATAGATGTATATCATATGATGTATGATGCCTCGTCATTGATCTAACATCAGTTTTTCAAAATTTTATGCAGATAACTAGGGGTAGCAAGGAGATAGCAGCTGGATGCGGGACACGCAGACAATACAGGATGACACAAGATATGGCAACAGGATCAAGGCTCGTCATTTAGGCAATGACGAGTCACCCTATCTCATATGCATATTTGTCTTTTAGTTCTTCTATAAATGTATAGTTTGTCTTTTCACTTGCAATGAAACAGTCAGTCTCACGACCTGTGTGATACCTTATACAGTTATTTTTTCAATACAAATTACCGATCCTTTAAGATTTGTACAATCTCTTAAATTTGAAATGCATTTGAATGCAACAATACAATGTAATCTTAATTTGTACCATATATGTACATGGATATAATGTAGTAGAAATAAAAATGTACCTTTCTCTCCTTCAAAAACTAAAAAGCTCTACCTGATTGAGCTAGTAGTCAAATCTAGGTAACATCTGCTATATGTTTGCCTGCTAAACATCAGACTAGTTGCCTGAAGTTTAACCATTGGGCATAGAGTCACACAAACTTGACAAAACTTGAAAAAAAAAAACTTCTTTCCATTGCTGCAACTCACTTCTGACTGCCATCTTTTCTAACCCATGAAGTGCATGGGTATGGTTGGTGACAGTGAACCAACAAAAATCACTTTTACTAATGATATGCATCTACTTGATGGGTTAAAAGGGATAATCAACAAGAATACCTCCTTTGCAAATTGCTACGATTTATTATAGCCCTATGAGGACAGATATGATGTGTGACAGTGAATACATGTATTCACTGTTTCATATGATGGTTGTACCACATATAGCTGAAATATATTATAGTAGTTTCATCCTCACACATAACCAGACATAGGAATAACTAACAATTGTGCAGAAATGCACTTAGGGAAATGAAATCTGCATCTAATCTATTGTGCAGCAACACTTATTCAACAATAGAAACTTTATGAAATATGTACAAACATGAAAGATCCTACCTTCGAAGCAATGTTTGAGGTGATTCCCATTGACTAAGATTGGCTCGATGTCACCATCCAGCTTAGACAGCTGGAAAGCATTATGTTGTTTGCATTTTGAAACAATAGATGGCCCACTCCAAAAAGCGTCAAATTTTGAGTGCTTCCCAAGTTTGCTTTTCAACACATCCCATTTCAGCACTATGTCACCCTCCTGGAATGTTCTTGGAGATGCCCTTTTGTCAAATGATCTTTTCATTTGGGCTTGATGATGCTCTATGTTTCTCATGGCATCATTTTTGGTTTCTTCAAGCTCAACCAGTTGAGCTAGCCTTACTGTCATAGGGCCTTCTTCTAGCATGTCCAGCTGATTCACCAAATCAAGTGCTAGTAACTCAAGTGTGATAGGAAGCCTTGCTTCCTTGCCATACACTAACATGAAAGGCGAATGCCCTGTTGACCATTTTGTAGTAATTCTATCAACCCATAGTGTTGACTTTAATTGTGTATGCCAGGATCTTTGGTTGCCCTCCATTGTCTTCTTGATGATTTTGATCAAGTTCTTATTGGTGGATTCTGCTTGGCCGTTGCCTTGTGGATAGTAATTAGAGGATGTATTCAGATAAATGCGATTCTTTACAGCCCAATCAAAGATTTTGGAACCAACAAAAGCAAGGGCATTGTCTGAAATGATGGACTCAGGCACTCCAAATCTGATAACCAGCTCTTCATAAAAATTTAGAACAACGTACTCATTAGCTTTCTTAAGTGCGACTGCTTCAGTCCACTTAGTGAAATAATCAGTCGCTGTAAGAACCCACTTATGGCCAGCACTGGATGAAGGGTTTATAACCCCAATAAAGTCTAATCCCCACCTTATAAAGGGTTGTTCAACTTGAACTGGCTGCAAAGGTAAGGCTGCCAACTTCTCTTTTTCGGCGAGCAGAGCACATTCCTTGCATTTTTTGACCCATAAGTGTGCATCTTTAAACAAACTGGGTCAATAATAGCCACCTTTCATCACCTTAAGAGCTGTTGCTCTAGGCAAAAAATGGCCTCCAGCTGACCCCTCATGAAATTCATGCAACACTTTTTCAACTTGGTTAGGTCTAATGCATCTCAACAATACTCCATTAAAATCTTTCCTAAAAAACAAGTCATTAATGAGCACATAAGGTATGGACTGCAATCTGAAATACCTTCATTTGGCTCTATCCAAGCCTTGAGAACACTCACCGGTCTGCAAGAAATGAACCATTTCTTACACCCAATCAGCAACAGGATCTGAAACAGTTGTTTGTTCTTGATCTTACATTGATAGAACTTCTTGATCATGTTTTTCTTTGCTGATAACACCATCAACAAGCTGTTTGCACAACCCTTTTCCCCTGACCAACTTGGTAACCTTAATGTCCACGTCATACTCCATAACCTTAGTCACCCAACCAGCTCTCTTATCACTGAGATCCTTACTTAGCAGAAATTCCTTCACACTCGGATGAGCAACCATTAGATTAATCTTGTTACTTGACAACATGTGTTTAAACTTTTTCAAACTCTTTATAATAGCAAGTACATGTTTCTCAACGAAGGTGTACCTTAGCTCATAATCTTTCAATGCTTGACTGAAAAAAGCTAAAGGCTGCTCCATTTCTAGCTCATTTTTCTGTACCAACATAGCAGAAACAGAATCAACATTACCATATGCATACAAAGTGAAATCCTTAGAAAAATCAGGATTTAGAAGTGTAGGTGCAGCAGCCAAAGCCTCTTTAATAAGATCAAAACTTTTTTTTCCTTCTCTAGTATAGCTAAAAGACACGTTCTTTCTCAACATAGCAGTTAGTGAATTTAACAAATCAAAAATATTAGGGATAAACCTCCTGATGAAGTTGATCCTACCAATGAAACTCTGTAGGCCTTTCTTGTGTGCTGGTAAGAGCAGAGCCAAAATTGCACTTATTCTCTTAGGGTTAATGGTTGATGTAGAGGAGAGGTTGTTAGATGATTTAACAAACTCAATTTGGTGTGACTCAAACAACTTTCAAACCTCAAGTATCAATCTTCACACTTTTCACCTTTCAACCAAGCCTAGTCTAGTAGGACAGCAGACACTGTTTTTGGGCCTTTTCTCTCAACTTTTCCAAAAGACGTCCCAAAAAAAATGCAGATTCAAATACCCATTTCCAAGTTACATAACATATCCCAAAACCAATAGTAACTCCTTTGGACCATGTGCCTCAAAAATGAGATTTTTCGTTGTTTAAAATAGGCTAATTAGGCCTAGTTTGTGAAGGAACATACCTATAAACACCCAACAACCACCTGGACTTGATGGGGCAGCATTCACCATGTGTCCAAACCCCCAAAAACACCATTTATTTCAAGAGACACTCTCACTAACATGCCAAACCACAAAACCCTTAGTTTTGGCCAAATTGAGGAGGGTTTATTGAAAATGAAGGTTCCAATCACTTTCTCCACAAGCCACTACCTCAAACACCTTGGAATAGACCTTCACAAACTCACAAAACCATCAGATAGATTTTCCCATTGACATTTTGCCAAAACCCCTCTTTAGTTCCTCTTTTCCACATTGAAACCCCTTCCAAAAAACCCTAAGACACCACCCTAAATCCCCCTAACAAGCATTTTCTGCCTTTGAGGCTTTAAGAGAACCTCTATCAAGTCTAATGGGGTCATTCCACTGAGCCACAAAGATTTACAATGGGTGGAATGCCCTAAATCATCATATTATGCTCTCAAACCCCTATTTTCACAGTCAAACAGGCAGTTCCAGAAAAAACGTGATATCTCCCTCAAAATTGACTGAAAAAACCTCAAACCAATTGCAAATGAAATTTAACTCAACCCCCTACCACATCCAATTGGTTTCAAATTAAAAAAGTTCCGTACAGAGAAATGGTAAGGCCTGGAACAATAGATTTGTAGAGAAAAATCAGAAAATTCTATTTTTAATCAATTTTTGCACCTTCAAACTCCCTCCAACCTCTCCTTGGGGTATGTGAGGCTATTTGTACATATGCAAGGTGGTTTACAAATTTCCACAACTATTTTTCAACAGTGGGGTCGTTTTCCCCTCTCTACAACACATGTTTACATTGGTTTTACAAAATAACTCTTAGAAAACCGTACATTGCATGACTTTCTTTGACTAGACGTAACTCAAGGACCTTAACATGACTTCATTACATATGAGAGTGGTCACTTGGACCTTATTACAAAACATGAGAAATGGTCTTTCAAGACCTTATTAACAACCATAGTCTCTTAGAACATAAAAACTTCAAAATGTGCCTTATGGGGGTTTGATGACACCTCAAGTGCTCCTGCACCAATGGTGATGCCTTGTTTTGACACCATGTAAACAAGGAATTTGCCCTCATGGACAACAAACACACATTGTTTTGGATTAAGTGATATCCCAAACTCCCTACATCTCTCAAAAATCTGCCTTAGGTGATTTAAATGATCTTTGGCTTCTTTAGAGAAAATAGTAATGTCGTCAAGGTAGACTAGGACAATCTTATACATTAGCCCCTGAAAGGTCATATCCATAGCCTTTTGAAAGGTTGCTCTAGCATTGGACAAACCGAAAGGCATCTTCTTGTAACGCATAGTCCCCCATTTTGTGGTGAAGGCTATTTTATACTAGTCTTCCTCTCTTACTAAAATCTGATTGTAATTGGAATTGCCGTCTAGCAAGGAAAACCTCTATGATCCTAAAACTACTTGGAGTATCTGCTCCATGGAAGGCAAAGGATGACGGTCTTTCAAGGAAGCTCTATTTAAGTCACAAAAGTCTACACAGAGCCTTATCTCCCCTTCTTCTTCCTAACCGGCACAAGGTTGGAAACCCATGAGGTGTGCTTGATAGAAAATATTATGCTACTCTCAATTAGCTTGTTTAGTTCCATTTTCATGAGAGGCTCTAATTTAGGATTCAAAGGCCTTTGTTTCTGCCTAACAGGCTTGGCATCAGGTTCTAGCTCAATAGTATGTTGAGCAAGCTGGGGATCAAACCCTTTTAAATCGCCATATTCACATGCAAAAATGTCACTAAATTCTTGAAAAAGTTGAATAAATGCATGTTTTTCCTTTGCTGTACATACCTTGCCTAGTTTAAGGAGTTTGCCTTTAAAGATCTCAAATTCTTCATAGTGATCTTGCTGAACTTGTACGCTGGACCTAGGTTTTGTAGCTTCATCATCAATGTTAAAAATGGACTCTAAGGTGGCCAAACCCTTTGGCATCTTGTTATTCTTCAGCTGAATGATTTGGTCACCGTACTGGTGATGTAGCTTCCCTTGTTTGGCATGAGAGAATTCAGCTTCCTCTCTCAAGAAGTTTACAATCTGCTGATCACTATCAAACACCTGCCAATGTATGTTATTATTTGGCACAACAGGTCTAACAACAATCTTAATATGCTGATTTGTCTTATCACTACTAATTTCCTTGGGAATGTCATGTTCAACCCCTACAGCAGCTAGCCTATCAGTGTGTTTATTCTAATTTCTGGGTATGGATATCAAATTGAATGCATCAAATCCTTCCAAGAGGTCCCATACTCTATGCTTGTAAGACTTAAGCAGATCATTTTTTGTGACATTAAGCTTTCTCACCTGATTTACAACCAGTTCGCTGTCCCCATAAACTTTCAGACAACTAATAACTCTTTGTCTTGCCCATTCCAAGCCTTGAATTAGAGCTTCATATTCAGCCACGTTGTTAGTGTAGCTGAAATAGAATCTAAAAGCTAAATAGTACCTTTTAGCCTTCGGGAAAACAAGCATGCATCCACCATTGGCACCCATTCTGCTCCTTGAGCCGTCAAAAAATAGCTCCCAGACCTCATTTTCTTGCTGCCCATTCTGATGTTCTGCACTTTTTTCAATGTTAGGTAGAAATAAATCAGCTTCGTGCATCATATACACACCTAAACGAACCTCTTCCAGGTGCTCACACGGCTCAACCACTTGAGTTTGATCTTCCCATTCATCAAGAAGGACTTTTGGTATGCCTTCAATCAGCGTACTGCCTTCTTGGACAGCGGGCTGCTCCATTTCTGACTCACTTGCAACCAATTTGGCATTGACGGGGCGTGTAGTGTAAGGCTCAATATGGTTTTTGGCAATGGGTTCTGACTTGATAGTCACCTTAGTGCCGTACCTGGTTCTGAACAACATATGAGACCAATCCAAGGATAGGTAACCTCCTATCTTTGCAGTAAAATCCTTTGACAAACAAATGGCAAAATAAGGAGGTAATTCCAATGACATATATGTCTCGCGGGATAGAGAAATTTGGACAGGCATGCAGAGTTAAACTTAGTCCCTTTATGACACCCACTATATTAACAACAGTTCCATCCAGCTGAACAACTCCCTTCTCTAATGGCTCATATTCAATGCCTAACTTGTCAACAATTTGTTTGGGCATGACGAAACTGTTAGCACCTGAGTCAATCATGCAGTTATGAACTAAGTGATCCCCTATGATCAAAGATATGTAAAATGGTGGGGGTTTGACTTCTGAAGCTTGTTGTTCTACATTTTTTTCAATGTTACTTGTCAAAATAGCCTTAGACTTATCTATATCAGACTCTTGAGAGAGTTTTAAATTTGATAAGGTTGATTGAAGAAAGTCTTTTTGGCTAGGGATACTTAGGGAATCCCACATAGACATGGATACATTTACTTTTTTCATATGCTCAAGGATATTGAAAGCAAATGTACCTAATTTAGCTTGGCTTTTGGGGGCAGCTGCGTCACCTTGACTACAAGTTGGCTGAACTGGTGGATTAAGCTGCTCCTTGCCTATCAAAGGCTGACCCTTTGATAGAACTTGAATTTTTTCAGCCTTTGCTGGGTTAGAAACACCTTGATCCACGTTCAGCACTTGATGCCCATGAGTTTGAACTATACCAGCTTGCTGCCCTTCATCAATAGCCCTTTTCTTGCTGTGTGTATTGTCTGCAACTGAAGAACCAACTTGGTTCATACCATAGAATTCTTCTCCTTGCCAGTTTAGGAGTGTTGTCTCATGTACCTGTTCTTGTTGCTAAACAAGAGGTTCTACATGCACATTAGACTACACTGCTGGACTATTTTGAACCATCAGAGCTTGGTTAATCACCCCATTGGCACATGTATTTTGGTTATGGGGCTGGTTACAAGGAAAGCACCAGTCATAGTCTTGAATCAAATTGTTTTGTGTGGGCACAACCTCCTTCGAGGAACTAGCAGCGTTTGGATTGTAGGCGTGATAAGGTCTAGAGTTAAAGGCTTGCCTTGGACCTTGATTATTAGGCTGATAACGTGGCCTATTTGGCTGATTTTGCTGGTAATTGGACTGGAATGGGGGCTGATAAGGTCTGATATTTTGACCTTGCTGCCTCTTGAGGTTCACTAGCTCATTACCAAAAGATTACAGTAGTCCTTTGATCTCTTGTAACTCAAAAGACTAAGTTTGAATAGCATTTTCTGGTTTATTGGGCTGAGTATTAGGTGTTGGTAACGTTGGTGCAGTAGGTATAACAACTATAGGAGGCATATGCATTGGCATTGGTGGCTGAATATCAAGGAATATTGGCATTGGTGGCTGAATAGCAGGGAATATTGGCAAAGGAGGCCTAGGGGCAATTTTACCAGCCTGTATGAGGCTGTTCTTAGCTCTTATGGCTATGGCATAAGCTTGTGGTAAGGAATTTCCTCCCATAGATTGAATCATGACAGAAATATCACTGTTCAAAGCTCTCAAATAATATAAGAAAGCATGGTCAGCTGTAGGCCTTACCATTGGTAGGATTCTATCCCACGTCTTTTGGAAACGGTGGTTGAAGTCTGACATAACTTCGTGAGGAGCCCTCTTAATCATGGAAAACTACTCCACCAATGACAAATGATCTAATTTGTACTCAAAGAAGCTGCATAGCTCCTCTCCCAAATGATCCCATGAATCTATGGAGTTCACCGATAGGCTTCTGAACCAATGCAAAGCCTTCCCTTTGAGGGAAGCTGCTAATAACCTAATTGCAACATTCTCTTGTGTCACATGATGGACAACACACATGTTTGCAACATCTTTTATGTGTTCGTCGGAGTAGTATGATCTTCACCATTAAAATATGTTAAACTTTTCAAGGCAGCTATAGGAATATCATCATGCTAAGCTAAATTCAGTGGGATGCCTTGGTTGAATGCAACAAACGGCTGATTTCTAGCTACAGGAATCATTGCAACTGGGATTCTTGGGACAATATGAGTTCCAATAGCAGGAGGAGTAGACTTGGCTCTCCTAGAATAGACACGAGTTTTCTTGGGTTTCTCAGTTGTTATCCCTCTTATCCTAGGTGGGGATAATTGCAAATACTCAAAAGATGAAGAACTGCTTTTGGTTTGTATTCTTTTCATAAGCAGAAATATACTGATTTTGCTAAACCAAAGCTCAGAGTCACTAGATATGCAGGTTTTAACCTCTTACAGGTCTGACAATCACTGGTTGCACATCAAAACCAGCAATAAAAGGTAATATCTGAACTGTTTCTAATTCCACAATCCCACCGGGCGTGCCAAAAACTGTTGTCTCTCAGATTTGCACCCTTGCTGAGTCGTAAAACTTGGCAATCTGGAGAAACATGGGATCTTTCCAGGTCTGTGGGTCACCTATGATGGAAAGAACCTTCGGAAAAGGCCGACTTCCTAGCTGGTAATCACCTAAAATCTACTAGATTTGCAGAGGAAAAAAGGAGAAGGAATGCTTTTAAAAATAAAAATTAAAACTGAAAAATTTGAAAATATGGGTGATTCACCAAACTTGATAAGGTAAATGAAACTCAGACCTACATACACTTGGCCACAGACAACATAAACTAAAACTGGACAACCTATCACTGTATGTTTGCAAAAACACTTCACAAAGAGGCCTAACTGCATTAAAATCTTTAAAAGGAAGCTAAACTTCATAGTTTAAAGCCTTATAACACTCTAAGACACAGTTTGCAACCTGTATAAACACAGCTTCTACAGAAAAAGGGTATTGAAACATAAGATAGTCACAAGGAAATAAATTACCTCACAAATGACCTGATCAAACACTTGATAACACCTAATACTACAAAACAAGAAGGCAAAATCTGACTGTCAATGGTATCCAAGGTGTTCTCTGTATTTCATATGCCCAAAGAGTTACAAAAACATGCTCAAACTGAGTAGGATTGTAAAAAAAATCACTAAATCCAGAATGTACATGGAAAAGAATTGCCTACAAAGAGTCAAATGAATGACTATATACTCTCCAAACAGCTTCCATATGATAAGGATGAGCCATCTCCATTTTTGTGTATCTCATATATGTGCCCAAAATGTCTGCTAAAAGTCCTCAAAAAAGGGTCTTCAAAGCAGAAATAGTCAAGGCATACCATCAATAATCATAAAAGCACTTGAAAATAAGTCAAATCTCTCAATAACTCCTCAACATGTTTGTCAACTTCACCCTGCAGCATCATAAATGTCTGATATTTCACAATAAATGACATAAATACACATATTTTTGCATTCATCTAACATTGACTAAGTGGTTTATAATTACACCACCTTAGTTAATGTTTTACAATTCCAAAATTATTACAAACCTATGCAGAAAAATGACATTTAGGACACAAAATTTTATTTCTTGATTTTGCATAGTTTGGGGACCAATTAAATGTCGTGAAAGAACGACAAAGTAATCAACGAGACTTACTTTGCCATTTGTGATAATCTGCCTAATATTGCCTCTTTGCATTTTATTACAAATGATAAAATAATTCATAACTAATCACTTTAACGTTTGTTTACAACATTTAATCCATCTCTAGATTATGCAAAAAATGACATAAAAAATGTCCATAGCTCCTAGGCAAAATGACATGACTCCACATACTCGCACCACTTAGTTAATGTTTGCATCATTACTTGCATCTCTCTCCATGGTCTTGATACAAACATCATGCCGTATTACATTGGCCATTTATCACACATTACAAGGCATCCTTATGACTCTATATGCAATATTTACAACGCCTTATTTATATCATGCACATTCACCTTATGGCCTCAACACCAAATGTTTTTATACATCACTTACCTTTTATACCACCTTATATCTCCCAACGCACATCACCATGCCTTATATGCATCACTTCACCCACCTTGTAACTCTCTCATGATATGCCTTAGCAAAAAATACCCTCGGCCTTGTGTTTTTCATAATGCATATCATGAGTTTGAAAGAGAAACAAAAGGCAGAAAAAATGCCTCATGGCCCCCTTGTATATCACTAGGTTTTTAAAGACTTGCAAAAGTCTTTACAACAGCATGAATAGATTTCAATGATTTTTATTTTAAATCAAAAACCAAAACACGAATGAAAATTAGGTCTATTTGACCAAAAGGAAGAAAACCTAAAACATATCATTTGCATTTTCATTTAACCTTTCTCCTGTTGCTGCTGCGCTGCCATGACTGGGGTTTGTGAAGGCAAAAATGGATGAATCTGGTGTGATTTTGAGTGTTTTCCTACAACTTTGAGTGCAAAACGCAGGGAAAGTTGTACATAGCTAAGATTCTAACCTTTTGAAGTTAATTCTGGGCAGATTTGGGCCTCTGAGGTCACGTTTTTTACTGGTTTTTTATGCATTTTTTGCTATTTTCTGATGGCCGACCCTCTTGTGGCCGCTACCAGAAGGTTTGTTTGAGGTAGAAACTATGATTTCACATAGCAAATGGCAGAAAAACAGAGGTAATTCGTTCTACTATTAATCTTCCTTCATTTTCTAAATTTTGAGAGCATATTTCGCCTTTGCTGAAGCACGATTTCATGAAAATCTGCATTTTCTTTTGTTGGCTGTAGCAAAAGGCTCGAAAAACTTCATAGTTTTTACCATGTATCTGGAAATTTTGGACAACTTCCTCTCTAGCATTGATAGAAAACTTTAAATAACATTCCTATGCATTCTAAGCTAGAAAATCTACATTTTCTTCTTGCTGTTGTAGCGTGAGGCTCCTCTATGTGGGTTTGCAAAGAAAATTTGTTTTCATTGTCTTATAGAAATGTTAAAAAAATGAAGGAAACCCTATGGTTTCGAAAACATTTTTCTCTGTCTTTTACTTCATAAATGAAGACTGTGTGTTCTTTAGTTTGTAGACATAGGGATCTCATGCTCGGCCCCTGTAGTAGCATACAACCTTTAATATGCATTTTTCTCTTGTTGGCTGTAGCAAGATGCTTGAAACTCCATTTTTTTGTGACTTTTAGAGGATTCTGTATATTCTTGCTTGAAAATTTGTATTTCTTTTCGCTGGCTATGACCAAAAACTCTAAAAAACCTCATATTTTATGACTTTCAGAGGGTTTTGTGAGAATTTTTAACTTGGAAAATTTGTATTTGTTCCTTGTTGCTGAACATGAGGCTTTGACAACTCCATTTTCTATCACTTTATTCACTGTTTCTGTGAATTCTTTCTTGAAAAACTACATTTTACCTGTATATTGTGACTTGAGGCTCGATTTGGAGCATTTCTGTGCACTCTGTTCAAGAAAATTTTCTCTTTTCCCCACTGTTCATAACCACACCTATGAAGTTGTTCAGTGATGGATTCAATGGTGATAGGACTGAAAGGTGTAGCATGACCAACAATGCCAATTGAAGCAATTATTTTTGATAAGGCACATTCAAAGAGCTGTCCAGGTGTTTGTCTTGAAGGAAATGCATGCATATTTATGATAAGATATGGAACAATGCCTTCTATTGTAAAAGGCATATTTTCTTGCTCTTCTATAAATCCTACTACTCCTTTTTGACCATGCATGTTGGAAAACTTATCTCCAAGTGATGGAGTTCTTGCTTCTCTTAACCTTACCCTTGCAAACCTTCTTCCATCATCATTATTTGCCATTAAAACTTGATCAACCCTCCCTCTTTTAGTATACTTTAACTTGAGGCTGAAATTTGCATCGGAGGGTTGTGAACTCACCTTTCTAATTAATATGTCCCCACTATATAGGTTTGAACCAATAAAAGGTAATCCATCATCATCAAGCTTATCTACTCTCAGGTTTTCTGTGTTTGGCTTTTCCAAAATCTACTCTGATCTTTGATGAACTTTTAGAGTCACTGTCATCATGGTCTATCTCTTTGTTTTCATAAGGCTCTGCCATGTAGATCCTTACCTTTGCATATGAATAAGCTCTTCTATTGCCCAGAAACCCCCTGGACTTCTCTTGGATACCTCCTATGAATCTTCTATCCTCCTGCTACTATCTCTACTCACTAACTTGTTGTCTTTAATGTTTTTTGCATGATGTGTCTCTGTTAAAAGAAACATTGTCTTGACTGCCCTCTGTTCCTTCTACCTGTCCTCAACCTTCTTCAGGGTTGTTCTCATGTTTATCATTGTTTTAAAACTTCTGACACCATCATACTTGACAATCTATTTTGCTTTGGTGTTCAATATGACTGTGGGACTTAGTCAATATGACTGCTCTTAAGACAAGCTTTATAGACAAAACTTAGGGCAAAAAATGAAGTAACACTCTTCACTGATATTTGGCCTACTCTCTATTATATAGTCATGTGGACGTATTTTGTGATTATGCATATGTGAAATAATTATGATTGTTTTCCTATTCTGCTTAGCATAATCTTTTCCTTTGTCAAGTCTTAAACTGGGCTACTCTTAGAATACATGTAGACCTGAGCTGTAAGCTCATGTTTCATTATTCCAAAGACCCCTTAGGGTTTCTAAGATATCTATCTCTTGAAGGATATGTTTTAGTCATATGCTTTGTCTGGATAAGCTCTTGCTGGGCTTACAAAGCTTCTTTGCCTCTATCTCACATCATCTAGGTTTGTACATAGAGTCTATACAGATTTCTTTACGAGTGTTAACTCCTAAGACACTTTCACCTTTCCATGATAGTGACTACTTAAGAAAGATGGTTGAAATCCTATTAACAATGTTGCATAGAGATAAGAATGATGGATGACTTTTAATATGACTGTGTTTTCTCTATTTACAGTCCTCAAAATACATGACCATATACCAACTCACTGTTCTTGCTTCATAACAGTTATTGATGTTTGTTTGTCCTTCATCACTATAACAATCATAAATGATCCCCTTATTGACTGTTAGCACAATCTTTACCTTCACTACTACAAGATTGCTCTTAAGATATGATTGTTCCTTTGCCAACAAAACACTTTGTCTATTGTCTTCTATTTGCATTTGCATACATTGCAATCTAGCTGACCTTTTGTGCTAGATTTCTCCATTGAACCAAGGAAATAAAGGTGATAACTGTAAAGCAGCTTATGAAAATGCCCTTGTACTGGTACTCAGTGAAATAAAATGAGTTTGCAACCTTCATAAATAGTATCTTAGGCCTTAACATACTTAGTAACAACATTGTGGTCATTATCACCTTCCTCCTCTTTGCATCACCTATTTTCTTCATAGATATAATATTAAAATATAATAGAATGAGGAATGACTACTTTGATGACTTTGATCCTGTGTAGAAGCATATGCAGACTACAATTCAAACCTTCTTGCCTAGTTTGACGAAGAATTGCTATTTAGTAAATACATAATCCAATGTGTACATATAATCCACATTTCACTTTGACTGAAGTACTCTTTCATTGATTGTCTTGGTATTTGGCATATGGTGACTATTCTCTCACATTGTTTTATGCACCAAACAATACCCTCATGCTGTCTTCATGCTGGTGGCTGCTCTTGATATCATAGGTGACAATAATTTGACAGAGGTGACTGGAGATGACTGTTCTTTGCAACTTGACTGTCCCATCTTCTAGGCAGCCTCTCAATGATGTATATGGGTGTTGTCACTCTGTGTTTTGACTACTCATTGTGGACAATTCTTTCATGATTGTTATGACTTCTCTCTTTATGTCATCAATGTGATGTCTGCATGAGTCATATATAACAATCACAAATGACTGCTCCATTTCATTTTGTACTGCTACTTCATGAGCCGTTATTTACTTCCATACTAGTAGACAATGAGAACTCTAATTTTTTATGACTGTCCCAAAATGTATGGACTGTACCTTGTATGCTATTCCTTTTATGGATATTGCTGCTCCTTTATGCTACATGGTTGCTGTGCATTTATTATGACAGTCTGTTGTTCCATTATATGCTATGACAACACTTATTGTTGTTCATCTGTTCATTTAATTGGGCAATGTGCTTGCTGATGTGTGGTCGTTACCCCATCCTCTCTTTTCCTTCATGACTGTCTTTATCATGGCTATGCATGTGATTGCCTTCCTGCTGACTGTTATTGCTCTTGACAGCTATGGTCTGCCTTCTGAATATGCTCCTTGGACTGTGCTTTTGCATTTGTATATTGCATTCTCTTTTGTTGGGTGTGGCTTGAGCTGGGCTCAACCCTTATGGGAGCCACATTTCCTCCACTCATAATGTAACCTGATGAATCAAACAGAAACATAGTTACGTTACACCTGTATCTGCACATGAAGCAAACATGTTAAGAAAAACAAGGACTTGCAATCAATATTCTTGATTTGTCTTCTCAAAGGTCTCTATGACACTAACTAGTTTACTGCATCTGAAAAACAAATTGTATATTTATAGATGTATATCATATGATGTATAATGCCTTGTCATTGATCTAACATCAGTTTTCCAAAATTTTATGCAGATAACTAGGGGTAGCAAGGAGATAGCAGCTAGATGCGGGACATGTAGACAATACAGGATGACACAAGACATGGCAATAGGATCAAGACACGGCAACAGGATCAAGGCTCGTCATTCAGGCAATGATGAGTCACCCTATCTCATATGCATATTTGTCTTTTAGTTCTTCTATAAATGTATAGTTTGTCTTTTCACTTGCAATGAAACAGTTAGTCTCACAACTTGTGTGAGACCTTATACACTTATTTTTTCAATACAAATTGCTGATCCTTTAAAAGATTTGTACAATCTCTTAAATTTTAAATGCATCTGAATGCAACAATACAATGTAATCTTAATTTGTACCATATATGTACATGGATATAATGTAGCAGAAATAAAAATGTACCTTTCTCTCCTTTAAAAATTGAAAAGCTCTTCCTGATTGAGCTAGTAGTGAAATCTAGGTAATACCAAGCATTTGCTAAATCAAAGGACATCTTTTGAGGAGGTTTATTTGTCCTTTTCTTGTTCTCTCTTTTGGGGAAGAGTTTTTTCCCATTGGGTTTTCTCCCTTCCTCTATTTGTGAGAGATCTTTGTTACATGGGTACTTCATCAAGGCTTGTTGTTGGGACCCATCCTTATAGTTTTAGATTTTTTAGTGTTTATCTTTCTCCCTAAGTATGATCATTTAAGGGTGGGTGTTAGTGTGAAAAATGTTTTTACCTATTTAGTTATTATCCTACCTAGTTGGTCCTATTCACACTAGTCACTTAAGCTCACTTAGAGACTTCTTCCTTTTGGTCTCACCTCATGTGGGCTCTACACATGTCCTCACACTTGTCCCAATGTGACCACATGTGTTATATCTTTGGAGGGGTATTCTTTTATTCTCGCCTTCTTTCTTCCTCTATGTCTTACATATATAAGGAGCCTATTGTACTTTGTAAGCTTCACATTTTGACATGCTTTTGTATGATAGCTTTGTTTTCTTACATTTTCTTTTTTGGAATGGTTTGATCTTGCAAGTTGATCTTAGTTGTTCCAACATCAAAAACCCTAGGTGTTCCTTTAAGTGCCATTCCTAATTCATACTCCTTTCACATCCTATTGGGCCATCCATGGCTCACCACAATGTGGGTTGTTTCTTCTATTATCCACAAGTGTCTAAAGTTTCCCCTCAATGGTGTAGTACACACTATTCTTCATAATGGGTTTTAGCCACTTTCCATTAGGGACAACTTTTCACTTGATTACTTCTAACCTACCCCTTTTGGCTCTGTTTGACCTCACATTAACTTTATTTTTAAACTCTATTAGACATACAAGGCGAGTCAAATTCCTCCTCCCATTCCTTCTTCTACTCTGCCTATCCCACCTATGGCCATTCAACCTAGATTGGTTTCTTCAGTTCCTCCTATCCCTCTGTCTAGCTAAGGAAAGCAACACATGCTAGATGATCCTCCCCTTCTTCTTTTGAGTCTTGAGCTTGCACTCAATGAAACCATTTGGCTAGATTGTGTAAGCATTGACATCATGTTGTTGCTTGAGCCATCTCTAATTAGTCTCCTCCTAACCTTCCACCTTCTAGCCCTTTGCCTTCTTGTAGCGTAGAAATTTGCATACCCTTGAAATTTCACACTATATTTTAGGCTTGCTTTAGTGCTCATTCCCTTAGCATGTTTTAGGGATCATTTTAGCGTAGCCTTAGCCTTTTCTTTTACCAGATTGCCAAATTTTTCTATCAAATTCTAATTCTTCTCACTATGTTGGGAACACGTGTTGAATTTTATGTGATTTTTGTAGGACACTATTGCCATGCGCAGATGTTTCTGTGATGTGCTAGCATCGTGAGAGTCCTAAAAATTTAAAATGCTGATTTCCCACTCAATCGCTTGTTGTCGCCTACTATAATTCTCGGTCGTAAAAAAAATGCCTTCAATGTCCAAATCTGACCCTTCAACTTCCTCACAAACCCTTATGCAAATCCAATTTTGAATCTCTCTCATGTTCTCTCATTCTATTCTCCTCTTGGCTCTCTTGATTTTTGAATGCTCTCATGTTGTTGAAGAAATTTTGTAAGAAAGTTATTACATATTAGTGTTGTGAAGCTCTCACAAGAAGACTTTGGAGATTTGGGTGCTCCTCCATGTTGTAACATCTCCCATTTTTAGTTTTGTGGGATCTTGTTGGTATTTGGTGCTTGGAAGAGGCTCTCTTCTAGGGCTTTGAAGTTGTTCATTTCAAATATGGCCTTCAAGGAGTTTGTAGCCTCCTCCACTGCTCTAAGGATCGGGTTACATTATTTCATTGAATAGAAATAGTGTTAGTTTTGGTTTTATTTAATATATATCTTGTTCCATTTACATTTTGGCAAATTGCTAGTGTAGACCACCACCTTACTTGTCTTTCATACACTAGAGTGTTATACTCCCTGTAGACTAGGGATAATACTTCTAGTTTTGTTCACATTGTCACTACTTTTTATTCCTAGATGCACTTAGGAAATAGGAGCATGCACTCTTATTTTTATCTTTTCAAAGTGGTTGCTCGTGAAGGTCAAAAGATCGAAATAGAGGCTTGACTAAGACAAGCTCCCAAGTAGTCCCAACCATTTTTCTTGTTTTGTGTTGTTAGGCTGGAAAAGAAGAGGATTCAACCCCACGAAGGATTGCAAGTGTTTCTTCCCTTTGCTTGTCATTTCAATATTTTATTTTATTTAGTTAGTTTAGCTCTATTTCATCATTTCAATACTATCTAGTGCCCCTTGGATTGCTGTTGTGTTGTTTTTGTTTGTTGTTGTGTAGGTAAGTCTGAAATCTAGAGAAGTATTGAGTTTTGTGAAGTTTATTGTAGATTAACATTTCCTTTTTAACTCCTATGTAATGTAGTGTAGAAAGTAGAGGTATCACTTTTTCTATATTATACTTCTAATCCTCCCCAAGATCCTAAGGAGGAAAGACCCAAAAAAGTCCAAGTAGTCTTGACTCCTTCCACTGAGCCTCCCTTCCAAAGATTCCTAACCAATCCTTATTTTTGAGCCTCTAGACCTACCTAACATGAGCATTATATCCAACATCACTCTATCCTCCCTTGCCCCTGTCATTCGCACCGATCATCAAACATTTCCAGATCTCTACCCATCCACCCTAGACATTGGTATTGCTCACTCGCCTCCTAAATGTAAACCTGAATGTTTCCTCACTCCACCTTTCCATAGACCTAAGCCTAATCCTATCTTACCACCTCTTATCTCTTTTGCATTAGTTCCCCCTAGTATGGAGGGTCCTCCCCCACCCCAATTTACTGCTCCTACTACTCTCATTTATGTTGTAAGTAGTAAGGCACAACTATTGGTTTTGTGTCTCGATATTGACTCACCCACCCCTTCTTTAGAGGAGTGCATGTTTGTTTTGATGTTAGATATACCAACATTATCAATTATCTTTAATACTTGCCCCTTCGATGAACGTTGCAAAGGATATTATTCTCACCATTGTTCCCCTGTGTCCTCTTGTAGGTAATTCTACTCATGCCACTCTTATGATGGTTCCACTACCTAGTAGTCCTCCATTCCCACTTGAGCTAGATTGGAAGAAGGATAACTTCATGGACTAAGAACCTGAAGAGTGGCACTTTCATTTCATGTGTACACATGTTTAGTTAGCAAGTTGTTTAGTTTGCTTTCTTTTATACTTCTTTGTACTTATTGTTGATTCTTTGTTAGTTCCCCTTGGAAGACCCATGCTACATGTTGGGTCCCAAAATAGCTAATCCCAATCCCTATAACACTTATTCAAACTCTGAGTCCAAGGATGTCATCAAGGAGGTGAAAATGGGGTTCATCAATAGGATGAAGGTGATTAAGAGCCAACTAGTAGGAGTGGGTAATCTCCTCCACTTTTGGTTCAACTAGACCACGGAGGGTATTCTGAGAGGTATCCGTAAGCAGGGATAAATCAACATGCAAAAGATATATTGGATAATGACAAGGGAAATGATACCCATAATGTTGTTTTAAACCTTCTAACTGCCACTAATTTAGACAAAGCTCACTACCTTAACTAACCTCTCATTTAAGCTGAAAATAACATCATTGCAGTAGTGCAAGATGTGGCTATACATGCAGGTTTTTAAAAGATAAAACACAATTGTTTTCCAAAAGATATATCATGACTTTCACACAGAACAAGGATGCATACAAAACTATAACTGTACTTCACACTTGATGTATTATTTTGATTTTAATGGGTGTGGGAGATCACATGCCTCTCATATTGGTGCCTATCCATTGGGCTACAAAATCTCACATTTATCAAAGGGAAACAATTATGAAGAGGTGTATAACTGCCTATTTGATGGATTCATATGCATATAAATCAATATCTAACCATGAAAATGCTTAATAATCCAACACCATACAACATTCATCCATATGTAACTCTGAAATGACCATTCACAAAACTGGAAATGGATTAAGAATTAACATATTCATTCAGATCAGAAATTATAGTCATACCACAAAGTGTGGCAAGAGAAAACCCTAACTGTACTTAGAGGATTTTCTAAAAGAACACTTACAATAGTGGAGAAAAACAAAGATTGATATTGAAACTTACAATGTGTTCCTCATATACTTTTATAATTTATTCATGAAGAACTAAGACTATTCACTGCTTGAAGCCCTAGCTGCACTTGGATGTCTGGCGCTTGGAGAGAGAAATTTTGCCAAAAATAACCTATCTTTGAAATGAGTTTTGATCTTTTCTTTATAGCCTTCACAACTTGGATATGATGGTGGAATGGGCAAGAAAACCCTAATAACCCTACCAACTACAATTAATATAGCATTTTCAACTACCCATTTCACATTAATGGCAACCTTGGGAGTTGTTGGCACGTTTCTGCGTGTTTTCTTTGCTTTTCTGGGCTTGGAACTTCAGGTTGCTAGAGGACAGACATATCTAGAATTTAGAGCAAAAGTTCCATCAATTTTCAAAGTTCTGCAGGAACCTTCTTTATATTGTGGGAATCGAGTTTGCAGGTAGACGAAGAACATTAAGACCAGATTCTTCGGTTCCATCGGGTTTTGAAAACCTGAAGGAACAAAAAAGGGGAAGGGAAAGCAGGGAGTGGGAAATTAGGGGAACATGGAACAAAGGGAAAAGTTCTAAGGTTTCAGCGGGACTTGAAATCTGCAAGTATATACATAAAATATAACATTTAAGTATAAGTATACATTTCCTCTTTTACATTTACTTTCTTATACTTTAAGTTATATTTTATGTATATGCTGTCAAGATGTTTGATAGTGGTTTCAGACCTTTAGGAGTTTGAATGTAGATTCTAGAATTTAGAGGATCTCAAAAATTTCAGACTCAGCCAAATTTTCAGGGTTTCAGGCGAAATCTTAGACTTAGTCAAATTTTTAGGGGATACATTATGATACATAAAACGAGGCTAACAAAGAGGCATTTTAGGAAAATTAATGAATTTGGCATGATTTTGCAATTATGAGGCTTGAAAATAGGAGTCCCAACACTACCCATGTAGGTACATGGATACATGAGGAATGCAATGTTGTGACATTCCTCTATTTATCATCTGAGCCTTTAATTTTGTGTATTTTGGAGACAATACAAGGCATCAAGAGATTTAGGTCTCTGCCATGTTGACCCATTTTTTTTATTTGATTGCTTGCTATGTGTCATTCCTCCTTTGTACCTGTATTTATACATTCTTGGGGAATGATGAAAATTCAGTGCCTATTCCCTGATTATCATTCCTATATACATATACTAGGTTCCCCAAGCATCTAGATCCCTTTGTGTGTTTTCATGCAATGTTGTTTGTTTCTATGTGGCATTACGTCTTTTCTCTTGATGTCATTCCATGAGAATAATTTTAGGTGTATCATACTAGAAACATCATCTTTTGTGCCTCTCTTTGGGGGCATCTCTTTCTCTTTGGTGACTTTAGGAGCATATCCATTCATGGCTGAATGTAGGATCTTCATGGGCCAAATAATGGTAATAGGAAGAAAAAACATGTTTTACATTGCCAAAATCGTGAAATGATCAAGTTTGATATTTTTATGGGTTGGAGAGGATATCCGTTTGGTGAAACCTAAAACAAATATCTGTTTTGGAAAAGATAAAAACAAAAAAAAGGGCCTGGATTTTTTAAAAACCCATCGCTTGCAAAACGTAGAGCTCTAGAAATGAATATCAGATAGCATCAGGACGTATATCCAATTCAAGGACGCAAATTCAAAGAGGTAAGGTCTCATTCTTCTCTTTTTTGATTTTTTTTGTAAATAAAATAGATTTTTTTTGTTTTACATCCTAAATTGGTATGTTTTAAATTTTAAATAGGTAAAATGGATGAAGAACATCAAAACCCAAACCCTCCCCCACCAAACCCTCCAACAATTCAAGAGAAGATTGAAAGAAATATTGATGAAATAAGTAATATTATAGAAATTTATCACTGCCACCCTCAATTGTCTTCAATTACATCCAACTTAGAGGGGATTATTACTCATGTTCGAACTCTCACAAGTCAACATGAATCATTTAGGCAATGATGAGAAACTAGGAAGGCAGAATATGCTAATGGTTTATCATACAACCAAGTGAAAGAGTTAGACCTTAACAAAGTTATGTTAGCCTAATATTTTGTCAATCCTAAAACTAGATTGCATGTTGATGTCCATAAGCCTAAGTATTCAATCAAATGGTGTAAATATTAGGGTATTATTTATAATTTTTGGGATCATTGGTGGATGGTTTTTGATAAATCACCCAACAACAATTTTGATGTACCTTTATATTTCTTTTATAAACTATATGCAGTGTTTGTAATGGGTCACCATGTGAATTATTTTGATTTTAGAGAGTTCCAAGGAGTAGGTAAACAAATACCTCAAGATAGACTTGGGGTAATGAGACAAGTACAAGGTCCTTTTATTCCCCTTCCTACTATCCCTTCTCCACCTCCAATTCAGCACCTGGACGTTGTTGCAAATGCAACACAAGGCCTCATTGCCATACACTCTTTGACTGAGCACTTAATTACACATACCTCTTAGCTTGTGCATCCACATGATATTGGTGTTCATATTGGATCATTTGATATTACTAGACCCTCCTCGTCCACACATGTTTGTGTGCCTCATAATTGCATTTTTTGCAATCAGTTGTGCTTAGGTCCTCTTGGGGAGAGTAGTGAGCCACCCCTTAACACTTCAGAGTACGATGTCCCTCATATATCACCTTCACGAGATGAGGCAGTGGGGTCCAGAACTCAAGCTGAGGGGTCGGGGACAAGAGCACAAGCACATGCATTAGGGGTAGAGAAGGAGACAAGCAAGGCCAATCTTTCTTATAGGTAAAATTTAAAGTTAAATTTCATGGTATATTCCATTTGAATATAATATAAACAAAGATTAGTACTAATGTATCTAAGGGGGATAATAGTTGATGACAAAGGAGGAGTTGACAAAAGTTCATCATGGAACTCTTTTTGCCATCCAATTTGGGCTAGGCTTGCCGGTATAAATTTTCTATGCATCTAACTTTTTTATTGTATGTATTTAATTTTTTGTGAGTAATTATATATTAATTTATATCTTGATGTTTCTTTACTTTTATAGTCTATCCAGAATGCAAATGATGTGGTACCTTTGCCAATATTCTTTAGTCGAACTCCTGATTGACCCAAGGGACCATCATTTGCCGAGAGGCTCTTAGAATGGCAACAAAGGAAGGAGGTAATTCAATTGAACTGTATTTTAATTGATAATTTAGAAAACTTAAATATTTGATTATAGTCATTTAGATAAATAATAAAATAGAGAATCATGGTGTTTGTTACATGTTTGATCATATAAAATAATGGTTAAAAGAATGAAAATGAAAAAGAAAGAAAGAAACATGTATTATCCATTATTCATAATATAGATTTGAGCTTTACTAACACATCAATTATTCATTTAAATATTCATACAGATTTTGCAATTGATTCAACTAATGATTATGCGATCCATTTTAGTGCATTGATTGATTCATCTTATGAGGATTCTATTATGACATACAATGTTCATTGATCACCAAGATAATTGTGTGTATTGATAAATTGATGCTATATTATTTACATACACACATTAACATATAAAAACACAAACATACTAGGACACTAAAATTCCATAAAAAATATAGATCATATAGATGCCCATGCCATAAACCAATAAATATGAAGACCAATGTTACATCCCTAATTTTAGCTTATTTTTACTTTTACTTTTACTTTTACTTTTACATGGATAGAAGTGAATCTATTGGATAAATATTTTGACAATGGGATAAATGTCATTGGAAAATATCGATTTTATGAAATAACATTTAAGTGATTAAATGCAATGCATATAATGTGATGATTTAGTAATTTATGATTTATTAATTATAAGGTTTACAAATGGACTAACGATGCACTGATCAAGATCTGGTGAATTGCAAGTGATATGCAAGATAATAGGTTTTAATGACTTTCCAAGAAAGAGAGAGTATCTTCTGAGGAGAGGAGAATAGACCTTGGGTTACAAATGGTCATTTGCCAACTAAGTATAGTATTTAACATATTGTGAACTCTAAGTCGATTGAGGTAAGTCACATTTTATTGGTTAATTCTTGGATTAGTTTGACAAGTTGTCGATGTAGTTTAGTATCTTTTAATGTCATTTAACATCAACCTAGTCGTTTTGGGGAAAGCGATGTAGTCAGGGTTATACGTTAGTCATTTTACGACTAAGATGACTTTTTGTTAAATACATCATTTATGACATCATAGATGAGTTTCAATTACATCGTCAATGGCGTAGTTGGTAGATTTGATAGCATGTTTCATGTTTATGGTTTTAACATTGATTTTGTATTTCGTTTAATTGGAATCGACGTCAGTTGCTTTTAATACATGAAGGGGAGAATATCTTGACCCAATCACGTTTGTGCATAAGTTTACGTAAAAACATCTTTATTAATCCTATTGATATTATTATTTTGAACTTTGATTATTATTTTACATAAAACTTTAAGTGATAATGTGAGACAGTTATAAGGTTATTGATTTACCACCTTCTCTATCTTCAAGCTTAATTGATAACATCTATCCTTCCTTGGGATGCTTTGGAAGTAGGAATATTTAACACTTAGACGAAATTACTGCCCACATTTTCTTCATAATCGTGTATGTCCTTTATTATGAGAAGCCCATGATTTGAGGACATTTGTTTTAACCAAATTTGAGTGGTTAGTTTGAGGTTGTTAATGGGATTAATGATAACCACCTCCCTTATTAATGCAAGCATTTGTTCTTCCATTTAAGATAGCTTTGAATGCCTTTTAAAAGTTGTTGTATAATGAGGAGTGGTGTTTTAACACCCATGTTCCCTCTCGTTACATGCTCAAGATAAGAGCATTGAAAGGCATGTTTTGTGGAGATACCCACGACATGGAGGTGTTCTGTAACAACCAGATTCCCAAGCTGCTAACTATCCTTCTTTTTAGAAGAAGCACTCCTCCTTATCCAACTCGATATCATTGCATGCTTTTAGAGAATCGTTGTTTGTTTGAGGAAGTAGTACTTTAATGACCACGTACCCCCATGTTTTCCTCAAACCCATGCATGCTTAGCTAAGAGCCTTTGTAGGCTAATCTTGTTGAGAAATCCACGGTTGTGGGCAGTTTGCCTAATGACTTTTTGAGAGTGGAGTCTTTAAGGGACTTAAGGCTTAAGTCGATAAGGATGGACAACCTTGTGATCATGAAAAATAGATAGAAGTTAGTTATCAGAGGGATACCGGGGAGGAATATAAAGCTTTGATAAGATTTATGTAGAGGGGAGTTTTGTGCCTTAAGAAAAAGAGTCGAAAGGCTCTTATATGTGAGCATTAAATTGTTTAGGGTTTGTTCCACATTAAAAAAATGTTTTCTATCATATCGGTTGTTCCTATCAACGTAATCCTTGAACGTCTTATGGGTGCAAGTCTGAGGAACTAAGGGAGGCATTACTTCTAGATAGTTTGACATAGGTTCAAAGGCAGAATGATAGCTGCGAAGAAAGCTTATGTGTGTACAATGTAGTGGATAGTTACAATGGTAATCCATGGGGGTGTGTGAGAAGATAGACAATATGGAAGTAACTCCAAAGATAAGGAGAAAATTTAGACTGTGTTAGACACATAGAGCAATACGGTACAAGAGACTGTGGAAGTAAAGACAATATGGAAAAGAAAAATAATCCAATCAGGAAGATAGATACAGGGTTTTATATGTGAGCATTATAGTGCTCGGGAATGGTTCTATGCTAGGAAAGATTCTGAGGATCTCTACAAACAAGATGTTATCCATCATTGTGAAAAACGGAAAGAGAAAGCCAAACTTTGGGTAGAATTAGAGCCCAATGAGAGGTAAGAATCTATACGTCTGAAACTATTGTTTCATTATTTCTCCCTAATAAGTCCATTTTACTGAATACTTTCATGAAAGTCAGATTCATTAATAATCATGCAACACAGAAGCTTGTAGTAGTTAAGAAGGCATAAATAGAATGGAAAATATTTGTGCTTACAACCGTTATAACATAAATTAGTTCTGTGGGATATTTGGCCGATGGTATAGATACTCTATATGTTAAAACCGTTATGTTTGGTTTAGTCTGTGCCTTATAAGGCTGATATATATATATTTAAAACCCTTGTGCTTTTTGAAGTCGATGGACTTTCTTGATTATTGAGAATATATCAATACCATCAGACTTAGTTACTATTGAAAGTATAATCAGTTGATAGGATTAAAGATCTATGCTATATATATATATATATAAAGTCATCATACTTTGTATACTATTATGACCATAAGACTTCACCATTATTGTGTATAAGCAGATTAAAGGACCTTCATGGAAAAATACGAAGGCTTAAGTCTTAAACTTAGAGTTAAACTTGTAGAGTTAAAGTTAGAAATAAGTTACTTTTCCAAGATTTTTTTAATCAAAGAATTAGGGATACGTGTTTTAGATTATGGAAAATACTTAAAGATATTATATTTTAAGTTAAATGTGTAACCTTTGTTTATGACAAGTATAATCATTATATGTAAGGGTGATGAGTATGAATCCCTATGCTTTCTAAATCAAGAATTAGTATACAAAAGAGACCATGAGGTTGAGTTTATTAACAATCATGACTCAAAACCCATTGAGATTTAAAAGCTTGATTTTTATCAAGAATACTTGTAATGGTAGTATTATCATGATTCTAATAGAGATAGAACCTCGTATCATATACACCTAAAATGAAATAAGGCCATTACTGTTGGGAATTAAGGTGTCTCAACCTTGGTAATTCCTTGTATTATTTTGTTGTATTTATTTAATTATTGCCTATTATTGTAATTAGGATGCAAATCCTTATTGTCATCATGTGGGAGTTGGCACGGTGATGTGTCATCCTACGTGGAAGGTGACAACATGTAAATTTGTCCTCATGTGAGGAGATAGGCGTCCCACTTAGTGGTAGAAATATTTTGCCATGTGTCAGCATCTTGGATAGTGTGTAAGGGAATATTGACCGAAACGGTTATGACAGATTCCTATGACAAATCTATGATGTGTAAGAGTCATAAATGGAAGATTCTATGACAGGTGAAGACATGTGTCACAGGGCATCTTGGAAGGAGGCAGCTTTGGGTGCCCCAAGGAGGGTTATGACATGTTGTAAGAGAATATGCTATTTTTAGCCCGTGTTTGACAAATTCTCTTACAACTGTAAGATATGACAACTATGATGGATTCTATGACAGTCGTAAGTGTCGTAAGAGTATCTGTCATTGCCCAACTTAGGAATAGGTGACCTCTTGGGGATGGGGTGATATGACAAGTGTCATGAACACCCTGTAGTGTTGGACAAGTGTTCATAGGTGTGGGTTTTGGGCCATGAGGCCATGTTGGACACCCATCTCAAGATAGATCCATTTTTGCCTTGTATCTTCTATATATTTGGAGAGGAGATGTATGATGTGATTGACAGGTACTGTTATGCTATCAGATTGTCTCCAGATATGAGTGTCGAAGACTCCTGCAAAAGCATTGCTTCTGAAACTATATTTTAACCTTGATTGTTTACTGTAATACATTTGAGCTATGTTTTGGAGTGGGGTTTTTCACCTGACAAGGGTTTTCCCCATGTATATCTTATCTCTCTCTCTCTCTCTTCTATCTTCTTTCTATATGTATGTGTATTCCTGCAATATCTCTGTTGTTGGGTTAATAACACTATAACTATAAAGGATAAAAAGAATTTGCACTCATCTCTCATTAGATTAGTGTAGGAAGCAATTTCCACACACCTAGCTTCCTTTCAATTATGATATTGAAATGGTTATATGGAGACAAAGATATAGTTTTCCTTATGAGAACACATTCTTCTTGTTATATTGTATTACAAATATGAGGGAATAGGTGATCCAAGAATGCGGAAACCTTGATAACCCTTAATTAGAAAATATTGCTTATGATATTTTATCTCAAAAAGAGTATACTAGGAGACTTAATTAACTTCTCCTGTGTTCAAGATTGAAACTAGAAAACCAACTCAAGGGTATAGGAATACCAAGAGATTAGAAATTATAGTTCTTATTATCTCGATTGAACTTATTTAGTGCCATTTGCACAAAATACAGAGTTAACCTAGCGTTGGGTATTCCGGTTAAGATTTATACCAAACTGGGTATGTTGGGAGATTCGAGAGTCAACCACACATGATTATTGTACTCAAGATTGTTGATAAAGGTTTATTGACATATTTTTCGAAGGATGATTATGCATATGAATTTGTAATCAGTCATAATGGAAAGTTGGTAGACTAAGTAAACTAGTTGGTCAATAGTATTTTATTACTATTATCTTTAATGAATCAAATCTTTTATGGTTGAAGGATTTAACTTAGTCAAAAGACCAGTTTTGAGAAATGATATTACTCCATAAGATTTATATGAATGGTGATATACTTCATATACTATGCTTATTCATGTCATGAAAATTGTGAATTTGAACAATGCCAAATGGTCTAGGAAAGACTAGAGGTATTAGTTCTAATGTTTTGTTATACTTATGCTATTACCTTTGGAAAACAAGGATGTTTGATTTTTCCATGTATAGGTTAGAGAAGCTAAACTCTAGTATTTGAACAAGGATGATTTAGAAAACCTATAACTCTTATGTCGGATATGACAATATATATATATAAATATATTGCGTGTATATCCTAGATTAAGGATTTGTTCTAAGTCAGATTGACTAGAATGGATTATAGTACAAACAAGTTTGTGTCTAGAGTCACTAAATGAAGGGGTGAATACTCTAACTATGTTTATTTATTCTTACTTGTAAGAAAGGATATGATTTCCTAGACTATGATACTTAACCTGGGTAAGGACAACCATCTTAGTTGTTAATGAATCGACTTAAAGTTCTTTAAGTGTCGATAAGTTTTGGATTTCGAGTATTGTAAAGTTGCAATGAGTATCCTTGTATAGAATGTTAATCTATAAGGTTTATAGAACATGGACAACATTTTGAAAACCTGTCGAAGTCAGGAAGACTGAATTAGAGTTGATAAAACTATATAGTCAAACATAGTTGACCAAGTCAAATTGCAAGATATGATAGTATCCAAGTCGAGTTGGGGTGGGTGAACATTATGATTATGTTCATTGCAAACATCTATTTATATTGAATCTTTGGCCAAAGTAATGCATGTCTCTGTATGCATTGTCGGTTCATTGTATCTAGATCGCATAACCTATTAGAATGATCATACTAGCTATAGGGTATCTAGGGGATTGTATGATCAATAGTGTTATGTAGGATACAACACCAGTACTCAGATGGCAATCACCATTGGTCACCTTTGGTCTATACTCTTCATGAAGGGTAGGGCCACTTCCAATTGGAAGATGTGTGGGAGACTGCCAGTCTGTGGATGGAGGAAAAGCACCAGGAAGATGATCTCTCTCTCTCTCTTTAGCAGAAGACATGCTGAGGCTTACAATATGGATGTCACATTTTCGGATGCAGTATATCTTTGTGACATGTGTTTATTAAGATTATGTAAAGCATTATCTATTGCAAATATTTGTAATTGTAAACATAAAATGTCTTCATTGTATATTATTTCAGAAAAGAAATTATGTAAATTGTTGAATCTTGATTTAAGAAAAGAAAAATTTGCTATCTTTTCACCTTGTATGTTTTATATCATGGTAAATATTTGATTTTAGTCTTGTTGAAATTTTGGTATGTTACAACCAACCATAAATATCAAAGTGTCCAATACCAAATGTCATCAACATAACAAAAATGATAACATGATCAAGTACATATAATAGTTGGAACACATCTTCTAATCCTCCTCCTTTTAATCCTCTTGAGCCTATTCCTCTACCTACATCTAATGCATCTACTAGTGGGGACACATTTTCTACCAATAATGTCTATGCATTTGTGGCCCTGCATCATCCTCAACTACAACTTTAATTGTCTCATCTCCATCATTGTCATTAGTAAATTCTTGAGTGGAAAATGGTGGTATATATATCTCCCAAGGCCTAAGTGGTGAGTTTTCATGCCTCCTATATATTTGAGGTTTTAGGGGAACATCCTACTAGATAAAAAACTATATGAGGATCCAGTAATAGTGAAAACACTCTAAATATGTAGGCAAATACTATTATTATGTGTAGAACTACTAAGGTGGAAATATACATGCATTGAAATACTTCATATTTTATGTTTATCCTATGACAAGTGTAAAAGATGAGTACAACAAATACCTTGTAATTTCTCATGAAACGTAAGAGGTTGTAAAAAAATTCCATGATAGCTTGTTTTCGTTGAATTTGTAAAAAATTATTTTAAGGACACTTCTCACTAGATGTGCTGATGTGGAGAGTTGCATGATGAGTCACACCTCCAACCTTAGTTGTAGATAGATAAGAGTCCATATCACATTTTAAAAAAAATAAAGGTCCTACAATATTCCATGTAACTTCTACATGGTCGTGCTCCTCTTGTTAGAGTTGGCTATGTTTGGAGCCACCCAAGATCTAGGACTTCATGAAAGCACAAGAGAGATCAAATGAGAATAATTCTATGTTGATAACTGAGAGGGGGGGGGGGTGAATCACTTATCCTAATTATTTCTGCTTTCTAAACTTTATTAATAATCAATGTAACATTAATTCAAATAAGCAAACATAACCATGAAATAGAAATACACATGACACAATATTTTTGATGTGGAAACCCTGTTAAGGGAGAAAACCATAGGGTGATTAACCCAAGATTGTATTCTCTGTTAGAATGGAAATACAGAATGGCACTTGCCAATTAGGGCTCACTACCCGAGCACACTGCTCACAAGAGGCACACTGCCTACAAGAGACACACTGTCTACAAAAAGAGTGTTATACAATGCTTGAACTGATTGGGAGCATCTACATATGCTGGATTTCAGTTTCAGTTAGTCTTAGTACACTGATCTGCTGCACTTCATCTTTCCTCTTCTTTTATGCTGTTTTCCTTTTACATACCAGATCTTCCTTACTGCTTTCGCTCTGCTCTTCTACTCTTATTCGCACATCACCAACAACCACAACACATCTCACAACTAAATCCATCTTGTATATATATCTGCATAAGTGATTTCATCACCTTTCTAGTCGGCACCCGGAATAGTCAATCTTTTCACAAACTCTAATCTGTTGGCTGAATCCTTGCACATCAAGTAATGCAGATTAAGCATATACTTGTAGAAGTCATCAACCACGTCGGTCAAACAAAACTTATGCCTTAAGAACCTTTTCCATCATCAGTAACACATCCAGAATAATGTTTGATGTTCTGCCAGTCAGTTCTTCCTCTGTTCATACTGTCACTCAGAAACCTGATACTCAAGTATTCATATCTTTTTCCTTATCTATCACCAGAGGCTAAATCCTTGGAATCTATCACTCAAGGTAGTCCTCTTGACTTCCCCAAATCCACACTTCACCAAGATACTTCCTCTGAGAGATCCAGACCTGACTGTCGAACCTCGCCACATGCTCTGTTCTTATTTACCGGACCACAACATTCTTCACTCTGACTTCCGGTATAGACATACCATGTCCTACGGATGTGTGGGATAAACTTTGTTGCCATCAATGACAACAATCATGAATCCATATAGTGTCTCTTGCCAACAATCCCCCCTTTGGCATTGATGGCAACACTTAGTGAAAAATGACTAAGTGTTTACACTATGCTCCCCCTTGGCTGATGCTCTATTTTTATATACATTTTCCAGAGCTCCCCCTTAGTTGGATTCTTCATTTTTCACTACTCCTCACTCCCCCTTTGACATCAATGGCAAAGGGTAGCATATCAAAATTTTCAAAAATTTAACTATACTTAGCCACATAAGTATATACATATACTGAAGTATGTCTGCAAAAGTTATTTTCAATTGAACGAATTCTGTAGCCCAACTTTGCTTCATTCTGTCCAAAATTGATATATGACCACTCAATAGAAATGCAAACGCATCTGCCCTTTTTAAATCTGTTGGATCATTTGTTTGGGCTGTGATTTGAGCTTCTTTTATGGCCTCATGCATGGCCTCTAACTTAGGGACAATTATCCCTCTGAGCTCACTCAACCTGCTTATTCTATTTTTCTTTTCCTTCTCCAGCTTCTTGATTTCATTCAAGACTGCAATAGTCTAACATTCTTGATTTATTATGGAGGATGAGAGAGGATCAAAATTCTTTGATAGATTTGTCAGTTTGTCCTCTTGTTCTTTTACTTTCTTCTCAATGTCCAGTGTTGCTTTGGACCATGATAAACAAAATTTGTATATTTCTCCACCATCTTTAAGAGCATTTTCTAAGCTCTTTATCCCAATATTCATATTTCTCCTATCACTAATTATCATCCCTTGTACCTCTGATAATCTTTTTGCAAGAAATTCCTTCCGGACCTTATCTTCTACTGACTTCTCTAGGGAATCAAAATGTGAGCTAACACTATTGACTAGAGTTTTGAGATTACCGGATGAGGAGGTTGTGGGATCCTTCTGAAACGATGGCATAATCTTTTCTAGCGCTCCGGAAGCAGCTTCTATCAACTCATAGTCTTCCATGTGAGACTTTAGGAGTTTTTCTTTAGCCTTTGCATTAGCAAATGAAGCTATCTTCATTGTCTGTACCGGAGAAAGAGAATCAAAATTAAATGGTCTTTGTTCAGGAAATCTTGGACAGTTTTTACAGTGTCTCTTTCCGGAGACAAATTTTTCTTTTCTTCTGCGGTCATAGAATTGTCTTTTGGAGCTTTCTCTCCTTCCACATTCTCACTAGTAGTTGTGGTCTTCTCTGTTGAAGTCTTCTCTCCTTCTGCAACCTTGGTACTGTCATCTTCTTTTTTCTTCACCTCTGCTTCTTTCTCCTGTATTCTTTCTTCTCCTTTAGATTTGAAGACTGTAGGGGAAACCGGAGGAGAAATGTTAGTCTGTTCAAGGCCCACCTCTTCTGTTATTTTCTCAGTGGATTCTTCTGCAACACTTGTAGTCGAGGGATTAGTACCCAAGTCCTCTATAATTGGAATGTTGAATCTTTTGAATGCATTCCGGAGGATCTCTTCTGTCTCTTTTGCAACTTTGTCAGTCTCTCCGAGCATAAGTGCATTCATCCTTGCTTTGCTCCTGAACTCATCCTTACAATCTTTGAATACCATATTCATTGTTTTGGAATCGATTGAAGGATATAGCTGAATTGCTCTCTATTCCTGGATTTCTAGATCTTTTTCTCGAGCATTGTTCTTCCTCATTTCAAGCCTTTTCTCTAAGCTTTTGGGAATTAGAGAGATAATTTCAATAAAAGCTTTATTGTATATGTTTAAAAACTTAACTATGGCTTCCTCTAGAATCTTTTTATCTGCTTCATTATATTCATCATAGAATTCTATTAAAGGTTGCAGGTTCCCATCCACAGTGACTGCTTTCACTACAACATCTAAGGATAGAGTGGGTTTTTCAACAAATTCCTCTTCCTTCTCTTCTTCTCCTTGATCAGCAGAGTGTTCACAGGATAATTTCTTCTTCTTCTTCAGTTTCTTTATCTCCTCATCTGATTCAGTTTCCTCATCATCTTTTAGGCTAACATAGGACCTTGTTGCCTTTTTTTTGTTCTCTTTTCTCCTTTTCCAGATGCCTGGACTTCCGGTTTTGAGCTTTTAGCAGTAACAGGTGCTGATCTCTTTGATGATCTGGTCCGGGTGGAGGATTCTACTGGAGCACTTTTCTTACTTCCCTTTTCTGCCTCTTTCTCTGCCCTTTCCACTTTTCTCTGTTGGCATCAAGGGCCTCCTTTGAGATGCCTAAGCCTTTGGCAATTTCTTCAACTTCTTTTCTCACTTTCCTCTTTATTTCCGGTTGTCTGAGTTCCACATGAACTTTTACACTTAGCTCTTCAAAGGTTCCAAACCTTTCTGCCTTTGGATCCTTTGGCTGACTTAGCATGTGTTGAACATGCAGCTCCACAATTTGTTCATCAACTTCATACCCCATGGGCATGATCCATACAGTTCTTGGTTCTACTGCCTCCATTAGGCACTGATCAGTCTCTACCATAAAACATACTGTGTCTTTGTATTTCTCAACAAGAGACTGGGGAATCCTTTCCCTTGCTTGCATCATGTTCTGAAAATTCTTGAAATATCCCCACAGGGCTATATTTCTTGCTTTAGCATCCCCAAGCCCATGCAAATAGTCTCTGATTTGGATGGCAACCGGTCTGTCATTCTGCCATACCCATCCATTGGATCCAAGAAGCTCATTCATGTAATAAAAGAATAGGCAGAGTATCAAGCTACCATACTTGAAGGAGTTCTTCTTATCCTTCTTAACCTTTTGTAGATTTTCCAAAAGCTGGCTTAGAAGAAGCTCACACAAATCATAGTCAGCATTTTCTTTTAGCATTTGATAGGCTGTGTAAACTGCAGTTCCCAGTGCTGAATTTTTCCTACTAGAGTGATAAATCTTGTAACCAATTATCATGGATGCAAATTTGACATCCGGTTCAGTGATGTCTTCAATTGTCATAGCTCTCTTGTCAAATTTTGATCCGGTTGCATCACTTACTGTCTGATTCTTGACAGACTTGAGAACAGGTAGTCCACTAGATGAGTGCAGACCGGTTACTACCCTAATTGCATCTTTGGTGATCTTAAATGGTTTATTCAACCATAGGAAATTGTCATGCACTCTACTCAACACATACCGGACCCATTCATCTTCTTCAAAATAGGGGAAATGAATGCACTGTGCAAAATGCTTATCCCAGATGGCTTTATACTGAGGTTTAATCTCAAAAGAATCATCTATCAGCTGTTTGTGATAGATATCTACTAACTTTGATTCCCCAAATTCTTCGATATTCGCATGTATGTAAACCCTAATGTCTTCTATATGCAATATGCCATGCAGAACACTGGAAAATGCTCCTAAGGTATCTACTTCCAAAGATTTGTATGGATGTTTCTTGAATTTGGGGCGAGGCCTATCAAAGATTTTTACAATATTTGGAGTACCCATCATTCAAGGATTTAGAGAGAGATATTTGATAACGGAGAATACCTTTTGCGCCTTTCAGTTTCACGGAGTTGGCGGGATTGGTTTTTGGATGAATTGACTTCTGCAAATGATCTTTGATGAACATGAGGAATTTTGTTGCAGAGCTTCACTTTTCATTTCTTCTTAAATGCAGAATGAACAAGTGATTAATGAGAAAACCCTTATATTGCTCCATAAACCCTAATGTCAGGTTACAATAAATGCTCGACCTAAGTTATTCCAGTTTGCCTTATTCGGATGACTTGATGAACCAGATCAATCCTGATCTTTAAACATCATGTGAATCTTCCAAATCTTAACCATAGTTTGTTCAGATGTTCCCCTTATGAACCCTTCAATCTGCAACTCTTCTTGTGCCAGTTCTGGCACCAATTGACTGGCTGGGGGAATAAGGTTTTCTTTGTGTCTCCCCCTGAGCCAGAGCTCACTTTTTAATTTCTGGAAGGAATATTAGCACCAGAGTCTGGTGCGGATCCATCCTCTACATTCTCTGTACTTTTCTTCACCCAAATCTTGTTCATCTCACTTTGAACTTTATCCACATTCATTTTTTTTCCCTTATCTTGATTCTGATTATGATATATCGGACCTCTTTTGTCCTGATTCTTGCTTCTATAGAATTTTACAATATGACCGGATCTATTGCAGATTTGGCAAACAACATTTCTTTGCATATTTGATTGATATCCTCTTGATCTGCATTGATTAGCTATATGACCTATTCTATTGCATGCAAAGCATCTACCATTGAATGATTTGTTCATTTGCATATTTCTGCATTCATGAGATTTGTGACCATACCTTTTGCAGTTAAAACACTGTTCGGAGAAGGATGAATTAGTCTAATTCATTCTCTTTCTGCACTGATTAGCTTTATGACCAAATTTATTGCAGTTGTGGCAGTATCCATTGAAGGATGGATATCTTTGAGCATTAGGCTATCTTATCGGAGCTCTTCTAGGCCTGTTCCTTGGATTTTCTGATCCAAAATTCTTCTGACCGGATCCAGAGCTTTCTCCTTTCTCATATCCCAAACCACACTTGTCATCTACCCTCTTTTGACTTCCAAGAAGAACTTCAAGTTGAGCAGAACTTATCTTGAATTTCTCTTTATATTCATTTGCTGTTTGAAGATCCCTTTTGAGAGAGACAATTTGATCCTCAAGTTTTTCTTCATTATCTTTAGCATCTTCAAGATTAGATTCAACATGTCTGATAATTCTATCCATCTTATGGCAATCTTCTGATTTCTCTTTGAGACATTGTCTTAGATTATCTTCAGTTTTTCTTTTCTCTTCAACTTCTTGGGTAAACTTCATAACTCCTGATTCCATTTCATGTTTTACCATAATGATTTCTTTTGATAACTTTTCACATAACTTGGTTTTCTCCTTCAGCTCTTCATTTGCATCATTTGCTTCACCTTGACTTGCCAATTGCTGAAGCAACTCCTTTCTCTTTTTCATAGAGAGACTTAATTTGTCTTTTAGTTCTCTCATGAAATCATCAGCCTGTTTGAGTCTTTCCTTTAATTCATTGATTTCAGAGTTTGACTGTTCAAGATCATCAAGGGCAGTCTTGAGTTGCTCCCTTAAACCATATGCATCCATTTGAATTCCCAGATCTTCATCAAGCTGTTAGACTCTATTAGGAGGAACTTGGCTCTGATACCAATTGTTGATAACTGAGAGGGGGGGGTGAATTAGTTATCCTAATTATTTCTGCTTTCTGAACTTTATTAATAATCAATGTAACATTAATTCAAATAAGCAAACATAACCATGAAATGGAAATACACATGACACAATATTTTTTACGTGGAAACCCTGTTAAGGGAGAAAACCACAGGGTGATTAACCCAAGATTGTATTCTCTGTTAGAAGAATGGAAATACAGAATGGCACTTGCCAATTAGGACTCACTGCCCGAGCACACTGCTCACAAGAGGCACACTACCTACAAGAGACACACTGTCTACAAAAAGAGTGTTATACAATGCTTGAACTGATTGGGAGCATCTACATATGCTGGAGTTCAGTTTTGGTTAGTCTCAGTACACTGATCTGCTGCACTTCATCTTTCCTCTTCTTTTATGTTATTTTCCTTTTACATACCGGATCTTCGTTACTGCTTTCACTCTGCTCTTCTGCTCTTATTCGCACATCACCAACAACCACAACACATCTCACAACTAAATCCATCTTGTATATATATCCGCACAAGTGATTTCATCACCTTTCTAGTCGGCACTCGGAATAGTCAATCTTTTCACAAACTCTGATTTGTCGGCTGAATCCTTGCACATCAAGTAATGCGGATCAAGCATATACTTGTAGAAGTCATCAACCACGTCGGTCAAACAAAACTTATGCCTTAAGAACCTTTTCCATCATCAGTAACACATCTGGAATAATGTCTGATGTTCTGCCAGTCAGTTCTTCCTCTATTCATACTGTCACTCAGGAACCCGATACTCAAGTATTCATATCTTTTTCCTCATCTATCACCGGAGGCTAAATCCTTGGAATCTATCACTCAAGGTAGTCCTCTTGACTTCCCCAAATCTGCACTTCACCAAGATACTTCCTTTGAGAGATCCGGACTTGACTATCGGACCTCACCACATGCTCTGTTCTTATTTACCGGACCACAACATTCTTCACTCTGACTTCCGGTATAGACATACCATGTCCTGCGGATTTGTGGGATGAACTTTGTTGCCATCAATGACAACAATCATGAATCCATATAGTGTCTCTTGCCAACATTCTATTCTATCAATGAATGCAAAAGATTACAAGATGACAAGTGATTACAATACATGAAGAAAGCCTTGCTTATGAAGGCAAGGTGAGAGCTAGAAAGGTCGAGTGAAAGGTGGAGTGGAAATTGGAGATATTCCTACAACATGTAACAATTAGAGGATGATAACTAATTACACATGTGGAGGATAAGACAACTCACTCCAACTATCAACTCAACACACAACTAGACTCCACTAGACATCTAGAAGACTCACTATGTCAACTTAACATGTGTGAATTATGGGTGATGTGTGAATATTATTTAATTAGTAAATAGTTAAACAAGATGAATTATCCACACAAAGTTAAACCAGTTAGGTGATAACTCTGCTCACACCAACACCCCCCTAAGTGCAACTTAGGGAGAAGCTGACTAAAGTAAGATGGAATGATGGATGGGTCTTGGCTACTAGGCTATGTTAGGTATCCATGTATAACAAATCTCAAATGGAGAAAATGACAAAACCTCATGGGACAAAACTCCTCTCCAAAAAATGAGAATGCATGAAACCATGAAAGTGAAAGAAGTGATAGTAGGAGGACTCAACATGACCCCCCAAGGACAACTTCTATCACATATGTACAATCAAATACCCCCCCATAGTAGAGAAAGTGTGAGACTATAGGTCCCCCCCACAATGAAGTAGCTCCTGTGCCGATGGTGAATGCCTAAAGATGAATGCTAGAAAGTGTCCTGTACCTGCAAACAACATTCCTCCCCTTAGGAAGAAACCAATCCAAAGGATGATGTCGAAGAACCCCATTGCCAAGAAGAAATATGAGGGAAAAAGTCTCATGATGGATGCCTCTAAAAACTATTCAAGTGTCCACATGTCAGAATCAAAGAATGGCACTATGTAATGAGGTGTGACCAATCCAAAATCCTAGGTAGACTCGTGAAGAACAACCTCCAAAGACGAAGTAGATGGGATAACAGTTGTGTTGTAACTATCATCAAAGAGGAGAGATATCCCCTCAAGTGTGTCCTCCAAATCTGCAATATGAGACTCATAAAACAAGTCTGATATACCTGCCAAGAAAGTATCCCACAAAGCTGTGTCTGAAAGACTAGAATGATCTTGCTCTACTGAAGTAGATGAAACCATGTCAATGTCGATCTCTAAAGAAGTAGGAGGTTGAGGTGATGGAAGCTTAGTACTAGTTTCATGAACCAAAGTGGGTGAAAGAAAACCAAGGTTCAAGTGACCAAACTTTTCAGAAACTTGATTCACACTTGATGCATGAGTGTGAATATCAATTAATGGATCTACATCATCAAAAGAAGCAAAATGGGAGAATGTATACAAGTGAGATGCATAATCAGCCATCCCAACAACAATGATATCTCTGCTCTCCAAGTCCCATATGATCACAGAATCAGGAGTGAACTCAACTGTCTTGCTTGCACCACAATGAGTAATCTAATAGATGGAAAGGAGATTGGTTGACAATGAAGGTACACATAACACATTGTTGAATGTATTATCTCCAATATCAATTGTTCCTTTACCAATTGCATGCATGTATGTATTGTTACGCATCAAGATAGGTGGCGAAGTACATGACTCAAATAAAGAGAACATCCCTTATGAAGATACCATATGATGAGAAGCTCCTAAATCAAGAAGCCATCTCTCTGATTGAGGACTTGTAGATGCAAAGATTGCCTGTCCTTTTCCTTTGATTGTCCCATTGGCAATGCCTGTTGTCCCTGTATGTGTAGATGATGATGGTGTCAAAGAAGAGGATGTACTAGGTGATGATGATGGCATGTTGATATTGTGATTTTGAATAATGTGAGTCAACTCATCAATTTTCTTTTCATAACACTTATGCTCATCATGTCTTAGTTTCTTACACTATGCACACTTTGGTCTCTCCTTCTTAGATGATTCCTCCTTGGGAGATGATGAGGACTTAGGTGATTCGGTTGACTCTTTTGCTTGCTCATTGTTCTTGAAATCCTTATTTTTCTATTTCTTGCCTTTGCTAGTTAAAGCCTTTTGATCCTTTGTACCTTGACTAGTAAGAAGTGCTTGAGGTTTAGGAGACTTCAATTTTCCCATGTGTACTAACTTAGCTTGCTCCTTTGTGAGTGATGCAGCAAACTCATCAAGTGACGGCATTGTAAAAGATTTCCCAAGTGCATCCATAGTAGCATAAAAGGTAGAAACAAAAACTAAATAGTCAGGACCAAGCTTGGCAAGGATTGAAAGAATCAATTGAGTGTCCTATTTCTCAATTCCACATTGTTTGAGCTACAAGCTAAGTGATTTTAACTTTGTGAAGAAGTCTTGGATGCTTGCAAAGTCGGTTGGATTCAAACCAATTAGTTCATTCTCCAATTTGAAACCTCTCATTGTATCTTGTTTACCAAAAGGTTTTCTAAGGTAGTCCATACTTCATTAGGTGTTTTACAATATTCAATATGAAAAAGAAGATTAGGAGAAATAGACAAGCATAGTGTTCCATAGGCTTGATCACATCTATTTTGGTTCAATTTCTATACCCATTGTTACTCTGAGTTTTCAAACTTCTTAAATGAATCTCTATTTTAGTTTTCCACTCATGATAGTTATATGGTGTGAGTAGAGAAAGTTTGTTTGGATCCATGATACAAGAGTACAAAAAAGAACACAAGTACACCCCCTTGTTACCCAATCAAAGAGATCACCCCCCCAAAAAAGAATGATTGTGGCACTTTATACTTAGTGCAATTTACAATTGTCCATAAGAGACCAAAATTGGGAAAGCGTGAAAATCTCTTAAAATAGAGATCCAAGGGAGATTATAGTCACTCACAATAATTTATTAGAGCAAACAAATCCCTCCAAAACAAGTTTCACTTCCTCAAGTGTCAAAATGCCCAAGTTATCACTCAAAAGATAAAAAACTGACAAATTGAATGAACCTGGAGTTGAATATGAGAAAAGTGCATGGATAGATTTGAAGAGATTCTAAATACCTTTCTGATGTCGCAAGAATTGTGAAAATTAGAGATTGTGGCAAAACGTTGTGAGCTCGGAAGCAAAACATGAAGATTTATCTTCAAACTACTGTAGCAGTCACCTGCAATAGAATATCAGAAAACTGTTGATGCCACTACGAAGTGCTCTCTGTCATCTTTCCAACGATATCTCAGTTGCTTGATTTCACCTCCGTGGGCAAAATTTATGCAAAAAAGAAAAGAAGCCCTTGTTTAGGGCTTTGAAGGGCAAAAATGGCCCTCTGGCGAGCTGATGTCAGTAGAAGTTTCTTAGAATATTCCTTTTTGCTAGAAAAAAAAATCCTGTTGATAACTGAGAGGGGGGGTGAATCAGTTATCCTAATTGTTTCTTCTTTTGATATTTCTTATTAATCAAAGCAGCATTGAATTAAACAAACAAACATTATCATGAAATGAGAAACACATGACAGTATTTTTGACGTGGAAACCCGGTTAAGGGAGAAAACCACGGGGTGGTTAACCCAAAGATTATTCTGTTAGAAGAATAAGGAGTTACAAAAATGGCACTTGCCAATTAGGGCTCATTGCCCGAGCACACTGCTCACAAAGAGGCCCACTGCCTACAAGGAGACACACTGTCTACAAAGAATGTTATATAATACTTGAACTGATTGGAAGCACCTACATATGCTGGGGTTCAGTTCCGGTTAGGCTCAGTACACTGATCTGCTGCACTTCATCTTTCCTCTGTTCTTTATTCTGCTATCTTTTCACATACCGGATCTTTCTTACTACTTCTACTCTGCTCTATACTTATTCGCATACTTTATCACACTATCACACATTTCACAACTAAATCCATCCTATATATATATCCGCACAAGTAATTTCATCACTTTTCTAGTCGGCATCCGGAACAGTCTAGTTTCTTACAAACTCTGTTCTGTCGGCTGAATCCTTGCTTACCAAGCAATGCGGATCAAGCATATACTTGTAGATATCATTAGTCATGTTGGCCAAACATGATTCATGCCTTCACAACCTTTACCATCAACAGTAACATATCCAGAAAAGATTCTGATGCTCTGTCAGTCAGTTCTTCTTTCTGTTCTCATTGTCTTTTAGGAATCCGGTACTCAGCTATTCATATCTTTTTCTTTGTCCATCACCGGAGGCTAAATCCTTGGAATATACTACTCAAGGTAGTCCTCTTGACTTCCCCAAATCCGCACTGTACCAAGACACTTCCTCTGAGAGGTCCGGACCAATCTGTCGGACCTTGCCACATGCTCTGTTCTTGTTCACTGGACCACAACAGTTCTTCATCCTGACTTCCGGTAGAGGCACACCATGACTTGCGGATATGTGGGATGACCTTTGTTGCCATCAATGACAACAACCATGAATCCATATAGTGTCTCTTGCCAACAAATCCCCCTATTGGAAAAGAAAAAAATCCCCAAGAAACCGCCTTGGAACCTTTGAAACCACCTTCAATTTTTGAAAAACTATCTTCAATGGCCGAAAACCGCTTGATTTTTCGGAGGAAACCACTCTCCTATCACGGGAAACTGCTTCTCGATGGGAAAAACCACCTGTGTAACATGTCGTTAGTGATGCCCAATTTAAAGACCACTAAGAGTTTGATTAGGTCATTGAATTTGTTTTTAAAGACAGTGGAATGTGGCCGTTGGATGTGGGCCTATGATCAAGGAAGCACCAAACATTTGCTGAGACCACCGGATGGGAAATGTTTATGTGGAGAGCTAGCGGTGGTTTTTGTCACAGACTGCTGAGTTTGGAAGGAGTCTGTGACCGCCGGGACTGTCAAAGTTGCTGGGCTTTGAAAGATGGTAGCCAGAATTTCTTTGAAACCATAGGGTCTTATTGAATGTGGCCACTGTTGTGTGAAGATCCGTCGGAAGGTTGGAGTTTAAACTATGGTTGAATGTTCGAAGCAACTGTTGTTTATCATTATCGTAGATAGGAACAACCATGATTTTAGAAAAGTTTCTGGCATGAATTTCTCTATGGCATGAGACAATCCGGAGCACGTGAATGCTAGCTGGATTTGATTTTCAATTTCCGGATGAATTGAGTGCAGAGACCACCGGGTAATTTTGACCAAACACCGAGAGATTTCGACCAAACACTTGCCTTTTTGAATGCGCCAATCAAAGTTTTAAAACCATCGATCAGGAGTTTTGATTATGACCACTGGAAGGAGAATGCTAGATCTAAAACTGCCTGTGTGGATGTCAGTACAAAGATTGCCGACGAGCTTTGGAAATGCCCATTGAAATTATCAAGCATGCTGGACTTTGATGATTGTCGGTTATAACCGTTGAGAATATGTGATAAAGACCACTGAAGGCTTGAATGCCATGGGGGTTTGACTACCATAGATAATGAGGGGGGCCCGTTCCACATGGTGCCCTCACAGCGCTCTGTAGTACCTACGTTTGCAGGCTAAGGCTACAGGGTACCCTGTGACGCCTGCAAAAAAATATCCACAGGAAACAAACTTTATACGGCAGACAAAAACTTTAACCTTCGAATAATTAAAATACCCAGAGGATATTGCGTAGATGTCAATTTGCTGATGCTAGCCAAGGATTCGACAAAGATTCTACCTGCGCAAAGGGAATATTCTCTATTGCGATTCCGTACGGCGGAATCGAGTAAATTTTTTTGCCTCTCGTTGCAACTTTGTCTGATTTGGATGATTTTACAGTTGATTTATAGGTTTTCGAGCGTCCTAAGCATGATGGCAGGGTCAATTTTTGCCCAAACTACTCTGAAATTACAGATGCCTCCCAGATCAGGTATCCATCCCCCAGATTGAAAATGCTATAGATTTGGCCTCCGGTGTCTGATTTAGACGAAAGAAAAGCCGATCTCGACTATCTCGAACCTCTTGAACACAATGGTGTTCTCAGATTTATGGAAGCACACTCTGATTTAAACTTGAAATATAAGGCTATAAGAGGAAACCCTCATAAATCGGGTATCTCTATCAAGTTTTTCTAAATTTTCAGGTCACCATTGGATGCAAGAGAAGAGCATACTCAACTATCAAGGTCCACCATTAATTGCACTCAAGATCTCTCAAAAAATGACTAACACAAAGTGATTCTTCCTAGAGCTCTAATACCATGTTAGAATTGGCTATGATTGGAGCCACCTAGGATCTAGGACTTCATGAAAGCACAAAAGAGATCAAATGAGAGAATAATGCTATTCTATTAATGAATGCAAAATATTACAAGATTACAAGTGATTACAATATATGAAGAAATCCTTGCTTATGAAGGCAAGGTGAGATCTAGAAAGGTGAAGTGGAAAGTGGAGATATTCCTACAACATGTGATAATTAGAGGATGATAAATAATTGCCCATGTGGAGGATAAGACAACTCACTCCAACTATCAACAACTCAACACACAACTAGACTCAACTAGACATTTAGAAGACTCACTAAGTCAACTTTACATGTGTGAATTATGTGTGATGTGTGAATATTATTTAACTAGTAAATAGTTAAATAAGATGAATTATCCATACAAAGGTAAACCAGTTAGGTGATAACGCTATTCACACCAACACCTCTCCCCTAATGCTAGTGAACATTTTTTTTGTTTAAATTGATCTATTAATTTAAAAGTTATTATGATTATTTGTATACATAGAGTCTTACATTCTTGTCATTTTTCATATGGGTAATATTAGTTGGTTCACCCATGATGAGTCATTCTTAATTGACGCAGGAGCTCTTGTTGGTGGTATGTGCTTTTTTTTCTAGTAGATAAGTTTTTGTTTAGTGCAGTCTATATTGTTTATGTGTAACACATCTAACCTTTTTAATGTATGCATTTCCTTTTTTGTTATTAATTATATATTAATTTATTTCAATGTTAATTTACTAATATGAAAGTGAGTGATGTGGAACCTTTGCCATCATGCTTCAGTAGGAGACGTGATCGTCTTAAGAGACAATCATTTGCGGAATGACTCTTGGACCGACAAGAAAGAATTGAGGTAATTGAGTTGAATTTTTCTAAATAATTGAAAGTTTAGAGAGGTCTTATAGTTGATTGTAGTGATTTAGATGTATGTTAATTAATGAAAGTTCTAAATTGTAATAGATAAGATTCAATTTACTAACTCTAACTTATTTATATTTACCATTGAACTAATTAATCAAATTTGTGGTTTGACTTGTTAATATAGTCAACTTTGCATCCATAAACTACTATATATCATGGCATGAAAAGGACACTTTTTGAGGATCCTTCACAGGTTGAAGATTCACCAGAGACATAGGGTCAAGTGGACCATTAGTATTTGATGTAGCTATTCAGCATGTAGGTTGTATATAGATTTTGAGATGACATATGCCACATTTTGTGAAAAATGTTTTGAGTTGGCATATTTGCCAAATTTTTGTATATGTCTACCATTATGGACTACACACACACACACACCCCTTGATATACAATATAATTTAAATTCCTTATGTGCATGTATTCCTACTTTGAAACTTAAAAGTTTAATGTATAATCAGTTTACAATGGTTGAGTTATGATCAATAACATGTTATAGATTGATTTCTTGTTATATATGATTGTTTTTCTTGGTAGAAATATGATATATGCAGTTTCATAGCTCAATACATAACTTGATCTTAATTGTCACGTGATTGTAGTTTTAATTAGATATAGGATTTTCTTAGAACATTTGACATGTGACATTTTTTCCTTCAAATGATAATGCATTGTCCAAACACCATTAAGAAGACCTTGTAGTTTTCATATTGATGAGTATCTTATTTCTAACATAAAACCAAAGATTTGTACATAAGTAGATGTTACATGAATTACTATATATGAATACCCTAATTAGTAATAATTAATAAAAAATAAGCATAATTGCAATCATATAAAATCTATATTTAACATTTCATTTTAATTTATGCTAAATTAGTATATGTTCAAAATTTGTTTATGATAAATTATTACATGGATGCTTAGTGTTAGTTAACATATTTGTTATACTGGACTCTTTTTGTATACATCTCATAATAATCATGATATTGAAACTACTAGATTTGATATATAAACTACTAGATTTGATATGATAATCATTGATAATCTCTCATCTTACATTTCAAACATGCAAGATACATGTTAAAAATGACAAAACTTATGATGTTTTTCATTAAATCCAAGATAGTTATTTTTGTATTAATGAGAAAAGACATGTTTGTGTGTTTACCCATTTTGTTATCTAGTTTATGCAAAGAAATGTCATCCACAACCCAAATTCAACTGTCGTTGCATTTGGAAATGTAAATAGGTGTACATTTTAATTGGAAGTATGTTTCAATATCATGTATACTCCATGTTTCAATATCATATTCTCATTTCATGGTCTGTAGGTCCAGCATACCCTCATTTCACATTCTATATGGGTTATGGACAGAGTGTCTAATGAGGTAGAGATGAAGACAGAGAGACATAGGGATAGGGACATGTTTGGCATGATTCACATATCCTCATTTCACCTTCTATATGGTCTCCATGCTTTGCATATCCTCATTTCATAGGTCCACATGTTTGGCATGATTCACTTATCCTTATTTCACCTTCTATATGTATAATGTATTGTCATTTCAACTTCTATATGTATTTAACATATCCTTATTTCACCTTCTACATGTATAAAGTATCCTCATTTCACCTTCTATATGTTTGACATTATTTACTTACCCTCATTTCACCTTCTATGTGTTTAACATGATTTTCCTATCATCATTTCATCATCTATAGGTCTAATATACCCTCATTTCACCTTCAATATGAAATATGGAAAGAACATAATAAGGTAGAGGGGAAGAGAGAGAGAAAGATACATAGGGAAAGAGATGTACATTTGGCATGATTCACATATCCTCATTTAACCTTCTATATGGTCTACATACTTTTCATATCCTCATTTGATAGGTCCACATGTTTGACATGATTCACTTATCCTCATTTCACCTTCTACATGTATAACTTATCCTCATTTCAACTTTTATATGTTTGACATTATTTGCTTACCCTCACTTCACCTTCTATATGTTTTGACATTATTTTCTTACCCTCATTTCACCTTCTATATGGATTATGGAAAGAACAGAATGAGGTAGAGAGGGAGAGAGAGAGAGAGACGTAGGGAGAGAGATGTACATTTGGCATGATTCACAATCCTCATTTCACCTTCTATATGCTCTACATACTTTTCATATCCTAATTTTCCTCGCATTTACATGTTTGACATGATTTTCTTATCCTCATTTCACCTTCTATATGTTTAACATGATTTTCCTATCATCATTTCATTGTCTATAGGTCTAGGATACCCTCATTTCACCTTCTATATGGGTTATGGAGAGAGAGAGAGAGAGAGAGAGAGAGAGAGAGAGAGAGAGAGAGAGAGAGAGAGAGAGAGAGAGAGAGAGAGAGAGAGAGAGAGAGAGAGAGAGAGAGAGAGATTTTATGACAATGTACGGTCCACATCAGATAACCTATAGTGCCATGTGGCTGCAAATTTTGAATTAGGAATGAGTTATGCCATCGGTGTGTTCCAATGTTTATGGGGGAATGAACATTTTTCCCTTGCAGATGACAAATATGACTACATAAGGAGAGAGATACATTTGGCATGATTCACATTTGGACCTAACTGACAATGTTGACAAGTTAGAGTGGGTGGGTTTATGCTAGTGGAGGCCCTGTTTAGTTCCCTAGGTGTCCCAATCGAATCAGGCTACATTGTACTAGCAAAGTCTCTTAAGAGACCTAAGAGCAAACAATTGCTAGATTTTGACAGAGTAGTTCTCAGACTTCATGACACCTACGAATGATCTATTTAGACCTACGGCTGGATGTCAAGTCCCTCCACAATAACCTCTCTCAGTTTTGACAACCTTAACATCATTTGACCGTGCCAACGGCATGCATTCTTAAAAAATGTCTCAATGACATTTAGTGTAAAGGTGCCAAGAGCCATATTTTGCTTTCTTCACCCCATGGGACCTAACTAATAGCACGGTTAGGTCAGGGTGGGTGGGTTTATGCTATTGGAGGCCCTATTTCATTCTCCATGTGTCCTAATTGAATAGGGCTACAATGTACCAGTAAAGTCTCTTAAGACACCTAAGAGAGAAAAAAATGCCATACTTTGAGGGAGTAATTCTCAGACTTTGTGGCACCTATGAATAATCCATTTGGACCTACAGCTAGATGTCAGGTCCCTCCATAATAACCTCTCTCAATTTTGACCAAATCAACATCGTTTGACCGTGCCAACGGCAGATGCATTCTTAAAAATGCCTTAGTGACACTTAGTGTAAAGGTGCCAAGAGCCATATTTTTTGTTCTTCACCCTGTGGGACCTAACTGACAGTGCCAATAGGTCAAGGTGGGTGGGTTTATGCTAGTGGAGGCCCTGTTTTGTTCCCCATTTGTCCCAATCGAATCGAGCTACATTGTACCGACAAAGTCTCTAAGAGACCTAAGAGCAAACAATTACCAGACTTCAACAGATTAGTTCTCAGACTTAATGGCACCTATGAATGATCCATTTGGACCTACAGCTGGATGTCAAGTTCCTCCACAATAACCTCTCTCAGTTTCAACCAACTCAACATCGTTTGACTGTGCCAACGGCGGATGCATTCTTGAAAAATGCCTCAGTGGAGTTTAGTGTAAAAGTGCCAAGATCCATATTTTTTGTTCTTCACCCCATGGGATCTAACATATAGTGCCAATAGGTTAGGGTGGGTGGATTTATGCTAGTGGAGGCCCTATTTTGTTCCCCATGTTTCCCAATCAGATCGGGCTACATTATACTAGTAAAGTCTCTTAAGAGACCTAAGAGAAAAAATTGCTAGACATGATGGAGTAGTTCTTGGACTTCATGACATCTACGAATTTTGTTTGGACCTACAACTAGATGTTAGGTCCCTCCACAATAACCTCTCTTGGTTTTGATCAACTCAACATCATTTGATCGTGTCAACGACAGATGCATTCTTGAAAAATGCCTTAGTGGCATTCAGTGTAAAGGTGCTTGATAGGACTTTGATAAAATTTCTTGGCTCCTTACTTTTGCCTTGATTCATGCATCAATCTGAAAGTCCTTTGCTAGGGTTTAATGTTGAAAATATTGAAAAATCATGTCCTTGAATCTAAAACCCTAAACCCTAGAGGTTTATACAAGCTTTACATTACTTTTTTTCTATTTTGCAATTGATCGCTTCTTGCCCATTGCTATTATTTAAGTCATGACATGGTGTCTAGGGCATCATTCTTTTACCGGCCCCATCCTTTTGCATCACCATTTACTGCATGTGTGTAAACTTTATTCATTATATGCCTAAGTTTTTATCTGAGCCACTTAATGAAATTTTTTAGCCCCTTGTGACCTACTAGAGCAATGTTGTTTTTAAAGGGCGCGTGGGCTTGAGTAATCATTCAACAGGTGGCATGTTTTAAATGGTTTCTTCTATTCTGTGGAGGTTATAATATTGAAAATGAGGACATCAGCGGAACATCAGAAGGATGACAAGTGGTGGGCTCTTTTGTCAAGCCTCACTAGAGGATAAAGGAGTGAGCCCTTGATATGCTTACATGGAAGGTTCTTATGCATTCCACCATTCCATTGATCCTTAGCAGTGGGCCCATAAAATGTTCACAGAATAGTGGGAGAGTGACATGTGTCTTCTTTCAAAAGATGTGGGGGGTGTGTGTCGACTACCATGTTACATGGTAGGATTTCTATGGTGCATGGGCTATCTTTAAAGAGGGTTTATTTTGTACCATGCGGCACAATATGGGTGATTTCTACCATTCCATGGATCTTCATCCGTAGCCTAATCTCACAACCACAGAAGCATGAAAAACTGCCATATGGGCATTGTTGACTTTTCTTCTTAGTGGTGTAGTTGAGGTGGCAGTTTGAGTGGCTCATAATAATTGGTTCGTGCCTCCTTTTCTACAGATGCTAGGGATTTTCATTCCATTGAACCTATCTCTATCGTTGATTCTATGTTTTGCAATCGATGACCTATATTCAAAAGAAGGCAACAGAGTGGTGGCGCATAACAAATGATGAACCAATGCAGTGATGGTATGATTCAAGTGTGTACTGAGCTTTCCTTGCTGCCATTGTACAAGGGGATAAGCTTGAATCGAGATTGGTAGGACACATGATCAACCCTTTGGGATTTGTATGCAGGTCTGATGGAATTTTCTGCTTGATGACGTGACAAAATTTGTGGGGATGTGCTGTTTAAAATGGATAAAATGTTGTGACCAAGGAACCTAATTTGATGTTCTCATTATAGAAATTGACATATATGGGTGTGATGACAGAGTGCCACCTCCTTTTCCTCTTTCGACAATGTTGGTTGAATTTTGAAGGATTTCTATTTATGACCAAACATGTCATGGTACTGATTGAACTAAATTGATAGATAAATTGGTAGAGTGTGACTATATAAACTGTGGGAGCCAAGTTGCAATTTTACTATACACAGGTGCCCCTCTTGTTACTATTTGCATCATTCCTTTTGTGGAGACAATATGGATATTCCTCTTTTTAGTATGCTTTTTCTACCACCCTTTCTTTAGGAATTTCTTCTGTATTTTCATGGTTGATACAATGTTCTTACAAAATTAAGGAGTTAGAGATGTTTTCCTAAGGAATAGGAGGTATTAGAAATTTTTTGGAAGGAAAGTGGCAATCTTTGAACTCTTATCATACCCTGGTTTCCCCCTGTTTTCATCCTGGTGAGGGATTGGGTTGCTTGTTTGTCGATTCGAGTAACTTCTTGTTACTGTGATTTTCTAGATTGGGATTAGGTGAAGGGCTCAGGAATTATTATTCCCTCTTGCCCTTCCTCAGGATGATGGGTCCTAATAGAACAACAACTGCAATTGAAGGAGTGTTTTCCACCAAGATGGAGTAACAGGAAATGGAGGGGAGAAATTAAGTTGATAAGAACAGTTAGTTCTTTGTCAAGCTTAAGCATACGACTACCGCTGCTTCCTTTCTAGCTAGAATTTTGGCACTACCAGAGTTAGCTATATGTGGCTCCCTCAGACTTCTAGGTAGTTAAGGTTGTTGGAAACCTCCCCTTGAAATATGGGGAGTTACATCCTTGTGCCTGGAGCGTGGCATAATGAGGGGGACCTTGGTCTTTGGGGGTTCCTTGTTCATATGTTCCTTGTGTTGGAATTAGTCTGGACAACTGAGAGGGGGGGTGAATCAGTTGTCCCTAAATTTTAACCTTTTCTGCACTTTTAATCTTCTTTCTTAATTCACAAATAGATTAATGATGTAAACATTTAAGCATGAATCAACACATGAGCAGAAACAACATGAACACACAACACTAGAATTTTTAACATGGAAAACCCAGTTAAGGAAAAAACCATGGTGGGGGTTAACCCACAAAAATGCGTACCCTATTAAAAGTACTTAAGAAAATAGAAGGCACATGCCTTCGAGTGCACTGCCCAAATCTCCCTGCTCAGAAGAGGCTCACTGCCTACAAGAAATTATGATTAGCAGAGAGATAATGAACTAAAAAATAGCATCTACATTCATGCTTGATTCAGTCCCTTTGAAAGCTCACAAACTTCTACTCAATCCCTCCAATCACTTCTTCATTACACCTTCATCCTTTACTGCTTTTGTTCCTCTACTCCTTCACTCTGTTATGCTTTTTGTACCTTTCTTAGGATTTTATCATTTTTGCACAAGGACACTTTTCCACAACTCATCAACAAGTATTTATATGCTTCATAGAGCTTGGAATGATCATCAAGATCAGTGTGGATCACTATACTATTGTCCCAATATAGCTAAGACTTGAATCTTCCTTCACCAACACACCACACTCCAGAGAATTGCTCTTAGATCATGTGCAACATGCTTGAAACATCTGGTCGACAAAGAACTATGAAGAATAACAACCTCAAAGAAGAAATCTTCAATAACAAGCTTAAACTTCAATGCGGACCTCCAACACAGTAGCCACATGATCTAGAGACCTCCACAAGCACATTGAATTCACCAATAACATCCACTCTATACCAAATTACCAAAATCATTTGTATCTTCCTCCAGAACCTCAAGAACACTGTTTGCCATGACTGTCAAACTGGAAAGATAGCTTGCGGACCTCCAAATCACGAACCACTGGAGTTGACGATACAAACTGACTTCCCAAACATGCCTTTAGATCCACAGACCATAATATTTCATTGCAGAGCAATCTGGACCAACTTATTGCCACTCTTTCTCTTCTGAACACTGCAAAATCTGGTTCTACTCAGATGGCCATAACTTCTTCAAATCTTCATGTGGACTTCTCAAATCTTGACTGGAGTAACCTCTGACAATCCTCTACACAACCATATGGTCTGCGAACATTGAATCTTCATTAATTTTCTCAATATCCTCAACATTCCAATCTCCCAAACATGCAACAAAATAAGGCATAGCTGACACCAATGACAACAAGAATATGTTGACATCAATGACAACACCGCTTAGGCACATATTTACAATAATCTCCCCCTTTGTCATTGATGGCAACATATGATGTGAAAAACTGATTCAACCATCATGACAAGAACTTCTTCCCCTGACTTCTGCAACCACTTTCTTCATTGCTCCCCCTGTCATCAACAATTAGTTTTTTACATGTCTTCTCTCCCCCTTTGACATCAATGGAAAAGGGCACATATTTGTAATCTTTACTTCCTTGTTTATTTCAGACTAATCTCCAACATTTGCATTTGACTACTCCTTAGAGTAGTATATTCTCAACATCAATCTGGATCTCAAGATATGACTGAGAATTACACCGGACTGATGCACATAAGTGCATCTTAGTTTCTATAAGGAGGGGAAATAACCCCTAACTTCTCTCTCAGATACTCGAAAGTATCCTTGGGAAGAGGCTTTGCGAATATATCTGCAATTTGATCCTTTGAAGTAACAAACTCCAATCTAACTTCATTCTCATTTACCTTCTCTCTCAAGAAGTGAAACTTGATGGATATATGTTTTATCTTTGAATGCAACACTGGATTCTTTGAGATGTTTATTGAACTTGAATTGTCACAGAAGATTGTGATAGGCTCTTCAAACACAACTCTGATGTCCTTCAACATTTGCTTCATCCACAAAAATTGAGTACAATTACATGCTGTTGCTATGTATTTTGCCTCTGCAATAGATAGAGATATTGCTTCTTGCTTTTTGCTCAACCAAGAAACCAATCTCCTTCCCAAGAAGAATGCACCACCACTAGTACTTTTTTTGTCATCCACATCTCCTGCCCAATCAGCATCAGTGTATGCTTGAAGAGTGAAGTCATCATCCTTTGGATACCATAAGTCATGATCAAGTGTTCCTTTGAGATATCTAAAAATTCTCTTGACAGCTACAACATGAGATTCTTTAGGATCAGCTTGAAATCTAGCAACAAGTCCAACTGCATTCATGATGTCAAGTCTGGTCTAAGTTAGATAGAGCAATCCTCCAATCATTGATCTATACCTTTTCTAATTTGTCTTAGGGGAGTCATCATCCTTGATCAACTTGCATCCGGTTACCATAGGTGTACCTAATGGCTTTGAATCTTCCATTCTAAACTTTTTCAACAATTCTCTCACATACTTAGACTGAGATATGAAGATGCCTTCATCTGACTGGATAATTTGCAGACCTAGGAAGAAATTCATTTCCCCAAACATTGACATCTCAAATTCTCTTTGCATTTGATCAACAAAAGTTTTGCACATACTCTCATTTGCACCAAAAATGATATCATCAACAAATACTTCAACAATCAGAATCTGCTCATGATCTATCTTGAAGTAAATATTACTATCAGCAGTGCCTTTACTAAATCCTAGCTTTAGCAAATAGTTATCCAATCTTGCATACCAAGCTCTTGGGGCTTGCTTGAGTCCATACAATACCTTTTTCAATCTGCAAATCATATTTTTTGATCAGACAACTGAAATACTTCCAGTTGCTCAATGTAGACTTCTTCCTCCAACTCTTCATTCAGAAATGTTGATTTGACATCCATCTGATAAACCTTAAAATCTTTGAAAGTAGCAAATGCAATAAATAATCTTACTGCTTCTATTCTTGCCACCAGAGCAAAAGTTTCTTCAAAATCAATTCCTTCCACTTGAGAATAGCCTTTGCATACCAACCTTTCTTTGTTTCTTACAATTTCACCATCTTCATTTAGTTTATTCAGGAAGACCCATTTGGTTCCAATCACATATTTTTCCTCAGGTCTAGGAACAATATCCCAAGTGTGGTTCTTTTCAATTTGCATCAATTCTTCTTCATTGCTTTTACCCAGTTTTCATCATTGCAGGCTTCACTCACTGATTTAGGTTCAATATTTGAAATTAAACAAATCTCTTCTTGATCTTCAACAACTCTTCTCCTAGTTTGAACACCTTTATTTCTATCTCCTATGATTTGATCTTCAGGATGATTCATTCTTACATACCTGGGGGTTTTGGGAATTGCTTGAGGTTCTATTTCTTGAGCTTGTTCCTCAACTTTTGCACTATCTTCTTGAGATACTAGATTATCTGGATCAATCTGGATTTGAATCTAAGATTGTACTTGCCTTTCTTGACTTGGATTTTCATCTTGATCATCTGAATCATATCTGCAAGACCTGGAATGTCCTCCTTTGCCTTCATCAACTCTGACATTAGCACTTTCAACAATCTTTTTCAACCTCTTGTTAAAGCACTGATATGCTTTTCTTTGAGTAGAGTAATGCAGAAAAATTCCTTCATCACTTCTTGCTTCAAACTTGCCTAGATCTTCATCTCTTTTGATATAGCATTTACTGCCAAAAACTCTGAAATATCTCATAGTAGGAGGATGACCAAACCATTGTTCATAAGGACTATTATCAGAATTTCTTTTGATCTACACCCGGTTAAGAGTGTAGACAATAGTACTCATGACTTCTCTCCAATAAACTTGAAGAACATTTGTTTCCATCATCATGGTCCTGGCAGCTTCTCGAATGGTCTAGTTCTTCCTTTCCACAACTCCATTTTGGTGAGGAGTCCTAGGAGTAGATAATTGTCTTTTTATTCCATGCCTTTCATGGAAGGCATCAAACTCACTAGAAGTAAATTCTCCACCTCTGTTGGATCTCAGACACTTCAATTTCTCACCAATCTCATTTTCAACCATCACTTTGAACACTTTGAATTTGTCAAGAGCTTCTGATTTTTCTTTTAGGAAAGTTACCCACATCATCTAGGAGTAATCATCAATGAGCAAAATGAAATATCTGTCTCCTTGCACGCTCCTAATTCTAGCAAGAACACAGAGATCAGTATGTACCAGTTCCAATTATCCACTTGAAGCTTGTTCCTTACTTTTGAATGAAATTTTGTTCTGTTTACCCAATTGACATTATCTACACATGCTATCAGGTTTCTTAAGTCTTGGAAGATCTCTTACAGCCTAAGTGGTACTTATTTTGACAATGTTATCAAAATTCACATGACACATCCTCCTATGCCATAACCAACTTTGATCTGTCTGAGCAATCAAACAACTTTTTCTAGAACTACTTAAATGAAAGATGTTACCTTTAGTTTGAGTACCAGATGCAATTTTAGTTCTGGAGCTCTCGAAGATTCTACATTTTCCATTCTTGAATTGAAGATCATAACCCCTGTCAACCAACTGTCCAACACTGATAAGATTATGCTTTAGTCCTTCCACATTCAGAACATCATTGGTGCAATTCTTACCATCAAAAGAGATGGATCCTTTGCCATGGATTCTACCAGCTGAGTTGTCTCTAAGTTTCACAACCTCACATTCATATTTTTCAATACTCACAAACTTACTCTTGTCACCAGTCATATGATGAGAACATCCACTATCAATCACCCATTCATGCTTTTCAACAACTTGAACAGCCAAGGCACTTTCAACATTTGCACAGCTAGTAGATTCAGTAGACATTGGATCTTCTTCTTTGATAGCAATGAACACCCAATCACCTTCTCCATGATCAGATTCATCATTTGTGACTCCTTCTTCACCAACTTCTTGGACATAGTAGCAATTCTTCTAACTTTTGTATCTGTTAGGGTTTGGTTTTGAAAACCTCTGTGGACATCTTGAGGCAAAATGACCAATCTTATTACAAGCGAAACATTTGAGTGGCAAATTTCCTTCATACTTACCGGATCCTCTTGGCAATAAGAGCTTCAAGATCCGCAGTCTCAATTTCATCATCTTCAAGATCCTTCCTTGTTTTCACAAATTTGTTTGATCTTCTTGAAGAAATTTCACCAAGATCATATCTTTGCTTTCCATACACACTGGCCTTGAATGCAGATTTAGACTTAGGGAGAGAATCACCAAACTCACTCATTTCAAATACTAAAAGCTTACCAACTAACTGATCCCTTGTGACAGTTGTTACTGTCCTAATTTCTTCGATGGCTGTAGCTTTATGCTTGTATGCTGCAGGTAAGGATTTGAGTACTTTGGCAACAATTTCTAATTCTTCCAATACTCCACCTGCATTTTTGATACCGGTCACAAGTTCATTTACTTTTTGCATGTAGGAAGTAATGTTTTCATCTTCACTCATTACCAGTTTTTCATATTTACCCTTCAGGCTTTGTAGCTTGGCACATTTAACATATTTGTCACCTTCATACAGATTTTCCAACTTATTCTAGATTTCATGAGTAGTTTTCAAATCCATGAAATTTGCCAATTCAGTATCAGATAGGGCACTCAACAATGCTTCTTGAGCTCAAATATTGTGTTCAACATCTCTGAGTTTGTCTATAGTTGAAGGTCCATTCTTTAGAATCTTATACGCATTCTTGGTTATTAACCAAAAGGCATCACCCATACATTCCAGATGACACTGCATGCGTACTTTCCAGAGGGAGTAATTTATTCTATTAAATCTCAGACTTTCCTTCTTGTAAGATGACATCTTGGATCTCGTCAAGCGGTCAAGCTTCTTTTAGAGGAACTTGGCTCTGATACCAATTGTTGGAATTAGTCCGGACAACTGAGAGGGGGGGTGAATCAGTTGTCCCTAAATTTTAACCTTTTCTGCACTTTTAATCTTCTTTCTTAATTCACAAACAGATTAATGATGTAAACATTTAAACATGAATCAACACATGAGCAGAAACAACATGAACACACAACACTAGAATTTTTAATGTGGAAAACCTAGTTAAGGGAAAAACCACGGTGGGGGTTAACCCACAAAAATACATACCTTGTTAAAAGTAATTAAGAAAATAGAAGGCACATGCCTTCGGGTGCACTGCCTAGAGCTCACTACTTAGAAAAGGCTCACTGCCTACAAGAAATTATGATTTACACAGAGATAATGAACTAAAAAATAGCATCTACATTCATGCCTAATACAGTCCCTTTAAAAGCTCACAAACTTCTACTCAATCCCTCCAATCACTTCTTCATTACACCTTCATCCTTTGTTGCTTTTGTTCCTCTGCTCCTTCTTCACTATGTTCTGCTTTTATTACCTTTCTTAGGATTTTATCATTTTCGCACAAGGACACTTTTCCACAACTCATCAACAAGTATTTATACACTTCATAGAGCTTGGAATGATCATCAAGGTCGGTGCAGATCACTATACTATCAGCCCAATAGAGCTGAGACTTGAATCTTCCTTCACCAACATGCCACACTCCAGAGAATTGCTCTTAGATCATCCACAACATGCTTGAAACATTCGGTTGGCCAAGAACTGGGAAGAACAACAACCTTAAAGAAGAAATCTTCAATAACAAGCTCAAACTTCAATGCAGACCTCCAACACAATAGCCACATGATCCAGAGACCTCCACAAGCACATTGAATTCACCAATAACATCCACTCTATACCAAATTACCAGAATCATTTGTATCTTCCTCCAAAACCTCAAGAACACTGTCTACCATGACTGCCAAACTGGAAAGATAGCTTGCAGACCTTCAAACCACGAACTACTAGAGTTGACGATACAAACTGACTTCCCAAACATGCCTTTAGATCTGTAGACCATAATATTTCACTACGGAGCAATTCAGACCAACTTACTATCACTCTTTCTCTTCTGAACACTGCAAAATCTGGTTCTACTCAGATGACCATAACTTCTTCAAATCTTCATACGAACTTCTCAAATCTTAACTGGAGCAACCTTTGACAATCCTCTACACAACCATATGGACCGCAAACATTGAATCTTCATTAATTTTCTCAATATCCTCAACATTCCAGTCTCCTGAACAGGCAACAAAATAAGGCACAGTTGAAACCAATGACAACAAGAATATGTTGACATCAATGACAACACCGCTTAGGCACATATTTGCAAAAATCTCCCCCTTTGTCATTGATCACAACACATGATGTGAAAAAATGATTCAACCATCATGACGAGAACTTCTCCCCCTGACTTCTACAACCACTTTCTTCATTGCTCCCCCTGTCATTAGCAATTAGTTTTTCACATGTCTTCTCTCCCCCTTTGACATCAGTGGCAAAGGGCACAGATTTGCAATCTTTACTTCCCTATTTATTTCAGATTAATCTCCAACATTTGCATACTGACTACTCCTTAGAGTAGTATCTTCTCAACATCAATCTAGATCTCAAGATATGACTGAGAATTACACCAGACTGATGCACATAAGTGCATCTTAGTTTCTATCAGGAGGGGTAATAACTCCTAACCTCTCTCTCAGATACTTAAAAGTATCCTTGGGAAGAGGCTTTGTGAATATATCTGCAATTTGATCCTTTGAAGCAAAAAACTCCAATCTAACTTCATTCTCATTTACCTTCTCTCTCAAGAAGTGAAACTTGATGGATATATGTTTTGTCTTTGAATGCAACACTGGATTCTTTGAGATGTTTATTGCACTTGAATTGTCACAGAAGATTGTGACAGGCTCCTCAAACACAACTCTGATGTCCTTCAACATTTGCTTCATCCACAAAACTTGAGTACAATTACTTGCTGCTACTATTTATTCTGTATCTGCAGTAGACAGAGATATTACCTCTTGCTTTTTGCTCAACCAAGAAACCAATCTCCTTCCCAAGAAGAATGCACCACCACTAGTACTTTTTTTGTCGTCCATATCTCTTGCCCAATCAATATTAGTTTATGCTTGAATAGTGAAGTCATCATCCTTTGGATACCATAAGCCATGATCAAGTGTTCCTTTGAGATATCTAAAAATTCTCTTGATAGCGACAACATGAGATTCTTTAGGATCATCTTGAAATCTAGCAACAAGTGCAATTGCATTCATGATGTCAGGTCTGGTCTGAGTTAGATAGAGCAGTTCTCCAATCATTGATCTATACCTTTTCTAATTTACCTTAGGGGAGTCATCATCTTGCTCAACTTGCATCTGGTTTCCATAGGTGCACCTACTGGGTTTGAATCTTCTAGTCCAAAATTTTTCAACAATTCTCTCACATACTTAGACTAAGATATGAAGATGCTTTCATCTGACTGGATAATTTACAAACTTGGGAAGAAATTCATTTCCCCAAACATTGACATCTCAAATTCGCTTTGCATTTGATCAGTAAAAGTTTTGCACATACTCTCATTTCCACCAAAAATGATATCATCAACAAATACTTCAACAATCAGAATATGTTCATGATCTATCTTGAAGTAAATATTACTATTAGTAGTGCCTTTGCTAAATCCTAGCTTTAGCAAACACTTATCCAATCTTGCATACCAGGCTCTTGGGGCTTGCTTGAGTCCATACAATACCTTTTTCAATCTACAAACCATATTTTTTTGATCAGACAACTGAAATCCTTCCGGTTGCTCAATGTAGACTTCTTCCTCCAACTCTCCATTCAGGAATGTTGATTTGACATCCATCTGATAAACCTTAAAATCTTTGAAAACAACAAATGCAAGAAATAATTTGATTGCTTCTATTCTTGCCACTGGAGCAAAAGTTTCTTCAAAATCAATTCCTTCCACTTGAGAATAGCCTTTACATACCAACCTTGCTTTGTTTCTTACAACTTCACCATCTTCATTTAGTTTATTCCAGAAGACCCATTTGGTTCCAATCACATATTTGTGCTCAGGTCTAGGAACAAGATGCCAAGTGTGGTTCTTTTCAATTTGCATCAATTCTTCTTCCATTGCTTTTACACAGTTTTCATTATTGCAGGCTTCACTCACTGATTTAGGTTCAATCTTTGAAATTAAACAAATCTCTTCTTGATCTTCAACAACTCTTCTCCTAGTTCGAACACCTTTATTTCTATCTCCTATGATTTGATCTTCAGGATGATTCATTCTTACATACTTGGGGGTTTTGGGAATTGCTTGAGGTTCTATTTCTTGAGCTTGTTCCTCAACTTCTACACTATCTTCTTGAGATACTGGATTATCCAGATCAATTTGGATCTGAATCTGAGATTGTACTTGCCTTTCTTGACTTGGATTTTCATCTTGATCATCTGAATCATATCCACAAGACCTGGAATGTCCTCCTTTGCCTTCATCAACTCTGACATTAGCACTTTCAACAATCTTTTTCAACCTCTTATTAAAGCACCGGTATGCTTTTCTTTGAGTAGAGTAACTCAATAAACTTCCTTCATCACTTCTTGCTTCAAACTTGCCTAGATCTTCATCTCTTTCAGACTTCATGGCACCTACGAATGATCCATTTTGACCTACAGCTGGATGGCAGATCCTTCCATAATAACCTCTATCAGTTTTGACCAACTCAACATCATTTGACTGTGCCAACGACAGAGGCAACTAGGAATGTATCGTTTGTGCATATAGTTGGATTTTGGCTTTACTCATAACACAACAATCGTGTAGGTAGAATACAATAGCTCAATCTAAGACATTGAATAAGAAAGGAGTTACAAATGTTTAAAGAGTTTCAAGGATTTTAAGAGGTTTTGGGACTGATTTTAAGAGGTTTTTGGGATTGATTTGAAGAGATATACTCCTATATGTGCATTAATATTTTCTTACTACAACTAGGTCATTCGTACAAGTATCATGTCTAAGATATTAACATAAAACCCTTTTCTTTTCTTGCAATGAAAACAAAATATTAACATAAAACCCTCACCATCAAATTTAGCATAGAACATAATGAAAAAACACACCTTAAAGTGTGTGCTACTAAAATCACACAAAATGGTTATCAATTCTTAGCACCAAATGTGAAGAAACACAAGGAGGATTTGTAAGATGGAACCTTTGTCATTAAAACTCATAGTAGCATGATGATATTATGGTCATAATCTCCTCATAGGATATGACAAAGTTAATTAAAAATATGAAATGTAGAAAATATACAAAATGTCCTTAAAATGTCTCCACGATGGAAGATAAATGTTTTAACCACTTATCTAAATCCCTTGAATACAATAGCTTTATTGTCCAAAACTCTTGCATTTATGCATTAAAAATTTGTTGAGCAAAGTAAACACCATCAACTACAACTAAATTAATATTTGTTATAAGAAATTTGATGGAACATTAACAAACACTAAGTTTAGAATTCTATCTTATATGTCACCTTAGGAATTATATTTAATGTCTCCAAAATGAAAGCTAAATGACTTAACCACTAATCTTAGTCCCTTGAATGCACAATAGCTCTATTCTCCAAAACACCTACATTTATATATTAAAATTTGTCAAGCAAAATAAACTTTAACCTACTATTAACTCAACAATGGTGGATCCCACCTAGATCCCAAATCATCCCTCTCCCTTATCAACAAAGAACATGGAAACAAGAAAACTAGGACATGCAAAGTGGGTGTTAGAAATGAAAGCACAACTACTTCAAATGGAAATCTAATTCAAATATATTTAATGATCTTATATCAGTGTATTATTAATGGAGATTGCATCAAAATAGAAAACCCACTATAAAGAAATAACAAGCATTATGAACAAAACACATAACATAGTATGTAACATGGAGAAAACCCTTTTGGGTAAAAACCTCCACCAAGAAAAGAGGCTCCAAGTTGTATTATCTTCAAATGTGAGATTATAATACATGCACTTCCTTTTTTTTTAGTCTTTAATCCAGCAGTGCCCTGTTACTCTCAAATCTGATTAAAACATAGTACAAATATCCTTATAAAAGGGGGTTGCCTTCTAGGCCAAGATAGTCAACAAAATATCGATCATTAGATCTGTGACCTAATAACAAATGGTCTAGATTCATAATGATAAAATATAAATGAGCGTAGTGTTGTTATATGGAGCCTAATCAAACTCAGAGGTTAAATTTACCCCACTTTTACCAGCGTAGTTTCCCCCCAAATTCCTACGGGGTCAAGGGGCAGCACCCCTTGTGGCTGTTTGGGGGCAGTGCTCCCAAGACGGGGTCAAGGGGCACCGGGAGTTATTTTTCATTGGCTGACATAAAAAACCCTAGTTTTGTAACCGATAAAAAACTTGATAAAAGCAACTAAGGGTTAGGGTTTCTATTGATATTGTATTGTAGCATTTGCAGTGGTATTGAGTTGCAGGGATTGCTGGTTGTAATTGGTTTGATTTACTAGATAATAATATTGGACTCTCTGTTTGGTGGATGTAGCCCGAGTTTGGGTGAACCACATTAAAACTTGTCTCTCATTGTTATTATTTCTGTGTATTTCCATTCCTCTGTTTAATCTTTATTTGCATTTAATTGATATCTTCTGTTGGCTAACCCTAACACGTCATGCACCAGATATAAACATATGGCTGAAACAAGATCGTTCCTGGTGAAACCTTTCATCCCTTATGGGAGATTTACAAACAAATATTAGGAGTAATTAATTACATAGGATTTACAAGGTTGATGGCACCTTAATCCTAATAGAGGGACGAGGATATAATTTGGGAGGATGAAATGGAAACAAAATAAAATGAAAGTTCATTGGATGGGAATAATGATGAGGAGATGTAGAGAGGGAAGGGGAGTTGAGAGTGAGAGAGAGGGTAGGAGGTAGAGGGGAAGGAAGTAGAGAGTGAGAGAGAGGGTAGGAGGTAGAGAGGGGAGGGAAGAAGAGAGTGAGAGAGAGGGTAGGAGGTAGAGAGGAGAGGGAATTAGAGAGTGAGAGAGAGAGAGGGTAGGAGGTAGAGAGGGGAGGAAAGTAGAGACTCAAAGAGAGGGTAGGAGGTAGAGAGGGGAGGGAAGAAGAGAGTGAGAGATAGGGTATGAGGTAGAGAGGGGAGGGAAGTAGAGAGTGAGAGAGAGGGTAGGCGGTAGAGAGGGGAGGGAAGTAGAGAGTGAGAGAGAGGGTATGAGGTAGAGAGGCTTGAGGAAAGAAGAGAGTGAGAGAGAGGGTATGAGGTAGAGAGGCTCGAGGAAAGAAGAGAGTGAGAGAGAGGGTAGGAGGTAGAGAGGGGAGGGAAGAAGAGAGTGAGAAAGAGGGTAGGAGGTCTAGAGGGGATGGAAGTAGAGAGTGAGAGGGTAGGAGGTAGAGAGGGGAGGGAAGTAGAGAGTGAGAGAGAGGGTAGGAGGTAGAGATGGGAGGGAAGAAGAAAGTGAGAGCGAAGGTAGGATGTAAGATGTCATCTCACATTACCCAAAATTAACCATAATTAACCATCTTATTTAATGTTAGGTATACATCATGATTATCACAATTACAATTTAACAAGAAATGAATCAATATCATCATGAAATTAAACATGCTTTTCTTTTCAGAATATTTTAAAAGTTTAGATTACAACAATCCAAAGATAACTCACTAGTGAATAACTTTCACTATACAAGTACAAAGCTATGCCCATGGCATTATTGAAAAGATTATACATAATAACTGACTGTTAAGTCATATAAAGAATGTACTGTATATGGAACTTTGACATCTATCTTCATAAGTCTCGGCTTGTCTTTTGCTTGGGAAGGAGAGCATCACCCGAGTGCTTTTCCTCCAACCACATACCGTTAGTCCCCCGCACAACTTCCTACCTGAAGTGGCCCTACTCTTTACGGAGGGTATAGATATAAGGAACCGTTAGGTTTTCCATCTAAGTATCTGGTGTTGTGTTCTTCATAATGTCTCTTAGTCATACAACTATAGATCCACTCTAACTATGTATGACACTACTAGAAACATTATGCCATCTAGATCATAGTGGACCGACTAATGCATGCAGAGACAGATGCATTACTTTGGCTAAAGATTTACATACATATACATTTCACAATGAACATAGTCCTATGTCCACCACCTCAACTCGACTTAGAAGCTGTCTCATCCTACAGTAGTCATAATTCAACCTCTCTAGGTCTAGGGAAGGTAAGTTCAATTCATTCTTAGTCCAATTCTAGGATAGTTGACTCCTATCTTGGGAGTACATTCATTAATGTTACGTTTCTTTGGCAATGGGGAACCTATGACTCCACATCACTCTATTCCCATCCTTTCCAAATGACAATTGCCCAATCATGTTTTCTAACTCATGACCTTTCCACGTAAGCATGGCTGGCCTATTGGAGGTAATGTTGGTTGGCCTTTAGGTGATAATGATGCATGGAATGCTCCTGGTCCTTCCAATCCAACCAGCACTGGTTGGGACAATACTAAAGTTTTTCCAAGGTTAAATTTGGCTATCTCACCTTAGCGCGAGGAGCCAAATGCGTAGAATGAAAACTAGGAAAATGATGATGGCTGGGCACCAGCAGATGTCACCCCAGACCCCACAACAATATGGGGAAACCTGGATGACAGGGATCCACCATCTGTAGGCGTGGCTTTGGCAGCTTAATTCTGTTTTCTATTATGTATTTCTGTTATGCTTTTATGCTTTGATACTTTGATACTCTAGAAGTTCTGGGCTAGGCCCATTTGACATTCGGGGTGTGCCTTTATACCACCCATCTATTTTTTGTGAAGATATTTTTATTTACCTATAATAGATAGATTGACATTTTTATAAAAAAAAAATAGTAGTTTAGAAACTAGATTTGGAGCACTACGACTCTTGTTTTTGTTGTATCTTCAATTTTGAGTGTAACTATCTTAAATTTCTCATCCAACATCAATCTTTCCTGATTTTAGAAAAAAAGTGGCATATTAAGAACCCCTTTCAGTCCTTCATCTTTGTGCACTTGCCCTAGAAACAAATAGAAACACCTAGTAGACTCACTAAGTCAATTTAACATGTGAATTATGTGAGATGTGTGAATATTATTTAATTAATAAATAGTTCAATAATATGAATTATTCACACAAGGGGAAATTAACTAGGAAATACTTAACTAGTTAGGAAAAAACCCCTATTCACACCAACAATTACCATTTTAGATTTCCATTCAAAGTAGTTGTAGGGCGTGCGTATTGGAACTGTATTTTGATCCATTTTAGTGCAGGAAAGAAAGATTATTTGTTGTAGTTGTTGTGGTGTGAAAAGTAGAGAAAGTAAACTCAAGAAACCACACAAGGGACACCCCCCTTTTTTACTCAATCAAAGAAACCCCCCAAGAAAATATGATTTGACACTTTATATTTAATGTGATTACAATTTTCACTAGCAAGAAACACTGAGTGGACTTGATCTCAATGCTTTACAAATCTTAAAAAATGAGTATATGTTGAAAATACAATTTGGGAAAAAAACCCAAATGAAATAAACAATACCACTACAAAGTATTCAAATAAACATGCACTTTAAAAAAAATCACCTCAATCCGAGGTCAATTGTGAAAGTTATGAGTCTTCAAAGTTCCCAAAATGAGAACCGTGTAGCGTCACTTGTGAGAATTTATAATTTCTAGAAAATTTGTACATTAAAATCAAAAAAAGTTTGTACTAGTGCGTAGAGTATGAAAAATATCCCAAACAAAAAAAAATGCTTGAGAAAAGGAGGTCGTGAGCCCAAGATATAAGCCTACAAAGTTTGCCTAGAAAATCAAGTCTGCCAATGGAGAGGGGACCTATAAAAACTTTCTGACTAAATTTCCTCAAGATCTATTTGCTACATGCAAAAACTAACAGATACCCAGAAAGTTTTTTGATGCTATGAACAAAACTTAGAAAGCGTTTTTGTGTCCAACATGTAGATGTGAATCTAATGCAAAATAAAGTCTCCAACAACAAAAAAAATTGGCATGTAAAAGCTAAATTAGCTACCTAAGACAAGAAAAGGCACGCTGCAACCTGCAAGATTGATTAAAACATAAAATATACAAAGTTGATTGCTAGATTTGAGTAAAAAATTCCCATTCACAACTTTAAGACACGATTTCTAAATCTGATAAAACAAAAGTCTCTCTAGAATTTTTCGAGTCTCCTAGGCACGTTGGAATAGCGAGAAATACTACCAGTATAACCAGAAATGTTGCAACAAAATCGATTCAGAAAATACAAGTATATTGAACCCCAGAGGTTAAAACTTTCCATCAAACTTTTTTGATTCTCTAGATCATCTAAAGATGCAAGAGAAGAGCATAATGGGTTTTCGAGAAAATTGCAAACAAATTTTATTACCCCCCCCCTCCCAAAAAAAATCTCTCAAACTAAGAATCTAATCTTTTAGAACATGCTCTGATACTATGTTAGAATCTGAGAAAACAGATTACAACCCATAATCGAAATGAAACAGTTAGAATCAAACTGTAAATGCAAAACAAATGAAATCAGCATAACAGTGATATCGAAAGATTTGATGTAAATGCTTGAGTGACACAATAGCATCAAGAGAGATATATAGGTCCAACATATGAAAATACAAGCAATGTAGCATGTTTATAGAGGCTCAATGAGAGGGAGGCTCAATGAGAGGGAGGAGGTGACAAGTCCAACCAATAAGGAATGACCACAAAATGGTGTTAATAAAAGCAAATATAACTCCCATGGAAGATGATGACAACTCAACACCCACTCACTTAAGTAAACATGTTTTCTAAACCTAAGCAATCTTAATTAAGTGTAGGAAAAACCTAGGAATAGGAAAATAAAATAACCAACAAAGAAATAAAAACTTACACTAACAAACTCAAGCCATAAATGATCGGTGTGATTGAACTCTATTAAACTGATCACTTTTGAAATGATTGGGATATGCAAACTCTTTTGCATTTGTCAAGCATTCTGGGACATCAGGCCATGCAATACTGTATACTTGACAGCTAGAACTATTACACAATATTAATTTTTTCATATGGTGCATTTTATTAGTATTATCTATATTTCAGATTTCTACCACAGATCAACTCACGCACAGAAAGAAAATTAATTGGCATTATAATTTTGAAAAAGCTTGGAGCATAGCACCATTTGTATGAAACCTGACTCAGGAAAACACTCTCTTTGAATGTACAATTTCAGTGTTGTCTAAAACATTTTCTTAATTTTTCCTTTTTTATGCACCCTGTTTTCAGCCTGCTGTGAGCTGCAATGTTATTTTAGTTTTTAGGCGCCCTGTTTTCATCCTGCTGTGAGCTGAACATACACATTGTCCACTGAACACACAGATTTTGTCCACTTTATATCGATTACATAATGGAAATTTTTATTTGAGTGTCTTTTGTCCTCCTTTTAAGATTGGTAGTTTGGAATATGTTGATCAGATTCCCTTGACATTGGTGTTGTGTATTGATGGCAACAACCTACTCTCCCTTCCAAGTAGATCTGTCAGCTTCACAGTGTTGCATTGCATTCAGAAGGGACAGCCTGAGAAACTGAATAAGAATATAGACAATGGTAATGACCAATCGAGGCTCTGGCTAGAGCCCTCAAGAATCCAGTGAGAATTGATCTAGTTATGTTATTCTTTTTGTGTGCTGTGATGTCCTCACACTTTATTTGAAAGATGTAGTTATATTATACAATTTTTAAAGACCTACCCAATGCTTATAAATTATTATATGATTGTTTGGGTTCGATGTACTTATTTTATTTTTAAGCATTCACACTACATATTCTCATTCTTATCTTTTCTCTACAATTTTCCTTGCTGAAGTTGCCAGAAAAAGCTAGAGCCACATCCAACGAAACCATGTGCAGGGGAGCCTCATTAAGCCTTAGGATTAAAAGTAAAGTGCATGCATGATATTCCCTCTTCCCCTTCCCCCCTTATAATTGAAGCTGCAACAATTAGATGGTAATCTTCAGTGAAGAAGATGTAACACTTTTGATCAAGTCTTTTATGTCTTTGTATTTGTCCATATTCAAGGATTAAGATTCTCATTAATATTCTACTTTGCAAAAATGAGATGTAATTATTTGAAAAGATTCACTTTTCTTGAGCTCATTTGTGCTATTATAAATAATTTATTTGAATCAAAAGATATGTGAGTTGCTAATGCCAATAACTACTTTATTCAAGTTGTAATTAGTGATCATGCCCTATGGTATAGGGCAAGCATATAAAAATTATTGTATTTAAAATGCTTGCCTTGCTGTACCATTGTGTTTGTCTTTAAGATGCTATTGCATAGATGGATAACTCTGAAAGCACTGACTGAATGGGCATCTACTTTTTGGGGGATTTAGTGTAAGGAACGTGCAGTTAAGTCCCTGACTACTTTCCTGGATTTTCATGATTCCTTGATTGCTGCTACAACATCTATTTTATTAAGGCATCAAATTGCTTTGAGTACAAGTAGTCAAATTATTGTAAATAGACACTAAATGTTCATGGTCAATAACCATCAAAACACTCTTGCATATAGTTTTTGCCCATAATCAAGCTTGAAGACCTATATGCTGAGATCCTATAGCAGGTCCTGGATATGATGGCCACCCTTACATTAGATCTTTTAGGTGTCTTTCATTGTATTTCCTTAACAAATTTGAAATGTGTCAAAATCTTAAATCTGTTAAATTTTTTAATGAATTGTTGAGTTTATAACATATTTAGTTCACATACAAAAAGATTCATAAAAACAAAATAGACAGTGTATGGACAAATCATACATGAAAAATTATGCATTGCATTTAACCCTGCATGCACCATTGGAAACTAAAGCAATAATGTCACACATTTTGTGGTTTATATTGTGTTGCAATCTTTGGCAGGGACTGCAGCTGCTCCGTGACCCTTGTTAGTTATGTCCTGAATCTTCACTTCCAACTCTTTTGTAGACCTAGAAATTTTCAGATTTGAATTTCCCAAACTATTTAAATAATAACCTTTAGCTTTATGACACCATGTAGGGATTTTAGAAGCAGCATAGGTGAATTAAAGATGAATATATCCTTTCACAAATGCAAGTAAAAATGTATTGGAGGAAATGAATAATGTTTTAGAAAATAAATGTCCCATAGGATTCTCATATTAATATGGTAACAAATATCTCAAACTATATAAGAATGCTCCTGCCGGGTATTATCAGCCATGTTCTCCTGAGAATATTAATCCTTGTCATATTCCTTTGTGGACCAAGAATATTTCTGGTTCGGACTTCCAGAATTATATATATAGGAACACTACTACCTTAGCTGCTCTGCAGCCTTTGTTAGTTAAGTTGTGGATCTTCACTTCCAACTCTTTTGTAGACCTAGAATTTTCAGATTCGAACTTCCGAACCATAAAAATAATAACCCTTAGCTTTTTGCCACCATGTAGTGATTTTAGAGGCAGCATAGGTGAATTAAAGATGAAGATGAATATAACCTTGCACAAATGGAAGTAAAAATGGATTGGAGGAAATGAATAATGTTTTAGAAAATAAATGTCCCATAGGATTCTCAGATTAAATTGGTAATAAATATTTCAGATTCTCAAACTATGTAAGCATGCTCCTGCCGGGTGTCATCAGGAACGTTCTCCTGAGAATATTAATCCTTGTCATATTCCTTTGTAGGCTAAGAATATTTCTGGTTCGAACTTCCATAATTATACAAATAGGAGCACTCCTACTTCACCATCAAATTTGGGTACATAATTTTAGAAGTGCTACTCACAAATTGAAAATGAATACATCAAATCAGATATAGATGTTTATGTAACAACGGATTTGAACAAATGAATTAAAAAAAATTAATTTCATGAAGAATCAGCTCTAATACTGTTTTATGATTTTGAAGGCATCATGAAGAAATTAAAGATCAATGCATTCAATCACTAATAGATGTAAAGATGGATTAGATGAAATGAAGAGCTATAATGCAGGTACAACAAATAATGAATATAAAGACCACAAAGAGGCGGTATCTTATCTCTGTAAGACCTCGTCTATATAAGATCTCATCCCCAAGGATCTGTCAATCCTTTTTATGCAACTTGGTAATGATTACATACTGGAAATTGTTCATACAAATATACATGAATCTTGCATAAATCATTGTTTAACCACATTGCATAATAATAACTCAAATATTTCTAAGAGTTACCCCAATGCCAAGCTCACCTTTGAATGAAATGTTTTTGTCCAAGCCTTGGCAATTACAACTTTCTGTCACATCTTAATGGAGATGCATGGTTATCAACAATTATAATTTATGCTGTCTTCTTACATGTCTTGGATGGGTGTAATAAGCCTCCTGTATCCTGCATCACCTACTTTCAATCTGGCTAGGTAGCCTGAAAATTGTGTTTGATTATTGAATGTCCATTCCTCCATGAGGCCAAACATTGCAGGTAATAGAACTTTGACTACAACAGGTACAAGTCATGTATCAACACTAATTTGAATCATGTACAGGGACCTTATCAAAGAGCTCATTATCCTTTGCAGCTTCCATTGTTTGTGAGTCATTTGATAGAGAAATGCACGGGGGCTTGATGTTTTCTACTGTGCAGTCTGGAATAAGAAAGAGAAACAAGAGGGGAGACAGTCTCATCAGGCTGCGGATAAGCACTGCTAACCAAAGTTTGCTGTAGTCATCCTTTTGGATATGGAGCCACTTAAGCAGAAGTGCACCAAACCAATAGCCGCATGTATGTCCAAAGTTGGACACTGACATCAGGAAAGCAAAGACGGTGGCCTCAATACCCGTGGTGTGAAGTTGGGAAGATAGTACAAGCATTGGCATTACCTGAATTTTGGATATAGCATCAGTCAAAGCTTCATCACCTAAAACAAAAGCTTGATCTGGAATATGCATCTTAAGATTCATTCTTGAGACAAGAATAATGTCAAGAAGCCCAATAAATGCAGATAATACCTGCATTGTAGACAATATGAATATTAATCAGCAATATACATGACATAAATGGCAATTCCACCCATCCTTGTGTCTGTCTGAAGTAAGAGCTTCAAACAAAGTTTCTGATCTAAAAGGAACAATGATTATGAAAGCCGACTACAAAAGAATTCACTCCAGTTGCCAGTATAGTTTTAAGATGAATTAAAAATAAAAATTGATTGCAAAAATATGTAGGATATGATTATAACCCGACATTAAGATCAATAGAAAAAACAAAATAAATTATAGTGTCATGAACAACCAAATTAAGACAATGGGACTCAAAAGTACAGCCAGTCACAATAGCAAGGTGGAGTCTAAATGAAATCCAACATCTAAAAGAAAACACAGGCTATGAACAAAAAGCACACATTAAAAGATTAGAACTAGGGGTCGTGAACCCAAAGGGGTAAACCCTAAACAAGATAGAAAATATGTTATATGTGACAACTATTATGAATAATCAAGTGAAAGGAAGAACCCTCGCTAAAGAAGATAAGGTGATGGAGACCCCGGCTAGAGCTCAATGCTGGCCCTAATCTGTTAGAATGCAGAATAAAAAAATGTATTACAGCAAAAATGCCGATGTATCAGCACTTTCATTTGTCAAATAGTTAGCTCATCATGTCAATAAATAGATTTCGATTCTATTGTTTCCAGGAAGAAAATCAAATGCTCTAGAGACATTTTTTCCCTAATTCCCTAGTAACAACATTGCATGAAGACCAACACTTTTCAAGGTTTCTCACATGCAAATTCAGCATTCAACTTTATCAAGAATGTAAAATCTGCAATTTAAAACTATGTTTCAGAATTTAGATTCTTAATCTTTGAACTATACAAACATTTTGCACCTCCGAGAATAAATTTCTCCATAATCCATTTTGCCATATCATCCTTAGCAAATGAAGAGTAAGGATGGCTATATTGCTAAAATATCGGGCAAATACTCACAGTATTCTTTCACATTGTTTTGTGTATTTGACCACCTCAGGGAACTCAGAGTTTTAGGATAGTCCAATGAGGCAAGCAAAGGTTATCCTATTTTTCTAAACTGCACGAGTATATAAAGATCTACAAGATATTTCATGAGTTTGGAATTAGGTACCTAGCTCTATAGGATGAAGGTTGAATCCTCTAAAGTGAGGTATACATCTATGTCAAATTTTTCCTTGGGAATGGGCTAGAATAGTTGCCATGATACAAAGAGAGGCAAAGTTTCTCTCAATAAAGATAGCTCCCACATGAGCTAGAGTTGAGTCTCTTAAACCCTTTAACAAGAGAAATAGAGGAAGGCAAGAAAGTTGGAAAACCAACTCAAAATATATGAAGATTACCAAGCAAGGAGATAGAAGACTAGGGGCTTCCTGAAAGATTTGCTTCTAGTATATAGAGAGGATATATAAATCGGAGGGAATACTAGCTCTTAAGGATGACCAAGGGGCCTGTTGTGTGGTCTCACAACACATCCCATTTTGCCTTAGCAAAACAGGGACCCAAATTTTTGCTTGGCTTTGCTTGTGTGTTTTTCCTTTGGACGGTATGGTAAAATGTCATGTCCTAATCCATGGTCAAAATTCAAGTCAAGCATATTTCCCTGTAAAGGCTATGAACAGATAGAGAATCAAATTTTAAGCAACTTTGCCTTTTGCATCATGTCGAAATTCCTCAGAATGAGCGAGTTACACCCGGTCAAAGTTCTGGTCAACTAGATATCCTAGTCATAGGAGTATGGACATTACGCTTCGAATATCCTGTTCATTCTTTAGTATCCACATCCGTGTCCATTGTCATGTCTAGTCTTTATAATAACCCTCAAGCGCGCGAACTTTAGGTCCGGACCCAAAATGATATTTCAATCGTGTTAAATCAACAATTGCTCTAGCGGAGGGATATAGTTTCTATCGGAATATCCATATCCCCATCCTGATGAAACTGTCAAAATTTATCACGGTTAATCGCGGAAACGTCAACTGGACAGGATATTTGTATATGGACATTACCGATTGTTGAATATCCACATCCATGCCAAATATCCATATCCACTCTTATGACAGCTGCCAAATTTATTATCATTAGCGAACTTCTAATGCATGGATGTTTTGCACCAGATATTTTCAACTGGATATTAGGTTTTGAATATTCATGTCCAAATATCCATATCCATATCGCATATTGCTAAAGAACCTATGTTTTGTACATTCGAACCTTTGACTTTTCAAAGGGATGTTTGCAACCGGATATTTTGCACTCACCAAATATCCATGTCTCCCAAATATCCACATCTATACCCAGATTAAGGATTTCGCTCCACATGTCCAACCATTTGACTTTTCAATGGGATATTTTGCATAAGGACATTTTGCAACGGATATTTCGTATATCCTGACTTTTGAAAGGTGAATTAGATCTCGTTGCTCACTCCTTTGGTCAACAATGTTTGACCAAGACCTTTCATTGATGTCATATGGATATTTTGGTATGGACATTCTGAACTAGACATTTAAATTTCAAATGTCCATATCCATATCCTCTCCTGCATTTAATGCCCCGCACAGAGTCGTTGGCCTTTTAAATTCAAAGGTGTGCTTTTGCCAGCTGTTTGTTTCTCCCGTACCCAAATTGTGGGGATTTACCTAACCATAGGAAAAGCAATTAATATGCCCTAATTGATGGATTTCGAAGAATAAAAAGTAAATTTATTCAGTCTAATCGATTATCAGATTATTTGAGCTAAAATTACAGAGGTTTAGAAGTAATTAAAGGTGAATTATAGGCGATTAAGGCAATTCTGCGGTGACCAAGGAATGATGTACCAAGAATGGAATGGTGAGCACAGACATAACGATATTCACATCCACATTTGCACATTAAAGGTTAAGGTTGCAACCACCAGGTATGAATACGACAAACCTTCCCAGTCATTTTCACAATTACAATAATTTTTACATGGGTAGAAGGTAAATTTCCTGTGATAAGGGTAAATCATTAGGTGAATTCTTGTTTGTATATGGTTTAAGGTGGATTTCAAACTACATAAAGGGAGTTTAAGCTAATTTACCTATTAATCTCTAAACCCTAAAACTTACTATGGGTACTTGTATGCTACAGTATGAAATGGCTCAAAAGAGAATAGATCTTCGAGATGCAGAGTTCAAGCGGGATTTGTTCCCTGTCCCCAACGACATATGCGCCAATTCAGTCATGCCTGATACGCATTGTAGAAATACGAATTTGGATGCTTTCATGGCACATATTTTATTCGGTGATGGTAATCCGATACTGCAGAATGTGGTTTCCACAGGAATGTTTGATGCAGCTGGTTTCCCATACGCAGTGGATGCACTGGAATTGGTTATAGAATGTGCCAGTAAGTATAATGTGGCCAACAAGTGAGTAGAGAGCCAGGGGAGGGCATATGCTGACTTCTCTATGAGGGGAATTATAGAGGCATTCAAGCTGCCTATGGTCTGAAACATGTATCAGATTGACTTAGCCGCGTTGAAGGTGGAATACATTGGTAGCATTGCCGACTGCAAAAAGATAATGTTTTCATCATGCAGGGGTCCCTCCAACAAGGCTAAGGTCGTGGCTAAGATGCCACAACACCTCTACAAGTATGACTTTTGTCCAGAGGTGCAGTATATGATGGTCCTATTAAGAAGGATGGCAGGTAAAGCAAATGTCGGAACGTTTGAACCTTGGATGTTTGGGTTGCTCCAGCTGGTCAAGGACAAGAAAATCATATGCAACTGGGCTAAACTCATTAGCTATTCTCTCCATTAGGCCATGGTGGCATGGCAGAACAGGAAAATAATGTTTTATATGACATCATATGTGGTGTATGCATGTGCTTTCAAAGTACGACCTACCAGGATCAACACTTTTGGGAGATTAGGACCTCAGCCTATAGATCAAACAGTGTGGGAATACTACCCACAACTAGAGAGAAAGATGTCCATTCAACATTACAAGGTCGTAAATGATTGTTTTATCATGCATCTGGTAAGGCTAATGGAAGATAACAGGGTGAAGAGGATGTCAAAACAAGCCCAGGAGCTCATTCAACCACATGGGGGATGGTTCATCCAATTTCCAACGTATACATATATCAGGATGGAGGGCTTCAAAGGCAACCCATTTATGTTGCCACAATATACCACAGATAGGGTAATGCTATTAGAAATAACAAGGTAGATCATTCCCTCTTACGAGGCCTATGTGAGGAAGAATAAGAGAGGAAATGTTAAGTTTCCAATGGAGGTCAACTAGTATGTCTGTGGCACAATAGGCAATGCCAAGAAATCTGAAGCTGAATTATATGTGTTGCACTTGCAACTATTTCCATTAGCCAAGTATTATGATCCGTATCATAGGATGGAAAAGTATGTAAACAAGAGGCTAAAACATGAGACACACCTAGAGGATTTGTGGGTGGATGTAATGTCCCCTTCTCGCAAGTCCAAATTTTCACAATCTTGTTTACAATTTCAACTTACAAAAAGAGAACATTAGTACACTAGTCTTTCTTTAAATTCCCACTTATTATAATATATGCAAGAAATATTTAAATTACATAATCACATTGCCTTATAGGGTTATACTCTTATGATCATATCATTATACATTTCACTTTTTCCATCATTATCCATCATATTTGGATTCATGCATTAATCATTAATTCCATGTGAGAGGAGGTGATAGGATGCCTTATGTCAATTACCATCATGGGTCCACTAATTTATCCTTTGACTCGAGGGGTGGATACTCACCAGTTGAGTCAAGGCCACTATGATATTCCTTGGTATGAGGGTTGACTTTTTCACCAGCCGTAACCAAGGCCACTATATAATAATCCTTTGGCATGAGGGGTGACTTCTTCACTAGTTGTGACCAACGGCCAAATCTGCTTGCCTCGAGGGGTGCCATTGTACCAGCTGAGACAAGGCTCAAAACATACCCATGGTTGGCTAATTGTCCATCCACATGATCACACTTCTCATATGGAGTTTGTTGGTGCCTGAATTGACTGTTAGTTTTCGAGCAATTTTCATGCAGGCACCTTCCCAAAAAATCCAAAAAGTTTAAGTTTTGGGACCCCTCAGTGTTTTTCAACATCTGCATCTTAGTTCTTGAGGAGGTGGTCTTCATGTTTTCTCCATTGGCATGAGTTTGTTTTTGTCTTAGCGATCATGATGGTAGCAGTCATATCTTCTTCCATCGCTGAGACTTTGCCTATCGGCGGAGTAACTTGTCATCGGCAAAAGTTCCCTTTTGAGTGCTCGGATTGTGTCTTCGAACTAAAGGTTTGAACTTGAACCCTTTTTCTCAAAGTTCAATGGTTCAAGGTTCATTTTTCTTCTAACGGGTCATATCATGCATTTACCTTGCGTAAATGATGTATCGTTGAACCTCCCGCTTGAACCCTTTTCTCAACGGTTCAAGGTTCAATGGTTCAAAGCTTTGTGATTTTGGTCTTGGCCTAAGTTTTGAGTATCGGGTTGACTTTGAGATGCCTGGCCGACAGTCAAGTGTCTAGCCGATGAAGTATTGTTTTTGAGGTTTGAACCTCGCCGGCGAACCTCAGTGTGGAACCTCGCCGGCGAACCTCAGTGTGGAACCTCGCCATTGAACCGGTTCATTGGTTCAATTGGTTCGCGGGGTTGCGTTTGTGTTGCCGACAGAGAAGGTATCGGCGTTGAACCATCGGGTTGAACTTCTCATTTGAACTTAGCCAATGGTTCAACCCGACGGATGGAGAGTCTCGCCAAAGGAGAAGTGGGAAGCCAAGGTGTTATCGGTATGACAATGTATGTCGGCAGGAGGATTTTCGGCTGGACCAATGGTAGTAGTCTTGGCGACGAGCTTTGGGTGAAGGCTTATGCGTCAAGCGCGGCAAAAGGCGCTCGACACCTATTATACATGCGGCTATGTTTTTAAAATGTTGAATGAGTCTCCGCACCGTGCATGTGGGATTAATTTTCCTGCATAATTTGAACCTTCAGTAATGTGCATTTTGGCGGGAAGTTCTTTTTTGAATGCTACGACAGTTTTCTTGGTGGTTGCGGGTTGTTGAGCCATCAATGGCGATGTGCAGGGGTATGGGCGATGGGACAAGTGATCAGGCTGCCCGATTGTGAATGAAGACTTCTAGATGGCGGCGCAAGGCTCGAGGCCTCCCTTGTCTGCTGCATTGATGACTTCTGAGCGCCATTCCTTCTGAGGACTGTATCTGGCGGATTTTTGACTTATGAACATGTAATTAATTGCTAGAGGTACACTTTCTGGCCGATATAGGCAGACTGTGTTACCATTTTTTGTTGTTGTTGAAAGTTGAACATTTTTGGCTCTGTAATGCAATACAATTGATTTGGTTGCTCTGTGCAGCAAAACTTGTGAGTTTATGTATCTCCTGTTGTATGTTTCTTGCATGAATCCACTGATTTCATGATTGATCTTATATGAGAAATGCTATGTTAGCATGTGTTTTGTTAATTCTGTCTCCAGTATTGCATGTATCTTTCTTCTGAGTTTGGATATTTAAGGAATGTCTAAGACTCTAGAACATAGAATTCCTGTGTTGAATGTTTGATCTCTTAACTTCTGCTCAAGGGGTAGATTAAATTGTTCTCAGATTGAATATTGAGAAGGATATACTGCAATAGGGATGCCATAAGTATAGATAGCTTAACACTTTATATTGGGAGATATCTGTAAGGCAGATATCACATGTGTCCCCCTGAAATCCAGTTTTAGTTGTTCATGCTGATCATTCACAGGTGTATGTCTACTGACTCCAAGCCCTGGATAGGCACCGATCTAGCTTTGTGTTTGTGTTACATACCATGTTTAGCTCTGCATCCAAACACAAAATAGAAATCAAACTCCAAAACAACCATTAGGACAGTAGAATTAGTTTTAGGATCCAAGTCCTCTGTCTACAACTACAAATAGGCCCAAAGCTAGCCCCTTTGCTCTTATCTTACAGTTTTGGTCTACTTACAGGAGGACTTATCTGCTTTCTGTCAGCATCCCAGCCTTTGTATGCATATCCTCATAGATGTTGAGTAGGGAATACCCCCCTAGGTTTTGCAGAGCCTGAAGAAGAAGAGGAGATAAAATATAGAGTCTATCTCCTACACTGTTGGCCCCTGGCCCAGAGATCTTGTTAATCATTGATGGCTACCTTGTAGGAAAATCTGGGAGTAAGCATCCAGTTTGGGAAAAAACCAACAGAGTTAATGGATTAATTCCCATTATTCCAACTGCTCATATGATTCAACAAGTAATATGTCTTATTTCATATAATAACTAACATTTCATTATGAGAATTTCACTTCTTTCATGCTCATCATATTATTGGATTAGTCATTGGACAATTACATAATGCAGCAAAGGTACATATTAAAATATAAATTTTATACGATATGATATATTAGACTCATACATTGAAGATAATGTATAGGCAACCATTTATCATCAGTAGTAGTTATAATGATATTCTAAGTCTATGTATTTCAGACTATACTATTTTTAGATTCCTATCTACAATGCATAGATATTCATAACTAAGATATAATGATCATGACAACATTCTGAGTTTATCGATTCAAACATGTATGCAGAGGTATCAACAAAGCCGTTTGTGATCAACATCTATATTTATCCATTTTTATTATATACACAGTCCTTGATGCAACGATGCCATACCACTCAGAATTTTGACACAAATGATATGTTAATTTTATATGCAGAGATAACATGTAATTCAGACTAATAACAATGCATCATACCTTGAAATCGTGGCACTGGAGGATACTTTGAATTTCAGATGTAATAGCAAACTCTTGGAATCGAATTTCTTTTGCAGACCAACTTGTCTTCTTGAGGCAGATCGAATGTTATTGGTGTGAAGATGATTGATAGATGATTGTATTAGAATATTATTTCATGCTATTTTTAGTTAATGGTCAATGTTGTAATTGTTTGTAATTATTTTAGTAAGATCGTGTTTACGATCTTCTGCAGTTTCTATTTTAGAAACCTGCCTTTCCTGTATATTTTGTAAACTATTTATTTGAGTTTTTGCTCATTGTTAATACAATCAAGTTTTTACCAATTACCTTCGTAATATGGTATCAGACCTCAGTTCGATTTTTTCTTGTGCTCTAGTGAATATTTTTATTCTTCTGGTTTTCGTGGCTTCTTTAACTCTTAAAAATCGAGGGTTATTGTTTTTGAAATTTTGTGACTGTTTTTGCTTTGAAAAATCACGGTTTTTCTTCTACAGTGTCGTGGTTTTCTCCTAGGCATTGTCTGGCCACGATTTTTCCACTCCGTGAGACGTGAATTTTTAACTCTCTTCTGGCGCATGTTTCTGGAAGCTTTGTCAGTGTTTTTGGCATTTTAACCCTCACATCTTCCTTCAGGGCTTGGTCGCAATCTAGTTAAGCGGCGTTTTAAATCCATAATCACTATTTCATTGCTCCACAGGTCACGTCTTCTGATTTTTTTTTGGCGTGATCTCTCTATTTTCATTGCGGTTTCCTTGGACGCGATTTGACAGCACCCTTTGTCGGCGTTTTTCTGGCATTTCTGTGATGAAGGATTCCAGTGGTTTCAAATTGCGATTTCCTGAACACTTGTCTGTGCTTTCATGGCCGCCTAGGGCTTCTAAAATTTTTGACTAGGGTTTTGACCCTTTGGTTTAAGTCCAAATTTTTTTTTGATTGCAGATTCTTGGTGGGTTTTTCGAGACTATTTCTGGGTACTTGTCAGATTTTTTTGGGTGTCTCGAAATATGTGCCTTGAAATTTGTGCCGACAGATTTGTCTCGAATTTTGTGCCTATAAATTGCCTCAGCATCCTGTGCATTGGAATTTGTGCTTCGGGTTCCGTGCATTCAACCTCTGCTCAGTACCTCATTTTTTGTGCCTCAAAAAGCGTGCAAGATGGCGAGTTTGACCAACATCATGTTGGAAGGTAGTCAGGGATTTAATGGCAAAAACTATAATACCTAGAAGCAGCGAATGATGACCATCTTTGAATATCGCTGCCTTGCTCAAATCATTCTAGGCACTACTACTCGTCCAGCAACGGCGGGAAAAGACCAGGATAAGTTTGACGAACAAACTCATGAAGCAGTCATGCTCATTAAGCTTTCAGTCACAGATGATCAGCTACGTTAGATTCCAACTGGGAAAACAACAAAGGAGATTTGGGACCATCTCAAGGGTTTGCATGAAACCTCTGACATGAGCCGTGCATTCTTCTTGAAAAATATGTTGTTTTCTATCTGTTGATGATTGTTTTTCGACAAGTCAACAATTAGAGTAAAATACTAAGTATCTGACTCTCTCTTGAGCAAAGCCTCTCGAATGCTGAACTAGGTGATCAAATGAGATAACTCCAAGGTTCCTTTTGATGATTTTGGTAAGAGACAGCTCAGCGACTAAGTATGATTTTGCTGTTTACACACAAAGGGACTTACACAATTGTTCAAGTAATTGATTATTTCAATGATTATGGAAGGGAATACTAGAGAGTCTAAGTATTGCAACTGATGGCGTATGATTTAACAATAGATGTTCTTTGGTCCTAATCCTAACTGAATGGTAAAAAAAAGGTAAAAGATGTAGGGTTCAGAAACACTAATCTAATCCTAAATGCAAGGATGTTTACTACTTGAAGTGAAATCAAACCAAATCCTGTTTCGCCAAGATAAAACAACTACACAAGATAGGTGCAATCTTCAAAGGTGTACAAGATGTTTAAATCAGTTATGCTCATGAAAGATTCAACAAGCATAAAGATCAAATTGACGTTCAATAGTTCAGACTAACCATGCATTGCAATCCACAAGCCGTAGACTACAAATGGTATGAACTTATAGACTTCACCACAAAGCAATAACGAAACCTTTCATTAACTAAATTAAACTTAAAGAAAACTTATAACTTAATGTTCGTTTGAAAATTGAAACCATGCAACACTCGGAAACATAAATAGAATCACCGAAGCAATGAATCTTTTATAATCTCAGAGAGCTCTTACAACAATTTTAGAATTTCCAACCCCTTCAAATGAGAGCAATGGGAGCCCTTTTATAGACCTCAAAGGAAAGAAGGGTCAAGATCGATCGGCCGAATCAGCGGACCGGATCAAGCCACATCACAAGTAGTTGTAACAAACTCTCCTTTATTAAATGAAGGAGGCTCACTTTTTTAAATGAAAGAAGCTATGAAGGAAGGAACAAAGGCACGCTTTCCAAGAAGATAAGGAAGCCACGTCATATGCCTTTTATGTAGTAGTACTATGAGATACAATGAATCTAGACACAATTTGAACAATATCCTCCATTGGTACACTTGTCCCCGCATTAATGGATCCTTCTGCCACTGCCACATCTGACTCATAGACGCCAAGTGTCTTCTCCCAGTCATTTATCCAAGACTTATTTTCTCCAAGACGATATGCAAGTGTGAATATACTATCCAGCTGACCCTCATCAAGTCCATCATACTGAAAGTAGAATGCCTTAACTTGTTGCTTCATGTTTTCAATAGTAACATTTCCATAAGGATTACATATTGTTGTCAAAGCAGTGTATATATGATTCTCTGTTCTTAGAAGAACACTCCTTATTCTGGACATATCTACTTCGATTTTATCAACCAGTTGCCCCTTGTTGTGAAAGGAGAAATACCAAGTGATGAAGTCATGTGGAGTATCTCTATCAATCACCTTATCATGAATTAGGTCCTCTAATGGAGCTTCCATTAAACTCTTGAGCTGTGGCATGTATTGCTCCTTGACCGGTTTGAACTCAGCACAATTTCTTAATAAAGCTTGAACTCGATCCTTAAGGTTAATGACTCTATCATACACTTGCACAATTTCTTCAAGGTGAGTATATGCCTTCTCTTCTGTCTTTTCTATCCATCCTTTCATCATCTGAGATGAAGTTCTCATGTTTTCAACTTGGGATATTGTTTCCTGTGGAAGAATAGACGGAGGAATTGGAGTAACTTCCTTCTGTTGGATAGGCTGCATGACTTGCTGAATGTAGTGCTTCAATGTATTAAAATCTTGTTCAACCTTTAACATCGCTTCTCTTTCTTGCTTCAACATGCTTCTTACACTATTCACTGACTCTTGTTGCTCTTCTTCTACCTGTTCCCTTGTGATTGGACCCATGCCAATAGTAGTCATATTGTAATCCTCAGGTGCCATATCTTTTAACTCCTTGTCAATTCTAGGAACAGCTATATGTACTTCTCTATTTCCAGCAGAATCTTGAGTGATTTTGGAAAAGACTGTTGCTTTCTTCTTCTGATTATTCTTCTGTGCATTTACAAGCAATTCTTCAACTGGAGCAGGCTGATAAGTTTCTACAATTGTACTTTCCTCAATCCTTTGCCTCAACCAAGGTGGGAAAGCGGAAAGATCTTGCTGTCTTTGAACTTGACTGTGTTGTACACGAGCTACTTCCTCATCAGATTCTGCTTGACCTACTTTATCTTGATCAAGATCATCATTTTCCTCCATTATGACAGTGGGAATTGACTGAATCTCCTCGGATGGAATCAAGGCAACTTCTTCTATAACTTCTATCTCTTGTATTGGATTTTGAACAACTGAAGCACCTTCTTGTGGATTAGATGAAGTAGATGGATTATTCTTCTTTTGAGGTCTCCGGCTTGATTCTCCTTGATCTTGACTAGGTCTTTTCCTTTTTCTAGCTGGATTATCACTTTGATCATTTCCACTGTGTTGTGGTTGGCTATGTGTACTATGCTGTCCTGGTTCTCCTTCATCCATCTTATTGTAAGTAAGAACTCGGCCTTCATCATTCATCTCTTGCAATAGTAGATTTATACATACTTGTGTCATGGCTAAGACTGGCTTTATTAATTCTTCTTCGGACACATCCTTTTTTGACCAATCAACTGTATAAGGCAAATCCTTTATCTTATCAAATTCATCTATTAACATACTATCATCTTCAGTGAACTGATCTGGTATCCTGAATACTTTGGAAGCTCTAACTAAATCCCAGGTGAGTCTCAAACTTTGAAGTGTTCGGAGATCATCTTCATCCTGGGCACTGGCCCAGTGGTCTTCCAACTGCTTGACATGCTTAAATTCTCTGTTATATTTCCAGCAAACTTGAAAAGGATCAAAGTTAAGCCTCTTGGTGCCATGAGTTTGCAAATGATATGCCTGAAGCTCTATCTCAGAATATTCAGCTGCTGACAAGGATGGACACTCCAGATTTTGTCCAAGAAGAAGTGGAAACTGGATCCCTCCTTTCTTCTTCAACTTCTGCAACCTGATGAGTTCTAGGAGTTGCCTTGTAACCTCTAACATCACCATCCTGTTGGTTGGATATCTTGGTAATCTGTATGGATATGATGTAAAACCTTGGATCCTTAGGTAAGTGTACCTTTCATGCCGAGTATACCAGTGTCCATATGCTGAAATGAACTCTCTCGCTGCATTTGACAACCTTTTATGAAATTCTCCTCTTAGTTTCTTTATTATGAACATAGCAAATGCATCATTGAACCTTGTATAATGATTGATACTCTTGAGGTGTAACTGAGGATAACACTGATGCGATAAGTACTTATTAGGCCCAATGCCAACTTCTCCTCTTTTGGTCAAACCTGAATAGACTTCATTTCTTGCGAGAAGGTATACTACATAGGAACTCATATAACAAGTCTTGGTCTTAGCAAAATTGATGAACTGTTTATGTATACTTTGACTGATAAGTCCAGCCCAATCAATCATCTTCCCTTTGATAACTGACTTGATGAAAGAGTACATCCAAGGCTGAAAGGTAGCAGATTGCGGCATTCCTGTCATTCTATTTAGAAACATAATCAAGTATCCAATTTCGGGATGAAAATCTGACTTGTGAAACTGTGGAGGATTATTCATATTGAACTTCATAGCTGGATTGGCCATCCATTCTCTCCTTATTTCCTGCAACTTTGTCTTTGAATCAACATCATATTCCTGCTGACCTTGTTGTATCGAGATACTGATCATTCTCTCCCTAGTTGGAATGTTGAAAGTCTCTTCAACTGCTTCCTTTTGTAAATAAGCTAATATTGTTCCATCTTTGGCTGTAATTTGTCTTGTATCTACATCATACTTCTTGACGCATTCAATGATCATCTTTGGACACGACAAAGCTGGCGGAAAACAAGCAGCTTCAATGGCTCCACTCGTCATGATGGCTTGAGCAAGACTACCTCCGTTGGGTTCCTCAAGGACTGACTTGATGTCTTCCAAGTTGCTGTTGCCCATATTCGTGTCTCCTACATTTGTCCACCTTGAGACGAGCTTTGATTCAGGAATCTTCCCCTTAGCATCCATCCGGATCTTCGCTTGTCGCTCCTTGGAAGTCATTGCCATGATTCTGCAAACTTGACGCGAATAAGTAATCTCAAACACAACCTAGACTCTACTTCAGCTACATTAATGCATTAGTTTTATGATTTTTCCTTCATAATTATGAAATATTACTATCTAGACTTAAGGAATCTATGAAAATCCACTTATCCTTCTTAAATTTTACCAATACTCGAACAATTTTAATGCATCTAAAGAAGAAAAAAAGAAGAAAATCAGATCAGAAAATATTCAAATCAGACTTACTTGATAAACTGCCTTAAATTTGATACCTTGAAATTTGATCCACCACTTGCTTGGATTGACAAAATCAAATTTGTACTTCTATAAAACCTTCTTGTTGCTGCTCCTTGGAGACAAATCTGCTCTTGCAAAGTAATTCTGCTCTTTGAAAATGATAAAAATGAGAAGGAGATGAGGTATATATATATATAATTTGTTTTAAAACTTTACCTCTTACCTAGGCCGACTTCTTTAATATAGTGCAAAACATTTAATTTTGATTGATCTTCATTTAATATGATGCAATTTCCACATTTTTCAAGGTAAAACCATTAAATGTTTGTAACCTTCCTTTGATTGGCGCATTGGATAGGGTCTCCACGATCTTCCTTTAGATTGAAATTTTGGTACTTATTGACTCTTCTTCCCCAAGCGCATTGGATGAAGAATTGAAATCCTCTTCTTTTTTAGATTTGATAACATCTTCTAGTTCCTCTTCATATTCCTTGGACTCGTGTTTGACTTTCTTCTTGCATTTCGCATTGGATGAGTAGATTGAAGTCTTCTTGAGGTGATTGAAATACCTTGATCTCCCTTCTTAACCCTCTAGGCGCGTTGGATCAAGTTTTTGATTCTTTCTAGCATTTCACTTTAAGACTTAATTCTTTGATAGTCGCATTAGATCACACCCTCAAAATCCTCATGTGTGGCGCTTTGGATCAAGTTTCTTGATCCCTCCTAGCTTTTCGCATTGGATGAAGGATTAAAATCCTCTTGCCTTTTAGAATTTGATAACATCTTCTAGGTCCTCTTTGTATTCCTTTTAGAATTTCACTTTAAGACTTGATTCTTGATTCTTCGCATTTGATCACACCTTCGAAATCCTCATTCCTTAGGTGCTTTGGTTGAAGTTTTTGATTTCTCCTAGCATTTCGCATTAGATGAGCATGTTAAAGTCTTCTTGAGGTGATCGAAAATATCTTGAGAATCCTCTCATAACCTCTTTCAAATTGCTTTGGTTTGAACTTGTTTTCCTTTGCAAGGGAGTGGCGCATCACTTCATTATGATAAGATCCTCTCAAGTTAGCATTTTTTGAAATATTCTACCTTCTTTCCTCTTTAGCGCATTAGATGGGTAACTTGAGTTCTTCTCATATGTGGCGCAATGGATAGGTAATTTGAGATCTTCAAAAATGAACTTCATTCTCCCTTATGTGTGGCGCACTAGATGCCACCTTTGATTTCTTCCTGTTGAGCATTTTGATAAAGGGTCTTGGAAATGGCGCATCACTTCATTATGTTGAAATCTTCAAAACTTAGGTGTATTAGATGGATTTTACCTTTGGCGGATCATGCATGGTGTTGGCGCATTGGATGGGATAAAGAAGATCCTCTAGAAACAAATCTCATTCTTCCTTATATGTTGCGCATTGGGTAACCTTGAAGTGGGCGCATTGGATCACTACGTTGGAAGCCCCAAAACTTAGGTGTATTCATGATGTTGGCGCATTGGATGGGACATGGAGAATCCTCTGGATTTCGCTTTAGATAAGGATCTTCTAAACTTTACATTGAAACTTCTTTGGCGCACTAGATCACTATGTTGGAATCTCTGGAGTTTCCCTTCATGAGGTCGCATTAGATGAGGCATTGAAGATCCTCTAGATTTCGCCTTGGATGCTTGACTGGATAGGCGCATTAGATAAGGGATAAAAATCCTCAAGCTTTGGCGCATTCGATGAGCTTTTGAAATCCTCTCAAACTAGATCTTCCTTTTCAAAATTTAGATTTCGGAGTTAATCTTTCTTCCTAGCGCATTGGTTGAGGTTTGGAAATCCTCTGACACTTATCATCTTTTAATTCACTCCAAGATTCGTTCCAAGACTTGTCTTTTCATTTTCGCATTAGTTAAGTTTTTGAAATCCTCATCTTTTCCTTCAAAATGATGCTTTTAGTTTGGGCGCACTAGATGAGTGATTGAAATCCTCATGTTGTTTCGCATTAGATAGCATGTATAAATTCCTCTGGAATTCGCATCAAAAGGCATGAAAAATCTTCTAAAATCACTTCAAAACTTGAGATCTTTTAACATTTTCGCATTACTTCAAGGTTTTAGATGGGCGCATTAGATCATCAAGTAGAAATCCTCATCTTATCCCGCAGTTGAGAGCGCTTTTTCTTCGCGATTTTGCGCCACTTAAGTGCCCCGTCGCACTAGATCAGCTTTTTGAATCCTCTGGAATTGTCAGGCGTTTTTCAGGATCGCGAGGGTACTTTAAATATTTTTCAATATACCTTTCAGGATGTTTGAGATAGGTCCCGAATCCACTGGATTTAAGATGCAAAATATAGAATTTGGAGGATTCACCAGATTTCAGACTTAGTCATTTTTCAGGATTTTCAGGATTTCAGGCTCCAGACTTAGTCTTTTCAGGGTCTTCAAACATACTTCTGGAAGGGTCTCAACATTGATTATCTAGATGGGAGTTGATCACAATTCTTCATCACTGCAAGTTGATCTGCCTCCTAATCATGAACCAAAAATCATAGAAGAGGAAATCACTACCGGATCGGCAGAGGAAGATACCCAGGACATCATCAAAACCTCATTAAAATCTTGTTGAAAGCACAGAGCTCAAAAAAAGGGGGGTCCCTATTCCTAATGGGGGTGATGTGTGATTTGGTCACAACACTATCATGATGGATGAGAAAACAACATTGCAAGCGCACCTGAACAAGATCCAGGAGATCCGAGATCAGTTGGAGGCTATTGGTCGAAAAATGGAGGAAGAAGACATGGTGGTGATCACTTTGAAAAGTCTACCTAAGTCTTATGAACATTTCATCGAGACTCTCAACATTACATTAGCTAATGTTGATTTGAAGTTTCTAGAACTCTGTACTATCCTCTTGCAGCAGGATCGTTGGAAACAATAGTTTGGTAGTAGTACTTCTTCGTCCTCTACAGAGCAGGCTTTAGCAGCCAAGTTTCAGGCTTAGAATAAAGGCAAAGGTCAGCCTCCACAGCAAAAAGGCTCAGGTCACCCTCAGGACAGCATCAAGAAAAAGAATATCCAGTGTAATTACTGTCACAAATATGGCCACATAAAAAAAGATTGTCATCAGCATTTGGCTTCTGAACAGAAGAAGCAGGGAGGGTCTCAATAGAAAGCAAATGTTGCCAAGCACACTGAGCAGAAGGAATTTGCCTTTTATGCTTTTATGGCTAAAAGACTTGCAGATCATGTGAAGTCCTCTGCCTGGTACATTGATTCAGGTGCTTCGCGTCACTTCACTCATCGACGTGATTGGTTTACAGACTTTACTCCCTTCAGTGACTCAGTTATTTTTGGTGGAGAAGAATATACAGTTGTCGGTAAGGGCACTGTTCAGATTCAGTCTAGTGGGAGGAATCTAATATTCCTCAATGTCTACTATGTTCCTAGCATGGAACTTAATCTTCTCTCTGTCAGTCAGATCATGGGGCACTCTCCTCAGTTGGATGTGGTGTTCAGTACACACAAATGTTCCATTGTTGATTGGGAGACTCGTAGCATTGTGGCTGTTGGTATTGAGGATCATGGTCTATACAGACTTGTGGATACAGGTGATTCTCTAGAGTTAGCCATGGCAGCCCGAAATTCTTCTATCACCAGTCTTTGGCATCAGCGTTATGGGCACTTAAATGTGCACTATCTTTCTCAGCTATCTCGGGAGGGCCTTGTAGCCGGTTTACCTGAGATCTAGACCTAGCATCATGGTGTTTGTGGAGCTTGTCAGGCTGGGAAGCAGCATCGGACACCATTCCCGACTGGTGACTCATGGCGAGCCTCCAAGGTACTATAGTTGGTTCACGCTGATGTATGTGGGCCAATGAATACACCTTCTATTACTGGTTGTAGGTATTTCTTACTTTTTGATGATGATTTTAGTCATAAAATGTGGGTGTACTTTCTCAGACAGAAATTAGATGTGTTTACTGTATTTCAGAAGTTTAAGGCCTTAGTAGAGAAAGAGTCTGGCTGTTCCATAGTCACTCTTAGGTCAGATAATGGGGGGGAATTTTGTTCTACTGATTTCTCCAACTTCTATGATATACACGGCATCAAATGCCAGTTAACCACACCCTATACTCCTCAGCAAAACAGTGTTGTAGAGCATCACAACCGCACAATCACTGAGATGGCCCGTTCTATGTTAGAACACAGGAGTGTTCGTAAGAAGTACTGGGCAGAAGCAGTCTACACTGCCGTCTATCTCCTTAATCGGTCTCCGACTTATGCTGTTAAGGAGAAGACTCTTGAAGAAGCTTGGACTGGCCACAAACCTCGGATCAGTCATTTGAAAATATTTGGCTCTTTAGCTTATGTATGGATTCCAGATGCCAAGCGCTCCAAGTTGGATTCCAAGAGTCAAAAGCTTATGTTCATAGGGTACACTGACAACCATAAGGCTTACCGGTTGATTGATATCGATATTGATTGTCTTACTTTCAGCCGGGATGTTGTCTTTGATGAAGAACGAGGACCTTTTCTTTCTTCCTTGTCTGTGCAGCATTCTGAGGATCAGCCTTTGAAGGCTTCTGACTTGGGTGTTCTTCTTCTGTTAGGTCCACCTGATGGGAGGGATGATGATGTAGATTCTGATTTTGATGATGCTCAACCCAAATTTCCTCCAGATGATGTTGATCTTCCACCTGTTGCCCCTATTTCGGCTCCTCCTGTTACATCCAATGTTGGCACTTCTACTCTCTGGCCTAAATGGTGGGCTAAGACTATAGGAGATCTTCATGACGATGAGCTCATTGATGGTAGATCATCCAGAAACAAGAGCAAACAGCAACATATAGTTAACTTTGCTCTCATGACCAACATTCACAGTGTCTATGAGCCTCAGACACATTCAGAGGCTAAAGGAATTCCTGAGTGGGAAAAGGTTATGGAGTCTGAATACCAGAGTCTTTAGAAAAATCACACTTGGGTCCTTTCTGATCTTCCTCCAGGGAAGAAGCCCATTAGCTGCAAATGGGTGTACAAGGTGAAATACAAAGATGATGGAACCCTTGACAAGTACAAAGCTTGTCTCATTGCTAGGGGGTTCTCATAGAAGGAAGGCATTGACTACGAGGAGACTTTTTCTCCTATAGCCAAAATGAGTACAATTCGGCTTGTCCTTGCCTTAGCAGCCCAGTTTGGTTGGAGAGTCCATCAGATGGACATTAAGAGTGCCTTCCTCAACAGTGAGTTGAAGGAAAAAGTCTACATGACGCAGCCTCTAGAGTTCAAGGTTGCTGGTCAAGAACATAAGGTGTGTAGATTGGTCAAAGCACTCTATGGCTTGAAACAGGCTCCTCGAGCTTGGTACATCAAGATTGATAAGTACCTCATAGATCATGGCTTTCAGAGGAGTCCATCTGACTCTAATTTGTATGTCAAACGCACTGGTAGTGATATTTTGATTCTTGTTGTCTATGTGGATGACCTGATCATTACTGGTAGCTTGGCACATTTGATTGCTGAGATCAAACAGGATTTGTGCAGCACATTTGACATGACAGATTTGGGACTTTTGCATTACTGTTTAGGTGTTGAGGTTTGGCAGACCGAGAGCAGTATCTTCATTTCCCAGTCCAAGTATGCTTGCAGTCTTCTGGATAAGTTCTGTATGCAGGATTGCAAACCTGCCTCCACACCCATGGAAAAAGGGCTTAAGTTGTCAGCCAAGTCAGACTCACCTGTAGTGGATGAATCATTGTTCAGGCAACTAGTGGGCAGCCTCATCTATCTCACTGCCACTAGACCTGACCTCAGTTTTGTAGTGAGCTACATTTCACGCTTCATGACAGCCCCCAAGGCCGATCATTGGGTAGCAGCGAAGCGTGTGCTACATTATGTGAAGGGTACTTCTGATTATGGACTTCTTTACTCAAGGAGTCACGATCCTCGACTCAGTGGTTTCACAGACTCAGATTGGGCAGGTTCAGTTGATGACAGGAAATCCACCTCTGGGTATGTGTTTAGTTTGGGAACCGGTGTAGTCACATGGACTAGTAAGAAGCAACAGGCAGTGGCTCTCTCCTCGACAGAAGCAGAGTATCGGGGAGCAGTTAAGGCAGCTTGTGAGGCAGTTTGGCTTCCCCGGATGCTTGTTGATATGCAAATATCTCAAGTAGGTCCGACTCCCTTGTTCTGTGATAATCAGGGAGTTCTCAAACTTGCCAAAAATTCAGTCTTCCATGAAAGAACCAAGCATGTAGAAACTCATTGTCATTTCATCAGAAAGCTTGTTGAAGATGGATCAGTTCAGTTGTTGTATGTTCCAACGGAGGATCAGACATCCGATATCCTCATCAAGTCCCTTGGTCTAGATAAGTTTGTAAAATTCAGGGGGTCTCTTGGTGTAGTTGATAGATTGACCATTAAGGGAGGGTATTAGAATATTATTTCATGCTATTTTTAGTTAATGGTCAATGTTGTAACTATTTGTAATTATTTTAGTAAGATTGTGTTTACGACCTGTTGATGTTTGTTTTTCGACAAATCAACAATAGAGTAAAAACACTAGAGTATCCCACTCTCTCTTGAATAAAGCTCTTCAAAGGCTGAACTATGTGATCCAGTGAAGTAACTCCAAGGTTCCTTTTTATGATTCCTGATGGGTTAACTCAGTGATTACATGTGATCTTGTTGATAATCACAAAGGGACTTACGCAGATTCTTCTTCATACTTGTTTAGCTTATTCCTCCTTCAGTGTGGATGACATATCAATGACAAAGAAAAGATAAAAGATAAAGGTTCGAAGAAAACTAATCTAAGGTTAATGAAGCAATGATGAGGTATGAATAGACAAACTCCTAAATAAACCTAACTCCACTTCGCCAAGGATACCTACAACTACATAGAGTTGGTGCTATCTCCTAAGGTTACGCGAATGGTTTTCAAATCATGAAGGTTCATATGAGCACCCATAAGACGGCGCAGCTCAAACAAGCATTCACAATCGAACTTATACAAATATGGCTCAGACTAGCTTTACACAACACTTCATCAGCGATGAATGTTAAAAGCATGAGCTAGGAGTTGATCAAATATCCAATATAACATGCATTACATCAATGAACTTCTAATCTACTTCTAATCTATTCTGAAACATCTCTCCATTCTATTGAAGTACAAGAAACCATGTTATTTCACAAGATAACACTTAAACACCAAGCGAACTCCAATGTCCTTTGCATTAATCTTGAAAATATTACAACAATATCAAGTCCTCTCAGAGAATTTCGAGAGTCTCCTCTAATCTACTCCTAAAATCTAAAATCTATTCTCTAATTTCTGAACTACTGAATTACAAATGAGGCAACAAGGCCTTTATATAGAAGTCCAGAATACAATGAATGGCTAAGATCATTTCATATAGCCAAGGGCTCAGATCGTGCCAACTCATAGGTAGTTACAACAATTTGCTATTTTTAGCACAAAAGAGGGAGGCAATGAAGGCACATTTTCCAATGTGATAAGGTAAGTTGAAATCATTTAAAACATCCTTCACATAGGAATCCCTTTGACTTCGTTTATTAAATGATACATTTAATGCATTTAAAATGATGTGTACTCGCCACATAGATGCCACTTCAGCACACTTTGAAAATTGTATCATCTTTGTGTGATGTATTCAATGTGATTGCTTGAACTTGCATGTTTAGGAATACATCTTGTAGATCTTGCCTTGTTCATTCCTCTTGTAAACTGGATGTATGATACTTGTTGCTTCACTTGACTAACTTTGTTCTGCTTCTTCTTCTTGTAGGTAAGTTGATATGATGATCTTCTTTGATGTACCTCTTGAGGAGAGTAGATGATGATGACCTCATTCTTGGATTGGAGTAGATGATGAAGACTTGAAGTAGAGTAAATGATGATGCTTTCTTCATGAATCGGAGTAGAAGACTCTTAAACTTGAAGTTTACTAGAACTTGAAGTGGAATAGATAAAGTGCCTTCAACATGATGCAACTAGATGAAGATGATGATCTTTGGTGTGGCCTTCTGAGTGTAATAGATGACCTCTCAAGGAGACTTTAAAACTTAATGAACCTTTGAAGATTAGGAGAACTTGACTTGAAGCTTGGATGGATAAATATCTTCGAACATGATGCCATTGATGAAGCATACTTGACCTTGATGTGATCTAACATGATGTCATTGATGTAGAATGTCAATCTGAGGCATGATCCTTTAGAGTAGTGCTCCTTCTGCAACTTGAAAGTGACTCAGGTACTTGCTCTTGATGACTTCTTGACTTCTCCAACACTCCTTCCTTCAATGATGCAACTTGATGATGAATGTTGAACTGCTCTCCAATGGTGGCTAGCATGATGCTTCTTTTTGCAATGACATTTCTTAACTTCACTCCTTGGATGAAGGTGACTCCAAACTTCTCACTTGAAGGTGACTCCTTGTAATAACTCCTTAGCCTTGATTGATGATCCCACAAAACAAGACAAACAATATATCAATCACTTCATAACAAAGGAAACAATTTTAAACATGCAAATAAGTCTTTTCAAGTTTAGGCGCCTATATAATGTTAGAAAGGTGCAAAATGCGCCTACTACAATTTAATCCCACATTCATCACTTAAAGCAATTTCAAACAATTGCAAGGGTTTAAATAGGTCAATCCCCCTTATAAGGTTCATTCGAAAGGTGTCTTTGGTGCAATTTCAACCTAGGTGCTCGTATGATGTAGGAGTGATAAACAAAGGTGCCTAGGTACCTTGGCCTCAAATTTGCCATTTCAACAATGGGAGATGACTTATAAAGTGAGCTCCTTCTCAAGGCGCTAATTTTGATGACATAGACTCATGCATTCTTCAAAGGTGCCATTTTGAGGTTATATAGAGGGAAATTGGCGCCTTGAGCAATTTGGGTTCTATGTGCTACTTTCAAGGCTCTGGATGATCAAACAGGCTTCAAGGTGATCCTTTCTCTCTAGGCGCCCACTTTATCATGCAAATTTAGTTGTTCTTTTCCAAGGTGCCAACCTAGGTGGTAGAGGTAGGAATTGGCGCCCAACACAAATGACTTCAATTTTGACATTTTTACACTTCTAAGTGACCAATCATATCTTAAGATGACTTTAGCTATCAAGCGCTCACTCCAAAAGGGTCATCTTATGCAAATTTCCTCAAGGCGCCTACTCTCAGAGGTCAATTGAAGTGATTCTTTCCAGGGCGCCAATTGAGTTTGGCATGAAAGTGCAAGAGCGCCTTAGCTTAGATGTTGTCTTCTTCATAGTCAGGTGTACTTGCAAGGTAAAACATATTGAAATTTGCGCCTAAACTTAATATCTTTAGCCTTAACTTCATATTCCTTTCAAACCATTCACTTCTTGGGCAAGAATTTGTGCCTTACCCAATCCTTCAAATCGTTATTAGGTGCTCAAACTCACCTCTTCAAGGCTATCTACCTTCTAGGCACCCACTTAGGCCTGTGCTAATAGGAAAATGCGCCCAAGGTTCTTGACTCTTGATACTCACAGAAGAAAAGTGCCTAGTTTCATCATACTTGTTAATATCTGATGATGATCTCAAGTTGCTTTTACCAAGGCACCTAAAATGATTCACTTAGGCTTCAAGGCACCAAAACCATACCACTTCAACCTAAGGCGCAATCTGATGGTCATTTGAGCATGAAAAGGGCGCCTAAGTTCCTAGATTACTCCTTCGTCGAATTCTTGGATCATTGAAGGTCTTTGATGTCAATTTGAATCAAGGCACCCTATCTTGGAGAGATTGAAGGTTGATTGTCCTCTAGGCGCACTTTTGGGGTCTCTGCAAGTGGGGAAATTGCGCCTAAGTACTAGAGCAAATTCGCGCCTAGAAATGTAAGTCATCAAGGTAAGGTATATTGAAAAATATATTTAAGTATAAGTTGAATTTCTTATACTTTAAATATTTTTCAATATACCTTTCAGGATGTTTGAGATAGGTCTCAGATCCACCAGATTTAACATGCAGATTCTAGATTTTTGAGGATCCACCAGATTTCAGACTTAGCCAATTTTCAGGATCTTCAGGATCAAGATACCAGACTTAGTCATTTTCAAGGTCTCAAACATCAGGATGAGGTCATCAAGGGGCTCTAAGACTCAAACACCACTGACTTCATCATGCAAAGGACATCATCCTGGACTTAGCAAAGCACTGGAATTCAAAAAAAGGGGGTCCCCATTTGCAATGGGGTGATGTGTGATTTGGTCACAACACGACCTTCTGCAGTTTCTATTTTAGAAACCTGCCTTTCCTATATATTTTGTAAACTATTTATCTGAGCTTTTGCTCATTGTTAATACAATCAAGTTTTTACCAATTACCTTCGTAATAGATTGTGCTTTTGAAAATCGAAGACTATGATGATTTCCTTGATCCATCGCTTATTAGCCTTTATAAGCCTGAATGGGATGCATAATGAATAGTCTCCTTACTTGAAAGACCATGCACCTCTTCATAATCTATAGTTTATGTAAACAATGCTTATTACTCTTAATATGATCGGCGCTCCTCATGAATAATTATTAATGCTTAAGGAAATCGGCGATCACCCTTGTTTTATTAGATTTTTGTCTTTAGTGCTCCTTTGTCTTTTATGCCAACTCATCCTTGTCTTCTATGACTTGTCATTTTGTAGTTTTGTCTTATTCTCTCTTTTAATATATATAGACTATCTCTTGTGGTTTTCAAGATTAGAATGGAATGATCAATATGATGCATTTCCAATCTATAATTGGAAATTATCGAGACATGACAGTGGATTGTATAGATGATGAAGAGGTGAAGAAAAGAGGATATCAATAATTGACTCTTAATCAAGTCAGGACATTGGGCTGCTTCCAGGTTCCCCCTTAGCTGAAATCGGATGATGGAATGGATATCATTGATCTTGAGTATGAAGAGAAGCAGGTATATAAAGAAGCATTATCTCTTCCAGACTGAAGTTTAGCAGAGGAAACATCAATTGATATCATAACGGCGAAGGTCATGACCATCACCAAAAGATTGGTGGATAATAAATTAGTTGAGTTAAAGGCTAAAGGGATAGCCATCACTTGGGATAAGAAGGGGAAGAGAAAAGAAAGGGAAGATTTGGAGTATGATAACTTTCTCGTTCATAAGAGAAGAGTCATGGAGGCAAAGCTCGCTGAATCAAGCTCCTCTGCTCTAGGAGAGGAATTCATATTAGAAGGGATTACTGTGGCTACTAGGCCATCACCTCCATGAGAGCAACTCTTAAAAGCTATTCCTATTAGCACCACAGCTACAGAAGAAAGAAGGGGAGTGGATGTATTAGGAGGGATAAATATCCCTAAGCAAAAGAGGGTTGGTGCTACACTGTTGAGGGGATCAACATCTGGACAAGCAAAGGTCCATACAGAGATGATAGGGCTTACTCCAATGGAGAGGTTATTTGCCCAAGGACATATGGCTGGAGCCTCGTTATCATTACTCGCTTCACCACCCGCCATGTTGCATATGCATTTGGTGTAGTAGATCATAAGCTTTCCTGATCCCACAGGGATGGTGATGAAGGAATTGCAACACAATGTCCCTATCCCTCAAATTATACAGGTAAAGACAGAAATGGTTGAGCAAGCTAAAGTAGGAGAGCAAATAGGTGCTCAAGAACAACCATTGTCCTTAAGTCAAATTATTGACTTATTAGATGACGAGGTTACACGGGATGTAACCATGACTCTAGTTGGCTCACCTCTACTACCTTCCATATCTACACATCAGGAGTTATCCAAAGGGGCCATGGTAGGAGGAGATGGGTAGGATGTTGAAGAGATAGAGAACCCAGAGCCAAAAAAAGATCCTAAAATATAGGATATTTCAGACATAGAGGGAATAGAATCACCCCAAGGACGTATCCAAACTGAGCAATTGGATATCCTGATAGATACCATCACAAGTCCTGAGGTTGTGGACTTGTCATATCTTGTAGGGGCAAGCACAGAAGAGAAGGATACTGCTCAGGATAAATCAGGACAGGAGGAGACTGCCCAAGATATAGACATGGGAGAAGCAGCTCAGGATGTTCATGTGGATGGACAAGATCAACTAGCTAAAGAGCACATTAAGGAAGAATTGGAGCAACTGGCTGAGCAACAAATAGAATCATCTGAGCAACAGGCTCAAATAAATAAAATAGATGAAGAGATGGTTGAAGCAAGTGTAAATCTAGACATTTCACAATAGGAACATCAGGAGGAAATCTGTGAGGATGAGAGCTAGGGAGAAGGTTCTGGGAAAGAACTGCCACAAGATATGCATGATAGGGATATAGGACAACAAGAAGCTAAAAATCCTAAGGACCAACAACAAATGATCTCATAAGAAGAAATCCCACAACAAGAGATTCCATAGAACGATCCGCCTGAACAAGAGGAGGTCCCTCAAGAGAGGCAAGAACAAGATCAGGATAAGAATGACAATGAGAATATGGTTGATAAGGGTGCTCACACTGAGCAGTTGGGTCAAGAAGGACTAGCACTGGATATACCATCATGGTTTGCATATGAGGTAATAGAGCATTCCTCCTGTGGCATTATCCCATTTGATTTTAAGTCATTCTCCATTGAAGATGTAAAGTCCAAGCGTAAGGCTAGGGCAATGTTAGCAATAAAGCAAGATGTTGTGACTACGTGAAGAACAACACAATTGGTTGTGCCCACAGTTGACAAGGCTAGAAGGGAGATAACTACTAGTGAATTCTAGGTGACAACCATTGATTTAGGGCATGCCACCGTAGAGTAGGAGATAGAAGGACTTGAGGGTAGTACTGAGGTAGTGGCTGCTTGTATTCATAAGATGAAGATGAAAATAAGGAGCTGAAAAGGCAAAATGCCCAACTCCAATCATTCATTAGGGGATTGGTCACCCTAAGCACTCAAATAATAGAGGCATCAGTTGCATTAGCATTAATAAGCCAAGAAGAGATAAGTGGATTGGATGCAACAAAGCATCAAGTGGGTATTATGCAGAAATTGTTCACCGCTTTCATGGCCGAGGGTGAGGAAATGATTGGGATAGCATTGTCCAATTGGGATACCTTGGCCCACATCCAGACCAAGACTAATCAACTGAAAAGAGAATGTGCGGCGAGGCTTGATCAAAATGATCAAGACCTCAACAAGTTGATCAATGCCAGGAAGCTGAAAGACAAGGTGTTGCTGAAACATCATATTTTGATCTTGCAAACACTGAATAAGATATCCACGTGGATAAAGGAGCTGAAATTCAAAGCAGATATCCTCAAGGGTTGTAGGCTCAAGACAGCGTACATAAGTACAAAGGCTTATGATCTACTAACGGATGAGGTAGAGATTTTGGAGGAGCTGCTGGGAAACCAAGTAAGTGAGAAGGAGATTTATGATGAGCAAGTCTCTATGGAGATGTTCAAGGCTCGGTTCGATCCCTTGTTGAAAGATCATGTCCATCATTTCTCAGAAGCTACAATAGATGAAGTAATGGAGGTGTTTGTGAAGATGGAGTATAAGCACAAATTGGAGAATAGGACAAATAAGTGGATGTCAATAACCGATCAATTGCAAGTGCAGGAATATGCCAAGCTCAAAGCACAACAATTTGATCAAGCAAAAATGGATGCAGCCATCAAGGCCTATGATATTTTTTCTAAGTTAGACTCTAGAGGTGTGATGGTAGGAGAAGATTCATCAGAAGCAGAGGAATAGAATATTCTTGAAGATGGCAAAGTAAAGATATCGGGGAATATTCTAGTTTTGCCAATTGTCCTCCACCAATGATTGCCAACTAGCAATCACGTGCCATAATTGACCGTTGATTGTTTTGATAGGTGTTTTGACCATTGGATCATTGTAACTGATCTCAGGTCCTTGTTCTATAAAAGGGCTTGGATCATCTTGTTTTAAGAGAGACTGAATTGTTGAAACTTTGAGCACCGATTTTGTAATTGTGCAATTCTTTGATCTCTCCTCAAGGTTCTTTCTTAGATCAATGTAAATGTGTATATTCTTTGCATACATAATGAAAACAAAGTGCAGATTACCATCTAATCGTATATTTCAAGTAATCTTTTGTTGATTTTTGGCTTGTGATTGTGAATTGCTGCATTCTATTGAGGTGCATTCAACTAATTGCATGTTGTCATCAACCTACCTTTGAAGGTTTGTACCGATCATTAGTAATTGTGGATTTCCTGGTGAAGTATGGTTTTATTTTTACTTCATTTCATGATTGTGCCAGAGTATACATGTGGATCATTGGTAAAACTTAATTAGTTCAAGACCTTAATTCTTTAACTCAAGCTTTTAACTCTTCATTTCATAAATACAGTGGATAAATACAAATATTGACATATCTTAAGCAATACATACTGGATTGATGCAAATAATGATATATCCAGAGTGTATACAGTAAAAGGCTACACATAATAAGAAAATATCATGCAGATAATCATAAATGTCAATGAATTGTAGGTTCTAAAAAATATCTTTAAATAAATTCATGGAGTAAATGCAAGGATTAGTCGAGACAGAGATAGTTTTAGAAGAACTAATCAAAGTTAGAAAATCTTTGAATAATTGATCATGGCTGAGATAGTTTCAGAAGAATTTATCAAAGTTGTGTTCAATTCATGTTTGTGTGTTTGAATCTCAACTAGATATTGCAGGATTTAATATAATTGTCAAGGATATATGCAGATCAGGTCAATATGTAGGACAATTGTGGAATTTGACCTAATCTAAGGAAGAACATAATCAAATAAGTGTAAGTCCCCGAAATGGAACAACATATCACAACAAACCCTGAGTGACTGTCAAAAGGTCAAGACCTGACCAACGAAGCCTTGGGATCATAAATTCATTCTGAATTTATCGTATCTTTCAAGATGAGTAAAGGTTCGTTGTGATAACTTTTATTCTTATGCATGTGACTAATAGACACATCAACAAGGCCCTCATAGAAGAACAACAAATTCAACAGATCTTCAAAGACCATTTTCAAACAATTTTTTACCCTTGTGGGGGAAGGAGCCTGTATGAGAACTTCTTTTGATCTAATTGACTAATGCAAGTTTGTCAAACACATTCCAAAAAGTTCCAAATGACAAATGTTGGGGTCAACGACCTTTGCATTGTTTAATGTTTCTTTCAAAACTGTTAGGTTTAGGTGATTCAAAATGGATTGTGTAGGAAAAACAAAAGCTTGAAATTCTTTTACATGAAATGTGTTCAAGAGATATTGTTTGTAGGGTGTAGGGCATCATCAAAAGGAAAAATTGGATACATTGAAAGTCTTCTCCCCAACCATAGCAAACTCACTTTGAAATCAAATTCCTCCCATAAAAAATGTTCACAATCAATGATGAAGGGACATGTACCATGCTTGTATAATTTTAAAGGTTTGTTTTTGACTTTGAGTGGACATAGACCATGGAAAATCATGTGAATTTGAGTCAAATGGTCTAAAATAAATTAAGTTCGTCATTCAATTTTCAAGCACATGACGATTCTTTTTGAGCCTAAAGAATTGAAGTAGTTAATCCATTAGTTGGGAGAAGAATATTTTGTAACTTTCCATTAATGACCCAGTAATTGACAAATTAGTAATTAGATCATTATCACGTCCATTTTTGAAGGTAGGGAAGAGGGCAATCAGAATAAAAAAGGAAACCACTGTAGGATTTTTTGCAAATGGGGATAACAATTCAATTGTTCATGTTTACCACCAACCTGTAACACTACCAATTGCAATATAAATACTGTAGATGAAAATCAATGAATACTTTATTTCAGGGTAGTGCTTGTACAATCCGAATGTAGACCAGAGAGGACTGTGTACCAAATCAGATTGCCTTCCTTGACAATGAGAAGCTTATTTAAAGTACTCGGCAGTTGCCAAATAGAACACAACCGTCGACAACCACTTACAACCAACTCCTAACAACTACCCACAAGCTGACAAGTAATTAATACATAGTCGGGTATAAACATATTAACTAAATATCACAAAGCCATTTTATGCTAATTACAGTTCCAAAGTGAATCTATAATTCTGTCATAAAATGTTATGGAAGAAATAAAAACATTTAGAATTTTTTCTCCATGGAATTTTCTACACCAAGAAGGATTAACAATCTAAATATTTATCTTTCACATGTATACATGTTTTCTTGTATTTTAGTTTAATAAGTAATGTAGTTGCTTTACTACAAAATGTCTAGGAATTATAGATTTGACATGTTATTGTTTTTCTGCACAGATAGATTAGAATTATAGTCACAATGATACTTTAGTTTGTACTTACTTATAGAATAGCCAATTACGGATCACTGGGCATCACAAATCTGAGAATTCAAGGTGCATCTTTTTAGGCAAATGGATAGCAAATGCAGTGCTTAGTGATGCTTTATGGAAATCTCTAACTTGATAATGAATTATAACTTCCCAACACATTCAAGAGAATACAGGTCCATTAAAATACAATATAATTAGGATTGCAAAGGATTTCAATCTCTTTAGTTTGACACAACTTAAGAGACTTAAGATTGCCTACCTGTTCTTAGTCATTTCCACCGGCAATATGAAGAACCACATAATGCTTGGAATTTAGCATCAAGACCTATTCTCTTACTCATGTGGTTAGTTTGGGAAAATATTAGCAAAGAAAGGTCATTTCTACTAGGGAGGTCCTTGGAATCAAAAGCTATAACAATGGCATGCATGAAGAGAATTAATACAAACTCAAAAATTCAGTGCCACTGACAAACCAATCTTTTAGGAGCTTTCGAAAATTATCCCTATTAATTCTCTTTCAAGTAGCCAATCCAAGGATTGGGACCATAATGGAGAGATTAAAACTGGAATAATAGAAATTCCTTTTATAGTAGTGACACCAAAGACTTGTGTGGTGGTGGAGCAACACAAGCATCCTCTATTGCTCAACACTTGATCAAAACATGTGGAGTATGTGGTCCAAAAGAAAGATGGAAAAATAGATGTTACCCTTTGGAAATTAAGAACTTTCAAGTGCAATGTTTTGTGGTGGTTAGTGCTTCACCGAAGCTTGTGGAGAAAATATGAGTTAGTAAAGTTGGCATCTCTGACTTTGTATTTCTTATAGGCAAGAATAATCGATAAACTTTGTTTTCTAGAAATTCCCCTTTGAAGTGACTTTTTTTGGCATGCCTGCAGGCATATTCCAATTGCTTATTCATTGCTCCTTTTGTTGGAGAGACATGGCATTAGAGAATACCTTGATGGTTAGGGACAGTTTCAGAAAGCCATGGTGTACAATAAGTTGTTTGCTATCAATGTTTTTTGGAAGAGAAGATGCAACATTTTTCTTTGGAAGAGAAGATGCAACTTTTCATGAGGAAGATTTTCTTGTCTGCCCTGTAAAGTTGAAAATGTTTAGAAGGGATCAGACTATGTACATTAAAGCCAGAATTAATTATGGAGACTTCATCCCATAGAGCAAAAGTGCAAATGTTAACGTTTCTAGGTTTTATGGCAGAGGATTTTCCTTTTCACTTTATTGTTTTTTTATAAAAATAAGACATTTATTGAAAATAAAATACCGAGATTACAGAGAAAACAACCCTAGAGAAAAGAGGGAGTATAGAAAAACAGGTCTACAAAGGATAGATAACCAGAGCATTAATGAGTTGCCCACCAAAGGAATCAGTAAGACCTAGCTTCATTGTTACTAGATTTTCTTTTTGCTTTGATTGTGGAATCTAAAATGGATTGCTTGCTAGTAGCTATGTTTTGGGAAGTCTCTTTGGATCTAATTTTGACATTCTTCTTTCTTCCTTTAGCTTTTGGCTAATGACATGAGAAGCAATGGAATCATCTTCTTCTGCCATTATACCATCATTGAGGGCTAATGCTAAACACATTCTTCTTCAGCTATGACTTTAGTAGATAATGTCTCCTTTCCAACAGATAATATCTTCTTTTTAGGAACTGTCACCTCTTTAGACTCCTTGTCCACTGAGACACCTAAAATTTCTATAGGAGCCATATCCTGGCACAAAGACAAAGGAGTTGCTGGAAAGGAGATCTTTTAATAGAAGGATCTGGATTTTCTTTGTGTTTGTTGCTTTTCCTTTTAGATTGCTGAAAGTCTTCATTTTTGGCTCTATTTTTGCTGGGTAGATTTAGGCTTTTTAGGACAATTTCTTTGGAAATGCCCATGCTCATGACATAAATTACAGTTAAAAGAAATATGTTCATAATCAATTTTCTGGGAGAAAACCTTATCCTTCAATTTCAGATTGATGGCCTCAGGAAGCTCATTAAGGAGATCAACTTCCACACAAATACGGGCAACATAATAATTCTTCTCTTTGAGCTGAGGCCATGTCTTGTATGCCTGAATAGCATTGCCTATTGCCTGAAGGGCTTCATCATTCCAAAAAAACAAGGGGGGAAGGGGAGTCTTGCCCAATCCGGCACTCCTGAGGGAGTTTCTTCATTTAGATCAAAATTAGTAGGACCAATGATTTAGATACAAGCCATAGGTGCTCTTAAACCAAGGACCACTATGAAAAATTGGATCTTTCTCCTCTTTGACTGAGAAGGAAGCAATGAAAAATCCCCTCCCACAATTTGAAATATCTGTGTCCCCTTGAATCTTTGGCCTCCATTCTCTGTTCATTCAGTGTTCCAAAGATTTGGAAGAGGGCCAAGCACTAGTAAACTTGCCCACCAAAGCCAGTTCATTAAGACTAGCAAGCAACATGGTAGTCTCCCCAAAGGGAATATCTATTGTAGGGATCTCATCCCGACAATAGACCGTTTGAAGTTTTCCGATATCATTTAGAATGGGGAGATATGTAGCAGTAGAGGCAATCAAATTCAAAGAAGGATTCAACTTTGTACCCAATCCAGCAGCTGCACCATGGTAAGAATGAGGAGCCATAAGGGCGAAAAACTACTAGAATCCAGGTGGTGCATGCAGCACAGAAGATCCCACAACCAGAAGAGGAGAACTAAAGTGACCAAGTATCAGACAAAGGCAAGGGGCTGAAGCAGAACCAGGCGGCCATAGGCTTGCTGCCCAAACCCTAGTGCAGCATTTTTCCGAGAGCCTTTTTTCGGAGGATATCCCCTTTTCCTTTTCCCTCTTCACTTTATTGTTCAACCAATGCAAATCTTGTGTTTTATTATGTAATATAAGATGCATTAGTTAAGGGAAAAATACTATTTATGGCTACATGCAATCCATTATTCAAGGTTGTTTGATATGTTGCTCTTCTTGTTTATTTCTTCATCCCAAAAGACAAGTAAGGTCTTTTTCATGGAAAATTTATGGTCTTATTTTTGTACGTCACAAGAAGACAGTTCATTCTTTATCAGCATTAGACATGAAACTTCAGGTAGAAATCAGAAATTTGAATAAAGGAATAGAAGCTACCCTAGGCCAAAGAAACATTTTCCTCAAAGTGTGATGCTGTTGCCAACGATTGTAACCAAAAACACCAATAATCATCGCCACCTTTCCAACTGCACTTACAACACCCATAAATTCTTCACCAAAGCCAGGACCTGCCTTGGGATCTGTAAGCCAGAAAAACATTGCCTCAGAAATATCTGGGCACAATGAACCCTGCAAAAGGGAATCAGAATATATAGAATAAGCAAATATTGAAATTTAAAAAATAGGCCATAATATCAAACTATTAAAAGGTAATAACACATAACCAATGATATTAATGCCAAAGATGAAGGACGGTCTTTTTCATTAAATCCTACCGTGGACAAGAAATCTGGAGAGCCATTTTTAACAAAATGAGAAAATGGAAGATTCAGTTATAAAAAATCCAATATCCAGGACTTATTGATTTGAAAAAAACCTGAGAAAGGTAAATGTAGATTGCAGGCCTCCAAAGAACAGGATCTCGCAGAGTTTTCCCAAAAAGCTGAAGAGTATGCATCAGTGCTTTGAATTGAAATTTAAGCACTGTCTTTGGCAAACGACGTTCTGGAAGCGCCAATGCTGCAACAATAAGCAGAAGTGGTGCAACCGAAACTAATAGGTAAGAATGTTGTGGTCCCAAACCATGTACTGCTGTTCCAGAAACCCCACATCCAACTAAACCCCCAGCTGCCAAACTCCCCAAAGCTAAGCTCTGCATGATGTAACAAACACAAATAAGTCTTGAAGTATACTTTTAACCTACAAGTCTTATTAACTCTCGACAGATTCTCCTAATTTTCTAGCTAAATTTGCTTCCATGGGGCAGAGGCCACTATCTGTTAGGTCGGTTGTGCAGCAGATTCTCTTATGCCAGGATTCATTACATCATATCTACACATCTACGACATGCTACTCAATTGAAAGCACTTAATTTATGATTCTAGATGATTGAACTCTCCTTATGCTTAAGTCATTATTAAAACTTGTGTGGCTCCCCACACCCACTTGTAGGATCTAGCAAAGTGCTTACAAAGCAGATCTTTAGAACTTAAAATCATATCAATGTGTGGGCTAACATGATCCATTTACAAAAAGAAAAGAGTTGCATCTGAATTCTTCCAGGCTATAGACTTTTGATTTACAGAAACACCTTATTTATCACTGTGAAGTTCTGCATGTAAGCAAGGGGGCCAACAGGAAGATTCCAGTGTCATGAACCTATAGCAAATAGTTAAATAAGTACTCGAAAAGTAGAAAGATCTCTTTCTCCAATATCTAAGTTCCTCGAATAACCAGAAGTCTATTGTGAAGAAATATTGACTTGCCGCCCATGGTTCAGATTCCAAGATCCATTATATATAGGAGCAAGAGCTGCAATGATGGATCTTTGCCTATATCAGTTGAGGGCCTAAATATGAATGCTATTTACTAGTTCTATTCCATTACATGCTTTTGTTATTTAATGCTGCAATATATGATGCATGATTTTCAAAAGATAAAGAAAAACCAAATGTTATTCAATTTAAAATTCCATGTTTCATTCAACAGTTCATAAGTGGCAGCATTAGATGAATTTACTAAAAATGTTTAAACTGTTAAATCATAAATAAAATCACAAATATGAATGAAATTACATGTGAAAACAGTTTCTATGACAATTTCAGTTTCAGTACTAGCTAATCAAGCTTACTATTTTAAACTACAGCTTGATACTGAATAAGAAAATTCAGCTCATTAAATGTATATCCTATTTGAACTTGAAAATTATAGTCCTCCAATTTTGTTTGAAGGAGCTTGTAACGAAAAGCTTACATTACAAATAAAGACATGATTTATATAACACTGGGTGCATATTTCCAGGGTGTAATTTGTATAACTATAATGAAACAATGATTTCATATATCTACGGCATAGTTATCTGGAGACGTGGGGGTATGGGTATTGGTACAGGGACGGAATGGTGTTAAAATTAGGATATATGGATAAATGAATAAGGGTATGGCTATGTTATATGATATAGGGTATAAATTGTGTCGCTGTAATGAATCCTTTGAAATGCATGTTTACCCTGCCAATGAAAAAAGGTGCTAGAAAAGATAGAAAACTCCTTCAGTTTTATTCTTGATATTTATTAGTGATGCTGTAATGCATACCCGACCAGTATTATTTAATGGTTTGAATGCTCAAAGGCATCTGCTTCTAGAGTTTTAAAAAACAAAACACTATCGTAAGAAAAGAATCTCCTTTTAGAGTTATAGAAAAACACTAATGTAGGGAAAGAATGTAAGAGAAAGACAGTACATTACACGAATTTCATACTTGTAAATCACTTGAAAGTGTGGGAGCAATTTTACTATACTGTGCAAGTGCAACATCTGCCACAACGTCTGGAAACGCATTACATAGAGCAACTGCAGCCATCAAGAAGGCAGCTGTCCAAGGTGTTAGCTTAAGGAAAGCAAGTGCCCAAAGACAAAGGAACCCAGCAATTCCACATATGACTAAATATGGCCACCTTTTGTACCTGTGATTTCATGGTAAAGCAGTAAGATTCCATTGAATCGTATCTAATCATACCCAAATACATTTCAGCCTGTGTAATTTAAAATAATTGAACTTTATTTCTCGTCTTTGAATAAAGCTTCATTTATGTCCTAGGAAAATGGTCATGGAGATACAGTAGTAAGGAGAAATAAAGTGTATCATTGCAGAACCCAACAGAACATACCCAGCAATGGGAAACGTGTCAGTGATGAGCCCATAGATTGGTTTTATGTCCCATGGTATACTTGATAAAGCCTGCCAAACAAAACCATAGAGATAATCGTCCACATTCTTTTAGCTTCTTGATAAAAATTTAGTATATGAAGATGACACGAGAATTATAAGACAAGACAAGACTTGCGTCATATTGATTGTGACTGTAATATATGCAAAAATGTGAGCATTCACATGGTTTAAAATTTCAAATAGCATATGAAATAAGGGCATCATTGTATCAAAAAATGTATTCAATCAAAATGTCATTTTGTTCTCAAAGAAAAGTTTAGAAGTTAAGCCGCAAAGCTCATATCAGCGTTTGACCACCTAATGATTACTATACACTAGCTAAAGAGGGTCAAAAGTCAGATTAACTTAGATTACCAAGCTGGAGACAATCAGCAAACAATCTCTTATAAATGTTTCAATAAGGATATGAGCAACCCATTAACAGCATTAGCTTACAGCCAGTCATTGACTACAAGCAGCAGTCTTGGTTCAGTTTTCAAGTTCTCATGGCTTGAATAACTGCTAGTTCTTCGTGGAATATGGGGTGCCCATGTTCAGCATCATTTATTTTCTTACTTTTATAGGCAATAAGCTTACTGTTTTTTGCTGATATAAGGACTCTTAAGAGTAACTGCCATTCTCACTATCGATTGTAATCAGTTTTGTTGGGTTAAGTAATGTTTCAATTGGTGCTTCTAGTAGTCACTAATAGGTTTTTGGAACGCTCAAGCCTATGGTTAGATACTTTTTCTTCATATAGTTTGTTTTTCTTACATTTTGTATCATTATGACATGATTCTTCCATGTTCTATAATGTTGTTTTTGAAAACCCAGTTATATCCTAAAATTATGCCATAGTTTCTCATTGGAATTGATGTCAAAATCCAGTAGATTACTATATTGTTGGAATGGTATTTTGTGTAGGTTCCTTTTTTTATCGTGCTATTGTTAGGGTTAGCCGGCAGAAGATATCAATTAAATGCAAATAAAGATTAAACATAGAAATGGAAATACACAGAAATAATAATAGCGAGAGACAAGTTTTAACGTGGTTCACCCAAACTCGGGCTACATCCACCAAACAGAGAGTCCAATATTATTATCCAGTAAATCAAACCGATTACAATCAGAAATCCCTGCAACTCAATACCGCTGCAAACTGCTACAATACAAATATCAAAACCCTAACCCTTAGCCGCTTTTTATCAAGTTTTTTTGTCAGTTACAAAAATAGGGTTTTCTTATGTCGGTCAATGAAAAATAACTCCCGGTGCTTTATAAAATAATAAAAAACCGTGTGAGGTTTCGGGGGCGTTGCCCTCGAGTTCCCACGGGGGCGCTGCCCCTCGACCCCGCCCTGTATCGTGACAGGGAACGCGCCAGGGGCGCTGCCCCTGGACCCCGCAAGGGGTGCTGCCCTTTGACCCCATAGGAATTTGGGGGGAAACCGCGCTGATAAAAGTGGGGAAAATTTAACCTCCGAGTCTGATTAGGCTCCATATAACAACAGCTATTTCTACACCATATTTGTAAACTGACTCAGCTGTAGAGATGTTAGCCTTTTGGAGAAAACTGTTAAGAGGTCTATTAATGTGTGTATCCTAGATTTACATGAATTTCAGCTTCTTTTTAGTTTGGTTTTCTTCCAAGCACTGAAGTTCAGTGAAGTCAATTATGTGATTGTTTTCTACTGATTTTTAATAGTTCATAAATTGAGTTTTGTTAACTATGAAAACTACATTTGTTACTTTGATTTCTTTATGTGCTTGAGCTGTGTTTAATTGTGTTTTTCTTCTCCAAAAATTTTAGAGGTGAAATCTACTTAAAGTTTGTGTTAGACAAACCACTTTTCTTATATTGGTAATTTTTGGCCTTGTTTAAATTCTCCTGTTTTTGGGAGGGTGGACTGCAGCTTTGTTTTCAGACCTCTATTTTGAGGACTTGTTGGAAGCTTGAGCTAAAGTTTTTGGTTTGTTTGGGACTACTACTATCCACAAGCTTATATGTATCTAAGTATTTGGTATATTTCTAGAAGGTTGGGTAGCATTTTTGAGAGATTCCTGATGGAAGGATAGCTGAATTTTGGTTTGATGTGGATTCATTTTTAGGCATTTTGCCTCTTTCTACCAATCCTTCTTATCAGCCGATTCAAACTATTTTCAAACAGCAAGGTTGTATCTATCTCCTTGATTATACTCTCCCACCACTTCTCTCAATATTTTGTCATCCATGGAATGTTGTTCCATTTTGTAGAATTCAAGATCCACCTTTTCGTGCTGCTATTCAAAGCCTCCTAGCAAAATTTTGCCGGAAAAAATTGATATCTTCAGTTGTTAATATTGAAAATAAGGGTGCAGGGTAATGTATATTGTCAGCACTAGCTATTATTCCATCTCTACGCATAGTGGATAGTATTTTCACAGGGTTTCCTGGCTATGAATATATATGACATTCCAATGCTTGGCCTATTGTTAAATCTTTTATGTGGTTAATGCTACAGAATAAAATTTTAAATGATGATACTTTGTGTCAAAAAGAATGATATTGTCTCACAAGTTATGTGTGCTATGTTTAGTACAATATAGAAATGTTTTTCATTTATTTGTATCATATGCTTTTGCATGGATATGGCTTGCGTTTTTTTATTGTCATCTCCAAGTTCCAAGTGCAAATTTCCACTGTTTAGAAGATATCTTCTTGTTGTGGCCAAGAAGAGAAAATGTATCTTTTAAGGTTCACTCCATATTTTGTTTGTTGGACAATTTGTTTAAAATGGATTTATCTAATTCTTGCCACAATTAAGAGAAGTAGAGGCTCTTCCGAGGATAAAAATGTGTTTTGTATGCCATAGCACATGCCACTTCCTCTATCTTGCTTGACACATCCAATCCAGCAAAATTGTTCTTTATATTTGGGGAATCCCATCTGTATATACATTGGTCCTATGCCACCAAGCTCGGGAGATCTGCTTCATGGAAATCATCTCAACCACAAACTAGAAATTAACTTCAATGGCAGTGATAAGTTCAACCAAGGACAAACTACCATAGTAGGGTTATATGCAGCCACAAGGGAAAGGTAAGGCTGGCTTACACTGCCAGCATAGGCACCCAGCCAAATAAATTGGCAAAAATGTTGGGACTTTTCAGAGGATTGCATTCCCAAACTCCCTATATACCATTTGTCCAATTCAGTTACTATACTAAATTCATGATGTAATAAATGTTTTTTTAATTTGGCTGTTATTTAAAGGCTATGGATGCTAAGCCCCACCTTTTGTCTTTTCAAAGTGCATGAGACCATCTTAATATCTGCTATTTGCTTTTCCTTGGTAAACAGTTATTATTCTAGCACTTATTCTGGTCCTTTGGGTTCATTATCAAATTAGATACACTAGTTTGTTCCATAGAATCATGATTGATGGTATCGCTGTTAACGTTTGGGCCTGAGCAGGCAGTTTATGGTTTTCAATTGTTAACTTTTTTGATTGCAAAGATTTGTCAACTATACCGTGGAATAGATGGTCCAGTCCATTCAGCAGCCTTTAATTTGTCTTAAGACAGTTAAAATTAAAAAAATTGCTTGCAAGATTAGGAATGGATAATCACCATTTAGAAGTAAGAATTTTCTTGATTATAAAAGAAACCTATTCCTCATTTCATCAAGATGGAGTATGACAAGATTCCTTGAATTCCAAAGTGGAACAAAGGAATAATGGACTGTAAGCACCTCCATGTTATCTGACCGGGATCAAGTGTTTTTAAAATATGTATACTGAAAAGGGAGAGAAACCTGTGGTGATATGCACCCAATGTCCAAGAAACTATTTGTTGATAGAGCACACATAGTCCAAATGCGTGAAGAAATGTTAAACTAGAGTCACAGTTAGCTTATAATGGGGAAAGTTAAGAGATGGTTTCCTACATAGCTTTCTCAGATAACCCACCTCAGATCTATAGAATTAGCACTCAAAACTACATTTGAAGATAGAGGAAGCAAAAAGATGATCTTAAGCAGGCGTGGAAATTGTAGTTCACCTGAACTAAGTCACCACAAACAAGAATGGTCAACACAAACAAGAATGGTCAACATCACTGAAAAAAATTGAGAGGAAAAGTGAAATAGGTTCTTTTCATTTGAAATTTGCCACAAAGCATTAACCTAGATTTCAATTTTTTTATGGAAACAACAGATTCTACAAAATTCCAAATAAGCTGATGTGATCCACTAGCAATAGTTGCATTACGTGTCCACCTAATTTCCACTAGCAATAGTTGCATTACATGTCCAACTAAGTTCAAATCCCCCATAGAAATAGGGTGACATATAACTCCAGCCATGAGGTTATTATATCACAGTTATGTGGTACTTCTAAGTTGACCCATGTTTATATATCTTAGAAATGTGGTTCAAGCTTAGCCCACCTATAAATCTAAAGGCAAACTATAAGCTCACCCAACATTTATTGGGCTGAAAAACAATTACACATACTATCTTGGTACGTAAATTGGTTACACTTACTGCTGTCATTTTGTCTCTAGTACACCCAAGGGGGTCTGAACATGGGCCATCATCATGGCATTCACTCCACCTTACTATTATTACTACACAACTCATTAGACCATGTCTTGGGTAGATATCAAGAAGCCATTTTAGCCCATTAAACCTGCAACTTATTGGCTGATTTTGAAATGGTGTGCCAAATTATGTAAGGGAGTGGTCCAGGGACTATTTTGGTGGAGCAGGTGTCTTTTTTTCTGCTATAGAATAAAATAGAATCTTGTCTAGGAACATAGGAGCCCTTAATTTTTAGATTTTAGATTTTTAAGCGCTGTTTTTAGAGTCGGGCTGGAAATTTCTCCAACAATTTAGGAGATTTTGTTGCCACATGTCATTCGTCTACAACTTTTAGATTCCTGCCAATAAATTTAGGTATAATTTTTGGAGGGAATTTTTTTTAGCTTCTCAAAAAATTCAGTGATTTTTTTTAGCATTCACCATTGCTAAAAAAATCGTGAGACTACCAACATCCTAAATTTTCAGAGCTTAAAATTTTAAGCTTGCCCATGGCTACAAAATCCACAAAACCACCTGCTTGTAAAAGCTCCTAAAAATTTTCAGAAGCACTCGCTGAAATGTTTTAGGAAGCTTCCTCCCTCCATGGGACCACTATCTAATGCAATTCTGATTTGTTAATGGGTTTGACAAAAACCACATTATTTGTGGTATATCACTTTAAATCGTTATACCGAATAAAAATGGGTGTTCATATAAAATGAAAAGTAGAGCAAGAAACGAGTACCATGAAAGATTGAGTATAAGCTGGCTGCATCTTCTGCACATCTTTCCAATAATAATTAGTTACAAGGCTCTTCATTGCTTCTGCATAGCCTTGAGTTACACCATAAAAAATCATAACAAACCCAACAAAAGGACCTCCAAATGCATCCTTCATTATTGCAATCCATTTCAAAAATTGCATTACAACTTCCAATGGACTGCTCCATCCAACTCCTTTACTACGCCCCTCTGATGTGAATTCATCCTCATTGTCACTGTAACTGTTGCTGCTGATTACAACACCCGTTTCTGTTTTTGTCTGGGGTTGCAGCTCTAATAAAATGGGAACTGCCTCGTCTTCTTTCTCCATCCAAAACAAACAAACACCCACAAACTTTTTTTGTTGGTTCTGATTGAATTAAAACATCTGCCATTCACATTCATAGCTTCTGTTTCTATTTATCAGAATCAGGATCAGAATGCATTCTTCTTTATCTGAGAAAAAAAAATGTTTAAATTCTAAAACAAATGTTTTGAGACTGTCAAGAATTCAAAATATTGTGCACACGTATATGGTTACATTCAAGCAATCTTTTGACTTTTTGAACTTCATTTTTTTTAATTTCCTGTACTACGCACGTAGATGAAGTTGACTTTTCAGATTCTTTTCTTGAGTTCTGTACCACCTGTTGGTGTACGTGGACTGTATGCAGCCCAATCCTACATGGTTGTAACGCATGTTCAATCCTTTACTATTTGCAACGTCCTGTCATCTACCACTACCTCCTCTCTTTATACATCGACTTCTGCATGCTCTTATTTTTTCCCACGATGAGGTTATTCCTTAGGTGGTGATTGTAATTGACTATTATTAGTCTGGAGTGGAGTTAAACGAATATTGCTGTAGGAACAGGAGAGTTTATATTATTATGGATTATGAGCTGTATATGTAATTTTGTATGAGAGTTTATTTTCTGATAATACAGAGAGCAATCCCCTACGTTAAAAAATTTGTCTATCTTCTGTATTTATTGAAGTATAATTTCTGTGTTTGTTTCATTGTTTGCTTTGGTCTTTATCGTTTTCTGCATTCAACACCACGTTGTCAAGTTCAAAATAGTGGATGTGTTTTTTAGTTATATAAATTTATTTTTAAAAAATAAAATTTAATTAAAATAATTAAGTGTAAGCAAATATTTACAATTTTACATAAATGTTTTAGGGTAAAATGAATTAGTTAATATTGATAGATAAATAATATTAGAATTGATAGTCAGGATTTTTTTTTGGGATGAATTGGACTATATTAAAACTAAAGTTAGAGAGTATAGTCAATCTTTAAAAAAAATAGTTAAAATGAGAGACTAAGTTTCAAAAAAGTAGTAGCCCTAAAAAGAAAATAGCCATAGAAGCCATGACCCCCAAAAGGATAACAATTGTCTAAGACCATTTAGTAATAGTTAGGATTGATTATGACACTGAAATAATGTTTGGGATTCAAATAATGAATACAAGTACATAGCTCTTAGTTTGATATTCACTAGACTTCGTTAGATTTCTCAATTGATTCATCCTTGTACTAGAAATTAGGGTCTATTAGAGAATTGTATATGTATGAGTGAATTTTTTGTTTGATTATGAGTCACTTCCATTATTGAAAATTGTTTTGTATGACTACATAATCAATTGTGCAACTTGTGGATTAGAACTTTTATGTGGATCTAAATTTTAATTGTGGAACTTTGTAAGTTTCAAGTCTAAAACCTACTTGCCTTGATTTATGTAACCTGCATAAAAATGGTGATGTAGAAAAAAGGAGTTTGCAAGACTAGGAAATATTCTCCCTTTTTTCAAACTCATAGGATATCGATTTAACGATTTTGTACAAAGATCAAAGACAACAAGCATTCATACAATATCTCTAGAATGTTGATGCCACTTGATAATACTTTGATTCTCCTAGATGTTTGGAAGAGGTGTTCTTTCAATGCACTAGATTATATATGTTCAAATGAATTAGGGTTATTCTTAAATACAACTCCAAAGGTGTAAGTGAAAAAAATAGAGATAAGGATATGGATATCATTTTTTGGTACACGCTCCCTTATATAAATGCTACAAAAGAAAATGATCTAATGAGTAGTACTTGGTAAGTACTCTAAAAGATATGCATAAACATAACTACTAACTATCGATGAATAAAAATAAAATAGGATATTGCCTAAGGGTAGCTAATAAGGCTTGCCAAGGACCAATTGACATAATAAAACTTTGGCTCAACGATAGTAGGATATTGCCATGATGTAGCTAGTAAGGTGGTACCAAGGGGTAGCTATAGGATACTGCCCATGGCAGTTGATAGGGTATTGTTTGTACCAATAGTAGTAACATGGTTCCACTTGGAACTAAATGACCATGGGACAGGTGCCCAAAACTATATTCATCAAAGGATAATAGTTCCCTGATAAGCTCCTCTCTAATTAGCTACATATAATGGATGCAAGTAAATTGGAGGAAAGGAGAAGAAAATTATAAATTGATGTGATCATGTAAACCCAATATGTAGGAATGCAAAAAGATACCACTGTGTGACAAGCATGTAATGATGTGATCTTGATAACTTGTAGAATGATAGGAAGGTGCCCCCACCATTGCCCCCAATTAGGGTCTTAAATCAAATGCAATAACCATGAATGATAGGTAAGGATATTATAAGCACAAACAAGTGTGATATCATCATGTGATGAGTGTTAGGAAAAACTATAATCATCCTATATTATATTGTAACATCCACGTTCTAAAAGTAAAAACCAAAAATAATTTCACCATAAAGTAACTTTACAAGGTAAAATGGGACAGAGAAAATTTTTCTTTTATTCAACCTAAAGTCGAGTAATTACAATTACAAGATATCTCATAACAAATACAATAAACCATATTGACTTTCTCAAGTACAATGTTTACAAAAATAAATCAATTATAAATACCTGAATCAGATAGTATTTTACTTAGTCTCAAACAACACAAGTCTCAAAGTTATACTGCATCCGGAAATCTGACATCTTTATCACAAGCCTCGGCATGTCTTCTGCTAGAGAGAGAGAGTATCTTTCCAGTGATTTACCTCCAACCACAGACCATCGGTCTCCCGCACTCCTTCCTAACCGGAAGTGGCCCTACCCTTCACGAGAAGTATAGACCAAGGAGACCAATGGTAATTTGCCTTTCCGAGTACATAGTGTTGTATCTTACACAACTCTATCTATCATACAACCCTAGATACCCTCTAGCTACGTATGATTCCCGATAGGATGTGCAATCCAGATACAGTGAACCGACAATGCATGCAGAGACATATGCATTACTATGGCCATAGTTTTCAATATAAATTAACGTTCGCAATGAACGATGTCGTACTGTTCACCCACTCCAACTCAACTTGGATACTATCATATTCCTACAGTTCGACTTGGTCATCTTTGTTTAACCTTTGAATTATGATGTTTGAACAATTGAGTCTTCCCGACCCATACATGTTTTCTACACTGTCTATAATCCATAGACCTGTTCAACTTTCTTTCTTTATGAGGACTCTCATTGCTTCATCGCAATTCCTGAGGTCCATGACTTTTGTCTCATAATAAAATATAGATAGACTAATTACGACTAAGATGATAACCTTACTTAGGTTAAGCAATATAGTCTTGGAAACTAATTTCCCTTAAGTAAGACTCATTACACATAGTCAAGGCACAAGACCCTTCCATCACGATCTAAATAATGATCTCAATACCTTAATATAATAATTACCATATCCAGGTTAGTTAAGGTTTAACTAAAGAGTTTCATTTAACTCAAAATTAGTCTTCTTGACTTAGATAGATTCTCCAGACACCATCGTTGTTCCAAAAATCATAAGAAATAACTTTCTATACTTGGGTATCTCCTTGCATCCTTGCATCATCTGAGATCCATAACTTATCGACACTTAATACTTAAGTCAAATTGAAAACAATCAAATAGGTTTATACACCAAAAAATTAATGAAAAACTTTAGGGTTCTTACCCCTTTATCATTGATTCATAAGGTAGTCATAAAGGTAAATTAAATAATATTACCCTCCTAGGTCAACCTAGGGTTTGTCTTTCCTTTTCCATGATAATGGAATATCCAACAATCAATTCTAGAAAGAAAAGTGTTTAAGTAAGTGATTTTTCTTTAGTCTTCTTTTTGACTTAAAGGTTGTTTCAAATTTCCAAACAAGTCTCCTTTAAATTATAAGAGAATACCTCAATAACAATAATGCCAAACGATTCAACTCTGAGTCTAAGCTTCTCCCAAGTTTAGTTTGATTCCAACTAGATTGATAGTCTAATCCCATTTCCTATCCGTTTGAATTCATGTTAAAGTTCTCCTTTTGCATACTAAACTATATAGAGTCAACAATAAACAGAGTGTTTTCATCTAAGTTGATGTAGGGAAATCCACTCACTTTGGACATTCCTAGAACAAAATATACTCTTAATGATATTAATAACCTTTTAAAACTAAAGTTTTCTAAGAGCATAAGAATATTTACTATTTTTGAGACATCTTAAGCCTTGCAAGTTCTTCTCTGACAAGTAAGAATAAACATTCATAGTTAGAGTACTTGCCCTTACATTGTCGATCTATTAAGTGATCTCAAAGGTTTAGATTATACAATTACCCTATTGGTCAAGTTTAGGTTTTGTCCTCACTATTCCACCTTAATGGAATAACAAACCTATAAATACATAGAGTAATAATTTAATAAGAAAAAGGGTCAACCTCCTTGTCGATGATGTCATTCTAAGTTTCTCAACCCTTGGCTAGATAGAAGATTGTTTTCCATTGTTCTTACCACTAAGAGGATGTTCAATCTTTTACAACTAGGTTATTCTTCCCTTACAAAGAGATCTTAATTATATCTTGATTATATCTAACCTTATGGTTCCATATAAGTCTAAAATATTGACTAAGATTGATTTACTATCAAATAATGTACAAAGACTAGTTTAAGTTATTGTCAACCTAGGTTTATTGTCTAAGTTATTTTCCACATACAAAAATATATCTAATGTAGCCATAACACGCTATTATAATCAGAGGTCTTTTTCTCAACTGCAACCTATTGTTTTGTTAGTTGCTCTACAATACTCATAGCATGATTTTACTAATCACATGATGACTCTATCCTAGAGTGAATGTAATAGTCTCAAGCTTATTAGTTCATATGAAATCATTAACCAAAGCATCCCAATACTGGCGTAAATCTGAATTGATTACATTGTTCAAAAAGGGGTCTTCGATATGATAACGAGAATGGAGACATTTTCAAATCTATTTGAATAGAGTCTTTGGAATGTATATACAAACAAAAATATAATATGTTTATAATGATTAGCAGAAGTTCTCTCAAATTAAACATTCCTACCTATATCACTGTCTATATTTATCCCATGATTTTGAAATGATACCAGTCTAACCATCATTCGAAATAACAAGAAACAATGACTCCTATTGGTCAAAATGACTCTAAACATAGTTAACTTCATTAATCAAAATTACCCGCACATGCTAGACCTCAAAACTTCCTCTATTTCGTCATCCATGGACATCGACCTTACAAGATAAGAGCAGTGATTCTGAGTTTGAAAGAAGACTACAATATAAAAAAATAGTATAGCAAAATCTATGCAAAAACTTTATGTAAGGAAAAGAACCTGTTTAGACGAGCTTCTAAAGATCCTAAGGAAGATTATGCACGTTCCCCGTGATCTCAAGCTTACACTGATGCTCATTATCCCTTCCTTCTACGTTATGCTCTACCCTCTACTCGTTTGCCCACTCGCTCCCCTCTATTACTTGCCAAAAGTAATGTTATACCATTCTCCCCTCTATTTCTGTCATGCACAGCGTAACCGCTCCAAGCTATCCCTCCGCCGTTTCTTAACATCCACTGCCTAATCTTTCACCTCCTGCGAAGAAGATCTTTCCCTTCTCTCGAAGACCACCCCAAAACTCACTCCCAAAAACCCGCTCTAACACCTTCGGTAATCATTGCCTTTGCATTCATTAGAACCAGTGGAGTGTTTGAACCCACACGGGCATATATATATCCCACTCTGATAGAATTTTATGATCCTGTATGAACACATCAAAAGAACCCTCATCCCCAGAGATCCATTGGTAAATACTATCTCTGCAACTTATTGGCAGCGTACCACCTCTTAACTTGCTCGCCCATTCCACTTCTCACTACCTCCCCCCACGATCCAAGCTCCCCCAACCTTTTATCAACTGTCGTTTCTCCTCTTCATAGCGACGACAGGTCCTCCTTTTCCTCCACCTCGCGCGGGGATCTCTCCAATGGCTTCCCCACTCACTCTCTTCCCGTCGGTTGAGGAGGAATGCCACTCGCATAACTGTTATCTCTCTCCCCCATGTCGCTGTTTACTCATGCATAAAAGACTGCGAAGGGTTATTCGATGGACCCCAAATAAAGGAGTACATGGTCAAAAACAACTACCCACTCAAAACAACTTACCTAAAATAGCAATGACACCTTCCTAGTCAGCGAGCAAATAAGTCATTAATAGCACGAAGATCATCACACAAATCTAGTGGTGTTCACAGTTTAGAAGCCCACTCAAGGTTATAATAAACACAAAATGAAACCATTAAATCATGGCTTTAATTCGAGCCTATCCACTCTCTCGTTCACCCAGGGTTGATTAAAACAAATGCCCATAATCAAATGCCCACAAATTGTGGACTTCTCCACAATAAAAGACATACACTGCTTATGAAGAAAGTGTGGGTAGAAATTGCCTTCTAAAAGTTTAAAGATTCCCTCTTCGATATATCAAAAGAAAAGAATAAATTGACATGGTAATAGAGAAAGGTGGTTAATACTAATTTGACGACCATACAATCAATCACTAAAATTTATGGACAATGTGAACGGGTCGAGTTTACCTCCCCATCACAATTCATCAATAAAATCACGTCAACTTGACAAGATCATCTGTTGACGTTAAACATCGACAATATTTGCATCATCTAACTTGATGGGAACGTCTCGACATTAAAGAGGCGACAATAAAACCTTAAGTGACCCAAGAAGAGTAATGCAACCGTTTTACGGCTATGACATTGTTTACTTTGCAAATGACTATGTCGACTCATCATCGACTTGATTAAATAATAATCAAGATATCGACTACCTGTCGATTAGATTTGAAAATAACTAGCAAGACAAGACTTACCTCATACGACTCATTGGTTCACATTATCATTTAACACTAGACTCGTTTGGCAAACAGACCACTCGTATTCCATGGTCTATATCTCCCCTCTCGAAAGATACTCTCTCTCTCTCTTCTCGGAGAATCAATAACCTGTATTCCTATTTTCACTTGTCATCAAACAATATGTAATCAGTGCATCATTATTCAATTTATTCAACTAATAAATCAAATCTCATCATATAGTTATTAAATCGACAATAACAAAATTATTTGCATGATTTCATAAATGATATTCAATATAATTTTATGTCATATCCTGTCGTAAGTCTATAACATCACAACAAATTTACTTATGCCCAAGTAAAAAGTATAAGTATAGCAAGTTAGAAAATAGGGATGTAACATATATGATCATAAGATTCAAATATTGTTAGCATTAACATGAGCCAATAAGACTAGCATAAGATACAAGCATGGTAATCATGGAAGATTATATAATTAGCACAAGAAAATATCATGTTAGTGGAATGTGTGATCAAGAATGTTAATCACAATCATTCGAATCATAAGGATAATCATGTAAGTGTATCTTACAATCATAAGGATAATCATGTAAGTGTATCATCATTATTGTAGAAATGTGGTGAAAGCCATGAAGGATATGCATCCTCATGGGTATGGACCAAAAATGATATAACAAGATTTGTATCATGTAGGCTTAGTTTGGATCAATATTTCATTGTGATTTGTACTTGTAAAATGCTTTCAAAAGTTGTGTACTTGTGTAAAAAATAGTAATAAGGTATGCCATGTGTAACAATATGATGCATCTACACCATTTTGGAAAAGTAAACATTATAATAAATGTTGGTGTATAAAATATCTCTCAAACTTTGTTAATGCCATATGTCATGTGGAAATGGCCACAATAGCTAGATAGAACCTTCTCAAGTATGTGTTTTTAGATGAGATCAAGGGTTGAATCAATGGGGATTTCATAGTAGATCCTCAAATTTAAATCATCAATGAGGTCATGTGTCAAAATTGAGTAATATGGCATTCAAGTATGGGTGAGGTGTAAATTTGATTAATTTATCACAACTCTGGATATGGTATGGGGTAAAAAAATTCCAAGCATGTCCTTATTAGCCCTTGCCTAGGTAGGTACTATAGTGATCAATATTTTCTTTTACCTTTAACTAGTTATTATAAATAGTACCTTCAATCCAATGAAAAATAATAATTTTGTATACAATTTTCTACCATAATGCTTACATCATAAAAGATGCACATATTTTAACTAAAAATGACAAAAAATACTATTTAAGTTGAATGCTATTGGCTAAAATAATTCGAGATCAAGCTAAGGGAAGATCTATAGATTAAGAGGATTATTAGAATCATTACCTTCTCGTAAATCTTTAAAACAAAATTCTAAACACTTTTGTGCAATTCAAATTGTATGGTAACCAATATTATATTGGCCTAATATTTTGGTAGAAAAAGATAATATCACAACTAAATGAGGAAAGGCACAAATTATATGTGTAAAAACCTAACAAAAAATCTAATTTTGATGTATATACATTGTCTCTTCATATAGCATGCTTTTTCTCCCTTCACATATTGAGAAACTATTTATGACTAATTGATAGTAAGTATGAGAGTTTTAGCACAATATCATGAACCAAGCATACGCTAAATCAAAGGAATCTTTTGAGGAGGTTTATTTGTCCTTTTCTTGTTCTCTCTTTTGGGGAGGAGTTTTTTCCCATTGGGTTTTCTCACTTTCTCTATTTGTGAGAGATCCTTGTTACATGGGTACCTCATCAGGGCTTGTTGTTGGGACCCATCCTTACATTTTTATATTTTTTAGTGTTTAGCTTTCTCCCTAAGTATCATTTAAGGGGGTGTTAGTGTGAAAAGTGTTTTTACCTAATTAGATATTATCCTACCTAGTTGGTCCTATTCACACTAAGGATGCATATTAATGAATTTAGAAAAAAATCAAAATCTATGATATATGTGTGTAAAGATTCCAAAGAGGAATAACAAGAAGAGGCCATAATGAAATGCCTTGTCTACTATATGCAAATATGATATGGAGCAACAATGTATAATAAGATTTATTTATTAATTAAATGCCACCAATATGAAAATAAGATTGTAATCAAAGACCTACAATTGCAAGAGAAGCAGGGTCTTCCAAAAATGTGATGTTCTTGGTAACCACAACAACTGTGTCTTGTAAATGTAGGATGTGTAGTATGTGCAAAAGAAGTGCCTAAATACTTATCCACTTAAACATGCAACAAAGATTTAGAGAACTTTGCTTTGATGAAGATGCATAAGTGTCAAATGAAGCTAGACAGTTTTGTTTATGCTTTTGCTTTCAAATTTCAAAGAGAAGATGAATGCATGAATGTTCTAATTTAAACAAATATGACACATATGATGAGTTACAGCAACTTAAAATCAGATTTAACAATCATACAACATAACAAAGATCTGAAAATAAGATTTCAAATGTAACCAATAAATGCAAGACTAGCTAGGGTTTATCATCAAACCCTAGATCTTAAATGCTTATTCCTTAAACCAAAATTCTTTGATGCAAGAATGATTTTTCAACACAAATGATATTTATTAAATGCTACAAAAATAGAAAATCATATATTTGAAATGTAGATGACAAAAAAAATCTGAAATAATATATTAATTACAAACCCTAGGTTTTAAATTTGACTAGGTTTTCCAAAAATGCAACTTTTTGACAAAACCTTAGCAAACAAGAGGTTTAAATACAAGATATATCACTATGAAATGATCAAATGCTATAATATCAATAAGAGTTGATGCAAACATCAGAAATTTAATTCATGCTATGATGATCTAACCTTATGAAGTATAAACAAGGTAACAAATATGTTCCTTTCAAGATCTAAAATGAAATGTTTGTTTTCCAAATTTCAGATGCAAGGATGCAAGAATGTTCTAAAACCACAAGGATGATAAGGTACAAAAAATTAAATCCCTTTAATCAACCCAACGCACTAATCTACCAAACCCTAGGTTCAAAACTAGCTAGATTGCCTAAAGATGCAAGGTTTTTCCAAACCCTAGCAATGAAACAATATAAAATTTAGCTATGAAAGTATGCAAAATGATGAATGAATGTAACCTAATCAGATCTAGGGTAGAAAATAACTTAGATATAAAGTGAGAAGGATTCCAAAGTGCAATAAACGATGGGTTCACCAAAATGTTAGATAGAAAAGAGAGACTAGCCCAAAAGATCAAACTAGGTCAAACCCTCTTCCATCCAACATTGAGACACAAGCCGAGCTTGGCTTCTACCCAAGAAGGAGAGACAAACTACAGGGGCTTTGTCCCTTTGTTGTATAGAGGAGAATCAACCAAATCCAACCAATCAAAGTAGGGCAAAACATGAGACCCTAATTGAGAAAGATTGGAGTATAACAGACTATCAAAAATAGATACAAATAATCTGAAAGCACAACAGAGACCAGTGGATAGAGGAGAATATAGATTTGGACTTAGAAGCTCAAAGGACCAGGGTACACGGGCACCCTAGAACCTAATTAGGGTTTTGTAGAATGTTAAACTTCCTATGTCTTCATCCTTCTGTGTTCTTGCTCCATGTAACTTGTTTTCCATAGATTCTTCTGGATCTGACCTGTACACACACAAGAAGGAAAATGGTTGGGTGCTATTTAGGAGCTTGCCTAAGTTAAGATCTATGAATGGTGGTTCCACCTTCACAATAGCAATTATGAAAGATAAAGAAAGCGTGCCCTAGAAGGGAAGAGGAAAATCTGAAGTAGACATTTGGAATGCTAGAACAAAGCATGAAGGAAAGAAGTTGTCATGAGCATGAAAACCCTAGCATGCTTAATGCAGTGTCACAACTTGACTCAAGAAGTTAGCGTAGCCCAAATAAGCAGAAAGATCTTCACAATACCTACAATAAGTTAATGCCACAACAATAATCCACCATAGAGAACTTTAGATAAGAGTAGAGAGCATGAGAGAGAAGAAGAGAGTGCAAGAATGCCTAGATTGCTTAGATATTCAAATGAATAAACTAACTTGCTTTTATATGCATTCCCGCTCACCAATGATAAATAAAACCAAATGGGGCCTACATGAGGAACCACTTAAGATGTCTTAAGCTTACATACCTTTAAATTAGGTCAGGGCTACATGGGGGCCCAGGGGACTTGTGCACCCTTGTCCTCTAGCCCCAAAAACTCTGGCATAAGTCTCTTTAAGTGTCCTTAGGTCAGTCTCATTATTATTTTGTCAGGTTTTATCATCAGGATTGAGAATTAATCATTTAATGTTCAAAATGGTGTTAAAACAGGTCTTGATTAACAAGTGTAAACATTTTAGGTCCACCCAGGTGCTAAACTAGGTGTAAAATGCTAGTGTACATATTTTACAACGTAACATATCCATCAATTATTTATCCCACATATTATCCATTATCCCCTATTGCTTTCCATCCCATCATAAAGTATTTTATTCCACCTAAACTATTTTATCATCTTACTAATTATCCCCCCATCATAATACTCATATTCCTTTGTATCATGACCAAAAAACAAAAAAATATTCATGTCATCAACCATTCTAGTCATCTGTTGCATCCATTAATTTCCTACATCCACACACAATCATAATTATACCACTCAATAATCATATCATATTAGTATCCATCATAAGCCATATTACCATAACCATCATAATTATCATGAATCATAAACCAACATATATATATCTATCAATCATATGCATATATCATCTAACATCCATATCATTTATCCTATCAGCATCATATAATCATTGCATGCATAACACATCAATCATATCATAGGCCATCATCACATGCATAACAAATCAATCATATCATAGGACATCATCATATCATAAAATCATAAATATCGCCATCAAAATACCTCATCTTATACATATATACAAAAATGTCATGATACATCACAAGTGTCCCTACATGGGCTCCATGAGAAATAATATACATACAAGAGCCCACAAGCATATAATACATCATATATACATCATTTGCACACCGCACCACTAACTCAAACTCCCATGTGTTAGCGATGGTGGTGGTAGTGGTCATGGACCCTTTGGTGGTCATATTGGTGGTGGTCCCATAATTAAAGGACCCAACCTCCTTGATCTCGAATCCCCTAAACAACTCCATGCAGCAAAAGTAGGAGCCCTCCACTCCTTTTGGAACCACACTCTCATATAGTGTTTGTTGTTAGAAACAGATGGTGAACAACTATGAAATGGAAAACTAATTTCAACTATAAATATGATTATTCAATGTATACCAATGGAGATAACATGAAAGAGAAAACAAATCAGTAACACATGCAAAACATAGAACAAAAGAGCCAACACATAACACTGTGATTATGTGGAGAAATCCTTTTGGGAAAAGACTCCACACACAAGAGAGGACAAGTCTATATTATCTTTGGAATAGATTACAATACATAATCTCCCAATCTCCTCAAGTATCTTCAATTCGGCAACACTTGTGAACAAAACAAAACTCATATATAACTTGACTACCAAGCACCAAATATATAGAAATTGAGGAACCACTATATTTGGCATCCAAATTGGTCAAAATCTAATGCCTTGTCTTGGGATTCTTTCTTGCACACCTAAAATAACCTCTTATAGATTCTCTTACAACTATCATAAGGCATCTTTCATGTATGGGCACCTAGGGACAAGAATAGATAGTTGCATGCAATAATTGTTGTCATAAATCATCATAGAATCACTTACATCTTTTGATAGGTGTAAGATGTTATAGATATTCCTTACATCTTATGATGAATGTCATAACACCCTAAAAATAGGCAAATCCTCAAGATAGCGCCTAGATTCGCCCAACTCACCTTTTACCATGACCATGATGTTTTGACCAGTAAATGTAACTCTGTAACAACCCGTTAGTAACATAATTAATTACTATTGCCAGTAATAATTATTTACCGTACCTTTAAATGCTTGTCGGTGAAACTCAACATCCCTTATGGGTGAATTATAAACAATAATAGGAATAAATAAACATGGAATTTACAAGGTTGATGGCACCTTAATTCCAACATTCTTCCATTTTACATCATACATTGTAAATACAACCATAGGAAAACATAAAACAACTAAGCACTAGGAACAAGGCCCATGGCCTCCCTGCACCATGTAAACTTTTCTATGCTCCTAGGTTTAGTAAGAGAATCTACAACATTCTCCCAAGTATCTACCTTCTTCAACTCAATTTGTCCATTTGCAACCAATTCTTAAACAAAGTGGTACTAAACATCCACATGCTTAGTCTGAGCATGATACATAGGATTCTTGGCCAACATTTAGCACTCTGGCTATCACAACCAATTTGAATAGTCCTAAAATTAAAACCAATACATGCACACAACCTCTGTAACCAAACAACCTCCTTAGAGACATGGGTAGATGCCATCTACTCTGATTCAGTGGTTGACAATGCAACTGTATGTTGCCTCTTACTCATCCAACTCACTGCTCCTCCAAACAGAGTAAATACATACCCACTTGTGGACCTTTGACTATCTAAGTCACCTTCCCAATCTGTATCAACATAACCATGTATATCCAATGTCTTTTCTACATTGTTAGTACTAGAATAATCCAAATAGTAATCAGAAGTAGCGCATAAATATCTAAACACCCTCTTTGCATAATTCCAATGTTGTCTACTAGGGTTAGACATAAACCTACTCAAAACTCCCATTGCTTGGCAAACATCTGGTCTAGTGCACATCATTGCATACATCAAACTTCCTACAACACTAGCATATGACACATTAGACATATCCTCTAAATCATCCTCATTCTTAGGACACATATCTAATGAAAGCTTAGTACCAACCGATAAAGAAATTCTAACTGGATTGCAATCTTGCATGCCAAATCTCTACAAAATACTATTCACATACTTACTTTGAGATAACAAAAGCTTTATGTTAACCCTATCCCTTTTGATCTCCATCCCCAGAATATACCTAGCTATTCCAAGATTCTTCATATTGAATGCACCTAAAAGTTGAGCTTCCAACTCACTGATCATACTCTTAGAATTGTTGAAAAAATAACATACCATCCACATACAAGACAATAATCAGAATAGCATTGTCAATACATCAAATGTAAACACATTGATGTTCATCACTTCTAACAAAGCCCAATTTCAAAACAAATGAATCAAACTTCTGGTACCACATTCTAGGAGACTTTTTAGACCATAAAGAGATCTTTTAAACTTGCATACCCAATATTCTTTCGCTTTTACCTCAAAACCTGTAGGTTGTTGCATGTAGATTTCTTCCCCAAGATCTCCATGCAAGAAAGCAGTTTTAATATCCATTTTCTCAATTTCAAAATCATAAGCTACAACAATGGATAAAATAAATCTAATAGAAGATATTTTAGCAACAAGAGAGAATATTTCACCAAAATCAACTCCCTCTCTTTGGGGGTATCCCTTGGCTACCAATCTAGCCTTGTACTTTTGTAATGAACCATCTGCTCCAAACTTCTTCTTGTAGACCCACTTATAACCAATGGCCTTTTGTCCTTTGGACAAATGAACAAGATCCTAAGTATCACAAGAGTTTAAAGCCATCATCTCCTCTTGCATGGCTAGTTTCCAAGACTCACTATCATCTGCAAGAATAGCTTCCCTGTAGGATCTAGGCTCATCGTTAGTACTTAATAAAGCAAAATACAATGGAAATCTAGTGGGCTATACCTATCAACTGGATTCCATTGTCTTGTGGATCTTCTGAGAATAGGAGAAAGGGGCTCTTCTTCTTCTTGAGCTTTCTCAACTTCTTCTTGATTACCATCCCTAACCTCATCAGTTTGCTTAGTAATTGAACCCTCTTCTTCTTCTTCATCCTCCTCATCCTCAAATCCATCTCTCCGTTCTTCCTTAGGTGCATCTTCCTACTTAATTTCAAAGTGCACCTTCTTTTCCTTATCTTTTTCTCTTGGTTGTTCAGGATTTGAAATAACTCTAATCTCCCTAAAATTAACATCTCTAGAATAGATAATCTTACGGGTTAGTGGATTCCAAATCTTATATCCTTTAACATTATCACCATATCCAATGAAAATGCACTTTTCAGATTTTGGATCCAACTTAGATAATTTTCTTTAGGCACATGAACATAAGCCTCATAGACAAATACTCTTAAATCTGAAATAGAAAGTTTCTTATCTATCCACATCTCATAAGGTGTCATTTCAAGAGCCTTGCAAGGAGATCTATTCAACAAATAACAAGCAGCACTCACAACTTATGTCCAAAAGCATTTGTCCAACTGTGAACCAATCAACATACTTCTAGCTCTTTCCATGATTGTCTAATTCATCCTCTATGCCACTCCATTTTTTTGTGGAGTAAAAAGAGTAGTTTTTTGTCTAACAATTCTTGTATGCTTACAAAATTCATCAAATTCCTTAGAACAATATTCTCCTCCATTATCCTATCTCAAAACCTTTATTTCACAATCCAATTGCTTTTCAACTAAGGCCTTAAATTCCTTAAACTTAATGAAAGCTTCAAATTTATGTTGCATAAAATATAACCAGGTAAATCTTGAGACATCATCAATGAAGAACAAAAAATATCTAGATTTTCAACTTGATTGAACATCCACAAGACCCAGTACATCCAAATGAATAAGTTCCAATTTATTCTTAGATTTATTATTGTGTGAAGGAAATGGATTTCTATTCTATTTTCCAAACACACAATGTTCACAAAAATCAAAACTCTTATCAGAATAAGATAAGCCTTCTAACAATTTTTTATTCAAAATGGTTTTTAAACTAGTCTCACTTATGTGGCCCAATCTACGGTGCCACAACATACAATTATTTTCAGTACTTTCAAATACATTGGTAGAATTAAAAATAGTAGTGGCTTCTAGCATAAACAAAGTTCCCTTCTTTTTCCCTCTCACTATCACCAAACTTCCTCTTACCAATTTGCAACCATGCTAATCAAATGTTACATGCATTTTAGCATCATTCAACTTAGAAACCGAAATCAAATTTCTAGCTAAACTTGGGATATGCAAAACACCAGGGAGAGTTTTTATCCTCCCATCATTGAAACACAACTAAGTCTTACACCTTTTGACAATATGATATAAACCATTATCACCGAGGTAGACATTCCTCCATCATACTTCTCGTATGTGGAAAACCACTCTTTATGAGGAGTCATATGTGTAGACACCTAAAATTGACACATGTCTTGTGACATCACCTTGTCAATACTACCTTGAGACACCTTATGGGACATTTTGTCCTAGGACCATTTTTGGTTAAATAAATCATATTTATTTAACTAATCCCAATTAATCCCATTTCAATCCCATTTTAATCCCTCTAGCCAATTAATTAAATAAATTATATTTATATAATTAATTCCCAATTTTCCTCCAAAGTAATTAAATAAATTAAGGATTTATTTAATTAATTCCATATTTATCTTTATCTTCACATGACTAGAAGCTTCTAGATATCCTTATTACATGGAAGCCATTTGACTTTATTCATCTCATTCAACCCTCATGAGACACTTGTCGCATGATTACAACTCCATGTCTCACTTAATCCTAGCTATCCATCACTAATATAATCCTAGCCATCCATTTCTATCCCTCATCTCCTATAAATCAAGCCTCACCCAAGCCATTTGGGAAATAATCACATCTTCATACAACATCATGTTGTCCAAATCAGTCTAGATCCTCTCATCCCTCATCTTCATACTAGTTGTTATGCTGCATATTTGAGCAATCAACATCCCATCCTATCCATAATCTATCATAGAGAACATAGCTAGTAGATTTGGGTGCATCTACACCATTTTATCTAGTGTGGAGGACTTGGTTTGAAGGTGAAGGTATTTGGTTGTTGTCATTTATCTTCAATTTACCTTTGGATCAATTTTCCATCCACATTTTTGGCACGCTCCGCTGGTCTAACCTCACTTGTTGCAAGTTAATGCGCTTGAATTTTTGAGATCTAACATGTTTTATGTCAAGATTTGGAATTAAATTTCTACAGGTGATCTCCTATGCCAAATTTGACCTCACCATCGTGACCGGGAGGCCTCACAGGCGATCATTGACATAAAACACTCTATGTTTCGCTTTCAAATTTTTTTTGTAAATTTTTGAAATTTTTTAGGGTTGTAGATCCGTACCATACGAATCCATACCATATGGATCCACATAACCCTCTTTGTTGACATTGTTCCTAATTTTGGTTTCTTGTTGCAGGTTTAGTTTTATTTTAAAATTCTCTGTTGCTATTACAATTTCATGTCGACCAACCTGCCAACAATCTCCACTACCAACCCACATTTAAACTCTCCTTGATTGTTATACTTCCACCCAATTGTAGTCTCCTAACCTCCACTTCACCTCTTGTCACCACCTGTCTCCACCGCTACCGCTACCCATCTCTGGTCAATATTCCCTTAACTCTAAGCTTTGTCGATCACCCACTTCTTGTCGCAGTCAAAAACACCTGATCCGCCACCCATATCTTTGTCAACTCCCCATCCCCACTCCTTGCCACCCTATCCAATCTCTTGTTGCCACCTGATTACCCCTCCATCGATATTCAAAACCCCTGATCACTCCTTCGTCGCTCAGTCGACCTCGTTCCTCCAATCCCTATCCTGTCAAATTTCCCATCCACCAATCCCTTGTTGATCGCCACCTCACAACCACTGTCTCCTAACCCTCACCATTGTTGACACCACACCCTTTGGTTGACAGTCCCCCATAGCCTACACCCACCAAATCACTACTTTCTGCAACCTTTGCCTGTCGACAAATCTAATGCCCACCCCTATCTACCAGTTGTTATCCACTCTCCATCAACTTTCCCATTCCCTGCCACTGTAGCCTCTTATGGTTTAGTACCTGACCCCCACTTGTGTGGTCTGTGGTCACATTTATGACCAAGTCGATTCCCTCTATTTTTTTCTTCTCTTTTTTGGGCCTTAGTCACATGGATGACCAGGGGCCTTGACCCCTCTAACCGCCCAGTTTAACTGTTAGTGACATAAAACTACATTTGTGATCACCATAAGCACTAATTGCTAGCAGTTAGCTAACCACCAACCTGACCCCTTTGTCATCTAAAGCCCTAAATAGGGCCTTTTGTTTCTTTTTCACATAACTTTTACATAATAGGTTAGATTTTCACAAAACCAGTGGCATTAGAAAGCTAATTCACCCAGCTTTGCTGTGGCATAGGTATTTTCCGCTCATTTTATCATATTCACCAGGTATTTTCAGTCAAACATACCCCTTCTTTGCAAACTTAAAATCACTATAACTTTTGCAAATCTTAGCCAATTTTTGTGAATTTTTTTGAAATAGCATATAATTTCATGTACAACCTAAACATAGCATCTAAGTTTTTGTAGTTGTTCATCTTTATCAAAAAATTTCTAGATTTCATTTTTCATTCTAACTAGTGGGTTTGCAAGTGTTATTATTCTTTTTTGTTTTTATTTTCATGGAATATAGGACATAAATCATTGCATCATCATCAGATCTAAAGACAAACATTCCAGGTGCACACAATCCAACTTTTTTCATTCTCAATTGATCAAAAATCTTCTTTTCAATCTCACACTTGGATTTGGGCTTAAAACAAACACTTGTTTGCATCATCATATCTTGATTTGGGCATAAAATGAACATGTGCCTTCATCATCACATTTGGCCCTGGATATAAAACAAACTTGTGCTTTGCTTTGTTTGGTGGATTTGAGTGTGATTTAGGTGTGTATGCTCTTCCCTTGCACCTAGTGTGATCTTGGGAATAAAAAAATCCTTTAATCCATTCATATTCACACACACATTTCAATTGCTAAGGGTCAATTAACATTGCGAGTGTGAGTCAAGTGTGTGTGTATGCTCTCTCCTCGCATCACAAGGTGATCTTGGAGATCAAAAACACCATTTGGCTTAATTTTTCCACCCTTCTTAGGAGGCTTTCTTGGAGACACATCATTCTAATGGACAACCTCAACTCTAGTGTTCCAGCGGAGTATAAAAAGTGAGGAGTGAATTGAAAGACACACTTTTTGGAAGTTGGAATCTTTTCATTTAGTTTAAGCCCCCCCGAGAACTTTATACCTTAGGGAAGTGAAGGTGAAGGGTGGGTTACCCTCTTCTCCTAATTGTTTGGCATTATTTCACTTTCATTTCACAGAATTGGGCCCCTCATACCTTGTGTATATTGGGGACATCCTTTGACAACTTGTTCATCCTATCTTAAGACCTATTGGCCACACCCATTTGACTAATATTAGGCTTGTTGACATGTCTTCATAATCACCACAATCAATTTTCAAAGTCAAACTTTCTATTGTGTCTTGTGTGTGTGATATATGCATGTACATGTGACATATTTCGTTTGAAAACTACCTAATTCAAGCTCTCAACAAACACATTCCACATCATCCTAAACATTCTTGTCATCACTTTCATCATAAGCCAAGCCACATTCATCATAATCCAAAACCTAATCATCTTACTTAGCCACCCTAATTATCTTAATTATCCCTATCATCCATCTCATTATCCTTAATCATCCTAATTGCCATATCCACATCATCATAATTAATATCCACCCAATCCATTTTGAGAGCATACCCGTGTCCTTCTCCCTCACCTATCCTCTCGAGGGGACATCATCCCATCATCATATCCTTACATCATCATCATCATCATCATCATCCTAGTCACTCATCTAATCCCATCATTCCACTTCATCCAACTCATCCTCCTTATCCATCCTCATTATCTTAAGCATCCAATCCCCTCATTCTTAATCATCTTAATCATTCATCCTAATCACCTTGTTTATCCATCCATGCCCAATCATTCTAAATCATCCAATAATCATCATCCTAGTCACTTATCCAATCTTATTCATCCATAGTGTAGTAGTCATCCCCATTATCCTAGTCATCCACCTAATCATCCAATCCCATCATTCCTAACCATCCAAGTCATCTTCCTTATCCATCCTTATCACTTTAAGTATCCAATCATTTCATCCTAGTCATCTTAATCATCCCTCTTATCCACCTCATCCCTAATCATTCTAAACCTCCATCATCATCTAAACCAACACCAATCTATCCATAATTCAATCAATTTCATCCATCTCATATCCTAATCATATCTTAATCACTCCACATCATCATCCTAGTTCTAGCCTAATCATATCTTCCACCTATTATCCACTATCATAATCACATATCATCCCACATCATTGTCTTAATCCAACTTCACTTCATCCACATAATCTTCATCATACTTCATATTTCTTCATCATTCTCATCATAACTCCATTTTTAAGCCCCATCTAATCCATCATTTCTCAAAATGGTTGTGATCATTAACAAGCCTAGGACAAATCGAAAACCCAAAATCTCAATCCTAGGAGGCTATCCTTCTAGCTCCAATACTGATGAGCACATTGTACATCATGATGCATATTTTGAGGAACAAGCTGAAATACAAAGACTTAAATATATGTATAAATCCATCCCACCAATTAGAAACAAGAACCAAGAGGATGATCCTTATGAAACCCAAAGAATGTTTGATGAATTTAAGAGGTTATATAAAAAGGAACAAGTCACTACCCCACCACAACATCAACAAATTCAACAACAACAACAAATCCTAGACCAATAAATCATCCAACAACAACAAGTCCTCATACAACAAATCCCAGCCACCTACCAATCCCAAACCCAACAAACACAACCACAAACACAACCCCTATCCATTCAACAACCACAACCACAACCTTCATTTAATACATCATCCACTATACCATCACCCATATAATATCAACAACCTTTGCCTCAATCCTATGAGTCATCCCCCTCAACATCATACCAACCTAATCCATCCACATACCATGTCAATTTTACATCACCCTATCCCACTTCTTCCAACATCAACCAATATCCATATCAATCCATATCCCAAGATCATCCAACTACTTATCCCACCATTTCACCTCACCACCAAATCCATTTACAAGACTATCAAGTTCCTTCACAACAAGAATATGCAATTCCAAGTTGCCCTTTGCACCAAGATCAAGTGTCCTTAAGTACTCATGGTAGGTACCTTTGACAAGGGGAACACCTCTCTAGCTTATGCTTCCTATGAGTACTCTCCATCATCATCCAATCAAATGCTAATTCAAGAGCCTATTAGTCCTATCCCAACACCTCCATGTAATCCCAATCCTAGTCCATTGATCCACCAATCTGTCAATCGATCAACCCCTTCATTACCTTGATCCCCATGTTCCTCCAATTCTCCACCGCAAGATGAGGCTGAGATACTTTTGGAAAAATTTCTTCGAGCAAATTTTATTGAGCTACCATCGATAAAACCCTTTGGAGAAAACCACATTAAACCCCATTAGTATAATGAAAAATATTATTGTGCATATCATAGGGATAGGGGCCATAAGACATTTCATTGTCCCATACTTTAGATATTAGTCAAAAACCTCATACATTGTGGTAATATTGTGATAGAAGATCCCAATTCTAATCCTAATCCATCCAATTTCATTATCCCTCCATCTAGTTCAAATCCGAATCCATCTAATCCCATTATTCCTCCATCTAGTCCAAATCCTAGTCCATCCAATCCCATTATCCCTCCATCTAATCCTAATCCCAATCCATCCAATCCCATTATCCCTCCATCTAGTCCAAATCCTAGTCCATCCAATCCCATTATCCCTCCATCTAGTCCAAATCCTAGTCCATCCAATCCCATTATCCCTCCATCCAATCCTAATCCCAATCCACCCAATCCCATTATCCCTAGACATATAGTCCAAATCCCAATCCATCCAATCCCATTACTCCTCCATCAAATCCTAATATCTCCAATACCATTATCCCTCCATCTAGTCCAAATCCTAGTCCATCCAATCCCTTTATCCCTCCATCCAATCCAAATCTTGATATGTTCAATCCCATTATCTCTCCATCTATTCCAAATCCCAATCCATCCAATTCCATTATCCCTCCATCCAATCCAAATCCTAATATGTCCAATACCATTATCCCTCCACCTAATCCTAATCATAAGCCGACAACACCATCCACCCTTATTATCCATCCATTATATTGTCCATCCACCCATACACTTATGAAGATTGTGATCCAATGACTATTAGCAAGGAATAAACCATCTCCATGTCATCAAACATCTATCCTTGAGCCTATTCAATATCCTTCAAACACCATGTCTAGTCCTCCAAATACATCATGTAGTCCACAACTCATTAAGCCTATTGAAGAGTCTCCTACCATAAGTCCAAGTCAAGATCTATCATATAGCCATATTATTGACATTTAGATCCTATCAACCCTATCCAAGAGTCTCCCACTTCCACTTCCATTCAAGAAAATCAAGAGCTATGTCAAGAGTATATTATAAAGCATGTGGAAACATCAATCCCTCATCCAAATCAAGATCAAAGCACCTCCATTCAACCCATCCACAACATATATATTTTATATGATCAAGATATTATCCATGATCAAGTTCCTAACCATGTGCACGCAATCCAAGTTCAACACATCCATAACCTATATATTTTCTATGATCAAGATATTATCCATGATCAAGCTCCTAACCATGAGGAAACAATCTAAGTTCAACCCATCTGTAACCTATATATTTTCTATGATCAAGATATTATCCATGATCAAGCTCCTAACCATGAGCAAACAATCCAAGTTCAAACCATCCATAACCTATGTATTTTCTATGATCAAGATAAATTATCTATGATGAAGAGCCTATCCATGAGAAAATTGATCCCATCCATAGCACATTTAATCCTATTAATGATCAAGATCCCATCCATTATCAAGATCCTATCTATGATCAATAAAACCATGATGATCCTCTTATCCAACTTTATGCACTCCATGATCAAGAGATTATCACCTCACCTATCCATAATCCCATAACCATCCATAAGCAAGATATCCAAACTACTCCTATCCACTCTCCACCTAGTTCTATCCATGATCCAAAAACATCCATTTCCCTTGATGAGACACTTGGCTCCCAAGTAAACATAGATGATCAAACAAATAGCTTAGATCTTAGTAAGCATAATGATACTCAAGATCCTAATAATCTGTCATCACCCACTATCGACCATATTTCAAATCCACCATCATATCCCATTGGTCTTACCACCTTCATTCATGAATGTTCTTCCTTAGGAAAGAAAAAACCACTATCCACCACCTTACCCTCCCCATCAAAGAATGAGCTTGCATCTAGCATCCAAAACACACATAGTCCCATTGTCCATCAAATATTCCAAAAAATGAATTATCAAGGTAAAGGCTTAGGCCTTCATGAACAAGGTATTTTGGAGCCCATCCATGTCAAAGTCCATCCACGATCATATGGCCTTGGATATATACCCCAAGGAAAACAATCCCAAGATGTTGGTACTTCCTCCATGCCTTCTAAATCCACTCCTTTCCATCATAAACCTCATAATACCCCAAAACATATGTTTCCGCCCCTCCTCCATTGTCCTACAAATACCAAAAGCATGTGACCATACACCTTCCACCATCCACTTTACCTCCACTCCTTCTAGCTCCTAAAATCCCTATCCATCCATCCACTTTACCTCCACATGAAAAGTCATGGAGGACTTGGTTTGAAGGTGAAGGTATTGGGTTGTTTTCATTTATCTTCCATTTCCTTTGATCCATTTTTCTACTTACAATATGATAGAAGCATCCTAAATAAATAAGCCAATGTTGGTTAGATACAACATTACATGAGGAAATCAAAATTTCATCGCCTGAATCTGAGGACTTCTTTGTGGAGGAATCAAACTGTTTCTTTTTATTCTGACATTCCTTCTTCACATGCTCCCTCTTTCCATAGCTCCAACACTTCACTCTATTCTTTTTCTCGAAAGTCTTAGATCTGACCTTGGATTTGTCCTTAGGCCCATCTCCCTTAGATCCTCTTTCCTTGGACCTTCCCTTGATATGGAGAGCATATTTCACTTCATGCAATGGCCTTCTTCCTCATCTCCTTTAATAACAAAGAAGCAACAACATTGTCCATCTTTGGAGTATCTAAAAGGTTAGCACTTGAAGCAAGAATCATGTTCTCCCATGACTCAGGAAAAGAACAAAGCAACATGAAGCATTTATCTTCCTCATCAATATTAACATCAATAGAGGCTAATTAACTCAAAATCAAATTGAATGAATTCAAATGCTCAGTTATTGAATCACCCTCCATCTTAAGAGAAAATATTTTCTTTTCAAATATAACTTATTTACCAGACTCTTTGCTTGGTAGCTCTCACATAAATGTTTCCATAAATAATATGCAGTGGCTTCTTAAAAAAAATTCAACAACATAGAGGCTACAAGACACAACCAGATTGTACCCTGTGCCTTTTTATCCAATCTATACCACTCATCTTGACTGACATCATCGGGTTTCTTTGCTTTTATTAAAGCCAACCATTAATTTCTCTCTTTGAGAAAATCCTCCATTTTCAGCTTCCACAACTCGTAGCCTGTACCATTGAACTTCTCTATGTCCAAATAGGTGTTTGTTGTAGCCATGACATCTACACAAAATCTACAAAAAATAGATCAACCAGAATTCCCATTACAGCTCAAAAAACCTTTGTACTACCACCTAAGAAGCCAAGTTGTTTAGGCTTTGATATCAAATGATAGAAACATAAGGTGAATGACTATGAAATGGAAAATTGATTTCAACTATATATCTAATTATTCAATGTATACCAATGGAGATAATATGAAAGAGAAAACAAATCAAAAACACATGCAAAAGATAGAATTGAAGAGCCAACACATAACACTATTATTACGTGGAGAAACCCTTTTGGGAAAAAATTCCACACACAAGAGAGGACAAGTCTGTATTATATTTGGAATACATTACAATACATCAACTCCGAATCTCCTCAAGTGTCTTCAACCCAACAACACCTGTGAACAAAACAAAACTTATACATAACTTCACTACCAAGCACCGAATATATAGAAATTGAGCAACCACTAAATGTGGTGACCAAATTTGTCCAAATCCAATGCCCTATCTTGGGATTCCTTCCTACACACTCGAAATAGCCTCTTATAGATTCTCTTACAACTATCATAAGGCATCTTTCATGCATGGGCGCCAAGGGACAAGAATATGCAGTTGCATGCAATAATTGATGTCATAAACTATCATAGAATCTCTTACATCTTATGACATGTGTAAGATGTTATAGATATTCCTTACATCTTATGATGAATGTCATAACAACCTAAAAATAGGCAATCCTCAAGATGGCACCTAGATTCTCCCAATTCACCTTTTACGTTGACCATGATGCTTTGACCAGTAAATGTAACTCTGTAACAACCTATTAGTAACATAATTAATTATTGTTGCTAGTAATAATTATTTATCATACTAGTAAATGCTTTGAATTGTTGTCGGTGAAACTCAACATCCCTTATGGGTGAATTAGAAACAATAATAAGTATAAATAAACATGGAATTTACAAGGTTGATGGCACCTTAATTCCAACATCTGTAATGCTCTACCTTGGGATAATCTAGGCATCTCTACAAATGCCTAAACCATCCCCCACCTCCTACCATCCCCCTGGCCGGCTCCTGTTGAAGCCTCACTGCATTTGCCTCTACCCTTCGTTGTTGTATAATAGTAGCATCCCTCTCCACTATCACTTGGACTAACAACCCCTAAACTCTTTGTAGCTCAATATGGAAGCCATGCCTCTCCACACATGTTTGATCCCTCTCCACAAGAAATGTATCTCACTCTAAACTCAATGTGGCCAGACATATTTATACATCATCACCCCCTCCACCACTACCCCCTCCATCTCCACCCCCTCCATCTCCCCTAGCTCCATCATCCCTTCCTCCACCATCCCCTTCATCTCCCCTATCTCCATCACCTCCTCCACCCCCTGTCTCCCTCAAGTCCACAATCTCCTCTCCCTGCCTATGCTGCAGATGCCTCTCCTACCTCTACTTTCTACCTAACCCATATCCCATCTCCATCATCACCTCCATCATAATCTCCAACTGCCTGACCATTTAGCCTAATTAGTCAAACTAGGTGGTGATCTACCCACCATGTGTCGTAATCTGTAGTAGTGCCAGCATCACCAATATCTTCTCGGGCAACCCACAACACTAGTACTACCCCTTGTCACTTTGTAATAGTTGAGTTGGATCTATATGTAATCCGCAATCATCCACCTCCTTGGTAACACGAGGAAATATCACCTCGTGCCTCAGCTCTGTTTGAGGTAACCCAAACTGTAGTCGAACCCTATCTGGCATATACCTCTTAATGATATGGGTATTCTGGCTAATAATATACCTCATTTTTACTACATACGATAAATGCTCATCATCCCTAGGCCACGCCTCACACTGCCCCCATGGCCTCCAAATAATATTATCAATATCATCGATCAATCGCCTCCAAAATGCTATGTCCCCCATCCATCTGTAATGAATCACACTTCCATACATAAACACATATAGTCATCCAACTCCTCTCACCTGGTCACTCAATGGCCTCAACACTGCTATATGCTTCCAAGCCCATATATGCAACAATATCACACCATATGCCAAGCACCTCACTTGTGGATACACAACACAATGCATATCATGATATAAGTGAGATAATATACATGTCCCCCAATAAAATACCACTCCATCTATCATCATGAGCTCAAGTAATCATCTCCAACCAACAGAGAACCTGCATGACCTCCTGTTTGAAACCAGTAACCCTCCAATCAACCTTGCTACAAAGAGGGGCAAATCTACCAATCTCCCCATAGAACCTCCCAAATCCATCTCTATGTATGCAAATTGAAGGTCCTCTATGAAGAAACCCCTCTCCAAATCCTCCTCTCCTGTCCTCAAATCATACTCCACAAGCTCCCCATGAATAGGTATTTGCAATATCCTCCATACATCGTCCAAAGTAATAGTCATCTCTCCTGTGGGTAACATGAAAGAGCTCCTCTCACTCTGCCACCGCTCCACTAACACATCCATCATGGATCAATGTGCTCAAATCTTTGGTATGAAAGCAATTTTGAACAACCCAATAGCCACCAAAAACTCTTGATTCATCACTGTCAATTGCAGCCTTAACCTCATGGTAGGAGGCCTCCCTTCTCGTGATAGAATCTTCCCTAATACTATCTACAAAATCCAATCATATTGTTAGATTCTTTAACATTCATATTCCTAACACACATTGCAAATGCACCTCATTTCCATGCGCTAGCACCACATTAAGCAAAAGTGTATCATTTTCCATCAAATTATCTAAATCAATTTCAACCATTGATCTTTCAAGCCATTCTCCACTGTTGATCATCATTTTCAAAAATCTATAAATTGATCTGCATCCAAGCCATGATATACACATCTTTTGCATGCAAGTATATGTTGTTAATTTATCTTCACAATATCCATTATCATACCAGGTTTATGTTGAATTAAATTTGAGCAATCCACATACAATCTTTACTATCATTTCGTCAAAGAGCATAGCTAGTGGAATTCAAGTGTGTTACATTCTATTCTATCGAGGAGAAGAGATTGATTGAGGTGAAGGTAATGAGATTTATTGATTTATCTTTGTGTGTTTGACCTCTTTCAATTTCATATCCTCCAAGCATATTTGTCTTTAAAGATTCCAATAGGATTATGTCCTTCTGTTGGTGCAACTTCTATAATCTTGTCTTGCATTTCATGTACAGATTTTGATTCAATGAGTCCATGTATTAAGTTCTCACAAGGTTTTCCATTTTCATATCACTTTAAACATCACTTTCAATTGTAGTATCTTCATTAATTTTGTCATTGTCATGATTGTATTGAAGAGATTTTTTCCAATCTTTGTTTAATTGAATATTTTCCATTTTGTATAATGTTCTTTTGTGTAATTAATTTAAATCCTTCATAATGACAATTGCACGTACTATTCTTGTTTTGTATGCATTTATATATTCTAGTCATCTTTTAAGAGCAATAAGAATTGTTGATGTTTCATTAGTAGAGCATGGTAATATTTTTTGCATAATGTTTATGTTAACTGGTACATTAATAATAGAGCTAGTTAGACCTATTTGAGATTTTTTGTATCCTAGTTTCCATATTTGTGCAAATGCAATTCTAAGTGAGACTAGTCATTCTTCTAATTGTGAAAGAATCGCTACATATTGCAGTGGTTTATTCATCTAGATATAATTTGGTGTTGCATATTTAGGTAGTTTGATATGTTTCAATGATATTTTGCAATTGCGACAAATATAGTTTCATGATATAATACATGTATTTTTTGTTAATTTGAAATATGCATGTTTTTTTTGTCTTTGAAAATTGATATATCTTTCTTGAAATGCAACATTTGACAAATTGAACATGTATATTTAGTATGTGTCTTCAATTTGTTTTGAACAATTCTATTAGTGACATTGGATTTTTTTTTAGGTTGTAGGTATCATTATATGTTCTATGCATATTTGTCTTTTGATTTTCTGAAGAGATTTGGGCTTATTATCTCCAATCTTCTCACTTTGGATGGAGGAAGTTATGTTGCATTCATTATTATTTATAATAAATTGTTTAATTTTATGTAATGTTATATTTGATTGGATATTAATTGTTTGTGTTTGATAATGTAGAAGTGGTTTAAAATGTCCATGAAGAGGATTTGCATAATGGAACAAGATAGTGTTAGAGTTGGCTATGATTGGAGCCACCCAAAGTCTAGGACTTCATGAAAGCACAAGAGAGATCAAATGAGAGAATAATGTTATTCTATCAATGAATGCAAAAGAGATTACAAGATTGTTATTACAATGTACATGATATGCATTGCTTATAAGGACAAGGATTAAATGTGGGATATTGTAGTCATGTGACAAGTGTCATTATCCTATGAAATGTGACAACTATAGGATAAGGTGACAACTATCAACAACTAGACACAACTAGAAACATATAGTAGACTCACTAAGTCAACTTAACATGTGTGAATTATGTGTGATGTGTGAATATTATTTAACTAATAAATAGATAAATAATATGAATTGTCCACATAAGAGTAACCCGTTAGTTAATAACCCTATTCACACCAACACCCCCTCTTAAGTGCAACTTAGGGAGTAGTTGACTAAAGCAAGATGCAATATTGGATGGTGATGATGGGTCTTGGCTACTAGGCCATGTTAGGTACCTATGTACAAAAAATCTCAATTGGAGTAAAGGAGAAAAACTCATGGGACAAAACTCTTCTCCAAAAGTGAGAATGCATGAAACATGAAAGTGAAAGAAGAAGTTATAGTAGGAGGACTCAACATGACCCCCAAGGACAACTTCTATCACATATGTACAATTAAATACCCTCCCATAGGAGAGAAAGTGTGAGACTATAGGTCCCTCCCACAATGAAGTAGCTCTTGTGCCAATGGTGAATGCCTGAAGAAGAATGCTAAAGAGAATCCAAAGCCTATAAACAACATTCTTCCCCTTAGGAAGAAACCAATCCAAAGGCTGATGTAGAAGAAACTCCATCTCAAGGTATGAGGGAAAATGGCTCATGATGTATGATGTCTCTAAAAACTTCTGAAATGCCCACATGTTAGAATCAAGGAATGGCACAATGCAATGAGGTGTGACCAATCGAATATCTTGGGTAGATGCATGAAGAACAATCTCCAAAGATGAAGTAGATGGAATAACAATTGTGTTGTAACTGTCATCAAAGAGGAGAGATATCCCCTCAAGTGTGTCCTCCAAATGTGCAGTATGAGACTCACAAAACAAGTTTGATATACTTGCCAAGAAAGTATCCCACAAATCGGTGTCTGAAAGACTAGAATGATCTTGCTCAACTGAAGTAGAAGAAACCATGTCGATGTCGATCTTTGAAGAAGCAAGAGGTTGAGGTGATGGAAGCTCAACACTAGTCTCATGAACCAAAGTAGATGAAAGAACACCAAGGTTCAAGTGACCAAACTTCTCCTCAGAAACCTAATTCACACTTGATGCATGAGTGTGAATATCAATCAATGGATCCACACCACTAAAAGAAGAAAAATGGGAGAAAGTATATAGGTGAGATGCATGATCAACCATCCCAACAACAATGATATCTCTGCTCTCCAAGTCCCGTATGATCACAAAATCAGGAGTGGACTCAATTGTCTTCCCTACACCACAATGAGTAATTTGGTAGATGGAAAGGAGATTGGTTGTCAACGAAGGTACACAAAACACATTGTTGAAAGTATTCTCACCAACATCACTAGTACCTTTACCAGTTGCATGCATATATGTATTTTTACCCATCAAAATAGGTGGTGAAGTACATGACTGAAATGAAGAGAACATCCCTTGTGATGATGCCATATGATGAGAAGCTCCTAAATCAAGAAGCCATCTCTCTAATTGAAGACTTGTCAAAGCAAAGAGTGCTTGTCCTTTTCCTTTGTCTATCACATTAGCAATGCCTATTGCCTCTGTCTATGTAGATGATGACGGTGTCAGAGAAGAGGATGTACTAGGTGATGATGATGGCATTTTGATATTGCTTTTGAATAATATGAGTCAACTCATCAATTTTCTTTTCATAACACTTATGCTCATCATGTCCTAGTTTCTTGCAATATGCACACTTTGGTCTCTCCTTCTTAGATGATTCCTCTTTGGGAGAGAATGAGGACTTAATTGATTTGGTTGACTCCTTTTCTTACTCATTGTTCTTGAGATCCTTATTTTTCTGTTTCTTGCCTTTGCTAGTTGAAGCCTTTTGATCCTTTGTACCTTGACTAGCAAGAAGCGTTTGAGGTCTAGGAGACCTCAATGTGCCCATGTGTACTAGCTTAGCTTGCTCCCTTGTGAGTGATGTGGCAAACTCATCAAGTGAAGGCATTGCAAAAGTTTTACCAAGTGCATCCATAGTAGCATAAAAGGTAGAAACAAAAACTAAATAGTCAGGACCAAGCTTGGCAGGGACTGAAAGAATCAATTGAATGTCTTTCTTAATTCCACATTGTTTGAGCTGCAATCTAAGTGACTTTAGCTTTGTGAAGAAGTCTTGGATGCTTGCAAATTTGGTTGGATTCAAACCAATTAGTTCATTCTCCAATTTGAAACCTCTCATAGTATCTTGCTTACCAAAGAGATTCTCTAAGGTAGTCCACACTTCATTAGGTGTAGTACAAGATTCAATATGAAAAAGAAGATCGGGAGAAATAGACAAGCATAGTGTTCCATAGGCTTGATCACATCTATTGTACCACTTTCTTTTTTCTGTAGCTGTTGTTGGTTCAATTTCTATACACATTATTACTCTATGAATTTCAAACTTCTTAAATGAATCTCCATTTTAGTTTTCCATTCATGATAGTTATATGGTGTGAGTAGAAGAATTTTGTTTAGATCCATGATACAAGAGTACAAAAAAGAACACAAGTACAACCCCCCTTTTACTCAATGAAAGAGATCACCCCTCAAAAAAAGAATGATTGTGGCACTTTATACTTAGTGCGGTTTACAATTGTCCTCAAGGGACCAAATTTTAGAAAATAAGAAAATCTCTATAAAATGAGATTCAAGGGAGTTTAAAATCACTCAAACTAATTTACCACAACAAACAAATCCCTCCAAAACAAATTTCACTTCCTCAAGTGTCAAAATGCCCAAGTTATCACTCAAAAGCCAAAAAATCAACAAATTGAATAAAATGAACCTGAAGATGAATCTAAGAAAAGTGCACAAATGGATTTGAAGAGCTTTTAAATACCTTTCTGATGCCGTAAGAATCATGAAAATCAAAGATCGTGGTAGAAAGTTGTGAGCTCAGAAGAAAAAAATGAAAATCTATCTTCAAACTGCTTTATCTATCCCCTACAATAGAATATAAGAAAACTACTAACACCACTATGAAGTGCTCTCTGTCAGATTTCTGATGATATCTTGTTTGCCCAATTTCGCCTCCATGGGCAAAAGTTATGAAAAAAGAAAAAAACCCCTATTTAGGGCTTTGAGGGGGCCAAGGGGGGCCCCTGGCACTGACATCAGTTGACGGAATATTCTCTGTTTTGACAGAATATTCTTGGCTGGAAAATGATGAATGGATAAAACCACCTTCTATTTGTGAAAATCACCTTCTATTTGTGAAAACCACCGAATATTTGCAGAAACCACCTGTAATGCAGTGAAATCGCCTATTTCCCCATAGAAATGGTTGTTTGACTAGTCAAAACCGCCTTAAGCATGGACTGAAACTGTTTAATGAAAGCAGGAAACTGCATATAGCTTGTTCTAAGGGGTTTGGAGAGTAGTTTCTATGTATTGTTGATGGTTTGTTTGCTATTAGGGAAAACGCACCGCCAGATGTTGATTGACAACTTTAAACTGTTGTTTGTGATTTCAAAATGGCTTAACATACAACTGAAACCACCTTTGACCGCTGATGGAATAGTTGACAGAGACCGCTGAGTGTTTGATTGTTGCTAGGTTTTAGAAAAGACCACTGATGGATTTAAGCCACCAAGAGATGATAGGAAGATTTGATGATTATAGAAGATCTGATGATTATACAAGATCTGCAATTTGTCATCTACCTTTAAGATTTTGACATCAATGAGGAGATCCGCCTGTTTTGAGATCTGTTCGTTAATATTTACACTCCATTGGTGGATTTTAAAATTTGAAGATTTTAAATAGTCTTTGATGAAGACCACCAGGTAATATGGATGCCAAGAGTTTATGAAACTATTGGCACTTGGAGATTCGCTAGATGTGAAGCCTATACGCCAGTCGACTATTTCAAATTCCTACCGAGATTTGTAGAGACCATTGCTGGTCGGTGTATGACCACTGAAGAATTTGTAACTATTGTCATCAGGGTTTGTTGATTTGGCTAAAGATTACCAGTGATTAACAGTGGTGGAAATGCTGGTCTCTACACCGTAAAGGTATAGGTGAAGCCTGCACCATGTAGCGCCCGCCTATTGCTTCTGCATCAGTCACTGTCCAGGGCCCTATCACAAATAAAAACCCACAGAAAACTATATTAAAACCTATAGACAAATATTTTAACTAGTGATCAAATTTTTACCTGAAGGATAAAGCACCTACGAGATTCCTCCTGCGCTAGTGGCAGAATATTCTCTGCGTAAAGGGAATATTTCTTGCAAAGATTCTATATGGCCGAGGGGCAAATTTTTTTTGCCTTTCGCTACAACTTTGTCTGATTTTGACGAATTGACAGTCATTCTTGGGGTTTTTGGGCCTCTTGAGCATGATGGCAGGGTCAGATTTGACCCAAAGTGCTCTAAAAGATCAGATACCTGATGGATTAGGCATGCACCTCCCAAGTTCAAACCCTCATAGTTTTGACCTTAGATGTCTGATTTGGACAAAACAAAAGGTGATCTTAACTATCTCGAACCTCTTGAACACAATGGTGTGCTCAGATTTGTAGCAACATGCTCCAAAATGAACCTACAATGCAAGGCCACAAAGAGGAAACCCTCACAAATCTAGTATTTCTATCAAGTCTTTCTGATTCTCCAGGTCATCATTTGATGCAAGAGAAGAGCATACTCAACTATCAAGATCCACCATGAATTACACTCAAGGTCTCTCAAAAAATGACTAACACAAAGTGATTTTTCCTAGAGCTCTGATACCATGTTATAGTTGGCTATGATTGGAGCCACCCAGAATCTAAGACTTCATGAAAGTACAAGAGAGATCAAATGAGAGAATAATGTTATTCTATCAATGAATGCAAAAATGATTACAAGATTGTTATTACAATGCACATGATATGCCTTGCTTATAAAGACAAGGATGAAATGTGGGATGTTGTAGTCATGTGACAAGTGTCATTATCCTATGACATGTGACAACTATAGGATAAGATGACAACTATCAACAACCAGACACAACTAGAAACATATAGTAGACTCACTAAGTCAAATTAACATGTGTGAATTATGTGTGATGTGTGAATATTATTTAACTAATCAATAGTTAAATAATATGAATTATCCACAAAAGGGTAAACCAATTAGGTAATAACCCTGTTCACACCAACAGATAGAGTATGATTTCCATGGGATGATTGATTGAAATGTAAATACTTATTTCCTCTTGTCATTAACCAAACTATTGGCAATATGCATATAGTGTTGTCATTGATGTCAACCTATAGTGATGTCTATCCACAATATGATGTAGAGTCAGCATTATTAAAATTCAGAAGAATGAAGAATGACTTATAAGCACCTTATCTTTTGAAGTTCATATTGAACTTCCTCATACTTGGTATGCAATCAGTATACACTCATAAGTGTCTTTTAGGAGATTGTGGCGCAGTGGTATTCTTATCTTTTCATCCAAGTGTTTTTGAGAAAATTGTCTAAGGCATGAATAGAGTATTTTTCCAAGATAGGGGATTGATAATTTGCTCTGTGTTACAACATCTTTTCTTGTAGTTCTAGAATAAGCATTGTGAGTCTTCAAGGAGTCATTCCAAAGTTTCAGCTCTTAACTCCTCCAGCAGTGAAAGTTAGAAGCAACAGAGTATTGGATTGTGTAGACAGAGCTTGGATTTGTAGAGATCAAATTGGAATGCTTCACATTCCACCACATTTGATCTTTTTGGCATGTGGTCTTCAGGAGATGATCAGTAGTAGTTGAAGTTAACTCTATCCAAATTTTAGAGTGTTTGGTGTTCTGCAAGTACCATTTCTTATGAATAGTTGGTTGTTTTTTGCTTTATCTTCACTGGCATCTATGTGCAAACCTGACCTAAGTGACTTGGTGATTGAGTAGTGACTATTCATATGGATAGTAGAAATATAAGGGTGATTGAAAGGTGTGCCGACCTATTTTGGTGAAGTTCATGTTATGTTTCATCGAGCCACAAGTGCATATGGTGATGTTTTGAAGTGTGTATAGGCCGACTTACCACATGCTACATGTTTCATCCTTTTTGGCCGACCTAATTAATGTTTTGGATTATTGTAGAGGATATTTATAGAAGATCAAATTCATTTTGTGAGATGTTGAAATGAATGCAAATATAGCAGACCAGAGTGTAAGATATGAAGTGTGCATAATCAGTTTGAAGACATGTATTGAGCAAAAAAAGAAGATTACATTATCAGCATAAGTCAGATGTTTACTTTACAATAGTCTATGTATTTACTACCTTTGTAAATCCTATTGTAGTGATCAGAACACTTAGGGAGTAGTAGCTTCCTTGGGTTGTAGCCCTAAATCAAAGTTGTAATTTTTGTAAGTGCTAAATCAAGGAGTAGTAGCTTCCTTGGGTTGTAGCCCTAAAACATGTTGGCAAGAGACACTACTATGACTAAATAATTAAGTGTTGTCATTGATGGCAACAAGAAAAGGAACAAGGTTGGAATAGAGATTTTTCTCCGGCTTTGGTGAAGAAGACTTAGTCTTTTTGGCTAAGTATTGATAGTATACAGAGGCAGTGACAGAAAACCAGTGTTTGGATTGGCATTGGTCCACAGTTGAAGGCCAAGTTCTGTGGTTCTGGTATGATGTTCCTAACTATCAGATGATCTTGTACCCAAGGTTTCAGCTCTTAATCAATTTCAAAAGTATATCCTTAAATGCTCTAAGTTCAGCAAAGCAAAGTATAGTGCTATTCAGAGTAGAACACTCATTTGTTTTGGTCCACATTTCTCTAGTATTGTATATCTCGATATGCAATTTTGAGGTGTTGTAAAAAAATGTATGAAGTGTTTAAATCCAAATTTGCAAGATTTGAAGTCCATCAGAAAGATAGTTGCAAGCTGCTGAGTATTGCTATAGTGTTTGACAGAGTTTGACAAAGACAGAGTTTGAGTTTTAATGGTCTACATTTTGCTACAAGTTGATATCACGCCTTGCAGTTCTGAGGGTAAGATTGGGAATGTGTGAAGAGTCTTTGATATGACTTTGGAAGTGTTTTGTGATCCGCAGTGCAAGTTGAGGTGTGATAGATGAAGTTGTCAAGTATGTTCTTAAAGAACAGGCTGACTAGTATGTTAGATTCTTATACGGAGAAGATATAGCATCTGATAATTAATCTAAGAGTTCATATGGCTGAAGCCGGCCTATATGAAGACTTGTGCATATTTTTTAAGTCTGCATAACATATAATGCATTGATTGGAGCCAACAAGTTATACCTTTCTATGTACACGTTTCATATTTTGGATGCTGACCTGATTATCTATCAAATCGTGTTGCATATATATATAAGGGATTCAGTTTGGTGTTTGGTGGGTGTGCAAAAGGTGTGTGTGATCTATGCAAGCAGTGAAAATAGTAGAGCAGAGATAGAATATATGTGATGATGAAGACTCAAGATTTAGAATTTAGCTACTAAGTGACTGTACCTTGGCATACTGATAGATGCTTTTGTACTATTCATATTTCTTGTATAATTTCTCTTGTACTTGGCAGTGAGCCTTCCTCATCAAGGTAGTGAGCCTCCATTAGGGTTTAACAACCCTTATTGTAATCTTTCTAGGTTTAGGGTTGAGACAGTGAGCCTGCTAGACCTAGTTATGCTTCATGGCAGTGAGCTAGCCTGTTCTAGGCCCGTGGAGTGACCAAGCCTGAACATCATATTTTGTAAAAGATTGCAATATATATTGAGAGCTAATCCTCTCCGTGGTTTTTCCCTCTTTGGGTTTTCCACATAACATTCCTGGTGTCCATGTGTTATGACTTTGTGGTTGCTGTTCATTTATTTATTTTGCTTTCACATATTTGAATTTGGTAAATGGATTAAAGAACAAGTAATTGAATGGTTTTATAGAACATTGATTCACCCCCCCTCTCAGTGTTCATTGTATTCAACAATTGGTATTAGAGCAAAGTTCCTTGGAAGAAATCTAATAGCTTGAGGAAGATCTAGGAGAGTTCACTCATGGATAACTTACAAGATGTTGATGAATGCATTTCAAAGTTAAAAGAACAAGTCAAGAAATTCTAAGAAAAATACAAAGAAGCCATGATCAATTGATGTCAGCAAATGAAACCCTGAATGATTTAGAAATAGAAGTTATGGAAAGACGAAAAGAAGAAGAAGATCTAGATATAATGGTGAAAAGCAAGACAAAAGATTGTATCAAACTTGAAAAAGAAGTTGTAAATCTAAAAGCAGATTTGGAAAAGGCCAAGAGCTTTGAAGAAAAGTTCAAAATAAGCTCTGCAAAGCTTGATGAGATGATTGCTAGTCAAAAGAGTGCCGATGATAAGCAAGGATTGGGATTTGAGAAAGAAGAGAGTTCAAAATTTGGTCAAGCAAACATTGAATTAAAGAAAACAGAGGAAACCAGTTTAGAAATCAGAGAAGAAGACCTAGAAGACCTCCAGTCAAACAACCAAATTCTCAAAGGTACCATTCTTTCAATGGTTATTGTACTTCATGCAATAAGTTTGGCCATAAGGCTACTTAGTGTAGGAGCAGAATAAATCAAAAGGTTCCATCATTCTCTAGTAAGTGTTTCAATTGCAAGAAAATTGTTCATAGAGCAAATTAAAGTAGAAATTAGATCAGGAAAAGTTTCAACAATGGGAGGAATGAACAATCCTTCAAAGGCAAATGCTCCACTTGAAATATAATTGGTCATAGAGCTATTGTATGCAGAAGTAAGGTGAGTTAGAATTCTATTAGGTGCAATGCATGCTATAAAATGGGACATAGATCAAATGAATGCAGAAGTTTGGTAAGAAATGGTTTTCAAAATACAAGGAACAGTCAATCATTCAATGGAAAGTGTTTTCCATGCAATAGATTTGGACATATGGCTAATCAATGCAGATCAAATCCAATCAATAGAAGGAATCAAGGTCAAAAGAATGTGGCATGCTTCAATTGCAACAAATCTAGACATATTGTAAGATTTTTGTAGAAGCAAGAATGTGAAGAGAAATCACTATTCTGAAGAAAGGAAAACAGAGTAGAGAAATGATAAGGGAAAAGAGAAAATTGATCCAGTTGAAACCAAGAAATAAATGGACAAGGTATAGGTCAAGAAATAAGTAATTGAAGTTAGGGATGGATCTGCACCAGTATCTGGTGCAGATACTTCCTCTAAGAAGTGAATTGAGAGCTCTAGCTCAGGGGGAGCAATGTTGAAAATCTAAATCCCCTAGCCAAAAGGTTGGTGCTAGAATCCAACATGGAGATATTTGGTGGAATTCAACAAGACAAATCCTCTGAAAGAAAAATTGGAAGAAAATAAGCTAATGCGGCACATTGTGGAGAAATTTTGATCGACTATGTCTATCAGAGAAAAGTCAGGCAACTTTTTGAGAACAAGCATTTATGACGATTGGGTCAAGTGCAAAGGATAAAAAACAAGTCATTTGCCTTCTAATTCACTTTGCATTCGAGTTTCCAGACATCAGAGAGAGATTGAAGCAAGATTTTAAGGTGCAACAAAGATTCAAAGAACTCTGAATGATTCAGGTAAAGAAAACCCAAATTCGGCATATCAAGGTATTTACCGTAGAAACCCTCATTGTAAATCTATTGGATCTTTGCTATGGAGACTCCACAAGTTGTAGATATTACTGAGCGTCCTTGACCTAAATTCAAGAAACATCCACACAAAGCAACTAAAGTTGATCCAATGGGTGCATTCTCAGGTATACCTTACAGAGTTCTGTATGTTGAGGATGTTAGGGCATATATTCATGTTGCCCTAGAAGAACACAACAATATTTTTCTGTCAGATTTATATCTCAAACATCTAACTGATGACCAATGTGATCTCAAGGAAGAATATAAAACCCTAAAGGAAAAGAAATTTATTCAATATGTGGATTTCCCTACATTTGTGGAGGATGAATGGGTAAGGTACATTCTGAGCCGAATTCATGTAGTTGGGACAGCCCTTCAGAATCACTAAGGAAGAAATTAGGGTAGTGACAAGGTTAAGTTCCACCAAAGGTGTGCCCTTGTTGAAGGCTGTGAAGAATCAAACTGTTACAGAGGCCACTGGAGAAAAGTTCGACAAGAGGGCACTAACTATTAATGATATCATAGATCATGATGTGAGATTTGTCTCAATGGTTTTGGGCTACAAGATCTATTTCTCCAACCAGGAGAACTCTGTTTCAAGGACAACAATCTATACTACCTATCAGATGATAAATGAGAATGCTGATTATGACTTATGTGAGCTACTGCAAAATCAATTAATGGAAAATTTAAGAAAGACAAAGGAGAGCAAGAATTACCCCTTCAAATATGGTACGCTGGTCATATGTTTATTCTTTTATTTCATGAATGAGCTACCAAACATGAATAATTTGATCTGGTTAAGAAGTAAACTAGTATCTATTCAAATTAGAAACCATCTAAATAGCATTGGAAGTGTTAATGAGAAAAAAATAGCCCTATGGGGGTACTTCAAAAATTTCCAAAGCATGATGTAGTCTAGAGAAAGAATTCCTAGGAAAATTGTTGAGAAGTATAAGGATACCATCTATTTCATAGTTACAAAATATCAATGCCTAATGGAATCTGTTGAGCCTAGGACTGTCTAGGTAATGCCAATGGGCTATGAAGTAGATGGGAAAATATTAGAGAGCTATGCTCAACACATGTTGAGCAAACCCAAGGACAACATGGAAGAAAGGTTTGGAACTTATGAATAGTTGTCCATGAAACTTCATGTTGAATTCAAAAAACCTGAATCAACTAGAAAAGTCAGAAAAGAGGTGGAAGAGATCACTGCAAGATATGGCATCACCAAAGATCAATTGAAAGAGGTAAGGGAAAAAGTAGAGAAAGTAGCAGAAGAAAGTTCCGAAAGAATCACAAATGAAATAGGATAAGTCTGAAAAAGTTCAGAGATCTACTAGGAGCTTTGCTGCCTCATCTGGTGCTTCCCAATAAATAAATCTAGAGAAAACATCAAATAAATCCTCTATCAAAGATACCAAGAGGAAGAAGATGAAAGGAAGAAGACTGTATGTCAGTTTGGGTGGAAAGGATGAAGAAGAAATAGAATCAGATGAGGAGATAAAGATGATGAAAGCTGAAAAGTCCTTCAAAAAGGACAAATCAAGCAAAAGACAAAAGGTAGAAGAGCCTTATGTTGAAAAGGCTACAATATCTCTTCAAGATGTGTTAAAATTTGTCACAGTTGATGGGAATTTGAAGCCCATGATTGAATTTTATGATGAATATAATGATGCTGACAAGAGAATCTTGGAAGAATCCACAGTGAAATACTTAAACATATTCAACAGGGCTCTTATTGAGATCATCTTTGATCTCCCTAAAAGTCTAGCCAATATTTTGACCATTAGAAAAGAGACAGTCAGGGCAAAGGATATTGAGCTAAGACAACATGTTTTGACAAGATTGTGTCTTGAAATTACTCCGAAAGAAGAAAAACTGATCTCTAAGGAAACCAAAGAGAAGTTTAGAACCAAAATGAGGATGAATTCATTGATGTTGGGAGAAATTGATAAAGTGGTCAAGGAGGCAGAAGAGATCACTTTGGAAACATTAAGGAAATATAATATTCCTACCATTTATGACAATGTAGTAACAGATGGTGAAAATGGTACACCTGTTTCGGAAGTGAATTTGGAGCAAATATCAGATAAAGATGACAAAGTGATTGAGCAGGAAGAAGTACTTGTTGATGATTCTGAAATAAGACCCTCTCCGATACGTCAAGCTGAGAATGACACTGACAAGGAGAAGATTGAGGAAGAACATGCCATGAAAATTCCTCCACCGAAACAAGAGGAGGATACTAATATGGATCGAGATGGTCCAGAGCAAATCCAGAAAGAAGAAGTCTCTATCACAGAAAGAGACATTGTAGAGTCTGCAAAAGAATTGTTGGAGAAAAGAAAACAAGACTTGGATGAGATAGAATTTAGATACGTGGTCCAATAAACTTGGACACAATGTCACCAGTACAGAAGCTTAAGTTGGTTACAACTGTTCAGGCAAAGGCTCAAGAGGAAATGTTGAAGTCTTGCATTGAGGATAGTGAGCTCATTGATGAAGCATCCAACATTTTGGAGAAGCTGATGCCATATTATTAGAAAGACATCTCTTTGCCCTCAAACAACCAACTCAAAGGACTTATCAATTCGGTAAGAAAACATTTTGAATCTTTTGAGAAGTCAGCTGAAGCAAAAGTTAGGCAGGAATTTGATGAGAAAAGATTAAATGAGTTAATGAAGATGTTAGAAAATGATAAAATCTAGCTAGATAACATAATAGCAAGCATTCAAAGTGCTATGAAGGAAGCTGGTAACTTGTACAATTTTTTTTTATCCTGAATGGAAGTCACACAAAAAATTGGAGAAAAGATCAAGGATTTGGAACAGAAACTAATGGACATTTCTATGAAATTTGATCTGGCAGTAGATTTTGTAAGAAATATAGAAACTGAAGTCATTAATATTCACAATGACTTAAGTGACTTGACAAATCAGATGTATCAGTTGAGAAGTAGAATGGGATGGTTAAGAAGGCTAATATGCCCTAAGCTGGACTCAATGATAATTCTTGTAGCAGAAGCCAAGATACCTGCACAAATAGATACACCTTTTGATTTGAAAAAGGCAAAAGCCTTAGCCTTTCTACTCAGTGGTCACATTCAGATTTTGGATAATGCCACGAAAGGCTGGGATGGTGAGTTGGCACAGTTCAAGAGCCTACTCAATGACATTCTCCAACACATGTAGATAAAAATGAAGTTTGTACTTGTAAATATGTGGCAGAGTACATGAGAATTTTGAAGACTTGATAAATTTTTGGTTCTAGAACACACCCTTTGCCATTAATGTCAAAGGGGGAGAAGAAGATCAGTGAAAAATAGATAAACAACTTAGGGGGAGTAGGAGAATAAAGTGTATATAGTAAGGGGGAGCATTCAAGCATTTTTCACTAAGTGTTGCCATCAATACCAAAGGGGGAGATTGTTGGCAAGAGACACTGCTATGCCTGAATAAGTAAGTGTTGTCATTGATGGCAACAAGAAAAGGAACAAGGTTGGAACATAGATATTGGTCTGGTGAAGAAGACTTAGTCTTTTTGGCTAAGTGTTGGCAGTATACAGAGGCAGCAACAAAAAACCAATGTTTGGATTAGCATTGGTCCATAGTTGAAGGCCAAGTTCTGTGGTTCTGGTATGATGTTCCTAACTATCAAATGATCTTGTATCTAAGGTTTTAGCTCTTGATCAATTCTAGAAGTATATCCTCAAATGCTTTAAGTTTGGTAGAGCAAAGTACAATGTTATTCAGAGTAGAACACTCATTTGTTTTGGTCCACATTTCTTCGGTATTGCATATCTCGATATGTGGTTTTGAGGTGTTGTAAACAATTGTATGAAGTATTTAAATCTAGAGTTACAAGATCTGAAGTCCATCAGAAAGATAGTTGCAAGCTGCTGAGTATCGCTACAGTGTTTGACAAAGACAGAGTTTGAGTTCTAATGGTCCACATTTTGCTGCAAGTTGATATCATGCCTTGTAGTCCTGAGGGTAAGATTGGGAATGTGTGAAGAGTCTTTGATATGACTTTGGAAGTGTTTTGTGATCCGCAGTGCAAGTTGAGGTGTGATAGATGAAGTTGTCAAGTATGTTCTTAAAGAACAGGCTGACTGGTATGTTAGATTCTTATGCGGAAAAGACATAGCATTTGATAATTAATCTAAGCGTTCATATGACTGAGGCTGACCTATACAAAGACTTGTGCATGATTGTTTAAGTCTGCATAACATATAATGCATTGATTAGAGCTGACAAGTTATAGCTTTCTATGTACACGTTTCATATTTTGGATGCCGACCTGATTATGTATCAAATCATGTTGCGGATATATATAAGGGATTCAATTTGGTGTTTGGTGGGTGTACGAAAGGTGTGTGTATGATCTATGTGAGTAGTGAAAATAGAAAAGCAGAGATAGAAGATCTGTGATGATGAAGACTCAAGATTCAGAATTCAGCTACTAAGTGACTGTACCCTGGCATACTGACAGATGCTTTTGTAGTATTCATATTTCTTGTATAATTTCTCTTGTACTTGGTAGTGAGCCTTCCTCATCAAGGAAGTGAGCCTCCATTAGGGCTTAACAACCCTTATTGTAATCTTTCTAGGTTTAGGGAACTGAGACAGTGAGCCTGCTAGACCTAGTTATGCTTCATGGCAGTGAGCCAGCATGTTCTAGGCCCGTGGAGTGACCAAGCCTAAACATCATCTTTTGTAAAAGATTGCAATATATATTGAGAGCTAATCCTCTCCATGGTTTTTCCCTCTTTAGGTTTTCCACGTAAAATTCATGGTGTCTATGTGTTATGACTTTGTGGTTGCTGTTCATTTGTTTATTCTACTTTCACATATTTGAATTTGGTAAATGGATTAAAGAACAAGTATATGAATGGTTTTATAGAAGACTGATTCACCCCCTTCTCAGTGTTCATGTATTCAACAAAATAATGTTGTAATATTTTTGCAGTGAGCATAATATATTGTGAGCTAATCCTCACCGTGGTTTTCCACGTAAAAATACTGGTGTTATGTGTTGATTCTTGAGTTACATGATTTCCTTTCTGTTCTCCAAGTTATTCAATTTTATGTGCAAATATAAGAGCTGGTGATCTTGCCAGCGTATTTGGGTTGATACTCACTCCTTGCAGATCTTCAGTGTGGAACAAAAATTTCAGTGTTGCATGTGAGTGATCAACACTTGCATGTGTGTTCAGAGTTGGGCAGTTGGAAGATTTTTGAGCAGTGTTGAGAGATTATGGCATCTCTTATGTAGAAAAGAAGTGAGACAGATGTATTGGATGAATTAGAAAGAGTTGTTTAAGAGAAATTGGATCGAAGGAAGTATCAGTACGAGGCCACTAAGATTATTGATGAGTATGAAGGATTGTCAAATGACTATAAGCAGCAACTCGCCTGGGATGCTTTCTCAAAAATCATCAAAGAGGGGAATCCTGGCAAAGAGGGCTTAATAGAATACATTCAGAAGATAAGGAAGGAAGAGGAGATGAAGACAATGACTTTATGTAAGCCCGAATTAATTTTTCCTTTGTCAAGGACTAAGATCCATTCTAAGTCATCACTTTCCAGCCCATAGAACAAGAAGCCTCCTATTTCAAGGAAGAAAGAGTTTAGTAAGAATGAATTTATAAGAAGAAATCTTTGTTTCCTATGAAAAGATTCTGGGGAGCCTAACCATCATTGCAAGAACAAGGCTGAACCAGTAACTTTCACATGTTCTTTCTTTTAGGATGATGTGGAAACCACAAAAAGAGAAGATGAAGTCCTGATATCAGAAATACATAAGACTGAGCTTCTGTATGATGAAGAGAAGGTCACTAATCAAGAGGCATGCATTGAGGAGCTTGCTGATTTGGGGAAGGCTACAATAGGATTTGGTGAAGCTGAGCCTTGCTTCGATGAAGAATATGAACCAAAGGTGTGGGACTCAACAAGTCCTTCATTTGATGAAGATCCTAAAGATACCAATACATTTGAGAATGAGTTGAAGATGATTGATAGATTGCTAGCTGGTGACTTTGCAAGTGAACCTGAGAGCATTGAAGCAAAGTGTCTTGTTGAGGACATGGGAAACAATGAAATCACAAAAGATGAAAAGTTTGATGCTGTTGTAAATTTCAGAACAACATTTAATGAAGAGAATTTCCACCATTCTAGTGATGGAAGTCTTGATTATGAGTGGGATATTTCCATACAAAAAGAAGAGCAGTTAGACTCTTCAATGATCCTTGCTGAAGAATGTATTAATGAAGTCTTTAAATCAGCCATTGGTGATGATTCAATGTTTGATTATGAGAGTACCATTTCATTTGATCTAAGTGATGAAGAAGAAGATTCAACTCCCATGCAATTTGAAGAACCTAGTGTCCTTGCAGAAGAGTTAGTTGATGAGCATGTTGAAGGAAAGTTTGTTGGAAGATTTGAATCAGCTTCTATTATTGATCCAACATTTGAATTTTAGAATCAATTGTTGGTCACTGAAGATAAGATTGTTCAATCTTTAACACACTTTGATCACATGCATAAGTTTGTTGAAGATCACATTTGGAGGGCACAAGTTGAGAGAAGACAAATGGGCGTGGAAAGAGGATCTTCACTTGAAAATTGGTGTGTAGTCAGAGAGGCACTAGAAACACTGAAATCATATTATTTGAACCTTCTTTCTGATAGAGATCATGTCCTTGAGTTTGTTGATCGAATATGTAAAGCATTGAACAGAAGAGATGCTGCAATTAATAAGCTTACATTTAAGCATAAAACAACTATGGATTCCTTAGAGAGTACCCAAATGGCTCTCTTAGAAGTTGAAAGTCATCTTGTTGATGAACATCAATTCAAAGAGCAAGTCGGAGTTGCTAAAGTAGATGAAATCAAGCTGAAGACTGAAGAGCTTGATTTGCTCCAAGGAGATTTTGAATTAGAACAATTTCATAAGTATGATGATGCAGAGTTGGAGCAAAATGATGGGAACAACTTCCAATCAGTTGATCATTTCCTTCTTATGATGGAAGTTGAGTTAACTAAAGACAATTCACCTCTCATGTTGAATGATGAAGAGAAAATTGGAGTTTGCAACATGGAGGATGATAGTAACATGATATAGGATCCGGGTGAGGAACACTCATGGAATGTTACTCTTCACAAAAACTTCTTCAACTGAAAGTTTTCATCAATTTTTGAAGGTGGGCATAAGATTCAGGTATGCAATGACATGAGTTCAATGATGGCTTATTTTCATAATGGATTTTTTTTTGCAAGAGGATAGTGGTGTTGATAAGATGGTTTTATGGTTAATTTTGGAGACAAATTTCAATTATGAAGCTGCTGTCCTTAGTCCCATCAGCCATTATAAGTTTTCAATTGCATACATAATGATTGATTGGAGAGAAATTTTGGTCATAACTTTGATATATTCTGACTGTAGATGGCCTAAATTTCTTATTGTTCTCAAAAGATTTTAGTTTTGTTCAAACTTATGCAACCATGAGATTGATCTTTTTGTTGCTTTTAGCTCTTTGTGGGAAGATGACAAAAGTAATTAGCTCTTTTGGAGAGTGAGAATCAATTGATTCATGGCTGTTCAGAGTTGTTTTCAGCTTGTGATCAATCTGATTTATGTTTTCCCTCAGAGGAGCATTACAAATTTTCGTTCCCAGCAGTAGTTTCATGTTGGATAATTGTATTGATGATTGCTAACTCTTTCATCTTTGGGTGTATTGATTTCTAGGATCCAAAAATATTTATGATTGGAAGAATGTTTCATAGTTATAAGTAGAATTCCAACTATACAGTTCACAATTATATCAGAGTGGCACAACAGAAGTGGTGTGAAGCATTCTTGAGATTGATTTGGGATCTAGGTATATTATTGCTAATCATGTTGGTATTTTTGTTAGATAACATGAATTGCTTGAGGACAAGCAATATTGAGTGGGGAGGACTGTAATGTTCCATTTTTGGCACATTGATTATTGGTACATTATGCTTGTTCGTAGTCTTGTGAAGGTTATCTGGCATGTTGGAAGAACTCCAAAGTTCTTGGAGTGGTCACAGTTTTATCCACAAAGCAGTTGTGTGTGTCTCAAGTCTTCATTTCATCAGGGATTGGTTGAAGTTATTTATAAGTGCATTTTTTAGTGCTTATTTTGGCTTGGGATTATTATTCTACTAAATGGCTACCCTAATTTTTTTTAAAAATCACATATAATGATATGACAGTGTTAGCATCAATTGCATAAACCAACTAATTGCCTCATACTTTCTGATCACCCAGATCCTAGGATGGGCAAGGTGAGAGCATACTGTTGGTGCTTGCATAAACACTCAAATTTTAAATATTTAAATTTGCAGGCACCTTTCATAAAAAATCTAAAAATTCTAAGTCTTTGGGACTTCTCAGTTGAAAAATGTAAAAAATAGTTGTATGCATGTGTCTTTGTATATACAAGGCCATTTGTATATAAATGTAGGTCCAAATGTACATTCGGGCATACAAGATGGTTTGTATGTTCAATCAACTTCAAAATGGTGCAAAATGGTTGCTTGTATGTTGCAGATTCTTTGAATTTCCCTGCTGTATGTGAGGGTTTGCATGTATATTTGTGTTATATGTCTAGATATGCAATGGGTAGATACAATGGAAACATGCAAAGACAATATACATCGAGACAGATACAATGGTGAATGTATGTCCAACATACATTGGGAATGTACATTGCAAATATACAAGAGGCTGACATACATTCAGTACAGTGAAAGGGATCATCGATGAAACAACACTCATCGGCATCCAACTCTAAAGTTTCCCCGATGGCCGATGTACATGCAAACAAAAGATACATTGCTCGCGGACATACAAAGAAGAATGCACATCAGGCGCATGCAAAGGAAATGTGCAAGGGAAAAGGATACAAACGGCAGGGCCCACTAGTTGCATATACAAGTGTGATTGTATGTTCGCACATACACAAAAACATACATTCTTAATGTGCATGGCCCGGACCCTACAAGGTATGCAATGTAGTTGATAAAGGCTCGGGTCTGATTTGAATGTATGTTTTTGCTTGTATATTGCATTTGTATAATGCGATATGCAAACTGATATACAAGGCGAACATACAAGGTAGTGATATACAAGCCGGACCCGATTCAAGGGTCAAATTTGGTAAATTCAGCACTGGCGTCCACGGCTTGCATGTATATGGCATTTGTATATGCTGATATACAAAAGGAATGAAGATACAAGCCGGATTTCAAAGTGATTCCAATCTGCTTTATAAAAATTTGAAATCCGCGGGTTGTATATTGCGTTGTATGTGCAATATACAAAGTGAAATGCAAAAGTTATATGCAAGGTCCAGACCCGATGGTGATTACAAACTATTTCATGGTGATTTGGGGTCTGCCCCTTGTATGCAGGCAGTTGTTTGTATATGCATGTTCTTTTGCATATACAAGGCAAAAAAGGCAAAATCAGAGAGGGAAAAGTCAGCGATAACAAAAGGGTGCCTACGTGGCACGTTCTAATTGGCTAGCGACCTTTTTAGCATGTTTTGGGGCCATATATTTTGGCGATAGGGAGAAGATCAATGGTCATCGTTCAAAATCTCAGCAAAGGGGGATTTCTGTATGTTCGATGCATCTTTTGAGGTGGGAAAGGTTCCAAAGCACACAACTGTTGCATCCCGCGGGTAGGTTGATCATAATGGCGAATTGCAGAAGCATTGCTTGATGAATGATAGGCCAACCACCATTCTTAATTAGAAAATCTTCAGGTGGCTGCACATTTCTCGATCTCACCTGCTCTTCTTTCTCTTTTCTACCTAGGCATTGAATGTTTTAGGCACCATTCTCATGGTGCATTGTATTTGGCAGAATTTTGAAATGCCATGTAATTATTGTTGAGTTCACAATCTTGCTATAAGAGGCAAATTGTGTTACTCATTTGGGTTGTTGAAGACTTGGGCATTTTTGGGGGAAAAATAACAAAAGACAGAGCATTTTCTTGGTTGTTTTATCTTTGTTGGAGTTTATGAGTTGCATTTGAGTGCACCTTGCATATATGTTCAGTTTCTTGTCAATTTATATGAAAAATGTGTTATTGCATGTGTTTATCTATCTGTCTCCATGTGTTGTATGGATTCTCTTATTTTGAATCTAGTTGCTAAGGGTTTCTCATATTCTAGGGTATAGATTTCTGTATCACATGCTTAATCTTTAACTTCCATTCAAGGAGTGGATTAAATTGTTTTAGGTTGAGTATGGAGAAGATTGTATGTTAGCTAGGATGTATGTAAGTAGAGACAGTTAAATACTTATCCTTGGGTGGTGTTTGTAAGGCAAATACTAGTCCTAACCCAGGTAAGTGCAAGAAGATGGGGGGCCAAAAAGGGGTCTTAAATGGCCACTTTTTTTTCTGAAATCAGGAAATACTGGCCTTGGATGAGAAATTGAGCATAGTTACACTCAAAATTTAGAGATGCAACCAAAACAATGTTCGTGGTGCTCCAAGTCTACTTTCTAAACTACTATTTTTTTTTAAAATGGCATAGATTAAGGGGTTCAAAAGAGGGAGCCACAGAAATTGGTGTTGTTTCTGTCAAAAAAACATAACATAGCATGTTTTGTGGCTCCCTCAAAAGGTCAACTTTTTTTAGGTATTTTTAAAATCGCTTTGGTGAGAAATTAGCTAATAGCATGTAGTTTATACCTAATTTTTCTAATAATTTTTTGATGAATATTTGATTTTTTACTAATTTTCAAAGTGGACACATCCTAAAAAATAGAATTTTGGCCGTGCTACCCCTATAAATTTTGAAAACTAATTGAAAATCATTTTTGTCTTTTTTTAATATTTGTAGAATGGAGTCTAGTTTCTAAATATGTATTTTTTTTGAAATTTCAATGAATAGTTAATTTACAATGAAAAAAGACCAAACAGTAGTTTTTGCCCAAAAACGGACACAAACAAAAGAAATTAAAGATGAAAGGCTTAACATTGTTAAAATGTGAAAAACATCACATCGTCAAATAGCTAAGAGAAAGCCTAACATTACCCAGGTGTTTGATTTGTTTGACCTTGAAACATGTGCAAATCTGAGGGTTAGCACGAACGAAATCATGTGAAATCTTGAAGAATATGGAAAAAACACGTCTGTTACTGTTCAAAAGGCACTCCAAGCCTTTCGGTTGGAAATCCAAAGCAAATCCCGAGCCCAAGGCTTGGGATTCCCAAAGCAAGACATAATACGCTCGCGTTATGTTTTGCTTTGGATTTTCCTTTTCCGCAAGTCTGTTGTTTGTCATGTTTGACATAATGTGAGCGCGTTATAACGCGCTCGCATTATGATCCCCTTAAATTTTTTTATGTTCAAGGCTATTAATCATGTATGTATGTATGTATGTATGCCTTTATGTATGTATGTATGTATGTATCTATGTATGCCTATATGTATGTATGTATCTATGTATGCCTATATGTATGTATGTATAGTGTCGAGGGAAGAGGAGGGTAGAGATGGGAGTGAGCCAGATAGGGGAGGAGAGGGGTGGATAAGGATTGAGTGATTAAGGTTTAATGTTAAGGGTTGCGCGTTTAGGGATAGGATTTAGAGTTTAGGGATAAGGGATTAGAGTTTAGGACCTTGAGGGATTATGGTTTAGGGTTGAGGCTTTAGGGATAGCGTTTAGGGTTAAGGGTCGAGGGATTAGGTTTAAGGTAGGGTGTTGAGGGTAGAGGGATTAGGGATAGGTTTTAGGGTTGAAAGTTTAGGGTTGAGGGATTAGGGTTTAAGGTATAGTTTAGTAGTTCTTGTGGATAGAGCCAATAAACAATGGGAGATTATTTGCCTATTTCATAACAATATACCTTCCCTAAGTGCGGGGTGGACAGAAAGAAACATAGATGTACCCCAATGCAAATCCTTTCTCATAATGATCATCCTTCTAATTTCAACTATTAATTAGTCATTGCGGATGTAACATATGCAAAGCTTTTCTCATAGGGTTTAAGGTATAGTGTCGAGGGTTGAGGGTTTATTGATAGTGTTTAGGGTTGAGGGTTGAGGGATTAGGTTTTAGGGTTGATGGATTAGGGTTTAAGGTATAGTGTTGAGGGTTGAGGGTTTAGGGTTGACGGATTAGGGTTTAGGGTTGACAGATTAGCATTTAATGTCAAGGTTAGGGTTAGAGTGTCGAGGGTAGAGGGATTAGGGATAGGGTTTAGGGTTGAAGGTTTAAGGATTGAGGGTTGAGGCTTTAGGGATGAGGGTTTAAGGCTTAAAATATAGTGTCAAGTGTTGAGGGTGTAGGGATAGGGTTTAAGTTTTAAGGGTTAAGGATTGAGGGATAGGGATTAGGGTTTAAGGTATAGTGTTGAGGGTTGATGGTTTAAGGATAGGGTTTAGGTTTGAGGGATTAGGGTTTAGGGTTGATGAATTAGGGTTTAATGTTGAGAGTTGAGGGTTGAGAGTTGAGGGTTGAGGTTGAGGGATAGGGTTAACGGTCAAGGGATCAGGGTTAAATAAGAGTGTCGAGGGTAGAGGGATTAGGGATAGGGTTTAGGGTTGAAGGTTTAATGATTTAGGGTTGAGGCTTTAGGGATGAGGGTTTAAGATATAGTGTCAAGTGTCGAGCGTGTAGGGATAGGTTTTAGGGTTCAAGTTTTAAGGGTTAAGGGTCGAGGGATCAGAGTTAAGGGTTGAGGGATTAGGGTTTGACGTTAAGGGTTGAGTACATTGATGTTTGAGGGTTAAGGGTTTCGGGATAGGGTTGAGGGTCGAGGGATTAGGGTTAAGGGATAGGGTTGGAGGGTTTAGGGATAAGGGATTAGGGTTTAAGGTATAGTATCGAGCCCATTGAGGGTCTAGGAATAGGGATAGCATTTAGGGTTTAGGGATGAGGGATTAGAGTTAAGGGATGACGGATTAGGGTTGAGGGATTAGGGTTTAGGGATAAGGTTTAGGGTTGAGGGTTGAGGGATTAGGGTTTAAGGTATAGTGTTGAGGGTTTAGGGATAGGGTTTAGGGTTGAGGGATTAGAGTGAAGGGTTGAGGGATTAGGATTTAATGTTGAGGGTTGAGGCTTTAGGCTTTAGGGTTTACGGATAGGGTTGAGGGTCGAGGGATCAGAGTTAAGGGTTGAGGGATTAGGGTTTGACATTGAGGGTTGAGGGTTGAGGGTTGAGGGTTGAGGTTTGAGGGTCAAGGGTTTAGGGATAGGGTTGAGGGTTGAGGGATTAGGGTTAAAGTAGAGTGTGGAGGGTATAAGGATTGGGGATAGGGCGGGAGGGTTTAGGGATAAGGGATTGGGGTTTAAGGTATAGTATCAAGTTTGTTGAGGGTTTAGGAATAGGGATAGCATTTAGGGTTTAGGGATGAGGGATTAGAGTTGAGGGATGACGGATTAGGGTTGAGGGATTAGGGTTTAGGGATAAGGTTTAGGGTTGAGGGTTGAGGGATTAGGGTTTAAGCTATAGTGTTGAGGGTTTAGGGATAGGGTTTAGGGTTGAGGGATTAGAGTGAAGGGTTGAGGGATTAGGATTTTACATTGAGGGTTGAGGGTTTAGGGATAGGGTTGAGGGTCGAGGGATCAGAGTTAAGGGTTGAGGGATTAGGGTTTGGCGTTGAGGGTTGAGGGTTGAGGTTTGAGGGTCAAGGGTTTAGGGATAGGGTTGAGGGTCGAGGGATTAGGGTTAAAGTAGCTCATGTGGAGGGTATAAGGATTAGGGATAGGGTTGGAGGGTTTAGGGATAACGGATTAGGGTTTAACGTATAGTATCGAGTCTGTTGAGGGTTTAGGAATAGGGATAGAATTTAGGGTTTAGGGATGAGGGATTCGAGTTGAGGGATGAAGGATTAGGGTTGAGGGTTGAGGGATTAGGGTTTAGGGATGAGGTTTAGGGTTGAGGGTTTAGGGATTAGGGTTTAAGGTATAGTGTTGAGGGTTTAGGGATAGGGTTTAGGGTTGAGGGATTAGAGTGAAGGGTTGAGGGATTAGGATTTTAAATTGAGGGTTGAGGGTTTAGGGATAGGGTTGAGGGTCGAGGGATCAGAGTTAAGGGTTGAGGGATTAGGGTTTGGCGTTGAGGGTTGAGGGTTGAGGTTCGAGGGTCAAGGGTTTAGGGATAGGGTTGAGGGTCAAGGGATTAAGGTTAAAGTAGCTCGTGTGGAGGATATAAGGATTAGGGATAGGGTTGGAGGGTTTAGGGATAAGGGATTAGGGTTTAAGGTATAGTATTAAGTCTGTTGAGGGTTTAGGAATAGGGATAGCATTTAGGGTTTAGGGATGAGGGATTAGAGTTGAGAGATGACGGATTAGGGTTGAGGGTTGAGGGATTAGGGTTTAGGGATGAGGTTTAGGGTTGAGGGTTGAGGGATTAGGGTTTAAGGTTTAGTGTTGAGGGTTTAGGGATAGGGTTTAGGGTTGAGGGATTAGGATTTTACATTGAGGGTTGAGGGTTTAGGGATAGGGTTGAGGGTTGAGGGATCAGAGTTAAGGGTTGAGGGATTAGGGTTTGGTGTTGAGGGTTGAGGTTTGAGGGTCAAGGGTTTAGGGATAGGGTTGAGGGTCGAGGGATTAGGGTTAAAGTAGCTCATGTGGAGGGTATAAGGATTAGGGATAGGGTTGGAGGGTTTAGGGATAAGGGAGTAGGGTTTAAGGTATAGTATCAAGTTTGTTGAGGGTTTAGGAATAGGGATAGCATTTAGGGTTTAGGGATGAGGGATTAGAGTTGAGGGATGACGGATTAGGGTTGAGGATTGAGGGATTATGGTTTAGAGATGAGGTTTAGGGTTGAGGGTTGAGGGATTAGGGTTTAAGGTATAGTGTTGGGGGTTTATAATAGGGTTTAGGGTTGAGGGATTAGAGTGAAGGGTTGAGGGATTAGGATTTTACATTAAGGGTTGAGGGTTTAGGGATAGGGTTGAGGTTCGAAGGATCAGAGTTAAGGGTTGAGGGATTAGGGTTTGGCGTTGAGGGTTGAGGGTTGAGGTTCGAGGGTCAAGGGTTTAGGGATAGGGTTGTGGGTTGAGGAATTAGGGTTAAAGTAGTTCTTGTGAAGGGTATAAGGATTAGGGATAGGGTTGGAGGGTTTAGGGATAAGGGATTAGGGTTTAAGGTATAGTATCGAGTCTGTTGAGGGTTTAGGAATAGGGATAGCATTTAGGGTTTAGGGATGAGGGATTAGAGTTGAGGGATGATAGATTAGGGTTGAGGGTTGATTGATTAGGGTTTAGGGATGAGGTTTAGGGTTGAGGGTTGAGGGATTACGGTTTAAGGTATAGTGTTGAGGGTTTAGGGATAGGGTTTAGGGTTGAGGGATTAGAGTGAAGGGTTGAGGGATTAGGATTTTACATTGAGGGTTGAGGGTTTAGGGATAGGGTTGAGGGTTGAGGGATCAGAGTTAAGGGTTGAGGGATTAGGGTTTGGCATTGAGGGTTGAGGGTTGAGGTTTGACGGTCAAGGGTTTAGGGATAGGGTTGAGGGTCAAGGTATTAGGGTTAAAGTAGAGTGTGGAGGGTGTAAGGATTAGGGATAGGCTTGGAGGGTTTAGGGATAAGGGATTAGGGTTTAAGGTATAGTATTGAGTCTGTTGAGGGTTTAGGAATAGGGATAGCATTTAGGGTTTAGGGATGAGGGATTAGAGTTGAGGGATGACAGATTAGGGTTGAGGGTTGAAGGATTAGGGTTTAGGGATAAGGTTTAGGGTTGAGGGTTGAGGGATTAGGGTTTAAGGTATAGTGTTGAGGGTTTTTGTCATCAAATGTAGATTTATGGGTTCGATTATATTGATTGCCTCTCTAGTTTTGGGGTGTGGATGTTTTGGAATCAATCAGGAAGTCTTTAGGAGACTTTGTGGAAGTGGATTGGAAATCACTTGACAGAACCCCTGCTATTTATGCTTGGATAAGGATTTGTCACAAACTAGAACTTTTGCTTCCAAAGAAGATCTATCTTTCTTCCTCGATGGGCATTTTCTATCAAGAACTTGATTATGAGGGCTTGCCCCTTCATTTTTATGCCTATCATATGGCGGAGCATCTGGCAAGCTCTTGCAGGAAACAGGAAAAGTTCTCCCTCAAAAACCTTGTGGTCATTCAAGACTGAAGGGGAAGGTTTGGAAAGAGATGTGATCAATGCAAAGGATGTGATCAATCTATAGCAGGACAAAACTCGAGCGTGTTATAACGTGCTCGTGTTTTGTGTTGCTATACAAACGGTAAAAAAGTGTTGACCCCCATGATCTAGGCCCACATGCTCTGTTTTCATACTGATTCTACGCGTGCTCTGACAAAAAAGAAGTGTTTTCATGCTGTTGGGAAGTTCACATGCACATTTGACACACTATACCACCTTTGCATGATCTTTCCACCACCTTTTCTACTTTGCCAACTTGAGAAGGAGGAAATAACATAGTTTTCACACCAAGTTTGATGCAAGAAGAAAAAAACACTACATAATTGGGTACTCTCTCCATTCGAATCTTCATTTTTTAGGTATGTCAAGTCTTTACATGCATGTTCTTTACAATTTCCTTATTTTGGATTGAATTACTTTATCATGCTTTATCATACATGTTTAAAATAAACACATTCCCAATCAAGAAAGCAGCCTACAATCTCACATGATGCCATGTATATTTTCTACACTTGGGCTCTTTAATAATTATGTGTCATAAACAGACCTTAACATATGATGATGTCAAACTATACAAGAGTAAATCCTTACAACATAATAAAAATACAATCCCGCTATTATCTTGTATTCATTTCTTAGGAACTAATATTGGTCTCTTTATCATGCTACAGATAAATGCTCCATCATGCTGAGGAAATGATCAAGAATTAAACCAACACAGGAAGAGATAGAAGCTAAGAATGCAAAGAAAGCAGTGGCTATGAGGGAACTTCGTGAGAAGAGGAAATTGGACACGATAAATGAAGACATACCAATTGAAGAGGAACCACAACAATCATAAAGAGATAAGGTATTGGCGGCACAAAGAGAATGAATGAAAAAACTTCGTCGTATGAGAGATTTGAATACCATAGTTGGAGACATGTCCTCTATCGCAAGTCAACATGTAGGGACACCATCTACCACATCTCAAGTTGAGAGTACATCATCACTCACATGTGATGAAGGAGGTACACCATCATTCCCACCTCAACCTCAAGGTATGTCATCTATTCCATCTTCAATCGAAGGTATGCCATCTAACCCATCTCATTTAAATATTGGTGAAATTCCTAATGTTGAGATGAATTTACCTAACTTAACACCACCTAGAATTTTGCATAGAAAGCCAAAGTATTTGATTGATATTGATGAGAATATTTTGCAGCCAATGGAAGGTAAGATTCTAAAATGTACTTGTAGAAGATATGCTAATAAGATTTGGAGATTGTTCTTTGAAAATTTAAATGAGACTGCAAGATGTCAACTATTCGTTGAAATGATGCGAAGTATAAAGTATAGGTCTATCATGAAGATTCTTGGGTTGAGAACATCAGAGGCTTCAAGTGAAAAATCTATTGTCAAGAATCTAATGAGTGCGTATGAGAGTGTGGGTAACACCTCATGCACAAAAGATAGTAATGCAACACGGCGTGTGATTACATTGACTATAGTAAGTAGTCAAACGAGGAAAGCTCGTCTCATTAGAAAGATGAGTCAACAATTGAGAATTAATAGGAAAACTTTATCAAGAGCTGTTGGAAGATGCCAAAGAATTAAGGACACTAATGCCAAAGAATTATGGGGGTTCTTGAGGAGACTACCATGAAAAGATAAACTAATTGTTGAAGCATTGAGATCACTAATTGAAGACTTTTAGAAGAATTACACAAGGGTATCTCCAAATCAAAGGGATGTGGTAAGAAGGAGAATCAGTAGTCAGAACCGTGAGCCACATCCAAAGCATTTTTTGGATGAGACTCAAACACAGTTTTATGGTAAATTTCTAGAGAAGTATCCTCAAATTAAAATTTGTCAAAGATATTTTGAAATGCTAAAACCTTTCTATGTTAAGATAAATCACACATGCACTACTTGTTGTTGTAGATTACATATTGAATTTTCTAACCATTTTGATGCTTATAGGTCTATATGTTTAGATATGCATACTAACAATGATTTGTACGGTTGTGCCATATGTGCCCCACCAACATCTTCAAGAGACTTCATATCAAGAATTTTATGTGAAAGAGAGGAAGGTCAAATATTCTACAAGAAATTATGCTTGGATGGCACATGTCATCGTTGTGGTGGCTTGCAACATTTGCCAATATGTGAACATATGAAAGGAACACATGTGGTTGGAAATGAACTAGTAGAGTTTGGCAAGTATAAAACAGTGGCATACAATACAAAAGATGGTAAAGAAACAAAGAGGTATGAATTGGATATTGAAAAGATTCCAGTGTATCAGTTTATGCCTATATTTCGTGACAACATAGTGTATGAGTATGCAAGACATGCCCATAGAGCTTGATGGTTGGACTTGCAATTCAAGTTATGCAAGGACACATTTCCAGTTGGTAGCATTGTTTCAGTCGTCAACTTTGTAGAGAACTACAGTCTACAGCCACAGCGTGAGGTGCAATCACAATATTATAACTCCACACAAGTTTCTATATTTGTGCACATCACATTCATTCATGCGAATGATAGTACAGAGGATGACAGAAAGATCATAAGGGAGTATAATTTCTATATTAGTGATGATCGCACGCATTCTACGGAGTTCATGCAAAGGTTGCTTTCAGGTGTTCTAGAATGATTTGGCTAGAAGGGGCATATCATTCAGTCAGCATATCATATGGTCGGATAACTGTGCGTCATAATTCAAGAACTCGTGGAATTTCTATTGGCTGAGTAGGAGGCATAATTTTATAGGTATTCAGCATATGTGGAAATTTTGTGAGGTTGAGCATGGAAAGGGGGAGCATGATGGTGCAGGAGCATGTATCAAAAGAGCCATAGCACGAGAAGAGTTAAAGTATAAAGACAATGCAATGTTGACAGATGCAAAATTGATTGTCGAGTGGTGTAATGCTTCCATGGGTCTAGGTAATGAAGGTAAGTCTTCAGTTCATAGATTTTTTTGGTTGATAGATGATACTAACATTGCACCATATGAGGACTGTTGTACACTGATAGGATCAAATGAGATACACTCTTTCAGAAGCTCAATTGCAGGTTCATGGAGTATCCATACATGAAAGATGTCATGCTTTTGTTCTTCCTGTACAATTCAAGTCTGGGATGAGTGCGAGTCAAAGGAGTGGGTTGACGAATGGCAGTTAAGTTATCTTACTGCACTTGACATGTATTGACCCCCAACGGCACTGGAACTAACATAAATGGAATCATCAGTTGACTTTGGCCACATATCAGATTTAGTTCAACCAGGTAATATAGGGCATGTATATGCATCTAATTTCATCTAGTTCAACTAGGTAATGTCATCTTACTTTGTAGTGTTTTTGTAATGTTTGATTAGTTTCATCTAATTTGCTACACATATCAATGTAGGGCACGCATATGCAGTTATTGCAGATGAAGATAATGAAGAGGGAACAAATTATTACTTATGTCGTTGTGTTGAGGCCAAAAAGAAATTAGAGGCCCCTATTACAGATGGAGAAAACATTGAATACCATACAGGCTTAGTGGTTATTACTAGAACATGGCTTAGAAGGTACCCACATAAGAGTGTTAATATTTGGCTATTTCAAGACATTGACACGCATCGGAAGATTCTTCACTACTCGAACCTTGTCGTGGCATCCAATGTTCATTTGATAAAGTATGGGGGTAGACCTTTGAACAAAATCTTGTGGAAGGTGTGTGAGTCTGACCATGAAGCAATACTTGACACAATAAAGAGTAGAGCAGACCCGGATGGTTCATTGGATTAATTTGTAAGTATTCACATTGATTTTGTAAAGTCATGTTACATTGAGTTGTAAGTATGCACATTAATTTGTAAGGTTTGTCTTTTTTTTATTTCCTCCTACATTTTTACACATATACACATTTTTACATCATCATGTTATGCATTTTTGGTGTCTTGCTCCTGATGTGACCAAACTCATAACTCACTACTTCCTCTAGACACCATTTGATGATCTCTCCAACACTCTGGATCCAAGGCGTCCAATCATGATGATGACCTATATACCATTCTTGCAAGGTGCTCATAATGAATGAAAAGAAGACTAAGGGTGCCTAAGCTTAATAGACTTATTTCTTTCAATTTTGATGATCCAAACTCTTGCAAAACGACATCCACTTTCATGCCTTTAGATCTTCCTTCACATACAGGGTGCCAAATCAAGTTGAAAAATCTACATAAGGGCGCCAAAATGGATGAAAGGAGACATGAAATGTGCCTTAGGACTCCATGCTAAGGTTTGAGCCATTAAAGTCTCTTGATATTAGGTGCTCATGATGATGAAACTTAGAGTTTTTTCCTTTCCTAGACGCTCATCTAAGATGTTTGAATAATAAGGAGTGCCTAGAGCTCTATAATGTACATTGGGTGCCAAAATCAAGGTGATTTTAAGTCACTTTGAGTCATTTGGGGTTAGTTTGAGTCTTTGAGTCATGTTGCAAAAAAGTGTCAATATTGTCAAGTTGCATAAAGCAACTTTTATATTTTTGGTGTCCTGCTCTTGAGGCAACCAAATTAACTATTCCAATGCATCCGGATGGGTACATTTACGCTAGGCATGGTCCTTTTTTTCACCCAAACATGTCGAAATAGTTCGAACTACATTGTACCAACGATATCCCTGAAGAGTCCAAAGTTTAAAAAGGCAGCAATCTTTGACGAGATGTTACTCAAAAATCGTGTACTTAGAAACATTCTGTCTGAGGCAACACAATTATGTAGAGTGCTTCTACAATAAGCTCTCTCGGTTTTTTATATCTCTAAGGCATTTGCCCATGGTGAAAGGCTTTCTGCTGCCCCAAAAATTGTCAGAAGGAGGCAGTGTAAAGTTGCAAAGGGGTGTAACTTTCATCCTGATCCTAATGGGACCAAACTGAGTGTTCCAACGCGTCCATATGGGTACATTTATGCTAGGCATGGTCCTATTTTTCACCCAAACATGTCAAAACATTCCAAGGTACATTGTACCGACGATATCCCAGAAGAGTCCAAAGTGCAAAAAGGCAGCAATCTTTGACGAGATGTTACTCAAAAACTGTGTCACTTAGAAATATTTTGTCTAAGGGAACATGATCATGTAGAGGCCTCTACAATAACCTCTCTCAATTTTTTATATCTCTGAGACATTTGCCCGTGGTGAAAGGTTTTCTGCTGCCCCAAAAATTGTCAGAAGGAGGCAGTGTAAAGTTGCAAAGGGGTGTAACTTTTGTCCTTCTCCTAATGTGACCAAACTGATTGTTCCAATGCATCTGGATGGGTACATTTACACTAGGCAGGGTCCTATTTTTCACCCAAACATGTTGAAACAGTCTGAGCTACATTGTACCGACGATATCCCTGAAGAGTCCAAAGTGCAAAAAGGCAACAATCTTTGATGAGATGTTACTCAAAAACTGTGTCACTTAGAAACATTCCATTTGAGGTAATGCGATCACGTAGAGTGCCTCTACAATAACCTATCTCAGTTTTTTATATCTCTGAGACATTTGCCCATGGTGAAAGGTTTTCTGCTGCCCCAAAAATCATCCTGATGTGACCAAACTGATTGTTCCAACGCGTCCGGATGGGTACATTTATGCTAGGCATGGTCCTATTTTTCACCCAAACATGTCGAAACAGTCCAAGCTACATTGTACTGACGATATCCCTGAAGAGTCCAAAGTGCAAAAAGGCAGCAATCTTTGACAAGATGTTAATCGAAACTCATGTGACTTAGAAACATTTTATCTGTGGCAATGCGATCATGTAGAGTGCCTCTACAATAACCTCTCAATTTTTTATATCTTCAAGAAATTTGCTCGTGGTGAAAGGTTTTCTGTTGCCCTAAAAATCATCAGAAGGAGGCAGTGTATTAAGTCAGGATGAAAGCCTATTCACTCTAGGCGCCAATCTCAAGTTGCACAATCATGAATGGGTGCCTAGAGCAATAAGGCACTACATCATGGTTCCAAGACCTTGAAATGGCACCCAAGCATGTAGGAGGAATTTTCAAGGAGCCAAAATATTTTTGAAACTCTAAGGAACTAGTCCAAAGACTCTATGGCACCATCTTGATACCATTGAGTCAACTTTGGAACTCAAACATATTGAAACAAGGTCTAGGAAGATAGGCACCATCTCTTGCCAGTTCAACCTCTCAGATGCACCAACATTGGAAAGACTCTTAATGAGCACCTAAGTTTGAATTGATCTTGTGATTGAAATTTTGGTGATGTATTGGTGCAAGATGATCTTCAGTTGAAGCAATCTAAGTTCCAAGAAGGGTTTAGAAGTTATCAACCTCTTCACTAAGTTAGGCGCACTTTACAAGCTTTCCTACCCAAGAGTTGTACCTCATTACGACAAGGCACATCTTAACCTCTGGGACATTTCCAAAGAAGCGCTTCAGTTTATTAGCACCTTTGGACCTTGTTTTGCATTCTGAAAGAGAAGCCACACTTTGGAGGCATTTCTAACTAGATTGATGCCTAGGTATAGTCATCTCTCTGGAGCATTACAATGTGTTTTAAAATGAAGGACGACATTTCATAAGTTGGGGAATTGATGACTGAAGACCGTGGAGTGTTTGAATTACTCTAAGCAAGAAGGCACATTTCCATGGAGTAGCATACTCTAGATAGCGCCTAATACCATCAAGGCGCAATTGCACCCTCACTTTGGTGCCTATCATCAAGAAGGGGCATTTGGCATTCCTTGAACAGTTCTAAGCATTTGAAGTTCGTGAAATCACTAAGGAATGTTGGGCGCCATGTCTATCCTCAACAAGCTTGAGTTTGCGCCTAGACAAGTTGGCGCTTATTCATGTTTTAACTTCCCTCTTGAAGTGCCTAACTTGGGAAAAACTTATCTTGTTGTTAGTCAAGTGTTTCATGTGTTTTGGAGATTCCAAAAGACTTCCTCTTTCTAGGCGCTCTTCTTGGCAACTACAACCTTCAACTGGCACCTAGATCCTAAAAAAAAACACTTGCAAGTGTGGGTGCACTTTCCTTGTGATGGAGCATCAAACTGGCACCTAGAAATCATAATGCATGAAGTGAGAACCTAGGATCCTATTGGTCCAATAGGTGGTTTTGGGATCCGTGTCAAGTCATTGGATTAGGTTGCCAACTCAGAATGATTTTCATGCACTTAGACTTCAAGGCACCAAAACTAGTAGGAAAATATTTGGGGGGAAACCATGCTGATAAAAGTTGGGTAAATTTAACCTCTGAGTCTGATTAGGCTCCATATAACAACAATATTTATATCATGTCCCTTTGCTTTATGAAACAAGCAGTATGTGTCAAGTCATAGGGATAACACTATGGTCCTTAGAAATTTCTCTGTGACTTTTGATAAGATTATCTACTATTATGTGGATGCTTGATAGTATTATCCTGATCCATCAGCGAGCTTAGAATTTCATCGGCCGATAGGCCGATGCGACCATGACTCCATTTGATTTCACTTCTGACAAACATCCCGTCATTGACTCTTATCAGTTAGACAGACTGCTATCGATGACTTTATATCCTTTCACAGCGATGTCTTTGTCACTCTAATACGAGACTCTAAGTCCCTCGCCTATCGGTAGGACTTAACACCATCGGCACACTCAAAAACTCTTCTACCGACACACCACACCGATCTCACCAATGACAACCTTCAGACCACACCCGTCGGTGAGACTCCAAATATCAGTGAACTCTAATCTTGTTGTGCCGATACACTAATGAATTTCGACTGTCGATGTGACCCCCTTCATCGGCAAATCTCTCAACTGCTCTTCCGATGCACCGATGGGATTATCTTCTGATACACCGATGTCTTTGACTTCAAACCACACTCGTTGGCAAGACAGACCACTATCGATGAAGCCTAACCAAGGTCTGCCAATACGTCGATACAACCAACTCTTGACGTCGATACAAGGTTCTTTTGAGGCAAAGGGCGCCTAGGCTTATGGGGCTCAATTTGATGTATTTATTGAAAGCTCAAGGTGAATTGATGCTTATTGAAAATGCCACTTAGTCCTTCATTTGCATTCTAGGTGCCATTTCCTATTGACTTATATACTCCTCCTCATGCTAGGGTGCCATAATGAAGTGGTTTAGACAATAGGTGTGCTTCACTTACTAGAGGCTTGTTCTTCTTCCACCTTAGGTGCACTTTTATGGTGGAATAGGTGTCAATGGGCGCCTTGTCTTAAATGAATGCTCTCTCTAAGTTGGGCATCCTTTTGAGGCTTTATGAGTTGCAAATTGCGCCTTGACCCTTCATGCTTGTTGCTCAATGTTTGAATGTTTAAGAAAGTCTCCTTTAGGCGCTCATCTTAATGACTTTTTCTCAAGGCACAATCATCCTAATGACTTGGATATTCATCCTAGTGTTTCAGGATATCAGGCTACCAGACTTAGTCATTTTCAGGATCTCAAACATAAAGAATAACATGATGATTCATTTTTTTGTATTGCAGATAGTTGACATTCTATACTACCCATAAAGAATATTAATATTTTTTGTTCAACATGATGATTCATTTTTTTTTTAAATACAACTTTTATCTTTTAGTTCCAAAATAAGGTTTAGGTGATACTTGAATAACAATAGCTAGCTTATTAGATCAACAAACATCCTATGTAATACAATTGGACTTTAAATATTTGAAGTAGCCATCTACAAATATCTATTCAAGCGTGGATTTATAATGCAAGTATGGACACCATCAATAAAAAAGATTTGTATTAACCAAATATGCATATAGGAATACATCAATATCTGTCGATATAAGTATAACATATATACAAAATAGCCATATAGGCTTACAAGAATGCCACATAGGCATACAATGTCAACTATATACAATACAAAAAATATGTCCACAAATGCCATATAGGCATACAACAAAGGAGCACAATAAAAAGTCATTCCCCTCTGGCTGATGAAGAGAATAGATCACGGGTAGCCTTTGATCTTCTAGGGGATGGAGACGCGCATGTTGGTGGTCTACTACGAACCTGAGGGCTACTCCTATTTAGTTCTTCCTGCATCTTTAGTTGTTACAATAAAAAGTATAGACATTACTATATAGAAATTACATGTTATAAAAAATGAAACATTTAACAAAATAATCACTTACCGCTAACATATAATATGTCTCCTCACTTGCCTCAGTAGCAAGAATAGGCCCTGGTGATGTCATGTCCTATAGAAACCATCCAGATAGAAATTAAACTTCAAATCAATAATCTTTTAATTTTTTAAAAATAGACAACTATAACATGAATGTAAATTGAAATTTACTAATTTGCCTCATACCCCTGTCAATTCCATGGAGCTATGAATCGCAGAGGCCACACCATGCTCCATTGCCCTCTAAATATGGGGAGGTGTCTTCGCAGCCTGCATCATCTGAAAATAAAACAACATTATTCAATTACGAAAACTATAATAGTAATGCAAATCATGGCTCCTAACATACACACACATTCATCTAAACATGGAAGTACACACAATAAAGCACACAAGCCACATACAAAAATCTAGTAAGTACAATTCATACATTAAACTATTTATTTTATTACCTCCGTAAAGCTTTGAAGTCCACCATCGCTGGCAGGTGTTGCCGTGAAATCTACAATATTTACCTATTCAACATCCAAAATAAGATATTAGAATACCATTCATATAACGATGCTATTCACATGTAATATTTATAATTGTTTACTAGTTACATACCCCGACAGTAGATGATCTAGTGTAAAATCTAGGTGGCGAACCACTGAAAACTGCGTCGACGCTATGACCCTAAAATTTCATTAAAATCATCAATTTAAATTAGTTAATCTTGCATTTCAAAAATAAAATTTAATAAATTAAATTCAATAAACTTGCTAATATTTACCTGAGTATCAAGGCCGAAAGTCTCACTCAGGAGGGTATCTGTCAGAACCATCTGCTCAGCTGCAGATGTAGCCTGTGCACCTACGTCCTGACTATCCATGGGGTCATAACCACAGGATGACCCACAAGCTTGACAAGCATGGGGTGGGACCCTACTCCTCGCACTATCTCCCAACCCACTTTGTGCTGCAGGACTGGCATGCTCTAAAGGCACTAATGCTCATGGGTTGGTTTGCTGATTACTCGTCTCACTACCCATTGTGGGTCAAGATGTGCTCCTGGTCTATCTTGTGCTAACCCCCCACCTCTACTCTGGAAGTCCCACATATCAAAATAGTTTGACACTTTATTGAGGACAAACTCGTAGTAGAGTTTCCTCAAAAAGTATTGCGGGATCTCATTATTATTGCATGGAGGATGGTCAAAAACCATCCACCACCTCTGCCCAAAATTGTCCCTTATTGCTTGGTTGTTGCACCAATGGATAGGGAACCTCTTGCATGTAATGGGTAGAGGTTGATTTGTTTGTGGATTTGTGAAAATAGAACACAAGTCTAATTTTGTGATTTGTAATTTTTTCATATCTTGGTATGACAACTTGTCTGCATAATAATCTCTAAACTCTCTCCTCTTATCCATCCAACTAGTTATTTGCTTGCTAATTGAATCTACATTTGATAACATAGATTCAAGAGATTCAGCAAGCATGGACCTATGCAAGGTTGAAGTGGAAGGATCTTTCAACCTTGCAATTATATCTTCAATTTCTTTTTTGTTGTTTTCAATTTGCCCCATTATATTTTCTTGTGTTCCAAGGGCATGTCGAGGAATGGATGGAGGAGGTTGTTCCACATGTATTTCCTCCTCAAGATTTTGTGGATTTTGAGGAGGAGGAGGAGGAGGTGCATTAACATTTCCTGACAATTAACAAAATATACATCAAAAAACAACTCAAACCTACCTATTTAGAAGCAAATTCAAACAAAAAAACAAATAAAACTCACTCCTTTGGCGTGCTCGACATCGTGGCGGCATTTTGGTGATGAATTAGCAAGATTTTGGTGTTGAATTGTCTTTTCCAAAACGCGAGTGTGCTTCTGAGGGTTTGCAAGCCGCGGGGATAGAGGAGAAAAATAAAAATGAAATGAAATGACAATCTTTTTTTTATAATAGTTAATAACATGCTCGCGTTATGTATGATTTTTTTTTAAAACCATTTGGCCACTTTTTGGCCCCCCATCTTTTTGCACTTACCCACCCCTTGAAACTTGAATGCCAGTTGCAAGCCATTCTCTTGTATACGTCTAGTTGACTCCTTGCCCCGAGATAGGCACCAGTCTATTTCTTGTGTAGTAATTATGATCCAAAACCCCTTGTCTTGCATTGAAAATATCAAAACAAATCCTTTCATAATTCCCACATGTTAGTTGTAGGAGTAGAAATAGGACTCCTGCATACTCTCATCCTCAACCAGTTAGATACGTCCAAGAAAGTTGCCAACCTTGTGATTTATCACACAAATCTTGGTCCAAACATGAGAGTATTCTGCTTGTTGTTGTAAAGATAAATCTTTTTATCATTGGGCGAGTCAAAGTTAAATCTTTAGCTATAGTGATGCCTACCTTGGTGTGGCAGAACCAGAAGTGAAGGGGAGGCAGCTCACTCAACCTCCTGTATTCATTGGCTGAATCTGCCTATGCATAGGAACTGGCAAACCCTCTGTTGATTCGGGAGAAAATCTAACACATACAATGATTGGCTTACAATAAGCAACTATGCAACAAAGATTTATAATTCATCCGCTGCGGCGGGCATCCACAAGATGTGGGAATTCACCACTTTTCAATGGGTAAAGAACAAGAAATAAATATTACAATGCCATCCACTTGTTCAGTGGGAATATTCCACTTATTCAGTGGGTGAGAGCAAATAAGAAAGGTACTTTCTCCACACTAGCGGTAAACCATGTAGGGGTACTTTAATGTGTTGCATAAACAAAATAGATAATTACAATGTTCTCAATCAAAGAGCTAAAGATTAGAATTTTGATTTAGCAATATAAGAATTGTAGCATGTTGAGACTTTACCCCTGCATATCAAAGATAATATAAAACCTTCCAATATCTAAACAAATTGATTAGTCTGATATATGCTGGCTGGTCACTAAACTGCTAAATTTTAGAACTTCCCAAATTGTATGGTGGACATGGAGGAGACCATTAACTCATAGAATAATCACAATCATCAACTATAACACCAAACTACCTTCTATCTGATCAGAGTGCTTAATTATCAATTTCTAAACTCAATAGACACAACCAACCTTGAGATTTGACATCAAAAATAGACCCATGTCCCAGCCAGGGCCATACGGCCTGAAAGGTACAATAGGCTCATAACAATTTCAACTCTGCATTAATGAAACTGAAATTACTCTAGGAAAGGTCACCCAAGTCATACATTAACATTCCAAAAGACTTGATTTTCAAATAGCATCCATTTTATTTTCTATCACCAATCATACCATTCTATAGGGTACGACACCACATGGTATGGATTCAACACAAAAATTTAGATCACTGCCCAAAACCACTGGAATCAGCATAAAATGGGATGCCTAGATGTAGCAATGACATCCCAAACAACTTGGCAACAATAACATCAATATTAATTTTCCCACACAAATGTCCCATAAAACCATATGTATGGTTGTGAAATATTATAAATCATTAAATGTTTCTAAAATCTACCCACAAGTTCAAAGAAGGTGATCAAGATTACTTGCCAATACATAGTAATAACATTCCATATGATAGGTGCATCAATTAATAAGCATACAGTCCCAAAATCTTTAAAGCATGCCCTGAAACTGTACGACTCAGAATTGGTACGGATGCATCAAACAATACTAAATACTGACTTTAACCCACTCAAACCTGCTCAGAAATTGCTGCCTATACCATACAAAGAAAATCTAATCATCATAAGCTCCAAACAAGCATAAGGATGAACAATACAAAATTCTACCCTTCATGAAGGTACAACCAATTGTACAGCCCAACAATGAGACTCCATTTATTAATGTTCCAATGAAATAATCAATCACAATCACTCTCCAAACAAACCAAAATCTCATAAAATAATATCATCAAAAATATCAGTTAAACAAACACTCCAAAACTCCATGAAGCTCCATGGCAAACTCTGTATGAGCTTGCTCCTAATCCACCTTCAACACAATGGTGATTCCTGTAAGAAATCACACCAAACCTCAAGAGGGTTTTTGTCCTCATGAGCATTCTACAAAAGGGTTTTCGTCCTCAAGAGAATATGGAAGAACTGTCTGGTTCAATCCCAACAACATTTCATTACAAAATCCAAGCATGTTCAACAATGAGTCCAGCTCCTCCTTTTATAACTTTTTGAGGGAAATAAAATATTATTTCCTTTATCCCTTCATATTTCTTCTCAAACAATATAAAAATAATTCATTATGTGAGCACAACTTAAAGTCGCCCTTTTAATTAAAAGCTCCTTTTAGCTCCAACGACCCCTTTTATCAAAATAAAAGAAATATTTGATTCAAGAGGTCCCAATATGATGCATCCATGATTTAAATCTTTTCATCCCCTTTCCAATGAGCTATAACACTTAAGTGTTAAATGAACATTTCTCAACCTTTTTAACTTAAGTGCGATAATTAATTGTTTAGCTCATTAAATCAACTGATTTTATGAAAAATCCCAAATAAGACCAAACTACAAAATTAAGCATACCAACATACTCCATGATGTTTTGGAAGATGAATGATGCCTTCCAGGGGACTTTCTAAAAATAGACGGCTTCTCCAAGAATCTTGGAGAGCAAACTGGGAACCTGATCAAACATCAGAAAGCATCACTGCGATCCTAAACACCATCTAAGCTCAAAGCCATAACCAATTGCTCTATAAAACTAATTTGTGGCCACTCCAAAAACATTGGAGTTCTCCCAACAAAGCTAGATAGCCACTAAGAGACTAAGAACAAGCCAAAATGCACACAATAATCAATGCACCAAAAATGGAACATTACAGTCCTCGCTGCTCAAGATTGCTTGTCCTCAAGCAATTCATGCTATCCAACCAAGATACTTACATAATTATCAATAATATACCTAGATCCTAAATCAATCTCAAGAATGCTTCACATCACTTCTGCTGCGCCACTTTGATATAACTATGAACTGCACAACTGACACTCTGTATAATCCTCTGAAACATTCTTCCAATCACACAACTATTTGGATTCTAAACATCAATAAACCCAAAGATAAAAAAATGAGAAATCATCCAACATGAAACTACTATTGGGAACCAAAATCTATAATACTCCTCCGAGGAAGAACATAAATCAGCTTGATCACAAGCCAAAAACAACTCTGAACAGCCATGAATTAGCTGATTCTCACTCTCCAAAAGAGCATTAATAATTGTAACACTTGTTTCTTTCAGCTGATTACTTCTATCATCTTCCCACAAAGAGCTAAAAGAAATAAAAGATCAATCTCATGGCTCCATAAGTCTGAAATAATCTCATGAAAATTAGATTTCAGTGTTCTAAAAATGGGATAGCAACAACAAAACTAAAATCTTTTAAGAAAAATAAGAAATTTAGGCCATCTACAATCAAAATATGTCAAAGTTATGACCAAAATTTCTCTCCAATCAATCAATATGTATGCAATTGAACACCTATGATGGTTGATGGGAGTAAGGACAGTAGCTTTATAACTATAATTTGACTCCAAAATTATCCATAAAACAATCTTACCAACACCACTATCCTCCATGGAACCTTGCAAATAAACTCCATTGTGAAAGTAAGCCATCATTGAACCTAATCCCTTGCATACCTAAACCTTATGCCCATCTTCAAAAATTGATGAAAACTTCCAGATGAAGAAATTTTTGTGCACAGTAACATTCCATGAATGCTTTGCACCAAGATCCCATATCCTGTTACTATCCTCCTCCATGTTACTTACAACAAATTGGTCTTCATCATTCAACATGAAAATAAAATTATCACGAGTTAACCTAACTTCCATCATAAAAAAAATATTACCAAATGATTGGAAGTTGTCTTCACCTTCATATTCAAACAATTCATCAATTGACTTCAACTCTGTATCTGCATACTTAGGAGGCTATCCTAAGTTAAAATCTCCTTGGAGCAAACCAAGCTCTTCAATTTCCAGCTTACTTTCTTTTGCTCTAGCAACTCCTACTTGCTCCTTGAATTGATGTACATCAACAATCTAATTTTTTAGCTTCTAAGAGAGCCATTTGGGTACTTTCTAAAGAATCCATAGTTGTTTTAAGCTTGAATGTAAGCTTATAAATTTTAGCATCTCTTCCCTTTAATGCTTTACATATTCGATCAGCAAACTCAAGGACATGATCTTTATTAGAAAGAAGGTTCAAATAATATGATTTCAGTGTTTCTAGTGCCTCTCTAACTACACACTAATTTTCAAGTGAAGATCCTCTTTCCATGCCCATTTGTCTTCTTTCAACTTGTGCCCTCCAAATGTGATCTTCAACAAACTTATGTATGTGATCAAAGTGTGTTAAAGATTGAACAATCTTATCTTCAGTGACCAACAATTGATTCTAAAGTTCAAATGTTGGATCAACAATAGAAGTTGATTCAAATCTTCCAACCAACTTTCCATCAACACGATCATCAACTGACTCTTCTGTAAGGACACTAGGTTCTTCAAATTGCATGGGAGTTGAATCTTCTTCTTCATCACTTAGATCAAATGAAATGAAAGTCTCATAATCAAACATTGGATCATCACAAATGGTTGATTTAAAGTCTTCATCAACACATTATTCATCAAGGATCATTGAAGAGTCTAACTGCTCTTCTCTTTGCATGGGAATATTCCACTCATAATCAAGACTTCTATCACTAGAATGGTGGAAATGCTCTTCATTAAGTGTTGTTCTAAAATTTTTAGCAGCATTAAACCTTTCATCTTTTGTGATTTCATTGTTTCCCATGTCCTCAACAAGACACTTTGCTTCAATGCTCTTAGGCTCACTTACAAAGTCACCTGCTAGCAATCTATCGATCATCTTCAACTCATTCTCAAATGTAGTGGCATCTTCAGGATCTTCATCAGATGAAGAACTTGCTATGTCCCACACCTTTGGCTCATATCCTTCATCAAAGCAAGGCTCATCTTCACCAAATTCTGCTGTAGCTTTCCTCAAATCAGCAAACTCCTCTATGCATATCTCATGATTTGTAACTTTATCTTCATCATAAAGAGGCTCAATCTTATGTATTTCAGATGCCAAGACTTCATCTTTCTTTTTATTTGTTTCCACATCATCCTAAAAGAAAGGACATGTGGTGAAAGTTACTGGTTCAGCTTCTTTGTTCTTGCAATGATGGTTAGGCTCCCAAGAATCTTTGCATAGGAAACAAAGATTTCTTCTTCTAAGTTCATTCTTACTAACCTTTTTCTTTTTTGAAATAAGAGATTTCTTGTTTGGTGGGTTGAAAGGTGATGTCTTGGAAAAGTTCTTGGTCCTTGCCATTGGAGTAGTTAACTCAGGCTTGCATAAAGACATTTTCTTCATCTCCTCTTTCTTCCTTAACTTCTGAATGTATTCTATAAATCCCTTTTTGTCAGGATCACCCTCTTTGATGATTTCCAAAAAAGCATCCCAAGGGATTTGATGCTTAAAGTCAGATAGACCTTGATATTCTTCAATAATTTTTATGGCCTCTTGATGATACTTCCTTCGATCCAACTTCTCTTGAACAACTCTTTCTAATTCATCCTGACTTTGCCTAAGAGAATCAAACAGAACATTTGTCTCACTTCTCATAAGAGATGTCATAATCTAACAATCACTGAACAACCTCTTTCAACTCCCACACACTGAACACACATGCAAGTACTGATCACTCACATGCAAGGCTGAAAACTCTACTCCTCAACTTGAAGATCTGCAAAAAGATAGCTTCCCAAACAGGCTGGTAAGATCACCAGCTCTGATACCATTGTAAGATGCTACCCCAATTTTTTTTTTAAATCACATACAATGATATGACAGTGTTAGCATTAATTACATAAACCAACTAAATGCCTCACACTTTCTGATCACCCAGATCCCAGGATGGGCAAGGTGAGAGCATACAGTGATTGGCTTACAATAAGCAACTATGCAACAAAGATTTACAATTCATCCACTGCAGTGGACACCCATAAGATGTGGGAATTCACCACTTTTCAGTGGGTAAAGAACAAGAAAGAAATATTACAATGCCATCCACTTGTTCAGTGGGAATACTCCACTTATTCAGTGGGTGAGAGCAAATAAGAAAGGTTCTTTCTCCACACTGGCGGTAAACCATCCAGGGGTACTTTAATGTGTTGCATAAACAAAATAGATAATTACAATGTTCTCAATCAAAGAGATGAAGATTAGAATTTTGATTTAGCAATATAAGAATTATAGCATGTTGAGAGTTTACCCCTGCATATCAAAGATAATATAAAACCTTCCAATATCTGAAGTCTGATATATGCTGGCTGGTCACTAAACTGCTAAATTTTAGAACTTCCCTTGAACTGTATGGTGGACACGGAGGAGACTATTAACTCATAGAATAATCACAATCATCAACTATAACACCAAATTATCTTCTATTTGATCACAGTCCTTAATTATCAATTTCTGAACTCAATAGACACAACCAACCTTGAGATTTGACATTAGAAATAGACCCACATCCCAGCTAGGGCCATACAGTTTGAAAGGTACAATAGGCTCATAACAATTTCAACTCTGCATTAATGAAACTGAAATTACTCTAGAAAAGGTCACCCAAGTCATACATTAACATTCAAAAAGACTTGATTTTCAAATAGCATCCATTTTATTTTCTATCACCAATCATACCATTCTACAGGGTACAGTACCACATGGTACGTATTCAACACAAAAATTTAGATCACTGCCCAAAACCACTGGAATTAGCATAAAATGGGATGCTTAGATGCAACAATGACATCCCAAACAACTTGGCAACAATAACATCAATATTAATTTTCCCACACAAATGTACCTAAAAACCATATGTACGGCTGTGAAATATTATAAATCATTAAATGTTTCTAAATACTGCCCACTAGTTCAAAGAAGGTGATCAAGATTACTTGCCAATACATAGTAATAACATTCCATATGATATGTGCATCAATTAATAAGCATACAGTCCCAAAATATTTAAAGCATGCCCTGAAACTGTATGGCTCAGAATTGGTACGGATGCATCAATCAATACTAAATATTGACTTTAACCCACTCAAACCTGCTCAGAAATTGCTGCCTATACCATACAAAGAAAATATAATCATCATAAGCTCCAAACAAGCATAAGGATGAACAATACAAAATTCTGTCCTTCTTGAAGGTACAACCAACTATATGACCCAACAATGAGACTCCATTTATTAATGTTCCAATGAAATAATCAATCACAATCACTCTCTAAACAAACCAAAATCTCATAAAATAATATCATCAAAAACATCAATTAAACAAACACTCCAAAACTCCATGAAGCTCCATGGCAAACTCTGTATGAGCTTGCTCCCAATCGACCTTCAGCACAATGGTGATTCCTATATGAAATCACACCAAACCTCAAGAGGGTTTTCATCCTCAAGAGAATATGGAGGAACTCTCTGGTTCAATCCCAACAACATTTCATTTCAAAATCCAAGCATGTTCAACAATGAGCCTAGCTCCTCCTTTTATAACTTTTTGAGGGAAATAAAATATATTATTTCCTTTATCCCTTCATATTTCTCCTCAAACAATATAAAAATAATTCATTATGTGAGCACAACTTAAAATCACCCTTTTAATTAAAAACTCCTTTTAGCTCCAACGACCCCTTTTATCAAAATAAAGGAAATATTTGATTTGCGAGGTCCCAATATGATGCATCCATGATTTAAAGCTTTTCATCCCTTTTCCAACGAGCTATAACACTTAAGTGTTAAATGAACATTTGCCAACCTTTTTAACTTAAGTGCAATAATTAATTGTTTAGCTCATTAAATCAACTGATTTTACGAAAAATCCCAAATATCACTAAATTACAAAATTAAGCATACCAACATACTCTATGATGTTTGAGAAGATGAATGATGCCTTTCGGGTGACTTTCTAAAAATAGACGGCTTCTCCAAGAATCTTGGAGAGAAAACTAGGAATCCGATCAAACATCAAAAAGCATCACTACAATCCTGAACACCATCTAAGCTCAAAGCCATAACCAATTGCTCTGTAAAATTGATCTATGGCCACTCCAAGAACATTGGAATTCTCCCAACAAAGGCAGATAGCCACTAAGAGACTAAGAACAAGCCAAAATGCTCACAATAATCAATGCGCCAAAAATGGAACATTACACATGAGCTCTTGCAAAGCCCATGCCCCTAGAGGTGACATGTACTTTACGATTGCTAAATGTTCCCACAAACACACAATTTCGTGCAAGAAAAGGTGTTAGAAACCGCATAATCATGATAAACAACAATGCATGTAATCATTCACATAAAGAGCCGAGTTTATACTATGGATTCAGAGACCGACTATAACCGTGGGAGTATATTGCAGAAATCTCAAAACTGAGTGTAACCAAGGTGAGATTCAAAGGTAAACAAAGTGCACGGAGCAGATGTATTAATATGGTTTGTTAGTCTGATAAGACAACATCAAAATATCACACGGAGTGAATCTACTAGCCAAGCGTTAGATAATATATATCAACCCCATCGTCATGTTTGGACTAGGTCCATTTTTGCTTACTCGCTGAAGGGACACATGGTCCTTATCAGTATTATTTGTGTTTTCGTCATTTGCTAGCTAGAGAGAACCATTAGAGGAAGGTAAACAATAAATCAAGAGAGGAGAAACAAGTGCCCTAGGGTCGTCACGTAGGAAGGTGCCCACAAGTCACCAACCACAACGCATGCCCCTAGGACACAACACTTAACAATGAAAATAGAGGAGAGGCAATATAGAAGAATGATGATAAAAATAGAAGAAGGGTCACAATAGAGGCGGTCTCCCAGTATCCTTGACCTTACAAGAGTATCAAGGGTCATTCAAGGAGGCCTAAACAACACAAAACATCACGGAGGAAACACAACACAAAGGTAAAGGGTTAGAAATACTTACCTGTCAGTACAACTGTAATAAAATTTTGAACTTGCGAGCATCTTGGAGAGATGCTCCATCAAGTTTTGTGTGAAACTTGAGTGGCTCATGGGTTAGTGCAAGAAGTTGGGTCCACTTTTTGGCTAAAAAGTCGAAGTGTTTTCCCTGATTTTCAGAATTTGTCACATTTGACCTTAAAATTTGAAGCACTTAGAGATGGAATCTTTAAAAAAGTCACTATATATAAAATGTAGTACTCGGAGTCTAGTTTCCAAATATGTAAATTTTTTCAATACCCAGATGATACAAATTGATTTTCAATAGGTATTTCTAAAAACCACTATTTAAAAGTCACTTTTTTTTAACCATACCATGCACGTGTATGGCCAACATAATTTGACCTAAATAAAATTATTTTTCAAAATCCTTTTCGGAAAAGATGTGTAGTATAGTGAAGTTTGATGAAGATATTTTTTTATAATTTTTTTCTAAATAATTTTTTTTAATTAATTTTTTATTAGGCCTAATTGCTACTTTTGAAAACCCCTCGTGTACGGCCAACATAATTTGAAAAAAAAAAATCATAAAATTAATTTTTTTTTCATTGTGTAAAGAATGATGTATAAATTGATGACATATAATTGTTTCTTTTTAAAATTTAAAAATTAAAAGTTATTAAAAAAATACAAACACCTATCATTTCAATTTTTTGGACCTGTTTGCTCATAAATTAAATAATAAATAGAATAACATGTCCATAACAAAAAAAATTACATATTTGAAAACTAGACAATGTCATCTATAATAGGTTTTCATTTTGTAAAAAAATTCAAAAAAAAGGGTCCTCAGCCATATAGGTAAACTCAATGTTTCTTCTTGTTTTGTACTTAGAAAAAAACTTGCAGGTCCAAGGCTCAAGGTCAGCCAACCATTCCTATCCCAATCCTAAAACCAAAGCAAAGGGAAGGGAAAAGGCGGTCGGTGATTTCAAATTTCATAGAATGGGTACCCGTTATAATATGGGTACGCGTTACATAACGGGTACCCGCTTATAGAATAACAGGTACCTGTTATGTTTTTAAGAATGGGTACCCATTTTATAACGGGTACTCATTTCTATTATACCTGTTATTTCCCATATTAGGGAAAAATGTACTATTACTGTATCCCTGCAACTTGCAAGTTTGAACAGTACAGCGCGACAGTGATAATTTCTGCATTTTTTCACTTATAGGTGTTTTGTGGAATCTCTTGACAGGTCATATTCTATTCAGATTTTGAAAGCAGTCAATAATATGAACAATTCTGAAGTGAAATCAAGTGCATGAGCTATTTTTAAGAAGAATAAAGAAAGAAGGTTTTTGTTTTTACATCTACCTTTTACTTCAAAATCTATGGAACAAAAGATTTACATCTAATTCTACTTCAAAATTTCAAATAAGTACATCAATTATGAAATTGGATTAGGTATCAATTGTTATTTTATCAAGAGGGTTTGGTAATCATGGGATCAAATCAACGTCAAAGAAAAAAACAAAGGAGGGTAATGACACCTCAAGAAATTGAAGCAAATAGAGAGAAGGAAGCAAAAAGGCAAAGAGATAGAAGAGCAAGGATTCAAGAGATAAAGAATATTGAAGCATCTAGTTCCATGAGTATTGAAGAGAAAGACATTCAAGAAACTATAAATGATGGGATGAATGTAGATGATGCAAATGTGGAAATGGTGAATTTGGAAAGAAAATGTGTCTATAGAAACAAATGAATGTATGTTTTCAAACCCAACTTTCAAAGATATGGAAAATGTGACTATACAAACAAATCTAGGTATGTCTTCAGAGACAGCTTTCAATGATATGGAAAACACGACTATAGAAACAAATCCAAGTGTGTCTTTGGAGGCAACTTTCAATGATATAGAAAACATGACTATAGAAATAAATCCAGGTGTGTCTTCGGAGCCAACTTTCAATGATATGGAAAACACGACTATAGAAATAAATCTAGGTATGTCTTCAAACCCACCTATTTATGATATGAATGAGAATGATATCCCTTCTAGGAGTGAAAATGAAAATATTTTATTTGAGATTGAAAGAAATGTCTTAGATAATCTTCCTGGTAAGATTTCTTGGAGGCAAATGAGAACTCATGCAAATAGATTATTTAAAAAAAATTTATAGAAAAAGTCTTGGATTTCAATGTCAACTTATGATGCAATTGATGAAGATGTGGAAATTGCGAAAAGTAATGAAAAAGTTAGGCATATTTGTAAAACTTTTAAAAAAAGATGAATCAATCAAACAAGTTTTATCTAGTGTTGCTAATGCTATTGATTCTATTGGTAAAAAAAGAGTCAATCTAAAGATAGCAATGCAACACAAAGAGCTATAACAACTGTTTTAGTCAATAAATCATCTTCTAATAAAAGAATGATAAGTAAGACAAGTGAAATTCTAAAGATAAATCCTAAAACTTTGAGAAGAGCAGCAAAGAGAAGAGAATCTATTGAAAAAGATCTAATTAACCAATGTTGGAGTTTTAGTGGTAGACTCCCAAGGTATGACATGAAATTAAATATTGAAATCAAATCTTTAATTGAAAAATATTGGCATGATAATACAAGGGTATCATGTAATGTTAGAGATGTTTTAAAATTACGAGTGGGGTCTAAAATTTGTTATCCTCATCCAAAACATCTATTAGACATGACTCAAACTGAATTATATAAAAAATTCTTAGATGATTTAGTGTTAGAACCATTTAATATTACCATAAGCCAAAGATCTTTCGAGAAATGTAAACCTTGGTATGTGAAAATTAATAAACAACGAATCTCTTGTTGTTGTAAAACTCGTGCAATTTCGTTATTATTATGATATTTTTTGATATATACGTTCTACTTTGCATACTGACAAAATTTTGCAGGAATGTGGTATTAATATGCCACCTCAAACAATTAAGGAGTTTGTAGCAGGTTTGTTTTGTGAAACATCTATTGGATACTTATTTTATTCAAAAACATGTATTTCTGGACAATGCAATAGATGTGGCAACTTTTCATTGTTAGGAGAATGTATGCATGAAAATATTTCACATGAATTTAGACAACAATTAGTGGATGTGAAAAGATTCAAGAATGTTGAATATTCTTTAAAGGATGGAAAAATTGGAAAGTGTTGTGAGTTAGTTACTAAAAAAAATTGTGTGCATGCATTCATCAAATATTTCAAGGGTAATATTGTATCCAAATATGTCAAATACTCCCAATATGCTCGGTGGCTTGATGGACAATTTTGTTCATGTAAAAACACATTTCCAATTGGAACTATCCTATCAGTGGTTGACTTTGCAAAAAACTATACTCTTGCTCCACAAGAGGAAATTCAATCTCAGTATTATAATTGAGTGCAAGTGGCCATATTTGTTCATATTGTATACAAGCATGCAAATGATAGTACAGAAGATAATAGAAATTTTTTGAGGGAGTATCATTTCTATTTGAGTGATAACCGGTTACACTCTTAAGAGTTTGTGCAATATTGTTTCACAAAATTTTATGAAAGTTTAAAAGAAAGAGGAATCCAGATGGCACAACATTTCATATGATCAGATAATTGTACAGGGCAATTAAAAAATGCAAGAATATTTTATTGGCTATGTAGGTCTCACAAAGAAATTAATATCCAACATATGTGGAGTTTTTTTGAAGCTGGACATGGTAAATGAGAACATGATGGAGCTGGAGCATGTGTGAAAAGAGCTCTTGTTAGAGAGCAACTAAAATTTGAGGATGCAGCCAAATTTAGAAATGCACGTGTAATTGTGGATTAGTGTAATGAAAAATTATCTATGGGATCAAGTGAGAACTCTATAATTTGATGATTCTTTTAGTTAGTTGAAGAAGAGAATATTCCTACTCGACTCGATTGTGAGACAATAACTGGATCAACAAAATGGCATTCATTTAAGAGTTCAAATGCAAGCACATGGACTATATGGACTAGGGAGCTTGCATGTTTTTGTCAATTTTGTATTACAGGTGATTGGGGAGCATGTGAAAATACATAATGGGTTGAAGAATGGAAACAAAGATCCTTGACACCTATAGAAACACAAGATCAACTTGAAACAACAATTGAAGATGATAATCAAATGTTTGCATCAGATGACTATGATTGTGTTTCAGACCTTGTACAAGAAGGTACTTTTTTTTCAATATTTTTTTATTGTCATTTTTTTGTACATCTATATATAATTAATTATATATGTATGCATGCACAAATTTATGTGATTTAGATACATGTCACACTTTATTGAATTACATAAATTTTTTTGTAGGACATGTGTATATTGTTGTTGCACTTGAGGGCAATGAAGAGGAAACTGAGTATTAGTTGGCTCAATGTGTTGAGACAAAACAAAAGTTGTTACATCCTAGAGTAGATGATGATAACATGGAGTATCCAATAGGTTCTGTGGTTGTTGTTGGCACTTGGCTACGAAAATATCTAATAAGAAGGAATGGTTTGCCTGCATTTGAAGATTATGAAACACATAAGAAGATCATACACTACTCACATTTGGTTGTGGCAACAAATATAAAACTAGTCAGATTCAAGGCAAACCTTCTAATAAACAGTTATGGACACTTTCGATGGAAGAACGTGAGTCAATTATAGATGCATTACAAAAAAATGAGGATGCAGATGGTACAATGGAATAAATTTCTAGGTATGTAAACCATACTTTTATATCCCCTAAATCCATCCTCTTAAATGTATCCTATAATGTTATCTAGTTACATGTAATGCATCAATGTTTTGTCTTTTTGGTATATAAATTCTTTCATTCTCATTTTAGCTTCTATATTATTCCCCTTGTCTTAAATTTTGTATCGACTCATGTAAATATATAGTTAATTTACTTGTACATTTGAACATTACTTTTGTAGGTGTACCCTAGACAAGTAGTCAAATTTGCATGGTTGTCAATAGAAGTTTTCACCATACAAGTATGTGAGGTCGTTTTTGTAGTATTCAACTAAAAGTGAACACAAATTAGGTAATTGTATATATTTACATTATGGCTTTCACATTCAACATGTTATCTGGTTACATAATGCATCAATGTGTTGTGTTTTTGGTATATAAATTCTTTCATTCTCATTTCACCTTCTATATTATTCCCCTTGTCTTAAATTTTGTATCGACTCATGTAAATATATAGTTAATTTACTTGTATATTTAAACATTACTTTTTGCAGGTGTACCTTAGACAAGTAGTCAAATTTGCATGATTGTCAATCGAAGTTTTCACCATACAAATATGTGAGGTCATTTTTGTAGTCTTCAACTAAAATTGAATGCAATTTAGGTAATTGTATATACTTACATTATGGCTTTCACATTCAACATGTTATCTAGTTACATAATACATCAATGTGTTGTGTTTTTGGTATATAAATTCTTTCATTCTTATTTCACCTTCTATATTATTCCCCTTGTCTTAAATTTTGTATCGACTCATGTAAATATATAGTTAATTTACTTGTACATTTGAACATTACTTTTTGTAGGTGTACCCTAGACAAGTAGTCAAATTTGCATGATTGTCAATAGAAGTTTTCACCATACAAGTATGTGAGGTCATTTTTGTAGTCTTCAACTAAAAGTGAACGCAAATTAGGTAATTGTATATACTTACATTATGGATTTCACATTCAACATGTTATCTAGTTACATAATGCATCAATGTGTTGTGTTTTTGGTATATAAATTCTTTCATTCTCATTTCACCTTCTATATTATTCCCCTTGTCTTAAATTTTGTATCGACTCATGTAAATATATAGTTAATTTACTTGTACATTTGAACATTACTTTTTGCAGGTGTACCCTAGACAAGTAGTCAAATGTGTATGATTGTCAATAGAAGTTTTCACCATACAAGTATGTGAGGTCAATTTTGTAGTCTCAACTAAAAGTGAATGCAAATTAGGTAATTATATATATATATACTCATATATTTCTCATCCATCCTCTAAAGACACCCACTTGTACATCCCCTTAATTCATCCTCTTAGCTCCCCTTAAGTCATCCTCTTACATCCCCTTAAGCCATCAAGTTTTATCTTATACTTTGTAAATTGACTCATATACATCTCTCCAAGTAAGCTATTCTCTTTTGTATCCCCTTAAGACATCATCTTATAGCTCCCCTTTTAATTCATCCTCTTATACATCCCCTAAAGCCATCCTCTTATGTATCCCCTTAAGACATCCTCTTAGCTCCCCTTAAGCCATCGTCTTACATCCTCTTTTGTGTTATTTAGTTACATATTGCATTAATATTTTGTGTTTTTAGTACATATTTTTTCATTCTCATTTACATTCATTATTTCTTGCAGGTGTATCCTACAAGTAGATTTTTCCATGATTGCCACTACAAGATTTCCTCATAATGTAAATGGTAGATCAATTTTGTAGTCATGTCAAACTAATAACATGGACCTATAAGCTAATTGTATAGATATACTCATATGTTTAATAATGGACCTATTTTTTGTTTGAGACTCTTTTTATGATCTATGTATTTAATTTTCACGGATTGAATATTATTTTATGATTGCCACAAATGATATTAGTGTAGAGGTTCAATAAGTATATAGTTTGTATTTTTCCTATCATTTTTGTACCCACTTTAGCTATGTTTTGAGATGTGTTGATTTAGCATTTATTTTATATTATTTAAATGCACAAAAGTTAAAAAGTAGTGTCATGATAGTTAAAGGGAAATAGTCCTAGGACAGTTTGCATATTTGAAACATAGTTTAATATCACCTCTATGAATGCCATGGTCCTCCTCTATATCCTTCAATCATTGTCTTGAATAGTCTAATGCTATCACTAATAAATATGGGACTGTGCTATCATATTACCTAGGTGTAGTAATAAGTATCATGGTATGGATTGAGTCATTGGTGTTGTAGAGTTATTTACAACTGCTAAGGTAATAATGAGGGTTATCATGCATAGGTAAGGTAGTAAATAGTCATTATTTCAAACTAAATGACTACCATAAAGGTTAATCATTGTCATAGCAAAGAGAAGATTATTGTCATGCATGAAGATTATTGCCATATCCAATCTAGACTGTAATAAATCATTGAGATGTTCTCATAAGAGCAATTCAAATCTAAAAATCAGTCATAATGAGGTTATATCATCTAAAGTCCATTGCAAAAATCCATATGACAATAATAAAACAAATAGGATAGTCATGAAACAAATACGACACTCATGAAACAATAAAGTAATCATGTTAGTCAAGAGGTTTTCACAGTGATTGATGATCTTATATCATTCTAAATGGTCATATGCTAGTTAGATAGACATGTATTTATGGAAACAAGTGGCCTTCATAAAATTCATAAGAGGCTACCAAACCAATTATAGGATTGTCCTAATGAAACAAGAGAGGATTGTAAAACGCATAAGTGGTCATCCAAACACCTATATGATTGTCATAACAATCCCTAATAGCCACTTGCCTTCATGACCAATCAAAGATGTTATTAAGAACTTGAAGATGATCCTTAATACCCACTCAATATAACTACTAAGAGAATGGCCAATCAAACCAAGACAAAAATCTACATAGCAAAAGGAATCTCAAAAATGAAATAATTCCCTAGCACTAGAAACATTCTGAGTAATCATTATAAGCCCGATTAATACACCAACATTGTCAACCAATAAGGTATAAAAGAGAAGATCTCAAGAGAATGTATAAATACAAGAAGATATCACTTGGAGAAGGCTACTAAAGCTATATACTATCTATTCAAAAATTGGAAAAAATTATCTACACATTAGATATTCACATGTACATATGAGAATCCATCAAAGCATAATTGAAAGTGGATTTTTGTAAGATGTATTAGTTGCAAGTGCTACTTATGATCACCACAACCCTCACAAGAAATTATGCACAAAATCTCTCTTGAATAATTTCAAATTGTGATAAAAATTTTTGTAGCTTATATTGTGTGGATAAGATTTGAATTTCCTTCTAGTTTCTTCTAAAGAGTTAGTTTCTCTACAAGAATTGAATGCTTCATTTGAATCATGTTTTGAATTTTTTTTTAAGGAAGACTTTGTTTGGACACTATCAAAGTGAGTCTAACATCCTTATCATTTTATCATATTTTGCAATTCACTTTACCATATGTAGCAAATTGGACTAGGTATGTTACCTTATGAAGAATATTAGTCCAAATTTTGTATTGAATTGCTCACATAGTGGGTTGAGCCTTACACCATTGTATTTTGTAGGTTGTTTCAACTTTTGAAGAAAATTGTAATAGGTGCACTTATCTTTTGAAGAAAAACACTCTAGCTATTGCATTGGATTGCACACATCTCGTTTTATTGCCAAATTAATTGTTGTATTATAGAGTATGTATGCTTGTGTACACTAGACTATTAGAGTGAATGACCTTACTTTTTGATTATGCATGCATCTACATGAACCCCATCTTTAGTTCCAACATTGTTGCTACTATAACTACGAAATCTACTTTAACACATACATGAAGGGAAATGCAAGGTTTATCCTAGGTAAATTACCTTGTTATAAAGTGCCCTAAATTTATCTATTAGATAATTGTAACACCAAACTTATCCATTAGATAATTGTAACACCAAACCTATCTATTCCACTATGTAAATTAACTTAATTTAGGTTTGTGAGGTGATGTATTAGAATTTTGAATTTTGAATATAAATATAAATGAAAACATTTAATTAATTTTGGTAGTTAATAGATTGTTCACTATTTCAAGAAGAACTATTGAACCACAATGCATAATCACTTCTTAAATTAAAAAATGTAGTAGAGAGAAATCTTCTAACATGTCTCAATTAAATAATTTATAATCTATAAGTGAACAATGAAGCATATTTAACATATTATCTTTAACATATTATCTTTTACATATTATCTAACATACTAAAATGTTCAGGCATATAGTCAATAATATATACATGTAGATCTATCTAGATAAGTCCATGAAATACTATAAAATATAGGTAGGACCCATGAAATGTGTACTAAAACATCTACTCATCATCAGCATATAAATAAATACAAATCATAGTTCATGAAATACTGAAATATATCTAGAAGTACATGTAATAGCAAGTTCGACATATATAGTCAAAGTCCTGGCATGGCATATATAAAAAATAATGCACATCATATAGTTTAGTCTATGAAATAAATATCTATGTCAGGTATGATCATCACTCAAGTTCAAATCTGAAAGATGCCTCTTTCTTCCTCGTAAAATAGATGGATCTACCTCATGCTGTACACAAGAGAAAGAAACTTGCAATCAGATTTTAAAATTTTAAAAATGACACATACATGTGCTTCTGAAATATAAATTTCATTTTAAATTTTATTTGATTGAAGATTTAATTTAATTTATAAAATACTCATATTAAATATTTAAATCTAGACTTTAATGTATGATTAAATTACCATATGATGTTGGTCATCTCCTCCCACATTCTGTTGCCCAAGTGATCGTAAAGCATCAGGGGCTAATTCCTGGATATTCAAATTTAAAACACTCAAGAATTATGTTACCATCCAAATTTAATTTAATTTATAAAAAATATGAAATTAAATATTTAAATGTAGGCTTTAAAGTGTACATTTAAATTACCATGCAATCTTGTTCATCTACTCCCACATTTTGTTGTGTAGGTGGTATAGTTGTTTCATCTTCTTGACCATAAGTTTGACCTGCTAATTGCTAGAATTTCAAATAAAGCAAGTTTGAAATAAGTTAGAATTTATTTAGCATATAAAGACCTAGAAATTGCACATAGAAAATTTAGTAAAGTTTAGGACCTCAAAATGTGTGGATGGCTCATGAAATTGTCCCTGACTAGCAACCTGACCAATGGTTGCACTCCTATCATCCTGCACTTACATATATATGGGTGCATATATAAATTTATATAAACTCAAAAAAGAAACTTAGTACAAATTTAGTACAATTTTTTAAAACACACATAGGGAATACTTAGGCATAACAGTTGACGATGGAGGATCAGTGGAAGAAACACATGAGCCACGTGGTCGGTCAGACATGGGAACTGCCACATGACCTGAGCCTCGCTGCAACAGTAGTGTTTCACATACATGTACATATAGTTATTTATTTATTTATACACTTGTTAATTTAAAATATAATATTGATAAGTTTCAAGAAGAAATATTAAACTAGAATTAGATACATATGGTTTTAGGGTTAAGATATATTGGTTTACCCCCTAAGGTGTGCCAATCTCTACAGTTGTTGATACAAAACTCAATGTATCAAATCGTGATGTGGCCCTAGAGCGACTTGAGATCTGTACAACAAATAGTTCATAATTATATATTAATTCATTCAATTATTTATATAAAGTTTGATACGTTCAAATTATGTACTTGAAATATTTAATAAAATGTGGTCAATGTACCTATGTAGGATTATCATCCGAATATAGTAGATCCAAGTATGACTCCACTTCTGTTGTAGCTGCATCTGATGTGGATGTAGGAGTAGGACCATAACACGGTTGATTGCAATTTATACACAAATGTGCCCCTGACATGCCTGAGGCTCTATGATGAGATGCATCGACTCCTCCATGATGCTCTCCACCACTGAATTCATCTGCCATGTGGGCAACTTGTTCAGTGAGATTGCCCGAGAGTCTACTCAATGCTCCTAATGTCGACAACACTGCCTGGTGCTGAATAGGTGCAGGAATCATGGGCAAAATAGGAGCAACCATAGGAGCATAAGGAATGGGTCGATTGGGGTCAACTCATGCCCTTGGTCTATGTTGTGGCATGCCATGACCAACACCCTAAAATTCTCTCATATCAAAATAATTAGGTTTTTGACCTAATTGAAACTCCACCCATAATTTTATCAAAAAATATAGTGGCACCTCATAATTAGCATGTGGTGGGTGATCAAACACCATCCACCACTGATCCCAAAAATGTCTCAAAATCACCTCATGCCTACACCACTTAATTGATATTCTTTTTTTTGTTGCAGCTATAGGTTGATTAGTTTTTGGGTGACAAAAAAATGGGGCTAATGTTTGTTTTGTTATGTGGAGATCATGGATGTCTTTATATGAAAGACCATCCGCATAGAATTGCCTCCTCTCCTCCCACCAAAGGTGAAATCTATTTAGGTCTGCATTGATAGACCTAACAGAATCAATAATGGTTTGCATCGAAGATGCAAACCGAACCACATGAGGAGGCATCAAGTGAGGTTGATTATTAATCAAATTAATGTTTTTCTCAATTGCATTAATATTTTCATTAATGCTTTGCCACAATTGGGCCTCATCAAGTGGAGGGGGTGGGGGGTTTTGAGGTGGATCACAGGGTGGGGGGTTTTCATAAAGAATGTCATCCATTAAAAATTCATCTAGACTCTGGTCATCCATTAAAAATTCATCTAGACTCTGGTCATCCATTAGATGTCTCCTGCAAATTTCCAAATACATCCATATGAAAAACTTACAAATGTATAATTTCACAAACATATACATATTGAAAACTTACAAACAAATATCTATAAATTTAAACTTAATCTAATAGATCTATAAATGAAAGTTTAAAATATCCATGAATTTAGAGAGCAAGTAATACTTGAAAATTAAACATGCACAAGTTTATCATATAATATGATCAAATGATGATGCCTCAACCCTAAATATATCTTGTATACCCTTATTTAATCTATCTTCTCAAACACATCTCCCATGCACAGTTTATCATTGTCATTGAAAATCAAAGGACTTCAAAAAGAAGCCAACAACTTATTAAAAGGTCATGCACCTACTGCTTGAATAAAACTACTCTACTATTAAATTAATGAGATTGATATTTCATGAGATGTAAGAGTTCTAATGCTTGGTTTTACCCTCTAACTCTTCCATTCAATCACACCACCATTTTCCTAAGTGATTTCTTTACCTTCACAATTTGAACAACCATGATAATCTTGTGAAGGAAAGATTTAGGAAGGACAAAGGTGGATTTTTCACATAAGATCAGGTTAGCGCAATATTAACAGTTTTGCAAGGGGGTAAAGTGGGATAAATTAAAGGGAAATTAAAGGTAGGGTTAGGACATTGAATAGGGATAAAAATTAGATGAAAATGGACATATAGCCAACTCTAAATGTAAGACCATGGGAGGAACATAGGAAAGGGGAACATGGATGGCTAGGGGTGATTTAGGCTAAGAAAAAGGGGCCAAAATGACAGAAGACACACACAAACATGTTAAGGCTGATATGGACACAAAAACATAATAAGGAATTTGTAGGGTGTACATTAATTTCATTATAACATGCATATGCATGCTTGTGTACATCTTATTGTGAGGTCTTGTAGGTTTATTCATGGTTTCTAAGAACTTATTCATATTTCTTCATTTCTTTTTAATTATCCTGTTAGAGAGACCTCAAGGATCACCCTCCAAGGTTCTACAAATCTTGAAAAAGAAGAGGGTATACCATACCCTATGACTTGGATCAAAGTTGTCCTCCCCTTGTTGATGTTTCATATTCTCTACCTGAGATAATTTATTCCCCTTTTCTTAGTTTGAGTAATATTCTAGAAGAGAGGGATTATATTTTTAGTAGCAAACAAAATCTAAAGATACATCAAATTTACATGCTTTTGTGGGAGAAATACATACACAAGACAACTTGAATCTCATTAAGACAAATGCCTAGACTAAAAGCCTAATCAAACAAACATGAAACCCCAGTGTATAATATTTCCAATCACTTGTCAATGTAGGGTTTACCAAAGCAATAAGGCACATAAGAAACATAAAAATTTGCACTCTGGGGCATGGACCAACAACCTCCTAGGTCTAATCCCATGCAACTAGCAATATGCAAGGGCTCATCACTAAAGATTAGACTAGGCTAGTAATGACATGATATATTGGTATGCATGCAGATGAGTTAATAACTTTTGAAGAATGTATTTCTTTTCAATGTGGCTCATGGTAAGCTAACTCTTTGGAACTCAACACTTGATGAATGAAAACATGAAAGATCCACCTACAAGCCTATATGAATCAAAAGTGGGATTTGATATTAGGAAAATAGGATGAGAACTACAAGCATGGACAAATCATGGAATTCTACATAGCATAAGGTAATAAATACAAATAATGCTAGTAAGAATAATAATAATAGAAATGTGGATAATGAAAGTTACAAAATACAAGAATAATGTGACTAGGTCTATGAAATTGCTATAGGCAAGAAGGTGAGGTAGACAAGAGAAAAATATACTATGAAAAATATGAGAAGATATGAGTAGGTTATATGATGGAATATAAAACATGGAAATACAAGTAGGATATATATATTACCAAAAGGGATTTATCAATATCAACAAAATATATTCCTTCTAGAATGCATAAATGAAGGGTACATCACTAGGTACATCTATGGCCATGTGATAGAGTCTTAGCGAAGAGATGAGAATTGATAATGTAATAGAAGATGGTCATAATATACATATATCATGTGGAAATCTATGATAGTAAGATACATGTATGAATCATAGGGGGTCAATAACACTATATAAAGATAATTATGATAGCAATCATAACAATAAGATATGATGATAGAGATAAATAAGAGAGGAATAAAGGACTTATTGTGGCATAGATGATATAAATAATGAATGTATAATATGTATAAGAAAGATGTATATAGACAATAAAAGATGATTGAGATAGGAGATGGGGGTACAAAAAAGAGGCAAATAGAGAGGTGCAATGATGTACTATAGGATATATGGGAAATGAAAACAAAGGGTTCTGGTGCCCGATGGAGTCAATCCTAATAATACATAAAATGGTACTATGAATATAGACTCATCATTGTCTAGAACAACACAACCATGGGGAAGAAAACTGTAGGATAAAAACACAATATGACAAGGGCTAAAGTGGATAAATGTGTTATATTTAGGTCAACATGAAGAGGTCCCTAATGCTTTACATCCTCCTTAAACATGGTCAAGGAAGGATAGGGATTGTTGACCTATTTTCCTCTGTCCAGAGTTAAATAGTTCACCTTGTATTTTCCTTGAAAATCCTTTAGAAATGACCCTACAAGGCTTAAATCCTTCAAATATTCATGCTATGCCTTGCAAAAAATACCAAAAATCCCACCTTGAGAATCTTTGCTGAAAACCCAGAAAAACCCAGAAGCCCTTTGTCCTCAAGTGCTTTTCATCGCAGATAAATCTCAATTTTATACTTAGTATTTGCATATGCATTTTTGAATGTATGTTCGCCTGTACATCCGTCATTGTATGTTTGCATATACAAAGGAAATGTACATCACCAAGATGCAAAGACAGGACGTACATCGGCCAATGGGTGGAATGCAGGGATGAATGTATGTCAAGATGTACAATCGCACATACAAAGGAAAAGATACAAGGGGAAGATGCAAAGAAAATATACAAAAGGTAGCATACAAAGGCGACATACAAGGCCGACATACAAGGGGGACATACAAGTTCACATACAAAAGAAAATCCAAGATACAAAGTAAAGATGCATGTATGTGCCAACATACAAAGGGCAATATACATTCATAGATACAAGGGTCATATGCAATGAAAAGATACATCGGCAGGATACAAAGTTGAATGTACATTTGCGATATGCAAGGAAAAGATACAAAAGGTGGGGTCCACTTTCATACAAAGGTGATTGTATCTCACATACAAAGCGCACAAAGAGGCAAGATACAAAGGGTGGGGGCCACCAATGGCATGTATATGCGATTGTATCTTTGCACATACAATTGCATATACAAGAGAACATACATTCCTGAGATACAAGCCTCAGAACTGAAAAGATATGCATTTTGATTTATAAAGGCATGAGTGATTGTATGCATCTTTTGTTTGAGTGTTCGCATTGTATGTTAGCATATTCAAGGCGCAGTTACAAAGGTCACATTCTAAGGGTAGGTACAAGTTTAAATGCATGTTTGAATGTAGTTTTCCTTTGTATATTTCACATTGTATGTTTGGACATACAAAGGGTCATATACAATGCAATATAGAAAGGTTACATGTATACATGCCGAAGTGAAGTTTTGCAATGTACAAGGGTTTATATGCATTTTTTGTTTGTATGTTTCGCATTGTATATGCGATATACAAAAGATAGATACATTGGCGACATGCAAGGCAGACTCAATTGGGGAATCAAATGCAGCGGATAGTCATTTTGGGGTCTGCGAATTGTATGTAGAAGTCCTTGTATATGCGATATGCATTCCTAATATACAAGGGCTGGACCCGTTGTCAATTTCAACTTGCTTCACAATCTTTTGAGCTCCATATTGTATGTATATTTGTGATTGTATGTTTGCGTATACAATTAGATATACAAGAGGCCACATACAAAGGGATTTTGGCATGACCTCTTGCATTGGCAACTCAGTTCATAGTCTTTCCGATGGCCGATAAGAGGATGCAGTTTTTCAATGATGGGTCCCAGCTTCAATGCGGCGGCAAATCAGGTGGTGCCACGTGGTAGGGGAAGCAGATGCAAAAGGTAATACAAAGGCAAATGCATATGCGAAAAGAGATTCAAAGCACATACAAAGGGGCGGCACATGCAATTGCATATGCAAGACAATTTGAATATGCAAAAGGAGGGAAATCACATAAATGCATAAGTGAATTCAGTAGTCAAGTGCATGAGCACTTGTATATGCAATTGCAAAATACAGCGATATACAAGCACAGATATGCAAAGCGATATACACATATAGTTGACCGTAGCTTTGACCGCGGATATCACCCTCATTCTGGGGAATTTTAGCATGCTTCAAAAGGCAAATATGCTTGTTTTTGCCTCCTCTTTCATCTGGTGGGCTTTAATAGAGGATTATCTCACTTTCAAAATTTGGATCTGGAGTTGCATATTTTGGCGACAAGACGTTTTGGCAGCCAAATTAAGTTTTGCAGAGAGCCCGATTCTGTAGTTGTTTTCAGTAGGTAGAGATGTAGATATTTGTTGCATTCATTACTACAGGTTGATGTTCAGCAGCTCGCATTGATGACCAGAAATATCTCTCAACCACCTTGCTTCAGATATTTTATGTATTCATTGTTGAAGATGGATTTTTTGAGCTGCGAACATTCATGTCCCCAGAAAATATCTTCCATCTACCCTGTTCCAGATATTTCACGCCATAACTTCTTGCAGATGGACATCCCTTCAGAGGCAGATATTTTCTTGATATAGCCCATGGGGTGATTTCCTTGTAACCGACTTAAGTCAATTTTAAAATGCTATATATGCATAAGTTTGAGATGTAAATAGGGTTGGAAATTTTTTAGGATAGAGTCTTTTTTGTTTCCAAACAGAGTTTTCTTCTACTGTAACTATGCCTTCCTATTGAATATATACAAGTTATCTTACCTCTTTTACTAAGTTTTAGTTTAGTGTAAATCTGCATGTGAATGTTTATGAACATCTTTGTTCCTCTCAAGCATCTTGCTTCTTACCTCTACTAGAATCATCTAAATCTGTGTATATCTACTTGTTGTATCTGTTGTGTTGTGCATTTTCTCAGTTCTGTGAAGTTTTTTTTATTCACCTAGGTGAATCACCCTTTTATTTTTAAGTTTTCCTATTTCATCTTTCATTTAAAAACATTCCTTCTCCCTTTTCCTCTGAAGATCTAGTAGATTTTAGGTGATAACCAGTTAAGGAAACCGGCCTTCTCCAGAGGTTTGATCTCATTTCGTAAGGTCCCACACTTCGAGATCATTCCCATGTTTCTCTAGATTGCTAAAGTTTTACAACTGTAGCAAGGGTGCAAATTTGAGAGACAACAGTTTTTGGCATGCCCGGTGGGACTGTGAAGTCCATGTTATACATTTTGTTACTATTGTTTGGTGTGTACAGCAGTAGTTTAAGCCTTTTGGAGGTATTTTCTTTACACACCTAGTGACTCTAGAGAGATTATCTACTAATTTCAGTAGTTCAAGTGCTGGTATGATTCAAATTTTAATCAAGAAAATGTACTCTATTATGATTTTCTAGCTTTTTTAGTGATAGGCATGTCTATGTTTCATGGGAATATGCCTTATCACCTTCCATTCCATTAAAATCCTGCTTATGCCACTTCTTATCAGCCATACCAAGCATAATATGCTGCAAGTTTTGTCCCGAATAACCCACCAACAACGGATTATCAGCATAATCATCATGCTTGCCACCCTCCCACCCCTGCTCAGCTTTCTTGGCAACCTATCCATGCCTATAGCCATTTGCAAGAAGTTCATTTTTCTCATGACCAACATAGCTACCCTCTGAATCAGCCTTAAGATGTTAACAACATCAGTTTCAAGGAGGTAGCATTAGACTTGGAAAGGAAATTAGAGGCTATCACAACAGAGCAGGAGTATAGTATGCAGCAGGAAGAGCTTGCTTATCAAGATCATATTCATCAGAGAGAGGTGGAGGCACGAATATATGAAGAGGAATGCTTAAGTAGGCAGATTGCTGCCAAGGAAGAGCAAATAAGGTGATTAATAGCTCAAGTTCGAGAGCCTAAGGTCCAAAACCCTTCTCCTCTTCCTAATCTCATGCAAATCCACACTATAGGTCAAGCTGAGCCTACCAAAGAACCTTCTCCAATGTTTGAAATTCTAAATTTCAGGCAGCCTTCTACTTTTAAGGTTCCAAGTTGGAAAGGGCCATCTTTTTCACTCTATGAAGACCCTCCACCAAACATACAAACAAAACCATGCTCTAGCATCCAGCTAGCAGAAGAAGAGCAAAAGAGGCTTTTGTTATCTCCATTTCAAAAGTTGAAAACTCAATCAGCTATTTCTTTTCTGAATCCATTCTTTGAAGAAGAGGTTTCCAAGTTCAGAATACCAAGCTTCAAGCAAGGTGAGTCTCTTAAGTCTCCTAAATTGAATATTCCAAGTTTTAGAGGGTCTCATCCATTGAAAGAACCTATACTTGAACGAGAACAACCTGTGTGTCTGCAAGAGACCAAGCCAATTCCTCAGGTTTCCTTGTCGAATCAGCCTTCCTATCCTTTTACTATCAGTCTTTATCTAGGTGGACCTATTGCCTATCAAGATAGCTAGTTTAGTGGACAAAATAATGAGTTTCCTGAGATAAAAGAAGAACCCGTTGCTCAAGAACCTATATGTGATAAAGAAGAGGAAAAATTAGGCATCTTGCAAGAAGAAAATGAACATGATCAGTCAAGACAGTAGGTTGAGAAGCTTGAAAAAGGTATCAAAAGTAATGATTTCATGTTTTTATTCAATGAACTCCCTTCTTTTATTGAGTTGAATGAGCAGGAAAAGGTTAGACAATCTAATGAGTTGCTAACAGAAGACAATCAATGTGATAATCAAGTTTTGGAGTAGCTGAAAGATCAAAATGAACATGAGGAAAGGATGGTTCATGAGAATGACAAAGCTTATCTAGATTCAATGCAAAGTCATGAGTTAGATGAGGACATGTTTTCAGGGATCATTGAGGTTTTTTTCTCTAACATCAATGATGAGCTAGTGTCATATGAGCCAGTAGCATGCAATCAGCCTATTCAGATCAAAGAGGCAGACATTCCTTCATTCCATTCATGTGAACCAACTCTTCCACATCAGATTGAAATTGAGATAGAAGGTGAAACATCTTCGGAGGAAGGAAATATTACACTACAAATGGGGCATTCCAATCAGCAAGATGAGGAATCGGCAATACATGAGCAAGGTGCCAGCAAAGGGAGATTAAGGTTCATTAGTTCAAATGGATGTCTTATCAGATATCTAGCTCAAGTTAGGCCTAACAAGGTGTTATCAGTCATGCTCGCACTTGAGGAGAAGATTGAAACTGAGAAGCAGCTTGTCCAATCTGCTTATATGCTTCAAAACAACAACAAGCATGATCAAAATTATGAAGTAGGTGGACTTGTTTTCTCTATCCAAATCTCATTAGAGTAGTTGGTTATACTTCTGTCAATTGTCCACCTCCTTGAGGCTGTTCATGAGCATCTGAGATATTGTAAGTTGTTGAGGATGGGAAGTTATTTCAAAGAACCAGTAAATGGTGATGTTTGAGCAACACCTTTGTTGATTAGATGTAGGGTAGGTTAAGTTTCTGTTGTTCAATAAGTGCTACTGCACAATAGTTTAGATCCCTTTTTGTTTTCCCTAAGTGTTGCTAGCACAGTTAGTTGGGTTGCTTTCAGGCTTTGGTTCTGTTTTCGGTCTTTTCAAATGTTCTTCATTGCTGATATGCTGATTTTCTAAGGTCAGGATTGTTTGTCAAAGATATATTTTAGTCTCTATGTGTCTCCATGCCCAATGGATGCTTAAGGCCACTGATCTAATTGTTTAGTAGGCAAACATCCCATAGAAGTTGCCAAAATGTTGACCTATTTTTCTTTGTCCAGAGTTAAATAGTTCACCCTACAAGGCTTAAATCCTTCAAATATTTATGCCTTGCAAAAAATCCCAAAAATCTCACCTTGAGAATCTTTGCTGAAAACCTAGAAAAACCCAGAAGCCCTTTGTCTTCAAGTGCTTTCCATCGCAGATAAATCTCAATTTTATACTTAGTATTTGTATATGCATATTTGAATGTATGTTCACATGTACATTCATCATTGGATGTTCACATATACAAAGGAAATGTACATCGCCAAGATGCAAAGACAGGATGTACATTAGCCAAGGGGTGGAATGCAGGGATGAATGTATGTCAAGATGTACAATCGCACATACAAAGGAAAAGATACAAGGGGAAGATGCAAAGAAAATATACAAAAGCAGCATACAAAGGCAACATACAAGGCCGACATACAAGGGGGACATACAAGTTCACATACAAAAGCAAATCCGAGATACAAAGTAAAGATGCATGTATATGCCAACATACAAAGGGCAATATACATTCACAGATACAAGGGTCATATGCAATGAAAAGATACATCGGCAGGATACGAAGTTGAATGTACATTCGCGATATGCAAAGAAAAGATACAAAAGGTGGGGTCCGCTTTCATACAAAGGCAATTGTATCTCACATATAAAGTGCACAAAGAGGCAAGATACAAAGGGTGGGGTCCACCAATTGCATGTATATGCGATTGTATCTTTGCACATACAATCGCATATACAAGAGAACATACATTCCTGAGATACAAGCCCTAGAACCGAAAAGATATGCATTTTGATTTATAAAGGCACGAGTGATTGTATGCATCTTTTGTTTGAGTGTTCGCATTGTATGTTAGCATATACAAGGTGTAGATACAAAGGTCACATTCAAAGGGCAGGTACAAGTTCAAATGCATGTTTGTATGCAAGGTTTGTATGCAGTTTTCCTTTGTATATTTCGCATTGTATGTTTGGACATACAAAGGGTCATATACAATGCGATATACAAAGGTTACATGTATATGCCGAAGTGAAGTTTTGCAATGTACAAGGGTTTATATACATTTTTTGTTTGTATGTTTCGCATTGTATATGCGATATACAAAAGATAGATACATCGGCGACATACAAGGCGGACCTGACTGGGGAATCAAATGTAGCGGATAGTCATTTTGGGGTCCGTGAATTGTATGTAGAAATCCTTGTAAATGCGATATGCATTCCTAATATACAAGGGTCAGACCCGTTGTTAATTTCAACTTGCTTCATAATCTTTTGAGCTCCATATTGTATGTATATTTGCGATTGCATGTTTGCGTATACAATCAGATATACAAGAGGCCACATACAAAGGGATTTCGACATGACCTCTTGCATCGGCGACTCAGTTCATAGTCTTTCCGACGGCCAATAAGAGGATGTAGTTTTTCAGTGATGGGTCCCAGCTTCAATGCGGCGGCAAATTAGGTGGTGCCACGTGGCAAATGCAAAAGGTAATACAAAGGCAAATGCATATGCGAAAGGAGATTCAAAGCACATACAAAGGGGCAGCGCATGCAATCGCATATGCAAGACAATTTGAATATGCAAAAGGAGGGAAATCGCATAAATGCATAAGTGAATTCAGTAGTTAAGTGCATGAGCGCTTGTATATGCAATTGCAAAATACAGCGATATACAAGCACATATATGCAAAGCGATATACACATGTAGTTGACCGTAGCTTTGACCTCAGATATCACCCTCATTCTGGGGAATTTCAACATGCTTCAAAAGGCAAATATGCTTGTTTTTGCCTCCTCTTTCATCTGGCGGGATTTAATGGAGGATTATCTCACTTTCAAAATTTGGATCTGGAGTTGCATATTTTGGTGACAAGATGTTTTAGCAGCCAAATTAAGTTTTGTAGAGGGCCCGATTTTGCAGTTGTTTTTAGTGAGTAGAGATGCAGATATTTGTTGCATTCATTGCTACAGGTCGATGTTCAACAGCTTGCATTGATGACTAGAAATATCTCTCAATTGCCTTGCTTCAGATATTTTATGTATTCATTGTTGAAGATGGATTTTTTGAGCTGCTGACACTCATGTCCCCACAAAATATCTTCCATCTACCTTGTTCCAGATATTTCACGCCATAATTTTTGCAGATGGACATCCCTTCAGAGGTAGATATTTTCCTGAAATAGCCCATGGGGCGATTTCCTTGTAACTGAATTAAGTCAATTTGAAAATGCTATATATGCATAAGCTTGAGATGTAAATAGGGTTGGAAATTTTTTAGTATAGAGTCTTTTCTGTTTCCAAACAGAGCTTTCTTCTACTAAAACTATGCCTTCCTATTGAATATATGCAAGTTATCTTACCTCTTTTACTAAGTTTTAGTTTAGTGTAAATATGCATATGAATGTCTGTGAACATCTTTGTTCCTCTGAAGCATCTTGCTTCTTATCTCTGCTAGAATCATCTGAATCTGTGTCTATCTACTTGTTGTATCTGGTTGTGTTGTGCATTTTCTCAGTTCTGTGAAGTTTCTTCTATTCAAATCGGTGAATCACCCCTTTATTTTCAAGTTTTCCTATTTCATCTTTCATTTAAAAGCATTCTTTCTCCCTTTTCCTCTGAAAATCTAGTAGATTTTAGGTGATAACCAGTTAAGGAAGCCGGCCTTCTCCAGAGGTCTGATCTCATTTCGCAAGGTCCCACACTTCGAGATCAATCCCATGTTTCTCCAGATTGCTAAAGTTTTACAACTGCAGTAAGGGTACAAATCTGAGAGACAATAGGGATAATAGGTACAAAGAAGAATCAGGGTAAGAAACAAATAGAGGAAAGAAAAGGAGTACCAAAAAACACATCATACTCTGTCACCCAAGTGTTGGCATGTATAATAGCTCATCCACATAACAAGGGACAATAAACACAAACATAAGAATAAGGATGAGAGAAGATATGTACAAAAGTAGGGTAGAGAAAGAGGCATCTAAGGATCACAACCAAGTGGGAATTTATTAGCCATAAGATCATCATGCTCTAAATAAACATTTAAAGATGTTGTCAAACTAGCTATCTATGTCAACACAAGCAGTAAAGATGGATGAAAATGGTGGATTGTGGGCAAGACTATCAAGCATACTATTAGGTCGTAGTGGAACAATGTGTAGTGTGGATGATGTCTCAACAATGGTGGTTGTAATGGAATTAATAGGAGGAAAAGAATGCTTAAAGTGAAGAGAATCTAAGAGATGGAGAACTATGTAGTCAATGGGCATGGCATGGGATTCAAATGAAACTATGGGATCCTCAAAAGCAATAACAGTTGTAGAGGTCATAAATGGAATACTAGTAAATGATGATGAAGATATATAGTAAAGTAATTATAAGATATTTTTATTAGTACTTTGCATTTTTAGGAGGATGGAAGAGTGGCTTGTTTTGAATTTCAAGTCAATTCAACATAAAATTTTGTTTGACCACAACAATTCAAGTCATAAAGCTTCTTTTGAATGATATTATGTTCCCGTTAGAAGTCATTGAAAAGTCGAATGCATTCAAATCATACTCACACACAATTAAATCTTTATAATTTGGTTTTTTAGGGTTTATAGTTTAGGTTTTTAGGGTTTGCAGTACAACATGGTTTCAGGGTTTATAATTTAGTTTTTTAGGGTTTACAGTACAACATGGTTTTAGGGTTTATAATTTGGTTTTTTAGGGTTTATAGTTTAGGTTTTTAGAGTTTGTAGTACAACATGGTTTTAGGGTTTATAATTTAGTTTTTTAGGATTTATAGTTTTGGTTTTTAGGGTTTGTAGTACAACATGGTTTTAAGGTTTATAATTTGGTTTTTTAGGGTTTATAGTTTAGGTTTTTTAGGGTTTGCAGTAACATGGTTTTAGGGTTTATCAAAACATACAATCACAAAAAAATCATAAAACTCTAATAACAAGTGAAACCCTAATTTTCATTTTAATACTACAATCACAAAAAAAACAAGTTAAAAACTAGCAAACAACCAACCTAGACGAGCTCAGTAGTGACGAGGTGGCAGGAGGAGGTGACAGGGAAAAAAAACTCTAGAGTTGTGTTGGTTTGGCCTTCAACAACGCATACCCATTCTTTGGTTGTCGCTGTCGCTGTAGCTGTCGGCTGGAGGTAGAAGAAAATGATCCTGCAGGGCTGTTTTTTAAAAATATATACTTTTTTGAAAACGGGTACCCGTTTAGGCTCAGGTACCCGTTACTAAATGGGTACCCATTACTAAATGGGTACTCATTTAGGTTTGGGTGCCCGTTCCTAAATGGGTACCCATTTCTTTGAAATGGGTACCCGTTCCTGTCGGGAATTTTTTTCCCTGTGTGACTTCCCCTACATGTGGACCGAGTTTCTTGCTTTTACCCTCATATTTGATTGTTCTTTGTTATTAGAAAGTTCATGCAGGACCTGTTTCCCAAATCCTTGTAAATTTGAAATCTTTTGTTGCTTATGAGGGGGAGAATTGTTGGCCCACAAATGTCTTTGCACCAAAAATTTGACCTGTTAATGCCTGATACAACCGCTAGAGTTAATGAATCCATGGGAGGTGGTTAAGCCATGTCACGAATCCCGCGAGAGATGATGGCTCACTGCCAACAATCCCTCCCAGTGTCACTTGCAGGCGAGATTCAAATCCGGAACCTTTGGCTCTAATACCAATTGTTTGCCCACGAATGTCATTGCACCAAAAGGTCAACCTGTTAATGCATGATACAACCGCCAAAGTTAATGAATCCACGGGAGGCGGTTAAGCCATGTCATGAATCTTGTGAGAGATGCTGGCTCACTGCCAATAAGAACTACTATTATTTCCGACTAATGATAACCGTATTATTCTCTTTCGATCCTTTGATTTCTTATTTTTTTGAATCCGTCTATCATAGGGAGAAGGATTATCTTGCACTGTATCATTCTTTTCTTTTGTCCTAATCTCTTGTTTTGGTTGTTCAGGTTATTTTTCCAATGCATTTCGGTTATCTCCTGATCCTTGGAAGAATAACGGAGGAGGAACCTCAGCATATATACCATTTCTTCATGGGTGAGGTGTGTTATCAGAATTTTCTTTATCCACTTCTATCATACCCACTATTTCATCATATTTCAAATAGTCATCTTCTACTTCTACTATATTTTATTCCATCATGTTGTTATCAGTATGCTTAGGAAAAGGGATTAGTAAAGATTTGTAAATTCTGATTTAGAGGAGCAACCAATTTATTTCCATTGTCATTCACACTAGATACCTGTATAACATTCGAATCGATGAGGTCTTGTATTTCATGTTTAAGATGCATACATCGTTTAGTATCATGTCCTTGCTGCCGATGATAATGACAAAAAGCATTAGCATCGAAGTAAGGTCCTTGCATTCTACTAGGATCGAACGGTTTAATCAGAGGTAGCTTTAAAAGATTATTACTCATAGCTTGATTCATGATAGAATGATATGATTCAGATATAGAAGTGAAATGTCTTTGTTGTTGTCTATTCTGAAACGATGTCCTCTTCAGATTAGAGATAGCAGACACTTGTGCAAAGTTGTTTGAATTATGTCCATTAACCTTGATGAAAGTCTTATTATTCCTCTTAAATTTGTTTTGTGAAGGTCCACCCGTGGATTGACCAACTTGAGCCGATTAGTTTTGGTTTTCATACTGACTAGATGAAAGTTGGTAATCATGAAGGGCAGTGCATAAATGTTGAAAAGAGTTACACTTTATCAAGAGAATCTTATCACGAATGTTAGGTTGTAGATTTGTAATAAACACCTTCTGAACATCCTCATCCTTCATCTGATATTGAATTTGTGCATACAGAGCTTGATATCAACTAACAGACTCAGTTAACTTCTCTTTCAGACCTTGCTTACAATGAACTAAATCAATCAAAGAAAATTGAGGTCTAATGTTTGCTTGAAAATGTTGTAAGAATTGATCAACTAGTTGTGAAAAAGAATGTATTGAATTCAGAGGTAAAGAGCAAAACCATTCTAAAGTAGTATCTTTAAGAGATCATGGAAAAAGTTTTGCTAACAAATCCTCTTCAAAGTAGAAATAACTACACATAGCCGTGAATGTTGATAGGGAATAATGAGCATGATAAGTTGGTATATTAGGTTGTAACGAATTTGTCAAGCTTGTCACCTTTGTTGTAGAGAAATCATGCCTTGCAAGAGTTGGTTTAGGAGGGCATCATTAGGAGATGCAGTTTGAGAATTAGACGCTGTGCGCATGACATTTTGAGGAGATTGATTGTGAGTGGAAATGAAAGGTGGTTGAGAATAATTGTAGGTGGAAGGTGGTTACGAATAGTTGTATGTAAGAGGTGGTTGAGAATAAGTGGGATGGAGAGGTGGTTGGGAATAATTATTCATGAAAGAAGTCACCATAGGTGCCAAGTTCTGATAGTTGAATCCCATAGCTTTGTAATTTTGTGAATTAGTGCAATTAGATACTCCAATACCACTGGTAGCATTACTACAGGTATTTCCATTAGTAGTTAAAATTGTTGATGTGAATGTAGACATTCCAGTGGTCGGTATAGGTATCGATACTTGTGTATGAGACGGTGATGACATATTTTTAATAACATTTGCACATTCAGTCACTGGCATAAAATTATTATGTACTATATGCGCTAAGCCTCAAATTACATTAACACCATCTTGTCCTTCTTTTATCAACTCTCTTGTGTTGTGAATCACAGGTATAGCTTCTTCCACTATCCTTTCATTTTCCATGAATGCTTGAAAATCGGCTAGCTCTTTGTTAAGTTTGTTTATTTGTTCATTAGGTACATGTGTTACCACCTCAATGGTGTCCTCTACATCATGGAATATTTGATCATCCATTGTAGTTGTAGGAGGTATGATATCTTGTGAAATTTGTCTCTCCTTTTGTAAAGAAGGTGTTTAATGGGTTTTCAGAGGTAGGAATGCTATCGCTTTCAGAAGCACTAGATCCCATTAATCTAATACTTCTTAAAGGGATATTTCTATTAGGGCAGTGGGTTATATGACTCATACAAAAAAATACAACACTCAATGCACAAACTAATAAAACAAATCCTAGGAACAAGATATGTTTAAGATCCAAAATGTTTGATTTTTCACCTTTTTCACAAATTTTTCAATGCAAATCACTAAAATAGGAGGTGTTGTGAAGAATGTTAAGAGGGGAAGCAAAAAATAAGCCTAATATAAATCCAATGATGCAACAATATCCTTCACAACATGCCTATAGTGCAATTCTAGAGAGACAATAAGGCCAAATCGAGCCTGAGCAACATGTTTTCTCTTCTTTATGATCTAGAACCTCACCATCGTGTTCGGCCTCACATCCCACCAGCCTGCCATCGGTTTCATTGTCCCCACGCTGCTCCAGAACTGCTGGCATTTGCCTACCCTCATCATTTTCTTCAATGTAACTAGGCAGTTCATCAAGTATAGTGACATCTTCCACCTTTGGAGCAATTGGAGCAGTCTCCTTCACAGTGCCCTTGTCATTTGACTGTGACTCGGTTGGATCTTACTTGAGTCGCCTTTGTAACCAGATCTCTTTTCCATGCTTTCCTTGCATTTTGCTTTCATTTCTCTTGTTAAAAGCATGGGAAAAATCCTCAAATGAACTAAAATCCAAGGAACTCAACCTTGCGCCTGACTCAACACTAACCTTAGATTGGATGCATTGTTGTTCTGACTGATTTGGCTCATCTTCCTCTTGTAGTAGGTTTGAAGTTTTAGTTTTGATGACATGTGAGGGTTCACAACTACTTGGCTGCTTCATAGAAGCCTCAAATACTTCCTTTTTTGGCTCATAGAACCCAGTACCCTGCCAAAAAATTGGCATGTCCTCCACTTCTGGGCTAGTGCCAAGATGACATGGAATGAGGGCTGTAAGGGCTTCCTGAGAGGGTTGTTCCTGAGTCCAGTGATAGGTTAGATTTGTGTGGGAACAGACTCTCGTGAAGGCTGGGGGCCTCTGAAACTTGGGATTTTGAAACTGGAAGGTGGTTTTGGAGGCTCAGAGGGGTTATCTTGCCTAAAGCTAGGAATTTTAAATTTGGGGGTTACCTCTGCAATAGGTTGAACTTGTGTAAAGGGGAGAGGCTATCTGAAACTGGGAATGGAGGGGACAAATTGAGCTTCTAATCACTGGACATTGGCAAGCAGTTGCCTCATCTGTTCTTCTTTAACTACAATTTGCAAAGCCAGGTTTTCTTGATAGGCTCTTTCCTGGGCCTCTAATTGTTGCTGGTGAAGATGAGCTAATAAGCAAGCTCATCTTGCTGCTGATTGTACATTCGCTCTCTGTCAATGTCGCTTAAAATTCTATTAACTTGCAACAAGAGATCCTTACCACTCAAGTTGTCAAGATCATAGTTCACTTGAGGTGGGTTAGGAGGGCAGTCGAACGGATGAAATGATTTTCTTGGGGTTGATAATAGGCATTATTAGACTACCAAGAAGACTGATCAGGGGTGGGAGGGAGGCAAGCATTATGAGGATGCTGATATTCTGTAGTTGCAGGGTTGTGTGGCATAAAATTTGGAGTATTTTGGGCCTGATATTGCTAATATGGGGGCCAATAGCCTGCATTTTGATTAGGGGGAGGGGAATAGCCATGATTGCCATAAAAAATTGACATTTTATAGCATCTAAATTTTGGATTTAATCATAAAAATGTCAGAATTAGAGCAAAACAGGTGCGCAACCAGAGAGAAACTGGATACATACTAAGAAAGAGTCGCCAAGTGATTGAAGATGCTTCTGAAAGCTAGAAAAGATCAAGAAAACCATCAAAGTCCTGATCCTTCATGAATTTTTAAGCATTTGAACTAGTTGTACCAGTGGATTTGTTCAACAAAGTCACCATGATGCTTGTGAAGTCTGCCCTGAATGGCAAAATGCACTGAAGAATGCACCAAATTCTTCAGTGGATGATAGAGTTCATTGAACTGGTCCCACTGGGTATGCCAGAAACTGTTGTCATGTGAAATTGCACCATATTTGGAGTTGGTTCAAACACTTCAATGACACAATGGGACTGATCTTAAGGTGTGTGACCTTGCAAATGAGATCATACCTCCAGAGAAGGTTGGTTCCTCTTTTTGAGCTTAAGGCTTAGAGAATTAAACTAAATATAGTGCTACTACTTGCAGGGGGAAAAGGGTAAGAAAGATTGTTGAAATTAAAATAGGTGATGCACCAGATTGAATATGTTTAGCTGCAACTAACTCAGCATAGTAATAATCTCAAAACTAAAAAGAACTTGCACAGACTCATATTAATCCTAATAGAGGCCAAAATAAAAAAATGGAGGTATGAAAGGGACTGTCTTGACCACAATACATGGCTCACATTAATCAAAAGGTAGACACCGTGCAAGAATCGTGAGAGATACAAAAATATCAGTTTGTATTGATTATAGAGGCAAAATAGCCATTACAAAAGGAGAATTATGTAGAAGAAATAGACACAAAATAATCAATTACATTCATAGTTGAACAATCAACCGAAGACACAAAAGGCTTAGTAGAAGAGCACAGTCCATCAAATCCAGTTGGTTTGTGCAATTGCATTACAGAGGTCTAGTTACAAAACTCTCTATCCTATATAATAGCCCAAAAGAATAGCTAATAGAAGTACATTGTTTTCAAACGTATTTATAACAATTTTTTAGCACTCTGCAATAGTGGCGTTGGAGCTGGTCAATTGCCCGAGACATCCCACGCTTCATTAAATTTATGACCCTGAAGATTTGCTAAAAAACTTGCAGATAGGGACAATGGCCACGCCTCTGACAAGCCTTCAAGCCTGCAAAATAGATCGCTTGCATGAACGGATGGCATGTATATTAAAGAGGGAAGGCCTGGAGTCCTGTTTTGTCCTTGAAAATCTACTTTGTAGTTGCATTTGTACTCCAGCATTGAAGAGTTCTCCTGTTCCAACCACCCTCATTCGGCCTTGGCCTGCAGAATTTTAATGTCGGTACATCTTCTTGAGAAAATGGCATGATTTTAGGGAGGGCAAGCTTTTACAACACTTCAACGTGTTGTACCTTTTTACTCTATGGTGTCTCTACATTTGTCATGGCCGACGACTTCTGCTTTGATTTTTCCTTTGACTGGCAAGTTCACGGCTTACAGAACCATCGAGCCTGCTTTTGTCATTTTTTGCCTTATCGGCGAAATCTTGGTTGTGTTTCGCCTTATCGACGAATTTGCCCTTAGTCAGCAAACTTCCATTTTTCAAAACTTGTTTTTGGCTCTCTTTTGCCTTATTGGCAAAATCATCTTTTTTTGAACCATGCTTGGTTGTCCCCTTTTTTATCGGCAACTTGTTCTTTTCTTGAAATATCCTCTTTGGTCGACCTTTCTCTTCACTTTGCCCTTTATTGACAAAATTTTTGTGTTTTGAACCATTGTGGCTTGTCTTTTGTTCACCCTTATCGGTGAAATCGACCTTTCCTGAACTCTGCTTCTTTATCGGCAAAAGTCAATTTCACCAAACCTTGGCCCTTTGGCTCCATCTTTGCCCTTATCGGCGAAATATGCTTTCCATGAACCGAGCCCCTAGTGCCTTTTATCTTCATTTTGCCTTGTCGACAAAAGTGACTTATGCTGAACCTCCTATGCTTGATATCTCTCTTATTGACTTTTCGCCCTATCAGCAAACCTGAGAAATTTTGAACTATCCGATAAGTTCCTTCCTTAGCTGATTCATCGATTTGACCTTTCCTTAGCCATTTTTCACTTTATCTATGAATTCTCCAATCTTTGAATTGAGCTTGCCTTAGCCGATTTTTGCAAATCTTCCCCTTTGCCTTCCCTTTGTTGAGAAAATCGGGGCCTCTTGAATCATCCTTCCCTTTCAGCAAAACTTGACCTTGCTAAACCATCTCTTTCCTTAGCTGATTTCATCCTCTACTTGATCGGTGATTCTTCCCTCTCTTTGCCTCGTTGGCAAATGTTCCTGTTGGCGAACCTTCGCAAATCCGAACTAATTCATTAGTTTAGGCCCCCGCCGATTTCTCGACAAAGGGAAACTTTTCTTTCCATGCCTTAGCCAATTTTGTCTTTTATTGGCCCATCACCACCTTATCAACAAAATGCTGCATTGGTGAACTTTCTAAACTTCGAACCACTTTGCCACTTCTACTTTTGCCTTATCGACGACTCTCTTCTTTTTGGAACTTGGCAATCATTGTCTTCTTTGCCTTGTCGGCAAAAGACTCCATCGATGAACCACAAAGATTTTGAAAGTCGACGAAGGCATTCTTTCCTTACTTTTAACTTAGCCAATTTTCCATGTCTCCTTCCTTGCCTTTCCTTTATCGGGGAATCACCCAGTTGGCGAACCAGTGAGATTATGAACTTTGCCTCAAGTTCACACTTTTAGCGTTTTGTCGATAAAGGAATTCTTTCCCCCCTTCATGCCTTAGCCATTTTTTAGTGAAGTCTACTCTTCCTGCCCGCTATTGGTGAATTGTCGAATCGGTGAACCTGCAGAAAAGATGAACTCAGATAAGAGTTCATAAAAGATAAAAATTGCCGACCAAATGGAGAAAACCTTTACTGATGTCTTAGTCACTTTTTTTAGTGTTTTGCAAGTTCAGGAACCTGAACTTTTGCTGATAAAGGCCAGAAGTAGGTAAAAAACTAAGGCAAAGGCCTAGGATTTTCTGGGTTTTCTAAGAGGATTTTGCACAATGAATTTTGGGGATTTTTGCAAGGGAATTCATTGAAATTTTGAAAGATTTTAGGTTTTGCCTCCTATTTAGGTTTTCTTTGATCGGATCTTTCTGATAAAAGGAATTCTGAAATTTTGGGCTGAGCAAAATATGACAACAGAAACCAATACAGAGGAATCACTGATGAAGACTAGAAGAAATTTTATCAGATGTCTCTATTAGGGCTTGGAAGAGAGGAATCATCCATGCCATCATTGATCACTATGAAAGGACCGATACATGATTTGATAATTCTCATTGGAAAGTGTCGAGGGCCAAGGGGACCAAGCATGGAGGTGTAAAGAAGAAGCAAGGCATTACCTCTAGAATCTCTCCTAATATCCAAGGCTGTTGTAACTTTGGCAGTAGTGAAGAAACATGTAATGTATGTTTGTGCCTAAAGACCAGGGTGTTGGCAAGAGACACTATATGGATTCATGGTTGTTGTCATTGATGGCAACAAAGGTCATCCCACATATCCGCAAGTCATAATGTGTCTCTACCGGAAGTCAGAATAAAGAATGTTGTGGTCCGGTGAAGAAGAACAGAGCATGCGGCAAGGTCCGACAGATTGGTCCGGATCTCTCAGAGGAAGTGTCTTGGTGCAGTGCGGATTTGGGGAAGTCAAGAGGACTACCTTGAGTGGTATATTCCAAGGATTTAGCCTCCGGTGATGGACAAGGAAAAAGATATGAATGGTTGAGTACCGGATTCCTGAGAGACAGTGAAAACAGAGGAAGAACTGACTGACAGAGTATCAGACTGCTTTCCGGATGTGTTACTGTTGATGACAGAGGTTGTGAAGGCATGAATCATGTTTGGCCGACATGATTAATGATATCTACAAGTATATGCTTGATCCGCATTGCTTGGTGAGGAAGGATTCAGCCGACAGAACAAAAGTTTGTAAGAAACTAGACTGTTCCGGATGCCGACTAGAAAGGTGATGAAATTACTTGTGCGGATATATATAGAGGATGGATTTAGTTGTGAAGTGTGTGTTGATGTGGAGATATATGCGAATAAGTCTAGATAAGAGCAGAGGTAGCAAAAAGGATCCGGTATGTGAAAGATAGCAGAATAAAGAACAGAGGAAAGATGAAGTGCAGCATATCAGTGTACTGAGCCTAACCGGAACTGAACTCCAGCATATGCAGATGCTTCCAATCAGTTCAAGACTGTGATTCTCATCACTTTGTAGACAGTGTGTCTTCTTGTAGGCAGTGGGCCTCTTATGAGCAGTGTGCTCGGGCAGTGAGCCCTAATTGGCAAGTGCCATTTTTGTAATTTCCTATTCTTCTAACAGAGAATAATTTTGGGTTAATCACCCCGTGGTTTTCTCCCTTAACAGGGTTTCCACGTCAAAAATACTGTGTCATGTGTTTCTTATTTCATGGTTAATGTTTTTTGTGTTTGATTTTATGCTGCATCAATTAAAAGAAAAGTTCAATAAGGGAAATAATTAGGATAACTGATTCACCCCCCCTCTCAGTTATCAACAATTGGTATCAGAGCTAAGTTCCTCCTATTAGAGCCTAACAGCTTGAGGAAGATCTGGGATTTCAAATGGATGCATATGGTTTAAGAGAGCAACTCAAGACTGCTCTTGAGGATCTTGAACAGTCAAATTCTGAAGTCAGTGAATTAAAGGAAAGACTCAAACAGGTTGATGAATTCATGAGAGAATTAAAAGACAAATTAAGTCTCTCTATGAAAAAGAGAAAGGAGCTGCTTCAACAGTTGGCAAGACAAAGTGAAGAAAGCAATACAAATGAAGAATTGACTGAGCAAACCAAGTTATGTGAAAAGTTATCAAAAGAAGTCATTATGTTAAGACATGAAATGGAATCAGGAACTATAAAGTTTACTCAAGAGATTGAAGAAAAAAGAAAGGCTGAAGACAATCTAAGACAATCTCTTAAAGAAAAATCAGAAGAATGCAACCAGATGGACAGGATTATCAGACATCTTGAATCTAATCTTGAAGATGCCAAAGATAATGAAGGAAAACTTGAGGATCAAATTGCCTCTCTCAAAAGAGACCTTCAAACAGCAAATGAATATAAAGAGAAATTCAAGATAAGTTCTGCTCAACTTGAAGTTCTTCTTGGAAGTCAAAAGAGGACAGATGACAAGTATGGTTTGGGATATGAGAAAGGAGAAAGCTCCGGATCTGGTCAGAAGAATCCTGGATCAGAAAATCCAAGGAACAGGCCTAGAAGACCTCCGGTAAGACAGCCAAATGCTCAAAGATATCCATCCTTCAATGGATACTGCCACAGCTGCAACCACTTTGGTCACAAAGCTGATCAGTGCAGAATGAGAATGAATCAGATTAATTCATCCTTCTCCGGACAGTGCTTCAACTGCAAAAGGTATGGACACAAATCCCATGAATGCAGAATTATGCAAGTAAACAAATCATTCAAAGGTAGATGCTTCACATGCAATAGAATAGGTCATAGGGCTAATCAATGCAGATCAAGAGGATATCAGTCAAATATGCAAAGAAATGTTATTTGCCAAATCTGCAATAGGTCCGGTCATAATGCTAAAGTCTGCAGAAACAAGAATCAGGACAAAAGAGGTCCGGTGTATAATCAGAATCAAGACAAGGGTAAACAAAAGATGAATGCGGATGAGGTTAGGAATCAGATGAGCAAGATTTGGGTGAAGAAAAGTTCAGAGAATGTAGAGGTTGGATCCGCACCAGACTCTGGTGCTGATATTTCTTTCAGAAATTAAAAGGTGAGCTCAGGCTCAGGGGGAGACTCAAAGAAAATCTTGTTCCCCCAGCCAAACAAGTGGTGCCGGATGTGGCACAAGATGCGGATCAAAGGGTTTGTAGATATGAGTCTTGAGATACTTCAATCAAGTTTTCAGAGGTCCGCATGGAGTTATGAAGAAGCTGTGATCGATCAAATAAGACCTGTTCAGGGAGATGCTCCGGTATGATAAAGGATTACAAAAAGGTCCGGAAAGATCCGGAAATGCACTATCTTGTTCTGCGGATTGGACAGAGTGTTTGGGATGATCTTGTAATATGTTACCTCGATTTATTCATGATTAAAAGATCCGGATGATATCCACAGATCAGGACTAATCCGGGATACTCCAAGCTATCCAGACAAGGCAAACCGGAATGATGTAGGTGAAGCATTTATTGCAGACAGATATTAGGGTTCGCGGAGCAATTTAAGGGATTTCTCAAAGGTCACTTGCTCATTCTGCACTCGAGAAGAAGCGAAAAGTGGAGCTCTGCAACAAGGTTCATCAAGCACACCAAGGATCTCCTGCCGAAGTTATTGCATAAAGAAATCAATCCAACCACTCCGTGCAAACCGAAGGCGCATAAGGTATTCTCCGTTTTTCATTACCTCACTGCAAATCTTTGAAGAATGGCTACTCCAAACATAGTTAAGATCTCTGATAGACCTCGCCCCTCATTCAAGAAACATCCCTACAAATCATTAGAGGTAGATCCACTAGGAGCCTTCTCTAGTGTTCCTCACGGAGTTTTACATACCGAAGACATTAGGGTTTACATACATGCAAGCATTGAGGAATTTGGGGAATTCAAATTAAGAGACCTCTATCACAAGCAACTGATAGACAATGCTTTTGAGCTTAAACCAGAGTATAAGGATATCCAGAAGAAACAATTTGAGCAATTTATTCATTTCCCCTGCTTTGAAGAAGATGAATGGGTCCGGTATGTACTGAGCAGGATGCATGACAACTTTCTATGGCTAGATAGACCCTGCAAGATCACAAAAGAGGCAATTAGAGCAGTACCTGGTCTATACTCTTCCGGAGGGGTACCTATCCTCAAATCTGTCAAGAACAACATCGTAACTGAGGCCACCGGATCAAAATTTGATAAGAGGGCAATGACCATTGAAGATATTTCGGATCCGGATATCAAATATGCATCAATGATAATAGGATACAAGATCTATCACTCCAGCAGGGAGAATTCTGTATCCGGAACTGCAGTATACACTGCCTATGAAATGCTAAGAAAGAATGCAGATTATGATCTCTGCGAACTACTGCTAAGCCAATTAATGGAAAATATACAGAAAATCAAGAAGGATAAGAAGAATTCCTTTAAGTATGGTACTCTTATTGTATGTCTATTCTTCTACTTCATGAATGAGCTACCCGGAACAAGTGGATGGGTATGGCAGAATGACAAACCTGTTGCAGTCCAGATAAGAGACTACTTGCATGGACTTGGGGATGCAAAAGCGAGAAATTCAGCTCTATGGGGATACTTCAAAAACTTTCAGAGCATGATGCAAGCAAGAGAGAGAATTCCCCAGTCTCTTGTTGAAAAATACAAAGACTCAGTGTGCTTTATGGTTGACACTGATCAGTGCCTAATGGAGGCAGTAGAGCCAAGGACTGTCTGGATCATGCCCATGGGGTATGAAGTGGATGAACAGATAGTGGAGCTGCATGTTCAACACATGCTAAGTCAGCCCAAAGATCCTAAGGCAGAAAGGTTTGGAACCTTTGAGGAGCTGAGTGTAAAAATACATGTAGAACTCAGGGAACCTGAGATTAAAAGGAAGGTGAGAAAAGAAGTAGAGCACATTACTCAAGGCCTAGGCATCTCAAAGGAGGCACTTGATGCCAGCCGGGAAAAGAGGAGGAAGGCTGAGGAAGAAGAGAAAAGTAAAGAAAGTGCTCCGGTTGAAGCTCCCACCCGGACTAGATCATCAAAGAGACCTGCACCTCCCACAACCAAAAGTTCAAAACCGGAAGTCCAGGCATCCGGTAAGAGATCCAAGACAAAAGCCACAAGGGCTTATGGAAGCCAAAAGGATGAAGAGGAAACAGAGTCAGATGAGGGAGTAAAAGAAATAAAGAAACAGAAGAAGAAAGGATCCGGTAAGCCCTCCACATGCCAAGACAAGGATGAAATGGCAGAAGGATCTGTTGAAAAGCCCACTCTGTCTCTAGAGAGCATAATCAAGTCGGTCACGGTGGATGGAAACCTTCAACCAATGACTGAATCATATGATGACTTCAGTGAGGCCAACCAAAAGACTCTGCAGGAGGCCACAGTAAAATATCTTAACATATATAATAAGGCTTTCATTGAAATAATATCTCTTATTCCTAAAAGCCTAGAAAAGGAATTGGAAGTAAGAAAGAATAATGCTCATGCTAAAGATCTTGAGATCCGGGAGCAGATAGCTATTCAGCTATATCCTCAAATTGATCCCAAGACAATGAACATTATCTTCAAGGACTGCAAAGATGAGTTCAGAAGCAAAGCCAGGATGAATCAACTCATGCTTGGTGAGACTGACAAAGTGGCCCAAGAAACAGAAGAGATCCTCCGGAAGGCCTTCAAAAGGTTCAATCTTCCTGTTGTAGAGGATTTAGGTACAGAAACAGCTGAGGACTTGGGACCCTCTGCTCCAGAAGAAGTGGCCCATGAACAAGCTAGCATCTCTCCTCCGGTTTCCCCTACAGTCTCCGGATCCAAAGAAGAAGAGCAATTACAGGAGAAGGAAGCAATGGTGAAAGACAAAGAGGTTGACAGTTCTAAGACTGCAGAAGAAAAGAAACATCTGTCTCCGGCAAGAGACACTGCACAAACTGTTCAACAATTTTTGAGCAAAGAAACTCTAGAGATTGATGAACCGGAGCTTCTAAAAGGCCCATTTGATTTTGACTCTCTCTCTCCGGTACAAACAATGAAGATAGCTTCATTTGCAAATGCCAAGGCAAATGAAAAGCTCCTGAAGTCTCATATGGAAGACTGTGAGTTGATAGAGGCTGCTTCCGGAGTACTTGTAAAGATCATGCCATCAATCCAGATAGATCCGACAGCCTCCACTTCCGGTAATCTAAAAACCTTAGTCAGCAGTATTGATACACATTTTGATTCTCTAGAAAAATCAGCTAAAGAAAAGGTCCGGAAGGAATTTTTGGATAAGAGATTTTCAGAAATATTAGAATTAATCTCTAAAGATAGGAAGATTGTAAGCATTGGAATAAAGAGCTTAGAGAATGCTCTTAAGGATGGCGGTGACATCTATAAATTTTGTATATCCTGGTCAAAGGCAACAGCAGCATTTGACAAGAAAATAAAAGAGGAACAGGATAAGCTACAAAGCTTATCTCAAAGTTTTGATCCTCTCTCTTCCTCTATAATAAATCAAGAATGTCAGACTATTGCAGTCTTGAATGAAATAAAGAATCTTGAGAAGGAAAGAAAGAACATCACTAACCGGATGGGAGAACTTAGAAGGATTATAATCCCTAAGTTGGAAACTATGCATGAGGCCATCAGTGATGCTCAGACCACCGCCCAAACAAAAGATCCGACAGATCTCAAGCGGGCAGAAGCTTTTGCATTTTTGTTAAGTGGTCACATTTCAATTTTGGATAGAATGAAGCAAAGTTGGGCTACAGAAATGATTCAATTGCAGACATCCTTTGCAGACATTCTTCAGTATATGTGAGTATGTAAATATGCGGCTATGTATAGAAAATTTTTGAAAATTTTGGTGTGCGGACCCCACCCTTTGCCATTGATGTCAAAGGGGGAGTGAGGAGCAGTGAAAAATGAGGAATCCAACTAAGGGGGAGTTCCAAAAATTGTATATAAAGACAGAGCATCAGCAAAGGGGGAGCATAGTGAAAACACTTAGTCATTTTTCACTAAGTGTTGCCATCAATGCCAAAGGGGGAGATTGTTGGCAAGAGACACTATATGGATTCATGGTTGTTGTCATTGATGGCAACAAAGGTCATCCCACATATCCGCAAGTCATAATGTGTCTCTACCGGAAGTCAGAATAAAGAATGTTGTGGTCCGGTGAAGAAGAACAGAGCATGCGGCAAGGTCCGACAGATTGGTCCGGATCTCTCAGAGGAAGTGTCTTGGTGCAGTGCGGATTTGGGGAAGTCAAGAGGACTACCTTGAGTGGTATATTCCAAGGATTTAGCCTCCGGTGATGGACAAGGAAAAAGATATGAATGGTTGAGTACCGGATTCCTGAGAGACAGTGAAAACAGAGGAAGAACTGACTGACAGAGTATCAGACTGCTTTCCGGATGTGTTACTGTTGATGACAGAGGTTGTGAAGGCATGAATCATGTTTGGCCGACATGATTAATGATATCTACAAGTATATGCTTGATCCGCATTGCTTGGTGAGGAAGGATTCAGCCGACAGAACAAAAGTTTGTAAGAAACTAGACTGTTCCGGATGCCGACTAGAAAGGTGATGAAATTACTTGTGCAGATATATATAGAGGATGGATTTAGTTGTGAAGTGTGTGTTGATGTGGAGATATATGCGAATAAGTCTAGATAAGAGCAGAGGTAGCAAAAAGGATCCGGTATGTGAAAGATAGCAGAATAAAGAACAGAGGAAAGATGAAGTGCAGCAGATCAGTGTACTGAGCCTAACCGGAACTAAACTCCAGCATATGCAGATGCTTCCAATCAGTTCAAGACTGTGATTCTCATCACTTTGTAGACAGTGTGTCTTCTTGTAGGCAGTGGGCCTCTTGTGAGCAGTGTGCTCGGGCAGTGAGCCCTAATTGGCAAGTGCCATTTTTGTAATTTCCTATTCTTCTAACAGAGAATAATTTTGGGTTAATCACCCCGTGGTTTTCTCCCTTAACAGGGTTTCCACGTCAAAAATACTGTGTCATGTGTTTCTTATTTCATGGTTAATATTTTTTGTGTTTGATTTTATGCTGCATCAATTAAAAGGAAAGTTCAATAAGGGAAATAATTAGGATAACTGATTCACCCCCCCCTCTCAGTTATCAACACAGGGGTGGTCAAGAGTAGATCCATGCCATTGAGGAGTAGAGCCACGTCATCGAGGAGCAGAACCACATTATTGAGGGATAACATGCAGGGGCATTTGAGTGGTTGTTTTATGTTGGGAGAAACGCCGCCTCAAAGGTCTATCCACCTCTATGTTTGAAGTAGCAGTATACAAAGTGCATTTAGTGCCACCGGTCTCCTGAATGGGCTGGACAAAGGAGGTGATCAGAATGAGGGCAACTTTGGAATATAAAGAGTTCTATGTTGGTAGATTTTCCTGCTGATGCATAGATTGGATTCTCCATGGGCAGATCTATATGCGATGATGAACTAGTATGTGCTAATAACAAAGAAATTTATAAATGTTCAAAAACAGAAACAAGACATTAAAAATAGTTAGTCCATAATGATTTTATTGTGACAATGTGAATTTAAAGTTTTGGAGTATAGAATAACAACTGCCAACTTGCTTAAAGCAAATAAATCTAATAATAAAGACAATATTGCTGGCAGTGTTGATGGTTTATTGTTTTTAAGAAACATTCACATGTATGTTTGTAAAGAAGCAGCAACGTGCAATGAAAAAGTATCCAGGGTTTGAATTGTCTCCAGGATTGGAGATCAAGTGAGTTTATCAGAGGTGTTTTTTTTGTGGGGAGAGCGGAAGGGGGGTAATGATGAGCGAGTTAAGTTATAGCTCTTGGCCAAGCTGAAGATTGTACTTATAATTCTTGGATATGATGGTAAACTGACTGTAGGAGCATAGTGGGTTTCTCAGTTAGAGGACAAGGTAGTTTCTGGTTTTTGAGTGGATGGATTTCTTAATCAGTAGTTTGTGGTAGTTTGCAGCAATGTTTTGCAAGGGGAGCAGTTCGTAGTGAGTGATTACCGAGTAGGAATGTTAGAAGAATAAATGAACATGCATAGAGTCACGATAATAATATTGGGAAGCTGGCAACTTCCATCTTCAGGTAATATGCCCAATAGCTGCATAGCAATGCAAATTCATCATCCACTGTACTTGCATGTGGACCTAAGAAGAAACTCAACTTTCAATGTCTTTGTATTAATTTGAGTTGTATACTTGGCTATGAATTAAATTGACTATTCTACTAAAATGAAGCATGTAATATCCATACTTTGTGGAACCTTATTATCCATGTTGGAATGGAAACAATGAAGAAAAATTAGGTAGTGCGAGAAGCCAGAGTTTCCCTTGCAGTATTGAAGTACACAGTTGGTTGCTTCCCAATATCAAATCTTATTTTGTTGCATTCAAAATTTTCATTTTCTCATTATTTTTGAGATGCTATCAATCATTGTTGCCAGATTGGACTCCTTGTGGTCAAAGAGTAAGGTAGTACTTTTATTTTTAAAAAACAGCAAGAAACAAATTCTTTTCATTTGCTGTCAAATAGTTAATATGCATCAAAACAAGCATAGAATATGTTTCAAAAAAGGTAATCGATAACATCTATCCATAGAATTGCTAGTAACATTTTAAACATATAAATACCAACATATTGTGCAAATAAAATTTTCAAATTTCAATTCCAAAGTTGTTTAATATTTTGAATGTTACAACTTCGTGATCTTCACTCTCCACAATATGGAGTGCAAGTAACGCTGCTAAATACAAAGTGCTTAACATAAATACTCAATGTTGAACGTACGCTGATATACCTACTTAGACCAAAGTTCAAGACAATAGGCATAACTTTCCCCCAAAACTCCTGCAAGTGTTCAGACATATTTAATTTGGTTTGGAAAATCAATAAATTTAAAACACACTACCCTTGAACAAGAAACAAACCTTTGTTTTTACTAAGTTGTGGATCTTCACTTCCAACTCTTTTGTAGACCAAGAATTTTTCAGATTCAAACTTCCCAAGCTATATAAATAATAACCCTTAGTTTTGACACCATGTTGTGATTTTAGAAGCAGCACAGGCAAATTAAAGATGAATATATCCTTTCACAAATGGAAGTAAAAATGGATTGTTGGAAATGAATAACGTTAAGAAAACGAATGCCCCTAATATATTCCTCCACAAGGCCAAACATTGCAGGTAATAGAACTTTGACTACAACAGGTGCAATTCATGTTTCAACACTAATTTGAATCATGTACAGAGACCTTATCGAGAAGCTCATTATCCTTTTCAATTTCCATTGTTTGTGAGCAATTTGATAGAGAAATGCTTGGGGGCTTGATATTTTCTACTGTGCAGTCTGGAATAAGAAAGAGAAACAAGAGGGGAGACAGTCTCATCAGGCTGCGGATAAGCACTGCTACCCAAAGTTTGTTGTAGTCATCCCTTTGGACATGAAGCCACTTAAGCAGAAGTGCACCAAACCAGGAGCCACATGTATGTCCAAAGGTGGACACTGACATCAGGAAAGCAAAGATTGTGGCCTCAATACCAGTGGGGCAAAGCTGGGCAGATAGTATAAACATTGGCATTACCTGAAGCTTGGATATAGCATCAGTCAAAGCTTCATCACCTAAAACAAAAGCTTGATCCGGAATATGCATCTTAAGATTCATCCTTGTGACAAGGATAATATCAAGAAGCCCGATAAATGCAGATACTACCTGCATTGTAGACAATATGAACATTAATCAGCAATATACATGACGAAAACAGCAATTCCACCAATCCTTTTGTCTGTCTGAACTTTGAAGTAAGAGCTTCAGAACAAAGTTTCTGATCTAAGAGGAATAATAATTATGGAAGCTGTCTACAAAAGAATTCACACGAGTTACCAGTACAGTTTTAAGATGAAATGTTAGTCGATCTGCAAAGACATGTAGGATATGACTAGAACAGGACATTAAGCTCGATAGAAAGAAAGAAAGAAATTATAATGTCCTTGAGTGACCAAATAAAGACAGTAGGACTCAATGGTACAGTCAGTCATAATAGTAAGAGGGAGTCTAAATTGAAGTCCAACATGTACAAGAAAATAGAGACTGTGAACAAAAACAGCACATCAAAAGATTAGAACTGGGGTTGTGAACCTGAATGGGTAAACCCTAAACAAGTTAGAAAAGATGTTATATGCGACAAATATAATAATCAAGTGAAATGAAGAACCCTCACTAATGAAGATAAAGCTGATGGAGACCATAGCTAGAGGTCAAAGTTGGCCCTAATCTATTAGAATGCAGATTTTAAAAAATGTATTTCAGCAAAAATACTGATGTATCGGCAGTTTCATTTGTCATTTAGTTAGTTCATTATGTCATTAAATAGATTTTGGTTCTATTGTTTCAAGGAAGAAAATCACATGCTCTAGAGATAATTTTTTTCCTAATTCCCTAGTAAAAAGATTGCATGAAGACCTACACTTCACAAGGTTTCACACATGCAAATTCAGCATTCAACTTACTCAAGAACACAAAATCCGAAATTTAAAATTACGCTTCAGAATTTAGAATTAAAAGCTTTGAACCATACAAACATTTTGCACCTCCGTTTAATAATTTCTTCAAAATCTATTTTGCCGTATCATCCTTTCAAAATGAAGAGTAAGGATGGCCATACTGTTAAAATATTTGGCAACTATTCACAGTATTCTTCCACCTTGTTTTGTGTATTTGACCACCTCAGGGAACTAAGATTTTAAGGATAGTCTAATGGTGTAAGCAAAGGTTATTCAATTTTTCTAGATTGCATGAGTATATAAAGATCTACAAGCTATTTCACTAGCTCTATAGGATGAAGGTTGAATCCTCTAAAGTGGGGTATACATCAATGCAAAACAAAGTTTCCTTGGGAATGGACTAGAAGAGTTGCCATGATTGAAAGAAAGGCAAATTTTCTCTCAATAAAGTTAGGTCCCACATGAGCTAGAGTTGGGTTTCTTTAACAAGAGAAATAGAGGAAGGCAAGAAAGCTGGAAAACCAACTCAAAGGATTTGAAGATTACCAAGTTTAGGGGTTCTCTGAAAGTTCTGCTTGTAGTATCCAAAGAGGATATATAAATCAGATGGAATACTAGCTCTTAAGGATATGACCATGGGGCTGTCATAGAAGAACAACAGATTCAACAGATTTTGAAGACCATTTTCAGATGATTTTTACCTTTGTGGGGTGAGGGGCCCCTGTGTGATAATTCCGTTGATCTAATCAAACATGTACAAGTGATGTAAAAGAGAGTCTTTCTAGAGTTAAAGAGTTGTTTGAATTGGAAGCAAATATAAAGGAAATGAAAAGCAATAGGTCACTCGAGCTGGATGGTATTCTGGTAGTGGTGATACTTATAAGAAAATGTGGAATGAGATTTGACTGGATTATTTATAAGCGTGCAAGGAAGCTCTCAAAACAAGAGAACCAGCAAATTGACTAATGCAAGTCTGGTCAAACACATTCCAAAAAGTTTCAAATGACAAATGTTGGGGTCAACAACCTTTACACTATTTAATCTTTCTTTCAAAATTGTTAGGTTTCGGTGATTCAAAATGGATCATGTAGGAAAAAGAAAAGCTTGAAGTTCTTCTACATGAAATGTCTCCAAGAGATAATGTTTGCTGGCTAGCCATGGCATCATCAAAAGGAAAAATTGGAAGTATTGAAAGTCTTCCCCACAAATTATATCAAACTCAACGTTGAAATCAAACTCCTACCAAAAAAAATGTTCATGATCAATGATGAAGATACATGTGCCATGTTTGGGTAATTTTAAAGGTTTGGTTTAAAATGGATACAAACCATGAAAAATCATGTCAATTTGAATCCATGGTCTAAACCAAATTACATCCATCATAAAATTTTCAACCACATGACAATTCTTCTTGAGCCTCAAGAATTGAAGTAGTTGGGCCATTAGTTGGGACAATATTTTTTATAACCGACAAATGTTTAACTTGCCATCAATGACCCAGTAATTGACAAATTAGTCTTAGATCATTCTCAAGGCCATTTTTGAAGTAGGGAGGAGGACAATCAGGATAAAAAGGAAACCACTGTAGTAGTTTTTGTAAATGGGAATTACAGTTCAGTTGTTCCAAATTGAATCTGTAACTGTCATAAAATGTTCTGGAAGAAATAAAAGCAATCACGAATATTTTTCCATGGAGTTTCTTACACCAAGAGGGTTTAACACTTCAAATATTTTTCACATAGATGCATGTTTCTTGTATTTTAGTTTAATATGTTATGCAGTTGCTTCACTACAGAAAAATCTAGGAATTATAGATTTGGCATGTAGTTGTTTTTCTGCAGACAGAATAGAATTGTAGTCATGATTTGTACTTATAGAATAGCCAATTACGGATCACTGGGCATCACAAATATCAGAATTCAAGGTGCAATTTTTTAGGAAATGGATAGCATGCATGGAGAGAATTAATACAAGCTCAAAAATTTAGTGCCATTGACAAACCGATCTTCTAGAAGCTTTCCAAAATTATCCCTATACTTGTTCTCTTTCAAGTAGCAAATCCAGGATTGGGACCATGATACAGAGATTAAGACTGGAATTATACAAATTCCTTTTATAGCAGTGATACCAAAGACTTGTGTGGTGGTCAAGCAACACAAGCATCCTATATTGCTCAACACCTAAACAAAACATGTGGAGTATGTGATCCTAAAGAAAGATGAAAAAATATATGTTACTTGTTAAAATTAAGAACTTTCGAATGCAATGTTTTGGGGTGGTTAGTTCTTAACTGAAGTTTGTGGGAAAAATCATGACTTGGTAATGCTGGCATCTCTAACTTTGTATTTCTTATAGGAAAGAGGAGCTGATAGACTTTGTTTTCTAGAAATTTCTCTTTGAAATGATATTTTTGGTATGGCTGAAGGCATATTCCAATTACTCATTCATTGCTTCTTTTGTTGCTGAGATCCTCTATTAGGGAATACCTAGATGATCAGGAGCAGTTGCAGAAAGCCATGACATAAAATAAGCTTGTATGCTATTAATTTTCTTTGGAAGAGAAGATACAACTTTTCATGAGGAAGATTCTCTTGTCCACTGTGGAAAGTTGAAAATGTTTGAAAGGGATCAGGCTATGCACATTAAAGCCAGAATTAATTACGGAGACTTCATCCCATAGAGCAAAAGTGCAGATGTTATGTTTCTAGCTTTCATGCCAGAATATTTTTACTTTTTGCTTTATAGTTTATTGTTTAACCAACACAAATCTTGTGTTCTTTTATGTAATAGAAGATGCATTAGTTAAGAAAAAGAGAATAATTATGGCTACATGCAATCCATTAGTCAAGGGTGCCTGATATGTTACTCTCCTTGTTTATTTCTTCATCCTAAAAGACGAGTGAGGTATTTTTCATGGAAAGGTAACAGTCTTATTTTTGTAAGTCACATGAGGACAGTTATTCATTCTTTATCAGCATTAGACGTGAAACTTTGGGTAGAAATCAGAAATTCAAATAAAGGAATAGAAGCTACCCTAGGCCAAAGAAACATGTTCCTCAAAGTGTGATGCCGGAGCCAACGATTGTAACCAAAGACACCAATAATCATAGCCACCTTTCCAACTGCAATTACAAGACCCATAAATTCTTCACCAAAGCCAGGACCTGCCACGGGATCTGTAAGCCAGAAAAACATGGCCTCAGAAATATCTGGGCACAAGGAACCCTGTAAAAGGGAATCAGAAAATATCAAATAAGCATGTATTGAAATTTTAAAAACTATGCCATAAACCCAATATATGGAAAGGTAATAACATATAAGCAATGATACTAATGGCAAAGATAAAAGGCAGTTTTTGTCATCAAATCCTACTGTCTACAAGAATCTGGAGAGCCTTTTTTCACAAAATGAGAAAGTGGAAGATTTGTTTATTAAAAAACTAAAAATCCAATATCCAGGACTTATTGATTTGAACAGAAACCTGTGAAAGGTAAATGTAGAGTGCAGGCTTCCAAAGAACAGGATCTTGCAGAGTTTTCCCAAAAAGCCGAAGAGTATGCATCAGTGCATGGAACTGAAAATTAAGCATTGTCTTTGGCAAACGACGCTCTGGAAGGGCCAATGCTGCAATAACAAGCAGAAGTGGTGAAACTGAAACTAATAGATAAGAATGTTGTGGTCCCAAGCTGTGAACTGCTGCTCCAGAAACCCCACATCCAACTAAACCCCCAGCTGCCAAACTCCCCCAAGCTAAGCTCTGCGTGATGTAACAAACAAAAAACAAGTCTTGAGTTATATTTCTAACCTACAATATATTCATAGAAATTGCATCTCTTATTTCATTGAGCTCTAGACCATGTCATCTCTTGCTCATAAAGTCCAATACCTTGACTAATTGGACTTTCATTTCAATTTGGAAATACATCAACTATTTTCAGTCACGGATCTTTATTTTAAAGGTTGTTCTTATTTCTTATTCAAATCTTTTTTTCCCTTAGGCCAAATAATCCATAAGATTTATGGACACTTTATTTTTTTATTCTAGACGTCAGGTTTGACATTGCGAGAGTCCCTTCTCAGCCTGCACACCTCCAAACCTTGCATTGGAATCTCAAGGTCTATATCATTAACTGTCATTGCATGACAGGCACAAGCATTCCTTGATGAGTATGCTACATGAAAAGACATGGAAATATGGAAAAGTGGAACCAAATTCATTGTGACTATTATTGTAAATGTGCAACTGTCAATGTCAATAACATGTGAAATAGTGGTCTCTGCCCCATAGCAGCAAATTTAGCTAGAAAATTAGGAGAATCCATAGAAAGGTAAAGACTGGAGCTTTACTGTGTCTCTGTCTCAACACAAGAAAAAATCTATATCTGTTAGCTCAGTTGTGCAGCAGATTCTCTTATGCCAGGAGTCATTACATCATATCTACACATTTACAACATGCTACTCAATTGAAAGCACTTAATTTATGATTCAAGATGATTGAACTCTCCTTATGCTCAAGTCATTCTTACAACTTGTGTAGCTCCCCAAACCTAATTGTAGGATTTAGCATTGTGCTTACGAAGCAGATCTTTAGAGCTTACATCATATTAAATGTATGCACAAACACAATCCATTTATAAAAAGAAAAGAGTTGCATCTGAATTCTTCGATTCTATACACTGTTGATTTACATAAACACCCAATCTGTTACTGTGAAGTTCTACATGTGAGAAAGGGGCCCAACTGGAAGATTCCAACGTCATGAACCTATGATAAATAGTTAAATAAGTACCAGTGATCCATAAACTGGGGTGGATATTCCACACGTGCAGTCATCAACATACCATGCTCAGATTTCTCTACACACCTTTACACCCATTCTTACCATTTACCATGGATTTTAATCATGCAAAGTCATATGCAACTTAGCAAAATAGAGAACTAAGCACCTAAATGCAGAATAACACAAAACATTACAACTCACACAGTTGTAACACAACATATACTGCTGGAGAAATATTAAAGTATTTTTATATTGTAATGATCAACCCATTCAATGAGTAAAACTCCAAGAAGAGTGAGTAAAAACTCTTCATGCCATTGTATGACAGCCATTACAAGTGATTACATGCCTCATGGGCTAATACAAGAGCATCTATGTCATGTCCCCTTTTTTAGATTAAAATAATTAATAATATTAGTTAAGTTGGGTCCAATAATTTCTAATTTTAAGGGCAACTTAATAATATTATTATAATTAAAATAAAATATGTTTTTAAACACTAGTACTAAAATAAAAATAAAAGTATTTTTAAATACTTTTGGAAATTTGGTTTCAAGGGCCCATTTTTTAGCACTATAAAGGGAGGCGTCTATCTTCATTTGAGGATCATCATTTAAGTTATTATTTTGCATCCAATTTTCAAATTTGAATAGTTTTTTCAATCTAGGGCATCCAAGGACGAAAACCCTTGGTTTGTTTGGAATTTGAGAGGACGAAAACCCTCTTGAATTTCATATTTGGGATCAAAGACGAAAACCCTTGTTTCCAATCTTGGGTGATTCCATCTGGGAATCACAATTGTGCTGATTTGTAGAGGATTTGGAGATATTTTCAGTTTGCTACAGTGCCATTTAAATGTTTTTTGCAAGAAAATATCTCATTTCATTGCCCGGGCATATTTGAGTATTTATATATCGATCTTCAGATTTTTGGTGAATTTTTGAGCATCATATAGAGCTGGATCTGAGTTGTTTTAGTCATTTTGGATAGTAGATCAGTCATACCAGCTGTTGTTTGCCTCATTTTAGTCATCATTCATCAGCAAAATGGAGAATAAAATCATATCTTGACATGTTGCCAATGTTTCCAAGACAAATTTGATTTTTACTAGCATATTTTGACAATTTTGCAAAGGGTTTCAAGGGCAGATCAGAGTTCACCAGCCAGCTGTACATCTTCAGCTAGATGCCATACCATCTAGGGTTTCGAGAAAATTCATAAAATATTATTTGTGGCAGTTTCCAATAGCAAACAAGGGTTTCTAGCATTTTTTGACATTTTTGTAGCAGTTCGTGCCTTTGTCCCCTGCCGTATAGCCACTGTGAATGATAAAACAAAATCAATAGAAAATTAATTTGTTGCTGTTTATCATCTTTGTACTTTCTGATCAGCATTTGCAATAAAATAAAATAAAATTTTGAGGGTTTTATATTGTTGGAACTGAGCATTTTATCCACCTAGGGTTTATGGTTTGATGACATCAGCAAAATAAGGGTTTGAAAATTGTAATCAGTTTGTGTACATGTAATTTAGATTGATTTTGTTTTATAAAATTAGAAATAAATATAATAAAATATTGCATGTTTCCGATTGGAGACATTACAATCCATGGCAACTACCATGCTCCTTACAACTGCAAACTATCAATGACACCAATACAAACTTAGCAACAACCTGTGCTACAATAATAGTATGGACAACAATCACCCAAACATATGGGAAATGGACTACACTCACTATGCAACCCATCAACAAGACGTTTGTCCAATACTACCCATGCTATCCAGCTAGCCCTTCAACTTACTTCTCCGCCTTTTATCCCTCTCCAGCCACCTCTGTAAAAGAGATGGACCCATTGCTTGGCATGGCCCTCCATTGGGAAGATGGATGATTTCCTTGGCAATGGTTGTCCCCATAACTGCCAAGAACTGCCTGCCAAAGTGTAACATCCATGCACAAACTGTGCCAGAAACTAACCACCACCAATCATCATAATAACCTGCCAACGTGACAAAAGGATCGGGCGCTAGAACAGGAAAAGCACCTGCCACCAACAAGACAGACTTGTCTGCCAAGAAAGATGTTTGCTGCTCTAATGCCGCTCAACATGGGAAAACAACAAACATGGCCCATTTTGAAGTCAAAGAGTCATCTAAAGGGACAAAACTATCCTTTTCATTTGCACAACTAAGTTCACTTTGCTCAACAACTGAGATACTTGTGCAATATCTAGGATCTTGTTGCATAGCAACTACGACCTCTTGCAGAACAACTGTGACCTCCTGCACATCAATTGTGAGTTAAAATGACATGACCCCGATGGCCCAAATGTCAACTACATCGGATTTTCAGATCTACTCAAGAAGTAGGAAAATCTCTTTCTCCAATATCTAAGTTCCTTGAATTACCATAAGCCTATTGTGAATGAAATATCAACTTGCAGCCCATGGTTCAGATTCCAAGATCCATTATATATAGGAGCAAGAACTGATATGATGGGTCTTTTGCCTATGTTAGTTGAGGGCCTAAATATGAATGCTAAATATTTTAGTTCTACTTCATTATGTGCATTTTATTGTTTAATGCTGCAATATATGATGCATGACTTTCAAAAGATAAAGAAAAACAAATGTTATTCTATTTAAATTTCATATTTCATTCAGCAGTTCATAAGTAAAAGCAGAAAATGCATTTACCAAAAATATTTAAAATGTTAAATCCAAAATAAAATCATAATGTGAATGAAATTACATGTGAAAACAGTTTCTATGATAAATTCAGGTTCAATGCTAGCTAATCAAGCTTATTATTTTGATCCACAGTTTGATACTGAATAAGAAATTCAGCTCATTAAATGTATATCCTATTTGAACTTAAAATTTGTAGTCCAATTTTTTTTAAAGGAGCTTGTAGAGAAAAGCTTACATGACAATTAAAGACATGATTTTTATAACACCGAGTGCATATTTCCAGGGTGTAATTTGTATAGCTATAATGAAAGAAGGATATATCTATGGCATAGTCATCTGGAGACATGGGGATACAGGGACGGGACAGTATTAAAATTAGGATATGTGGATAAACAAATAAGGGTATGGCTATGTTATATGATCTAGGGTATAAATTTTATCACTGTAATGAATCCTTTTGAATTCATGTTTACCCTGCCAATCAAAAGGTGCCAGAAAAAATAGTTAACTCCTACAGTTTTATTCTTGATATTTACTAGAAAATTCAGTGATGCTGTAATGCATGCCCGACCAACATTATTATATAATTTTGAATGCTCAAAGACACCTGCTTCTAGAGTTAAATAAAAACACTAGTGTAAGAAAAAAATGTAGACGAAAGACAGTACATTACACAAATTTCATACTTGTAAATCACTTGAAAGTGTGGGAACAAGTTTACTACGCTGTGCAAGTGCAGCATCTCCCACGACATCTGGGAATGCATTACATAAAGCAACTGCAGCCATCAAGAAGGTGGCTGTCCAAGGTGTTAGCTTAGCAAAAGCAAGTGCCCAAAGACAAAGGAACCCAGCGATTCCACATATGACTAAATATGGCCACCTTTGGTACCTGAGATTCCATGGTAAAGCATTAAGATTCCATTGAATTGTATCTAATCATATCCACATACATTTCAGCCCGTATAATCTAAAATTATTGAACTTTATTTCTCATATTTGAATAAAGCTTCATTAATTTCCCAGGAAAATGCTCATGGAGATACAGTAGTAAGAAGGAATAAGGTGTATCATTGCAGAACCAACAGAACATACCCAGCAATGGGAAACGTGTCAGTGATGAGCCCATAGATTGGTCTTAAGTCCCATGGTATACTTGATAAAGCCTGCCAAATAAAACCACATATACAATCGTCCTTAGTAGGACATTTTTTTCTGCTTCTTGTTACAAATTTAGTATATTCAGATGACTCATGACACAAGAATTGCAAGATAAGTAAAGACTTGTCATCTTGGTTGTGACCATAATATATGCAGAGCATCCACACAATTTAAAATTGCAAATTGTAAATGAAATTAGGGCATCATTGTATCAGAAAATGTATTCAATCAAAATTTTATTTTGTTCTCAAATAGAAGTTTAGAAGTTAAGCACTAGAGATCATATCAGCTTTTTGACTGCCTAATGATTACTACACTAGCTAAAGAGGGTAAACGTCAGTAAATTAGAGTACCAAACTGGAGACAATCATCAGACTTTCTCTTATAAATGTTTCAAAAGGATATGAGCAGCCCATTAACAGCAATAGCTTTCAGCCAGTCGATTGACTAAAAGCAGCAATCTTGGTTCAGCTTTCTAGATTTCATGGCTTGAATAACTACTAGAAGTTCTCCATGGAATATCGGGTGCCTGTGTTCAGCATAATTCATTTTCTTACTTTTATTGGAAATAAGCATACTGTTTTTTAATATAACAACTCTTAAGAGTAACCACCAATATTAGTTTCAATTGTAAGCAGTTTTGTCAGGTAAGTAATGTTTGGATTGATGCTTCTAGTAGTCACTTGTAGGTTTTTGGAATGCTCGAGCCTACGGTTAGATAGTCCTTTTCTTCATATAGTTTGTTTTTCTTACATTTTTTATCATTATGACATAATTCTTCCATGTTCTATATTGTTGTTTTTGAAATCCAGTTAATCTTAAAATTATGCCATAGTTTCTTGTTTGAGTTGATGTCAAAACCCTGTAGATCACTATATTGTTGGAATGGTATTTTGTGTAGGTCCCCTTTTTGAACTGTGCTATTTCTACTCCATATTTGTAAATTAACTCAGTTGTAGAGATGTGAATCCTTTTGGACAAAATTGTTAGAGGTGTATTAATGTGTGTGTCCTAGACCCAACATGAATTTCAGCTACTTTTTCGTTTGGTTTTCTTCCAAGCACTGAAGTTCAGTGAAGTCAATTATTCGACTGGTTTCTACTGATTTTAGCAGTTTGTAAATTGAGTTTTCTTATCTCTGAAAGCTACATTTGTTATTTTGGTTTCTTTATGTGCTTGAGCTATTTCTAATTGTGTTTTTCTCCTCCAAAACTTTCAGAGGTGGAATCTACTTAAAGTTTGTTTGGACAAACCATTTTTCTTATATTGGTAATTTTGGCTTTGTTTAAATTCTCCTCTTTTTGAAAGGATGAATTGCAGCTTTGATTTCAGATCTCTACTTTCAGGACTTGTTGGAATCTTGAGCTAGAGTTTTTGGTTTGTTTGGGACTACTACTATGTAAAAACTTATATGTATCTAAGTATTTGTTATGTTTCTAGAAGGTTGGGTTAACATTTTTGAGAGATTGGTGGTGGAAGGATAGCTGAATTTTGGTCTGATCTATGGAATTTTTTGCCTCTTTCTACCAATCCTTCTTATCAGCCTATTCAAACTATTTTCAAATAGCAAGGTTGTAATAATACTATCTTCTTGATTATACTCTCCCATCACCTCTCAATATTTTGTTATCCATGGAATGTTGTTCTACTTTGTAGAAATCAAGATCCACTTTTTCATGCTGCTATTCAAAGCCTCTTAGCAGAATTATGCCAGTAAAAATTGATATTGTCAGTCATTGAGTTTTAAGATGAGGGTGCAGGGTAATGTATACTGTCTGCACTGGCTATTATTCTATCTCTATGCATTGTGGATACTATTCTCATAGGGTTCCTAGGAACCCTATGAGAATAGTATCCACAATGCATAGAGATAGAATAATAGCCAGTGCAGACAGTATAGGAACCCTATGAGAATAGTATCCACAATGCATAGAGATAGAATAATAGCCAGTGCAGACAGTATACATTACCCTGCACCCTCATCTTAAAACTCAATGACTGACAATATCAATTTTTACTGGCATAAGCTAAGAATATATATATATATATATGAGATTCCAATGCTTGGCCTCTTGTTAAATCTTTTATGATTAATGTTATAGATTTGTTTTTTGAATGATGATACTTTGTGTCGAAAAGAATGGTATTGTCCCACAAGTTGTGTGCTATGTTTAGTACAAAATGAAAATGCTTTTCATCTATTTGTATCATATGTTTTTGCTTAGACATCTTGTAGTTTCTGATTGTTTTCATCTCCAAGTTCCAACTGCGAGTTTCCACTGTTCAGAAGATATCTTCCTTTCATGGCCAAGAAAAGAAAATTTATCTTTTAAGGCTCACTCCATATTTTGTTTGTTGGAGAATTTGGTCAAAATGGATTTATCTGGTATTCTCTCCACAATTAACAGAAGCAGAGGCTTTTCCAAGGATAATAATGTGTCATTTGTGTGCCATGGCACATGCCATTTCTTCTATCTTGCGTGGCACATCCAATCCAGCAGAATTGTCCTTCGTTATATCTGGGGGTTCCCATCTGTTTATACGATGGTCTTATGACAAGTCAGGAGATCTGCTTCATAAAAATCATCTTAACCACAAACTAAAAATTAAACTTCAATGGCAGTGGAAGTCCAATCCAGGATAAGCTGCCATGGTGGGTTATATGCAGCCATAAGGGAAAGGTAAGGCTGGCTTCCGCTGCTAGTGTAGGCACCCAACCAAATAAATTGGCAGAAATATTGGGACTTTTTAGAGGACTGCATTCTCAGACTCCCTATATACTATTTGTCCAATTCAGTTACTAAACTGAATTGATGATAATTGTTTTTTTAGTTTGGCTGTTATTTAAAGGCTATGGATACTAAGCCTTGCCTTTTGTCTTTTAGAAATGTATGAGACCATCTTAATATCTGCTATTTGCTTTTCCTTGTCAAACAGTAATATTTCCAGCACTCCTTTTTGCCCTTTGGGTTCATTATCAAATTAGATACAGTAGTTTGTTCCAAAGAATATTGATTTATGGTATCTCTGCTAATGTTTGGGCTTGAGCAGGCAGTTTATGGTTTTCAGTTGTCACCTCTTTTATGATGCACAGATTTGTGAACTATGCTGTGGAGTAGATGGTCCAGTCCATTCTGTATTAATTTGTCTTAAGACAGTTAAACATTCAAAAAATTGCATACAAAATTAGAAGTGGAGAATCTCCGTTCTTACTAAAAGAGAGACCTATTTCTCATTTCATCAAGATGGAGTATGACAAGATTCCTTGAATTCCAAGATGGAACAAAGGAAGAATGGACTCTAAGCACCTCCATGTTACCTGACCAGTATCTAGAGTTTTTTAAAAAATGTGTAATGAAAAGGAGAGAAGCCCGTGGTGATATGCACCCAATGTCCAGGAAACTCTTTGTTGATAGAGCACACATAGTCCTAATGTGTGCAGAAATATTAAACTAGAGTTCCAATTCACTTATTCTGAGGAAAGTCCAAAAATGGTTTCCTTCATAGCTTTCTTAGATAACCCACCTTAGATCTGTAGAATAAGAAAAAAAAAATACATTTGAAGCTAGGAAGCAAAAAGAAGATCTCAAGCAATCATGGAAATTGTAGTTCACCTGAACTAAGTCACCACAAACAAGAATGGTCAACATCACTACATCTAAAAGGAAGTGATTTAAGGGCGAAAAATTGCCGAGTGGAAAAGTGAAGTAGGTACTTTTTGTTTGAAGTTTGCCATGAAGCATTAACTCAGACTACAAAATTTTGATGGAAATAACAGATTCTATAAAATGCCAAATAAGCTGATGTGATCTACCAGCAACAGTTGCATTACATGTCCACCCAGATTCAAATTCCCCATGGCAATAAGGTGACACATAACTCTAGCCATAAGGTTTCGATATCACAATTATGTGGTACTTCTAAGATGACCCCCATATGTCTATATCTTAGGAATGTGGTCAAGCTTATTCCACTTAACTTTAAAGGCAAACTATAAGCTCACCCAAGATTTAGTGGGCTGAAAAACACTTGCATGACATGTCCAAACAAGGACACACTATCCTGGTAGATAAATTGGTTACACTTACAGCTGTCATTTTATTTGGAAACCCATAACGAAGGGGGTTTGAACATGAACCATCATCATGGCATTCATTCCACCTTACTATTATTACTACACAGCTCACTAGTCCATGCCTTGGGAAGCTACCAACAAGCCATTGTACCCCATTTATACCTGCAACTTATTGGCTGATTTTGAAATAGCCAAATTATGTAATGCAATTCTGATTTTTTAAGGGGTCTAACAAAAACCACGTTATTTGCAGTACTTTACTTCAAATCTTTATACCCAATAAAAATGGTGATCTGATAGATTTTAAAGTTTAAAATGAAAAACAAAGAGGAAGAAATGATGAGTACCTTGAAAGATTGAGTAGAAGCTGGCTGCATCTTCAGTACATCTTTCCAATAATAATTAGTTACAAGGTGCTTCATTGTCCCTTCAAAACCTCGATTTACACCATAAAAAATCATAATAAATCCAACAAAAGGACCTCCAAATGCATCCTTCATTACTGCAATCCATTTCAAAAACTGCTTAACAAGTCCCCATGGACTGCTACATCCAACTCCTTTCCCATGCCTGTCTAATGTGAATTCATCCTCACTGTCACGGTAACTGTTGCTGCTGACTACAACATCCGTTTCTGTTCTTCTCTGGGGTTGCAGCTCTAATAAAATGGGAGCTGTTTCGTCTTCTTTCTCCATCCAAAACAAACAACCACAACAAAATTGGCTTTGATTCAATTAAAACATATAATCAATCTCACATTCATAGCTTCTGTTTCTATTTATCAGAACCAGGATCAGATTGCATTCTTCTTCCAACAAGGAAAAAAAGTTTTAAATTTTATAACAAATGTTTCGGGAAACTGTCAAGAATTCAAAATATCGTGCATACGTAAATTTTTATCATTGTATTTTACATTGAAGCAACCATTTGACTTTTTAAGATTTTTTCTTAAAAAGTTTCCTGTACTTCGAAGATCAAGTTGATTCTTTCAGGATTTTTTATAACTTTGAACTTTAATTTCCTCTACCATGTTGATCAAGTTGATGTAACCTTAATTGTATTTCATTTAATTATAACTTGTTGACCGCAATGGTACTTGTCACTTGCTGTAACTTGCCGAATTCATGGAAATATGGACAATATATAAGTATTATTTTTTTATTATACCTTACGATGTTTGATGTGTTTTTTAACTACTATTAAAAGAACTGTTTTCTAAGCATTAGGTACGTTGAGATTCACAATTATTATTGTAACAGCGTTTTTATTTCGTTGAAGTACGGCATGCGTTTTTAAAAACTTTAAATATGTTTTTTTATTATATTATTATTTTTTAATAAATAAGTTTAATTAAAATATCTAATGTGTGTACTCTACAAATTATACAAGTGGCTTAAATACATATAATATTGTAAGGGGAAAAATATATATTTTGTAATTTTTTAAAAAAAATTTATCCTTAGTTTTGAGTGCAATAACTAATATGTAATATGACATGTTTTTGGGTGAAAGTAAAATGATATGAATTGAATTAAACATATTTGCAATCTTATCTATTTCTTATCATGGGTTAATTTAACATTGTGAAAATAAACTTGGTTCATATCCATAGGTACATATTTGACCTTCAAATTTTTAAATTCAAATTTTCATATGGGCCCAAGCCCACCCCTTTCCCACCAGTTGTTATGAGCTAACTTAAGCACGATAATGTTCAAAGTATACGCTAGGGTGTTGTATCAAAGGACAAACCCTAAATTAATTTTTGACCATTCAAAAAATGAATTATGGGATAGTGTTGATGTATATTGCATCATCATAAGAGCATTGCATCAATATGACATTCATAAGAGCATTGCATCAATACGACATCAACATTTACATTAGCTAGGCACATTACATGATTGCTTGGTGTGTCTTCAGTTATTCATGTAATCATTAATTCAGGAATAAGGGTTTGACGAAGGAGAAGATTCTTGCATAGAAAGCTCTTAAAGGTGTTCATCAACACCATTAGTTTCAGACTTGGGTCAAGACACTGTGATGTAGTTATGGATAGGAGCCCTATAAAAGGTAGTCTATTCATGTAGCCCAGTACAAAAAAAACAAATACCAACAAGAATACACAACAAAGCAGATTTAGAAGAGATATGAGATGGCTCAAGTCAATTAATTAGCAAATGCTCTGACATAATAAGTCATACAATTTAACTCAATAATGAGTGTACAGGCAACAATTATCCATGCTTGCAAGCTATGTGCCTCTTCTTTAAGGAAATTGTACTCTTATTTATAGTGGATTCTTCAAGTGACAAGATATCATTGACCAAAGGTCATGATCCTTCTTTTATAACTCTTCACGTGATTGACATTAACATGAAATATTAGAATAGGCACATTATTCAAATTTTGGTGCGAAATCTCAAAATATGGCTCTTTAGGCATATTAGAGTGTTGCAACTTCTTGCAAGAAAACATATCATCACAACATCACATTGTCCAATGTGTGATGGCCTTCAAAAAACTCATGATCCAAATCTAGGAGCAAGATGTCCAATTGTTGTAACTTGTGAAAATTACCAATTGTTAGATTATGATGTTAGCCAAAATAGGCTTTGTGGTAAAGATGTGTTTTTGCATCAAGACTAGTGTGCATGTAGAGCTCGAAAATGCTTCAAAACAAAGAAAATATTTTTAGGTGATGCAAGATTGCCTAACCCTTAAGATTTTCTTGCATCACATTGAGCCAAACGTATTTTAGTTACCAAAAAGCAAGTAGATCATTTTTACACAAAAAGGCTGATTTTGTAGATAGATCAAATCCATGTCCTAGAGCAAGGCATAGTGAATTTTCAAGCTTGACATGTGTCATCTAACAAAAATCTTTGAGCATGAGGTACATTAACTAATCAACAGATGCCATATGATAGAATATTCAACATCAAACCTTAGAGCTAAGTACCCTAATCCCCTTTATTAATTGCAACATTTTATTATGTACATATTTTTGTAATATAATTTCAACTCAACTTATCCATCAAATGGAATCCCCCTCCCCAAGGTTTGACAACACTGCTAAGGGAAACCCCAGAACTTCTGGTGTGGGGTGTATTGTTTGAAATGAAGACGGGGAGTTGGTTTGGGCACTATCCAGGAAGCTACCACCAGGGACCAACAATGAGGCTGAGTTTCAGGCCCTCCTGGCTGGACTCAGACTTTGCCAAGAAAAGTGCCTAACCAACTTGGACATTGAATGTGACTCTCAAATATGTATTAATGCCATCTCACGGCTTAGCACAACCAATTGGAAATTAAAGAGTATCGTGGAAGCCATCTGGGACGTTCTCGCCACCATGGAAGATTACCACCTAGCCCACTACTTCTGAGAGGCTAACATGGTGGCAGATGCATTGGTAAATCATGCTTGCGTATAGATAGAGTACGGCATTACTAATTGTGAGTCACATATCTGGTGCGTACATCCAGAATGAATCAACTACTTAACACGGATCTTCATGGAAGCATATCCCATGGAGAGGATTGGCGACGATGTTACAAGATGCGAGCCATCATTCGCTTCTTTGGACAAAGTGTTGTTTAGTCTATAAAATTTGGAATGGCCTTCCGAGACACTAACAATCTTTGTCTTCGCCTTGAGAAACTGGAGTGAGCAGTACTAATGGCTTTCATGAAGGTACCTAGATGTGATTGTCCCTGCAACACCAATGACGTCCTTACTCAACTGCGGAGGATTTTCTTGGTGCAAAATGATGACATCTTATTAGCGTTGCAATAGGTGATCAACCCATCGGTGTTGCACGAAGCCCACATCCACGATTAGGTGTTACTTGGGCTCTTCCTGGTGCAACTCACTTTAGGCCAAGGCCATAAGGGCTTGACCAAGATAGCAACGAAGAAACTGGTGCAACCACACCTGCAGCAAGCTACGGTCAAGGTGGTATCCTCCATCAATAAGTGCCCCAAAAATGAAAGCTGGGGTGCGGTCTTTGATAATGCCACAACATTAGGGAACAAATAAATCAAGTAGGTTGTCACTTTCTTCAAAGAGTGTGTGCTAAAGGATAATATGGAGACATTCTCATTTTTTGTTGGGCATATGGCTCCTGCACTCTCCCTAGAGCAAGTAGAAAGGGTTGTGCATTTTGTTGTAGGCACAAGATTCATTCTGCATATGATTCCAAAATGATAACGCCTCTTGGCCATTGTAATTACTATTTTTGATTTAAGATAATGGGAGCTACCCCTATGATGCAGGAGCACCTAGGTGCACGTGCGATCAACATCACACAAAAACATTTTCTGCTTTGTTTGGTTTTTTATGTTGATTTAGTTTTGGTTGATGTACTCTCCAAGGTAGGGAGTTTGCAAAAAAATGGAAGCATTAAAATGTCCAGTGGAAGCGACTTCTTTGGATCTACAGTGCAGTTTGGGTAGAATTCATGCTTACAATGTTAGAGCTCTAGATCGTTGCAACCAATTAGAGTTACTGCTACATAAGTACTTCCCAAGATTCAACAATACTTTGGAAAGGAGAAGACTAAGATTGTAATCAATAGATATGGTCGCATTGAGAGATTGGTTTTGAAGTGAAGGTCATTTGGCACATCATGGTCAATTTTCATGTGAAAAGGAGCATTTGGTTGAAAGTAATGCCAAAACTATAGAAAATGAGACGCCACATATTGTGGCATATTTATTTTGGATATTTTTTAAATACATTGAAGTGCTAGAAATGGAAGAGGAGGCACCAAGTTGGAAAGAAATCTGCAATTGAAAAAAAAAATTAAAATGTTTTTTCCAGAGAGGCGTTGAAAAATAGAAAAAACTCCTTGATTTGAGGAAGGCAAAAAAGGTGCGGGATAATAGGAAGATACAATGCAGAAGTTAGAATGCCTCATGGAGGCAAGTAAAACAATATAGTTTAAAGGAGTCATGGCACAATAGTGTCTGGGAGAGAAGAAAATAAATCATTGGAGGTTTAAGCTGCCAAAAGGAACAAGAAAAGAAGTATTGATGGTTTGCTATTGTGCAGAGAAGTAAAAAGGGCAGATTGGATGCCATTCTTTGTATAGAGGATTGCTATGAGAAAGAGAAAATGCATATTGTTGTGGATGAAAAATCCATAAGAACCTTCATGTAATTTAATTGCATACTTTTGTAATTGTATGTAAACTTTGCTACTAATAAAATTGGCATGTATTTATTTTCCATTACTATGTGGATGTGAGCTTTGTGTGAGGAAAGTGTGCAATAACAATTAAGAGAGTTTTGGTTGCAATCTGGTAAATGTATTGAGGCAGAGCATTGTCTCTGTAGTGTATTTGTGAGATTTAGAGTTGTGTGTTGGCAGAGAGGAGAGATTGTTTGCATTAAATGGTATCAGAGTTGGTAATCCTGAGCGTGGAGAGGATCCACCAGGACATGCAGGAGAGTGAAGCGATTGTAGAGAAGAAGCTTGTGTGAGGGCTGTTGCAGGTAGGAGAAGTCTTGAGCATTGAGAGAGCTTGAAGCTGCAAAAGGATTTGTTTTGCATATTGAGAGCGTGATGTGTGGAAGATTGCAGCAATAAGTGATGGGAGTATTTTTAAGAAAGAAGCCTGCCATATGGGATGGATGGAGGCATTATGAAGAGAGGACGATTTTGGTAATGGCGGCTGTGTCATGTCCCCATTTCTGGAGTGACTTCACATGGAGTTGATGATTAGCCTATCATCCATTCTCATAGGCTAATGCATTGGTAAGGGAATGGATTCCTAATTTGAGCTTATTTCTATACATGGAGAACCGAAAAGTTGGTATGTGTCTATACATGGAGAACTGGAATGTTAGCTCAACTAGTATTTGGTTAATTGGAAAATCCAATATTGAAATTGTATTTTCATTTCATTTGATAGATTTTAGAAAATGGAATCTTTAATTGCATTTTCTCTAATCGATTTCTATAGAGTTGTAAATATGAATAAGGTGATGTGTTCGCCCATGGAGCAATAGGTCCAAGCTAATCCCAATGGTTATCCTTGAAGATGACCGACTTGCATATGAGATGGTTTTGTATTCTTTGAAGAGCAAAAGAACATTGGATCGTGGTCCCACATGAAGCTAACAGCTAAGTATTCGCCCATTGAGCGATTTGCATTGAAGGAGGTTTGTTAGTGATTTTTAAATGATTGCATATGGATTCTAGCTGGCCACCGATCATGATGAAGAATGTTTTTAAATGCAAGATTTATTTATTAAATGATTGCATTTGCTACTGCCACCCATGAAGAAGAGGATTTTAAATGATAGTAAGAAATCATCAATGCATTGACTAAGCTCTTTGAGAGGTTTTTTAAATGCTAAGCGCCAATGTTGAGGAGGATCACTCAAGTCCACTAATGATATTCAATGCCAAATGAAAGTTTTAAATGTTTGATTGCTCTCACTACTAGCCCTTGCCAAAGATGGAATGCTAAAGGATCGATCCCATGAATAATAGATGTATATCATTTAAAACAATTAAAGATTGTTTTTAAATGATTGAATTCATTGATGTCATTCATTTACAATTGCTCAAGACTCTCAATTTTAATTGGTGGATTCCAAGATTCATTCCAAATTCACAAACAGAAGGAACACCTATCCTTGGAGAGGATAAATAGGATTCTTAAACTTCAGTTTGCAACTATTGATCATATGGTAAGCTTTTACATATTTGTTCTTTGGCTAGAAATTGCATTTTCTAGTTATTTTTCAAGGTGATGTTCCCTTGAGTGTTGTGGTGATGTTCCCATGACAATTTGTGAGATGTTATCATTCAAATTTCATCATTGGAGTTGAATTTGTAGGTTATTTGAAAATATTGGAAGAGTATTAGACATCATATTGAAACCCTTGGTGTATTGGAGTGACTACCAAGGTAGTTGATTGAGTTTTTGGTGAGAATTGAGTGACTTTTGCATATTTTTTAAGGTCTGATTTCATATCAGCGAAGTCTGATTTTTATGACAACAAATTATTGATGCAATTATAGGGTTTTTGAAGTGGATTTGACAAAGGCTTTGATACTTGAAGAGTTGCATTTGATAGAAGACCAAACTAGGCATCCATCGCTTGAGTTTGGAAGTGGTTTTCATGAGTTTTCATTGCTAAAACTTTGGCTGGGCAAAATCATCACTTTCAGCAGTCATATCAGCCTACAGAACTTTCATATCAGTCAGTTATTCATGTACTTTCAGGGAACTGTTATAACATCAATTGTAGCTAGCTTCATTCTAGAGTGTTTGAACATTGTTTCTATGCAAGATTTGATGAATTTGGGCACTTTATATGTATGTAATAAAGTCTGATATGAAATCAAACTGTGACTGAAATTCATATCAGCCACTTATCATTTATGTATCTTTCATTTGAAGGTTTCAAATAAGCAAGTATGATGTGGGTTTGATGTTCTCCTATTTCATTGTTCATTGGTGATGTTTATTTGTTGATTTGTGCAAGAAATCTTATCTAAAAGTTGGCAAAAAAATTTAGTCATTTAGAAAGGGTATTTTACAGGCTGATATAAATGCAAGGATAGATAGGATGGAAGCATGGTAGCGTGGTGAATTGGATAAGCATGAGGATGCAAGTGTGGCAACAGTTGAGAATGAAGAGGTTGAAGATGCAACAATGGAATATGAAGAGGTTGTAGCAGTAGAGCATAGCAAAGATGATGATTTTTAGCACAAATGTTGGTGATTGGTGATTGAAGAAGAATGGATGTTGAAGCTCGTTGTTGTAGTGAAGGGAGGAGAGTGAAAAGTTGCAGCTGACAAGGATGTGGGAGATGTCATAGTGAAAATTGGTGTTGCAGCTGAGATAAATTAGTTTTAATGATGATGATATTTTGTTTTCAGATAAGATGGTAGAAGAAGAGATGGATAGAGAACAAAAGTATGTTGTAGATGTTGCATATTTGCTTGTAGAGATTGTGGAAAATGATGCAGGTGAATTTTAGGGGAGGTGGTCGGTCTGCAGTGGGTTGGATCCCATGAAGGAGGAGAGGAGAGTAGGGAGTATTTGGAAGAGGAGGATTGTTGCAAGGTGTGACCCTTGGTCTCCTTGTTCAGTGTTGCGTTGTGGTGGTTTGTGACAAGGGCTTAACCGCCTCCCGTGCTTGTTAAGTCAAGTGGTTGTATCGGGCATTAAAAGGTTGATCTTTTGTTGCAACGGTAGCTAACAGTTGGTATCAGAGCCGAGGTCACGGGTTCAAACCCCGCGCTTGCGCTGGGGGGGATTGTTGCAAGGCGTGACCCTTGGTCTCCTTGTTCAGCACTGCACTGCGGTGGTTTGCAACAAGGGCTTAACCGCCTCCCGTGCTTGTTAAGTCAAGTGGTTGTATTGTGCATTAAAAGGTTGATCTTTGGTGCAATGTCAGCTAACAGTGACATAAGGTGGATGTGAATCCATGAGAGGAGAGATGAATGGTGAATGGAGTTGTGGGAGGACAATGACGATTATGCCAATGAGATGTTGGAAAAAGAGGAAGAAGACATAATGTGTGCACATGACTCAGCGATATAGTTTGCTACAGGTTGGTTGCAACATAGGAGAGTAGTTTGACTACTCAACTCCATGTTTGTGAGCCTATGCTCATAAACTTTTTACTCAGAGTGTCTAATGCAGGAGCACCCAGGCGTACACGCGATTAACATCACACAAAAACATTTTCCTCTTTGTTTTTTTTTTGTTGATTCAATTTTGTTTGATGTCCGCTCCAAGGTAGGGAGTTTGCAAAAAAGTGGAAGCATTAAAATGTCCAGTGGAAGCAACTTCTTTGGATTTGCAGTGCAGTTTGGGTTGAATTCATGCTTACAATGCCAGAGTGCTAGATTGTTGCAACCAATTAGAGTTACTACTACAAAAGTACCTCCTGAAATCCAACAATACTCTGGAAAGGAGAAGACTATTGTAATCAATGGATTCGGTCACATTGGGAGATTGGTTTTGAAGTGAAGGTCATTCCGCACATCATGGTCAGTTTTCATGCAAAAAGGAGCATTTGGTTGAAAGTAATGCCAAAACTATAGAAAATGAGATGCCACATATTGTGGCATATTTATTTTGGATATTTTTTTTAAATACATTGAAGTGCTAGAAATGGAAGAGGAGGAGGCGCCAAGTTGGAAAGAAATCTGCAATTGAAAAAAATTAAAATGCTTTTTCCAGAGAGGCATTGGAAATTAGAAAAAGTGCCTTGATTTGAGGAAGGCAAAAAAGGCATGGGATAATAGGAAGATACAATATAGAAGTTAGAACGCCTCATGGAGGCAAGTAAAACAATATAGTTTAAAAGAGCTGTGGCACAAGAGTGTCTGGGGAGAGAAGAAAAGAAATCATTGGAGGTTTAACTTGTCAAAAGGAACAAGAAAAGAAGTATTGATGGTTCGTTGCTATGTAGAGAAGGAAAAGAGGCAGATTGGATGTCATTCTTTGTATAGAGGATTGTTGTGTGAAAGAGAAAATGTAGATTGTTGTGGATGGAAAATCCATGAGAACCTTCATGTAATTTAATTGCATATTTTTGTAGTTGTATGTAAACTTTGTTGGCAAGAGACACTATATGGATTCATGAATGTTGTCATTGATGGCAACAAAGTTCATCCCACACATCCACAGGACATGGTATGTCTATACCGGAAGTTAGAGTGAAGAATGTTGAGGTCCGGTAAGCAAGAACAGAGCAGTCAGTAAGGTCCGACAGATAGGTCTGGATCTCTCAGTAGAAGTATCTCAATGAAGTGCAGATTTGGGGAAGTCAAGAGGAGTATCTTGACTGATAGATTCCAAGGTTTGAGCCTCTGGTGTGGAAAGGATAAAGACATATGAATGTTTGAATGTCAGGTTCCCAAGTGACAGTGTGAATAGAGGAAGAACTGACTGGCAGAACATCAGACAGTATTCTAGATGTGTTACTGATAATGGAAAAGGTTCTTAAGGCATAAGTTATGTTTGGACGACGTAATTGATGACTTCTACAAGTATATGCTTGATCCGCATTACTTGGTGTGCAAGGATTCAGCTGACAGATCAGAGTTTGTGAAAAGATTGACTATTCTGGGTGCTGACTAGAAAGGTGATGAAATCACTTGTGCGGATATATATACAAGATGGATTTAGTTATGAGAAGTGTTGTGGATGAAAGTGATGTGCGAAGAAAAGTAGTAGGATCGAATAAAGGCAGAAAGGAAGATCTGGTATGTGAAAGAAGAGTAGCATAAAGAAGAGGAAAGATGAAGTGCAGCAGATCAGTATACAGAGCCTAACCGGAACTAAACTCCAGCATGTGTTGATGCTTCTTATCAGTTCAAGTATTGTATTACATTCTTTATAATTTGTAGACAGTGTGTCTCTTGTAGGCAGTGTGCCTCTTGTGAGTAGTGTGCTCGGGCAATGAGCCCTAATTGGCAAGTGCCATTTTTGTACTTTCATTCTTCTAACAGAGAATACAATCTTGGGTTAATCACCCCATGGTTTTTCCCTTAACAGGGTTTCCACGTCAAAAATATTGTGTCATGTGTATTTCTATTTCATGCTTATGTTTGCTTGTTTGATTTGATGCTGCACTAATTATCAAGAAAGTTCAGAAAGCTGAAATAACTAAGATAACTGATTCACTGCCCCCTCTCAGTTATCAACAAACTTTGCTACCAATAACATTGGCATGTATTTATTTTCCATTGTTGTGTGGATGTGAGCTTTGTGTGAGGAAAGTGTGTGCAATAACAATGAAGAGAGTTTTGGTTGCAATCTGGTAAATGTATTGAGGTAGGGCATTGCCTCTAAAGTCTATTTGTGAGATTTAGAGTTGTGTGTTGCCAGAGGGGAGAGATTGTCTGCATTATCCTATGATAGTGTTTTATGGATCAAAACAAAATTTCAATTCAACTTATAATTCTTAGGTGATTTGTTTATTATTTAGTAATTAATTTACCTTAGATAATTTCTATAAGAAACATTTATTTTCCATACAATATAGAACTATATACATCCCATCATATTGGAAACAATGAAAGACAACAACCTAGTTTAAATTTTAAAATTTGAGACCAAAATTAGGCATAAGGAATTCTTATTTAATAGTAAAACTTTTCTTTATTGAAAGAAAGACTTATTGTTCATTTCATCAAGATGGAGCTTGCCAATATTTCATGAATTCCAAGAGGGGAAAAACAAATAACGGAGCTTAGGTGCCTACATATTGCATGAGGATTAAATGTTTTTTAAGAGTGTAGAATGAAAAGAGACCCTACTCTAATACTGATTTGGAAAGTGGGTCTAAAGTAAACTAGACCATTTGAGTCAAGGTGTTATATCTTTGTAGAGAATTATCACCAGAGTGGGAGTTTGAATTTGAATTCATTGTAAAAATAAAACATTGAGTATTATGATGATGTTAGAGGAGTGTCTAAAGTGGTTGTTATCAACTAGGATTGCACCCGTGATGCAAAGCTGTGGAGCTCAACAATCCTATGTAACATGGGAATACCTTCAGGTTGTGGGTGCCCTATGGTGAAGGTAGACCTCTAGATTGTGGGTTGGTTCCCTTAAGATTGATCCAATGATAAACTGACTTTACATGAAAAGGGATAGAAAGAATGAAAAGGAACAATAAACTAAAAATAAATTGCGGTGATGCACCTATATAATAATAAAACTTGCAGAATGATTCATAGCTATCTCTGAGAAAACTGTTTACACAATTTAGAAATGATGACTTAATCATGAAAGTGTTTCTAAAGTAGGCCAAACAGTTTGTTCTTTTAAGAGGAAAATAAATTTTCAGAGTTTCAAGACCAAAAAGAAAATAAGCACAACTTAAGACTTGGGATGGATGCACAATAATGAATGAGACAAACTTAAAGGTTTTAATGGTTAAAACACAATAATTTCATCAAATCGTTCATGAAAGCACTTGCATTAATCTGAAAAGGTGAGTTTGATGTATTCTAAATAGAAATAGAAGGAAAAGCACTGCATAAGACCAAAAATGAACATGTAACCTGCTGTACTGTATAGATCTAAAAATAATGAGTTATAAAACTCTCCTATTCTCTGCAATGTGTCAGAGAAGGAAGAAGGCAAGAACTAAGAAAAATAAAGTTTTTATCCAATATATCAAAAAATGAACTACCAAGTGCATGAAAAAAATACTACAGTTCAACTCAGCATCAAAAATATCTCCACAAAACTCTCTCACGAGCATAAGAGAAAATCCCTAAAAAGAAGGGCAATAACTGATCTAATTTGAGCTAAAATAGCTCCAAACTATCCCTCTCTATCAGTTTGACCATGTGGAATTCCAAACCCCTCCAAGTTTGATAAAAAATCATGTAAGAGCTCCCAAAATAACTCAATTAACTCCATCTCCTGATTTTGCATGATTTTGGGATGAGAAAACAAAGTGAACAAATAAATAAAGTAATCAAGATGACTTACTTTACTATTTGTTATAAATTTGTCTTTGACTTTTTTACAACTTTGTGACAAATAATAAAGTAATTTATAATTGCATTACTTTATTATTTGTTTACATTTGTTTTATCAGTTTCTAAGTCATGCAAGATGAGGGTAATTATTTTCAAAAGGTTTAAAAAATAAAACTCCTTATAACTCCCCTTTGATTTGCATAATTACCTCATGCATCATAGGTCAAAAATACAATCATCATGCTCTATCATTAGTTACACATCATAGAATCCTTATGACTCCCATGCCATATTGCATTACATTGCCTTAAGTCTCATTCAAAACACCTTATGACTATCACATACATTACCCTTACCTTTGCATTATTATCTTCATTGACTTTGAAGAAAATAAAAAATAATAATCACAACCCTCACCTCACGAGCCTCCTTCACTTGAGCACTAGGTTTAATGATATTCAAAGTCTTGACCACAAGCATGTTTTGGATTATACTAATTTTATAAAAAACCAAAGTCAAAAGAGCCCATAATTGAGCTAGGGTATTCAACCAAAAAGACAGTGAAACCTAATAGTTTGTCATTTTTACATTTTGCTTTTTCTCCACTTTGCTGTCCCGCTGCCATGGTCGAGGGTTTTTGCTATTTTTGGAGGCATTCTGGAGGTTAAAACCGTTGCTTCTAAGCTATGTTCATTCTTATCATGGCTTAGGTAAGTCTCTCTTCTGTATATCTTTGTTTTCCTACAAAAATGGTGTTGAAACTACATTGTTTCCTGCTCCTGTATCTATTTTTGTTTTGGCTTCTATATAGTAGCATAATGGTGAAGGAAAACCCTCCTTTTTTTGCTTCTGTATCTGCTACATATTTTCTTTATTTTGACAAAAGAACAAGGGAAGAGAGACAATTTTTTATACTGGTTTTTCATTTAGTTCACTGTATTTTATCTCTGCATGCTCCTCTTCTCCTTGCTCAACCTTCATGGCATAATGATTTAGCTTGGGTTTTGTGTATGACATGATGCAAGGGCTTCTTTGTGCTCCTTCATGGTGATTGTGGTTGGTATGTAATCATTGCTGAGATTACTTTGAGAGAAAGTGCAAAGAAAAACTTCTTATTACTTTCCCTTTGTGCCTTGCATGGGCTATTATTAGACCTTAATACCTATCCTGTCTTATCAATAGACCCATATATTGTTTGCTACTGTAGATACCTCATTTTCTCTTACATTCTCATCTTCTGTATATTGGTTAGGGTAAGATAGAGCCTAAAGACTCTAGAATAAGTTGATTAGGTCACCTTGACCTTGGACCATTCTTTTCCATCAAGTAGATGATTGAATCACTATGGTTACTGTCAAAGCCTCATGTAGATCTCATGTCACTAAGATAGCATCCTTACACCATTCAAAAAATCCCTCCAGACTGTATCCATTCTATATATCATTGTGGAAAGAGATACATAAATATAACCCTCTTGACATACCTGAAGGTAGCAGGACCACGTAGATGAAATAGGTAACTTATCCTTCATCTCTGCTTATATATCCATAGTTCAGTATCTTCAATGGGAACAATATCTTTGTGCAAGACTATTCTAAATCTGTTTGTTTGATACCTTCTTTGCTTGTGCAACACTATCTTCCTGATTGTTGTTTGATGACATTATGGTTGTTCTTCTAACACCAAGGGCTGTGACAGTCACTTCTATGGACTGTTCTTCATTGGTTGTGAACTCATTGCACTCTATATGGTTGTTCCTAACATGATAACTATCAAACACCTCCTATGGCATACGCATATTCTCTGGTTTTGAATTCTTGACATGATAACTGATCTTATTGGAGTTATGACTGTCCTTTGATCAAGACTGCTATACTTGATATATCTCCCTATCACTCTCTAATGGCATTATGAGTTTCTCTTATGACTCCTGTAGCATATGATTATATCTTCATCTGGTAGAGGCATATGGTAGCTATATGATGAATGGACTGTCATTAGGGTGCTTATCCCATTATGATGGCATTGTAAGCCCTTCTCTGGTAGTCCTATTCACTCTATTTATGATTCCTCTTGCATACAAGTCAATTGACATGGCATGACACACAGATATAGGACTGTTTCTCATTATATGACTGCCCTATAGCTGATAACATGCTTCCTGATTGATGGGACAGTCACCTTAATGACTGATTTTTGTCCTTTTATGGTTGCTTAATGAATTCAATAGCAATTTTACATCTCATTCACAACAAAAAGTAGTAAATACCTGATTTAATTGCTACTCCATGATGCTTCTCTGGCTATAATGCAGTCTTTATCTTCTCTAATCATTGTTTCACTCTTGTGACTATCACCACTATGGGAAAATAATGTGCTTCATATTCTTCACTTGGATCAAGGTCATGCAAGATACACAGATCATGACAACTATTACTTGACTGTACCTTCAGGAATGGTATAACAATTATAGCTTTACTCAAGTGTAATGTCTTTTAATGATGGACATGACTGTCCTCTTGCAAGGTTCCTAACTATAATCTTTTCTAAGATCTCTTTTCTCTGATGGATGATTGTCTAAATGACATGTATGAAAATCTTGATGATCAGCTTTTTTCCTTTTTCTTCAAACTTGATTATGTTGATATAATGGAATTTTCTTGATACTAATAAGTCTTCATTATACTAACATAATTATGATAAATGTAAAACTGGTAACTTGTGATTATCCCTCTTAAATGAAACAAGAGGGCAGCATGTTGGGCTCAACCCTTGTGGGAGCCCATTTTTTACCACATGCTGAAATGTCTTGCATAATGATGAATGTACTTGTACCTACACATTGCACAAACAAGTTAGATAAAATAATGAATACAATACTCATGTAATGATTTGATCTTTCTATCTCTCCTTCTTGTTGATCCAATGCTTCATGACGTGCTATTTTTCTGTTGGTAGGGCATATATGGAGACTCATATCTGGAGCTCTAACCAATTGTTTACCATGATGCAGGTTCTCTTGGTGATCAAGAGAGGAGGAGCAAGACAAGAAGATCCACCCCAAAGCTACCTCAGGCAATGATGGATATGCATTTTCCCTTATGCTTCTTTTCATTTCTTTTAACTTCAGATGCATAGCATATATTATGTCGCATTGGTTAAGCTACTCCCATGGATTATGTGGGACCATTGATTACTCTTTTCTTTTCAATGAATACAAATACAATTCTTGAGCAATTCTGTGTATACTTTATTGGCAAAATGAATCAAACATGAAATGAATGAAACATTTCTGCACTCAAATGTAATGAACTGTTTTAGTTCTGCTAATTTGAGTTGTAGGTGAAAAATTGGTAATAGTTGTATGGGACATCTCTAGGAATCTCCAAAATAAAGTTGCAAAGCTTAGAATGGCCCCAAAAACATTTTTGGTAGATTTGCTATTTTGTTTATGCAACAAATCTCTAACTTCACCATGGCAAACTCATAAGCTACCTTGACAATTACACAATTACTTATATGGCAAGCAATAGTTTCATCACAATATGGGTATGTGGAATTAAAAGAATTTTCGTCATTTGATCTTCCAATTTGGCATTTGGTCTTCCATTTTTCATGGTTGATAGAGTGAAAGGAGACTATATATTATTTTTCCACAAAGTGTTTAGGGATAGATCTCATTTGTATGGTAGTTTTAGTCCATCTTTTAAGAGTAACAATTGTGTTTATGAGTCTGTTCACTTGGTGAGTATTTTTGCAAGTGTGGTAAGAACTTCAATTATTTTTAGTAGCTCACTAAAGCCACTATGGTATTGTAAGTATTTGCAATCAACCTTTAAATGGTGGAACATGGAGTGATTTACTTTATAGAGTTGGAGTTTTCTCCCAAATAGAGCTTCTCTAGGGTAAATTCATGTGTTTGATCTTTTGTGTCATGGTTTCTTATCTATTTTATTAGCTTTATTGAGATGCTATATGTAGTTTCCTTGATACACACATTGATTTATTGATTTGCCAATTTTTAAAGGTGGGTTGAAGTGTGTATTGAGGGGTTTCATTAATTATCTATTTCTAAAGGCAATGTGATGAATATCCTTCATGTTTATATGGATCAATGGCATTAGAGAAGTTGAATCCTTTGGGAAAATGAGTTTTGCAAGTTTTGCAAGTATATGTTATCCATGAGATCAAGTGAAGAAAAATATTTGTTGTCTTTTGAGACTAAGGTTGCTACAAGAGAAAGGTTAAGGACATCGAGAATGACAATAAAAGTTGAGGATGACAAAGAAGAAAGATTCTAAAAAGTTGAAGATGTTGCATAAATTTCTAGCTTGGGGAAGGTGGATAGGTTAGAGAGAATGATGCTAGTCCTAATCTCCAAGTTAGGAATTTCAAAAATAAAACATGGATGAAAGGGAATGTTAGAGAAGAGAGATTGAACAAGGTGAACCCTCTAAGGGAAGATTCTTCAAGGTAAAGGAAAAAAATTGATAATTGATGCGAGGGCATCATGCTCCTACAATTTTGGTTTTATTTCTTGTTGTTTTGATTTTTGGTTTGTTTTCTTTGTCTTTTTGGGTGACTCTTCATCTCCTTCATTTATCCTTTGTAAACTTTCGTCAATATGAAAAGCTAAGATGCATTCCTATTGCACATGTAATTCCTATAGCTTACCATTATAAATCTACGTCTAGCTTGGGAAACTCTTGTCACCCGAGTGATAGAAACGAAATAAAAAGGGCTTGAAACTATTAACAGTTTTTTTGCAAATGTGACAGATGGAGGACTTAATCTGTTTTGAGCATTTGAAGAGTTATTGTTGGAAGTTAGAGAACCGACTAAGGAGTTCCTCAACTCTTGAAAAGAGGTGTGCATGCGAACAGTCATAGGAGGGAAGATCACAAGACAACGACTGTTTTGCGATAGGAGGAGAAGGCCGATGGTTGCAAAAATAAGGAGGCCAAATGAAAAAGGAAGACGAGAGAAAAGACATAAATTAGAAGCATATTGGTTGTGAAGGAAAAGGAAAAGTAGATTTGTTGTTTTTTTCGACTGCACTTAGGGAAGGCTGATTGTGGCAGGCCAATACATAGGTTCTGTAATGTTTTGACAATGGATTAGAATAGTGAGGACTTGGATTTTGCATTCTGTCTTATGTGATTTCATGGTTAATAAGAATCTGCATATACATTCTTCATGTCATTTTGGGTATTCGATTATTAATCTCCTGTCATTATTTCTGAATCTCTATTTGATTGAATTCATTGTGAAGCTGTTTGATTCTATGACTAGCAAGGCAACCATCAATTGGTATTAGAGCTTGAAGAGATTAGGTAGTGGTAAGTGGTCAAGATGCCTCTAAGAAGAATGGACAGAGGAGGAGGCAGAGGCAGGGACAAAAGAGACCATGGTGACCCTGAGTTATTGCAGAACTTGGTTGCAAGGATGGAAGCTCTAGAGAGGACACAGAGGAGAGAAACTCCTCATGATGAGGATGCAAATGATGAGGAGGAAGAACAATAAAGAGAAGAGAATGAGGAAGGACAGGTGGATCGAGAAGAAGAATTTGATGAAAGATTGCTGAAGACAGTCATGAGTCTAGGTGCTAGACCAAAGTTAGAAGTGCCAACTTATGTCGAAAGCCTCAATGGTGAAGACTTGATAGATTGGATTAAGAAATTAGATAAGTATTTCAAATATGAGGGTGTAGCAGAGGAAAGAAGAGTAAAGTTTGCCTGCACCAGATTGAAGGACCATGTTGCCATGTGGTGGGACTTTGTCCAAACTGAGAGGAGAAGGAGAAATAAGGAGAAGATTAACTCTTGGGATCGAATGGTGGCTAAGTTGAAGGCCAAATTTTTGCCAAGTGATTATCAAGCTAATCTCTCTAAGAGATTGCAGAATTTGAAGCAAAAGGATATGTCTGTGAAAGACTATACAGAGAAATTCTACAAGTTAGTAATTAGATCTAGGCATGTTGAGGAAGATGTGGAGAAAATAGCCCGATATGTGAATGGTCTCAAGTATAGTTTACAAGATGAAATGAGCCTTTTGTCCCCTAGGAGCCTAGAAGAGGCTTATAAACTTGCCTTAAAGGTAGAGGAGAAGCTGCAAAGAAAGCAAAGTCAGCAAGAGAAGAAGAGAGGAAGAGGTTTTAGAGGAAGGGGATAACAAACTGGTAGAGGATAGCATCATCAAGGAGAAGAGGCTGGAAGGTCTAGTGGGACAACCAATAATGATAGAGGTGGTTATCAAAACAAAGGAGGAAAGTCTTATGGAAGAGGAGGTTCACAAGGTAGAGGAAGAGGATTTGCAGGAAAATGTTTTAAGTGCAATCAATATGGGCACAAGAGTCGGGAATGTTTTGAATCATCACAAGGAGGACATTCAAAATTTGAGAGGAGTAATCAGGTTGTACATGCTAATCAAGAGAGTGTGGGATCACCAGTACACCACAAGGATGAAGTAGAATCAGGTGAGTCTCTATTGCTCAAGAGGGTGTTGTTGAAGCCACAAAAGGAAAGTCAAGAACCAATGCAAAAGAGAGCATTGTTCAAAACCAAGTGTAAGTCACAAGGTAAATATTGTAAGCTCATTATAGATAGTGGTAGCACATATAACATTGTTGCAACTGAGATGGTAGCAAAGTTGAATCTTAAAAGGATTAAACACCCCACTCCATACAAAGTGTTTTGGTTACAAAAAGGTCATCAAATATTGGTTAGTGAGTAGGCCTATGTTGATTTTCAGATTGGAAGTTATAAATATTGTATTTTATGTGATATAATGCCCATGGGTGTGTGCCATGTTTTGCTTGGAAGACCATGGTAGTTTGATAGGAAACCGGTGCATGATGGAAGGGAGAATACATATACCATTGAGAAGGATGGAGAGAAGCATACCTTGTTGCCCATAAAGGAGAGATAAGAGGACAACATCAGCAACAGTAGTAAGGTAATGATGGTAAGTGGTAAGGAGTTTTTGAATGATTTGAAGAATGAAGAAATTGGTTATGCTTTGGTTCCTAAACCTAGATGTGTAATGACTTCTACAAAATTGGAGGATTTGCCTATTGAAATACAAGACATTTTGAATGAGGATATAGACATTGTTGCAACTAATTTGCCTAATTAATTGCCTCCTATTAGAAGCATTAGCCATCATATGGATTTAATTCTAGGTGCTAGCCTTCCAAATAAGGCTGCATATAGGTTAACACCTATGGAAAATGAGGAGATAAGGAAGCAAGTGGAGTACCTTTTGAAGAAGGGATTGATAAGGGAAAGTCTAAGCCCTTGTGCTATTCCTACAATGTTGGTTTCAAAGAAAGGAGGGGAATGGCGTATGTGTATCGATTCAAGGGCAATTAATAAAATCACAATAAGATAAAGGTTTCCCATACCAAGGATTGAAGATTTAATGGATTGTTTGGGTGGCTCCGTGTATTTTTCTAAGATAGATTTGAAAAGTGGCTATCACCAAATAAGAATTAGGATGGGGGATGAATGGAAGACTACCTTTAAGACTAGTGATGGGTTGTATGAGTGGCTGGTTATGCCTTTTGGATTGTCTAATGCCCCTAATACTTTTATGAGACTAATGAATAAGGTTTTAAAACCATTTCTTGGTAAATTTGTGATTGTATATTTGGATGACATTTTGGTGTTTAGTAGGTCCAAAGAGGAGCATATAGAACATTTGAGGCATGTTATGAGGAGGCTACATGAAGAGAAGTTGTAGATCAATTTGAAGAAATGTGTGTTTATGTAGACCAAACTAGTTTACTTGGGCTTTGTGGTGTCAAACGATGGGTTGAAAATGGATAAGGAGAAGGTTTAGGCCACACTTGATTTGCCCACACCAAGAAGTGTCATGGAGGTAAGGAGTTTTCATGGTCTTTCTAGTTTTTATAGAAAGTTTATAAGAAATTTTAGTCATGTAGTAACACCTATATTGGAAACTATTTAAGGGCATAAAAGATCATTTGTTTGGAGTAAAGAAGTTGAAGAAAATTTTAGATTTCTCAAGAAGAAGGTGAGTGAATAGCCCATATTTGCTTTGCCTGATTTTGATAAAGTGTTTCAAGTAGAGTGTGATGCTAGTGGGTTAGCTATTGGGGCAGTCCTACGTCAAGAGGGAAAACCGTTTGCATATTTTAGCGAGAAATTAAATGAGGCAAAAAGAAAGTATTCTTCTTATGATTTGGAGTTTTATGCTTTGGTTCAGTCCCTCAAGAAATGGAGACATTATCTATTGCCCAAAGAGTTCATTGTGTATACAGATAACCATGCTTTGTAGTTTATTAACAACCAACACAAATTGAATCAAAGGCATGCTAAGTGGGTTGCGTATATTCAGAGTTTAAACTTTGTTTTGAAACATAAGAGTGGTCAAATGAATAGAGTTGTTGATGCCTTAAGTAGGAAGAGCTTATTGTTGTGTGAAATGCAAACTAACATTGTGGGATTTGAAAGTTTGAAAGATTTGTATGCAGAGGATGCAGATTTTGGAGAAGCATTTGCAACTTGCAATGATCCTATTTGTAGAAATAAAGAGCCATGGATTGATTACATGATTCAAGAAGGTTTGTTGTTTAAGGAAAACAAGTTGTGTATCCCTAGAGGCTCCATGAGAGATAATTTGTTGAAGGAAAAGCATACTGGTAGTCTTGCTGGTCACTTTGGCTATGATAAGACTTTTCAACAACTGAACACTCATTATTATTGTCCAAAGATGAAGGCAGATGTGAAAAGATATGTGGAAAGGTGCATAATTTGTCAACATGCTAAAGGGAAAAGTCAAAATGCAGGGCTCTATTAGCCATTACCAGTTCCAGCCAGACCTTGGGATTCGGTATGGATTTTGTTTTGGGTTTGCCTCATACACAAAGGGGCAATGATTCAATTTTTGTTATGGTAGATAGATTTTTAAAAATGGTGCATTTCATACCCTGCAAGAAGACTAGTGATGCCACTAACATTGCCAATTTGTTCTTTAAAGAAGTTGTAAGGCTGCATGGTATTCTAAGAAGCATAATTTCTGATAGGGATACTAAGTTTGTGGGTCATTTTTGGAGGACTCTATGGAGGAAATTGGGCACAAATCTGAATTTTAGTTCTGCTTATCATCCACAAATGGATGGTCAAACCGAGGTTGTCAATAGAAGCCTTGGTAATTTGTTAAGGTGTCTTGTTGGTTGTTCACCTGGAACTTGGGATCTCATGTTGGCACAAGATGCATTTGCATATAATGATTCCCTAAATAGAAGCACAGGTTTTAGTCCTTTCTATGTGGTGTATGGTATGCACCCAAGAGGTTATTTGAACTTTGTGATCTTGCTAGAATGGAGAAGAGAAGTGCAGATGGGGAAGAAGTTGCTCAAGTCATTCATGACATTCAAGAGAAGGTACAACATAACATTGAGGATAACAATCAACAATACAAAAAGCATGCTGATCAAAAGAAGAGAGAGTTACAGTTTCATATTGGAGACCTTGTATTGGCACATCTTCGAAAGGAGAGATTTCCTACTGGAGCATACAATAAACTTCAAATGAAGAAGATTGGTCCTTGCCAAATCCTTTGGAAGTTTTCTGCCAATGCATATGAGATTTCTCTGCCTGCAGATCTGAATATATCTCCTATCTTCAATGTGGCAGATTTGTATCCATATAAGGGGGATATAGAAGCAGAGGAAATTGAAGCAGCAATTCCATCTCTAGAAGAACAATTTGAACAATCACTGCTCCACAGTAGATAGAATGCATTCTAGACAAGCAGTTGTTGAAGAAGACCCATAAGCATGAGTATTTCAAATATCTCGTCAAATGGAGCAATCATCTCATTAAAGATGCTTCCTGGTTCATAGAGGATGAGATCATTAAGCAAGGTCATTCATTAGTAGACCTCATGAGTAGGAGCTCATGAATTCTTTCCACCCAGGAAGTTTGATGCAGGGGCATCGTGCTCCTACAATTTTGGTTTTATTTCTTGTTGTTTTGATTTTGGGTTTGTTTTCTTTATCTTTTTGGGTGACTCTTCATCTCCTTCATTTATCCTTTGTAAACTCCTGTCAATATAAAAAGATAAGATGCATTCCTGTCGCACATGTCATTCTTGTAGCTTACCATTATAAATCTGCATCCATCTTGGGAAGCTCTTGTCACCTGAGTGATAGAAACGAAATAAAAAGGGCTTGAAACCATTAACAATTTTTCTGCAAACCCGATAGATGGAGGACTTAATCTATTTTTAGCAGTTGAAGAGTCATTGCTAGAAGTTAGAGAATTGACTAAGGAGTTCCATAACTCTTGAAAAGAGGTGTGCATGCAAACAGTTGGAGGAGGGAGATCAAAAGACAACGACTATTCCATGATAGAAGGAGAAGGCCGACAGTTGCAGAAATAAGGAGGTTGAATGAAAAAGGAGGATGGGAGAAAAGATAGAAATTGGAAGCGTATTGGTTGTGAAGGCAAAGGAAAAGTAGATTTGTTGTTTTTTGGATTGCACTTAGGGAAGCCCGATTGTGGCAGGCCAATACATAGGTTCTGTAATGTTTTGATAGTGGATTAGAATAGTGAGGAGTTGGATTTTGCATTTTGTCTTATATGATTTTGTGGTTAATAAGAATCTGCATATACATTCTTCCTGTCATTTTGGGTATTCGATTATTAATCTCCTCTCATTATTTCTAAATCTCTATTTGATTATATTCATTGTGAAGGTGTTTGATTCTGTGACTAGCAAGGCAGCCATCAATAAACAACCCTATGATGGTGAAATTATCTCTAAGATGTTGGACAAATGAGTGTCCTAAATGGAGGTACACATCAATCTTCATTCAATTATCTCCTTGCTAACAAATTTATTTTACAAGGTTAAAACTTCTCAGGCATGCTCGTACTTGGTATGAGGGCTATGTACACTCCTTGGAGTTTTGAAAAGTGCCACATGTATCCAAGTGGGATGATTTCAAGATGTTGATATGAAAACAATTCTACCCTATATGCCATGAAGAAGAGAGGGTGATGCAATGACATCATTTAAATCAAGAACAAGGGAAAATCATGCAAGCCTACATGAATGAATTTGGGGAGAGAGTGGTTCAACTTGAAAAGGATATCATGGGCTATGAAATGTTGATTATGTATGTTAGTGGACTATTTTTTTTATGGTAAGTGCTACCAGAGGGGGTAGCTCCCTTTATTGAAAAGAAAAGTAGCTACATTGCAAGCGAGATGGTATTGATCCCATCTACGAGTACATTGACCCTCTCTAGTTGTTGAGGGGAAAAAAGATCACCAAAAATGTTAACATAGTTAACAAAGGCAGTCATCTCATAATTCTCCAATCCATCTTGAAAAATCTTCAGTGCTTCTGCAACATTTTGTTTCTTTTTGACAGCTTCAGTATCAAAGACTTCAGCAATGAATCCATTTTTTGGATTAATATTGATCTTTGTGATGCACTTCATTACCTCATCAATAATCTGGTCACTCACCACAAATATGGAAAATCTTGAGGCACGGTGCATTGCTCCTATAGCTTGGGCCACATTGGTGCATAAGATTCCAACAACTCTCCATCATGTGTATGCCCACCTTGCGAGGCCTTTTTCCCAATTATGCTCTTGATCACCTTCTTGACCTCAACATCTTCTGATTTTAATAGCCTCCTTAGCTGCTGCTCCGTGTTATCATCTTCACATTTGTGCTTCAAACCAAACTGCCTCTTGCCCGCCATTGCTAAGATGGAGAAGTTTGAGCTCTCTTCTCCAAGTTATAGAATTTCTTATCTCAGTGCCCTTCACACGCCTTGTCCAACAGGAAAATAATGAGTCAGAACCACGATCCATCCATAGGATTGGATTGATACTCTTAGATCACACTATGGTGCAACATTATTTTTTGCATGGAAACCAGCTCAATTCCTCTTAACTTTTGCATTCCCAAACTTCAATTTGAAGTCCTCCATCTCCTGAAAAGACTAAGAAATCCCAAGACTGATATTATCTAGACTTTTGCCATTCCAATCTTTAGTTTTGTGCCACCACTTTCTTCCCATGGTACGAATCTCTTTCTGCTATACTGACAAAGTCTTACTTGGCTGATCTAACCCACACCTAATCTAGTCATCAGATTAGGTCCGCACTCTCTTGCCATCTCTTGCGCCCACTGTTAAGCCTTATCCTTTCCTGTGTTGCATGTTATCATTCCATACTTTTACCAATGTGTATGCATCTCAAAAGGTCGCAGATCTAATCTCAAGGATGATTCTAGCCTAACTTCTCTTGAGGGTCTACTGTCTATTCTTTCTCAATGATGCCATCCAACCTCGACCATCTACTAGCGTCCTTGTCTAAAATTGTACATTCCTTTTGTAACACCTCGTGGTTTGCCAGATTGTCCGTTGCCATGTTGTTCTCTCAGAAAATGTGAGCAACCGTGAAGTCACCCATTTCGCTCAGCATAGACCAAGTCTTGTTCACCCAATTTGAATGTACAATTGTGAATCCCCTTCAATGTCCACATTTTTAAAACCATACTTCCTACAGAGTTTGAGGCCTATGACCATTGCTTCAAATTCTACTTCATTGTTTGTGGCACACCTGACCTTCTTTGAGATTGCCCCCAGACATTTACTATTGTTGTCTCTTATGATACATCCAGCACCATCCATACCCGAGTTACCCTTAACGACACCATCAAAGTTTAGCTTGACTCTCCTTGGCACTAGAGGTATCCATTTGGCCTCCCTTCTTGCCCTTCTCTTGTCCCTAATTTTGCCAACGTGCCTTTTTAGGTTTTTCCATTAAATCTGTAGCTCCCCATCCCATCTTGAAAAAATCATCTCAACTTTTATCTTACATTTTGCATTTGCAACTTCACAAATGCTATCCTCAATCATTCTACAAACCTCCTCCATGGACTTCTGTTCCTCTCTGAACACTCTGGTTCCTCTCCTTCTAGATCTGCCATACATTTGCCCATTGGGCATTCTTTTTGATCTTGGGCCAACTCTGCATAACCCCCACTATATCTCCTTGTCTAGGTGCACACCATTTAAGAGCTAATTGTAGCAAATCCCAACATATGCTAGCAAAGGGGAATTCTAGGAGAAGGTGGTCAATGGATTCACCATCATTACAACACATAGAACACCTCGAGGGACCATGGATCCCTAAAACTACTAACCGATCAGCTGTTAATATTCTTTTATGAAGTACTGTCCAAACGAATGCCCCAGCTTTGGGAAGGACCGAAGAGTGCCAACAAAGCTTTGAGGGCCATTCTTTATTCACTCTAATCGTATGTTGTATTGCATATCCAGTCTTTACTGAGTACTCCCTCGACTTAGACCCACACCAGATTATTTCATACTTTTGGTTATTTAGGAGTATTTTCCTTTTGGAGAGTTCACTTTGAAGTGTTTATTTAGCCTCCTTCGATAACATAAGGGTTGCAACATTGAGACATTCAAATCTATCACCCACCCCATCAGTGACCTTGATGACATAGTCAACCACCTTCACATCTACTACAGCTTGAATTTTGTCCACCCGTTCTTCCATGCCACTCATGTCCCTAAGGGGTGTATGTCTGTTCCAAGAATCAAACCAGAAGTTTGTTGTCCTTCCATCATTAATTTTCCAAGTAAGATGATTGATGATGAGATTTCTAGTTTCCCATAAAAATTTCCATATCGTCGAGCCTCCAACTGAGGTCATTGTGAGATTCTGACTGGGTTTAGGTTCGTCCAAGTACTTGTTTCAAAAAATTCTACACCACAATTTGTTCGGGTCTTTGTACATTTTCCATGTAAGTTTGGTGCCTAAAGCCAAATTTTGTGCTCTCATTTTTCTAAGACTACCCACCCCCCCCACATTTTTTGTTGCACATGCCTTGTCCCAGTGAATTAGGGGAATTTTCTTTTCCTCTTTTGATCCCTCCTAGAGGAACTGCTTAAGAAAGATTTCCAGGTTGGACTCAATTTTGTGAGTAATTTGATAGCAAGTCATAACATAGATGGGGATGATAGACAAGATAGAGTGGATCATCATTAGCCTTCCAGCCAATGTTATCCATTTACATTTCTAGGCCGTCGATTTATTTCTGTAGTTTTCCATTTCCTCCTCTTGGTGATTTGACTTGCATATTCCTGTGAAAATCGGAGCACTAAGGTATTTTCCCAGGAGGGAGGCAACTGAGAACCTGAGAAGATTTGCAATTTTCCTTTGAACCTGTTTTTCAGTATTGAAGAAGAAGATTTCTAATTTTTCATTGTTCATTGATTGTCCTAATAGTTTGGTATATTCTTCCAAAGTTTCCTTTATTGCTTCTGCTTCCTTCATGTTGGCTTCTTTGAATAAGACTGTTGTCCACGAATTGGGCATGTGTGATAGGGTTGACATTTTAGGCCACTTTTATCCTTTCCAGTGTCCCTCCAACCTATGTTTCTTTATGGCCTTTACCAATACTTCTGCCATAATCACAAAAAGGAATGGGAAGATGGAGTCTCCTAAACCATTCATAGCCTCAAAGAAGCCACAAAGAGAGCCATTGACCAAAACCGAGTACATAGTTATAGAGATACAGTATTGAACCAAGTTCAACCAATGGTCATTGAAACCAAACTTACTCATTACAACCCTCAAGAAGTCCCAATCAACTCTATTATAAGCCTTCTTAACATCTAGTTTGAGCATCATGCCCTTTATCCTTTCCTTGGACATCGTGTGGATTGTCTCACTAGTTATTATGATGCTATCACTAGTTTCCCTTCCTAGAACAAATCCATTCTGCTCTTCTAAAATTATCAAGTCTAGAGCTACCTTAATACAGTTGGCCAACACCTTAGAGATTATTTTGTAGATAACATTACATATGGAAATCGACGTATACTCACTGAAAGTCCCTCACTCTACTTTTTTGGGGATGAGAGCAATGGCAGTGTTATTAATGTCTTTAACAAATTTTTTCTTCATTCTAAACTCCTCAACTATCTTTCATACTTCCATCCCAATGAAGGGCCAACACTTTTGGTAGAATCTCGTGGGAAAGCCGTCTGACCCAGGTGCTTTATCAGGGTTCATCTGGAAAAACATAGCCATGACCTCTTCCATTGTGATTGGTGCATTCAACATGCCGTTATCTAAATCTGAGATAAGCTTCAGGATGTAATCAATAGATTATGGGCATACACTATCTAAGGCTCGAAACTTGCTACCCAATAGTCCACAGAAGTGTTCAATAGCCTCCACTTTTATATCCACCCAACTTGTTACTGTTGAACCATCAAATCTCATGATTTCAACAATTCTATTTCTTGACCTTCTTGCTTTGGTTAACTTATGGAAAATTTTTGTATTGAAGTCGCTTGCCTTTAGCTAGACCTCTCTGGCCTTGTCCTGCTAGTAGATCTCCTCGCGTGCCAACACCTCCTTGTGCTCTTGTTTTAGCTTTTGTTCTAACTCAAAGTCTTCTCTAAACATGTCAAAGGCAATTACTTGATTATTTAAAGTCTCCATCTCTTTCTCTATGTGAATCTTTTCTTCGAATATGTTTTTGAAAACCTCCTTATTCCATTTTTTTTAACTTAGCTTTTAGGTATTGTAGTTTTTTGATGAAGCAGTAGCTGATCGTCTCTGACACCTCACATTCTTTCCACCAGCATTCTAGGTTTATTAAGATAGACTCATCCCGCCACCACATGTTTTCAAATTTGAAAGAGTTGCACTTGGGTTTCTCTTCCATTTTTATTTCTAAGGAAACTGGATAATGTTCTGACACTGACAATGGAAGAATCTTTTCTTCTACACACATTGACTTATTTATCCAATTAGGGGATATAAGGAACCTATCGAGTCTTTTCGAGATGTTGGAAAATCCATTGTGCCTATTAGTCCATGTGTATGTACCATTCGAGGTCTCACAATCTATCACTCCCACCTCTTCCACAAATGTTCTGAAATCTTGAATATTTTTATTTACCTTATTGAGTCTGCCACTCTTTTTGCTTAGATTAAGGATAGTGTTGAAGTCACCACCCATGATGTAGGGGGTCGAATGCAAGTTTTTGCTTTTATTTTTGATCTCCACCCAAATAGCCAACTTGTCCTCCGTTTTGGTTGGCCCATAGATGTTGAATAGAAAGAATTGAAAATTAGTGAAACAATTTTTTACCAGACACATCATCCAGTTTTGCCGTGATTTAACCATTTTGACATAAACACTATTATCCTTCCACACTATTCCAAGCCCACCTGTCGATCCACATGCTTCATGAAATAGTCCCAACCAATTCTTACAATACTTGACAAATTTTTCTACCTTTGCATTCCCAATTTTAGTTTCTTATAGAATAATGATGTCCACAATAAGATTTTCAAGGTGATGCTTGACTAAGCGTCATTTCACAGGGGCATTTAAGCCCCTAAAATTCCATGTTATTCACTTAATTGTTCTCCAAGGAAGGCCTCTCCTCCCTTGGGGACCATGAATTTCCTAATATTGGTGAAGCCCTTCTCTACTACTTCCTCTTATTGCTTCTATTTTTCTGATTTCCTTCACTTGCCTTTCTTTGCTTTTGTCAAGCCCAGAGCTTTCAAGGCAGACTGACTAATACACCTTTGGCTACAATTCCTAGATCATCATGATCTAAATCTTCCCAGCCCACTGATTTGACATCTTCATCCGACAAATTTGCCTCCAACTCATCTTGTCTCCCACTTCCATCAAAATTGCCTGCGCAACTGAACCTTCCCAAATTGTGCATATTCCTCACCGCTTCTTCTTTTGACCCCGTGCAGGGGTCTTCAATCGTATTTCCATCTATCTTCTTAGGGCTAGTTTGTGTCCCTTCTTGATTTTCTTTTTTTTCTCCTGTAGGTACTTGAGCATCATCTTGCTTTGGCTCCGCCACCTTTTGTGACTTTCTATCTTGCAGTGTCACCTCCCTTGTTCTATTCTGCTTCTTGGAATCCATTTTTTGACTATCCTAATTTTGACTTTACATTCTTTTTCCTTGTGATCCTACTTTTGACATCTCAGGCAAAATAATTTCTCCTCCTCTATTTCCAGTTGCTGGATCTAATGAATTCCATTAGCACACAATCGAACCTCCTTTGGAATCTGTTTGATAGCGACAATTTTTATTCGGGCATAGAGATACGAATCTCCCTCTATGAATTCTCATGGATGTCAACTAATGTGCCCAATGATCTTCCAATCTTCTCAAGGCAGGCTTCCGACCAGTATTCGACAGGTAAATTGCAAAGTCGTATCCATAGTGGCTTATCATATGGGCATAAGTTAAGTGGATTGAAGTTGGGTTGCCATTTATGCATATATAGTGTCCAGTTGCCCATCATCTAGACTCCACCTTATAACACATGTTCTCTTTCCTCCGAGGATATGAAAACGATGCAGAAGAAGCCTTTGGGCAAGAATTTGATTAATTGTTCTAATTTCTAGTTCTCTACAATCTAAGCCCTAATTTTTCCTCTATCCATCCTTGGCCCAATGAATCTATTGATTATTGTAAGATCCCCAAGAATTCCAGCATCCTCTAAATATTCCTTTGCGACATCGATTGTTTGAAGTCCTTCATGATTCTTCAGTTGACAATGGAAAGATTTTGATGCGCCTTTATTTTCTGGCTGTGCTTGTGAATTCTAATTCACAATATTCGGCAGTTCACCTCTCCTCTGCTCCATTTCTATTTTTAATTTTTATGTTAGTCGACTATTTGATCACTTAAAGAGACTAGTTCTAATGGCCAAGCCCCAAGATGTAAGTGAGGTGTCTGCCCAAGCATTTCAAAATGCATAAACAATAGGGTAGAGAGTAGTAGTATGGTGGTAAGAAGAATCAAGATGGTAATGAGGTAAGGGTAAGAGGGTTGCCACTACCATGGAAAAAACCAAGGGCAAAGTTAAGAGTAAGTCTATTGCAACCATTATGAGAAAGATGGGCATTTAGATTTGAGAGATGTAGGAGTTTGCATTTAGAGTTGGTATCTTCTGATGAGCACACAGTTATACTAAGAGGGGGGTGAATTAGTATAATGCAATCTTTTACTTTTTTCAAAACTTAAAAATCACAACAATAACAACCACAAAAGATCTAACAATTATGCAACACAAGAAGAACACATGATTTACGTGGAAACCCTTGCGGGAGAAAACCACAAAAAAATATTGCTTATATATATTGATCTTCTTTGTAGGAACCAACCTACTTCTCTTACAAATCTTCTTTAGTAGGCACCAACCTACTAGAGACACAAATCCCCACTTGTAGAATTTGTAGAAACTAACCCACTGGAGACACCAATCCCCACAATAGAGCACCAACTCAGCAAGAGACACCAATCTCTTCTTTGATAGGCACCAACCTTCAAATTCTTCAATGAGTAATAGTGTTTTCCTTTACACATAAATATGATCACAACTTTCGATTTTGAAAGATATAAGTCTTTCCTCCACAAATATGATCCAAACTCATGCAATGTCCTTCACAAATCTAATTCAAATAATGTACTCTCTTCTTCTACAAATTTGAATTCAAATATTTCAATGTCTTCCTTCAAAATCTGCTCTTAATCTTCACACATATTTTTCATATATATCTGCACTTATCCTTCACAAATACACACATTTGTTTGCAACCTCTTTACATAAGTACTGCTATAAACTCAGAAATCTGCCTTTAAATATGCTTGTAAAACATTTACTTTCTCCTTTACACATCTACATATATTCTTTTTTTTAGATCTTCTTGTGTTCTTTTCATATATAATTCTTCTCTTTTGATCTACTCATTACTAGATTATGATTTATATTTTTCTTTTTCTTACATATCCATAGTGCTCTCCACATCTTCCTTTTATACCACTATATGTCTTTGTCAAGAGTGGCGACTTCTCTCTAGAGACATAACCATATCCAAAGGATGCATGTAATGTTCCAATCTTGAGCTAGAATGAAGGAAAGTTGTCAATCTTTAATTGCAACTTCATATCTACTTCATCAAACATGTGGGAAGATAATAGTCGACCCAAATAGGTCCTCACTAGCTAGCTATGGAGATGGTTCCCACTAAGCGGTCATGAGATAGGCCTAAGCTAATCGGCCTAATGAAATAATGTACAAGGTGGTCATGGGAGAACCAATGGAGATTTAGGTCCAAGCTAAAATCGGTGAAGGTCATAAGGATAGGGCTTTGCTAAAGTAAAAATGTACACGATGTAGGTTATAAAGATGGGACCTTGTTAGAGTAAAAGTGTACATGGTGGGAACTAAAGCATTGGAACATGTGCCAACACCTAGGAGGATTTCAAATAACAATAAAATATGGTCTTGGAATGAGTGCCAATGCCAAAGAGGATTGTTTTTTCCAAGGAAAGGACATGTTATTCACCCAAGCCAAGGAGAAGAGGGATTTGCAATGATAAAATTATAATTTCTTCATGGGTTCGTCATACAAGGAGGGGGTTTGAACATTTTTAAATGTTGTTTCTCATGTATTAAATGCATTCCTCATAGATCGCCACTCAAAGGAGAGAAACATTTAAAATTGCAAGAGTTGTTATAGGCATTGGAATAGAGAGGAGAAATAATTCAATAAAATATTGGAATGATTTTAAATGGTGGATTTCATAGGTGTTAAGCATTTAAAATTGTCTTTTGGCAACTACATTTCATTGGTGGACTTCAAGTATTTGCAAAATGGAGCTAAATTGGACGCCTAGCTCAAGAGGAGAATAAATAGCATCATTTGCTATCAACTTGGATATGTTTGATTCTTATGGTATGTGTTTCTTGTTACTTGTATTTGGCTGAGAATTCTGATTTTTAGTTGTATTGTCAAGGAGATGATCCCTTGACCGTGGAATGGTGATGATCCCATCCACTTGTGAGGTGATATCATAGAGATTTCACCATTGTGTTTAATTTGTAGGTTTCATTGAAACATTCAAGCATTTGATCACTGTTGAAGACTTTTAAAAGGCTAGAAATTCCACTGCAGAGCTGAAAGACAACATTATTGACAAGTTTGAAGGGATGGAAGCAACTCAAATCCATATCGCTGCACTCCTAAGATCCATCACTAGCTTTTGAACTTCTTATTTGGCGTATTCATTGCATGCATTGCAAATTTGGGCAGTTGTGACAGCTACAACAAAGATACTGTTTGTGACAACAGACTTGTTGAAGGTGCAGCAGTGATTGAAGGGTGTCTATAAGCATCATATACTCTTTCTTGGTTTTAACCATCATCATACCTTCATTGGGCATTGATTGGATAAGTTGTAATTGCATTTTCTAATCCATTTGTGCATTGTAATAAGGTCTGATATAAATCAGACAAAGTCTGCTATACAGGACAACAAGCCATCTTTTTGTAATCATTTCCAATTGAAGTCAATATCAAGGTGTTGAAGGCCACCCTACTTAAATATCATCCACTTTAATGGTCAAACAGTCAATTGCAATTTTACACCTCATTCACAGCAAAAAGTGGTAAATATTTGTCCTATTTTTATTGGCCAAAATTGACCTTTGACTGTTGAAGTGGATGATATTTAAGAATAGCCATTGAAGGCTATTCATTCATTTATCCAATTGTTAATTTGCATTGATCTCTTGATGCTGTTTTGTGTCTCTTTGGCAAACGGTTGCAAAAAATCTAACCAATAAAAAAATTAGAAATCTTTTGGTGTTTTGAACAAATATCCTAAGTGGGATATTACAATGCAACTCTTGTTCAACATATGCCTCTACATAACAACCTTTAAATGAGACGGTGTGTCTATAGGAGCGTTGCCATATAAGGGGTCGATCCTTTAAGTAATTTGTTTATTTTAAATTCTAAACTCCAAAGTGGCGCCAATATATGGTTGGCTCATATCTAATTCAAATTTATTTTAAACTTTGTTTTACCACTCTTCAAGGGAAACTTTTAGAAAGGAGTCGGCCTCGTAATTTAATTCATTTTCCATTTTGCAAGGTCAGACAGCATCATTAAATATTTTAATTTGAAATCTATTTTAATCCTCAAGGTGAGACACTAGGCATATGAGGAAGTCGGCCTAAATGGAAGTCGACCCGAAACATAAGTTTAAATATTTAATTTAAATTTTAGTATGACCATCTATAATCTTCATTGCTCATAGAGGAGTTGACCATTTCTCTTTTAGGTGTAATTGCTCACTTATCCCATTATGGCTCGTTGGAGTTTCATACTGTGTGCTAGAGTTTTACAAAGACTATGATATATCTTTGGTTGTCCTCACTATCCCGTGTTGATCATTATTAATAGTAAATTCTTCAGGTCGTGGTTGATCTGTAATCAAGTACTACATAGACTTACTACCTTATCTCCCAATATGTCTTTTATAACTTTGTCACTGTCATCTTTCAGATACTCTCACTCTCCATCGTAGGCATCCATGGCATCTTCCTTGACATCAATGACAACATTTGCAACAATCTTTCATACGTATTTGACATCAATGACAATAATCTCTTTGCCATCAATGACAATATTGCCAACACCTTCTTAGGTAAAGACAGGAAAAGACAACACAATCTATGTGAATAAGGGGTGAGAGATTTACACAATCTATGTAAATAAGGGGTGAGAGATTTTTGGTGACTTTGAGGTGGACAAAATGTTATTTTATTCTATAGTTTGTAGGGGTGTTGGTTTGGTGAATACAGGATCTCCTAATGAAGCTAAGAACTCACTAGAATTTTCCACATCAAGGTCCAAGCTAAAGGTAATAAATATGATACAATATTTGAATCATGTTCATAAGAAAATATCATTTCTTGCAAGTTGGTTATTGAACTTGGTCTAAAGATTGAAGACCATCCCCATTCTTATTCATTGGGGTGGTTGAGGCAAGGTGTGGACTTGATTGTTTTTAGGGTGAAAGCACAAAACTATATCACCTTTTTTATAAAAAATGGACAACACCAGTCTACCTTTTTAACTTGAAGCACTTGAAAGCAAAATATATGTTCCAAATTTTGAAATGATGTATACTAATGAAATGTAGATGTCAATGTATTTTATGACCATATTTTAAAAAATTAAAAAAGAGTTTGGTACATAGTATTTGTAAAATTGACATTACAATTTAATTACTGAAAAAAGTTCATAAAGTGGGGATTATGGGATGTTAAGTTATTTGTAGAAAATTTTATTTTTTTCTTCCATTTTTTCCGCATACTATGAAATTAATTTTTTAGTGTAAAAAATTTGATAAATATTTATAAAAATAAATATTTAAAGTTAAACAATGCTTTTATGGGATGTCACACATTTTGATTAATGTTCGTACTTAGATATCACAACCACATTTATTGGTGTTAAGATGTGCCCAATACTAATGCCACATGGAGAGATAAAAAAATGTGATGTCTTGTAGGCAGGGAATTCAGAATACAAGTTGACCTCCATGATTGAAAGGTTGGTTCCTTCTCCATTCTAGCAGGGCCTACTTCTGGTTGGGGGTGAAAAGTGAAGAAGAATCCCAAAACATAAAGAATTTAAATGGTGATGCACCACAATAGGAAAAATATTCACTTGTGTAGGGATTCATAGCATGTAGTCCAATAATCAACATAATTTAAAATTAAGCACAATTGTAAAAACATAAAAGACAAGATCATATCTATACATTACACCAGTGATTTTTTTAGTGGTTAATATTCACCAATTGGGTAATAGTTAAATTTGGGAATTCAAAATTTGGTTAATAGTACAAGCTGTAATGTGACGTGAATCGCCACGTTTTTACAAAAAAATATTTTAATCCTAACTAAATCACTAGAACGTTTCTTTTATTAAACTTTTAAACTCAAAGATTCACCACAATATTCAATACCTGATTAGATTAGATTCGCCTAAATTTTATAAGTTATAGTAGAAAATGAAATTAATTAGCTCCAATAATATTATATAATTATTGGTTACTTTAGGGCCATATCACTAATTTTTAACCACCACCATTGATTTTATTTATAATCTAACGATTGGGGTTGTATTTCATGGGTTAAAATGTACCCACAGAGCTCTAATGCCCATTGAGCCAAAAATTATATTTGGGTCGTTAATCTCAATTTATAATCTAATGGATGGGGTTAAATTCCACGGGCCAAATTGTACCCGTAGAGCTCCAATGCCCATGGGGCCTGAAATTGCATTTAGGCCATTGATCTCCACCCGCAGAGCTCCACTGCCCATGGGGCCTGAAATTGCATTTAGGCCATTGATCTCCATTGAGATCAATGACCTAAATGCAATTTTGGGCTCCATGGGCATTGGAGCTTCACAATTACATTTTGGCCCATGGAATATTACTCAAACCGTTAGATTATAAATAAAATAAAAGGTGGTGAAAAATAATTTAGGACCAATTTAAAATATTCAATGTTTGATTTAAAATGTTAAGGAATTAAGGAATTATAGACATGAGTACTACACCTTAAACTAGTCAATCACTGCCACCCTTAGGTACTTACTTTTTCATAGGAATTTAATTTTTTTAAAAAGGAAGGATTCACCATGGTAATCAATGCATTTGCCTATTTTTCATCAAGATTTGCCAGGATTTTCTACAAATTTCTAGTGATCTAAATAAATTCGCCAATAAAATTAATATGTTTTTCAAAAAAAAGGAAAGATTCGCCAACATAAATTAATATTTTTTTCCAAAAAAATGAAAGATTCGCCAGGATTTTATATCTTTTTTTAGGGGGGGATTTCTTAAAGTTATCACTGCATTACACCCTAGAAGGATAGAATTAATCATGACCAATGCATTTATTAAATTAAAATCTTACACATGTACATATTACAAAAGACCAATAGAGATCTAGACACAGACTAAAGCTACCCTAAACATACAAATAAAAAAAGTAGAGAAAATAGATCTTAGTAGATAAGGTTTTAACAAGCATAGGGTTGTAAACAATATCCATCCTCTTGTATATTTATTTATTCATTTTAAGAACTGAATTTTTTTAAAAGATATTTTCCCCAAGTCAATTTCATTCTTGCCTTAAATTTGAACTAAAAAAAAATTCATCTAGCTACCCCATCACTACTCCAAATGCTTGAAATCATGGAATTGCTTGTGCTGACAACTCATAATAGAATTATAATTGCATTGAAACCACTCTCCTTGAGTATTTTTGTTTGCTACAATCCCCCCTTTTTTTCTCAATAGTAAAACTCCAACTCTAATCTCATACTCATGGGCTCCTTTTATTTTACATTCATGTGTCTTTCCTTTTCTTTAATACTCTTCTCATATAAATGCCAAGGTTAATTTTTGGCCATGTGTTTCCGTTTCCTTTATATGCAAAATCCCTTTATATTTATCATATAGGAACATTGATTTTATTATCTACACACTCAAATGATTTACTATGCTAAAGTTTTACTTTAAATCTCCATTGGCTTCAATTTTTTATTTCTTACCCATGGGTCCTAGCCTTTGCCAAGTCATCATCTTTGACCAATTGCATTCCTTATCCCTACCATTCCCTTGCAAATACTTGAAAATCCCTATTTTGAGTTCTAATAGCCCCCTCAAAATGCTATGAAACCTTGGTAGCCATAGGATTAGGATAATCTATGGCTGTTGATTTGTTTGGATGAAAGTTTGAGCCTATATTTATTTGAATAAGGGGCCATTAGACCATGGAGATCTATGGCTCCTTCTAATATAAAACTATCTTCTCTTTCTTCTCACATAAAGTAGTCACATTTTGCCATATGGCATGTCAATCCCTCTTGCTTTGTGTAGATAGAATAAAAAAACCTTGTGTGATTTCATTTGCCTTTTGTATAGAGGCTTAAATCTCTTAAAGCTAAAGTTGTGCTGAACTTTCCATGGACTGGCTAGGAATTGAACTTGAGACATCCCATTTGTTAGTAGGGTGTTCTATGATTGAGCTACCAACCCACTTTGTGACTAGTCTTTTTACAATTTGAGTGTGGCTTATTTCTCAAACACCCCCCTTGAGCCACACTATAATGTCCCTTGTAGGAACTGGTAGCTCAAATCGATATAAACTTTGCAATCAACTCAAATTCTAACTCTTTTTGATCACCAAGTTCCCAATGTGGGCAAGGTGAGGGCATACAGATATTAGAATGAGGACAATGGAATTAAAATAAAAGATATTGGTGGAAAGCCAATCAATTTACAATATAAGCATAGTCATAGAATTAATCGAGACAAACTGGTTGATAGTGAACACAAATTTTGATCAAGCCAAACTGGTTGAATATAAGTAGAATAATTCAAATGCTAAATTGGTGGACTAATTCACCTGATTTTGATACTTGCCTTGCAAGGCATAAAATGTACTAAAAATGAAAGAAGGATCCGGTGGATAAATTGACTAGGATCTAATTATAATAAATGCAAACTACTAGCACTATACCATCTAGTTTTTACAATATGTTCAATATGTAACTACTATATGGTAGATGACCATTCATATTTTAATTATTTTCAATGGTGTACTATATGGAAACATTACAAAGAAACTAATATATGATTACTGTAGTCACAGATAAGATTCTTCAGTTCCCAACTTATTTATGTAATGATGCAAACTCCTAGAAATGTTAGCGAAAGTAATACTATCAAATAGCTTATACTTCAAATGTTTGTAACAAATAGAAAGTAATGGTTGATCAATAACCATTCACAAGCATGGCGTTCAAAAGATATATTGGTTGGTTTTGGAATATGTGACTGGTAATGATAGCAATGAACAACCACTATAAATCCTCAAACTACAGAAATAAGACAACAAATATAACAAGTATGGAACAATCATATAAATGCAGTGATTTACCCCTTTTAGGTTGTACAGATGCACCGACAACTCCATAGAGATGGTTGCAACAACCCACAAATGAACCAAACTCAATTTCTAGATGATGATTGAAATGGTGAAGGTATTGGCATGAATTTCAGTCCCAAAAGACTTCCAATAGGGCAATGACTTTCCTTCATAGTAGTATGGCTTGACAAGTACTAGTATGACACTGTTATATGTCACAAGTTGTTGCAAAAATCTTAGAAAATAGTCATACAGTATGCTCACAATAGTCCAAATCAGCGTCAACACTGCAGAAATAAAGATATTGGTATAACAATTAACAACATAATAAATTCATAAAAATCAAGGCAGTCAAATTAGGAGCAATAATAACTTCAAGTGCAAACTAAAATTAATGGTTCAATTAGCATTTAGACATGGTACAACCTCTTGAAGATAGAAAAACGATAAAAACTTCCATAAAAAACTGACCCTTGTAAGGAAAATATGCTTGCAAACTGCTAAGAAACTAAATTCAAAACAAAGCTCAACTACTAAACATGTAGTTATTTCTACACTAGCCCAATGAAGAAAATTTTACATAAATTGATCTATAAAAAAATTAGTAGCATTTAAGCATATAAACAATACATAGAAAGGCAAAAAGAATGGAAGAGGAAGAAGAATGGAAGAAACCACAAGAATAGGAGCGACACAAATATACCTTAGGAAAATATTTTCAAGAAAAAACTAGCATCCAAAGTAGTGAAACCAATGTATTCCTAGCAATAACAATGTTATTGTTATGTCATAAATTGTTGACACCAGTGATTAAACTAGGTTTAGCATCCTTATGGACTGATAGACAAAATCCTATTGAGAGAAGACCAGATTTTGAAGCACAAACTAATCTAGGTGTCATTATCTAGGTGCAAGCCCTGAAAGGACCTCAAACACCTAGACACTAGCGCCCGAGTGCCAGTGTACTTGACATTTGCAAAAAGAAAGTTTTGGTGGCCTTGGATGTCGACCTTGTTACCTCAGGTATTACACTTTGTCAAATTTTCTTGAAAATGAATTGATATGCATATATAAAGAATTTTATTCCTCCCACTTGAACTATAAAGAAAAGTGTTATGCAAGTGATGAAAGCTCTATTATGAAGATTATGTAGATTATGTGATGCTCTCTATTGTAGGTTTCTAACATTCATTGCAGATTTTAAGGGAAGCTCCTTCCTTCATCTCCATCCTTGTGGCGATCTTGAGTCATCCCACTAGGGTTTATGTTGTGGTAAAGGTACTTTATTATAGCATTGCTTTCATTATTGATTTTGCCTATATCCTCCAAGGACACACACTCTCTCATCATCATCTTGGTTGTTGTGGAGGTGGAAACACCATTCATGGGGTTTGACTAAGGAAAGCCCCTAAAATGACCCAAACCTTCTCCCCCTTTGTGTTTTGCAAATTCTGGAAGACTGGGAATAAGTGTGCAAGATCCTAGAGCTGATTGACAAATGTGAACCCCAAATCTCGAAAACCCTTGAAATCCAAGCAGAAATCCTAGGACACTAGCGCTTAGTCAACTTTATCTAGTCAAATTTGCCCTAAATTCTAGTAGTGGCCCCTGATAGCTCTTCTCTGCTCATTTCAACTCCAGTTTCCTGGGTCTTCAGCTATGTAAGGTACAATTTCTCCATTTTAGCATATTTTCATTATAAAACCCTAGATCTAAATCAACTTGATTCAATCCTTCAGAAATACAACAAAGAAACAAAACCCCTTGTAGCTTGGCTCTCCTTCATGACTATAGTCAAGCTCGGTTTGTGTTCCAATGTTTGATTGAAAGGATTGACCTAGATAAATGACTAGTTATTAGGTCCTTCTTTTCCATTAAACATTTTGGTGAACCCGACGTACCCTACACTTATACTTACTGATTTCATTTCTCAGATCTGTAGATGTGTTTAATTAGTTGATAGATTTGATTAAATATTTAGGTTGCATACCCTCTTTTATCTCATGCATTTAGTCTAGAAAGAAAAATAATTATACATCTTCATTGTTGTGGTTACCAAAACTTAAACATTTTGGTGAATCCGACAAGTTTCAAACTCTTGCAACCTTCTTCATTCAAATTTGATATGTTTTCTATTACAAATTTGATTAGTTAATGGTCTAATTAAATAGAAAGCACTTATACATATTTATTTCTTTAATTGATTGTTGATTTGATTGGATATTCATTGCATAGATTTGTGACATATGGTTAATCATTAGAAAACTAAAGAAAAAGTCCTATCACATCATCTACATATCTAGTCTTATCAACACCTTCTACAAATACACTTTGTGTATCATAAAGCTTGTGAAGTCTTTTATGAGTTTTGTGACTTGATGTCCTGAATCTAACATCCTCGTGAGGAGAACTTATAGGATCATGGGTTCTAGTACTTTAAATAGCTCCGATGTTCCCACATTGGAATCTGATGTTGTTAACTGTTATCACTTGGAATTGTACCCTAATTGGAATCTATTCAAGCATTCCAACACAATGGGATTGGTCTCAAGGTGTGGGACCTTGCAGTTGAGACCAAACCTCCAGAGAAGGCTAGTTCCTCTTTCTAGACTTAAGGTCCAGAGAGTGACAACTAAATCTAATGCTACTACTCAGGAGGAAAAGGGGAAGAAAATGTTGAAATTGAAAGGGGGTGATGCACCAGATTTAATATGTTTAACTGCGCCTATATTAACACAATAATAATCTTAAAACTGCAACAAACTCACACAAACTCAAGTAAACATCACAAAGGTTTGGGTAGAAAACTGAAGCTATTAAAGGGACCATTTTTCCAACAATACAAGCATACAATTCTCAAATAAAAAAAGTGTAAAGTTACAGAGAAGCAAAATAATAGTTTGTATTGATCATGAAGGCTAGAAAACAATTACAAAAGTAGAAGAATTAATTGTAGAGGAAATAGACAGAAAATAACATTTTACATTCATGGGTGAACAACAATTAGAGACATCAAAGGCTCAGAATCAAGCGTGCAATGTATCAAATTCAACTGGTTCTTGTAAAGCATTACAAGGCTTGCAATCACAACAAAACTCTTCTACCTACACAATAGCCCAGAAAAATAGATAACAATGATTACATCTTTTCTACATGTATATATAACTTTTCAAATCCATCGTGCAACTACAAGTGTTGAATTTTGGTCAACCGATTTACCCAGGCGCCCACATTGCATTTAATTTAACTCATGGCCATGTTAGGAAATCTACAAGATTGGAAGCATGCCCATACCCTGACAAGTCTGAAAATTGACAGAAGGAGATTGCCCACACTCTTTGGGTACCTAGAGCATTGAAGAGGGAAGGCCAAATTTATGTTTTGGTACCTAGAAATCCATTTCATCTATTTTGTCTTCCATTTGTGTATTGGCATATTGAATATTTTCATTGTGTCAACCACCTGCAGAACCTTGGCCTTCAACACATTAATGCTAAGTGTAAACCTGCAAGTCTCATCCTAAAATCATGGCAAAAATTTGAGAAATTGCCTCCCAAAGTTTTTACAACACTTTAAAAGTGTTGTCCAATTTTCACTTACAGCCCCCCATGAATCTGGTCGTACCTGAAGAATTCAAGCATTCCGCCTAATTGATCTTCATCATTCATTTGCCCTTTGAATTCTGATTCTGTGCCCTTTCTGTGCATTGGGCACCTTCCTTTCTCTCTTTGTCAACAAAATTGATCGGCAAAAAGCTTAGTCGGTGAATTTGAGAAACTGTGACCTGATCGGTGAGTTTGCAACTTTACTGATCTTGACTTCTCCCTTTCTTTCTCTATCTTTGCCTTATTTTTCACCTTATCAGTGAACTTTCATTTCATGAACCACTTTTCTTCTTGCTCCATCTTCCTTCTTCCTTCTTCTCCCTTGTCTTTTCTCTTCTCTATCAGAAAATTTCTCTGTCGATGAACTATCTTTCTCTGCCCTTTTCCTTTTGCCGCTTGTATCGATGAATTGGTAGAAACCAAAGCTCATAAACTTGGTCGACAAAATCAGTAGTTTGCAAACTAGCTGATTCACTGACAAACACTTAGTTTTTTCTCTTGCTTCCTTAGAAACATTTTCTTCATTTTCGCCCCTTCCCTTTCACTTCACCGCTTAGTTTTTCTTTGTCGAAGCCTCCCTACCACCTTATTGGCAAATCAGTGAAACTACAAACTCGCAAACCGAGTCGGCAAGTTTGCCTGTTCGTGATTTTGTCAATTCACCAACAAACACTTAGCTTGAACAAATTTTCCAAAGAAGACATCAAACTTTCTTTCCTTCAACAGTTTCTTCCCTTTTTTTGCCCCTGTGTCGGCAAATTAGAAAACTGACAAAAACATGAACCCATGAACTTGGTCAGTGTAGTTGGCAGTTCGCAAACTAGCCAATTTGCCAACAAAAGGTTACAAACTTCAACTTTTCTCTTTATACTTTGCTTTTCCTCCACCTCTCTTGCCTCCTTATTAGAAAATAAAAAAACTAGTGAAGTCACAGACTTACAAACTCAGTCAGCGAAATTGGCAGTTTGTAAACTTGCTGATTTGCCGACAAAGCCCTCAAATTGATAGATTTTTCTAAGGGAAGAAAACATATTGACTTATGGGGGACTTTTACTTAGAACATCTTGAAAGAAACCCATTTAAATTGTCTCAGATCAGGCATATGTGATGGGTTTAAAATGCAAAGGCAAAAGACAGAGGTAAAATGCTTAGAATATTTGGGATTCTTGAAGGGAGACCCTATTCCATTTAGGCTTTCTCAGATCAGATGTTTTTGATGGAATAAGGTGGGATTTTTGGGCTATTTTGGCCTGGGCAAGAAATAGGACAACATTTGGTGACTATGTAGGGGTGTTTACCTGCTAAACACATGGATCCAGTGGCCTTATACAATTCATTGGGCACATAGTCAAAAGGGAATTGCAACAACACCTGAAGCAGGGGTTGGCAAGAGAAACACAAACTGAACATGCCTCCAGGAACAAAAGAACACAAAACACACCAAAACAACAAGGCAGACAACCTCCTAATGAGGATGTTGCCTGTGCAAGAACACTTATGGAAGGGAAACCTAAAACAGAAACAAAACTAACCTAAACCTAAACCAACAACCAGAAAATTGACTTAAACAAAGCCATTAACTAGTTTTTCAAAATAACCGCCCCTTCTCAACAATTTAAAATGCTTTCCCAACTTATGGACAGCTAACATGATGTGGAAAAAGAGTAGGCATGCAACAAATTAATAGAATTCCACTCTAAAAACAAAATCAAGCTCACCTACCCACATGAACTAATTGGAAACACAACTATAATGAAGTGGACAAATGATTTGATCCCACTCACTTTAATACTCAACTTCATGCTTAGAGGTAAACATGACAAGTGGTGACTCCTCATGATCTATCTCCAGCTAGGTTAGATGTCTGATAGGACATTCCCTTGAAATGACTTGTAAATCAACAGAGTTGATCTTATGCCTATGCTCTGTTTCTTTCTCTTCTTGCTGGTCTAAAAGCTCTCGCTCCTGTGGCTCGACTAAAAAATGGTTGCGTCCACTTTGTACATAAGATGCTCATGATTCTCTAAATTCGGATAAAAAATGAGCCCTACACATGCTCAATGGTGAAATATCCTCCACCAAGAAGTTGATATCCCTATTGGATAATCAAGAACAAATCTTCAATTTATTCTTGCCCATGTTTGATCTCTACATTGTTATCTTCTATGAAATATAGGAGCTCCTCAAGCAAGTCTGTATCATCAACCTATACATTTTTTTAATATAGGGCTACCTATATGCTCGTCCTCATGAGCTAGGACCTCACTGTTTCTTCATGAGATGGGACCTCACATGCCAACAACTAACCATCATTTTCAATGTCCTTATGCTGCTCTAGAACTACAGCTAATGTTGGCATTTGCATGCCTTCTTCTTCTTCAATGTAGCTGGGCAGTTCTTGAAATAAGGTGGCGCTAACGACCTCTTTTGGAGCAATTTCCTTTGCAACCTCTCTAATGCCGTCATCATTTGACTGCAACCCCATTGGATTCTATTTGAGTTGCCTTTACAACTGGACTTCTTCACCATGTTTTCTTTGCATTTTTATTTCATTCATCTCATTAAAAGCATGGGAAAACTCCTCAAATGAGCCAAAGTCCATAGTGTTCAACCCTGCACCTGAATTAGAACTATCCTTGTGCTCAAAGCACTACTACTGATCTGAATGATTTGGTTTAACTTGTTGCAACATGTTTGATTCTTTAGTTTTAATGGTGCATGAGGGTTCACAAATAGCAGGCCACTCTACAACCGCCTCAAACATCTCCCTTTCTAGCTCATAAAACCTAGTATCTCACCCAAAAATTGACATGTCCTTTAAGAGTGAGCTAGTGCATGAGGGCTCTTTATTAGCATGTGGCTCCTCCCTAGTAGCAAGCACCTCCTCTTTTGGCTCGTCCCTCCAATTAGCTTGATAAACAATAGGCCCACCTTTGAAAAGTTAAATAGTGTCAGAACAAGAGGAGAGACATGGAATGGGGGATGAAAGGGCTTCTTGAGAGGGTTTTTCCTAAGGAATAATAGGCTGGACTTGCATAGGAACAAGCTCTCGTGAAGGCTGAGGACCTTTGAAACTTGGGATTTTGAAATTGGTAGGTGGTCTCGGAGGCTTAGCGGGTTCCCCTACTTGAAGATTGAGACTTTGAATTTGGGGGTTATTTTAGCTACAGGCTGAACTTGTATAGAAGGGAGGGGTTTCCTAAAACTAGGAATGGAGGGGATTGACTGGGATTCCTGCCTCTCCACCTTGGTAAGCATTTGCCTTAACTACTCCTCAGATAAGGTTGCAAGCTGCATAGGAATCTGCACCTGGTAAGCTTTTTCCTCTGCCTCCATCTACTGCTGTTGAAGATGAGCCTGATAAGCAAGCTCCTCTTGCTATCTGTCATAATCCATCACTCCCTGAACCTCATCCCACTCCCATTGGAAACTTCAGAGTATCTCCATCACATCACCTTCGTTTCTGATGTTAAAATTAAAGGCTTCCTGCAGTTGATTATACCCCATATTTCTTTTAATGTCATCCAAATGCTCCTTAAGCTCTAGCATCTTATGCACAAGACCATTGAACTCATTGACATCCACATTGTCAAGATTTTGGGATTGACTAGAAGGGTAGCTATACTGATTAGTAGCAAGGTAGTCTTCTTGGGTTTGATAATAAACATTATTAATATGACAAGAAGATTGAGCAGGGGTGGGTGGGAAGCAAGCATCATGAGGATGTTGATATTTTGCAGTAGGTGTATATGGCATAAAAATAGAGGTGCGTTAGGCTTGAAATTGCTGGTATGCATGCCAATGACTTTTGTTTTGACCAGGTGGAGGGGAACAACCATAATTCCCATAGAAATTTGACATTTTAGCGCATTTAGAAATTAGAATCATTCAAACAACATGAAATAAGAGAAATGATATATACTCTTCAAAGAAATAAGATCATACCAGAGAGTCGCCAGGTGATTGAGATGATTCTAAAAGCAAGTTAGACCAAAAATATCACCAAAATCCTGATCCTTGAAGTTATTTAAGCACTTGAACTGGCTGCACTAGTAGATTTGTTCAGTAGAGTCGCCATGGTGTTGAAGAAGACTACTCCGAATGGCAAGATACAGTGAAGAACACACCAAATCCTTCAATGGATGATAAATCTCATCAAATTGGTCCCACTGGGCATGCTATAAATTGTTATCACCTAAATTTGCACCCTATTGTTGAAGCTTTTGGTAGTTTCAATAAATTCAGTGAGACATGGGAATGATCTCAAGGTGTGGGACCTTGCAAATGAGATCAAACCTACAGAGAAGGCTGGTTCCTATTTCTGGACTTAAGGTCCAAAGAATGACAGCTAAATCTTGGTACATCAATGTTTTATTTTTTGTGTTCCTTCTCTCTTTTCCTTGGTGATCAATAGCATAGATTTAGCTGTCATTTTCTAGAGCTTAAGTTTAGAAAGAGGAGCCAACCTTCTCTAGACGTCTAATCTCATTTGTAAGGTTCCACAACTTGAGCTCATTCCCATGTTTCATTGAATTTGTTGAAACTACCAAAAGATTCAACAACAGGGTGTAAATTTAGGTGATAACAACTATCTTAGCTAAACTGTTTCCTTGGTCACTTAAAGACATGACCTTGGATTGGTTTTTTTCTCTACCTGCGAATTAAATAAATTCTTTCCATCAACTTATCAATCAATTTCTACAACGCTTCCAAGTGAACATTGGACCTCAAGCCTCATTGGTTGACTTGATACATTACAAGAAAGGAGTGAAAGAGAAATTAACTAATTTCATTGGGTGTTATTAAGCCCTCTTCTCACAAATACCTTATTCTCTTCCAGACGCTGATGTACAATGAGTTTTCATTAGAAGCTTGTAACCTCACATCCATGATAAGATTTTATTGATGCATTATAGCTCTTTTACACATCTTTGCATGGCTCTCCGTGATTATCAATTGTCGGTTAGTCAATATGAGGACACTACCTCATTGACTCCCATTGGTAAATCCAAAGCCGCTGCCCCACATTATCATTCATTAAGAAAGCAAAATAGAAACTTCATAAAAATGAATTCATCTTCAAACAACATTCAGACACAAGTGGTGGCCGCAACACCTCTTGTTGTGATTCTTTATAAGTTAAAACCAAAAATGTGACATTTTTCAAAACTTTCAAAATCTCTTCATTCAGTAATGTTGCAGCTTCTAAACAATAACCTCATCAAACTTCCACCAATTTGACAGATTGATGCTACGAAGATGCAATTGCCTTCTTTTGATGCGAAGCCTTTTACCAATTTTATAATTGACACATAACAATGTATGTGTCTTAAACATGAAGTTCAAGACCTCATTGACTCCAACATTATCTAGGTAGCAGGTGAAAATGACAAAGGAAATAAGTCAGTTTCTCCTCCAAATCAGAATTTACAAATCTACACAAATCCATTACCCCATCATCAAGCAAACATGATAGAAACACACATTGAAGCAACACCTAATTATACATCATCCAATCATCAACATAGAGACTTTGATAGCATTGTTGGTATGGTGGATGCTTTCCTTCATTGAGAGCGAGTGGAACTTGAACTTGCTATCTCTTTCACACCTCATGATGCTTCCATTCAAGCACCTGTAAGACTTCTTTACATCACTGCCAGGATTAATGACAAACCCATAAGGGGAGTACTCATTGATCCTGTATGCATGGTTAATGTAGTTACTAAAGAGTTTCTCTTTATGCATGAATTACATCAAGATAAATATGACACATCCAAAATCTTGATTAAAACACATGATGGGTCTATTTGTCTAACTCTTAGTGCCTTTACTCTTCTTATCAAGGTTGGGCGAAGAACATTGGACGTGTCTCTTGTTATCATTCCTACATCAGATTTATTTCATGTGAAGTTGGGTCACCCATGGCTTACTTATATGAAAGAGGTCCCTTCTATGATTCATAAATGCTTAAAGTTTCCATTCAAATGATAGGTACATGCTATACATCATAGTGGATTTTGACCCTTCGCTCATCGTGGACACTTTTTGCTTGATTATTTATAGCCTCATCTAGAGGGTTCTATTCAACCTCGAAATGACCTATTGTTTCTATCTTATTAGAAGTTTAAAGAAAAGAAAATCGCTAAATTATCCCTTAACACATTTGGAGACTCTTGATCTTCTATGGTTGTGATAGTAGTTCCCCCTGCCTCGTAGGAGTGGAATGAACCAAAGCCTGAATCAAAGCACCCTTACCATTCCGAAGCATCTGGCACTTATGCTGCGGTTCCACCTCCGCCATCCTATCTAGGACCATGAGACCAATGCTTAGCACAAGCTAGATCTCCCTACAATTTGAGGATTATTTTTTTCCTCTCGGCTCTTTGGAGTCTAGTGGAAAGAAGTTAGTTGTACGAAATCCCTTTCCCATGGAATCAAAATTGCTTGAGGATGCTTTAGTACCTCCACCTATTTTGCAAGTTGAGAGAGAAGAGCAGCCCGCTTTGAGAGACCCTTCCTTCATGGTCTCCCAAACTTTGGAAGTTCCTTTCGTTCCTCCTAACACTCCTTGAGCAAATGAAGAAAAGGAACCAATGCTGGAAGATGCCATGGTTCCCCTCACAAATGTTACAAATAAAACAAAGAGAAATAAAAATGCAAACGAACGTAAGAAGTGACATCGTGCTTTGGCATGCCAACTTGTTGCAGGGGAAGAGAACCTTCCTCCTCGCAAGTGTCAGCCACTAATGGATTTAAAGGATATATCTATTGATGCTTCGTCTACTCATGAGAATGATATTGATGCAAAACCAACAATGAGACATGCTAATTCACCTATTGTGCCTTATTCTGAAAGTGATTCAGAAGATAATGGTGAAATAGGTATGGCTCTAGTTCCTTGCACCGTACTTGCTATAGTCCCTCTTGCATCTTGCCCTCCATCCCTTGATGATGAAAAAGATTGGGAGGAGGATGATTTGTTTTAGGTTGACTTGCAAATATGGGCTCTATTGTTGAATTAGGTCTGACCAACTGAGAGGGGGGGGGTGAATCAGTAGGCACTTATTTACCTCTTCTTTCTTTTAATCAACTTATCAACAAATAAATGAAATAAGCATTTTAGCATTGCATAAACAGAAACATAAATAACACACTTGACACCAAGATTTTGACAAAACCCAGTTAAGGGAAAAACCACAGTGGGGGTTAACCCAAAAAAAATAATACTCTATTAAAAGTATTTTACAAAAGAGAATGTACTTGCATTCCAGCTCACTACCCCGAGCTCACTACTCAAGTGGAGGCTCACTAGCTAAAAAAAGTTTATAAGAGATTTATAAAGACTTTGAACTAGTAAGATGCATCTGTCAATGCTAGAGATCAGTTCTGATTAAGTGCAAATACTAACTTTGTACACTTCATCTTTATTCTGCTCTTCTTGCTATTCTTCCTTCACTTGTGTTGTGATGATCACAACACGCCCCATTATGCTCCTTAGCAAAATGGGGACCCCTGCTGATGTTTTTGCCTTTTGCTTCTGCTTGTGTTTTTCTGCTTTCTGGCGGTCTGGTAAAAATGAAGGTCAGGTGCATCATCATCATGATATAGGATGAGGTAGGTCATCATCATGAGGTCAGTTTGTCAAAGTTCATATTTTGTTTCTGCGACCTCATATTTAGAAAGAGCTTGAAATTCCATGCAGGTTTGCCTTTTACTTCACTTGAAAATTTTTCCATATGTGAAAGTTATGCACGGTCAAAGTTTTGGTCAAACCTGATATTCGCAGGAGGATCATCATATTTTTATATCCTAAGTCATGTTGTCAACATCATCATGATCTTGGTCTATCACCCGATAAAAATCATGCAGTCGCAACATCCGGACGTCAATCTTAGGTGGCAGTGCTTTTTACCCGTCAAATGACCTTATGCGCATTATGCATCATCATGATATTTTTTTAGGAGGGTCATACGTTATAAACTCGGTTTTGGTTACATGAAGAACATCATCATCATGATATTTGAACCCCCCCCGATAATATCCTGAGGTTCAAAAATATCATGATGACATCAACTTTAAGACAAGGTAAGTTCCCCGTCGAGCGGTCTTTGTATCGCGAGCATCATCATGATATCTTTGCATCGCCTAAAATTTAAACATCATGCTGATAATATCGGATCACCCTGACTTAGAAAATTCATCATCGGCATATTTGCATGCGCATGCTATAAACCTATCGGAACTTCATCATCATGATATTTGCTGAAAATTCGAAAGATGATGATGACGACTTTATATCCTCCTGACCTCCTTCTGCATAATCATGATCATCATCCTGATCTTTCACAAGAGGGTCGTATTCGCTGAAATTCGCTAAGTGATGGAGACATCATCATCATAATTCGATAAAGAGGATCATCATGTTCATATCCTCCTAATCATATTTTACAATATCACCCTAGCGCATTTATCATGATGACCTCAACTCATCCTTGTGCTCTGAAAACGAAATATGATGATTACGTCATCATGATAAATGGATGAGGATCATCATCATCATATTTTTATCCTGTCCTGTTGTCAAGATCATCATGATCTTGTTTGTTCACCTGACATTTCGAGAAGTCCCTCCTGCCGATGAAGTAAGACCTTTTGAAAAGATCCTGATGATCATCATCATCACATTTTCCCTTCGGCAGGATTTTTCCCAAACATGATCCGGTTGGCGAAATATCATGATGACGTCATGTTTTAAGTTTACGAAGGCCCCGAATATCATGATGACGTCATCCCGATCTGTAAACGAAGAACCAAATATCCTGATGATCATCATCATCACATTTTCCCTTCGGCAGGATATTTTCCCAAGCACGATCCGATTCCCAAATATGATGATGACGTCTTATTCTAGGTTCGACAGAAGCCCCAAATATGATGATGATCATCATCATCCTGATCTTTCGAGAGGGTTACCTTGGCCGTAAAAAGGATCATATTACATTCATCATCCTGATCATGCTCCTTAGGTGACCCGATATCATAATTATCCCCCTGATCTTAACCGAACATAATGATGACGTCATCCTTAGCATTCCAATGAAGCCCGAATATCATGATGACGTCACCATCATTTTCCTTTCCTCGGCAGCATGATCATATTCATATCCTCCTATTCTTCTTCAACATGATGATGATGAGCATGATGATGATGTTATTCTTTTCCCCGATATACAAGAGCGAAACATCCTGATGACGTCATCTGGACCTTCAGGAGTGAGAGCATCATATTTCTGGAATATCATGATGATGAAGTGAATGTCGGCCAACATGTTTTTTTTGACGCGCCGATAGCGATAGTCATGCCGATGGGCGGGAAATGAAGTGGTGGAATTTTAAAGTGTTTTTTTTGGCGCCTCTGGCATTCTCCCGGTCAGCGATGGTTGACCCGATGAATCTTGAGCAGTCTGAGCGCATTTTGGACGCGTTTTGAGGAGTTTTCTGGATCTGATTTCCACAATCTTGCGTAGTCACCTGGGTTTAAACGATTATTTTAATTTCATGCTGCTTATGTGATAAATGAAATACTTATTGCTTGTCTTGTCTTGCAGGCTTGCAGTTGAGGAAGCAGCTGGAAAGTCAACACAGTGATCTCATAGAGGCAGAAGATCTGATCTCAGGAGCAAGAAGATAAGGATGAAGTGTGAAAAGGTCAAGGCCATTCAAGTAAAGGACAGAGTTGCAGCTGAAGGTATTACTACAACAGACAAACAGAAGTTATTGCCCAGCTGCCGGAACTTCTCAGAAGGGGCAATATTTGGCCCAGATTTGACACTGCTCAGAGATTTTTTTTTGAGAACTGGTTCACCTGTATTTATTGCTGTAACCAAGGGTTTGAACCAGGGGTTTGGTTAGGTTTTTGCTGTAGTGAGGACAATCAGAATGTCTTTATATTGTGCCTCCCTACACTGTAATACTTTACAACAGGGATTTTTAGGGCCTACACAACAGGGATTTTAGAAAAAAACACAGCAAGTTAACTTAGCATAGTTTAGAGGTAGAGGAAGGAGGTCGCCTGTTTGTCTGCAGTAAGGTGCGCGTGGAATGTCCGGCTACCTTACTGTATCTGTAAAGCTTGTAAGTTCTCTGTAGTATGATCAATGAAACTAAGAGTCATTCCTACATTGTAAATCATGTATGACTATTCATTTCTAATACAATAGAATCTGGAGTTCTGCATCTATCTTCTGAGTGTTCTCCTGCTCTTCTTTGTGTTTTAAAATTTCTTCTTTGAGAGCTTGCAATTTTAAATGTATGTTTGTGAAAATGCTCAGAACTTACATTTAGGGTTTTTTTTACTGTGGATTTGATCAAACTACTGTGGTATTTACATAGTGCATAACAGAAACAATTAGATCCTTCGGTAGATTAAATGAGGTATAGAGTAGATCTTTCTAACTTTTCCCAACCCATCTGAAATATTTAGCTGAAAACGTAGAAATCTAAAGGAAATTGTCTCAAATTTGAAGAAGTATGCATAACAGAGCTATAAGTAGACAGTTTTCATAAATAGATAAATAAGAAAGCTGCAAAAAATTCAAGAAAACCATCTGAAACTTGCAGCCCAGTAACACTTGTATGCAAATGAACAGAATACTTGTTGAAATCTATGACCTCTTTGCATATTCTTAGTCCAATAAGCCATCAAACAAACCTAAACTACGTAAGGCCCCTTGAACATTACAGCTTCACATTGACCAACTGAACTTGACCAACCGAACCATTGTAGACTTGGGATTAGTTGAATCTCAAATGATTCCTTGTTATCTTTCAAGTATAGTTTCAGTTCATTATATGTGAATTTTAACTTATTGTTATGATTGCATCAAAACAGTCATCAACAGTTTTCTGGCGCTAGAAGGAGGGCCAGAAGGCTGTATATTGTAATCATCAACAGTTTTCTGGCGCTAGAAGGAGGGCCTTCCTGAGTTAGGTTTCATTTCAAACTGGCTAACGACAGTAACAGAGTGACTAGGTCTAGGTCCAGTTCAGGAGATATATTTGTGCAACTACCTGATACAAGGTGAAGTAAAAGCCCTTTAATTTGGAATCCAAAGATATCGCAAGCAGGAAGTTCATCTGGAACACCTCCTGGGTCACCTTTTAACATCCGTAGTATTGTAAGTCCTGATAGATCACTGTTCAGATCTTTAAATCTTGGTTCAGGCACCCCTGGAGGTCTCAATCCTCCTCTAAATCCTAATCCACCAATCAATCCATGTATTTCTGCAAGTTCAAGTCAAGCTCAAACACCTGCAATGGCTTATTTCGATGTCCATTCTCCCATATTCTTCAATGATTATCATGACATGCCAAAAAATCCGAAAAAGATATGTCCCAAATACCAGTTGCATCAAGACCCAGAAGATCATATTAGAATATTTAAGGAAGCATGTTTTAGGGCTATGTTAGAGCACGAGGATGTTGTGTGTAGATTGTTCCCTTACACCTTTAATGAGCAGGCCTCTAGCTGGTATGTAAACTTACCCAATGGTTACATTTCTTCCTGGGCACTTATGGAAGAAGCTTTTCTGTCAAGATTTAGAGGACCCATTGACCCTTGTGCTTTGTATCATAAACTGGCTGCTATAAAACGAGGTGAGGGAGAGCTAATTGATAATTTCAATGACAGATTTCAGAAGGCCTATTCTAGGCTAGTAGCCCCTTATACCATAGATGATGCTCCCTTGTTGGCTATGTACTATGCTGCCTTGGATCCTTTAACTGCCATGTTTGTCAAAAGAAAACCTGACATAGATTCAATATCCAAAGCCTATAAAGAGGCAGCCTCAGTGAACCAAGAAATGAGACATACAACTTACAGTCCATTTGGAGGAAATTTTGGGGTGCAGAATCAGGCACACCCATGGAATGGAGCCCCTGTACAGCATGCTCCACTAGTAAATTCGGTTCCTTCTTACACACCTGTGTATAATCCTACTCCAATCCAAGCTATAACTCCTTACACGGCTAGTACTTCCAATAACAGTCAAAATAATGGTCAGCCTTTCTTCCAACTTCCTAGGGATATAACTGTGGCAAAAGCACAAGAGGATAGGGAAGACATCAAAGAGATTACTGCACATTTGAAAAGATTAACAACCAAAGTGACACAGCTAAGAAATGAGAACCTCTATGGAAGAAGCAACCAAAACTACAGTCCACCTCAAAATCACAACCAAGGCCAAAATCAGAATTATAGTCTCAATCAAAATCAGCAGTACAATCAGAACCAAAACTACAATCAGCATCAAGGCCCCAGTCAGGGGAAACCAATGCAAAATAGGGGGCTAGTGATAGATAATAGGACCTGGGGCAATAATAACAAAAATCAGAATCAACCTAGGCCACCCAAGACATGGAACACTGGGCCCAACAACGGTACTCTGGCTTCTCCTTTTGAGAATACAGATAATCATGGTGCAAAACAGATAACTAGCATACAAATGGCCAGTACAGTACCCAAAAATTGGTGCAGATTTCACAATACCAATGCCCATGCTGAGCACGACTGTCCACAGTTCCACTTGGCAGCTAGTATTTTTAACGTAGATGTACAGCCTCCTACCTCTGAATTTCTCATTCCTAAGGGTAATGAGGTAGTACCCTCAGAATATGACACAGCATTAGTCTTAGAAACGTTTACCTTCGCAACTGCAGAAGAGAAAGAGGATGAATTGCTAGAGGATGAACCATACTGTTGTGAAAGTCTTTATCCTGAATCAGCCTTTGTGTTAAATGCTTTTCAGTTTCCTTTTGAATCTGAAAACGAGATATTAAATGAAACAGAGGAGGTGCAGGCCTTTCAACAGACAAATAAAAGCCACACCTACAATTTAAGGAACAACCCTAGGCCGGGAGGACCTTTCACCACCTCCACTCCTCCGAATAACATCAATACACCCCCAGATCAGAATGCTAGCAACAATCCTGCCATACTTAAAGCTAGTCAGCACACAAATAATGGAACAACAGTGCAAAAGGATCAAACAAGTAAGACAGAAACAATAGAGACAACAAGATTAATGAGTTACTTATCAGAGGAAATAAAGAAAATTAAGGTTAGTATACCTCTAAATGAATTATTGAAGACCCCAGGGATCAGAAATGCTTTTTTAAAATCCCTGGATACATCCATGACAAACAAGGTGTCCGCTGATATAACTGTTCCTAATAGTGATTCACCACCTAAGGAGAAAGGTAAGAAAGTTGAGCAGCCTTCCAATACAAATGTGGTAATACATACGGATAAGAGGGATACTCAACCTTTCTTGTTAACTGTTAGGTTGTGTGGGAAGAATATACACAATTGCATGGTAGATTCTGGTGCTTCAGCCAACGTAATGCCCTTAGGAATATGTAAAACTCTCGGGCTGACTCCCACCAAATCTGCCAAGGTTGTCACGCAATTAGATAAGACCGAGGTTAGCGTGATAGGAGAACTCATGAACATACAAGTGCAATTAGCTTCAGACCCTAGGGTAAGCCAAATCATTGACATTCAAGTAGTGGATATACCCGTAAATTATGGAATGTTGCTAAGTAGGGATTGGTCCAAGACATTAAACGGATATATGGCTACTGACTTTTCACACATGTGGTTACCATGGAGAGGCATCCCAAACCAGATCAGAATAGGGGCAGAGCCCAGAATGAAACATATGATAACAGAGTATAATCAAACTAATGAAATATTATATGCTGCTGTTGAACCAGGTGTCTATAGAATTACCAACAATGGGATGCAGATTGAAGAGGTTATGATGTTAAACATTAGAAAGAAGTGTGTCAGCAATAGAACAACACTATTCATTGAGTCTGACGGAAATTCTTCAGATGAGGAAAACAATGCAATAGACAAATTTGGTTGTGCCATTAGACGAGAGGTGGAAGAGTGCGTTACACACAATCTCCCAGTCCAATGTAAGTTATATAAAAATAGGTGTAGAGTCCATGATAGGCAACATTCTGAGGAGAGTTGTGAAATATGCAAAGACATCATTGAATATGAATACAAAAGGTGCATAGGGAGGGTAGAATCACAAGAGAAAAATGAGAATCCTGATCCGACACAGAGATATGTTCAGGATAATATAGATGCCTTGATTCTAGATTTAGGAAAAAAAATAGAGGACGAGGGTAGTTATCTTTCTGAGTTGCAAACTACAAACACACATATGCAAGATAACCAAACGGAAAAACCCATGAATAAACAAGACAACACCCCATAGGCAATAAAAGGGACAAGGTATGCCAAGGTAAAAGATCAGAAAAGTAAAGATGGCATGTGGACGTTAAAATGTGATGGGTCCAAATCAAAACAGGGCGCAGGTGCAGGTATTGAACTCATAAATCCTCAAGGTAAATCTCATTTGGCAGCATATAGATTACAATTTTCCTGCACTAACAATATTGCTGAATATGAGGCCCTAATTTTAGGACTTGTCATGGCCATCAAGAAAGGGGTAAAAACCATCAGAGTATTTTCAGACTCTGAATTAGTAGTCAGACAAGTGAGGAAACTATATGCCTGCAATTATAAGAAGATGATTAGTTACAGACATAGAGTTTGGGGTTTAATGGATTCATTTGATGCTTTTAACATAGAGCACATTCCTAGAGAACTGAACCACAGGCCAGATGTGTTAGCAGTTGTTGCTAGTACATTAGAACCATTGACACTGTCAGGATTAAGATGATTTGCTGTTGAGCTAGTTAACGTGCCCAGTATACCAGACAACGTTACACACTTTCAGGTATTTGGAGAGGATCAGCAAATTATTAATTTTCTGACTTGTAATGAGGCATTTGAGGCCCAAATCATTGATGAACAAGAAAGGCCTGAAGTAACATGGGACGAAGAAGATATGATCAACTTAAAGAGCAACTTCTTGCCAAAAGGAGTGATTGAATTAGAACACATCTTTGACTTCGACGGAATAATAAGACAGAAAGACTTACCCAAAACAGAGGGGGGTAAGTCTGATTTGCATAACTTAGGGACTGAGCTCAATCCGCAAAATGTACTAATTGGGAAAGCTTGCTCTGAGAAAATCAGAGAAGAGGTTCTGGATGTTCTGAAAGAATATAAACATGTCATAGCATGGACTTATGAAGACTTGAAAACATTTGATGAGTCCATCATAACTCACGTAATACCTTTAAGAAAAGAAGTCAAACCATTTAGGCAGAAACAGAGGCCTGTAAATGCCATTCTAGAGCCTTTAATCTTTGAGGAAGTTAAAAAACTACTGTCCGCTGGAATAATTTTTCCAGTCAGACATTCTGTCTGGGTAGCTAACTTGGTACTAGTGAGGAAGAAAAACGGAGACATCAGGTTGTGCGTAGACTTTAGAAATTTAAACAAGGCTTCTGAAAAGGATAATTATCCTTTGCCCCCAATAGACGAAGTACTGCAAGCAGTAAATGGCGCAAAGATGATGTCTTTTTTAGATGGTTTTTCAGGTTATAACCAGGTTTTAATTGACAGAGAAGATAGACTAAAAACCACCTTCACTTGCAAATGGAGAAATTATGTGTATAGAAGAATGCCTTTTGGTTTAATTAATGCAGGTGCCACTTTTCAGAGGGCCATGGACGTTGCTTTTCGTGGATTATCAGGTAAATGTATTGTTGTATATATGGATGATTTAACTGTGTATTCCAAGGATGCATCCACCCACGCTGAGGACCTCAGAAAAGTACTCCAGCGATGTGAAAGGTATGGGATTTCCCTTAATCCTAAGAAATGTATATTTGGCGTAACTGAAGGTAAATTATTAGGCCATGTCATTTCTGAAAATGGAATTTCAATTGATCCGGATAGAATAGAATCCATAAAAAATTTGCAAATACCTAACAGTAGGAAAGAATTGAAATCATTTTTTGGTAAAATTAACTTTGTTCGGAAGTTTATAATAGGTTTTGCAGAGATTGTGCAGCCGTTGAATGCCATGTTAAAGAAAGATGCACAGATGGAATGGACGCCGGTGGCCAAAGCCGCATTTGAAGATATCAAGGAGGCAATTTCTAATGCCCCTGTATTGGCAAGTCCAGACTACACAAGCCCGTTTTACATCTACTCCTTTGCATCTTCTCATTTTGTCACTGCTGCCTTGACACAGAAAGGTGAAAATAATGAAGAGAGGCCCATAGCATTTATGAGTGCGCCTCTGAAGGATGCACAGCTGAGATATCTAGATATCGAAGGACAGGCATTCGCATTAGTAAAGGCTGTGAAAAAATTTAGACACTATATTCTGCGCAGCCAGATTAAAGCCATAGTACCAGACGCAGCAGTAAAGATGTTGCTGATGCAAAACGAGCCTGGAGAAAAAAGAGCCAAATGGATCACCACACTGCAAGAATTCGACATGGAGATCATTCCCGCAAAGCTGGTCAGAGGGCAGGCGCTGGTGCAGACAATAGCAAACATGGATCCAAATCTGATAAAACAGCAATATGTATTGAATTCCCAAGACGCATTAGGCTGGTACGATGATTTAAGCACCTTCCTGATAGCTGGAAAGTACCCAAGCAAGATGAAGGATTCTCAGAGGAGAGCTTTGAAGATTAAGGCACAAAATTATATGGTGCAAGGAGGTCTTCTATTCAGGAAGAACCATGATGGAATTTATTTGAGATGCATAAACAGAACTGAAGCTGATAAAGTGTTGACAGAACTACATGATAAGTACGGAACCGGTCATGGTTCCCATTTAGCTACAACACACAAAATATTGAGAGCGGGCTATTACTGGCCCACTATATTCAAAGATACTAAGAGTCACATCAGAAGCTGCCACACCTGTCAGACTGCAGCAGACAAAGGGAGAAATCTGGCCAATCCACTGCAACCTATGATCGAGTCCAGACCATTTGCACAGTGGGGCTTGGATTTTATCGGAGTCATCAATCCCCCATCTTCTGCAGGACACAAATTTATATTGACGGTAACAGACTATTGTACAAGGTGGACTGAGGCCACCTGCTGCAAGTTTTCCACAACTGAGGTAGTTATCAAGTTCCTTGAAGAAAACATTATCACTAGGTTTGGAACACCCTATTCATTGGTATGTGATAACGGCCCTGCTTTCTCTTCTTTAAAATTTTCTAAATGGGCATTTGAATATGGGATCATTCTAAGGTTTTCTTCAAATTATTACCCTCAAGGTAATGGACTGGCTGAATCAACAAACAAAATTTTATTAGACATCATCAAGAGGTTAATTGCCAAAAGTCCTAGAGAGTGGAATACCCTATTAAGATATGCATTATGGGTAGACAGGACCAAGTTTAAAACAGCTTTAGGTAGCACACCTTATCACTTAGTTTATGGGACTGATCCCATACTTCCGGTTAATCTGAGAATACCAACCTGGAAGTTTGCCAATGAATATCTAGGCTTTGATAACCATAGGGAGGCCAGAATAGTGCAAATGTTACAACTAGAGGAGAAAAGAGGTCAAGCCCTCGAGAAGTTTGCCAAACACCAAGCAGTTGTTAAGAGGTGGTTTGACAAAAGGGCAAGAGTCAAAACATTTAGGATATCAGACTTAGTGTTGTGCTGGGACAAAGCACATGAAAAGAAAGGAAGCCATGAAAAATTCGATAAATTATGGATGGGTCCATTACAAATCTCATAAATAATAGGAGATAACACCTTTAGACTTAAGACCTTGACTGGAGAAGATGTGCCATTACCAGTTAATGGCCAGCATTTGAAACACTACTTCCAGGCTTGAAGGTCAGGATGAGGCAGTCCTTTCTTTCTTAATGTAAAATGCTGTAGATAATGTACAGTTCTTCTTTTGTTGTTTTCTTCTTGGGTTGGCTGTTTGTATAGCTTGTCTTTTGTTTGTTTTTGCTTTTTGTTTCTTTCTGTTTGTACAGTTTTTTCTTTTGTTGTGATGTTTGTACAACCTGTTTGTTTGGTTTGTTTGCTGTCTCCTCAGCAGGGATCTTTATTTTACTGTAGAGTATTAAGGAGCAAAACCAGCAACCATTCAAAACAGTATATAATTTAGGATATTCAGGTTAACCATTTGCAATTTACACATAATTTGTCACTGTCATGAATGTAGAGAGTTGTTCATCTTCTGAAGTTTTGTATTCAATAAATGTGATTGAGAATTCGAAGCAGGTTTCTCACGATGACACACCTAAAATCCTTGGGTTTGTTGAACATACCAGTGTAGATATTAGGTGAAAAATCAGAGGTCACCCTTGCTACCATTACAATTCTCAGCTTAATTTCAGCAAGTGCCCACTCCTTGCATCATGAAGTTACAAATTGCTATATCTTATGAAATCTTTCAAAATTAGAAAACAAAAAAATAAATAAATAAATAAATAAAGCGGATTATACTGAAAATCGGGATTAAGCCATCTAAGTAACTCTATCAGGGCTATGGACGCTCGCTGGTAGTGGGGCTCTACTTAGGAGAATTGTAACGATAACCTTGCCAGGGCTATAGACGCTCGCTGGCAGCAAGGCTCTATCCGGTCGGCTATGAGGGAATATCCTCACCTACGTAGGCTAATGTCAGTCACTGGTTTGTTCAACCGATCTTCAAGATGAGGATAATTAATCACATGCACACAACTAAACTGAAAATAGAAATTCATGCATCTTTATTGAATACTTTGAGTCTCAAGCTGAATAGTAATTTGTAGGAAAGATAGTTGGAAGTTATGAGTTCATTTCATCTAGTTTCCTTGAACACTCTGAATTTAATTGTTTTGTTTTGGTTGCTAGTTGTTGTGATGATCACAACACGCCCCATTATGCTCCTTAGCAAAATGGGGACCCCTGCTGATGTTTTTGCTTTTTGCTTCTGCTTGTGTTTTTCTGCTTTCTGGCGGTCTGGTAAAAATGAAGGTCAGGTGCATCATCATCATGATATAGGATGAGGTAGGTCATCATCATGAGGTCAGTTTGTCAAAGTTCATATTTTGTTTCTGCGACCTCATATTTAGAAAGAGCTTGAAATTCCATGCAGGTTTGCCTTTTACTTCACTTGAAAATTTTTCCATATGTGAAAGTTATGCACGGTCAAAGTTTTGGTCAAACCTGATATTCGTAGGAGGATCATCATATTTTTATATCCTAAGTCATGTTGTCAACATCATCATGATCTTGGTCTATCACCCAATAAAAATCATGCAGTCGCAACATCCGGACGTCAATCTTAGGTGGCAGTGCTTTTTACCCGTCAAATGACCTTATGCGCATTATGCATCATCATGATATTTTTTTAGGAGGGTCATACGTTATAAACTCGGTTTTGGTTACATGAAGAACATCATCATCATGATATTTGACCCCCCCCCGATAATATCCTGAGGTTCAAAAATATCATGATGACATCAACTTTAAGACAAGGTAAGTTCCCCGTCGAGCGGTCTTTGTATCGCGAGCATCATCATGATATCTTTGCATCGCCTAAAATTTAAACATCATGCTGATAATATCGGATCACCCTGACTTAGAAAATTCATCATCGGCATATTTGCATGCGCATGCTATAAACCTATCGGAACTTCATCATCATGATATTTGCTGAAAATTCGAAAGATGATGATGACGACTTTATATCCTCCTGACCTCCTTCTGCATAATCATGATCATCATCCTGATCTTTCACAAGAGGGTCGTATTCGCTGAAATTCGCTAAGTGATGGAGACATCATCATCATAATTCGATAAAGAGGATCATCATGTTCATATCCTCCTGATCATATTTTACAATATCACCCTAGCGCATTTATCATGATGACCTCAACTCATCCTTGTGCTCTGAAAACGAAATATGATGATTACGTCATCATGATAAATGGATGAGGATCATCATCATCATATTTTTATCCTGTCCTGTTGTCAAGATCATCATGATCTTGTTTGTTCACCTGACATTTCGAGAAGTCCTCCTGCCGATGAAGTAAGACCTTTTGAAAAGATCCTGATGATCATCATCATCACATTTTCCCTTCGGCAGGATTTTTCCCAAACATGATCCGGTTGGCGAAATATCATGATGACGTCATGTTTTAAGTTTACGAAGGCCCCGAATATCATGATGACGTCATCCCGATCTGTAAACGAAGAACCAAATATCCTGATGATCATCATCATCACATTTTCCCTTCGGCAGGATATTTTCCCAAGCACGATCCGGTTCCCAAATATGATGATGACGTCTTATTCTAGGTTCGACAGAAGCCCCAAATATGATGATGATCATCATCATCCTGATCTTTCGAGAGGGTTACCTTGGCCGCAAAAAGGATCATATTACATTCATCATCCTGATCATGCTCCTTAGGTGACCCGATATCATAATTATCCCCCTGATCTTAACCGAACATAATGATGACGTCATCCTTAGCATTCCAATGAAGCCCGAATATCATGATGACGTCACCATCATTTTCCTTTCCTCGGCAGCATGATCATATTCATATCCTCCTATTCTTCTTCAACATGATGATGATGAGCATGATGATGATGTTATTCTTTTCCCTGATATACAAGAGCGAAACATCCAGATGATGTCATCTGGACCTTCAGGAGTGAGAGCATCATATTTCCGGAATATCATGATGATGAAGTGAATGTCGGCCAACATGTTTTTTTTGACGCGCCGATAGCGATAGTCATGCCGATGGGCGGGAAATGAAGTGGTGGAATTTTAAAGTGTTTTTTTGGCGCCTTTGGCATTCTCCTGGTCAGCGATGCTTGACCTGATGAATCTTGAGCAGTCTGAGCGCATTTTGGACGCGTTTTGAGGAGTTTTCTGGATCCGATTTCCACAATCTTGCGCAGTCACCTGGGTTTAAACGATTATTTTAATTTCATGCTGCTTATGTGATAAATGAAATACTTATTGCTTGTCTTGTCTTGCAGGCTTGCAGTTGAGGAAGCAGCTGGAAAGTCAACACAGTGATCTCATAGAGGCAGAAGATCTGATCTCAGGAGCAAGAAGATAAGGATGAAGTGCGAAAAGGTCAAGGCCATTCAAGTAAAGGACAGAGTTGCAGCTGAAGGTATTACTACAACAGACAAACATAAGTTATTGCCCAGCTGCCGGAACTTCTCAGAAGGGGCAATATTTTGCCCAGATTTGACACTGCTCAGAGATTTTTTTTTGAGAACTGGTTCACCTGTATTTATTGCTGTAACCAAGGGTTTGAACCAGGGGTTTGGTTAGGTTTTTGCTGTAGTGAGGACAATCAGAATGTCTTTATATTGTGCCTCCCTACACTGTAATACTTTACAACAGGGATTTTTAGGGCCTACACAACAAGGATTTTATAAAAAAACACAGCAAGTTAACTTAGCATAGTTTAGAGGTAGAAGAAGGAGGTCGCCTGTTTGTCTGCAGTAAGGTGCGCATGGAATGTCCGGCTGCCTTACTGTATCTGTAAAGCTTGTAAGTTCTCTGTAGTATGATCAACGAAACTAAGAGTCATTCCTACATTGTAAATCATGTATGACTATTCGTTTCTAATACAATAGAATCTGGAGTTCTGCATCTATCTTCTGAGTGTTCTCCTGCTCTTCTTTGTGTTTTGAAATTTCTTCTTTGAGAGCTTGCAATTTTAAATGTATGTTTGTGAAAATGCTCAGAACTTACATTTAGGGTTTTTTTTACTGTGGATTTGATCAAACTACTGTGGTATTTACATAGTGCATAACAGAAACAATTAGATCCTTCGGTAGATTAAATGAGGTATATAGTAGATCTTTCTAACTTTTCCCAACCCATCTAAAATATTTAGCTGAAAACGTAGAAATCTAAAGGAAATTGTCTCAGATTTGAAGAAGTATGCATAACAGAGCTATAAGTAGACAGTTTTCATAAATAGATAAATAAGAAAGCTGCAAAAAATTCAAGAAAACCATCTGAAACTTGCAGCCCAGTAACACTTGTATGCAAATGAACAGAATACTTGTTGAAATCTATGACCTCTTTGCATATTCTTAGTCCAGTAAGCCATCAAACAAACCTAAACTACGTAAGGCCCCTTGAACATTACAACTTCACATTGACCAACTGAACTTGACCTACCGAACCATTGTAGACTTGGGATTAGTTGAATCTCAAATGATTCCTTGTTATCTTTCAAGTATAGTTTCAGTTCATTATATGTGAATTTTAACTTATTGTTATGATTGCATCAAAACAGTCATCAACAGTTTTCTGGCGCTAGAAGGAGGGCCAGAAGGCTGTATATTGTAATCATCAACAACTTGAATATTAGATTTCTGCTCCTTTCACATTTTCTCCATAATCACAATGCATTTTTAAAATATCCATAATCATCAGCTATATATATCCTTATCTTGAATTGCAATCACTTGCCAGTCAGGGACAACAACAATACTTAGAACCTTTTAAGAATGTTCTGCTCTGTCGGCTAGATCCATACACCACTAATGATGTGTACCAAAAATAACACATGTAGATCATCATGCAAGTCGGCCACTAAGATCCTATCTCATACATAGTCCATCAAAACACTTCTAATGGGTCTGCATAAGGATTTACATAAGCCTACCTGTTCTTCACTAAACTGTTTTGGCATAAAAGACCCTGGTATTCAGATGCTCATAACTTCTGATCCCATTATCACTGAATGCTAAAAAATTGGATTTAGATTGTCCTAGTGTCCCTCTACACTCCTTCAAATCCACAACACATAATGATTAGTTGGAGAGATCTGCTGACCAAAATACTGGACTCTGTTATATGCTCTGTTTCAGGCTTTCAAACTTAGATAAATTAACATTCTAACTTCTAGTATGATCTGATACTATACTATGGATGTGTGACACAATCTTGGTTGCCATCAATGACAACACCTATCAATGCTATGCAATGCCTCTTGCCAACAATCTTCTCCTTTGGCATTGATGGCAACACTTAGTGAATAATGACTAAGTGTCCTTGTGCAACTCCTCCTTTGTTTGTACATTTGTGCACTTCACTTATTCCGGTGCTCCCCCTTTGTTGAATACATCATTTTTCACTGCCCTTCACTCCCCCTTTGACATCAATGGAAAATGGTGGGATCCGCAAAATTCTCCAAAATTTATGTATACATTGCCGCATATGTACAAGTAACCATTAAGTTCCATTCACATGAACTTGAGGACATCTGTAAAACTAATTTTTAATTGGGTAAGTTCGGAGGCCCAAGCATTCTTTATTCCATCCAAAATGGAAATGTGCCCACTCAAAAAGAATGCATATGCTTCTACCTTTGCTAGATTTGGAGGATCACTTGCCTAAAGTACATTCTGAGCTTCGGATAAGGCATTGTGCATGGATTCCAATTTGGGAGCAATCAATCCCCTGAGCTCACACATCCTCTTGATTGTGTTGCATTTCTCTTTTACAAGTGTGTTTATTTCATCTATCAAGTTAATAACTTGACAATCCTGGCTTATAGGAGAGATAGTTAAAGGATCAAAATTTTGAGATAGAACTAATATTTCCTGTTCTTTTTCTTTTATCTTCTTCTGAATGTCTTTATTTACTTTAGACCAAGATAGACAAAAATTATATATGTCTCCTCCACCATTTAGATCATTCTGAATGCTCTTTATGCTGATGCCTAAGATCAACCTATCATTCCCTATCAGTTTCTTGACTTGGTTGAACTTCTTATTCAAGAACTCTTTTTGAACTTTTGTCTCAGCAGATTTTTGAAAAGATTCAAAATGTGAACTTACTGAACTTACAAGATTTTTTAGATGACTAGAGAGAGAATCACTTTGATTCTTCTGATAGGTTGGCATTAATTTCTCTAGAACTCTGGTTGTTATCCCCAACAACTCATTGTCCTTTGAGTGGGATTTTATCAACTTTTCTCTGGCTTTCACTTGGGTGAAAGATGCTATTTTCATCAATTGAAATGGAGAGACCACATATGGATTGGTTAGCCCTTAGAGTAGTTTGGACTCATCAAGCTCAATCACTTCCTTTTCAAGAGAGCCTTTTACTACATCTGCAGTGTCTTTTGCTACATTTTCTGAACCATTCTTTTGATCATCAGATTTTTCTACATTTGCTTTAGGTGCTTCAACATTTGCACCATCTTCTTCTACTTTGTCTTTCTTTCCTTTTTCCTCCTCTTTCTCTGTATTAATCTTTTCTCTATTCTCTTCTGAGAGATTCATTTCTTCTTTCTCACCACTTGCTGCTTGATCCGGAGGGCTCTGAGTGGTACCAGTATTCTTTTCCTTCTCAGAGTGATCAGGTGAAGGAGTTATCACTTCATCAATTATTCTATTTATTATTTCTATGTCTTCCTGATTGACTTGTTCCTCTTCTTGAACTTCTCCAATATTTAGATTTGATGAATCAAGTTCCAGAGGATCTAGAGTAATACTTTGGTCATTAATTCTTTTGTTAGTTTCTTCTTCTGGAGATTTTTGTTCCGGATTAGAAGGATTGTCTTCTTTAACTTGCTTTTCTAAAACAATGTAGTATTTATTTTTGTCCAAAGCCTTTCTCAGAATTTCCTTAGTTTCCTTTACAATTTCTTCAGTCTCACCAAGCATTAGTTTGTTCATCCGAACTTTGCTTCTGAATTTATCTTTGACTTCTCTAGGGATTTCATCTGCTTCTTTTCTGGTCATCACAGGGCACAAAGAGGAGAGAACATACTCTCTAAGTTCTATATCTTTTTCCTTGGCTTCTTCTTTCCTCATTTCCATTACTTTCCTCAAACTTTTAGGAAGTTCCTGTAAGATTTCCAACAAGGCTCTATTGAATTTATTTAGATATATGATAATGACATCTTCTAAAATTTTCTTATTTTTCAGATCAAGGTTATCATAGTAAACTCTGATAGGTTTTAAGTTTCCATGAACAATGACTATTTTCACAATTTAATTAATAGTCATGGTAACCTTACCAGATACTTGCCTTTTACTGGCCCTCATGCTTTCGGATGATTGATTTTCAAAAATCTTTGAGGTTTTGATCTTTTTGGATCTTATTTCTTTCACTTCTTCATCTATTTATGTCTCCTCATCATCTTGTGAGCTCTTGTAGGTTCTTGTTGCCTTGGTTTTCTTTCTTTTCCATCCTTCACCTAATGGAGTGGCTTCCGGCTTCTTAGTGGAAGTGGTCTTGAGAGGCTTAGTAGGAGTTACAAATCTCCTTGTCTTCCTTGTGGCTTCTGTGTGAACTACAGGCTCACTTTTTACCTTCTCCGTGTTCTTCTTTATCTTTTCAATCCTTTGTCTGTTTTCTTTCACTGCTTCTTTTGTAATCCCAATGCTTTCTACATACATCTCTACTTGCTTGTGTACTTTTCTTTTTGTTTCCAGCTGTCTAAGTTCCACATGTAGCTTTAACCTTAGTTCCTTATATGTACCGAACCTTTCAACAAAGGTGTCTTTAGGTTTGTTCAGGAGATGTTGAGCATACATGTCCAGAATTTCCTCATCCACTTCATAGCCCATGGGCATTATCCACACTGACCTTGGTTCTATAGCTTCCATCAAACATTTATCTGTGTCTACCATAAAACATATTTCATTTTCATACTTTTCAACAACTGAACTAGGAATTCTTTCCCTTGCATGCATCAAGTTCTGGAAGTTTTTGAAGTAACCCCAGAAAGTAGTCTTTTGAGTCTGGGAATTGCCAAGACTGTGTAGATGATCCCTAATTTGCCATGCCATTGGCCTATCTGATGTCCATTGTATACCCGGAACTCCCGAAACTTCATTATGAAGTATAAGAATATACATATCACCAAGGAACCATACTTGAAGAAATTTTTCTTGTCCTTTTTGATTTTGTTTAGATTTTCTATTAGTTGGTTTTGTAGTAGCTCACACAAATCATAATCCACATTCTCTTTTATCATCTGATATGTGGCATAAATGGCTGTTCCAGAAACTAAGTTCTCCCTGTTGGAGTGGTAAATCTTATACCCAACTACCATCAAGGCAAACTTGACATCCAAATCAGTGATGTCATTGATAGTCATAGCTCTTCTATCAAATTTTTCTCTGGTAGCATCAGTTACTGTTTGATTTTTCACAGCTTTGAGCATGGGTTTCCCACTGGTTGCATTCAGTCCAGTCACAATTTGGATTATATCTTTTGTGATCTTGAACAACTTCAATAACCACATAAACTCATCATGTATCTGACTCAATACATATCTAACCCATTTGCTTTCATCAAAAGATAGAAATTTAATAACTTGTATGAAGTGTTTGCTCTCTAGGGTTTTATATTCTAGTTTCAAATGGTGACTGTCATTCTTCAAGTGGTTTTCAAACAAATCTAGTAGTTTCAAATTTACAAATTCCTCTATATTGCAGTGAATGTAAGCCCTAATATCTTTGACATGTAAAACCCCATATGAAACTCCAGAAAAAGCACCTAGCAACTCAACCTCTACAAATTTGAATGGATGCTTTTTGAATTTGGGACGAGGTCTCTTAGTAACATCTACCACTAGAGGTGTAGCCATTTGTAGAAATTGAGAATTCAAGAGATTTCACAGAAAACAAAAATACCTTGTTACCTAGATTAGGGTTTTTGCTTGGAAATCCTTTTCTCACTTCCAACTCTTGGGAATTTTTCAGCTCTAAGCTTGTCCACTTCTTTCTTCTTGATTTCTCTTGATACAAAGTGTTTGAAATGAGGAGTGAATGACCCTTTTAAGGTTCGTATTACCTAATTTGCCTTTGTAATAAATGCCCTGCCCTAGCACATCTGGTCGTTCTATTTTGAGTAGTTTTTCATGTATTGCTCTGTAATCTACCATCTCTTTTCATTCAGAAACCCTTCCACATGGTCTGAAACAATCCAAGATCTCTTTTCTTACTATGCCAGATCTAGGAACTTACTTGCTGGCTAGGGGAATTTGATTTGTAATGCCGTTCCCCCTGAGCCAAGACTTCCAGCTTGATTCTCGGAGGAATTGTTAGCACCGGATTGCGGTGCGGATCCATTGCTGTCATTCATAGTGACTTTCCTGACCCATATCTTGTTTGATTCATCCTGAGTCTCCTTCATATCAATTTTCTCCTTGCCTTTGTCTTGTCTTTGTTCATCCAGTTTTCTATTTATCGGACCTCTTCTTCCATTGTCTTTACTTCTGCAGAGTCTTGTAATATGACCAAATTTATTGCAGTTGAAGCATATAACATTTCTTTTCCTATAGGCCTGATTTTCTCTTGATCTGCACTGATTAGCCATATGTCCAAATGCATTGCAAACAAAGCAGTAACCATTTAAAGAATTTCTAATTCTTATTTTATTGGAATTATTCATTTGCATACTTCTGCATTCATTTGATCTATGACCATACCTGTTACACTTGAAGCATTGACCGGAGAAGGATGGACCTCTTGATTTACTCTGCTTCTGCACTGAGTAGCTTTGTGACCAAATTTGTTGCAGTTGAAACAATTTCCATTGAATGATGGATATCTTTGAGCATTTGGCTATCTCACTGGAGGGTTTCTAGATTTATTTCTCCCATTCTTAGACTGAAGATTTTTTTGTCCTGATCCAGAGCTTTCACCTTTCTCATATCCAATACCATGCTTGTCATCAATCCTTTTCTATCCTTCAAGTAGTACTTCAAGTTTTGCTGAACTTATTTTAAACTTCTCCTTATATTCATTTGCAATATCTAGGTCATGTTTGAGAGTGATTAATTGCCTTTCAAGTTCTCTCTCATTGTCTCTATTTTCTTGTAGATCAGACTCTAGATGGATAGCTATTCCATCTAGTTTGTAACATTCCTTAGATCTTTCTTTTAGTTTTTGTTTCAGATCTTCTTCAATTTTCTTCCTATCTTCACTTTCTTTGGTTTGCCTCATTACCCCAGATTCCATTTCAATTTTCAGGACAATAACTTCTTTTGAGAGCTTCTCACATTCCTTTGTTTTTTCTTCCAAAGCTTCATTCAAGCCATTTTATTCAGGTAAACTAGATAGCTGTAGAAGTAGCTCCTTTTTTCTTTGCAAGGATTTCTTTAGTTTATCTTTTAACACTTCAATGGTGTCATCAACATCTTTAAGTTCACCTCTCAGATTACTAATTTCTGTTCTAGATTGAGCAAGCTCTTCTAGGGCTGACTAAAGATCTCTTAATGAACCCATTGGAAACTTCTTTCAAGATTTTTTTCCTTAAGTTGTTAGGCTTTTTTGAGGAACCTTTCTCTGATACCAATTAATGAATTAGGTCTGGCCAATTGAGAGGGGGGAGGGTGAATCAATAGGCACTTATTTACCTCTTCTTTCTTTTAATCAACTTATCAACAAATAAATGACATAAGCATTTCAACATCACATAAATAGAAACATAAATAACACACTTGACACCAAGATTTTGACGTGGAAACACAATTAAGGGAAAAACCACAGTGAGGGTTAACCCACAAAAATTAATACTCTGTTAAAAGTATTTTACAAAATAGAATGCACTTGCATTCGGGCTCACTACCCCAAGCTCATTGCTCAAGTGGAGGCTCACTGCCTACAAAAAAGTTTATAAGAGATTTATAGAGACTTTGAACTGGTAAGATGCATCTGCCAATTATATATCAGTTCCAGTTAAGTGCAAATACTGACTTTGTACACTTCATCTTTATTCTACTCTTCTTGCTATTTTGCCTTCATTTAGATATTAGATTTCTACTCCTTTCACATTTTCTCCATAATCGCAATGTATTTTTAAAATATCCACAATCATCAGCTATATATATCCTTATCTTGAATTGCAATCACTTGCCAGTCGGCAAGAACAACAATACTTAGAACCTTTTAAGAATGTTTTTCTCTGTCGGCTAGATCTATACACCAATAATGATGCGTACCAAAAATAACACATGTAGATCATCATGCAAGTCGGCCACTAACATCTTGTCTCATACATAGTTCATCAAAACACTTCTAATGGGTCTGCATAAGGATTTACATAAGCCTACCTGTTCTTCACTAAACTGTTCTGGCATAAAAGAACCCAATATTCAGATGGTCATAACTTCTGATCCCATTATCACTGGGTGCTAAAAACTTGGATTTAGATTGTCCTGGTGTTCCTCTACACTCCTTCAGATCCACAACACATAATGATTAGCTGGAGAGATCCACTGACTAAAATACTGGACTCTACTATATGCTCTATTTCAGGCTTCTGAACTTAGATGAATTAACATTCTGACTTCTGGTATGATCTGATACTGCACTGTGGATGTGTGACACAATCTTGGTTGCCATCAATGACAACACCTATCAATGCTATGCAGTGCCTCTTGCCAACATCTATCTCTTTTGTGTTATGATTACACATGTTGTTTCCCCTATATTGTGCTGCTTGATGTGTATTTTATTTGTTAAGCTATCTTTGGATGACCCTTGACACTCTTGTTGGTGCAAGGATACAAAGGGACTGAATCTGTTGTGACATTTCTCTTTATGTATCTTCATTCTTCCATATGTCGTAACTTCCAATTTGTTAAACATTATGTTCATTAGATGATTTAGCATCCTCCTTTATGATCTCTTCATTCTAATGTGATATTTCTTCCTCTGTCTTTGTAGTTCTACTGACTAGCAGATGATGACAATTCTGAAAATGATTATCTCTCTCATAAATATAACCATTCATATACTGATGCCAGTCGAGTAGATCCCTTTTATGTTATATACTGATTTTGTTGGAATTATGTGCCTCAAATTCACTGATGGAACCCCAACTTCGTCGTCATGAAGTCAGATTGCACCAAGTGTGAATTCTTGCTATTACCACCATCCCATAGAGTTCCCATATTGGCTTGTGCAAGATTGCGATGTTACTGTTACCCTACAGAGTCTCATGGATTGACTGGCGGTAGAGTGGTATAGACACCGCCATATTACGATGGTTTAAGAGTCAGTTGGCGATATAGCGGTGGCTACCCAACACCCCATAGTGGTCTTTGTCTGACTGTGTGGTAATGTAGGGAAAGTCTTTTACCACCACCCTATGATAGTGGTTGGCATTAGTATACGGTGCTACGGTGTATCCCGCAGTCCCGTGATAGCTCGTAATATTGCTTGCGGCAATGCGGTATACCCCATGGCCTCGCGTGGTGACTGAAAAGGTTATACAGTAGAGTGGTAGATACTACCATTCCATGACAAGCTATTTTTTGGACACAGTGGTGTAGTGGTGGACGGTGATATGGAATTTGGTGGGACAATTAATGTTGACAGTTAAAATGTCTGTGGCTGCTCGACTGTGGAAAGTTGTAATGACTATTGAGAATGTATGTTATATGAACATTGAACATTCTGTAAGTTGGGTGTATCTATTCAATTGGAAGAACAAGGTTGATTAGAGAAATATTTTTGCTGCCATATTAGTTACTGTGAATAAACACCTGTGAAAGCACAAGTCTGTAACTCTGTATGTAAGTATCATTTTTACTATAATACAAAGTGATTACTGCTTGGTGCATGGGTTTTTCTCCCATAAGGTTTTCCCACATAAAATCTAGTGTTCAATTCTATGTGGTGCTTTATTTCTCTATTCTGTTACTTTCATGTGCTTCTTGAATGAAACTGTAATTGTGAGATTTGAATAAACTTTTTGTATATATCTCCTACAAATTGGCATTAGGAAGGCGTATTTTGCACATAGCTTTCCTTACAAATTTATGTAGTACTTTGCACTTTGCTTGCACTGGGGGCAACCCCTTGTTGCGATGTAGCTTTTGAGAACACATGTCTTTTAAAGCATGTAGCTTCCATAAATCTCTTGTACTTGTCTTAAATTGATTATTTATTCTACCTTAAAGACATTTCTCCCTGATAGGAGTTAGCAATCACTTTAAGGTGGGGACATACATCATGCTATGCATCTTGCATTGTTCACACACCATGTGGCTAGTCTTACCATTGGAATACTTATTAATCATCTTTGTAACATCTTACTAGGGTTACCCAGCAAACATCATGCTTTGCTTGGCCTGTAATATCTGATATGATTAATGTGGAACTCACCTAGTGATTCGATGGTCCTCACTAGCCTGTGATGCCTTCAATTGACATAGAACTCACCTATTAATTCAGTGGTCCTTACTAGCTTGTGATGTTTTCTGTGGTTGTTTGTCCATGAGTCACCTAGCATAACACAACTTGCTAGCCTGTGTACTTCATGTGACTTTACATTTATGATCACCTAGTAATTTGGTAGTTCTTGCTGTCAGAAATGAAAACAACACTACTTCAATGGAAATCTGATTCAAGATAAATTTCAACAATCTTTAACTGTGTGTTATTAATGGAGATTGTAACACAAAAACAAAACTATGCTTCACAGAAATGCAAAATCAGAAATATGAACACATAACACAATGTTTAACGTGGAGAAAACCCTTTCAGGTAAAAAACTCCACACAAGAAAGAGGTCCAATGTTTGTATTAATCTAAAAATGATTTACAATACAACAACACTTCAACTCTCTCCACCAGTCTTCAATCTGACAGCATTCTGGCAGCTCCTGAGTACCTAAAATCTATATTGCAGCAACTAATACATGGAAAATACTTGTAGAAACATTTTCTAACTCATCTTAGGCATTCACCTTCTCTCTCCTAAGATTCTCCAACCTATAAACATTAATTACCATCTTACAAACATCTTACACTTGTCCAAAAACAACCATGCAAAGGTTGGGTGCCCAAGACTAAATCTGGCCTCTTACAACATCTTATGATGCATCATAATCATCATAGATTCCAGCAAAAGAGTATCTTTCCAAGATAGGAACCTTGGGCTAAAAATAACAAATATACAACTAACATATCCGTCATATGCGTCATAGAATCTTAAAATCTTATGACAACTTGCAGCTGTCATAGATTCACTCACCAAACATTATGACAATTGTCATACATGCCAAAAATAGTATATTCCTCAAGGGAGAACGCCTATCCTCATTGACCATGAGTTTTACATTTGCCAATAGTAAAAGTCACTCTGTAACCGTCGCCGGTAACTCCAAAATTACAACTGTCAATGAGACTACCTCATTCCCTTATGGGTAATTACAAATAACAAATAATAAATGGAATAAAATACAATATTGGAATTTACAAGGTTAATGGCACCTTATTCCAACATTCTCCCACTTGACATTATACATTGTAAATCAACCCATAGGAAAACAAATGAATTAATCAGGCACTAGATACAAGGCCCATGGCCTCTCTGCACCACACAAACTTTTCTGTGCTCACAGGTTTGGTCAATGAATCTGCAACATTCTCCTGAGTGTCTATCTTTTTCAGCTCAATCTATCCATTTGCAACAAACTCTCAAACCAAGTGATACTGAACATCAACATGCTTAGTTCAAGCATGATACATAGGATTTTTGGCCAAACATATAGCACTCTGGCTATCACAACCAATCTGAATGATCCTGCAATAAAAAACAAATACCTATACACAGTCTCCTCAACCAAACTACCTCCTTAGAGATAGGAGTAGCATCCATATACTCTGCTTCTGTAGTGGACAAAGCAACTATGGGCTGCCTCTTACTCATCCAACTCATTGCACCTCCAAACAGAGTAAACACATAGCCACTAGTGGACCTTTGACTATCCAAGTCACCTGCCTAATCTCCATCAACAAAACCCTGTATGTCCAAAGATTTATCAGCACTATCAGTACCAGAATAAACCAAACAATGATCAGGAGTACCTGCAAGATATTTAAACACCATCTTTGCATAGTTCCAATGCTGTCTACTAGGGTTAGACATAAATCTACTCAAAACTCCCATTGCTTGGGCAATATCTGGTCTAGTGCAAACCATTGCATACATCAAACTCCCTACAACACTAGCATATGGCGCATTAGACATATCCTCAAGATCATCTTCAGTCTTTGGACACATATCTAATGAAAGCTTAGTACCAATGGGTAAAGGAACTCTAACTGTGTTATAATCCTGCAAACTAAATCTCTGCACAATAGTATTCACATACTTACTTTGTGACAACCAAAGATTTATGTTAACTCTGTCCCTCCTGAACTCCATTCCTAGAATATACCTTGCAGCACCAAGATCCTTCATCTTAAATGCACCTGAAAGTTGGGCTTTAAGCTCACTGACCATACCCTTAGTATTGCTGAAAAACATGTCATCAACATACAAAGTAATAACCAGTATAGAATCATCAACACAATGAATGTAAACACAATGATCCTCCTTGCTTCTAACAAAACCCAATTTCAAAACAAATGAATCAAACTTTTGATACCACATTCTGGGGGACTGTTTAAGACCATAAAGAGACCTCTTCAACCTACAAACCCAATGTTCTTTTCCTTTTACCTCAAAACCTATAGGCTGTTGCATATAAATTTCTTCTTCAAGATCTCCATGCAAGAATGTAGTCTTAACATCCATTTGCTCAATCTCCCAATCATAAGTTGCAGTAATGGATAAGAGAAATCTAATAGAAGTCAATTTAGCAATAGGAGAGAATATCTCACCAAAATCAACTCCCTCTCTCTAGGAGTAGCATTTGGCTACCAGTCTAGCCTTGTACTTCTCCAATGACCCATTTGCTCTAAACTTCTTCTTGAAGACCCACTTACATCCTATGGCCTTTTTTCCTTTGGGAAAACGAACAAGATCCCAGGTGTTAAAAGAGTCTAAAGCCATCATCTCCTCCTACATGGCTAGCTGCCAAGACTCACTATCATCTATAGAAATAGCTTCCCTGTAGGATCTAGGTTCATCGTTAGTACTCAATAAAGCATATACACAACAGAAATCTGGTGGGCTATACCTATCAATTGGATTCTATTGTCTTGTGGATCTCCTCAAGGGTGGAGTAAGAGACTGTACTTGTTCTTCTACATGGTCATCTGCATCAACTTCTTCTGGAACAATAGACTCATCTTCATCAGAACTACTTGAATCTTCTTCTTCTTCTTCACCCCCAATCCATCATTCTATTCTTCTTGAGGTGCATCTTGCTGTGCTAAATCAAAGTGCACCTTCTTTACCTTTTCATCTTTTTCTTTTGGCTGCTTAGGTTCAAAAATAACTCTAAGTTCCCTAAAAATAACATCTCTAGAAAAGATAATCTTGCAGGTTAGTGGATTCCAAAGCTTATAACCTTTGACATTATCACCATATCTGCTACGCCCTTAATCCTATAGTGTGTATAGGGTTATGAATAGTCAGCTTGTGGCTATCTTAACTCTTAATTAAGTCATATTATCATTAGTTTATTGTTATTTAGTTATTTAGGTCATCCTAAGGCTTATATAGACCCATCTAAGTTGGCCTAGGTGATATCATAGGCATAAATAGGTATATATAGGAGGTAGTGAGTCTTATTTCATCATATTCAGTATTGTGTTCTCATTGAAGACTATTGGAGGTATCCCCCTCGAAGTGGTTTTGGAGGTTGCCCCCTCGAAGTGGCATATTATTATCAAGTGTTTGCAGAATATTTACTATTATATTCAGATATTGTGCAAGTTGTTTCATTACAAGTGGTATCAGAGCATGATCTTGGCACCGTGAAGACAAAAACTAGGCGATTTTTTTTCTGATTTGGAGGTCATTTTGGAAAGCGCATAAATTTCAAATTTTGGCAATTTTTTTTTTGATTTTAAAAGGGTTTTTGAAGAACATATTGAAGCTACTACAGTCCAGAATTTAGAGCATTTGGAGCAAAATTAAGCGAGTTATAGCAGAATTAGGGTTTGTACCCTTATTTTTTGAGAAGCCTATATCTCTCTTATTTTGTTGAATCTCTGAAAGATTTTTTGTGGGTTTTTCAATATAATAGTGAAGCTACTATAGTCCAAATTTGAGAACAATTGGAGTAGAATAAAGGGAGTTATTTATAAATTAGGGTTTCCACCAATTTCTCTCTCTAGGCTGTACAATTTTAAATTTCTTCACAATTTTTTCAGGAAAGTGAGATCTTGGCCCTGGTAAGTCACAGTAAAAATTTTAGATTGATTTGATTTGTTTTGTGTGATTTATTACAAAATTATTTTTTCCAATCATGATGGGTCCTTCAACAAGGGGCAAAAAGAATGTTACCACACCGGGAAAAACTCCAGGCAAGGAGGAGGTGGAAAATGAGGATGTTGATCAAAAAGAATATGAAAATATACTTGAACTTATTCATAAAGAAAATAGCAAGATGAAAGGTGAAATCTTGTCCATTATGGGTGAACAAATGAAAGGGTTGGCGAAGTCATGTGATATTGAGAAAATTCTGGAGATACTTTCCAAACATAAGCAGTCACAACACCATGATGTGGAGGAAGAGGATTCTACAAAAGGGAAGGGTGTTTTTGGGTTTGAATCAAATCTCAAGATGGATAATCACACCACTCATTTTATGGCCAGGAATTTCACACCAAAGTTGGATATGCGAAAGTTTGATGGTCAAGATCCTACCAATTGGCTTTGTCAAATGGAGCAATTCTTTGATATCCACCATGTTCCATGTCAACAAAAGGTGGCCATGGCTTCCTTATACTTGGAACCTAATCAATTCATTTGGTACCATTGGCTATGTGAAGAAAAGAAAGAAAAAGGATGCATTGTCACTTGGTCAGTTTTACAAGAAGAACTCATTACTCATTATGGTGAAAATCTTATGGATAGCTACTTCAGCCAAATTACCAAATTAAGGCAAACAGGTATGGTCAAGGATTACATTCATCAATTTCGTACTTTATCTTTAAGAGTGGAAAATGTGTCTACAGAAAATTTGTTGGAGCTATTCATTGGCGGCTTAAAGGATCACATTAAATATGAGGTACGCATGTTCCGTCCAAATTCCATCTCAGATGCAATGATTATGGCAAGGCAAGTAGAGGAAAAATTTATGGTTAATAAAAGGCAAGGTTTTATAAACATAAGAGATAAAAACACTCCTACACAGTCACTTCCATAACCTACTAGGCTAACACCACAACAAATTGAAGAGAAGAGAGCAAAAGGATTATGTTTTAATTGTGATAGAAAATATAGTAGAGGACACAAATGCACTGAAAAGAAATTGTTCTATATTGAAGGGCCAAGTGAGGAAGAAAAAGAGGTACCAATAGTAGAGAGTGACAATGAGATAGAGGAGCAGTCAAGAGATACTCAACCAATCATTTCTTGCCATGCACTTTCAGGTGTTAGTACCCCACAAACTCTCAAGGTAGTGGGTTTCTTAAAGAAAGAAAAAGTAACAGTGTTAATAGACTCAGGAAGCACTCATAACTTCATCAACAAAAAGTTGGCCACTCGTCTAAATTGTTTTATATATCCAGCTCTAGAATTTCAGGTCTTGATTGCAGATGGTGGTACTGTTAGTTGTTCAGGAAAATGCCATAGCATTAAATTATCCATGGGAGATTATCATCTTAATTGTCCAATGTATGCTATCTCAATGGGTGCAGTAGATATTGTTTTGGGAGTACAGTGGCTTACCACTTTGGGAACAATTGAATTGAACTTCCAAGAACTATTCATGCGCTTTCAATCAGAGGGAAGCACAATAAAATTATGAGGGATGCGTGCAAAGTCACCACAGATAGTAAGTTCTTACCAAATGCAAAAGATGTTGAAGAAGGGGGTAGATGGGATGGTAGCCCAATTATTTTCATTAGAAGCATATCACTCAAAGGCTTCTACACCATTGGATCTACAAGCAATTATAGATAAGCACTCTATAGTTTTTGGGGAAATGCCAAAAGGATTGCCTCCTAGGAGAGATCATGATCATGCCATTCAACTAGTACCAGGGAGCCAACCACCCAACATCAGGCCCTACAGATATCCATATGCTCAAAAAAGTGAGATTGAGAAGATAGTTCAAGAGATGCTAGAAGCAGGCATTATCAGGCATAGTCAAAGTGCTTACTCATCTCCTGTGGTAATGGTGTGTAAGAAGGATGAAACTTGGAGGATGTGTCCAGATTACAGGGAGCTTAACAAGTTCACCATAAAAGATAAGTTTCCTATTCCAATAATTGATGATTTGTTAGATGAGCTTAATGGTGCTATTTATTTTACAAAACTTGATCTCTGTTCTGGTTATCATCAAATTAGAATTAGAGATGAGGATGTACATAAGACAGCTTTTAGGACCCATGAGGGCCACTATGAATTTTTGGTAATGTCTTTTGGTCTCATTAATGCACCGTCGACATTTCAAAGTTTGATGAACTCTATCTTCAGGCCATTTTTGAGGAAATTTGTTTTGGTATTTTTTGATGACATCTTAATATATAGTAAAGCATGGGAGGAACACTTGCAACATGTAAATCAAGTGTTGGACATTTTGAAGCAGAATCAGTTGTATGCTAAACCATCCAAGTGTATCTTTGGTGTCAAAGAAGTGGAGTACCTTGGTCACATTGTGTCACATGAGGGAGTCAAGGTGGACCCTCATAAGATCCAAGCAATTGTAGAGTGGAAAATTCCTAAGACCCTTAAGAACTTACGAGGCTTTTTAGGGCTTACAGGGTATTATCGCCGATTTGTAAAGAATTATGGTAGCATAGCATCTCCTCTCACATCCTTGTTAAAGAAGGATGCTTTCCAATGGAATGAAGTGGTGACAAGGGCATTTGAGAAACTAAAGGAAGCCATGTGTACAACTCCAGTCCTAGCTACCCCAGATTTTTCTAAAACATTTGTTGTTGAATGTGATGCTTCAGGACATGGAATAGGAGCAGTACTTATGCAAGAAGGAAAACCCATAGCATTTGAAAGTCGCCAAATCAAAGGTAAGAATTTGTTGAAGCTAGTTTATGAGAAGGAAATGTTGGCTATCTTGCATGCAGTCAAACAATGGAGACCTTATCTAATGGGATGACACTTTAAGGTCAAGATAGATCATGATAGTCTCAAATATTTCTTGCAATAGAGGTTATCATCTGAAGAACAACAAAAATGGGTTACAAAGATGTTGGGATATGACTTTGAGATCATATATAAGAAAGGCAAGGAGAATGTTGTGGCTGATGCTCTATCAAGGCGTGATGAACCCATAGAGTCATTTTTATTTGCCATTTCCATGTTACAAGTAGACTGGGTAAATGAGGCAAGAGAAGAGTGGGAGAAGGACATAGATACTCTAAGGCTCATTGAGAAACTCCAAAAGGAATCAAGTGTGTCTGACAAATTTTCATGGAAAGGAAATATTTTATGGTACAAGGAGAGGTTATACCTTTGCAAGAATTCAACTCTTAAGCTTAAGGTGTTGGAAGAACTACATGCTTCTCCGATAGGTGGGCACTCAGGATTCCTCAAAACTTATAGAATCAAGCAATATTTCTTTTGGGAAGGGCTGAAAGGGGATGTTCAAAAATTTGTAGCTGAATGCATGGTATGTCAACAACATAAAGGGGAGACAGTTAAGACTCCGGGTCTTCTACAACCCTTATGTATCCCAAGTCAAAGGTGGGAGGAGGTATCTATGGGTTTCATCATAGGTTTGCCTAGATCTGAAGGAAAAAATGTCATCATGGTTGTTGTGGATCGTCTCACCAAATATGCTCACTTTTGTGCTTTGGCACAACCATTGGCAGCAAGCACTGTAGCAATAGCTTTTATGAATACTATTCAGAAACTGCATGGGACTCTGAAAGTTATAGTCAGTGATCGTGACCCTATTTTTACAAGTAATTTTTGGACTGACTTGTTTTCATGCTTGGGCACTCAGCTTGCTCGTAGTTCATCATATCACCCCCAGTCAGATGGACAGACAGAAGTGGTCAACAAATGCTTGGAAGGCTATCTCTGTTGTTTTGCTTCAGATAAACAAGAGAGATGGGTGCAATGGCTACCACTAGCAGAATGGTGGTACAACACTTCTTTCCATACTTCTTCCAAGATGTCTCCATTTTTAGCACTATATGGTTACCACCCACCATCAATCATCTCTTCATTGCGGGTACAACCAAAGGTTCACACAGTCGAAGAACACATCCATCATCAGCAAGAGGTATTGGCTAGTCTTCGAGAGAACTTGGCAATGGCACAAAACAGAATGAAGCAACAAGCTGATCAACACCGTAGTGAAAGAACTTTTGAAGTGGGAGATTGGGTCTTTGTGCGACTACAACCATACAAGCAAATGTCTCTAAAACAACAACATAAAGCTAACAAGCTGGCACCCAAGTACTATGGTCGTTATAAGGTGTTGCAGAAGATTGGCAATGTAGCATATAATTGGAGCTTCCCATATCAACAAAAATTCATCCAGTTTTTCATGTTTCCTGCTTGAAGAAGGTTATTGGGAATAAAGTGGTAGCACAGACTAAGTTACCTGAGCTTGATGAAGAGGGAAGAATAGTTGTGGATCCTGAGAGAATTATTCAAACATGCACCAAGAAGCTGAGGACAAGGGAAATCATAGAATATCTAATTAAATGGAAGAACTCTCCAGTTGAGGAAGCTACATGGGAGAATGAAGAATTCATGCAAAAGTATCCACATTTGGTCAGCATTGAGGACAATGCTTCTTTGAAGAGGGGGGGCATGCTACGCCCTTAATCCTATAGTGTGTATAGGGTTATGAATAGTTAGCTTGTGGCTATCTTAACTCTTAATTAAGTCATATTATCATTAGTTTATTGTTATTTAGTTGTTTAGGTCGGCCTAAGGCTTATATAGGCCCATCTAAGTCAACCTAGGTGATATCCTAGGCATAAATAGGTATATATAGGAGGTAGTGAGTCTTATTTCATCATATTCAGTATTGTGTTCTCATTGAAGACTATTGGAGGTATCCCCCTCGAAGTAGTTTTGGAGGTTGCCCCCTCGAAGTGGCATATTATTATCAAGTGTTTGCAGCATATTTACTATTATATTCAGATATTGTGCAAGTTGTTTCATTACAATATCTAATGAATGTACACTTTTTAGCCTTTGGATCCAACTTAGATCACTTTTCCTTGGGCACATGAACAAAAGCCTCACAACCAAAAACCCTTAAATGTGAAACAAAAGGTTTCTTACTTGTCCACACTTCATAAGGTGTCAAATCAAGAGCCTTACAAGGAGATCTGTTTATCAAGTACCAAGTAGTACACACAACCTCTGCCCAAAAGCATTTATCCAGCTGTGCATCACTAAGCATACTTCTGGCCCTTTCCATAATTGTTCAGTTCATCCTTTCTGCAACACCATTCTGCTGTGGTGTATACGGAGTTGTCTTTTGTCTGATTATACCTGCATGCTTGCAAAACTCATCAAATTCCTTAGAACAATATTCCCCTCCATTGTCAGATCTTAATATTTTTATCTTTAAACCTGATTGGTTCTCTACTAAGACATTGAATTCCTTAAACTTAGTGAAAACTTCATATTTATGCTTCATAAAATAAATCCATGTAAATCTAGATACATCATCAATGAAGGTTACAAAATAACAAGATTTTCCAATAGATTCATTATCCACAGGTCCAAACACATTCGTATGAATAATTTCTAACTTCTCTTTTGCTCTATTTCTTCCTGAAGGAAATGATTTTCTGTTTTGTTTACCAAACACACAATGCTCACAGAAATCAAAGTGCTCATCAAAATAGGAGAAACCATCCAACAAATTTTTATTTTTAATAGTTTTCAGTACATTATTGCTTGTGTGGCCCAATCTACGGTGCCACAACATACAAGTGTTTTCAGAAGCCTCAGATACATAGGAGGCATTATAAATTATAGTGGTGTCAAGCTTGAATAGGCTTCCGAATATCTTCCCCTTTGCTACCACCAAGTTCCCTCTCACTAATCTGCAGCCATGCTTATCAAATGTCACATGCATTCCCAAATCATTCAACTTCGAAACTGAAATCAGATTTCTAGCTAATCTAGGAACATGCAAAGCACCAAGGAGGGTTTTAATCCTCCCATCACTGAAACACAACAATACCTTTCCTTTCCGAACAATCGGATATGTAGAGTTGTCACCAAGGTAGATATTACCTCCATCATATTCTTCATATGTGGAGAACCATTCCTTATGCGGGGTCATATGAAATGAGCATTCGGAGTCAACCAACCAATTTTCATCAGAAATAACATTACATGCAGAAAGTAAAACTTCTTCACCTGCATTTGAGGACTTATCCGAAGCACTCTTCCATTGTTTCTTAAGGTTTCTGTACTCCTTCACATGCCTCCTTTTACTGCAGTTCCAACACTTAACTATGTTCTTTTTACCAGGCATCTTAGACCGGCCCTTGGACTTGTCCTTAGCCCATTTCTAATCTCCTTTAGGTCCTCTTTCCTTAGACCTTCCCCTAACACGAAGTGCATCCCCTGAACTATCTGAACTCTTCTTTCTCAATTCCTGTGACAGTAGCACTGAAACAAGAGCATCCAACTTCAGATCCGCAAGGTTAGCAGTGATAGCAAGGATAACATTCTCCCAAGACTTAGGTAAAGAACAAAGAAGTAAGATACATTTATCTTCCTCACTAAATTCAACATCTACTGAATCAAGCTAACTCACCAACAAATTAAAAGAATTTAAATGCTCTGCAACTGACTCATCCTCTTTCATTTTTAAAGAAAACAACTTCCTTTTTAAATAAAGTTTATTTACCATACTCTTGGCTTGATAGATCTCACCCAACCCTTTCCACAACTTGTATGCAGTCTCTTCCTTTTCGACATTTAATAGGACAGAGTCTGAAAGACACAACTGGATGGTTCCTCGTGCCTTCTTGTCCAGTCTATCCCACTCATCTTGAGAGACATTGTCAAGTTTCTTTTTTTTTTGGACAGCTAACCATTGGTTTCTTTCTTCCAACAAATCTTCTATTTTCAGCTTCCACAACTCATACCCCATTTCGTTGAATTTCTCAATGTCCAAACGAGAGGTTGATGCTATGGTGGATGCAGCCATAATAACAACACAAGATCTGCAAAACAAACACAACCAAATCTCCCATTTAGCTACAGCTTCCACACTACCACCCAAGAGTCAAATATGGCCAGGCTCTGATACCAAATGTTAGAAATGAAAGCAACACTACTTCAATGGAAATCTGATTCAAGATAAATTTCAGCAATCTTTAACTATGTGTTATTAATGAAGATTGTAACACAGAAACAAAACTATGCTTCACAGAAATGCAAAATCAGAAATATGAACACATAACACAATGTTTAACATGGAGAAAACCCTTTCGGGTAAAAAACTCCACACAAGAAAGAGGCCCAATGTTTTTATTAATCTGAAAATGATTTACAATACAACAACACTTCAACTCTCTCCACCAGTCTTCAATCTGATAGCATTCTGGCAACACCTGAGTACCTAAAATCTGTATTGCAGCAACTAATACATGGAAAATACTTATAGAAACATTTTCTAACTCATCTTAGGCATTCACCTTCTCTCTCCTAAGATTCTCCAACCTGTAAACATTAATTACCATCTTACAAGCATCTTACACTTGTCGAAAAATAGCCATGCAAAGGTTGGGTGCCCAAGACTAAATCTAGCCTCTTACAACATCTTATGATGCATCATAACCATCATAGATTCCAGCAAAAGAGTATCTTTCCAAGATAGGAACCTTGGGCTAAATATAGAAAATATACAACTAACATATCCGTCATATGCGTCATAGAATCTCAGAATCTTATGACAACTTACAACTGTCATAGATTCACTCACCAAACATTATGACAGTTGTCATACATGCCAAAAATAGTATATTCCTCAAGGGAGCACGCCTATCCTCATTTACCATGAGTTTTTACATTTGCCAATAGTAAAAGTCACTCCGTAACTATCGCCAGTAACTTCGAAATTACAACTGTCAATGAGACTACCTCATTCCCTTATGGGTAATTACATATAACAAATAATAAATGGAATAAAATACAATATTGAAATTTACAAGATTAATGGCACCTTATTCCAACACTTGCTAGCTCGTGATCCACGAAGAACATCTTTGTACAACCCTTAGCGACAAAGAAAGCTAGTGTTTGTGTCATGTTCTCTTTATGATTGCTTTTCCTTTCCTTACTAATATATATGATGTGTTACTTGACTTACATGCTCTTGTATTCTTTGTGTTTGCTTCGTACATATACTTGCATGTCTTCGTGTGTCTACTTCATGTATGTTGTATGTCACTTCATGTATGATGTGCATGCTTCGTGTTTTATGTGTATTCATTGTTGTAGGCTTTGTGAATACTCCATGTATGTGTGAATTATGTTGGATATCTGATATGTATGTGATCTCTCCTTGCCATGCTTTGTATACCTTTGGAATCCTAAGCTTGGGGGCTTTCATAGTTCTCAACTTGGTGTCATTCTAATGGCTTCAACATTCTAGCAAGGAAGTTTTCTTTTCTCCATACTTTATTGTGCGTATGAATGTAAGATCATACCCACTCTAAAGTGGGGGTTAAATGTTAGTTCATAAACTATCAACACCAATGATTTACACTAGGTTTAGCACCCTTATGAATTGACAGACAAACTCTTATTGAGAAAGACTAGATTCTAAAGCACAAACTGATCCCAATTGTCATTATCTAGGTGCAAACCTTGAAAGGACCTCAAACACCTAGACACTAGCGCCCGATCTCTAGTGTCCCTGAATTTTGCAAAAATAAAGTTTGGGTGGCCTTGGATATTGACCTTGTTACCTTGGGTATTGTACTTTGTCAACTTTGCTCAAAAGGTTTTCTCAAAAATGAGTAGATATGCATATATAAAGAATTTTATTCCTCCCATTTGAACTAGGTGGAAAAATAGATGAAAGATATTAAGAAAAGTGTTATTGAAGTGATGAAAGCTCTAATGTGAATATTATGTAAATTATGTGATGCTCTCTATTGCAGGTTTCTAACATTCATTGCAAATTTCAAGGGATGCTCCTTCCTTCATCTCCATCCTTATGGCAATCTTGAGTCATCCCACTAGGGTTTGTGTTGTGGTAATGGTACTTTATTACATCATTGCTTTCATTATTGATTTTTCCTTTGTCCTCCAAGGACACATGCTCTCTCATCATCATCTTGGCTATTATGGAGGTGGAAACACTGTTCATGGGGTTTGACTAAGGCAATCCCCTAAAATGACCCAAACCTTTCCCTCTTTATGTTTTACAAATTCTAGAAGATCCTCAGGAACAAGTGTGCAAGAACCAGGAGCTAATTGACAAATGTGAACCCCGACTCTGGATAAACCTTGTAATCTAGGAAGAAACCTTAGAACACTAGCACTCGGTCAACTTTGTCCAGTTAAATTTGCCCTAAATTTAGGTAGTGGCCCCTAACAGCTCTGCTCTACTCATTTCAACTCCAATTTCCCCGGTCTTCAGATTTGTAAGGTACAATTTCTCTGTTTTAGCATATTTTCATTATAAACTCTAGATCTAAGTCAAATTGATTCAATCCATTAGAAATACAACAAAGGAATAGAACCCCCTATAGCTTGGCTCTCCTTCAAGACTGTAGTCAAGCTCGGTTTGTGTTCCAATGTTTGATTGAAAGGATCGACCTAGATAAATGACTAGTGATTAGGCCCTTCTTTTCCATTAAATAACTATAATAGAGTATTAGGCTTCATACCTTTCATGGAGATCAACATTCCTCAATTCTAGAGGAAAATTGACAACATAACCTTGCAAGAAAAATGCTTAATTATTCCATTTCAAGCCCTCAATATATAGAGTCAAGGAGGCCCTAAAAACCACCATAAGACATTACCATGGGCCCAAACATGGTCCCAAAAACCATGGTAAAAATGTTCATGACCCACTACAAGAGAGTAACCTTCAAAATAGAATGTAACTCCCCACATAAGCATCTTTGAACTCCACTAGACAAGTTTGCATATGTAACTCCCAAGCACTCCCCCATGAAGCACTAATTATACCCACATGTCATATGATAATAGAAGATGCTCTTACAAGTCCATTATGTAAACCCCTCATCAATGCCTCATTATAATAATATTTCCAAGTCCCTAGCCCCTGACTAGTAAATAATTACATATGTCTACATCCTCACATGGGTGTTAGATTTTTCCACTACATGATTCTTGAAGATACATAAATTATTTATCTGTCTACAAATAATTAAGTTACAATAGACCTTAAGATATACAAGGTGAATAGCAAACCTAATCTTAACATTATCCCACTTGATATTCACGTTGTAAAACTATAAGGGGCTGCAACAAAATGAACCAACCACTAGGGATAGAATGTTTATAGCCTCAACCAACTCCTCTATGCTCATAGGCTCAACAAAGAAACCCACAACATCCATCAAGTGACAATTGGGAAAATATGTCTCAACCTTGCATTCCTAATGTTCATTTTAATATTTTTGGTATTTATTCACTATTTCATGTCTATTGTGTATTTTATCTTCTTGTGGGAGAGTTGGCATCCCATTTGGAGGTGATGTAATATTCATCTTTAGTGGATTTTTTCCTCACATGAGGAAGTAGGCATCCCACTTTGAGGTGGCATAGTTTAGCCATGCATCATCATCTTGTGGAGAACTGTAAGATCATTATGAATATGACAAATTCTTATTATACGTAAGAGCATAGTAAGAGGGAGTTTACATTAGAATATTGACTAGCATTATGATAGGTGTGGACACTTGTCATGGAGTATCTTTTTGTATTGGTAATGAATACAAATTGGGGTGCCCAAGATGGGTGGTCAAATATGAAAGATTATGACATTGTAAGGTATGTAAGGAATTTGCTAAAAATAGCTAGGAGGACCAAGACCAAGAAGGGGGCATTGGAATTTGAACCCAAGCTTTGGACACCATACTCCTTATGCTTTTGCAAATAGTTTTCCTAAACCATTCATGTTTTCTAGTTTTCTCATCTCCTATAAATTGGTGCTTGGAGTTGTAGTTTGTATGAGTTAATTTATAGGAACTATAATGTTACTGAAATCACTCTAGACTTAAATGTTGGTGATACTCTTGTAAATGCTTGCTTTGAAACTATGTTATAACCATATTATTTATTAAATAATACATAGGGCTACTTTGGAGTGTGGGTTTTTTTCTCTTGAACGAGTTTTCCCCATGTACACCCATGTTATGGTATATTGTTTATTTTATGTTTGTGTTTATACTTTTTGTAATTGTAAAAATTAAAAATTTGCACAATACTCTCCTTATAATATTAATGTAGGAAGATATTCATGTACCTTTCTTCCTTTTAGCTGGTATTAGAGCTTGATCACCTCAAATTCTAGGTGTTGGGTAGAGGGTTTTTTGTACTAATCTTCATTTGAGTGGGAGCTTGCATATAGTGGGTTTTGATCTTATTGCAAGAAGAGAAGGAAAGTGATCAATAATAGGTATGGAGAGGTTTATTGGCACTAATTTTGAGTTGAGAAAAGTCAAAATGGAAGATATGCACTCGTAGATAGAGATCTATGGGTTACAATATTTGGCATGAAACCAAATGATAAAAATAAGAAGTCTAGGAATTGATGGATAGAAAGGCAAAGGATCTTATTAGAATCTATTTGGAAAATTTATTGTTATTGAATGCTCATGAGGAAACCACTGCAACAAATCTTTAGAATAAATTAGGAGATTTGTATCAAGATAAATCTCTTGTTAACAAACTCTTTATGAGAAAGTACACCCTCAAAATGGAGGATGGTGGATCCATGGCCCAGCTGAACTCTGTTGGAATAAAAATGGAGGATCATTGTAGATTTTATTGTGTTCTTTGCCAGATTCATTGGACCACCTTGTTATGACCATTGGAAGAAATACCACTAAGTTGAAAATGGATGAGGTGGTTGCATCATTGCTTTCCGAAGAGATGCAAAGAAAGACTTTTGAATCGACCAAGGAGGCTTTAGCTATTCATGGAAGACCAACAGAAAAAGGAAAGAAGAAGGACAATAAGCAAGATAAGTCAATATAAATCTTGTGAGAGATCCAAGTCTCTTGGTAAGTCCAAGGATAAATATTGGAACTACAACTAGCTGGCCATTTTCATAAAAATTGTGAAGAGGAGAAGAACAAGAAGAAAAAGAATGATTCTGATGATAAGTTTGATAAATCCTCCCAAGATAATAATGATGACTTTGTCATGGCCTTGGCTACACATGCATCACAAGGTGCATGGTTGATTGACTCTAGTGCATCTTTTCACATGACCTCACATCAAGATTGGTTTGCACAATATGAATGAATTTGATGGTGGGAAGGTGTACCTTGGAGATGATTCTCATCTAAAGATTGTTGGCTATGGAAGAGTTTTATATTATTCCCAAATGGATGAGTGAAGGGGATTAATGGTGTTCTACATATCCCTAGATTGGCACAGAACATACTTTCTATAAGTAAATTGAATGATGTGCGTATGTAGGTTATTTTCTTGAGTGAAGGGTGCAAGATGGTCAACGGATCTGTGCTTGCTAAGGGTGTTCATATTAGCACTTTGTTTTATCTAGATACACATATTTTAGTGTAATAATTCTTCCATTATTATAATGAATAGATATTTAGAATCTTCACCTTCACAATTGGAACCAACTACAAATAGGAGTGTTGCATCCACTTCTGATGGTCATGCTTTTTTGGTACCTAAGGATGCTCATGCTTTGGAGACAAAACTTCTAGGAAAGAAAACAATGTTTTGGCACTAGAGGTTTGATCACATTGGTGGGAAGGGTCTACGAAAGAAAGAAAAGAAAGATATTTTCAACTACCCCCAAATACCAAGAAAGTTGAACCAGAAGCCCACAAAGGACCTAAAGAATAGATCTTAGATAGTATATAAGAATAGATAGATCCTCCACCTCAACTTTTAAGGATGTTTACTCAGTAAATATGACAACTAGATAGGCATACTCCTTATTGGAGATGTAGTTTATCTTTGATTACTAACACTGATGAGCCTAGGACTATAAAGGAGGCTATGGGTATGAATGATTTAGATTCTTAAAAAGTGGCCATGGATGAGGAGATGGTTGTGTTAAATAAAAATGATACATGGGATCTAGTACCTTGCTTGATGGACATAAACACATTGAATACAAATGGGTGTTCAAGAAAAAAATTAGTTTAGATGGTAGTGTTGAGAAGTACAAAGAAATATTAGTTGTGAAGGGATATTCTCAGGTCAAGGGAATTGATTATGGTGAGATTTGTTGGGAAACGAGGTGTCTCAACCTTGCTGCACATTTCCCGTTATAGTTATTTTTATTTAATATTTTCCTACAGCTGTTACACATTGTCGATGCCTTCAAAATTGGTTTATTAGGTGTCAAAAAATGCCCACATGGTAGTATATTATGGAAGGCCTATTTTTAGGCGTATTATGACAGATTCTATGACATATGTAAGGGTCAAAAATTGGGGATTTCATTTTGGACGTGAGAGCTTATTTTGGGACTAGAATCTTGGCTGAAGAGCCTCAGACATGGTTTTGTAAAACCATAGGTGGTTTCTTATATAGCTAGAAGTCTATAAATTGGACGCTTGAGGAGTTGTTTGCATAGTGTGTGTTTGCAGGTATTGTTATGCTGTCGGAATGCTACTGGAATTCTTCCAAAGTTGTTTACTGGTGATACTCCTGTAATGATTTGGTTTACATTGAGCAGTCTTTTGGAGTGTGGGGTTTTTCACCCGAAAGGGTTTTCCCCACGTATATCTAGTGTTTTGTGTTTTATTGTTTATTTCATGTTTTGAATGTGTTGCTGGAATTTCTGTAGCTGTTAGATTAGATTTAAAGTTTTGCATATTGTCTCTCCTCAAGATTGGTGTAGGAAGTTGTTTCCACTACTTTAACTTCCTTACAAGTCGTATCAGAGCCTAATAACCTTTGGTTTTAGTTGTGGGTTGTTGGGTTTTTTGTGCTAATCAAGGTTTGAGTGGGAGCTTGTGCAGAAGATACTTTGTGATCTTGTTGTATGCTTCTTTAGATGGCGAGCACATCTGGGAGGATTGAGGTAGAGAAGTTTTCTGGCATGAACTTTGAAATGTGGAAGCTGAAGATGGAAGATCTGTTGATTGACCGGGATCTATGGGATGCAGTGGATGAAAATGTCCATAGGCCTGTGGATCCAGATTTCACTGTAGAATATGATATAATGGATAGAAAAGCTAAAGGTCTCATAAGATTGTGCCTTGCCTATTCGATTATGATAAATGTCCATGAAGAACCCACTTCAAAGAAGCTTTGGAAGAAGTTGGGTGAGATATATCAAGCTAAATCTCTAGTGAATAAGATTTTCTTGAGGAAGAAGTTGTATTCCTTGAGAATAGAAGGTGGATGAATTTCTGAGCATCTAGAAACATTTAATATGTTGGCGATTCAGTTGACCTTGGTTGGGGTTAAAATGGATGAGGAAGAAAGGTGCCAAATTTTGCTGTGTTTACTGCCAGACTCATGGGACACCCTAGTTATGGCTATTGGGAGCACTACAGTCGTCTTGATGATGGAGGATGTTGTTGGTTCTCTACATTCTGAAGAGATGAGAAGGAAGGTCTCTTTAAATTCCAAAGAGGCTTTGAGTGTTCGAGGAAGACAAAAAGAATGAGGCAAAGATGAGAAGCAGCGTGGCCGTTCCAAGTCCAAGAATAAGGGGAGATCAAAATCTCCTGGTAAGTCAAAGGCAATATGCTGGAATTGTGGAAAATCTGGACACTTCTAAAAGGAATGTAAAGAAAAGAAGAAAAAGAAGAAGAAGAAGCAAGATTCTGACTCTGAGTCTGAAAAGGAATATGGGGATGCCTTTATTGCAGCTTTGGCCACACGTGTAGGTGATAATGCATAGTTGATAGACTCAGGTGCATCTTTCCACATGACTCCTAATAGAAACTGGTTTAATAAGTATGAAAACTATAATGGTGGTAAGGTGTATTTGGGTGATAATTCTTTCCTTGACATTGTTGGCCGTGGTAGTATGCATGTGAAATTTTTTGATGGTAGAGTTAGACAATTTGATGGTGTCTTACATATCCCAGGACTAGCAAGAAATTTATTATCTATTAGCAAGCTAATAGATGTGGGTGTGCATGTATAGTTTTCTGAAGCAGGTGTCAAAATAGTGAGAGGTGCTATGGTGATAGCAAGAGGAAGCAGATTGGGTACATTGTACCAGCTTGATGCATGTATGGTTGAGTGCAATAGCACTTTTGATAAAATTAAGCCAGAAACTACTTTGCTGAAAAAAGAGATGGTTTCCTCTTCTGCGGATGGTCGTTGCTTCTAGATACCTAAGGGTGCCTTGTCTACCGAATCAAAGTTTCCTATAGAGAAGACCATGTTATGGCACCAAAGGCTTGGCCACATTGGAGATAAGGGTTTGAAATCCTTGAAAAATAAGAACCTTGTTGAAGGTTTGAATGATTTCAATCTAGAGTTTGATTTTTGTGAACACTATATTTATGGCAAACAGAACCACGTTCAGTTTTACTCATCTTCTCATAAGTCTTCATGTATTTTGGATCTAATCCATTTGGATGTATTTGGTCTTGTTGATGTTGCTTCTATTGGTAAATCAGTTTATTATGTTACTTTCATTGATTCTTTCAGTAGGAGAACATGGGTATGTTTTTTAAAGAGTAAATATGAAGTTTTTAGTGGTTTTAAGGAGTTCAAGGCTATGGTAGAAACTCAGACTAGAAAGAAAATTAAATGTTTGAGGACTGACAATGGTGGTGAGTACTGTTCTATAGATTTTGATATATTCTATACAGATTGCAGGATTAAAAGACAAAAGACAACTCTGTACTCTCCTCAGCAGAATGGAGTTGCTGAAAGAATGAACAGGATGTTGATGGAGAAGGCTAGGAGCATGTTGAGTGGAGTTGGTCTAGAACAAAAGTTTTGGGCTGAAGCTATTGCCACTGCTTGTTATTTGATAAATAGATCTTCTACATCAACGCTTGTTGATAAAACGCCAATGGAAGCATGGTCGTGGAAAAAGCCTTCACTTAGACATCTGAGAGTTTTTGGTTGTGAGGCATATGCACATGTGCTTAAGGAGAAGAGAAAAAAGTTGGATTCTAAGGTTGTCAAATGTATCTTCATCGGCTACGACTATGGTGTGAAAGGATACAAGCTTTGGACCCTGTTGCACATAAGGTAATTTATTCTAGAAGTGTTGTTTTTAGAGACACTAAATCTTCTCCTATTACTTTTCAGTCAGAATAGCATAAAGAAGTTGAACAGAAAAAAGATGTGATTCAACTTCCTTCTATGCCTGAGGAAGATGAATCGAAGCCCCAAGATAGACAAGAAGTTGAGGAGAGCTCATCAAGCTCTAAATCTTTAGAAGAGGGTGAAGAGGAGGAAGAAGTGGAAGAACCTCCACCTCATCTTGTTCAAAGGTCTACAAGGCATAAGCAACCACCTGAAAGGGATGGGTATTCACCTGATGATTAGAAGTGTATATTTTCTTTGAATACTAACATTGATGAACTGAGATCTGTGCAAGAGGATTTGGGTATGAATGATGTAGAGTCCTGGAAAGTTGCCATGGATGAAGAGATGGTAGCCCTTGAAAGAAATGATACATGGGACCTTGTACCTTTTCCTGAAGGACGTAAACCTGTTGGATGTAAATGGGTCTTTAAGAAAAAGATTGGTTCAGATGGAAATGTTGAAAAGTATAATGCACGGTTGGTTGCGAAGGGATACTCTCAGGTTGGGGGTATTGATTATGGTGAGATTTTTTCTCCTATTGCTAAAATGACATCCATTCAGTTTTTATTATCTATTGCAGTAGCTTATGACCTAGAGGTTGAACAAATGGATGTGAAAACTGTTTTCCTTCATGGTGATTTGGAGAGAGAAATCTATATGACATAGCCAAAGCACTACGTGGTAAAATGTAAAAGTAAGTTGGTTTGTAAGTTAAAGAAATCTCTGTATGGCCTTAAACAAAGTCCTAGGATGTGGTACTAGAAATTTGATACTTATGTGTTGAGTTTGAGATTTGTGTAGTCTAAATCTAATCACTATGTATATTTTAAATCTGATGGTGATCATTTCCTGGTAATTGCTTTATATGTTGATGACATGTTGTTTATTGGGAAAGGCAAAGGTTTGATTGTAGAATTGAAATCTCAGCTCTTTGCAAAATTTGAAATGAAAGATCTTGGTGCAGCAAAACACATACTTGGGATGGAGATCAGAAGAGATCATGAGAATAGAAAGCTATGGCTTGGCCAGAGTAAGTATGTTTGTTCAATTTTGCAAAGGTTTAATATGCAGGATTGTAAACCACTTTGTGTTCCTGTTACATTGGGAACAAAGCTCTTTATTTCACAATGTCTTACATCCCCATCAGAGATGGAAGACATGAGCAGAGTGCCTTACCAGAGTGCAGTTGGAAGCTTAATGTATGCTATGGTCTATACAAGACCAGACATTGCCCAAGTAGTGGGAGTTCTTTCTCGTTATATGTCTATTCCTGGAAGAGTGCATTGGGATGTAGTTAAGAGGGTCTTCAGACATTTGCGGGGTACAACAGAGTACTCTATTTGTTTTCATGGTACAGGAGATCAACAGTCCTTGAGTATTCACAGTTTTGTGGATTCAGACTGGGCTGGTGATGTCGATAGTAGAAGGTCCACCAGTGCATATGTGTTTACTCTTAATGGTGTTGCAATTAGTTGGATGAGCAAGCGACAGGCTATGGTTGCTTTGTCCACTACTGAGGCAGAGTACATGGCAACTACTCATGCCTGTAAAGAAGCCATTTGGCTGAAGCGTTTGTGTTTAGATATTGGATTGAAACAGGGTGCAGTTACAGTTTATTGTGATAGTCAGAGTGCAATTTTCCTTGTGAAGAACCTAAATTTTCATGCTAGGACCAAACACATTGATATTCAGTATCACTTCATGAGAGATATGGTCTATGATGGCAAGGTGAATCTAGAAAAGGTAGAGACTGTGGTGAATGTTGCAGATGCATTAACTAAGCCCGTAAGCGTAACAAAATTTAGGTGGTGTTCCAAGTCTATGGGCCTTTTGGCCCCTAGCAGTTGATCCATGATGATGTTATTCCCCTGACCCTTGCAAGGTATTCGACAAGTGGGAGAATGTTGGGAAATGAGGTGTCTCAACCTTGCTACACATTTCCCGTTATAGTTATTTTTATTTAATATTTTCCTACAACTGTTACACATTGTCGGTGCCTTGAAAATTAGTTTATTAGGTGTCAAAAGATGCCCACATGGTAGTATATTATGGAAGGCCTATTTTTAGGCATATTATGACAGATTCTATGACATCTGTAAGGGTCAAAAATAGGGGATTTCATTTTGGACGTGAGATCTTATTTTGGGACTAGAATCTTGGTTGAGAAACCTCGCACATGGTTTTGTAAAACCATAGGTGGTTTCTTGTATAGCCAGAAGTCTATAAATTGGAGGCTTGAGGAGTTGTTTGCATAGTGTGTGTTTGCAGGTATTGTTATGCTATCAAAATTCTTCCAAAGTTATTTACTGGTGATACTCCTGTAATAAACTTGCTTTGCAAGTGTATGTAATCTTGTTATTGGATTTGGAATACATTGGGTAGGCTTTTGGAGTGTGGGGTTTTTCACCCGAAAGGGTTTTCCCCACGTATATCTAGTGTTTTGTGTTTTATTGTTTATTTCATGTTTTGAATGTGTTGCTAGAATTTCTGTAGCTGTTAGATCAGATTCAAAGTTTTGCATATTGTCTCTCCTCAAGATTGGTGTTAGAAGTTGTTTCCGTTACTTGAACTTCCTTACAAGATTTTCTCCCTAGTTGCTAGCTTGACATCAATTTAGTCTCTATTATCTATTGCTACAATGTATGATCTTGAGGTTGAGTAGATGGATGTGAAGAGAACTTTCCTTCATGGTAATTTAGAGGAAGACATTTATATGTTACAACCATAACACTAAATTGAAAAAGGTAAAGAGCATTTGGTTTGTAAGTTGAAGAAATATTTGTATGGTCTTAAGCAATCTCCTAGGATGTGGTATAAATTTTTTGATTCATTTGTGTTAGGTTTGGGATTTCTTAGATTCAAATTGGAATCATTTTCTCAATATTTCTTTATATGTTGATGATATGTTGTTTTCAGTAATGGGAAGGGTTTGATTTGTGAATTGAAGTCTCAACTTTTAGCATAGTTTGGGATGGGCTTAGGGGTAGCTAAGTGCATCTTAGGGATGAAGATTAGAAGAGATAGAGATTAAAAAAACTTTGGTTGGGATAGAGTAAGCATGTGAACCCAGTGTTAGAGAGATTCAAGATGTCAACTTGCAAGCCATTGTGTGTTCCTGTTACGATGGGGACAAAGTTATCAGTTAAGTAGTGTCTGAATTCTCATAGTGAGATAGAGGATATGAGTAGAGTACCTTATGCTAGTGTAGTTGGGAGTTTGATGTATGCTATGGTCTGCATAAGACCCAACATTGCCCAATTAGTAGAAGTCCTTAGCCAATTCATGGCTAATCCTGAATGAGTACATTAGGATGCATTAAAGAGGGTCTTTAGATATTTGCAGAGTACTTCTAAGTATTCCATATGTTATCATGGTTATCCTATAGGGGATTGACATTTGACATGTATTCATGGATATGTGGATTTAGATTGGGCTAGATATGTTGATATCAAGAGATCCACAAGTGGATATATTTTTACTATGTTTGGGGTTGCTATTAGTTGGATGAGTAAGTGAAAAGATGTGGTCACTTTGTCCATTACAAAATTGGAGTACAAGGAAGCTACTCATGCTTGTAAAGAATCCATCTAGCTTAAGAGATTGTTTAGATGTGGGGCTAGATGCAAGATGTATTATATTTTTATGTGACAGTCAGAGTGCCATATGTCTAGCACAAAACCTGAATTTCCATGCGAGGATGAAGCACATTGATATCTAGTATCATTTTGTTTGTGACATGGTAGAGGATGGGAGGGTGATGCTAAAGAAGGTTGATACTTTGATAAATTTTGTAGGTTCTTTGACAAAACCTATGAGCACATATAAGTTTAGGTAGTCTAGTGAATCTATGGGCCTCACGACTCCTTGAAGTTAGATTTTAGTGTTGCTATATTTCCATTTTTCTCTTGCAATATGTTAGAAAAGTGGGAGAATGTTGGGAAAAGGTGTCTCAACCTTGCATTCCTAATGTTTGTTTTAATATTTTTTTGTATGTATTCACTATTTCATATATTGTGTATTTTATCTTCTTGTGGGAGAGTTAGAATCCCATTTGGAGGTGGCATGAAATTAGTTTTTAGTGGACTTTGTCCTCACATGTGGAGGTAGGCGTCCCACTTTTAGGTGGCATAGTTTGGCCATGTGTCAGCATCTTGTGGAGTTGTGAGATCATTATGAATATGGTAGATTCTTATGATGCATAAGAGCATGTAAGAGTGAGGTTACATTGGAATCTTGACTATCATTATGACATGAGTGAACACTTGTCATGGAGCATGATTTTGCATTGGTAATAAAGACAAATTGGGGTGCCCAAGTTGGGTGGTCAAATATGATAGCTTATGACATTGTAATATGTGTAAGGAATTTTCTATAAATAGCTAGGAGGACCAAGACCAAGAAGGGGGCATTGGAATTTGAACCCAAGCTTTGGGCACTGTTGATGCATAAATATGTGGGTTTAATCTAGCAGTAACATGGGAAACTCTGAAATGTGGGAATGCTTCTCAGAGTGACCTTCAGGTTTTAAGGAAGCTGGCTCTTCCATTCTTCAATGGGGGTTTGGGAAAAAGTTTAGAAAGAAAAACTAGATTGCAGAAATAAATGCCTATATCTAAGGCAATCCACTGGATTTGAAATTGTAACTAGTTGTACATTGTTTAAACTTTGAAAGATTTAACTGGAATCAAAGAGCAAAATGCATGGTTGATTACACAGTTTAAGAAACATGCTTAACATAGTAAAAGAAAACATAAAACTTAAAGAAACGAGATCGAGAAATACCCAGATATGCACAGAACAATATTCTCATTTATTTGAATGATATCAATTACAGAGGCTGAAATTTGCTGCACAAAATAACTATTACATTCTCATAAAAGAAATAATTGCTAAGGCAAGAAGGAAAAATCTCTATCTGCTGTTCTAAAACTCTGTTATGTCTATGTGGAACTGTGAAGAACTCTGGAACCCCCCTAAAACTAACCCAGATTTGGCTTCTTTATAGCCCCAAAAACCCAACAAAATATATCAACAACCTCTCTGAAAATCTGCAACTAACTCCCTGAAATCTGGCATAAATCTGGCAAAATGCAACTGCAATGGGACTTTGCAACTTAAAATCTTAACTGAACTAGCGATATCTATGGTTTCCATGGCTGAAAATATCATGTGGCATGAAGAAAATAAAGCTCCCGCCGCTCTCCATTTTACTTGCCGGTGAAGATAAAGTGGCTGCATAAAACTTTTGGGTTTCACTTTTGTTGTTTCTCGTGAAGAGTTAAAAAAACCTTCATAAGTCTTTATAAAGCCTTAGCTTTATATAGTTGGGACCCACGGTTTAATAAAAGACTACTTATTTACTTTCCTTTCACCCATAGCCTTTTATATGAAACTTAAAAAACAAAGTATCTAGTTGTAAGTGACGGGCCCCACCTCAAGTTTCATTAATAAAAAGACTCTTATCTTTATAGACTCTCATGACTCTTGTTGGTGCTTATGAAAATGAAATAAAACATTTAATTATCTATGCTCGGACTGCCCCACGTGGCCTTTTCTGGTGCAAGCTTTCATTGTTCTCTCTTCTTCCACAGCTGCCACTTGGCTTTATCCGCTACCTTTTCTTATTGCTTCATTAGTTTCCTTGAAATGTATTCGGGTACCTCCACATGCATCACTTTGGTGCATCTTTCTTAGCTTCTTCAACTGCCGTTGATTCTTATTTGCATCCACGGTGGCCATAGCTTTTATAAATCTCTATTCTGTAGCTTTGTATTATGCCTGGCACCTTCTCGTCTCCCGGCAAGCTTCTGTTTCACTGGGCATTAAAACCCCTTATTCTGTGCCCCTATATTCCTTTACTCTATAGGCAGCGATGACCATTGTGTTATGCTTCTGTGGCTGCATTCAAAATGAGATCCTACGTTGGAGTACAAGAGTTATGCCTTTAAACTTTGCCATGACTGCATCTTCACTCTATTGGTGCATACCCTTTCAACCTGTGAACCATCATTTGATGAGGCCGTGCATCATTCTTCTAGGGTAGCACCTTGCTCTGTTTGAATGTCTGCAATGCCATTATTAATGGCCAAGCTTCTTCATGGATTTAGAGTCTGTGGCTTATTTAGTGGCAGCATCTCTTTGTGCAACTGAGTGCCATGGATTCATGTAGGTGACACCTTTCGTGCTCGAGTCTTATTAAAATAGGCCATTAATCCTTTTATGGCCTACGCCATCAACTTAGGCTGTCTTTCATTATGCTGGGCTACACTTAAAATTTCTGTGCATCACCACTAGTGGCATTCCAAACCTTGAGGTTGACAGCGCCTAAGAGTCTTAAACTAGTGTCGCTCCTCCATAACATGGACGGCTTCATTCTTCATTATGCCATGATCTAAAATTTGATATGAGTGTGTGTTTTTAGCATCTTCTAGCAGCGTGAGTTCCCTTTTGATGGAGCTGAGACTTAATCAAAAGGATGATATCCTCCTTTATTGGCTAAACTTTGACACTTCAAGTGGCCCATATGCAACGCCATCCCTCAATGTATGAAGCACCTTTTTTAGCTATGGCTCTGTCAATGCTTTTGGAGGCCGATTCTCTTTTAGATTACAAACTTCAAAAATGCATTTCCCTTGAGGCTGCAGCGTCATTTTATAATTCCATGCACTTTATTTCACCTTATCTTATAACAATGACTTATATCTGGAGGTGTTCGATGACTTAAGATGCCGAGACTCATGATAGCATCATTATTTGAATCACTTTTGTCTTTATGGTGGCATCTTACCTCTGATGGATCATGCCATCTTATGAAGTGCCCTGATACAAATGCCTATATCCATTAGTTCTTTAAGGTGTCTTCAATGGGTCATGGATTTCCTTTATTCTTGTATGGCAGTTTTGAGAGATAGGTAGAGACTTAGCTACTGTATCTTTGATTCAAAGGGCTACGCCTTAGTTAGAGGCTTTGTTTGTATAATGGAAAGTGTGAATTATATTGTAGCTGGTACTTATGTTTCCTATGCTTGATTTGGAGCACATTCCTCTTAAGCTGAGCATTATCTTCAGATCGAGCCTTCTCCTTGGGATGGCATTTGGCTTGCATCATCTAGCTGAGGCGTGCCTATAATTCATCATAGGCTAGGTATTGGATTTAAATGGCACATGTAGCATCTATACCAATTGCTGCCATCAACTTCAAAATGCTACGCTATAATCCTCATGGGCAGCGCCTCACCATTTCTATGCTTCAATTCTTAAGACTTTAATTTGTGTCATGAGAGAAATGACTTACAGTACCTTGTTAACTGGCCGAACCTCACTTGAAAGTTAGAGCTTGATTCTACCTATGTGCTATCTTTGCAAATGGCGATGTCTTGTGCTTTTAGAGACCGTGACAAAACTATCTGAGGCTGTGAAGATTTAGAGCTTGGTGCATCCATGTGTAAATGACTCTAAACTTATAGATTGAACCTTCCCTCAATGTGCAGTGTTATCCCATTAAAATGGTCATGCTACATCTTGGTCGAATCTATGCTAGGGTAAGTGCACAAAGATGAGGGACCAAAATGGGGTCTTAAGTTGCCACTTTTTTTTTTCTGAAATCAGGAAACATTGATGTTGGATGAGAAATTGAAGATAGCTACGCTCAAAATTTGAAGATGGGATGAAAACAAGAGTTGTAGTGCTCTGAATCTAGTTTTTAAACTACTAATTTTTTCCAAAAATGGTTGAGATTAAGGGGTTCAAAAAGGGGAGCACACAAATCGGTCCTATTTTTCTCAAAAAAAATAACACAGCATCTGGTGTGCTCCCCCTAAAATGTTAACTTTTTTTAGTATTTCAATAATCCTTCCGGTGAGAAATTAGGTAACACCATGTTGTTTATCCCTGATTTTTCTAATAATTTTTTGATGAATAATTGATTTTTTAGTAATTTTTAAAGTGGACACATCCTAAAAAATAGAAATTTGAGCATTCTCCCCCCTAAAATGTTTGAAAACTAATCGAAAATCATTTTTTTTGAATTCGTGTAGAATGGAGTTTAGTTTCTAAAAATATAACTTACTTCAATTTTTGATGAACGGTTAGAAAAACAAGTTAAAAATACTAGACACTAGTTTTTGACAAAAACTGGACACACTTACAAAAGAAATTCAAGATGAAACACTAAACGTACTCAAAATGTGAAAAAAATTATATGGTTAGATAGCTAACAGAGAGCTTAAGATTATGGTGGTAATTTTTTTGAGTTTTCATTGAAAAAAGTGCCATCCTGATGGGGAGCATGCTCTAGATTATCTCCAGATTTTGTTATAAACTGATAAAAACACGTCAAACAAAGCTCATCATAACATGAGCTTGTTATAACACACTTGCGTTATGATGAGCATAACTGGCAATACACATGCCAATTGCATTTGTTTGAAAGTTTCTAAAGCCTTTTCAACAAATCCAATTTTTGCATATCTTGCAATCATTGCATTCCATTATAGAACATCTCTTTGAGGTGTTACATCTTACAATTGACATGCCTTGTCTATGCTTCCAGACTTTACCTACATGTCTACAAGGGCAGCTGCACTTCCTATCGTCTCTCTCTCTCTCTCTCTATTTCTCTCCCCTCTCTACATCCTACCCTTTCTCTGAGTCTCTGCTTCCTTCCCCTCTCTACCTCCCACATTCTCTCTCACTCTCTTCTTTTCTCCCCTATCTACTTTCTACTGTCTCTCTCTCTCTACTTCCCTCTCCTATCTACCTCCTACCCTCTTTCTAAGTCTTTGCTTCCCTTGCCTTTCTACTTCTTACCTTCTCTCTCACTCTCTTCTCCCCCTCCCTCTCTACCTCTTACCCTCTCTCTCACTTTCTACTTCCCTCCCTTGTCTAGCTCCTACCCTCTCTCTCAGTCTTTGCTTCCCTCCCCTGTCTACCTCCTACCCTCTCTCTCTTCTTCCTTGCCCTATCTACCTCCTACGGTCCTCTCCCACTCTCTACTTCCATCCCGTCTCTATCTCCTATCCTCTCTCTCACTCTCTACTTCCCTCCCCTCTCTACCTCTCCTCATTCTTCCCATCTAAAGAAATTTCATAAATTTTCTTGTTTCCATTTCATTGAATCCCAATTTATATCATCATCCATCTTTACATGTCCTATTTTTCTTACATTTCCATGTTCTTTGTCAACAAGGGAGAGCGAGAGAGAGGAAAAGGGAGCGAGGATGGAGATGGAGGGGAGAGAAACCTGGGAGAGATACCTGGTGATAGGGAGAGAGAGAGAGATAAAGACTCCTAGTTTTCTTGTTTTGGAGAGAGAGAGAGAGAGGGTGGGTCGGGTTTATGAGTTTAGAATTGCTTAAGTTTAGGGTTTAGGGGTTTAGGGTTGCTCAGGTTTATGGTTTAAGGGTTAGGATTTAGGGGCATTATTTAGGGTTTAGGGGTTTTGGGAGAGAGAGAGAGAGGTTTAGAGTTGCTCAGGTTTAGGGTCATTATTTAGGATTGCTTAGATCTTTAGGGGCATTATTTATAGTTTATGAGTTTAAAGGGTTGCTCAAGTTTAGAGTTTAGGGTTCTGGGTTAGGGTTTAGGGGAATTATAAATAGGGTTTAGGGGTTTACGGTTGCTTAGGTTTATGGTTTATGGTTTAGGTGTTAGGGATTTAGGGTTACTCAGGTTTAGGGTAAATAGGGGTTAGGGTTTAGAGAGAGAGAGTGAGGGGATCGATAGATATTGGGAGAGATCTAGGGAGATAGAGGTTTAGAGTTGCTTCCAGGGTTTATGGTTTAGAGGTTTGGGGTTTAGGGTTGCTCAGTTTTAGGGTTTAGGGGTTAGAGGTTTGGGGTTTAGGGTTGCTCAGTTTTAGGGTTTAGGGGTTAGGGGTTAGGGTTTAGGGGCATTATTTAGGGTAACTTAAGGTTTATGTTTTAGGGGTTAGGGGTTAAGGTTTAGAGGTTTAGGTTAGGGTTTAGAGAGAGAGGACCGATAGGGAGATATAGAGGAGACCAAGAGGAGACATAGGGAGATAGAGGGTGAGGGACATGGCTAGAGACATAGGCAGAGAGATTGAGAGGTAGAGGGATGATAGAGACAAGGAGATAGGGTTTAGGGTTGATCGAATTTAGGGTTTAGGGGTTAGGAGTTTAGAGAGGGAGCGATATGGAGATAGAGGGTGAGGGACATGGCCAGAGACATAGCCAGAGAGATTGAGAGGTAGAGAGATGATAGAGACAAGGAGATAGGGGTTTAGGGTTGATCGAGTTTAGAGTTTAGGGGTTAGGAGTTTAGAGAGGGAGAGATAGGGAGATAGAGGGTGATGGACATGGCCAACGACATAGGCAGAGAGATTGAGAGGTAGAGAGATGATAGAGACAAGGAGATAAGGGTTTAGGGTTGATCAGGTTTAGGGTTTATGGTTGGTATATATGATGTATAGAATGGTGTAAATGACTAACATATTAGCGCTTATGATATTCTGATGGCTCCTGTGGCTGGCAGAGGGTATAATGACACTTGTGACTAGCTAGGTGTAGAATGATGTTTGTGATTGATAGGTAGGTGCTACTAAGGAGCATATTGGCACAGACGATATACAAAATGGTGCAAATGACTACCAGATTGGCACTATGATCTTCTAAAGGCTACTGGTGAGGTATTTGTTTGATTTTGATTATTTTTGGGATCATTTGAGATGGAGCTTAGATTGATTTGGGATGAAATGGATTGGTTTAGTGATGATGAGAGGTGAAAAGGACTAGATTAGGAATGATTTGGGAATGATTAGAATGGTTTTAGGGATGGTCTGAAGTGGTTTAGTGCTGATTAGGGAATGATTAGAATGATTTAGGAATAGTTTAGGGATGGTATTTGAGATGAAATCCAGGTTGATTGGAAAATGATTAGGGATGAAGTTAAATTGATTTGGATGTGATTTGGGATTGTGTGAAGTGGTTTAGGGCTGATTAGAAGTGGTTTAGGGATGATTATAGATGAAATTGAATGGATTAGGGATGATTTGGGATTGATTACGAATGAATTTGGTTGGAATGAAAGCTTAATGTTTTCATGTTTTCACGTTATAGAGATTGGGAGAGATAGGGAGATAGAGTTTTAGGGTTGCTTCCATGTTTTATGGTTTAGGGGTTAGGGGTTTAGGGTGCTCATTTTTAGGGTTTAGGGGTTAGGGGTTAGGGTTTAGGGGCATTATTTATGGTTTAGGGTTTATGATTTAGGGGTTAGGGGTTAAGGTTTGAAGGTTTAGGTTTATGGTTTAGGTAGAGAGGCGAATAGGGATTTACAAAGGAGACCGAGCCTAGGAGAGATATCTATGTCTCCTCTATCCCTCTCTCTAACTATACCTACCTCTTTATATATATATATATCTCTCTCCCCGTCTCTCTATCTTGCTAGATCTCTTTCAATCCCCTCTCTTTAACTCTACCTTTATATCTCTCTCTCCCTCACTATTTGAGGTTTACATGAGTTTAGGGTTTCTCAAGTAAACATGGTTTAGGTTTTAGGTTAAGGGTTTAGGGGAATTATTTAGGCTTTAGGGGTTTAGGGATGCCTGAGTTTAGGGTTTAGGGTCTAGGGGTTAGGGTTTAGGGTTTACGAGTTAGGGGTTTAGGGTTGCTTGAGTTTAGGGGTTAGGGTTTAGGGTTTAGAGAGAGATAGAGTGAGGGGACCAATATAGATTGGGAGAGATAGGGAGATAGAGGTTTAGGGTTGCTTCCAGGTTTTATGGTTTAGGGACCTTAGGGGTTTTGGGGTTTAGGGTTTCTCATTTTTAGGGTTTAGGGGTTAGGGGTTAGGGACATTATTTAGGGTTTAGGTTTTATGGTTTAGGGGTTAGGGGTTAAGGTTTAGAGGTTTAGGTTTATGGTTTAGGTAGAGAGGCGAATAGGGAGATACAGAGGATACCAAGCCTGGGAGAGATATCTCTGTCTCCTCTATCTCTCTCTCTAACTATACCTACCTTTGCTTTTGGGTTTTATGGTTTAGGGACCTTAGGGGTTTGGGGGTTTAGGGTTGCTAGATTTTAGGGTTTAGGGTTAGGGGTTAGGGGCATTATTAAGGGTTTATGGTTTAGAGGTTTAGGTAGAGAGGAGAATAGGGATCCCTATCTCTATCTCTCTAGACATATGAATCCCTATCTCTTAATCTATCCCTCGCTACCTCTCTCTCCTCTTTATCTCTCTCCCCATCCTTCTACCTCTTGAAATATCTCTCCCTATGTCTCTAGACATATCTTGATCTCTTTCCCTATCAAGCTATCTATCCTCATAATCCAATCTCTTAATATACCCCTCTGTATTTCCCTATCTATCTCTCCCTTGCTAGATGTATCTCCCTATATCTCCCCTCTCTCTATATATGTATCTCTATCTTTCTCCCCCTATAGACCCCTTTCTCTATCTTGATCCCCATCTCTCCCTTTCCCCGTCTCTATCTCCACCTAACCTCTCTATCTCCATGTCCCTCTCTATCTCTCCATGTCTCTCGTGATGGTGATAGTTTGTCATTGATGTCAAAAGGTATTGAGAGAGTTGAGTTGTTGTGCATCTTCACAAGGTTTCATCAGAACTGCAGGACATTTGAGGATCATGCATTTCATAGTTGTTTACTTATGGTAGGAATCAGGAGTTGTTCATATGCAAAGGATTTATATAAGAAGGTTAACAAGTGCTTTATATGTCATGCAATATCATGATGTTCATTGGTGTTTCTGAAGTTGATAGTTTGATCATGATGATCAAGATGCATTCTTCATAATGTGTCCTTGTCTTCATATGTTCTTTGATTATGTCAAGATATTTACTCATAATGGTGTCATGGAAAAGCCTTGGAGAAAGTGGTACTTGCAAAGAATGTTACATGGTTGCAGAGTGTTTGATTTGATCAGTTGATGTTGTTTAGTTGTTATGCAAGTTTCATCAAGACATATTGTTTGTATCCTTGTATTTTTCATAAGGAGTGCTCATTCATTTGTTTCAGGATATCATCTGGTTGCTTCCACCTCAAGTGTTCATAGGATCTTATGACAGGAGATAAGTTGTTCTTATCATGATGCTTTTACACTCAAGTGTCTACAAGACAAGGTTGTGCATGTAGTGATGGTTTTTTGTTGCATACAAGACATCAATTTTTGAAGTCATCTTGCTTGTGCTTTAGAGGAATTCTTGGTAGATATATGAAGAATCATATTGATTAAAATTCTTGTGAGTTAAATTCACTAACAAACCTTATCACAAGACATACATTAACTCCTCTCTACCATACAAAGTATGCACTTTTGTTATAAAAGGCTGTTGACTTATTATAGCAGGTTGATAACTTGATGATCACCACTTGGAGGGTTCCTTAAACATACAATTGACCGGCTCGACCAACACCCTCGGTATCTCCATGAACGTTTGGGCGGCAAAGCATATCCATTGATATGTTTAATAAGTGAGCGGTCTTCATAGTTTGAGCGGTCTTCATAGTTTATAAAGTTTTGAATATTTGTTTTTATCTTAAGAAGCCCGAGTTCTTAAAGCCTTCTTTGGAGCCCGATTTGAAATGATTTTATTGCATGGATATTAAAAGGGAAAAGAAAAAGCATCGAATGTTTTTTTTTAATTAAGAATATCACTAACTTTTTGGGGCTCAATTTCTTGAAGAGGAGTATATGGAAACAAAATAAAGTTTATTAAGGTTTTAAAGATGAAGTGGTCTCATTTTATTTAAGGCATTGAATTGCCTTTTCAAAGGAGCATAGTATATATTGATTTAAAGTTTCTATTAAAGAAGCCCGAATACTAAGCCTTTTCTTTGGCTTTAGTTTATTTTTTTTAGAAACTCTTTTAAACCACTAAAGTGGTCAGCCCCCACTTATGTCATTTTTTATGACATTAAAAAGTATTTTTCTAATTATTATTTAAACAAAAGATGGGCATGTTAAGATTTTCAGGGGTTTCTATTTAAGAGATTTATTCCTTTTAAAATCCATCTCATGTGTTTAAAGGAAAAGGGAAGTAATATTGTATAAAGATTTTTTATCTTTTTAAGAACTCATATAGATGGTTTCAGAGAATTTGAATGTAATTTCTTTTGGTGAAATTTTTTTTTAGGATGAAGATATAATCATTGAAGAATGATTTTCTTGAGGAGATTTTTTGGTGATTTTTTTTTATATGAAGAGTCTTATTAAAAAAATATGAAGGATCATTTTTGCAGAGAAGATGAACAAAATTTTTGAGGAGATGAAAGAAATTTGATGAAGAGATGGAAGACATTTTTTTTCAGGGCATTGAAAGAGAAGAGGAATATCAAATACAGAGAAGATGAAATTTAGAGATGATGATAAAGCAATCAATTTTTGAAGATGGACTTGATCAAAAGTTTTAAATGGGATTTGATATTATTTTTTTTTTGAATAGGCACAAAAGAATATGAAAAAGTTCTTTCTTCTTGCAGATGGATTGATGTTTGGACTTCTTGATGTTTTTATAATTGCAAATGAAAGGTTTTTGATTTACAGAGAGAAGGTGAAATGTTTTGTTTGCAGAGAGGATGTAAATGATTATCTTGTATATAATGGCTTTACAGGTGGATTGATTTGGAAGAGTGATGGCATGGATCAATATGGAGTATTGAAGATATTTTATAGATGAATTATTTTATTTGAGATTATGTTTGTGCAGGAATGGATCAAATATAGTATGACATCATGCAATAATCTTATAGATTGAACCATGAAAATAAAGATTGAATCATGAAGATAAAATGCAGGTGAATATGCATCAGGTGAATCAAATTTGCAGAGATTAGAGTGTTGTAAAGATTTGTAAAAGGAATTGTTCTGTATGGTCTTGATTTGAAAATCAAATATGGTGCAGGAGCACCAAGGCTCAATGCAGCCGTACATAGTTTTTGGTTTGTCAATTTTGAGTTTGCAGCTTGTGTTTTTGTTTTTGGAGTTTTTCAAGCATTTTGAAGGTGTTCGGTATTTTGTTCAACAGCTGAACCATCCGGTTGAACCCCACAGTTGAACCCGCGCCAAGGTTCAATGGTTCATTGGAATCATTGGTCACTTTGTTGATCGGCACTTGTTGATCGGTTGAACCTTGCTGTTGAACCATTTCGTTGAACCCGCGGTTGAACCTCGCGCCAGGGTTCAACGGTTCAATAGTTTTATATTTCTGTTTGGTGAAGTTAGAGTGTTGGTCCATTTGTTCAACGGTTGAACCGCGCCATTGAACCTCTTCGTTGAACCTTTCAATTGAACCCGCTGTTGAGGTTCAAAGGTTCAACGGGTTCATGCATAGAGGATGGTGGAGTTGAAAACGCCGATCATTTTGTTGGAGGTTGAACCTCACGGTTGAACCTGGCGATTGAACCGCTATTGTGGTTCAATGGTTCAGCGAAGGAGTATGTATCGGGGTGATAAAAGGCATCGGCACAAGCTTCTTTTCTTGCATCGACAAAGTATTGTCACACCGACAGAAAGGAATGAAGGAAGCACATCGGCATGACCAAAGGTATCGGTGGGATGAATGTGAAGGTTGCCGATAGAATGTGGTCTCACCGAAGGCGGTTGTTAGGACCGTCGGAGTAAAAATGCATATCGGCTAACCAAGGAAAAGCTACGCCGGTAATGTAATGTCTGAGCGATGAATGCTTAAAGCCGTCGGAGAGAAATGGTCCATCGGCAGAAGAGACTTAGGCTAGGCTGATAGTCATCCGTTTTGCCGATACAATGTGTCGGAGAGACATCATGGTAAGTCTTGCCGACTGTCAAGAAAATGCAGAATTCAACCGGCAGTTAGAATACGAACCATCTGGTAACTGAACCGTCCTGTAACGGACATGGAATTCATATAAAATGTAACATTCTTCCTGTAGAGCGGGGGGAGAGGAGAAGAATAGAAGAAGGGAATTTTGATGTGTAAAGCATTTTGATGTAATTAGAATTTTAAAGAGAAATAAAGTACAGCAGTTCGATCATCTGTGTATTTTCTTTTCTGTTTTCAGTTTACCATTCTACAGTAGATTAGTCTTTCTGTTTCTAAAATTTTGTTTTCTTTTGCAAACCATGACTCTGTTTTGATGATTCTTCAAATCCAAATGTACAGTATGGAGATCATCAAACAGAGCCATGATTTTTGTTTGTTTTTCTTTTGTGGGGTGGTCGGATTGCCAGCTAGAGGCAATGCATGCTTGTTCTAGGCGAGCTCAGTAAGGAGCCCGGCTAGATAAACAAGTAGGAAAATAGATTTGCAGGGGTGGAAAAATAGAGAGAAGGAAAGTGAGTACCAAGCAGTCCAGACCCTTGAACAGAGTGAGAAGGGTGGGCAACGGGCTCAGAAAGTTATGTGCCATTGAGGCAGGATCTTGGAAGCAGTGAGGACAAGGTATGTGTCCCACACCAAGCAGTGAAATAGAGTTTTCCATCTCTGCAAAGAGTTGAGGAATTTAGCTGACATTTTTGTGTAGAAAGATGTCTGTTAGCACTTTGAATTGGTAGGGAGGCTAGAGTTGTCAAATGGTCTTGTACACCTACAGGATGCAGAAGCAGGCAGCCTAGAGTCCTCCCTATCAAATTGGTATCAGAGCAGTAAGATTTGGGTTATTCCTAGATAGGAATAGAAGAGTTGTATGTCATCACCGAGTTCAAGTGAGTCTGTTAGTTCATCCAAGAAAATGGTGACTAATGCAGAGTTAGCAAAGAAGGTTGAAGATCAAGAAGAGGAGAATAGACTCCTACAAGAAAGACTAGTAGAAATGGAGAGTAAGCTAGGTGTAATGTTGCAAAAGACTGAAGAAGTCAGCCAGAGAGTTAAAAATTCTAAGGATAAGGGAAAAGGGGTATCTATAGAAGATGAAGAGCCCACACCTGATCCTAAGTTGGAAGAAGAACCATTCTTGAAAGCTTTGAAAGCAATGAGTGGTAAAACATTGGAAGGAGTACCACTTTTCAGTGGGAAAATGGACCCAGATTTGGTCATGGAGTGGATAGAAGGACTTGAAAATCACTTTGAATGTGATGGTGTAAGCGAGGCACAGAAAGTAAAGGTAGCCAAATCCAGACTCAGGGGAGCTGCCTTAACCTGGTGGAAATTTGTGCAGACTGAAAGAGCAAAAGAAGATAAGAAGCCCATAGCTACTTGGAAGGGAATGGTAGCTAAAATTAAAGAAGCATATATGCCAGAAGATTATGAAATACAGCTGCACAGGAAGAGACAGAATCTGAGACAGAAGGAATTAGATGTCAGTGCATACACTGAAGAATTCCAAAAGCTATGCTTAAGGTCCAAAGTAATGGAGGATGAAAGCATAAAGGTAGCAAGGTACCTTAATGGTCTGAAGTGGAATATACAAGAAGAAATTAGTTTGTTGTGTCCTACAACAGTGCAAAAATGCTATCAGCTGGCACTGAAGGTAGAGGAAAAGAATAAGAGGAAACAAGACTCAAATAGTAGAGGAAGAGGAAGAGGCAGAGATAACAGAGGGCACAGAGGAGGTTTTGGTGGAAGAAATACTGACAATAGATCCCAAGCAGAATCCAAACTCACAGAGCAGAGTGGGGAGTCAAGTGGTAGAGGAAACCATAGAGGAAGAGGATCTAACAGAGGAAGGTCAGGAGGATCAGGCAGAGGATCCTATTTCACAAATATGAAGTGTTACAACTGTGGCAATCTAGGTCATCCAGCGTATAGATGTCCAGAAAAGGCCACATCCTCTTCTCAAGGAGGTGATAAGAGAAATCACTATGTCCAAGATAATGCATCCAGCAGCCAGTCACCTGAGGTCAATCTGAACTTAGAAGATGGAGAGAACCTGATGATAAGGAGAACATTGATCAAAGAACCAGTAAAGTCTGAACCAAGCCAGAGGAGAGCACTATTCAGAATCAAGTGCAAGATTTTGAATAAGGTATGTAAAATTATCATAGACTCAGGATCCACTGATAATATTATTTTTGATGGGGTAGTTAAGAAACTGAATTTGAAAAGAATTACTCATGCAAACCCATATAGAGTCACATGGTTGAATAAGGGTCAACATGTGGTAGTAAATGAACAAAGTTGGGTAGAGTTTAGTATAGGTGTCTACCAGGATAAGGTATTATGTGATATACTACCCATGGATGCATGCCATCTCTTATTGGGCAGACCATGGCAGTATGACCGAAAAGCAGTACATGATGGTGAGAAGAATGCCTATTCTTTTTAGAAGGATGGTGTCACCTATAAGATTCAGTCATTGGAGGATGAAGATGCAGTTCAGACAAAGAGTCCTAATATCTTGGTTGTGAGTGGAAAAGAGTTTCTGAATACTCTTAAGGAAGATGGTATTGGTTATGCCATCATAGTGAAACCAAAAGAAGGACAGCAGGGTAAGAAGACAGAGATTCCCAAAGAAGTGCAGCCTATACTGGAGAAGTATAAAGGCATAATCAGTGATGGTACACCAACCACATTGCCTCCACAGAGAGCAATAAGCCATCAGATAGACCTGATTCCAGGAGCATCTTTGCCAAACAAGGCACCTTACAAGATGACTCCAGATCAGCACAAAGAGATTTCCAGGCAAGTGCAGGAATTGCTAGATCAAGGATTGATCAGGAAGAGTATTAGTCCTTGTGCAGTGCCCACAGTGTTGGCACCCAAGAAAGGAGGATCATGGAGATTGTGTACAGATGCCAGAGCCATAAACAAGATAACTATAAGGTATAGATTCCCAATTCCCATAATTGAAGATCTCATGGACTGTATTGGAAAAGCAAAGTATTTCACCAAGATAGATCTGAAGAGTGGTTACCACCAAATAAGAATCAAGGAAGGTGACGAGTGGAAGACAGCCTTCAAGACCACAGAAGGACTGTATGAATGGCTTGTTATGCCATTTGGTCTATCAAATGCACCCAGCACCTTTATGAGACTCATGAATGAAGTCCTAAAGGATTACATTGGTAAATTTGTTGTTGTTTTTCTAGATGATATTCTAATTTTTAGTCAGACCAAGGAAGAACATCTAGAACATGTAAATACTGTTTTGCAAAAATTACATGATGAACAACTAACCATCAATCTGGAGAAGTGTGAATTCATGAAGCAGGAATTGGTATACCTTGGTTTTGTGGTGTCTCAGGGAGAGTTGAAGATGGACAAGTCCAAAGTAGAAGCCATATTGAGCTGGCCTACTCCTAGAGCAGCCACAGAGGTGAGAAGTTTTCATGGCTTAGCCCAATTTTACAGAAAGTTTATCAGAAATTTCAGTGGAATATGTGCACCTATGTTGGATACAATTAAGGGTGGAATGAAAGCAAAATTCAGATGGACACCAGCTGCAGATTGAAGTTTTGAAAGGTTGAAGAAAGAGGTAGCAACACAACCTATTTTGTTGTTGCCTAGTTTTGATAAGCTATTTACTATTGAATGTGATGCAAGTAATATAGCTGTAGGAGCAGTGCTAAATCAGGAAAACAGACCTGTAGCCTTTTTCAGTGAGAGGCTGAATGAGGCAAAGAGTAAGTACTCTTCATATGACTTAGAGTTGTATGCTCTAGTCCAAGCATTGAGGAAGTGGAGACATTATCTCCTACCTAAAGAATTTGTGGTCTACACAGATAACCAAGCTCTGAGTTTTCTGAACTCACAGGATAAGTTAAGCAGCAGGCATATCAAATGGATGGAGTACCTGCAGTCTTATACCTTTACAATTAAGCATAAGAAGGGGCAGCTGAACAGAGTTGCAGATGCTTTGAGCAGAAGATTGCTCACAGTGCAGGAAGTGCAATTGAAGAGCATTGGAATTGAAGATTTCAAGAATCTTTACCAAGATGATGAAGATTTTGCTGAGGCATACAAGGTATGTCAAGATTTTGAGAATCACTTTCACAGTGAATTTGTAGATTTCACCTTACAGCAGGGATTGCTATTCAAAGGTGGACAATTATGTGTGCCAAGAGGATCTATGAGAGAAAATCTCATACAGGAGAAGCATAATGGCAGTCTGAGCGGCCATTTTGGTCTGAACAAGACACTGGAGCTAGTCCAAAGGTTCTATCATTGGCCAAGGATGCACAGAGACATCAAAAGGTATGTAGAACAGTGTATCGTATGTCAGAAGGCCAAGGGAACCACTTCTAATGCAGGACTGTACCAACCCTTACCCATTCCTTCCAGGCCATGGGAATGTGTAAGCATGGATTTTGTAGTTGGTTTGCCTAAGACTAAGACTGGTTATGATAGCATATATGTAGTAGTGGACAGGTTTAGCAAGATGAGCCATTTCATTCCCTGTAAAGTGACTCATGATGCCAGTCATATAGCACACTTGTTTTTCAGAGAAGTGATCAGAATTCATGGACTTCCAGCAAGCATTGTGTCTGACAGAGATGCTAAATTCATGGGGCATTTCTGGAAAACATTGTGGCAGAGATTGGGAACAAATTTGTCTTTCAGTTCAGCATATCACCCACAGACAGATGGTCAGACAGAGGTGGTAAACAGGACATTGGGCAACCTGTTAAGGTGTATAACCAAAGAATATGGACAGAGTTGGGATCTTGTCATTCATTAGGCAGAATTTGCCTATAATGACAGTGTGAATAGGACTACTGGTAAGAGTCCATTCGAAATAGTCTATGGAATGCATCCCAGAGGTATATGTGAGCTCAGGAATATGGGAAACATGGAGAACAGAAGTGGACATGCAGAGGATTTTGCACAATCCATGAAAGAAGTGCATGAGCAGGTGAAGAAAACCTTGACAGAGAACACACAGAAGATCAAGGATAGAGTAGATGCCCACAGAAGGGATATTCAGTTTGAGGTTGGTGATCTGGTTATGGTGCACTTGAACAAAGCCAGAATGCAGAAAGGAATGCCAACCAAACTGCAGATGAGGAGAATTGGTCCTTGCAGAATCCTGAACAAGTATGGTAACAATGCATACAGAATTGAATTGCCAGAAGATTTGGCAATCTCACCAGTGTTTAATGTCCAAGACCTGGTGCAATACAGGGGTCCTCAGTCAGCAGCAGATGGATCCATTTCAGAGAAGGAACAGGCAGAAATAGATGTGACTTTGCCACTCCAACCCAAACTACAGGCAGAGCGAATACTGGATTCCAGAGTACAGAAGCAAACTAGACATGGTGTCTACATGGAGCATTTGGTTAAGTGGAAGCAGTTGCTTGAAGCAAAAGCTACCTGGGTTGCAGAGTCAAAATTCAAAAAGAGGGGCATTGATTTTGCCTCATTGTCACCAGAGGTGACCTAGTTTCTTTCCGCATAGGGGGAGTATGGTGTAGGAGCACCAAGGCTCAATGCAGCCGTACATAGTTTTTGGTTTGTCAATTTTGAGTTTGCAGCTTGTGTTTTTGTTTTTGGAGTTTTTCGAGCATTTTGAAGGTGTTCGGCATTTTGTTCAACAGCTGAACCATCTGGTTGAACCCCACAGTTGAACCCGCGCCAAGGTTCAATGGTTCATTGGAATCATTGGTCACTTTGTTGATCGGCACTTGTTGATCAGTTGAACCTTGCTGTTGAACCATTTCGTTGAACCCGCGGTTGAACCTCGCGCCAGGGTTCAATGGTTCAATAGTTTTATATTTCTGTTTGGTGAAGTTAGAGTGTTGGTCCATTTGTTCAACGGTTGAACCGCGCCGTTGAACCTCTTCGTTGAACCTTTCGATTGAACCCGCTGTTGAGGTTCAAAGGTTCAACGGGTTCATGCATAGAGGATGGTGGAGTTGAAAACACCGATCATTTTGTTGGAGGTTGAACCTCACGGTTGAACCTGGCGATTGAACCGCTGTTGTGGTTCAATGGTTCAGCGAAGGAGTATGTATCGGGGTGATAAAAGGCATCGGCACAAGCTTCTTTTCTTGCACCGACAAAGTATTGTCACACCGACAGAAAGGAATGAAGGAAGCACATCGGCATGACCAAAGGTATCGGTGGGATGAATGTGAAGGTTGCCGATAGAATGTGGTCTCACCGAAGGCGGTTGTTAGGACCGTCGGAGTAAAAATGTATATCGGCTAACCAAGGAAAAGCTACGCCGGTAATGTAATGTCTGAGCGATGAATGCTTAAAGCCGTCGGAGAGAAATGGTCCATCGGCGGAAGGGACTTAGGCTAGGCCGATAGTCATCCGTTTTGCCGATACAATGTGTCGGAGAGACATCATGGTAAGTCTTGCCGACTGTCAAGAAAATGCAGAATTCAACCGGCAGTTAGAATACGAACCGTCTGGTAACTGAACCGTCCTGTAACGGACATGGAATTCATATAAAATGTAACATTCTTCCTGTAGAGCGGGGGGAGAGGAGAAGAATCGAAGAAGGGAATTTTGATGTGTAAAGCATTTTGATGTAATTAGAATTTTAAAGAGAAATAAAGTACAGTAGTTTGATCATCTGTGTATTTTCTTTTCTGTTTTTAGTTTACCATTCTACAGTAGATTAGTCTTTCTGTTTCTGAAATTTTGTTTTCTTTTGCAAACCATGACTCTGTTTTGATGATTCTTCAAATCCAAATGTACAGTATGGAGATCATCAAACAGAGCCATGATTTTTGTTTGTTTTTCTTTTGTGGGGTGGTCGGATTACCGGCTAGAGGCAATGCATGCTTGTTCTAGGCGAGCTCAGTAAGGAGTCCAGCTAGATAAACAAGTAGGAAAATAGATTTGCAGGGGTGGAAAAATAGAGAGAAGGAAAGTGAGTACCAAGCAGTCCAGACCCTTGAACAGAGTGAGAAGGGTGGGCAACGGGCTCAGAAAGTTGTGTGCCATTGAGGTAGGATCTTGGAAGCAGTGAGGACAAGGTATGTGTCCCACACCAAGCAGTGAAATAGAGTTTTCCATCTCTGCAAAGAGTTGAGGAATTTAGCTGACATTTTTGTGTAGAAAGATGTCTGTTAGCACTTTGAATTGGTAGGGAGGCTAGAGTTGTCAAATGGTCTTGTACACCTACAGGATGCAGAAGCAGGCAGCCTAGAGTCCTCCCTATCAAAATAGGAGGTATAATGGTGTATGATGAGACACAGGTTGCATAATGGTGCAAATCAGATTGAATAGCAATCAATTCTTGCACACAGAATTTTATGATGGAAAATTGTCTATGCCAGTGAGGCTTGTAGGTCAATGAGACCTTAACATTTGTCAGTGAGACACATATTGTAGCCAGTGAGGCTTCTTTGTAGCCAGTGAGGCATGTTTGATCAGTTAAGCCAGTGAGGTAGTTTAGAGTGGTTTTTCTACCCCTGGAGGGTTTTCCACTCATGCAATTCTTGTGTCACAATCTTCTCTATGTGTGTATGATTTACTTGTGAAGTTTTGTTCTCTTTCTGTATTCACAGTCATGTGCATATGTATTTGACAAGTCAAAGCTATCTTTCTCTCCTTGTGCTCTGAAAGTTAAAGTTTGTAAAAAGATTTGAGAATTCACACAACACTGATTCACCCCCCCTCTCAGTGTTGATTGTACTCCTACATCCCGATCCCTCTTTATATATAGGATGGATAAATGAAGAGAGAGAGAGAGACTCTCTCATGTAGATAGAGGGTTACCTTTATGTTATCATGCTTCCCATAGCATGCTCGTGTTATAACGTGAGCATGTTATAACGTGAGCATGTTATGGGAAGCATGGAAGATGGTAAAAAAGCATGTGGGATCCATGTTTCAGACCCCACATGCCTATTATTCCTATTTTTCATGAGTATATCAGACAAAAAAATGCTTTTCATGTTGGTGGACTAATTGAGAATCATTTTTATATGAATCCACCACCTTTTTTTGTTTTTTCAATGTAGAAGAAGTTATTTTTCATGTTTTTGGAGAAAATTTGATTATTTAAACTGAAAGTTTCATGTTTCATGTGTGATTTTGTTTCAAAGCTAATTACCATTGATATATAGATTGAATTTGATGATATATGTTTGTTTTTTAAATAAATTTTACTAATCCTATTCTAGAATTATATATAATTCATAATCAAACTTGAGAAAAACAAGAATTTGAGGATTTTGAAGCCATCTTTTGGAGAATTGGTCAACTGCAATATCGAATTCTAAGGTATGTTCAATTTTAATTCACATATATATATGTTCTTATGTTCTTTATGTCTTTAAATGTCTTTATGTCTTTATATTTTTTATGTTCTTTATGTTCTTCTTGACATATACGTGTCTAGGTATATCAGTTAGTTCAGTCAAAGAGACTCCAAATTCTTTATGTTTCCACTTTGTTTCGGCCCTTCATGCCTTTATTTCACCTATTTTCAGCTATACAAGAGAAAATCATTATCAAATACTTCATAAAATAATTTTAGTGAACAATTATTTGTCATACTCATATTCGAGTGTATACATGGAGCCAAAATTGATTTTGGAAGACTCTCAATTTTTGCCCTGGGATGACATAAGATGATACAAAGGGAGTTACAAGGAGATAAAACACTAAAAAGGAGGTTTTCATGAGTGTAGGACAGTCATGTAAGTCTATATAACAGTCCACTATCATGTAGTCTATATATAACCCTGCTGCCATGTATGATCCTCCTTGCATTTGAAGGTCATTTTACAATGCTATGAAAGTTATAATTTATTACAAAGTGGTCCTTCTTATTGCATCTATGTACAATGAAATTCATACATTTATACACTATTTACAATGAATGTGTAAAGAGTTCTCTTCCTACAACTATGCACATGCTACAACTGAGATAAGAATTTGTGCACAATACAATAATGAAAACCATCACTGTTAAATGCTACGACATGCTACAAGTCATCTATGTTACATGCTACAACATTTATGTTACTATGGAACACAAATGTGCATGCTTACAACACCCAAAACATGTCATCGTGCTAGCTCTTACATTCTCTATTTTCCTTACATCCTTTCTTGACCTCCAAGTGGCCATACTTATCATACTCACCCATAGTGAGTGAAACGTACTACTTGTTTGCTCTACAAGTGAAAAACTTGAACACAACTCAATCCATAAGAAAAACTTGGAATGCTAATCAAATGCCCCTACAAATGAAAGCAACTCACACTTATCTCCTTTGCAAATCAAGTAAATACTCTATCCAAGTATCATTACTTACTAACATCATTGAATGTTGATGTAGACTCATGTGATAGTTGTTCTCTCATTGAATGTTGATGCTTTTTTTCCTTTGTGGTTTCTTACTCTTGTGTTTGTCATTTGGGCGAATCTCTAGATGAAGCTTCCAACACTTGTCTTAACAATATCCTCCAGCCTTGAAATAAGACCAATAGTTGTTAGCTTTGTACATACTCAAAATATGCTCCTTAGTGGTGTTTGCTTTGTGCATCATTCTACAATTTTTAGTGGTGTTTACTTTGTGCTCCTTCAATGCATTAAGTCTCCAACACACAACTAGGGTTCAAACCTTCATATGAACTAGATGAGGCATCTAACAAGATTATGTTCACCAACTAGAACTAACTAAAGCACTCTTCAAGTCACAAGGATCCCCTCTTAGCAACCAATCTGCCCAAGCCCTCAAATCCTAGTAGCCCTACTTAAGGGGTTTTTCAGACTTATTTTCACCATAAGGTTTCAAACCCAAACTTCAATGAATGTTTAGAATACCCATTACCAAGTTGTATAACATATCTTGAACTCAGTATAGACTCCTTTGGACAATATGCCTCAAAACTGACCTTATTCGCTGTCCTAAAAGGGTTAATTAGGCCTATATTACAAAGGAACTTGCCTTCAAATTTTCCACAGACCCCTAAACTTAGTAAACAATCCTTATTCAAGTTGCCAAACTTCCAAATCCACAATCACATTCAAGTGGCATGATCATTTATGATGCAGACACAAGAAGGAATTCAAAGCATTGATACCATATTTCACAAATCAACTCAACCATAAACCAAAATCTTGCAATGGCCCAACTAGGTGCTTAAGGGAATCATAAGGCATAAGGGCTCCAAGCTATTCCCTAACCCTAACACAAGTATACACCATGTCAATATAATGTATTCAAACCAATTTTGTCTCTAGAAATAGGCCTAATTTGGTCCAATTAACAAATCAAGTACCCTAGGATCAGTCAATAACCACTCCAAACCCCAAAACAACAGATCTATATGTCACAAAACTTCAAATTCCACAATTGGTTAGTATAGCCATGCTTATCTAGGGTGCAAACTAGAAAACCCTTTATTTCTTCACAAATAAGGGGGTTTTAATGAAAATCTCATATCCACTCCAACCCAAAACAAACTAACACTTGATTCACATTTAAATAGGCCTGCATATGGTATAGGAACACTTACTTGGCTAGGTTGCATTCAAATTCACAAAGAACCACTATTTAGCCACCCTTTCCACTTGTAAAATGCATGAATACAGGGTATAACGAGTTACAACAGAAAAACAGGGTATAACTTCTTATTTCTTCCTCCAAGTTCATCCTCCTCTCTTCTATTCAAACTAGATTCAAGTGTATATGTGCATTCAAATGCACACTCCATGACTTATGTATGTTCAAGTTATCTTGATATGAGGTGTCTTATTTAGAAGTTTGTAAAACCTTGTTATTCATTCTGATTGTGCTATTCATTGTCATTATAAAATTTCTAATGATCATTGTCTTATTCTTCATGCTTGTAGAAATCATCATCATGCCGAGGAAATGAGCAAAGACTCTAACACTAGAAGAGCGTGAAGCTGAGAATGAGAGGAAAAGAGAAAGAATGAGGAAAATTTAGGAAAGTAGGAAATTGTCAACCATACAAGAAGATATTCCACCATTGCCAATTGAAGAGGAATGTGACACATCTAACGAAGCTAAGAAAGAGATGGAATTGGCAGCACAAAGGGAATGAATGTAAAACCTCCATGCAATGAGGAAAGTTAATCTCCAAGTTAGAGCCACTCCATCATCCACAGGTCAAGTTGAAGGAACACCATCATTATCTTCTTGAATTGGAGACACTCCATCTTTCATAGGTGAAGTAGAAAGCACATCTACATTTTCTTCTCAAGTTGGTCACATGCCATCATTCACACCTCAAGTTGAAGGTACATCATTTTAAATCTTTTCACCTCCAATCAAAGGTACGTCATCTATCCCATCTCAAGTAAATATTGAAGAAATTCCTAATGTTCAGTCTACTTCACCAAATAAAACGCCTCCTAGAATTTTGCATAGGAGGCCTAAGTTTCTAATTGATATTGATGAAAATGTATTGGAGCCCATGTAGGATAAGATTCCCATGTGTACTTGCCAAAGATATGCAAATAAGATATGTAAATTATTCTTTGAGAATTTAAATGAAACTAGAAGATGTCAACTCTTTGTTGAACTGATGAGAAATCTGAAATTTAGGCCCATTATGAAGATTCTTGGCCTAAGAACATTGAATGCATCAAGTGAAAAATCAATTGTCAAGAATCTAATGAGTGCGTATGAGAGTGTGGGTTCCACCTCACGCACCAAGGATAGTAATGTCACATGACATGTCATTACATTGACAATTGTAAGCCAACAAACAAAATTTTTTTGCCTCATTAGAAAGACAAGTCAAGCATTGAAAATAAATAGAAAAACTCTAATGAGATCCGTTGGAAGGCATCAAAGAGTTGAGGATCCAAGCACTAATGGATTGTGAGCATTCTCTGGGAGACTCCTATGAAAAGACAAAGTTGTTGTCAAAGCTTTGAGATCACTAATTGAAGACTTTTGGAAGAATTACACAAGGGTATCTCTGAATCAAAGGGATGTGGTAAGAAGGAGAATCGGTAGTCGAAACCGTTAGCCACATCCAAAGCATTTTTTGGATATGACTCAAACATAGTTTTTTGGTAAATTTATAGAGAAGTATCCTCAAATTAAAATTTATCAAAGATATTTTGAAATGCTAAAACCTTTCTTTGTCAAAATAAATCACACACACACTACTTGTTGTTGTAGATTACATATTAAATTTTCTAACCATTTTGATGTTTATTGGTCTATATGTTTAGATTTGCATACTAACAATGCTTTGCAGGATTGTGCATTGCGTGCCCCACTAACTACCTCAAGAGACTTCATATCAATGATTTATGTGATAGAGAGGAAGGTCAATTATTCTATAGGAAATTATGCTTGGATGGCACATGTCAGCTTTACAGTGGCTTGCAACGTATGCCAATATGTGAACATATGAAAATAACACATGAGGTTGGAAATGAACTAGTAGAGTTCGGCAAGTATAAAACAATGGCATACAATACAAGAGATGGTAAAGAAGCAAAGAGATGTGAATATGTTATTTAGAAGATTCCAGTGTATCAGTTTATGCCTATATTTTGTGACAACATAGTGTATGAGTATGTAAGACATGCCCATAGAGCTCGATGGTTGGACTTGCAATTCAAGTTATGTAAGGACACATTTCTAGTTGATAGCATTGTTTTAGTCTTCAACTTTGTAGAGAACTATAGTCTACAGCCACAGTGTGAGGTGTAATCCCAATATTATAACTCGACACAGGTTTCTATAGTTGTGTACATCACATTCATTCATGTGAATGATAGTACAGAGGATGACAAAAAGATCATAAGGGAGTATCATTTTTATATAAGCGATGATCGCACACATTTCGTGGAGTTCATGCAAGGTTGTTTTCAGGTGTTCTACAATGATCTGGCTAGAAGGGGCATATCATTTAGTCAACATATCATATGGTCAGATAAATGTACATCACAATTCAAGAACTCATGGAATTTCTATTGGCTGAGTAGGAGGCATAATATTACAGGTGTTCAGCATATGTGAAACTTTTGTGAGGCCGGGCATGGAAAGGGGGAGCATGATGGTGTAGGATCATATATCAAAAGAGCCATAGCATGAGAATAGTTAAAGTATGAAGATAATGCAAAGCTAATAGATGCAAAATCAATCATCGAGTGGTGTAATGCTTCGATGGGTCTAGGTAATCAAGGTAAGTCTTCAGTTCATAGATTTTTTTGTTGATAGATGATACTAACATTGCACCATATGAGAACTGTTGCACACTGACATGATCAAGTGAGCTACACTCTATCATAAGCTCAATTGCAGGTTCATGGAGTATACATACGCGAAAGATGGCATGCTTTTGTTTTGCATGTACAATTCAAGCCTGGAATGAGTGCGAGTCAAGGGAGTGGGTTAACGAATGGCAGTTCAGTTATCTTTGCCCACTTGACACGTATCGACCCCCAACGACACTAGGATTGATAGAGGTGGAATTGTCAATTGACTTTGACCACATATCAGATCTAGTTCAACTAGGTAATATATCTACTTGCATAGTTAAATTTGAAATTCCTAATGTTATCTTAAACTTTGTAGTATTTTTGTAATGTTGTGAAAATTTCATCTAATTTGCTACACATATCATTGTAGGGCATGTTTATGTAGTTATTGCAGATGAAGATAACGAAGAGGGAACAAATTAGTACTTGTGTTGTTGTGTTGAGGCCAAAAAGAAATTGGAGGCCCCAGTTACAGATGGAGAAAACATCAAATACCCTACAGGCTCAGTGGTCGTTATTGGAACATGGCTTAGAAGGTACCCACATAAGTGTCTTAATGTTTGGTTGTTTGAGGATTTTGACACACATCAGAAGATTCTTCATTACTCCAACCTTGTCGTGGCAACCAATGTTCATTTGATACAATATCGAGGTAGACCTTTGAACAAGACCTTGTGGAAGGTGCGTGACTTTGACCATGAGGCCATACTTGACACAATAAAGAGTAGAGAAGACCTAGATGGTTCATTGGATTAATTTGTAAGTATGAATAAAACTTTCCTAGATGGTTACATGTACTTTGTTTTGTATATAAATAGTAGTATTAATTGCTTCCCTCTAGTGTATTTATGTTTAGTCAATTTTTCTTTTTGATGCTTCTCATAGGAGGTCACAACTCTAGTTCATCCAACTACGGATAAAGAAGCTCAAGAAAAGATGATGGAGAGTGATCATCAGATGGCGGTAAGTGATCGATTACATAAGTGATGTTATATATTTCTTGTATATTTCATTTGATTTGTTTCATGAGGTTAGATCTAAGTAATGGATGAAGTTGATCCTAATTGGTCTTAATCCTATTCACTCATGTTTCACTCATGTCATATCAAGATTCATGTCAAAGGGTTTGGATGTTAGTTCATAAGATTCATGTTTATCATGTTACAATAGTAGCACATAGTTGTTTATGTCATTGGTTCATGCCATTGGATCATTAGATTTTGGTTGTACTTCTTCATCATAACATGTCATGCTTTCAGGAGTTAGATTGAGTAGTGGTTCTTCGTCATGATAGGATTTAGTTCACATCTTCATGCTTCTTTGTCCTCCATGTCTTCAGTGTTCTCAGTGTCTTCATGCTTTTAGGAGTTAGATTGGGTTGTGGTTCTTCCTCATGTTTGGAAAGGTGGTAGGAGTAATATTTTGCATTCCATAGCTCGTGGGTCCGAACGGAATTTTCCAACACATCGAGGTGGGCGGGTAAATTCTAGGGGAGGTCTCATTTCATGTGCCAAGCATTGCATTAGTTCGGGACAGCAGGCTACCGACAAAGTCCCTTAAGCGCCCTAAGATGAAAAAATTGCAAACTTTGACGGGACAGTTCTCAAAATTTGTGGCAACTGGGAACATTCCGTTTGGACTTATAGGTGCACGTGGGGTCTGTCCACAATAACCTCTCTGGGTTTCGTTCAACTCTAGTCCATTTGACTGTGCCGAAATCAAACACATTCTTGCAAAATGCTTCAGTTTCATGCAGTGGAAAGGTGGTAGGGTGACATTTTGTATTCCATAGCTTGTGGGTCTGAACGAACTTCGTTGATGCATTGGGGTGGGCAGTAAATGCCAGGGAAGGTCTCATTCATGTGCTAAGTGTCGCATTCATTCAGGGCAGCAGGCTACCGACAAAGTCCCTTAAGCGCCCTAAGAGGAAAAAACTACCAAACTTTGACGGGATAGTTCTCAAAATTCATGGCAGCTAGGAACCTTTCGTTTAGACCTACAGGGGTATGTAGAGTCCATCCACAATAATATCTCTCAGTTTCATTCAACTCCAGTCTATTTGACCGTGTCAGAATCAAACGCATTCTTGCAAAATGCTTTAGTTTCATGTAGTGGAAAGGTGGTGGGAGTGACATTTTGCATTCCATAGCTTGTGGGTCCAAATGGACTTTGCCAACATGTTGGGGTGGGTGCGTAAATGCTAGGGGAGGTCTTCTTTCCTGTGCCAAGCATCACATTCGTTCGGGGCAGCAGGCTATCGGCAAAGTCCCTTAAGCACCCTAAGATGAAAAATTGCCAAACTTTGACGGGACAGTTCTCAGAATTCGTGGCAGATGGGAATGTTTCATTTAGATCTATAGGTGCATATGGGGTCCATCCACAATAACCTCTCGGTTTCATTCAAGTCGATTCCATTTGATCATGCCGAAATCAAACGCATTCTTGTAAAATGCTTCAGTTTCATGCTGTGGAAAGGTTACCGGGTGCCATATTTTTTGTTCTGCTCATCATGGGGCCAAATGGACTGTGCCAACACGTCGGGGTGGGTGGGTAAATGCTAGGGGATGTCTTGTTTTGTGTGCCAAGCATCCCAGTCATTTTGACATGCAAGCTACTGAGACCTAACACTTTTCAAGTTTACCAGTAGCTTGCAGCCTGGAACGACTAAGACACTTGGTGCATGAAATGAGACCTCCCCTAGCATTTACCCACCCACCCCGATGTGTTGGCACAGTCCATTCGGCCCCACGATGAACATAACAAAAAATATGGCACTTGGCAACCTTTCCACAGCATGAAACTAAAGCATTTTGCAAGAATGCATTTGATTTCGGCACGATCAAATGGAATGGAGTTGAACGAAACCGAGAGAGGTTATTGTGGATAGACCCCACATGTACCTATAGGTCCAAATGGAACATTCCTAGCTGCCATGAATTCTAAGAACTGTCCCGTCAAAGTTTGGCAATTTTTTCATCTTAGGGCGCTCAAGGGACTTTGCCGGTAGCCTGCTACCCTGAACGAATGCGATGCTTGGCACATGAAATGAGACCTCCTCTGGCATTTACCTACCCACCCCAACATGTTGGTGAAGTCTATCCAGACCCACAAGCTATGGAATGAAAAATGTCACTCCTGGCACCTTTCCACTGCATGAAACTGAAGCATTTTGCAAGAATGGATTTGATTTCGGCACGACCAAACGGACTGGAGTTGAATTAGACCAAGAGAGGTTATTGTGGATAGACTCCATGTCCACCTATAGGTCCAAAGAGAACATTCCCAGCTGCCACAAATTCCAAAAACTGTCCCATCAAAGTTTGTCAATTTTTTCATCTTAGAGTGCTTAAGGGACTTTACCGGTAGCCTACTGACTTGAATGAATGCAATGCTTGGTACACAAACCGAGACCTCCCTTAGCATTTACCTACCCACCCTGATGCATCGGCGAAGTCCATTTAGACCCACGAGCTATGGAATGCAAAATGTCACTCCTACCACCATTCCACTGCATGAAACTAAAGCATTTTGCAAGAATGTGTTTGATTCCGACACGGTCAAACAAATTGGAATTGAACGAAACTAAGAGAGGTTATTATGGACAGACTCCACATGCACTTGTAGGTCCTGTTGGGAATTAAGGTGTCTCAACTTTGGTAATTCTCTGCATTTGTAATGTTTATATTTACTATTTAATTGCCTATGTTGTAAATATTTAGAAAATCCATATTGTCATGTTGTGGGATGTGGCACGGTGATGTGTCAATCCTACATAGATTATGAGAACTTGTATTTTTGTCCTCACATGAGGAGATAGGCATTCCACTTAGTGGTAGGAATATTCTGCCATATGTCGGCATCTTCTATGTTGTGTAAGGAATGTTTGACCGAAACGGTTATGACGAATTCCTATGATGAATCTATGACATGTAAGAGTTGAGAATAGAAGGTTGTAAGATAGGTGATGACATGTGTCATGTAGCATCTTTGAATAAGGCATATTTGGGTGCCCCAAGGTGGAATATGACATGTTGTAAGAGAATATACTATTTATAGCATGTGTATGATAGATTCTCTTAGAGCTGTAAGTTGTAACCGCTATGACAGATTCTATGACGATCGTAAGTGTCATAAGAGCATCTGTCATAGCCCATTTTGGAAATAGGTGACCTCTTTGGGATGGGAGCTATGGACAAGTGTCAGACACATTCTACAATGTTGACTAAGTGTCCCTAGGCATGGGTTTTGGTCCAAGATGCCATGTTGGACGCCCATTCCAAGATAGGTCCAATATTGAGGTATTTTCTTTATATACAGGTGCATGAAGATGGAGTTTGTATCATAGGTTCATAGGTACTATTATGCTACCAGATTGACTCCAAACATGAGTGTCGAAGACCATTGAAGCTTGCATTGCAAGTGTATTGTAAACATTCTTTCAAATTTGTTAATACATTGTGCAGGTTTCTGAGTGTGGGGTTTTTCACCTGATAAGGGTTTTCCCCACCATAAATCTTTGTCTCTCTTCTTTTGTCTACTTTCTGGTTCTTGTGTTTTGCTGCAATATCTCATGTTAATGGTTTAAAATCACTATAATAGTTAGGATAAATTTGAATTTGCATAGCCCTCTCCTCATTAGATTAGTGTAGGAAGCATTTTCCGCACACCTAGCTTCCTTTCAGTTGGTATCAGAGCTTGATCACTTTTGGTCCTAGTTGTTGGGTAGGGGCTTTTTGAGCTAATCTTAGGTTGAATGGGAGTCTGTGTAGAGTATTCTATATATTATTGCAGTAAGGAGATGGCAAGCACATCAGGAAGGTTTGAAGTAGAGAAGTTCAATGGCAGTAACTTCGAGCTATGGAAGCTCAAGATGGAAGACATGTTAGTTGACCGAGACCTTTGGGATAGTGTGAATGAAACTAAACTAGCTGCAATGTCACAAGCTGATTGGGATCTCAAGGAGCAGAAGGCTAAGGGTCTCATAAGACTTAGTCTTACTGATTCTGTGTTGTTAAATGTCCATGAAGAAACCACTGCAAAATTCCTTTGGAAGAAGTTAGGGGATGTATATCAAGCCAAATCCCTTGTTAATAAACTTTTTCTGAGAAAGAAGTTGTATTATCTTTGAATGGAGGATGGAGGATCTATTGCTAAACATATGAATGCCTTCAACATGCTGGTTGCACAATTAACATCTATTGGTGTAAAGATGGAGGACGAGGATCAGTGTATGACCCTACTTTGTTCTCTACCGGACTCATGGAATCATCTTGTCATGGCAATCGGAAGCACCACATCCGCATTCAAAATGGAAGAAGTGGTTTCTTCACTGTTGTTTGAAAAGATGTGGAGAAAGTCTTCTGAGGCAACCAAAGAGGCCCTTCCAGTTTGTGGAAGACCCAAGGAGAAAGGGAAGAAGAAGGACAAGAAAGCTGAGAAGGGTAGATCCAAATCCTATGGGAGATTCAAATCTCTTGGAAAGTCCAAGGCACTTTGTTGGAACTGTGCCAAGACCGGGCATTTCTGAAAGGAATGCAAAGAGGAGAAGAAGAAAAAGAAGAAAGCTCCTGATTTAGATTCTGACAAGTCACAAGATGACAGTGATGCTTTCATCGCAGCCCTAGCAACCCATGCATCTGATGATGTGTGGCTAATCGACTCTGGTGCATCATTCCACATGATCTCGCATCGAGACTGGTTCACTAAGTATGAGGAGTTCGATGGTGGAAAGGTTTATCTGGGTGACGACTCTCATCTGAAGATCGTTGGTCGTGGAAGAGTCTCTATCCGATTCCCTGATGGTCGAGTAAAGGGGATCTTTGGGGTTATGCACAACCCAAGCTTAGCATGGAACCTGCTTTCTGTAAGTAGTTTGAATGATGCAGGTGTGCAGGTTGTCTTTTTGAAAGAAGGATGCAAGATGACTAGAGGATCTATGGTGCTTGCTAAGGGTACTCGGAGAGGTACTCCATTTCAGATGGAAGCATGCATTGCATAATGCAATAGTTCTTCTGACTCAAGGAAGAAGGCAGCAGTCACTTCATCCCCACCATCTGAACGAGCAGTGAATAAATCTATTGTTTCTAATCTTGATGGTTGTAATCGTGCATTAGAAGTTAAACTTCCTGTAGAAAAGACAATGTTATGGCATAAGAGATTTGGCCACATTGGTGAGAAGGGTCTGCGTACCCTAAAAAATAAGAACCTTGTTCAGGGGTTAGATGATTGTAATCTTGAGTTCGACTTTTGCGAACATTGTATTTATGGAAAACAAAATCGTGTTCAGTTTTACTCGAGTTCTCATAAGTCTTTTGGTGTGTTGGACCTTATTCATTCTAATGTGTTTGGTCCTGTTAATGTTCCTTCGTTATCAAAATCTATATACTTTGTATCTTTTATAGATGATTATAGTAGAAGGACATGGATTTATTTTCTCAGAAGCAAATCTGAAGTCTATAGCAAGTTTAAGGAGTTTAAAGCCTTTACTGAAAATTAGACTGCTAAAAAGATTAAATGTTTGAGAACTGACAATGGTGGTGAGTTCTATTCTACAGAATTCAATAAGTATTGCAAGGAACATGGGATTGAAAGACATAAGACAACTCCATACACACCGCAGCAAAATGGAGCTGCAGAGAGGATGAACAGGACACTGATGGAGAAGGCTAGGAGTATGCTTAGTGGAGTTGGTCTAAAACAAAAGTTTTGGGCTGAAGCTGTTGCCACTGCTTGGTATTTGGTAAACAAATCTCCTACATCAGCTCTTGTTGGAAAGACACCCATGGAGGTGTGGTTTGGTAGAAAGCCTTTAGTAAGGCATCTTCATGTTTTTATTTGTGAGGCATATGCACATGTGCCTAGGGAGAAGTGGTCAAAGTTGGAGAACAAAGCTGTTAAGTGTATCTTCATCGGCTATGGTGTTGGTGTGAAAGGATACAAGCTTTGGGACCCCGTGGCTGAAAAAGTGTTGTATACTAGAAGTGTCATCTTTAGAGAGCTTACACCTTCTTCCACTATTTTGCAACCAGAAGAAAAAGAAAAGAAAGAGGATGTTGTTCATTTTCCTCTCACCCCTAAGAAGACTGAACAAAAAGACAATGTTGGATCTGATGATGAGGAGAGCTCTAGCAGCTCTGAAAGCTCATAAGAAGAAGCTGAACCTCAACCTCAGCTCTTGAGGAGGTCTACACGGATAAGAAAGCAACCTGAAAGGTTTGGTTTTACATTGCTTGATTCTAGTTGTGCTTATGCTTTGATTACTAATAGTGATGAACCTAGAACAATATCAGAGGCTTTGGATATGAAGGATATAGGTTCCTAGAAGGAGGCCATGGAGGAAGAAATGGCTTCTTTGGAAAATAATCAAACTTGGGACTTGGTGCCTTTGCCTCCTGGGTAGAAACCTGTTGGATGCAAATGGGTGTTCAAGAAGAAAATTGGTGCAGATGGTAGTGTTGAGAAGTATAAGGCCAGATTGGTTGCTACGCCCTTAATATTGGTGTACATAGGGTTATGAATAGTCAGCTTGTGGCTATCTTAACTCCTAATTAAGTAATATTATCATTATTATATTGTTATTTAGTTGTTTAGGTCGGCCTAAGGCTTCTATAGGTCTATCTAAGTCGGCCTGGGTGATATCCTAGGCATAAATAGGTATATATAGGAGGTAGTGAGTCTCATTTCATATCATATTCAGTATTGTGTTCTTATTGAAGACTATTGGAGGTATCCCCATCGAAGTGGATTAGGAGGTTGCCCCCTCAAAGTGGCATATTATTATCAATTATTTGTAGCATATTTTCTATTATATTCAGATATTGTGCAAGTTGTTTCATTACAAGTGGTATCAGAGCATGATCTTGGCACCGTAGAGGCAAGATTTTTTCTCAACATTGGAGGCGATTTTGGGAAGAGCATAACTTTCAGAGTTTAGTGAATTTTTTAAATATTTTTAAAGGGTTTTTGAAGACCATATTAAAGAAGATACAGTCTAGATTTCAGAGGAATTGAAGCAAAAATAAGTGAGTTATTGTAAAATTAGGGTTTCCAACAAATTCGCTCTCAAGGCAGCAAATTTGCTACATTTTTGGATTTTTTTCTAGGTAAGTGGTATCTTGGCCTTAGTAAGTTACAGTAAAAATTTTAGAAAATTTACATTTCATTTGTGTGATTTATTTCAAAAATATTGGTTTCCATCATGACGAGGCCTGCAACAAGAGGCAAAAAGAATGCTGCCACACCGGGGAAATCCTCTGATAAGGATGAGGAAATAATAGAGGATAGTAATCCCAATGAGGAAATAAGTAAGGTCAAAGAAGAGGTGTCCTCGATTAAGAGGGATATGTGTGACCTAAGAGGAGATATATCAAATCTACGAAGCATGTTAAGCGCCTATATGAATGAACCAAGAAAGGAGTTCTCAAGCGACCAAGGTGAAACCTTCAAGTCGGCTAATAATGACACAAATTTTAATACTCCTATGGGATCTAGGAATTTCTTTCCAAAGGTGGATATGCGCAAGTTCGATGGTAAGGATCCTCTAACATGGAATAACCAAATGGAGAATTTTTTTGAAGTACATCAAATCCCATATGGACAAAAGGTCACGATGGCTTCCCTATATCTAGAACCAGATCAATTCATTTGGTATCATTGGCTTTGTACTCATCAGAGAAAAAAGGGTCTCACCATCTCATGGTCAATTTTTACAGAAGAACTCCAAGCACAATATAGCAATAGTGTGACAGACAACTTCTTCAGCCAGCTTGCTAAACTTCAACAAACAGGATCAGTTAAGGATTATATTCAAAAATTCCAAAATCTATCATTAAGAGTGGATACAATTATAGAGGAGAACTTGAATGATTTATTCTTGGGTGGTCTCAAGGATTACATTCAACATGAGGTACATATGTTTAGTCCTAGCTCAGTAAATGAGTCTTTTATCTTGGCATGCAGGGTAGAGGAGAAATATTTGATTCCTAGAAAGCAAGGGGCTAATATGACAAGAGAGAAAGGATATTCAACACCTTCTCTTCCTCAACCTACTAGGTTGAATCCACAGCAAATTGAGGAGAAAAGAGCAAAAGGGTTGTGTTTCAATTGTGATAGCAAATACAGTCGAGGACATAAATGTAGTGAAAAGAAATTGTTCTATATTGAAGGTCCAAGTGAGGAAGAAGAGGAGGAACCCATATTAGAGGAGGATAGGGAGTCAAGTGAGGAATCACATGATTCTCAACGAATCATTTCTTGTCATGCACTTTCAGGTTTTAGTGCACCACAAACTCTCAAGGTAGTGGGTTTCTTAAAGAAGCAGAAAGTAATAGTGTTGATCGACTCAGGTAGTACTCATAATTTCATCAACAAAAAGTTGGCAACTCGTCTAAATTGTTTTATATATCCAGCCCCAGAGTTTCAGGTTTTGATTGCAGATGGGGGTACAGTTAGTTGTTCGGGGAAGTGTCATAGCATTAAATTATCCATGGGAGATTATCAACTTGATACCCCAATGTATGCAATATCCAGGGGTGCAGCAGATATTGTTTTGGGAGTACAATGGCTTACTACATTGGGAACAATTGAGATGAACTTCCAAGAACTATTCATGAGATTTCAATCAGAAGGAAAGGTAGTGGAGCTAAGGGGGTTGAAGGCAAAATCCCCACAGATGGTAACCTCTCATCAAATGCAAAAGTTGCTTAAGAAAGGGGCAGATGGATTTGTGGCCTAGCTATGTTCATTAGAAGTCTCTCAATCTAATGCTCCTACTCATCTAGATTTACAAGCAATAATTGATTGTCACTCAGTGGTTCTTAGAGATATGCCTAAAGGACTTCCTCCTAAGAGGGATCATGACCATGCCATACAACTAGTTCCAAGGAGCCAACCACCAAACATCAGGCCTTATAGGTACCCACACATACAAAAAAGTGAGATAGAAAAAATTGTTGAGGAGATGCTAGAGGAAGGAATTATCAGGCATAGCCAAAGTGCTTACTCCTCACCTGTGGTGATGGTGCGTAAGAAGGATGAAACTTGGTGCATGTGTCCAGATTATAGAGTGCTCAACATGTACACCATTAAAGATAAGTTTCCTACTCTAGTCATTGATGATTTACTAGATGAATTGAATGGAGCTATGTATCTTACCAAGTTAGATCTTAGATCTGGTTATCACCAAATTCGGATTAAGGAGGAAGATATTTGTAAGACAACATTCTGAACTCATGAGGGTCATTATGAATTTTTGGTGATGCCATTCGGCCTTACCAATGCACCATCTACATTTCAAAGTTTGATGAATTCCATTTTTAAGAAGTTCTTGAGAAAGTTTGTGTTAGTGTTCTTTGATGATATATTGATTTATAGCAAGACTTGGGAAGAACATTTGCAGCATGTAGATCAAGCATTACAATTACTCAAAGATCATCAACTCTATGCTAAGCCATCCAAGTGTACTTTTGGTCTTAAGGAGGTGGAGTATTTGGGACACATAGTTTCACATGAAGAAGTAAAGGTGGACCATAACAAAATTAAGGCTATCATGGAATGGCCTATTCCAAAAACCATTAAGAAACTGAGGGGTTTCTTGGGATTGACAGGGTACTATAGAAGATTTGTGAAGAATTATGGTCATATAGCAGCACCCCTCACCACTCTCTTGAAGAAGGATTCTTTTCATTGGAATGAGTCTGCTAATGTAGCATTTGATCAATTGAAGGAGGCTATGTGTACAACTCCAGTGCTTGCCACTCCGGACTTCACCAAGGAATTCATTGTGGAATGTGATGCTTCTGGAAATGGGATAGGAGCAGTTCTCATGCAAGAAGGTCAACCAATTGCTTTTGAGAGTCGTCAATTAAAGGGTAAAAATAAGCTCAAACCTATTTATGAGAAGGAAATGCTAGGAATCCTTCACGCAGTTAAACAATGGAGGCCTTATTTAATGGGTCGACACTTCAAGGTTAAGACAGATCATGATAGCCTAAAATATTTTTTGGAACAAAGACTATCCTCTGAAGAGCAACAAAAATGGGTCACTAAGATGTTGGGATATGACTTTGAGATTGTATATAAGAAAGGGAAGGAAAATATTGTGGCTGATGCACTTTCTAGGAAGGATGAGAAAGATGAAGCCTTATTGTGTGCCCTTTCAATATTACAAACAAATTGGGTGGAAGAAGCCAAAGCAGAATGGCAAAATGATGTTGCAACAAGTAATCTCATCCAACAGTTAAAAAGTGATCCTAGTAGTTCAGATAAGTTTTGTTTGAAGGGAGATATTCTTTGGTATAAAGAGCGTTTGTATCTCTGCAAGAATTCCACTCTTAAACACAAGATTCTCACAGAGCTACATGAGTCCCCAATTGGTGGTCATTCAGGATTTTTGAAGACATATCATCGGGTCAAGCAAGATTTTTTTTGGGAAGGGCTAAAAGGTGATGTTCAAAAATTTGTGGCTGAATGTTTGGTTTGTCAAAGAAATAAGGGGGAGACAATTAAGACACCAGGTCTCTTGCAACCCTTATCTATTCCTAGCCAGCGTTGGGAAGAGGTATCCATGGACTTCATCACAGGGTTTCCCAAATCTAAAGGTCATAATGTCATCATGGTAGTAGTTGATCGCCTCACTAAATATGCACATTTCATTGCATTATCACATCCTTTTATAGCAAGTACAGTGGCAAAAGTTTTCTTGGAGAATATCCAAAAGCTACATGGTACACCTAAGGTTATTGTCAGTGATCATGATCCTATCTTTACTAGTCACTTTTGGAAGGATTTATTCTCATGTTTGGGTACTCAATTGGCTCATAGTTCTTCATACCATCCTCAATCAGATGGGCAAACTGAGGTTGTTAATAAATGTTTGGAAGGATATCTATGTTGTTTCACTTCAGAGAAGCAATCTCAATGGGTAGATTGGCTACCACTGGCAGAATGGTGGTATAACACTTCTTTTCATAGCTCATCAAAAATGTCTCCATTTTTGGCACTTTATGGATATCATCCTCCTTCCATCACATCATCATTAAAGGTGTCACCAAGAGTTCAGGCAATAGAGGACCACTTGCATCATCAACAACAGGTACTTTCAGGACTCAAGGAGAATTTAGCTATGGCACAAAATCGAATGAAACAACAGGTGGACCAACATCGTAGTGAAAGAAATTTTGAAGTTGGGGATTAGGTCTTCTTGAGATTGCAACCTTATAAACAAATCTCAATGAAGCAACACAAAAAGAATAATAAGTTGTCTCCAAGATATTATGGGCCATACCAAATCATTCAAAAGATTGGTAGTGTTGCCTACAAGCTAGAGTTACCACCAACAAAAAATATACATCCAGTTTTTCATGTTTCTTGTTTGAAGAAGGTAATTTGCCAGAATATTCCTACTCAAACAGTACTACCAGAACTCGATGAAGAAGGAAGAATAATTTTGGAACCAGAGGGCATTCTTCAAACTCGCACAAAGAAGCTGAGGAATAGAACCCTCACTCAGTATCTCATCCAATGGAAGAATTTACTAGTTGAAGAGGCCACATGGGAGGATGAGGAGTTCATTCAAAAAAATCCACACTTGGTTAGCATTGAGGACAATGCTTCTTTGAAGAGGGGGGGCATGCTACGCCCTTAATATTGGTGTACATAGGGTTATGAATAGTCAGCTTGTGGCTATCTTAACTCCTAATTAAGTCATATTATCATTATTATATTGTTATTTAGTTGTTTAGGTCAGCTTAAGGCTTCTATAGGTCTATCTAAGTCGGCCTGGGTGATATCCTAGGCATAAATAGGTATATATAGGAGGTAGTGAGTCTCATTTCATATCATATTCAGTATTGTGTTCTTATTGAAGACTATTGGAGGTATCCCCCTCGAAGTGGATTAGGAGGTTGCCCCCTCGAAGTGGCATATTATTATCAAGTATTTGCAGCATATTTTCTATTATATTCAGATATTGTGCAAGTTATTTCATTACATTGGTTGTGAAGGGGTATTCATAGGTGGAGGGTATAGATTATGGTGAGATCTTCTCTCCCGTTGCAAAGCTGACATCCATTCGATTCCTGTTGTCTCTCGTAGCAACTTATGACTTGGAGGTAGAACAGATGGATGTGAAGACAACTTTCCTTCATGGTGACTTAGAGGAAGAGATCTACATGTCACAGCCAGAGCATTACATGGTGAAAGGTAAAGAAAATTTGGTTTGCAAACTTAAGAAGTCTTTGTATGGTTTGAAGCAATCCCCTAGGAGATGGTACTTGAAGTTTGATGCCTTTGTATTGTCAATTGGATTTGTGAGATCAAAATCAGATCACTGTGTGTATTATAAATTTGATGGTGATCGTATTCTCATTATTGCACTATATGTTGATGATATGTTGCTCATTGGGAAGGGTAAAAATATGATTTCTGATTTTAAATCTCAGTTGTTAGCTCAGTTTGAAATGAAAGATTTAGGGGCAACCAGGTACATTCTAGGAATGGAAATCAGAAGAGATAGAACCAACATAAAACTTTGGTTAAGCCAGAGTAAGTATGTGAAGACCGTGTTGGACAGATTCAATATGGTAGATTGTAGACCATTGTGTGTTCCCATTTCTTTGGGGACAAAGTTGTCTGTTAAGGATTGTCCAAAATCTCCTAATGAGGTGGAGGACATGAGCAGAGTACCTTACGCTAGTGCTATTGGTAGTTTGATGTATGCTATGGTCTGCATAAGACCAGACATTGCCCAAGCAGTGGGAGTCTTTAGTCAATTTATGGCTAATCTTGGACAGGTTCATTGGGATGCAGTTAAACGAGTGTTTAGATATTTGAGGGGTACTTTCAAGTATTCCATTTGCTATCATGGTAATGTTTCAGGACCTCCACATTTTGTTAATATTCATGGATTTGTGGATTCAGATTGGGCAAGTGACATTGATAGCAGGAGATCCACCAGTGCTTATGTTTTTACACTGTTTGGTGGTGCTATTAGTTGGATGAGTAAGCGACAACCTGTTGTTGCTTTGTCCACGACAGAAGCTGAGTATATGGAAGCAACTCATGCTTGTAAGGAAGCCATTTGGCTTAAGAGATTGTGTTCTGATATTGGTGTTGATGCAGGTCAGATCACGATCAGTTGTGACAGTCAGAGTGCAATTTGCCTTGCAAAGAATCTAACTTTCCATTCTAGAACCAAGCACATTGATGTTCAGTTTCACTTCGTGAGGGGCATGGTTGAGGATGGAAAGGTAAATTTGGAGAAGGTAGATACTTTGAAGAATGTTGCAGATGCATTGACGAAACCAGTGAGCACAGAGAAGTTCAGATGGTGTTCGGAGTCTATGGGCCTCTCGGCCTATAGCAGTTAAATCCTATTTTTCTATTGGCTCTTACAAGGTGTTCGACAAGTGGGAGAATGTTGGGAATTAAGGTGTCTCAACCTTGGTAATTCTCTGCATTTGTAATGTTTATATTTATTATTTAATTGCCTATGTTGTAAATATTTAGAAAATCCATATTGTCATGTTGTGGGATGTGGCACGGTGATGTGTCAATCCTACATGGATTATGACAACTTGTATTTTTGTCCTCACATGAGGAGATAGGCATCCCACTTAGTGGTAGGAATATTCTGCCATGTGTTGGCATCTTCTATGTTGTGTAAGGAATGTTTGACTGAAACGGTTATGATGTATTCCTATGACGAATCTATGACATGTAAGAGTCAAGAATAGAAGGTTGTAAGATAGGTGATGACATGTGTCATGTAGCATCTTTGAATAAGGCATATTTGGGTGCCCCAAGGTGGAATATGACATGTTGTAAGAGAATATGCTACTTATATCATGTGTATGATAGATTCTCTTACAGCTGTAAGTTGTAACCACTATGACAGATTCTATGACGGTCGTAAGTGTCGTAAGAGCATTTGTCATAGCCCATTTTGGAAATAGGCGACCTCTTTGGGATGGAAGCTATGGACAAGTGTCAGACACATTCTACAATGTTGACCAAGTGTCCCTAGGTGTGGGTTTTTGTCCAAGATGCCATGTTAGATGCCCATTCCAAGATAGGTCCAATATTGCATTGTATTTCCTTTATATACAGGTGCTTGAAGATGGATTTTGTATCATAGGTTCATAGGTACTGTTATGCTGCCAGATTGACTCCAGACATGAGTGTCGAAGACCATTGAAGCTTGTATTGCAAGTGTATTGTAAACATTCTTTCAGATTTGTTAATACATTGTGCAGGTTTCTGAGTGTGGGGTTTTTCACTCGATAAGAGTTTTCCCCACCGTAAATCTTTCTCTTCTTTTTTCTACTTTCTGGTTCTTGTGTTTTGCTACAATATCTCATGTTAATGGTTTAACATCACTGTAATAGTTAGGATAAATTTGAATTTACATAGCCCTCTCCTCATTAGATTAGTGTAGGAAGCGTTTTGCACACACCTAGCTTCCTTTTAGGTCCAAATGAAAGGTTCCCAGCTGCCACAAATTCTATGAGCTATCCCGTCAAAGTTTGGTAGTTTTTTCCTCTTAGGGCACTTAAGGGACTTTGCCGATAGCCTACTACCCTGAACGAATACGACACTTAGCACATGAAACGAGACCTCCCCTGGCATTTACCCACCCACCCCGACACATTGGTGAAGTCCGTTCGGACCCATGAGCTATGGAATGCAAAATGTCACTCCTACCACCTTTCCATTGCATGAAACTGAAGCATTTTGCAAGAATGCGTTTTATTTCGGCACGGTCAAACGGACTGGAGTTGAACGAAACTGAGAGGTTATTGTGGATGGACTCCACATGCACCTATAGGTCCAAATGGAATGTTCCCAACTACCATGAATTCTGAGAACTATCCCATCAAAGTTTGGCAATTTTTTCATCTTAGGGCGCTTAAGGGACTTTGCCAGTAGCCTGCTGACCCAAATGAATGCGACACTTGGCACATGAAACGAGACCTCCCTTGGCATTTACCCACCCACCCTGATGTATTGATGAAGTCCATTCAGACCCTTGAGCTATAGAATGCAAAATGTCACTCCTACCACCTTTCCACTGCATGACACTAAAGCATTTTGCAAGAATGCGTTTGATTCCAACATAGTCAAACAGACTGGAGTTAAACGAAATCGAGAGAGGTTATTGTGGACGAACTCCACATGCACCTATAGGTCCAAATGGAAGGTTCCCAGCTGCCATGAATTTCAAGAATTGTCCCATCAAAGTTTGGTAGTTTTTTCCTCTTAGGGCGCTTAAGGGACTTTGCCGGTAGCCTACTGCCTCGAACGAATACGACACTTGGCACATGAAATAAGACCTCCGCTGGCATTTACCCGCCCACCCCAACATGTTGGTGAAGTTAGTTCAGACCCACAAGCTATGAAATACAAAATGTCACTCCTACCACCTTTCCTAATTGTCCTTTGTTACTACATAATTGTCTAGACTTTGGGACATCGGTTATAACTTTTTCCACAGGTCAATAAAATGAACTACAAATTGATTTTTTAGAAGTTATCAACCTTATGCATGTCTAGGACAACCTGGGCATCGTAAAAATGAGTTTTATCAAACCTACAACAACCATGAACCTTTGACATGGTGCTTCATTGTTTCATCATGGTTTCATGGAGTTTTTGGTATAATGAGAGAATGTTCTTTCCTAGATTATGAAGTGTCCATGACAAAATTTCACACCTAGACCACTATATGGCATAAATACAACCAATATTGACTTAATTAGACCTTATAGCACCAAAAAAAATGACTTGGACATACAAAACTCACTAAAGACTCTTATTTACAACATTTGACCAACATTGTGAAGGTGCTCCTGCACCAATGAGGATGGAGGAAGACTTTTATGACACTTTTGACATGATTTTGACTATACCTCTTGATGATTTTGAGTAAGATAGGGGAGTTCTAAATTGTTGTTCCAACTATTATAACAGTCTTATTATAGTTGATAGGAAGGATATTCATTGTGAAGTTCATAATATGAACTTGATCTATCAAACCTTGCAATAGAATTTACCACTTTATAATGGGAATTGATAATGAAGTTTGTGGTACAAACCCATTTATGCAACTGCCCTATGAGACATGTATGCAAAATATGTATGCAATTGGAAGGTGTAAATCCAAATTCCACAACCTTTGCCAACATCCTCCTTGCATGTGCCAAAATCTGGTCATTGGAATAGGGTATGGACATTCATCAAAGCATGAAGGATATGAGAATTCTATCAGATCTTGTAGTTGCAACTGCATTGAGAGACATGTATACAAAATGTGGAATCATAAACAAGGCACATGAACTATTCGATAGAACACCTCACAGAGGTGCCATCTAATGGAATGCCTTGATTGTAGGATATGCACAAAATAGATTTGTTGAAAAGGATTTAGACACTTTAAAGAAAATACGGTTGGTAGGTGTAAATCCATATTCCACAACCTTTGCCAGCATCCTCCCTGCCTATGCCAAAATGGGATCTTTGGAACATGGTATGGATATCCATCAAAGCATGAAGGATATGGGAATTCTATCAGATGTTGTAGTTGAAACTACCCTCAGAAACATGTATAGCAAAATTAGAAACTTTCAAGCAAATGCAATTGGCAGGTGTAAAGCAAAATTCCACAACCTTAGCCAGTATCCTCCTTGCCTATGCCAAAATGGACATCCATCAAAAGGATAAAAAATATGGGAGTTTTGTTAGATGTTGTAGTTGCAACTACCCTCAGAGACATGTATGCAAAGTGTGGAAGCATAGACAAGGCATGTGAACTGTTTGGCATGATACCTCAAAGAAATGTCACCTCATGGAATACAATGATTACAAGATATGAACAAAATAGATTTACTGATAAGCCTTTAGAAAGTTCCAAGAAAATTCAATTGGCAAGTGTAAAGCCAAATTCCAAAACCTTAGAAATGGTATGTTTGGAACACAATATAGACATCCATCAAAGCATAAAGGATATAGAAATTTTGTCAAATGTCATAGTTGTAAGTACCCTGCAAGACATGTATGCAACTTGTGTGGAAGCATATATAACGAACATGAATTGTTAGACGCGATGCCTCGAAGAAATGTTGTCTCATGGAATGTAATGATTGCAAGATATGCACGAAATGGATTTTTTATAAGGCTTTAAAAACTCTCAAGCAAATGCACAAAAATAAATTTCAACCATTACACAAATTTTGGCACATCTAAAACCAAATTGCACAACCTTAGCCAACTTCCTCGCCTATGCTATAATGGGATCTAGAGAACATGGTGTGGACAACCATCTCTCACATGTATTGTATTTGCAAAGTTGCCCTTGTAGACATGTATGGAAAGTATGGAAGCATAGACAAGGCACGTGAACTATTTAAAATGATGCCTCAAAGTGCACAGTTCGACAAAATTCAATGATTGCAAGATATGTGCAAAATGGATTATTTGAAAATGATTCATAAACTTTAAAGCAAATGCAATTGACACTTGTAAAACCAAATTCCTATAACAATAATTGATTATCATATTAAATATTTAATATAAACTATCATATATACATAATGTCATGAACATAACATCTAGTTTATATAAAAAGCCATATAGGCGTGTCCAAACAAAGCCATATAGGCAAATATACAAAAATATACATCGGATTGACATACAAAAGTATGTATACAAAGCCATCTAGGCATACAAAAAAGTTCCCCAAAACTAGTTTCCTATGAAATTTTAGGAAATAATCGGTGGCCCTTCTTTGATTGTGAAGATGGAGAGCCAGTCAGTGACACATCCTCTCTCTGTCGTCGAGTAGACCTCTTCGAATAAAGTTCATCTAGATGCACCTTTTAATACAAACAAACAATATGTGCATTAGTATACAAAATGTATGAAATATATAACATCACATATGTAATTGATCACTTACTACCAATTGATGATCGCTCTCCATCATCTTGACTCTCTCTTCGTCTGTAGTTGGACGGACTAGAGTTGTGACCTCCTATGAGAAGCATCAAGAAGCAAAATTGACTAAACATAAATATCATTTATGTACATCAAATGATATGAGATAAAAAAGAAATACAAAATTATGATATTTTCATGTTATTGGCTCATACCTCAGTCAAAGGATTTGTAGACATCATGGCTGCATCAATGCCTATATACGCTGACTCACGAAGATGAGGAGGAGTCTCCACTGTATTCAGCATCTAAAAATCAAGTTCAAGATTATTAAAAAAAATAAATACATAAAATTATTTTTAAAATACATAATGATTAGAAATGGTAAAATTTACCTCAGTAAAAGTGGTGGTTTGGCGTCTAGGAGATCAAGGAAACCGCGGAGATGCTGGTAACTATTAAAATCATCAAATCAAGTCACAAAATAATATTACCATTGACATATCTATAATAATTACGAATATGTGATAAATTGCATACCTGCTGACTTGACCTCCACTCATAAGCCACCAATGGATGGCTAATAGAGGCAGGATGAAGACTCTGACCCTGGAATTTCATTGCGCAAATAATTACATACATTATTTTTGATTTATAATATAGATAATCATATAAAATTAATTAGAAATTTCAAATAACAATATACTAAATAAAGATGAAACTTGTAACAAATTACCTGAGAGTCAATACCAAATGTATGCTATAAGAGATCATCACCGAGAACAAGATCATCCAATATGTCCTGCCCCTATGTCACATCATGTTGCCCCTGTGTCGCAGCATGCTGCTCCTATGTCGCAGAGTCCTGTCGTACCTCCTACATCCCATAATCACATAGGTTCCCACATGTACTGCACAAATGTGGGGACACATGACGCCTACTACTCTCACCCTCATCACCCTGGGTCAAATCATTCGCGTGCTGTGATAGAGTTTGGGTGAGAGTAGCTAGTCAATATAAAGTCTCCAACTCAACACTCTCCTTCAAAGCTAAAGGGAGTGACCTACGTTCTAGCCTCCCTCGGGGTATAGGCACATCCTGTTCATCTTACTGAGCCCCGGGTCTATCTTGGGCAGAGCCACCACTTCTACCCTGGAAATAATGAATATCAAAATAATTCAGAATCTTGTTGAGGATGAACTCGCAATAGAGTTTCCTCAAAAAATATTGTGGTACCTCATCATTGTTGCATGGCCGCTCATCGAAGACCATGTACCATCTATCCCAAAAGTATTGGGATATGTCTTCATTCCTACACCAATGTATAGGAAACTGTTTGCAAGTTTCTTCTAATGTTTGGCCATTTTTGGGATTAGTAAATTGTGCATATAATTGAGATTTTGTAATTTTTTCCTTCTTCACTTGTTCATATGACAACTTGTCGGTGTAATATTACCAACTCCTCTCCCTATAGTATTGGAAATCGGTGATTTGTTTCATCACCGAATCTGTGTGGGAAACAATCTCCTGTAGTGATTTTGCAAGTGCCCTCCTATGCTCAGTGGTTCCACTTGGATTGTTTAGGGTTTGAATAATAGTTTCAAGATGTTTCTTGTTTTCTTCTATTATCCCTAAGTAGTGTTCTTGATTATCCATTACATGAAAAGGAGGTGAAGGTGGGTTTTAAGGGTTTTGGGTGTTGTTTTCACCCTCCTCAATTGGATTTAGATTTTTTGCTTCTCCAATAACTGTAAATGTAATATAAACATAAATCAAACATTATAAAACTAAAAAATTGATCTAAAACTAACAAATTTAGAGAAACCCTACCTTCTTCCTGTGCTGGAGCCTCCAAATTTGCACGACGATGTCTTTGACAGCAAGGTGGCATTGTGAATTTCTTGTTTTCTCACTTGCACTTGATCGAAATTCATTTTTATCAATGCGAGAGCATTTTGCTTGCTTTCTTTGTTGCTGTCAATAACCTAGCCGCGGGTGAATGTGCAAAAAATGTTTTTTTTTTGGTTTTATTAAAAGAAAAACATGACCACTTTAATTTTGGAGATGGTGGTGACTTTTTGGTCCCCCATCTCCTTGTATTTAGGTCTGCTATCTTATTTGAATGACTGACCTACACCAATAAATGGTACGCCATCATTATTTACTTGTGCTTAGATTTAGGGCTCAATACTCTACATGATGATGCTTCATTGTGATTATTTTGACAATGCTTGTGCTCGGATTCTGTGTGACCAAACACAACCACATAACCATTTACTAGTTTGGGTCTTGATGAGACGAAGGGCTTGCACTTACTTTATCACAGTGCACCACACATAATAATGAACATGTCATACATAATGATCTACCCTGAATCTTCATGAAAACTTATGAAACTATATGCTGCTACAATAAAGACTTTGCCAAAGGGGCTCAAACAATAATTATAAAGTTTCAAAATGGTGTGTAAAATTACACAATAGGCACCATACCCCTAATGGTTTTTCTAAACCATTCATGTTTTCTAGTTTGATCATCTCCTGTAAATTAGTTCTTGGAGTTGTATTTTGTATGAATTAATTTGTAGGTATCGTAATGCAACCAAAATCTCTCAAGATTTAAATGTTGGTGATACTTCTATAAAGGCTTTCTATGCAAGTGTATTATAACCATATTATTTACTGAATAATACATTGGTCTACTTTGGAGTGTGGGGTTTTTCTCCCAAAAGGGTTTTCCCCACGTACACTTGTGTTATGGTATATTGTTTATTTTATGTTTATATACATTTCTAATTTCTATAATTGTAAAGATTGAAAATTTGCACAATACTCTCCTCAGAACAATAGTGTAGGAAGCATTTTTTCTTACCTTGCTTCCTTTCACTTCTGAACCTCCATCATGACCAAGCATGAAAAATAAGAAACTAATCTAAGATCAAACACTTAACGTGAAACAAGAACCACTGTATCATGCTTCAACTTGAACACAAACACTAGATTCCATCTCCTCCATAATAAGACCAAGTATTTTCTATATACTCAACTCAACTATTGGAATAATGAGCATAGCCTATTGTAAACACATCTAATGAGTTGCACCTCAAAATAGGATAAAACATATCATATGTAGACCTTCTTATATCCACAAAATCACCCTAATTTGTAACTAGAAATCTTTGTATATACACTGTCTTGCACAAAGTAGTCCTCCTAGGTGGAAAACACACACGTGCAAAAAATTAAAGACCCTTCTATATCATACTCCAATGAAAACTATACAACAACGGACAAATATACATCTCAGAACTCTCACTTGATGGGTAATGTCTAATCTAAAACCAACCATATCATCTAAAAGTCCACCAATAACACTCACATAAAGGATGTGGCTCATGTTCTCTATAACATCCAATGTTGAAGAACACCCATTGATATACAAACCTGCAAATAGAACCATTACAAGGTATATCCTACAAAGAAAATATTTTCTTCCCTAACACCAACTAGTGCTCAAGTTGTGACAAGTGAGATCTCCACCTCCAAAATCTTGAATAAGAAAGTCGACTGTAGACACCTGAAACTGACTTGCCCCACAAGCCACTTTCGTACATCTTCACATCACTAACTATCCCTTCCAATTAATTAAATAAATTCATTTTATTTAATTAATTTATCCTTAATTATCTTCCCTTAGCCATTTATCCCTAATTCATCTCTTGTGATAAATTAATTCACCTAATTTATCACTATATCTTATAACTTCATCCCAATTAATTAAATAAATATGTTAAATATTTATTTAGTTAATTTTTCCACTTCCCTAATCCTGATTAATTAGATAAAACATGATTTTTTAATTAATCTACCCTATCCTACCACCTAAACCTAGCCTAGTTGATTAAATAACAATTATTTAATTAGCTACCCTGGCCTACATGACCCCTAGACCTAAATTAATTAAATAAATCATTATTTAATTAATTTTAATCCTTCATTATCCCATCCACTAATTTTCTCCAGCCACATTAATTAAGTTAATCACTTGATTTACTTAGTCAAACTTCACTTAACACCTTCTCCCACACCCCTCAAATAAAAAATTACCTTTTAATCAAATGGGTCACATGACCCTTCCAACTCACCTTTCCATTTCTGTGTAAGAGCTCTTTTTTATGCAAAGAGCTCACACATGTGATTTCCAAAAGAACACATGTGTCACATGTCATCTCTTCTATGAATAAATTTGAATTTTTAATTCAACACTCCCCCATGAAATGCATTTATAATTCATTAACATGTCATTATCCACCCCTTCCCAAGATGAATTTTTAATTCATCTTTAATCCTCGTCATCCTTCCCAATGTGAATTTAAAATTCACATTTAATCTCATCCCTTCATCTTTGTTGATGAGATCTCAACCTTTGATCTCATCCTCTCATCTCAACACTCGATTCCAACTTTGAATCTCAACCGTTGCAAAATAATCTCTCATCCTCATCCCATTCATATCCTCTCATCTCTATCCATCTCTTAATCCTTAGCCAATCTTATCTCAATCCATAGACAAATCCATTAACAATCTCCATTGTGTTGAAATGCAATTGAGCAATCCACATAAACACAACATCAATTTGGGTAAAGTTAGGAGCTCTTGGGTGCAAGATCTTTAACCTTATCAAGGAGTGGGAGACTTTCAAAGGTATATCATTTGTGTTTTCTTCCATTTGGTTGTGTTATTTCCTTTGAATCTTTCTCTCGTCTTCATCAACATTATCTAACTGTTCAACCCCAAGGTTAAACACAATAATAGTAGATGTAAGATTCTTGAATTGAAGAAAGATCAAACTAAAAACCATTCTTACAACAAGGGACTATACCCAAAGCCACTTAACATCTCATGTACTCCTCAAAATAGTCATCAAAATTGACAACCATAGCTCAAGATCCAAACAAAGGAGACAATAGAAAAACATAACCTATCTACTCATCAAACAAGTCCTTAGAATTGACATCCATTCTCAAAAATCATAGGGTAAAAGCATAGACTTGTGTCACATTTTCAGCCAACTAAATAGTTTCTATAGAAATAGTTTCAGGCAAAACCCTTTCTATAGAAACCACGTGGCACCTTTAAATTTGCAAAATCTGATTTCAAATTTGAAATGGTGTTTATTTTCATAGAAAATTTTGAGGCAAGAGTGTTTCGCCTGAAATCTTTCTGAGTAATACTGTTTCACTTGAAACTACCTAGGTGGCATCCTTGTTGGCAGCCAACTCACCATTTCTCAGAATTTTCTTAAACCCTCAACTTCAACTGAATATTTCTTCACTAAAAATGGATTTTTAGAAAATCGAAAAACAACCTTTTGTAGATCTCAAAGTCTACAATCCAAATATATATTTCTTAATATCTTAATTAATTTTAATATGATTTTTAAAAGAAATATTGCAAGTAGGTTGTTATAATTAAATATGAGGCTAATTAGAAATAATACAAAAATATTTAAACAAATTATATTTTTTTGAAAAATATGTGATGCATTAGAGGAGAGAATCTTCTCCTAAAGGGTATAAATTTGTTTCTGGAAAATGTTAAAAAAATTATACAAAAGTTGACGTACCATGAAGACTATGTTGTTCTCATGATGTTTGACTTTAAAACCTTATTACAAAAAAATATTCATTCAATTTTTAATTTTTTTTCCATGCACTAGATATTGAAGTTACCTATTTTGGGTAAAAAAATCAAGGAAAAAAACCTTGTTTGCTCTTTTTTTTTTGATGTGCTATCGACCTCACTTTTTTCTAAAATTCTCAGTAATTCAAGTTCTACTCTTAAATTTATTAAAAAAATATCAAACCAATTTTTAGAAAAATTTAAAAATCACAAGCATAATCTTCTTCAAGATTTCTATATTTAATTAGTTTACATCATTTTAAAATTCAAAACATAAAGACCACTTTTATGTGGTCGAAGTTGAAATTTTTTGTTTGTGTTAGCCGTTTCCTTTAAAAAGTGTGACACAGGTTTGTGCTTTTACTCCATACACATGAGAAGATAGGACTTAAAGAAATAATGCATCTGAAAACTAGTTAGGCACTACCTATCAAATAATTCACCACCAAATGAACCATTGTTAGTGGGGTATACAATTATTCTACCTATAAAGCACTAATTCACACTAACTCTCAATATGAACACTCTCCTTAAAAAATCCATGAGTAACTCATGTATAGCTCTATGGTGTAGGCTCCTTGGTCTTTCTATTGAAACTAAGTCAAGAGACTCACTATTCCAACACATGATCTCCAAAAAACAAGAGCTCTTTGGCCTCACCTAAATTTGATATAGGTGCACAATTGATCATCTCATACCAACTAAACTCCAATTATGACTTTGTAATAGCCAATATATTACAAGATAAAATGATCACATCACTCATCTAGTAGATTTGCCTCTTAAATCATGACCAATGCTCCTATGCTGCATAATGATAAAGAATCCAAACTCTAGGAACTCTATTATTTCTCCATGGTTCACATCTTTATTAAAGATTATTTGTCTCCAAATGATATAGGTATGCTCAAAAGCATCCATATCATACAAAAACTCTAACTAGTAATCAAAAGCCCACCTGACACAATAAAACCCATTCTCTAAACCAAGGACCATATATTAAAAACCAACAAATCATAATTGACAACCCAACCAAGAACTCTAAATGCACCAGAGCTCATCATGGCAACAAGTTGTCTACATCCTCATAAAATGAAGATAACCATCATCTATCAATAGAACAAAAATGTCAATAAACTCTCACTACTCACATGAAGTAGGAACCAAGAGCTCCTCATGACACTAACATCCACTGTAGAAGATCATCCATCACAAGGTGTTAGATCCACATCATTACCAAACCTCTCACTAAAAATGATAAGAGCTACCCATGACATCATGATAAACATCTTCTAATTGAAGAATACCCATGTCCCTCAAATAATCAAAGAACTCAAAACAATACTAGGAGCTCCCAAATGGAAAAATAAAACCATGATCTCTAGCAAAGAAGATAACACTGACTATATAATTGCATAAAGTTCCTAGTAAATCATGATCTAGAACATCTCATGACAACACAATCAACTACTGTAGGTTCTAAAGTGCAATTGTAGGTGACCCAAAGTATTGATATAGGAATGCCACAAGCATCCTAAAGTAATGCAACATAAATCACATGTACTCCAAACATCCATCTCTCTATATCTTTGCAATGGACATGCTAATGTACTATGATGGTTGAAAGGGCCAACCAAATAAAATCTACGTCCCCATGGTATCCAACAATAAAACCCCACTACAACAAGACACCAACATTATATTGGAGATCTTGATATCCAATTTGTTTGTACAACATATAGGTACAAACAACCCGCAAAATCTATGCACATATGACATCTCAAAGGTGACAAAAAACATAGCTAATGCTTCAAATAAAACCAAAGAAAAATTAAACTCACAGATCTTGAACAATGCATCATACAAATTTAACACCACATTAGAAACAAGTAAACCTTGAAGACAACTAGAGATAATATATAGACTCTCAATGATACCAACATTAAATCATAACTCATATCTAAAACATTACAAATCTACAATGGAGCAACCTTAGTCTAGGAACTTAACAAGCATCACCGTAGAAATGTTAAGTGACTAATCACATACCAACACTTCCACACCCAAGAAAGTGGGAAAAGGCTTTCTCAAACCATGCGTGAAGCATGTATAGAAGTTTGAAACTATCTCCATCCAAAAAATTGTTAGAATTTACAATTTGAAACACAGTCTCCCATAGATCTACAAAACCACATATTTTGATTAACATGTAAAACCTATAAAACCATACATGCAAATCTAAATCTATTAAATGTCAAGAGATCCACAAATATGAAAACACCAAATCTGTAAACTAAAACACTAAAATATAAATATGCAAAACCATAATTTTTAACCAAAAAATTTACAAAACCCATAGATCCAAACAATATGAATTTGTAACATGCATGTACACATAGCTAAAAGGATTAGAGGCTTATCTAGAAAATCTAGACCAGCATAAGACCAATTACAAAACCATCACCAAGTACATGCAAACAAAGGAACTAGGTTGTCTGGGAGCTTCTAGGTCACAAAAAGACCAAATCCATAACCTACATGTATCTAGGGGCTAAACATCTATAGCTCTCCCTTGCCAATGAATAACACCATGCACCCAACATAAGTACTCCAAACAATAGCCAAAACAACTAGTGTTCTCCCATGTGATCGGGGGGCAAAGACAAGTGCAACTAACATAAACACTCTTTTGCTACACATGGCTACATGATAGATGAACACAACCACCATGCTAGAGGGTAGTCCCATATTGTCAGACAAGAGCTTTAAGTCACAACCATGCAACATACAAACAAATGATTGAATCCAAGATCTTCCACCTTGAGCTTGCAAAGATCAATGTTGGTTCCATTAAACCTCTTTTCCATTCTACAAGTGCTTGACATATTGTTTCAGGTAAAATAAAACAAGATCCACTGCAAAACTCCCACTCAAACAAGGGTCAATCTTCAACCCATTCTTTCCTACAACTTATCACAAGATTACTAGGCTAGAAAAAACTCAAAACAAAGGAATACCCACAATTAAGATTATAATGGATCCATCACATGCAACCACATGCAAGCACATTAAACCACATGTAAGCATGTACAACCCATGAAATCAGCCAACTACTTTGATACCAAATGTAAGGAAAATATACTCATAAGCTCTAAGCAATTAAACTCAAAGTTCAAAGCTCAACTACTAAACATGCAAATATTACCACATTGACCCTATGAGGAGAAATTTATAGAAAACCAAAGATACAATAGTATTTTGCATATAAACAACAATTAGAAAAGAAACAAGAATGAGAGAGGAAGCATAATAGAAAAAATCACAAGAACAAGAGTGACACAAAATATACCATGGGAAAATCCTTTCAAGAAAAACCTAGCCTCCAAAGTAGTGAAATCGATACATTCCCAACAACAATAATGTTAAAATACAGTATCAGGCTTCATGCCTTCCATGAAGATTAACGCTCTTTAGTCCTAGAGGAAAATTGATAGAATAACCTTGCAAGAAAAAATGTTTAATGCCTCTACATCAAGTCCATATATAGACCCAAGGAGGCTTGTAAAACCATTGTAAGACATTAATGTGTGCCCAAAAATGGTCTTGAAATACCATGGTAAAAATTCTCATTACCTACTACAAGAGAGTGGCATCCAAAATAGAATGTAACTCCCCACACAAGCAACTTTGAACTCCATCATGCAAGCTAGCATATGTCACTCCCAAGCACTCCCCCATGAAGCACTAATTACACTTGCATGCCATCCAATGGTAGAAGATGATCTTACAAGTCCACTATGTAATCCCCTCATCTATGCCTCATTACAATAATATTTTCAAGTCCCTAGATAATAATAAAATAATTACATATCCCCACCCTCACATGGACATCCCATTTGCCCACTCCACAATTATTGAAGATACATAAATTATTTACTGTCTGCACACTTTATTCTCAACAACCCTCAACCATAGGATATAAAGACATGAAAGCCTCAAGGATGAAAGGATTAGATGCAATACAATGTACAAACATATCATAATCAACAAGACCACACGAATAGATGCTAGGAGTAATGAATTATGAGATTCCATGGTAAATAATATAGAAAGAACCACACAATCTAAGGATGGGTGGGTAGGGATCAAATAACTAGCAACACCCAAAATCCAATTCTTGACCAAGATAGAACAATGATATATAATGAAGGGTGGATCCAAACTCTAGTGTGATATGAGGTGAAGGATAAATAATAAAAAAATAGATCTAAACCTTAATGTAAAAGAATAAATTTTGAGGTCAAAACTCTAAGCCATGTAGGAAAGTCATATTCTCCATAGAATGTAATGAAAAATAAAATGCTTTCACTACAATTTATCTAGAGTAATTAATTAAACTATAACAAAATCCTAAGATCTAAAACTAGTACATAAATAAAATTATAGAAGTTAAATAAATTAAATACTATATTTAGCTCAAATTCTAGTTGGCAAGAAAAGTTGCAAACAAACTTAGTGATTAACAAATGCACTAAATTTTAAGACCTTGTCAAACAAACACTTCACATTCTACAAAATGAAATGGAATGGATGAAACAATTAGGGCACTTCTTCCATATGACCTATTATCACGTAGGATTCTCTATTTAATATTTTATCACCTCATGGCATCTAACAATAGACAAGAAGGGATAATTTCTTCTGGTCTATTATAGACAAATTTTCTATCCTATATTTTCCATCAGATTCCTTGATTATAAATATTGAATGTGTTCATCAATTATAACGTATGACTAATCTAGATTCTAGGTAGAGTACACTGACATTTACCAGAACCAGTATTTATTTTTTATTATTGCTTTTGCTGAAGGCTTGGCCACATTATTTTTAAACCCATACGTTAAAACACCTGTAACTGTCAGCATCTCTGGCGAGTGAGGAATGGACAAGTCAGGTTTAATGCAAGTGGTTTCACATTTTTTTTTTTCCCTACATGAAAACAAGTCGTTGACAAATTACACAGTGCCAGACGGAAATCATTCTGCTGCAAACAGCAGCTCAGCTAGCATTTCCAAATTTATTACAACCAGAGGAGTTTCCTGGCTCCACACAATTCGAGCTATTCCCTGGAGGCCAAAACAAATCTCAGAGAAGTGAGAAAGCAGTTGCAGAGTTGACAGATCGTGTAAGTAGATGTTCGATTTACCAATATATTAAATCAAAGATTTACTAATGTATTTCTTTTCTTTAAACAGGTAACACACAAAGCCAATTACGAGCCTTGCCGTTTTGTCTGCCAGTTTCAGGTGAAAAGACTAAAAGTCGGATTCCAGCAGCAACTGATATTCCTAATTGTATATGATGATTTACGAGACTAACAGCATTGGCTTTTAATCAGGTGCTGTATGCAGTTAATTTGGTGTTAGCGGTATGTCGATTCAATGTGATTGTTGGAATGGATGAGAAAATGGTGACGAGAGATGGAAACAAATTAGAAGAGAACAATAATCATGCAGATTTGGCAGAGAAGTATATAAGAAAAATGGTGCACCTGCCCTTGGCCTTACCAGATGCTAACGATGAGGAAATAAAGCAGTTTGTGGAATAACATGTCTGTAACCATGTAATTTTATTCAAGTCAGTGTCATTAGAGGTTTTTTAAATCAGTCAGTTTAATGGTTAAAAGTAAAATTTGATCATTAGGATAACTATTTACCATTTTTTGGTAGAGACGAGGTATAAAATTGCTATTCTGACTGTTGAAGAGTATTGTTATGCCTTGTATATTCACCCCACCTTTTTACCAGTTGGGGAGCCCCTTCCCTTAGTTTTTTTCTCTCCTTGTGGTGGCTTGTTTTGATCATTTGTTTCCCTTTTAAACTGTCCTAAGTTTTCACTTATGTATTTTTTGTTTTCTTCAAAACTTGTGTTTTGAGCATTTTTGTGTTAGTCCGGGTTTCAAGTCCCTTTCCAAACTTCGGCCTTCGATCGGTCTTTTGGACCTTTTGTTTTTCGTCCCAAAATCCAAATCCTAAATGTACTCCCACCCACAACCCACCACGTTTAATGTGGTATGATTTATTAATGGTGGGGGTATTTAATCGCAAATTGTTGTTAAATCTTTTCATTATGCTTTTGTAAATCTTGATTTCGACTTCTTGAGCTTCCCGGAATCAGTATTGCATCCTAAAATTGTGAATTTAAGGGTATTTGATCGATCGAGCTAGTACTTTGAGGATTTTGGGTCGTTGTGATAAGGGTTTTCCCACCGTTCTTCATTTCTGGTCGCTGTTGCAGGTTTAAATTGTTTTGTTTTCTATAGCATTTTTGGGTGTGTTAGAGTTAATCTAGGTTTATTTGTTGTTTTAGCCTTGGTGGGTTTCCATTTTTGTTTTTTTGTTTTGGCTTAGGGTTTTTCTGTTAGTTGGTTTGGTCTGTTTCATTAGTTTAGGTTAGGAATAAATAGACCCTAGGGTTGAGAAATTCAAAACATGGCCTTAAAAATTAAAAAAACTAGCCATACCTAAAACTTCCTAAATGGATCCTTTTGGGACATCAGGCCCCAAAAGGATACTTGGACTTAACAGAAATCCAAAATGGGACCAAAACTTGTTTTTGTTACCGATCGTGCTGGCTTTCCTTGAATCATTTCAAATAATTGCTACTTGAAAGAAAATATCCTTTTAGGACTTCAGGTCCCGAAAAGATCTTAAGACTCTAAGACTTGGAGACCTAACATCCGAAATCTGCCTGGAGCTTCGCTCCCTTTAGCTTTCTAAAAAACTTAGATAAATTTTCTAGGAGAGAAAATATCCTTTCGGGACAGCAGGTCCCGACATGATTTTTGGGCTCTAAAAAACTTAAAACCAAAATTCCAAGATCTCCCCAAGGCCCCACTTTCTGAAACATTATGCATTAAGTAGAAAAATCCTTTTGGGACTTCGGGCCCCAAAGTGACTTTATGACCTTAAACCATTTGAGACTAAGTATCCTATATTCACATAGACTTTTGCATCCCGCAAGAAGTGTTAAGCTTTAAACATTAGTGAAAATCCAATTAGGATATCGGGTCCTGATCACACTTTTGGCCTCATATTGAAAATTCAATATCTGTTCAGAGTCCAGCTTCTCACGTGGACTTTGTTTACTTAGAAAGCTTTCCAAATGAAACTACTTCGGGACCTCAGGTCTCGAAGGGATTTTCGGCCCAAATCCTAAATATTTGAAAACCCAAAACAACACCGTGCCCCACTCTGAACTTATAACCTTTCATAGAGAGTCCGATTGGATTTTTAGATCTTTTCGAGTTTTGGCCTAAAAACATTTTTCTTTCCGTGACCCCGCTACCTAATAATTATCTAATGGAATCATAAAGTCCTGGCAAGATCACGGGCCCCGAGAACATATTTGGACTTGGTCCAAAAATCTGAAATGGGTCCACTAACCTAAAATTTGATAGAATACTCAAAATACATAGAATTTCCATACAATTTTAGGTTTTCTTGGTTTTTACTCCTTCCTATGCCTCTTCCAGGTATATTAAATGTTAGAAGTTGGAGCATCCACTCAAGTAAGTGAAGAAATAATTTGAGATTTTGATAAGTCTGTAGAAGACCTTGGCCAAGAAACTGTTTCTACAGGGACTACAAAAAAGGGGAAGAAAAGGAGATAAAAGGTAAAGAAGGAACCACCTACCACAATAAAGTATAAGTTCCAAGGTGTTCCAAAGGTCTACAAATTTAAGAGTGAATTATCGAATATCACAGATACTAATTTTGGACACATAGACTTGGACTAGTTTAACTCAGACACTTTTTCAGAGGATGCCACACCTCGTGCTAAGAATATAGCTGCATCAAGTTTAGCTCATGTGGCAGGGTTTACTCTAACTGTCCAATGTCCTGAGCTCATCCTCACAATAGCTCACTACTATGATCTTGACACTAGGAGGTGTATTGATTCAAATGGAAATTTATTGTTAGACATCACACCGCCCATGGTTAGACAAACTTTTGATCTTCCTCTATATGGGCAGGCTAGTCCTCTGAGCACAACATACTCCACCAAGAGATATGAGACAAATGTCAATGGCTGTAAGAAGCATCTAAAAAAATAGTGGTTGGTTATTGAGAAGAATTTTTTAGGTAAAATCCCAAGAAGGCTTACTAGAGCTAATTTCAAAGGAGAGATTGGGGATCTTATAACCCTGCTTAGCAGAGCTTTTGGTAAGGAAGAATCCAAGAATTATGAAACCTGGATGTTTCAATTCATTTATATTATTATCAAAGGAGAGGTACATTTAGATTGGGGGGAAATGGTGTTAGATTATCTTCATGAGCAAATAACGTTAGTGACAAATACAAAGAAATTTTACATGACTTCATACATTGTGTACCTGGCAGCCAAAGTTGGAAATTTTCTTGGTTTGACTAAAGTGGGGGTTAGAGGAGAAGGCCATGAACAAAATAAGATATGGGATTATTGTCCTTAGCTAGAATTGAAAGAAGCTGAGAAACACTTCAAAAGAGTTAATGTTGCATTCTTATATGCAATAATCTTTCATTTAATTAGTGATGTGGGGTGGAGAATGTTGAGAAAGCAATAGAACTAGTAAGGGGATGGGGAGAATGGTTTATCCAATTACCAAAATCTACATATATCAGGGTGGTAGGATTCAATAGAGTGCCTTTTATTTTACCTAGGTATTGCAGTGATAGGTTCATCTTGATTGAATTGTTTCAAGAGATCAACAAAGTACATCTCAAATGATCTGGGAAGCATAAAGCTGGGGTAAGATATCCTTTTGAATTAGGTTTCTATGAATGCCTATCCATACAAGTTGCCAAGATAGTAGCAGAGAAACTTGATGCTTTGAATTTAAAGCTATATGAAGCAAGGGATAAATTTGACCCTACTGGTCGACTTAAGCAATTGTTTCTTATAATGGGGTTCAAGCATAAGCGTTCTCTTGAGGATTTCTAGGCAAACTACAAAGATGATCTTTTGAAGTCCAAAAGAGACATTATACAAGGCTTACTGCATTTTAGTTGAGAGAATTTAGTTTAAGGAATGACATACCTAAGGAATTCTTAGATGATGGACATATTTTTGATCCAGTGTCCCATTTAGACACCATTGATACTAAATATTTGGACCCCAATGATTCGTCCATGAAAGAAGATATTTCCTTGAGAGAACTTAGTGTAGGAGTGCTACAATGGAGCAATAATTGGTTAAACCTTAGATTGCAAAACTTCGTGCCACTTACTTCAGGGGATAGAGGAAAGATGAAGAAAAATACTCCTTCAAAGCCAGAAGCATACAAGAAATAGAAAACCTCTGGTATAGACTCCTCTTTGGCCTCTGGGCCAAAAGTGTATTAAAAGAACCCAAAGGCTCCTCCAAAGAAAATGAGAGGGTCAGTTGAAATAGCTACTCTAGAGCAGATGGCATAAATGATCAGAGAAGCTTGGAGACAAGCTTCTATCACAAAGAAGGTTGTTGATGTGGTAGTTGTTGCTAACCTAGGTGCTATTCCAAAAGAATAAGTTATTCCACCTAGGAAAGCTTTGGGATAGACTCCAGGAGAAGGAGTTGAGGTCATGTATGAACAAGTTCAATCAAAATCCACTCAACCCATGGGTGAGAAAGAAATATCATCCTCTCAAGATGATATCGAAACATAGGTACCAGTTGAAGGTGAGGTTCATGAATTAGCAGAGGGAGAAGTACCAACTGATGAACCACTTTCACAAAATGCTCCCATTGATATCTCAAAAGGTGAAATGTCAGACAAAGGTTAGGAGATGGAAGAAGGTGAGACTCAAGAAGAGGTTGATGATGAAAATGCTCAACAAGAAAATAAAGAGCAGCAAGATGAAGAGATTGCTGCACATGAGGAAGAGTACTAGGAACAATAACAAGTTGAAGAGAGTGATCATGTGGATATGCCTCTGACTCATGAAGAGGTTGTCCTTGAGCCATCTAATGTCCATCAAGAATACGTTTTGAAGGAAGATGATCAAGTTGACGAAACCTTAACACAAGGTCCTTCTAATGATGTGGACAATGCAGAACAACAACAAATAGAAGAACATGTCTTAACTGTTGAAGAACAACAAGAATTGATTAGAGCTGTTGAACAACAGGAAAAGCATGCTAAAATAAATATTTCCACTAAAGGAGAGGAGCTTGTTCATGAAGAAGAATTGGTAAAAGAACAGGATCAACAAAACTAGCAAGAGGAAAAAGGGACTTAAGAGGGGAAGAATGAAGAAGAAGAACTTGATGTAGAAGATAAAGGAAAATATATAGATGATAATGTAGAGCAATAGCATCATGACAAGAGAATAGAGTAAAACCAACCACCACCTACTGCAATCCCCTCTTGGCTGAATTTAAACTTGGAGAAGAGGTAGCAAGTAGTTGTTAAACCTTTGAGGCTACAAGACATAATGGTCGAGGTGGACAAGAAGAAACTAAAGAAGAATTTGAGGACTTTATTTGCTGTTTCAATCAATGAACATGGGGAAAGGATTGCTGAAATTGCAACTCCAATAGATGATAAGGATGACAGGGAGACCCTTGTGGAGGATTATCATATCACAAGAGTGAATTTGTGTAGACAAACCTGGGAGGAATAGATAAATTCATTAGATTCAGTTGTAGATGTTAAAGAAAGAATGCAAAAATACAAGCAAGTAAAAGATGAACTCAAGATACAGTTGAATCAAACAAAGTCTTTTGTCAAAGAGTTTCTCACTTTGATCTCAGAGCAACAAGCAATTATAGATGTCCCAGTTTTAATGACAAAGTAGGAAGTAGACACCTTCCAAGCCATGAAGCAGAGATCAATAGTTGTAGACAAGGGGGCAGTAAAGTTCTTGAATGAGGCTCTTATTATTTTTTATGGTAATTATCCATTTTATAAGAAAGTGTACAAAATAGAGGATGCTATAGATTCTTTTGTGGAGAAGGCCAAGGAAGAAAAGGAAAGGTTGGAAATGAGTCTTAAACGATTGAAATGAATAAGGAGGATGAGTCAGAAAGAATTGGTGATTTCCAACATTTTGCAAGATGAAAATCTTGATTTTATAGAACATTATATAAAAGTTTCTTAGTTTAAAGTTGATAAGATTATAGAGTATACTCCCAGTTTGTTGGCAATACATAGAGAAAATTTTGAGTTTATGGCAATTTTTGAAGTCTTTATCAATCAGGTAGTTGGACCAGTAGTCTTCTTGTTCAATAGACATAGAATAGATACCTTGGAGAAAATAAATGAGGTGTTCATGGTTAAATGCAAAGTCTGTTGTCTACTCCTTTGGGATTGAATGAGGACATTTTGGACAAATTTGTAGAAATAAAGGTTCCTTTCAAATTAGCAATGGTGGATTTAGGGAAGCTAGAGGGGAAATGTGAGGATGTTTCTAATAAGTTTGATGTATTCATGTTTATAATAGAATGGTTAGATGGACCTGATGAAGAGAGACTTGAGAAACTGTTGTCTAATTTTGTAGAATACAAATGAGGACAATCTTCCATGGGGGCGTCCAACTCTTCTTGATTCTATTTTTAGTTATAGAGAATACTTTTTTAAAGATTATTTCATTCAAAATTCTTTCTAAAAATAGATCCACTATTTTATAAAGTGGGCCCTACCAAACTTTGAAATGTCCTTCAAATGCACCTGAAAGTTGAGTTTTCAAGTCGCTGATCATACCCTTAGTATTGCTGAAAAATAACATGTCATCAACATACAATGCAATGATCACAATAGAATCATCGATACAATAAATGTAAACACAATGATCCTCCTCACTTCTAACAAAATCTAATTTCAACTCAAATGAATCAAACTTCTAGTACCACATTCTGAGGGACTATTTCAAACCATAAAGAGACATTTTTAATTTGCAAACCCAATGTTCTTTCCCTTTTACCTCAAAACTTGTAGACTGTTGCATGTAAATTTCTTCCTCAAGATCTCCATGCAAAAATGCAGTCTTAACATCTATTTTCTCTATTTCCCAATCAAAAGATACAACAATGGATAAGAGAAATCTAATAAAAGTTAATTTAGTAACATGAGAGAAAACTTCACCAAAATCAACTCTCTCTCTGGGAATAGCCCTTGGCTACCACTCTAGCCTTGTACTTCTCCAATGAACTGTCTGCTCCAAACTTCTTCTTGAAGACCCACTTGCAACCAATGGCTTTTCTTCCTTTGGGAAAACAAACAAGATCCCATGTGTTGCAAGAGTCTAAATCCATCATCCCCTCCTGCATGGATGTCAACTGGGTTCTGTTGTCTTGTGGATCTTAACTGAGGTAGAGTAAGAGACTCTTTAGGTTATTCTGCATGCTCTTCTATACCAACTTCTATTACAATAGATTCTTCCTCATCAAAACTTTCACTTGAGTCTTCTTCTACTTCTTCACCCCCAATCCATTATTATGTTCTTCTTGAGGTGCATCTTCATGCTCTAATTCAAAGTGCACTCTCTTCACCTTTTCTTATTTTTACTTTGGCTATTCAAGTTTTGAAATAACACTAAGTTCCCTGAAAATAACATCTCTAGAATAGAAAATCTTCTAGGTTAGTAGATTCCAAAGCTTATAACCTTTTACATTATCACCATATCTAATGAAAGTACACTTTTCAACTTTTCGATCCAACTTAGTTCATTTTTCTTTAGGCACATGAATATAAGCCTCAGAACCAAATACCCTTAAATGTGAAATAGAATGTTTCTTACCTATCCACATTTCATAAGGAGTTGAAGTAAGAGCCTTACATGGAGATTTGTTAACCAAGTAGTTCACAATACACATAACTTCTACCCAAAAGCATTTGTTCAACTATGATTCACTCAACATACTTCTAGCTCTTTCCATTGTTGTTTGATTCATCCTTTATACCACTCCATTCTCCTGTGGTGTATAGTTGTCTTCTATCTAACAATACCTGCATGCTTACAAAATTTATCAAATTCCATAGAATAGTATTCCCCTCCATTGTCAGATCTCAAAAACATTATCTTATGATCTGATTGCTTTTCAACTAAAGATTTAAATTCCTTAAACTTAGTGAAAACTTTAGATTTGTGATGCATAAAATAAATCAAGGTAAACCTTGAGACATCATCAATGAAGGAAACAAAATATCTAGATTTTCTAATTGATTCAACATCCACTGGACCAAATACATCTGAATGAATAAGTTCTAATTTATCATTAGATTTATTACTACCAGAAGGAAAAGGAGATCTATTCTGCTTTCCAAACACACAATGTTCACAAAATTTAAAACTCTCATTAGAATAGGATAAACCGTCTAACAATTTTTTTATTTATAATAGTCTTTAAACCAAACTAACTTATGTGGCATAATCTATGGTGCCACAACAAACATGTATTTTCAGTATTAGCCTTAGATGCATAAGAGGCATCACAAATAGTAGTGGCTTCTATCTTAAATAAAGATGCCAATCTTTTCCCCTTCACTACCACCAAGCTTCCTCTCACTAATCTGTAGCCATGCAGCTTATCAAATATCACATGCATTCTCAAACCATTCAACTTTGAAACAAAAATCAAATTTCTAGCCAATCTAGGAACATGCAAAACACCAGGGAGGGTTTTAATTCTCCCATCACTAAAACACAACATTACCTTCCCTCGTCCAATAATAGGATATGTAGAGTTGTCCCTTAGCTAAGCATTTCCTCCATCATACTCTTCATAAATGGAAAACCACTCTTTATGTATGGTCATGTGGTATGAGCATGCTAAGTCAAGCAACCAATGATCATGAGATACAAAATTACATGTAGAAAGTAAAATCTCATCACCTGCATTTGAAGACTTATCAGTAGCGGAATCCCATTGTTTCTTCAGGTTTCTATGTTCCTTTTTCACATGTGGACTCTCTTTCTGCAGTTCCAACACTCAACTCTGTTCTTCTTTCTAGGAGTTTTAGAACAACCCTTAGACTTTTATTTAGACCCCTTCTAATCTCCTTTTGGTCCTCTTTCCTTAGAACTTCCCTTGATACTGAGAGCATTCCTTGAACTATCTAAACTTTGCTTCCTCAATTCCTGTGACAGTAGAACTGAAACAAGGGCATCGAACTTTGGATCTCTGAGGTTAGTAGTGATAGCCAAAATAACATTCTCCCATGACTCAGGTAAAGAATAGAGAAGCAATATAGATGTATCTTCCTCATTCACATCAACATCTAGATGCTAGTTGACTCAATAACAAATTAAACAAATTCAAATGCTTTGCAACCGATTCACCCTCTTTCATTTTCATGGAAAATAATTTATGCTTTAAGTAAAGCTTGTTTACCATACTCTTGGCTTGGTAGATCTCACCCAGATGCTTCCACAAGCTATACACAGACTTCTCACTCACAACATCAGTAAAATAGAATCTGCAAGACATAGCTGGATTGTACCTCATGCCTTTTTATCCACTCTATCCCACTCATCTGGAGCAACATCATCAGGTTTCTTCTCATTCATAATAGCCAATCACTAGTTTCTTTCCTCCATCAAATTCTCCATTTTCAGATTCTACAATTCATATCCCATGTCATTGAACTTTTCAATGTCCAATTGTGAGGTAGAAGCAGAAACAGATCCAACCATGATATCTACACAAGATCTGTAAACAAAAACAACCAAATCTCCCACTGCAGCTAAAAAACCTTCACACTACCACCCAAGAATCAAAACTGGCCATGCTCTGATACCAAATGTTAGAAATGAAGGTGTAAACCACACAATAGAAATATGATTTCAATATGTTTAATTATCTGAAACAGTGTAATATTTAATGGAGATTGCAATAGAAATCAAACTATGCAACACAAAAACAACAAATTTGAAAACTGATCACACAACACAACATGTAACATGGAGAAAAGCCTTTCAGGCAAAAAACTCCACACAAGAAAGAGGCTCAAGTTTGTATTAATCTAAAAAAGAGAGTACAATACATCAACTACACTAATCTTTCCTTCAGTCTTCAATCCGATGACATTCCGGTAGCACTTGTGCAAGTCTAAAATTGGAAAAACTTAACAACACTTTACAAATGCATCACTAAATAGTAGAAGCACCCAAAATGGGTGTCCAAGTTGAGAATCTCAATGCCATCCTTGGAATCTTGCATGCACGCAAGGAATTAATACCCTCTTACACACCTCTTACACCTATCATAATGCATGTTGCATGCATATCTCTAAATTTAGTTTCAATATAGTCAAACATAGAGCATGATGGAGTTTGGCTCATTTAGCTTTAGTAGCTCATAAGAGATGTTAGGTTTATAAATAGTGAAGTTAGTCCTTCAACTTTCATGGCTCTAGTGATGGAAGGATTTCCATTTATGGGCTCTTTAATGTATGTGCTAGGTCTTTCCACTACCATCTTACCATAGTCCTATAATCATTGGGACCATATGAGTATGATATGATAGTCATATAAGTTAACCAAATGGAGATGAGAAATCTAAACAAATTCATTGTAGATATTGCTATCAAATCTAAATGACCTAGGAAAGTTGGAAACTCAATCAGAATAATAGCATATTTTTCTTGAAATGGCCATACACTTAGTATTAAGTCAAGTCAACCCAATTTATACCACCAAACATAACAATCTAACTACTTGTTAAGACCACTATTCTTTTTAATTATAATTATAAATAGAAAACAAAAAATATTCCAAGAAGGTGATGACAAATTAGATTAAGAAGATATCTAAAGTTTGGCCTTGGAGAATGCAAGGTTTAATGTTACCTTCTAGAAGGTTAGCCAATAAGTTCTACCTTCATATGGACAAGGGGAGCCCATTAAGTTAGAACTCCAATTGTTTCATCAAGTTGCCTCTAAATATTATATTGCCCATGGTCATAGCAAGAATTGTAATCTATATTGAAGAGGGAAATAGACAAACTTGTTTTATGTTTCTTGCCTCAAGAGATGATATTACATCATTTACATTTTTGTATAATATGGTATACATATACATATTTTGATTAAAGAGTCAGTTGGAGGTGACATAAAGTATCTGATTTCAACTTTGAGCTATATAAGCATGTGAACTGATTGTGGGGCACAATGAAGAGTACTCATAAGAGTGTTTCTAAGTTTAAATTCCCCTTAATGTCATAAGACATTTATTATAACTAAGGAATATGAAGCAAGAGTGATTAAATGATATGTTGAAAGGGAAACTCTAGGAACTTGAGAATGATGAAGATAAGCCTATGCCATATGAATTATCAACCAACAAATATATATATATATATATATATATATATATATATATATATATATATATATATATATATATATATATATATATATATATAATTGTTAAGCTTTCATAAATTACATCATAGTATGAATAGTCCTAGTATGTTGGAAACTTAGTAGAGAGTGATATCTTGAGAGGATGACCTTTTATTGCCTTGTTAATATGATGACAAACTTGTGTGAAAATACATATTACTACCCACTCTTCTTCTCTCACCCTCATTTATAATTTATAATGAGTAGTGTATACTTGTTTTGTGTACCACACTTTTCCCAATATGATTTGGAAAGGAGGGGTGGAGGATCAATGAATGTAATTCACTACTTTGGGATTTTCATCCTCTAGCATGTTTTCCTATTGGAAAATCTTTTGGAACATTTAATGATTTAGATCACCCTTGTCTCACAACTTGTACGATTGTGGGATTAACCCAATGACAACCTTGTGTTAAAGGATTTGATGTGTAATTTAAGATGCCAAGCCTTCATAATATATGTTTGTTTTAGATGTTTTACATTCAATGGTATGAAATACAATAGGGTACCTAGAGCCAAAGAAAGATAACAAGACATGCAATTGCATTAGGGTATGTCCTAAAAATTTATTGACCATATGTCATCATCTTATGATAACTCAAAATGGTGAATGTTCAAAGAGCCTCTTTTAAGGGAAAAATGCAATTTTAAAGTTAGGATTTGGTAATAGGTTACATATATTTTTTTGGATGAAAGATTTCAAAGAATAGCTCCCTTCAACCTTCCCTCTTTACATAACAATGTGTCACACATATTAAAGGATAGAATTTAGTATGATTAATTAAAAAATTGGAATGGATTATTATGGTGTACTTTGGAAGTAGGTATCTAGGTCTAAGATTATTGAGAAGGCTTGTGGAGGGGAGTTGGTCTCATTTCAAGAATTGCCTAGTAGATATTTTATACTTAATTTCTTACATTCATGCCAACTTTAAATTTTTGAGCAGATGAGTCAATATAAAATTTACAAGTTTCTGATTTAGGTTTGAAAAAGGTCCACATATTTTAATTTTATATAAATTTTATCTTCTCCACTTACATCATTTCCTGGTTAATTCATCGTGGCTTAAAACATTATATTTTTCTAGATTTCAAATTATTTAAGACATGATTTATATGACTGATGAAAAAAAGATAAAGGACCATGACCATTAATCAACCCATTAAATTTAAAGAACTAAACAAAGTGATTGAACAAAAAGGTGATTTAAGGCCTTTTCAACCATTATAATGTAATGTTTAAGGATCGTGATCTTTATGCTAAGGATCGTGACCATCCTAATGTTGTTCATTAGACTTAGGTGTTCGCAAGGTTTTTAAAAACTAATGGTATCTTCTAATGGTATTGCCCGATCATCACACTAAGGAAAAGCGATGTCTCTATCATCCCCCTAAAAAAGCATTTGAAACACTTAAAATATTTGAATTAAGGATTTAGACTTGACCCCTTTAAAAGACACGACCCTAGGTCCCTTTTTTTTATATAAAAATGTAATCTATTAATTAGAGTACAATTTGAAATTATTTGATGATTGAATCATATAACTTTATATATATATGTATGCATGGAAATAGTATATAATGACTATATTCCAACCAAATTTGGTGATATAAATCTTTAGTTGTTGAACGAAGAATCATAATCTATAGGACTAATAAAAATGAATAAGGGGCAAAATGAATGATAACCGATCACCTTGCAACTTAGCACCACACAAGGTGAACCAATTTTATAGTTTCTATTATGGTCTTGTTGATGATTGTTTTTACACATTCATAACAAAAGTTAAAATTCACAAAATGAACCTAAACTATCTTGAAAGATATGAAGAAATCACTTAAGAGTTCTTAATCCCAAGTTTCTGTATGGTTAGGTCTTGACCTTGTGGACAATTTAGTAGGTTGATGTGAAACTGTAATATTCAAGAGGCCTTACGTGATTTAAGGTGATCAATGACTCACTAGACTCGAATTATGCAAATTGTTGTAAAAACAAACAATTTATTCATTCATTTGCATAAATTTACTACTGTATTACAAAGATTTGTATGATTTATGATGAAACAAGCTTTTCTTTTCAAATTACTATGAAAATTGTCAAATATTAACACAATTCTTCATGCTTCTTTCAACTTTAAGACAATTTTCTTAAAATCTCTGCGTTTGAGCTTATTATTTCAAATGTTTGGAGAAAAGTTAGAGAAATTCAAATTGAACATCATTTTACTACGGGATCTAAATGCTCTGTTATCGACATTGTAAGAAATACGTCAAACTTGATCAAATCAACAGATTAAATCTTCAAATGTGAAGCCCTGAGTATTTTCATGAACACACATCCAAGATTGCAAGCTTTTAAAGAGGTAGTACATTCAAATATAAGTAAAAATTAGAAAACACTTAGAAAATAGATGCAGAATCCCAAATTTACTTGTATTTAAAGTACACAGTCATACATGGTTTACAATGTATGAATGACCTATTTGCTTCATTAATCAAATCAACAAAAAACTTACAAACGTCTTACAAATACTATAAGGAAGCTAGACACTCCACGCATTCCTCAGTGTAGACATAGGCGACCTCCTTCTACTCTAAACTAAAATACTTCTCTATTTAAATGTTCAAACAAATTATAAGTGCAAGCTATATTTCATAAATCCCTGTGTAAGTAATATACAAATAGCAAAGCTTCTTATATAGAGTTTGAAGCTGTGTTTTGCTTCAGTCACAAAATTCAATCTACGGTCAGAATTTAAACTTTCTCAATCAAGGATGCTCATTCCTTTCAACCACCTTCCAAAATATCTTTGTGGTATCTTTTCCACCTCTAAGGATGCCATTGGAATCTTTTTCAAAATAGGATTCCCTATTGACTTCTTCTTTCATGTTGACCTTTCCCATAGATACCCTTTACTTGATCTTTTTATTAATATTGTTTGTTCTCTTCTTCACTTTCCTACTCCTTCAAATATGTTTTGAAATTATTTGTTATACCTTCTATAAAGGTACGATCCCCCCTGGACTCTTTGTCCATATATATTCCTGCATTGTGACCGCTTCTTTCAATTTCTTTTCTTCTTTATCTAAGCCTTCACTCTTCTTCTTGTATTTCTTCATCTTGGCACTTTCCTCCATCAATGAATCAATCATTTGTTTACTTAGATATGCCTCTAGATTCTCCATACATGGTGTAAAAATGACATTGAATTTTGTTAATGCCCTTTGAAGTTCATATGTTGGCATATCCAAACACTCATGATCTAAAAGCCTTTCAACTATCCTCTTGTGCATCATGATCATGCTATCTGCCTTTTCTTCTAAACCTTGAGTGGCTGTGATGCACCTTCTGAGATTAGCCTCTTTAAATCTTAATTCCAACTTTGCCTGTGGTACTTGATTTTCCATTGAAGGGGTAATTACTCCTTCATTTATTAATTCCTCTGCTCTATCTTCAATTTCCTCTAGCTGTTCCAATTCAAATTTACACTCCTCTTTTCTAAATTGACCATTATATACAAGCATACTGCATTTATTCTTTTCTATTGCAGCTAGTTCCCATCTTGTCACTACTTGTTTAATTACCTCTTCTCCTTCTTGCATGAATTCCTTGAACCATTCTTCAAAAACATTGGCTTTAAGTCTCTTATTTTCTATATCTTTCATTTCATCCTTTGACAGAACTGCTATTTCACTAGGCAATTCCGGTATTGTCACATTGGGATCAAATATCCCTTTAATGAATTGCTATAGTTGGACAATGTGTCCTTTTAGATATTCCTATTTATCCTTGTCTCTTTTCAACATTTCTGCTATAACTTGATGCATATCCTCCCATTCACTTATGTGTTTCTCTCTTGTTGTGTGTCCTAAGTCAAAATTAAGTATTTTATACTCATCTAAGGCTATTTCTCCCTTAGCTTTTTCCTTCTGTGGTATGGCCAGGTTCAGTGTTCTAGATCCATCTGGACCCCTTTGTATGGTTGACATAGTCCTAACCTTTCTCATTTCTTTCCTTGGTGTTGTATCTCCTAATAGACTTTTGACGTCTATAGGTACTAACTGTACCTCCACCTTTTCTCTCCATACCTCTGCACCTAACTAGGCTGGGGCCTCTCTTGTGCCTTTAGCAATCTTTTCTTCATTGATTACCTCTTCTTGAGGCCTTTCTACTTCTCCCTGCTCTTGTTCCTGTTATTGTTGTTCTTGTTGCTGTGGAGGAGGTTGTTCTTGTTGTTGTGGAGGAGGTTGTTCTTGTTGAGGGACTGGTTCTAGTATCATTGGATCATTCTATTGTTTAGATTCCTCCTCATTTTCTTCCTCTTCAATTTATGTATCCCCTCCACCTTCATCCTCTTCCTCTAACCTTCTTTCCTTGATGATTCTTTTTCTTGATCTTCATTTTTATTTACTTGCTCTACATTTGTCATGTCTATATCCTCCGTTTACTTTTCAGATTTACCTTCATCAATATTTTCTGTGTTTTCTTTGCCTTCAGGTTTATTTGTTGTATCTTCTGCAGTTTCTCCTTCCTTTTGTACTTGCTTTGTATGTGTAGGTGAACCTACCACTGTATCAGCCTCTTTTGTTTCCTTTTCTTGTTCTTTTCTATTTTCTATATACTTCTCTTCTCTGTTCACCATACATGTTTAGGATGTTCAATACATCTACACCAGAGGTACTAACTCCTGTTTCTTCTTTGGCTTGAGCAGGTGCTTCCTTTACTGTTTCCTCAGGTGCCTCTTCTTTTTTGGACTCTTCAATTTTATGTGCTACATCTTGCACATCCTTTATTATTTCAGGAGAAACCAATGTACCAAAAGGATCTACTGTTCCTGATTCTTCTTGTACCATTTCCTGTTCAGACACTGAACCTTGTTCAATTTCCATTTCAGCTTGAGTGTCTTGTTCCTCCTCTTCACCTAAAAATTCACTGGATTCTTCTTCTTCTATACCAATTTCTCTTCCTTTTCCTGAATCCACCTCTTTAACATCACTTCCATTGCTGTCATCTTCAATATTGACAGTCTCAGTAACTTGCCTGGCTTCATGCATTTTTGACCCATGCAGCATTTCTTCAGCCAGCTCTGTTTTTACTTAGCGTATACTTTTCTTTTCTTTGCCCAGGTAGATGCACCAGGTATGTCACTCAATTTATCACCTACCTGCTGTACTCCTACACCTTCACTTTGTTTTGAAGTTTCCCCTTTTGATATACCTATTGGTATTTCTTTCATGAACTTTTTCCCTGTTAACCCTTGACTTGCCTGTGCTTGCTCTGCACTGGTATCATGACTTAATGATTTTGCATCTACAAATGGGTGTGTGCAAGAAGTTGTGTCCACTTATTGGCCAAAAAGTGGAAGTGTTTTCCTTGATTTTTAGAATTTGTCACATTTGACCTAAAAAATTGAAGCACTTAACGGTGGAATCTTGGAAAAATTCACTAAATATGAAATGTAGTACTCAGATCGTAGTTTCTAAATATGTAATTTTTTTCAATACCCAGATGATAGAAAGTGATTTTGAATAGTGTTTCTAAAAACCATTGTTTAAAAGTCACTTTTTTTTTACTATACCATGTACGTGTACGCCATCCATATTTTGACCTAAATAATCATATTTTCAAAATCCTTTTGGGAAAATATTTGTAACTCACTGAAGCACGTTTTCCATATTTTTTTGTAATTTTTTATTGAATATTTTTTTTTATTAATTTTTTATTGGCCATTTTTGGTCTTTTAAAAAATCATCGTGTACGTCACGCATAAGATGACCTAAACTTAACATTTTTTGAAATTTTTTTTTTAAATTGAAAAGAATTGTCTAAAGTATGTTTTCCTACAATTTTTTTTACCAAACAAATATGTTAATAAAAAGTTATTAAAATACTAAAAAACCCTAATAATTCAAGTTTATGGACATATTTCATCAAAAATTGATTAAAAAATAGAAAAATTAATCCAATTGTAAAAAAAATATATATTTGGAATCTACACAATCTCAATCTATAATGGGTTTTAATTTCAACAAAATATTCTATAAAATAGACCTTCAGATATATGCCCAAAGTCACTATTTTGTTGTGACATTGACAGGACCTTCAAGTTGCAGGTCAAACCTGGTCCAGAGGTCAGGTTCAGGTCCCACAAGCATTTTCTGAACCGGTTACAAAGCAAAACCCGAGCTTAAAATTCAAATTTTAAATAACAGGATCCCGTTTCATAAAGGTTAAAATATTAACCTTTTATGGAACTCAAAACGAGATCCCACTTTTGGCTCGGGAACCCGAAGCAAAATGGGATCCCGTTTCATAAAAAGCGGGATCCCGTTTTGGTTAACCCGATTTCAGATTTTTTTCTAACTCCGAAACTTCCACCTTAAGTGGGCACAACTTCTTGCATTTACCCAAATGTACCTATTGGTACTACAACTGTCACCCCTATTGCATAAGGATCCATTAATGTAGCATTTTTATCTTTCTCAAGAATCTTTGCTTCTACAATCTTCCCTTTTCTTTTCATAAAAGCATTGGAGATCATCATTATGCTCCCTCACTCTCTTTTTTCTTTCTTGGGATACGTAATTTCTATTCCTTTAGCCCTAAGCTCCTCAATTTCTATCTCTCAACCATGTTTTTGAAAAGAAGATAACTGGTTCAGATAATGTGTCCAAAGATGTGTTCCATGGTTGTGACCAATCAGGTTCTCCAATAGGAGCAAGCCTAACACTTTCATAACTATGGTACAATAATTTATCATCTTCTTTAACCTTTGGGGGCACATAGATGTCTCCCATGGACCTCATTTGTTCAAGTGTTAATCTTTTATGAGCTCTCTTTATTACCCTCTTTATCATTCTTACAGTCTGACCAAAAATCTTCAATATGTATTTGATGTTTGAATTTGGAGTCAAATTTATTTTGGATTCTATGAAAGGGATCAAACCTTTGGGCTAACTCAAATTCCTCAAATCCATAATACCTCAACTCCCTTTCTAAATAACTAGTAACCTCTTCACTATAGCATGAGTATCTACCAATTGCCCAAGGTAATTTAAGATTTCCTCTATTAAACTTCTTCTTATACATCTTAAAGGCATTCAAATTCTACCTTGAGAACTCCAGAACAATCAATTTATTGGAAGGATACTTGGGCAACATGAAAGGTTTTCCTTCAAATCCCTCAGTTCTGATATAAGTAAAATTCTAAAATTGAATATACCAGGAACTGTGCAGACCAATTGTATCCTCTACATCTTTAGATAATCTCTTATCTGTTCTTCCCTTAAAAATTCTAACCATGTATGTATAGAATACATCATTCACTAGAGCATATTTCTCAATGCATTCTATTCCTGTAAATTAGGATAATGTTCATACACCAGCTTCTGATTTGGACCATTTCCTAAGGTTCCAACCTTGTCTATCTCATGTATGAATGGTTGAACCTCTACTGCACATGAATATATATATATGAGGACAAATAGAAAGGCATCATCTTTTTCTTTCTCAACATTTCCTGTTTCCATTGTGCTTATAGCCTTAGCCCAGTGAATTTGTCCTTGTTCCTTTTTTGCTTCCCTCATGAATTGGATGATAGTGAACATCCAAGGCTCACACTTAGTGCCATCTCTCAATCCCACTAGTTTACTTAACATTGTAATCATCAAGTATATTTCCTCCTTAAAGTATATTCTTTGCAGATTCTTGTGCACTCTTTCCACAACTTGGGCTTATTTTCTGTATTGTACCAATTGTAGAAGATCTTGCTTCTATAGTCCCTCTCATTGTTGTTGAAATCTTCATTTTATTGATCTATATCAATATCCACCATTCTTTCATGTATTTCCACACCAAATATTCTTGCCATCCTTCTATGGACAAATCTACAATGAGTCTATCGTGGAATATTATTTTCCTGGTAGCTGGATCATACAAGTATATGCAATCTAGACACAAATCTTTAGCTTCCATAGCTAACGGAAAACCTGCAGCCCTATACAATCCACTCTCCCATATACACCTCATGTCAGGCGTAGCGTCTGCTACTGTAATTTTCTACAACACATCATCCACGTCATAATTTCCTATGCTTGTGTCCGTCCTCACTCCACTTGTACTGATTAATGACGGGTACATGGTGGATGTGAATCAACGAGAGGAGAGAAGAGTGGTGAATGGAGTTGTGGGAGGAAGATGACAATTATTCCAACATGGTGCTAGAAGAAGAGAAGAAGTAGTTTGGTGCACATCTCACAATGATGGAGTTCTCTACAGATTTCTTGCAATATGAAAGGGTGATTCTATCACTCAACTCCACTTTTGTGTGCCTATTCTCACAAAATTTCTACCTGACGTGTTTGATGCAGGAGCATCCAAGTGGATGGACAATCTGACATCAACCAAAAAGGTTGCAGGTTTAATTTTCCTTTTATAGTTTGTTTGTCTTTCTAATGGCATTTCTCGACATTGGATGTGATATGCATAGCCAAAATTGCAAAGTTGCATTTTCGCTCCTGGCGCATAACAGGGTAGTTTTAGTGAAACAATTGTTCAGAGCAATCTATGAGGTTTGGCGACACACCATCTAACAATAAGGATCTTGAGAACATTTCAAAATATACACAAAGGTTTCAAAATCAAATTCCTTCTAGTTTCTGAGATTTTTAAGGTTTCACGACTTGTGTTGGCAGTTTGGCGAAAATATAAAATCTAGAGTTCTATGGTACCTGAGATCAAATGACTTGGTGGAAAGCTTAGGAACATTGGTTTGAACATCTTGGAATTTTTTAGAAGAATATAAGTTCTGGAAATAAGTTATAACAAAAGTCAATTTTTTAGTTTCGTTGGTTGATTGGTGAATGACATTGTTTTGTGTAGATCACATATTTGCTTCTTTCAATGATCCTTCTGTATGTGTGACTGATTTTTCTAGAAAGGAAAGACTTATCCATGATATGAAGGTTGAAGTTGATAGAGATGAGTCATCTGTCACCCACCAGAGGCCAATTGTATTGAGATCGTGTCAATTTCTTCATCAGATGTTCGTTGTGCTAGCACACATGATTGGTGATCGTAGGAAGTATCCATTCCCTGAGGTAAATTGATGTGCAGTCAATAGAAAATAAACTTATAGGGGGTCAATATAAGTGTTTAGATTTTGAGACAAAGGAAACATGTGAGTTGGAGAATTCAAATACCATTCTAGTTTAATTGTTTGTTATAATACTTCAAATGCTTTGGAGACCTCAATGTAGGAGATAAAAACAATATGTAGATTTTCAATGCCCGCCTGAGGATGTGTGGGCTGCAGTTAAAAATCATGGGCCCCATTCCCTTAAAAATCATAAGTTGCCTTTGAAATGAGGAGAGGCATTGTTTGAGATTGAAGGATTGATATTTCATTTCCTTTTAAAAGGAATATATTATAAACAGAGAACATTAAAAAAGGAATTGAATGTAATCCATAATAGAGAAATAACATATAAAGATCTCGCCACCAAATCTGTGGAGTGTTTTACCCATATAAAGACAAATTGGATGAGGTCATTGGAACATAGAGTGGAAAGAAGTCACCCATATAGTGAATGAAGGGGCGCTACACCTTGTGATAGAAGTGAATCGAAGGATAAGTTGAAATGCCTCATAGAGGCAGTGTTGGATTTTTACTCAAATAGGGAAATGAAAGGGAAGAGAGGGCATGGTCAAGGAGGATAATAATAGAACAAAAGTAAAATTTAAGGGAGGAGTGGCAAAGAGAAATAGGAGGGGGATGGTGATCACTCCAAATAAAGAGAAGAGGAATTAATTCCATTAATAAGGGAATTGAACACAACACTTCTAGGAGGAAGGCTAACTATACACCAAAAGGAGAAGAGACACCTCACATTCTTGTTGTTTTCAAAACCATTTAAAATCAATTGTTGTAAAATCCATGCCATGTAGAAACGGTGGGGTTAGCTTGGGAAAAGAAAGAGGGATCGACTACCAAAAGACTTGAATGAAAGAAAGAATTGTGGATTTGGGTCTGCCACAAAGGATAAGAGGAAGGAAACAGATAACATTGAAAACAACAAGTCAATAGGAGGAAAGGAAACCGCTGCCAACTATAGGGAATATGAGGTGAGGAGGTATAATTGATTTTTTTGTTACAAAACATAGCAAGGATAAGAAGATTGAAGTTTGTCTATAAAAAGAGAAACAAACAGAGGAGTGTGAAGGGAAGCACCCAGCAAGCTAGAGGAAGGAAGGAAGGTGTAGATAAAATACTCAAGAGAGATCAAGCTGAGGAAATGCTATTAAGGTCAATGTGCAAATTGAGTGGTAGGTTTTTGTATTCTTTCTTTAAATAAGGAAGTCTAATACAATTTTGAGTTAATTTGTTTTGTTGCAATCTTGTTTTGTAAGTCTTGAGTTGTGGGTTTGTGAGCAAAAGGGGTTTCCTCTACGTCATCACTCCTCATGTAGGTAGCACTTTTTACTAGGAAATTTGCCCTTGGTTGATTGTCACATTGTAGATCCCCCATTTTAGATTTGTATTGCTATATCTTAACTATGGATTTCAATAAATCACTATCCTTGTGATGGAGAAAAAAGTGGTTCACTTAGTTGTTTTCATCTAAACTTTTAACTTTCTACACAACACCCCTAGATAAGATTATGTTCTTGATTTTTCTATGTTTTGATGAACTTTATCTCTATTTCTGTAAATAGAAAGAAAAATAAAATCCTATCTAGATAATTTTTTCCTTTTCTACTTAGACTAAGTGAAAGAGAAAGAGAGCTAGCTTGAAAACAATAAATTACAAAAAATAAGCTAGGAACACCAATGGATTCACCAATACTATTAAAACAAGAAATAATAAAAAAGCAAAAGGTTTGAACACTATCACCCCACACCATAAAATGGAAGTAAAACTTGCAAAATCACAAGCTATATGTCTCTAAATATGAAAATGCTGCCAAGATAATAACATTGGAAAATAGGGTGGTAAAAAACCTTAGAAAATGCTGGTAAAAGCTATGGTCACAATCACATGAAAGATTCAAGATCAAGAGATTTGCAAGAAAGGTTTTGATAAATTTCCAAAGAGTGAGAGATTGAGAGAGATTTTTTGAGAGAGCCCCTAAAAAAGGAAGTAGGAGAAAAGATGACGAGGTAAGGGACCCAATTTGGCAGTTGGGATTTGACCCAAATCGGTTACCAAGTTATTTCATCAAGAGAAAGATGGAAAAAAATTGAAGATACAACCATTGCATGACTGACTATCTATGGACTCTAGCACATCACATGTACTTCTATGTATCACAATAGTGTCTAAGCACAACAAGATTTGAAATCTTGGCATACCAACAAAACATGAGATAAACATGGAAGTGACACTGGTTTACATAGAAAAGCTAAGGAAACATAAATCATAAGACATGAATTGGCACTGAGTTTGAGAAGGCTAAGGCACGAGACTAATGAGCTTAAAAACACACTTATGGCTATGAATACTAAAGTGATCCAAAAATATAACATGAAAATTGTAAGGGTGTACAATTTTTGAAATTACATTTTACACCCACTTTAGCAAGTTGATGACACTAAGTGATATGCTATGCTAAAGTATAGAAAAGAAATAACATTATAAAATGATACATACAAAATGATATTATAGATGATTCAGAGGGCTCTCTAATTAGGATAATCATGCCCCCATGATGAGAACCTACAAAACAAGTATGTTAAATAACAAAAACTTGCACATTGAACAATGTTAGAAAAAAATATAACCTTAAAATAGAGGGATTAGAAAATATAACCTACAAAAAAAAAGAATTAGCAAATCATATATAATCTAATACACACTAAACATACATAAAAGAAGGATACACGATAAAGAACAAAAACAATAAAACAAGAACACAACAAGAGAAAAAGAAATGAAGAGAAGAAAGCATTTTCTAGCATACTTTATTGCTAGAAAATAGAGAGGCGTAATCCCAATGTGCTCTGTTGTTATGAAAAATGCAATGTATGGTTCAAGGTATAGCATTCTCTATTGCTAGGAACCATACACTACTTTCATGTAATCACAAGTAGTAGCAAACTAAATTGTTGTGAGGTCCATGAAAAATATAAAAGTGCTCATCTGAAGTGCATAGTATAGTGTACTTTATTTCTAAGTGGTTCATATTCAAGTACAATATTATCTTGTTCCTTTTGATGATACTTGACATGTCAGGGGTCTTTTATCTTGATGTGCCACATGGAGGGGTTTTTGTACCCCCCAAGCTTCTTGTAAGCTTTTCTTTTGATGACTGACCTCATTATCCATTTGGGTGGACATTTTCGTATGGCTGTTATGGGTTGGTCTTGTTGATGGATCTCAGAATGAACACTCACTTGGCATGTTTTGATTTGGTCAATTGTTATGGGGATCCTGTTGGATCCCTTTGATTCTTTCGAGATGGACTTATTTGATATTGAAGCTATTAGATCTGAACATGTGCTACTTTCATTGGAGGGGCAATTCCCTTTAACTTTGTGTGATTTTGTCTTAATTTTGGGGTGTAGGAAACATGAAAGGAATGAAATGAAGATGGACATGAAAGATGAACATGGATTGAAAGAAGCACATGGAAATGCAAAAGATCCATCAAAAGTTTTTGTTTTTCACATTGGGTTCACCAAAACATGTGTGAATTTGGCATTAGGTGCAATAGTAATGATGAATGAATTTTGTAATTGAAATGCAAATGACTCATCCTAGAAGGATTTATAGTTTCACAGTCGGGTTCACCAAAATATGTACACTTCAAAACATGACTCAGTTGCATGGGACGGTCGAGTCAGCTTTGATGGAGCACACAAACCCTTCTCCTTACTACATATGAACATCCACATCACTCTCTCTCTCTCATGGTAGGAAGCCATTTGAGAGGAAGGGAGACACGGGGGTGGTCTTGCTCGCTTGGGAGCTAGAATTTGCAGAGAATAGTCATTTGGTTTTGGGCCTTTCTCAGGGTTTTTTTTCTATGTTACATTCAATGACCATTGTGCAGATAATTATATGTCCCGAAGGGTTACTAATCACCAATCTCTTGTTTGGGTTTCAGAGATTCTAATGCCTATTTGGTCTATCTGTTGTAATCGTTTATGAGTCTAATGTGTTAGAATCTTTCCTCTCCTTGAAGGAGTTGTTGGATGTGGTGTGTTTGTTCAAATACCCTAAGCCTATATTCTTGTTCTTCAATTGTTTGTTATGCTTATTGAGGCATAGGGTGGATAGCTTTGATTTCCTCTAGGATCACCCTCACCCACTCACCTCTAAGTTTAGGGAACATCCGTATGCCCTGAACATAGAAAGTTGGTTTGAGTTTACCACTAGTTGACTTTGCGTTGACTTAGTGTGAATACCTAAGGTTTGTTTTGATTTTCTCTTTGCTTGTTGAATAGATTGACCTTGTGATGGGATCAAGGGATTTGGTGCTTGTCTGTTTTGGTTTTCTTGTTTTCTATTGTTTTTTGGTGTTTTTTATGTTTTTGTATGAATGCAATCTAAATGTATGGAAAATAATATTTTTGTTCTTTTCTCTGATTTTTGAAATGAAGTGAACTAATTATTCTAAGAAATCAAATATGAATGAAACCAATTATGAATTTACCTAATGCAATTGATCTATCTTTTTTGTGTTTTCTAAAGGTTTTTTACAACTATTCTAAGAAATGAAAATGGAGAATTATAAATCTAATCTAACAATGCAATGTACTTGAAACAAACTAATTAAATGAATCTAACTAGCCTATCAAGGAAATTGCAACAATTAAATTACTATTTCCAAGAGCAAGATTTTGATTATCTAATTACTACTAAAGCATAAAAGAATCTGAAACCTGAGGCGCATGAGCTTGGCGTATCCTTAGAGATCTTTTTTGGAAACCTTCCCTTCCTTTGCAGCAGTAGGGCACTCCTCTTGTTTACATGGATTGGATGGTAATTGATTCAAACGAGAACTTGAGAAAGCTTGGATTAAAGCACTTGGGCTTGCAAAATGGCTAGTGTAACAATGTTGTATGAAGCTTAATGAAAAGATTGGGAAAAATAACAATAAGCAAAAGGCTCATAAATCTTGCAGCAAGCATGAGAATGCTAATGGAGAGCAAAATTGAAGCAAAAATGTGATTGCAACAATGAATTTGCCTCCCAATGAAGGAGATTGAATCTTTTTGAAAATGATACTAATGAAATAAAAGATTTGAAGATTTGAAAAACTAAAGAAAGAAATGAAGAAAGAGGCTCAAAGGCTTGTGAAGAAGCTTGAAAAAGCTTGTGAAGATAAGAAGAACATTCTCCAACTTGAGAAATAATGAAGAGGGGAGTGAGTATTTATAGGTTGGATATAGGAATGATGGGTGGGATTGATTGGGGAGTTAACTCTCTTGATGGGAGAGTCAAATCAATTGATTGCTCAATGAACTAGGTTGATGAAGCAGTGAAGTAAGCTTGAAAGCTTATCATAGGAGAAAAATAGAGTTAGCATGAGAGAGGAAGGAGTTAAGAATAGTTCAACTGAGATAAATTTTCATGATTAGAGTTGATTGAGAAGCTAAGAATAGATGAATTTAAGTTAGGCTCAAAATTTCATGCAAATTGGAGAACAAATAGATCTTTTTCGAGCTCAAACTTGAAGTAAACCTATAGATTAAAACATGACAAGGTCACCACTTTTTCTAGGGTGTTTTCCCTGAGGGTGACCATGGTCAAAAGAGGGGAAACTAGGTCAAGATAGAGGTTTGGTGAAAACTAAAAGTTGGAGAGTGGTCCTGGGAGCTGTAGAAGACACATGGCAACTTTGTTTTGTAAAACTGATGCTAGAAGGGGTGGTGGTGACCAAAAAATAATAGGGGCTACTAGGTCAGGATAGAAAGGTACACAGAAATTGGGATTGGGGATTAAATTAGTAAGTTTATTCGAGGTCTCTAGAAGTTAGAAAAAAGATGAAATAGGTCAATAGGACACAAGTTCCCTAGGAAACAACCCCTGTAGGTCTTACGACAAGGCTAGAAAGTGAAGAAAGCAAAGGGTTGACAAGGAAGAATCAAGAAGGGAAAAATTTCACAAGTTACCAACGGGATAACAAAGGAAGAAAGAAGAAGGGGAGTCCAATCCATGTGTCATCAAGAGGAACGCTTGCTAAGAGGTCATAAATTACACATTTAACATATATGTGTTTAGGATCATAGGTCATCATAGGATACCATGTAGGCCCATGCATATTTTTAGTGCTTACAATACCTACACTGTTAGACTTAGGGCACACAACTGAGAGGGAGGGTGAATTAGTTGTGCGAAACTTTCTCAAATTAAACACTTAAATCTTCTTAGTGATTAGCAGAATATTAATCATGAACCATAATGCATTCAAATCAAAAGCAGAAAAATATCAACACACAAGACACCAAGATTTTGATGTGGAAAACTCGGTTAAAGGAAAACCACAGGGTGATTAACCCAAAGAATGTATTCTCTATAGAAGAATAGAAAGAACAAATGGCACATGCCAATTAGGGCTCACTGCCTGAGCACACTGCTCACAAGAGGCTCACTGCTACAAGAGACACACTGTCTACAAAGAATAAGTATCACCTTCATGAACTAGAGAATAGCATCTTCACCATGCTTGAATCAGTTCCATTAAGCCCAATACTTCTGCTTTGCCTTTCGCACTTCTCTTTGCTACCACACACTCATCACCACAAGACACACTTCAAAATGACTTCACAATCCCTTATTTATACAAGGCATCGACTTAGGAACAATCATCTAAGTCGGCAAACACCTACAAGAACATCCGCAAGATGTGTAATACATCCGTTCGGCCAGTCTCAAGAAGACACCAATATTCGGTGGTTATTCTTCAAATGCAAACTCTAACTTCATGGCAGACCACCAACATGAACTATACATGATCCAACGATCATCATAACCTTCCCTGAATCACCAAGAACATCCGCACTTCATCATCCTACTAGAATTCTTCTCTCCTTCATCCAGACCTTCAAGAACACAGTCTGTCATCACTATCACAAATGAATAGTCTCTTCTAGACCTTCAAACCACAAACCAATCTAGTTGATACTTCATAGGGATGTCCCTCAAGACTCCTCAAATCTGTAGAATGGGATAACGAAATTCTGGATCTCACCGGACCTATCTGTGACACTCTATCACCTCTGAACACCTATCAGAGCTAGTTCTACTTGAGAGACCATAACTTCTTTAGATCTTCATGCAGACCTCTGAAAACTTGACTGAGCATCTCAAGACTTATATCTACAAACCCTTTAAACTGCAGCCTCTGATCCTCAGCCTATGAGGACTTTTACCTTCTTGTCATCACTGTTCTTCACTGTTCTTGATTGAGACTAATTTTCTCAATATATCCTCAGCACACAGCTCATCTAATCCTTCTTATTAATGCAACATGAGTATGTTGACATCAATGACAACACCGGTTAGGCCCATACTTGCAACATACACATGATACAAAAAAATGTATACATCTTGTTAGAGCACCCAGGGATCCAATTTGCACACCAAAACCTTCACAAGCTTGAGAGAAGCAACACAAATGAAGTTATTTCACTAGTAGTGAAAAATGCATTGAGATGAAATCATGTGATATATTACAATATACAAACCTAGATATAAATAATCAAGTGAGATGAGGTATGGGAACAACCAACCCCAACTACCTCAACAGAAAAAAAGCACCTAAACATTATTAAATAATAAATATCTAATAATGTAAATGTTAGTTAGCCTAAGTAAACTTAAGCCTACTCTAACACCCCCTCTTAAGTGCAACTTAGGGATATTATTATACAATATGAGGTGTAAAATGGGTCCCAACAACAAGGCCATGTTAGGTACCCATGTACAACTACAATGTAATGAAATGCAATCTCTCACAACTGGAGAAAAGTAGAAAAACCCTGTGGGAGAAAACTCCTCTCCAAAAGAGAGAAAAATAGAAAATGCTGAAAAGAAAAAGTGAAAGGAAGGAGGACTCCTCAAGACCCCCAAGTACAACTTCCTTCACCCCTAACATCGATCGCAACAAAAGATAGCGAGGATATGCCAAAGGTAGAGTGAAGATGTTTGCAACCTATTGCTCTGTAGGAAAATACTCCAAACTAAGAACACCCTCCTAAATGAGCTACCTATTGAAGTGCATGTGGATCTCAATATGCTTAGTGTGCTGATGTTCCATTGGGTGTGATAAATATGAATGGCACTCTGATTGTCATACCAGAGAGTAGTGGGATTATAGAAATAAAGCCAAACTCAACCATCAACTATCAAAGCCAAAGAATCTCCTGACTAGCCAAGACTGCTCCTTGATACTCAGCCTTAGTTGATGATAATTTAATAGTAGTTTGCTTCTTGCAAGACCAAGCAACCAGACCAAAACTAAGCAAAAAACAAAGCCAGAAGTGGACTTCTGATCATTAACATCACTAGTCCAATCTGAGTCAATGAATCCCACAATCTTAGTAGCTCCTGAAGTATAGTGAATGCCAAACTGTGTAGTGCCCTGAATGTACCACAAGATACATTTGGCTAACTTCAATGACTCTCATGAGGATCTTGAGAGAAATGGGAGACAAGACCAACTACAAAGGAAATATCAAGATGACTGTGTTAAGTATAGAAGGATGTCAACCAAGTGCTAATACAAGGTATCATCAACTGATGGAGTAGTGCAAGTCATAGACAACACAACACCTGACTGAAAAGGAGTAGGGGCTAGCTTGTAGTCTGCCATCCCCAAATATCTGAAGCAAATCAAGAGCATACTTCTGCTGAAAGATTGAAATACTAGCAAAAGACTGATGAATCTGAAGACTAAGAAAGAAGTGCAACAGACCAAGGTTAGTCATATCAAAATGCTCCATCAAAGCTCCTTGAGTATGCTTAGTCATGGCAACAGAACTCCCTATGAGAATCAAGTCATCCACATAAAGAATAAGAATGAGAACATCCCCCATGTCTCTTAATATAAACTATAGGATCGAATTGACATCTAGTAAATCTAGAAGCAAGCAGAAAAAATATTCATCTTCTCATATCAAGCCCGAGGAGCTTGTTTGAGACCATAAAATGAACACCTTAGCTTGCAAACAAGTGAAGGATCCTACACAAAGCTTGGTGGCTACTCCATGTAGATCTCCTCCTGAAGATCACCGCATAGGAAAGCACTCTTCACATCCATTTGATACACTAGCCAACCCTGAGATGCAGCAATAGAAGGTACAAGATGTATAGAATCCATCTTGGCTACAAGAGAAAAAGTCTCAAAATAGTCAATACCTTCAACCTGAGAGAAGCCCTTAGCCACTAGACGAGCCTTATACTTATCAATAGAACCATCAGTTGCATACTTGGTACGATACACCCACTTACATCGAACCAACTTTCTCCCTTAGGAAGAGGAACTAAATCCCAAGTATGATTCTTCATTAAAGAAGAATACTCCTCAATCATAGAACTTTCCATTCTGGAGTACTGAAGCATTTGAAAACTTCTGAGGATCATTAGAAACTGCATGTGTAACGCTTACTCACAGAAATAACAAAATAATATTAAATTAGTCAGAAATAATGGAAATATAATAAAATGACATGAGAGAATCTTCAAATATTAATAAATGTAAGTTTTATTCAATTCAATCTAACTGTAAATATAAGATATAACTTTTTTTTAATACAATTCTACACATTCACAAGAAAGTCATATGAACATCTTTTCACAAGATGGAATACTCTTCCTTAGCTCCACTATCTTGCTGGGTCCACAGACCTGTAACTGCACAACTAAGTATAGATATT